>OY751112.1:17500-2417500 GCA_963564075.1 Eupithecia subfuscata
AACCGTTTGTCGTAGAGAAGCGGGGTTTTCTTTGTTGATACGGGGAAATCCAAGACCTTCTTATTTGCCACTTTATTAAAGCGACTCTAGGTAGAGTCAGTCATTCACTTTTTATGTTGGAATCAGGATCTTCTTATTGAGAAAAAGTCCACATTCTTTACGCGAAAATTTTCCGACCTTCCATTCCAGAGATATAAGGCATTTAATTTGTAGTCAGCCATCTTTGCCGCCATTTTGGAAAATTTCAAAGTTGTTTTGTGAGGAAAGTAGAAGTCGTAGAAGTGTGCGGTTTTCTTTTCTGGCTTCGGCACACCCCAATATTTTAATATTTTGTGTCATCCAGGGACTATTTTTAGTAGAGCACCTTTCAAACTTTTAACCTGGTAATAGAACCTCTTAGTCCGGCTGATGCCCACAGTCCAAACGCGAGCAATCTGCGACTCTTCGTTCTCGAGAGATTAGGCAAACTATACGGGGTCGGCCATCTTGACGGCCATTTTGGAAATCTTTAAAGTTGATTTGCGCGAAAAGTATTTATCCTAGAAGCGTGCGGTTTTCTTTGTCAGCTTTGGCGTGGCCTGTTGAACCCTGGAAAATATATAGAGTCATAGTCATTTGCCATATCAACTCAAGGTCAAGTCAACTCTATTTTCTGCCAGACGGGGTTTTCCTTGCGGCTGCGACGCTCCTTCCACGTTTAACGCACCTAAATAGCCATGTCTGGTAGCAGCAAATCTTCGGCAAAGACGCAAGCTGCCAAAACGGCAAGGGACAAAAAGCCTTCCATTGCAGCGATGAAACCTAGCAAATCCCTTAGGGAAAAGGTTCTGTCGAAGCTTACTGCGGTATTGCCTGGACCCCTGCCGGACGGGCCGTCAGGATCAACTCTGGATGCAGGGACTGAGACGCGATCATCAGCGTCTTGTCCAGACGAGAGCACTGCACTCACTCTTTTGGATGTCCCCGCAACATCATCACCGCTGTCATCGCACACGGAGGAGCCAGACAGGGAGCCTCTTGATGCGTTGGACCTGGCCGACCGTATGCTAGAGTCGATTGACATTCCACGCTCGAATACCCCCACTAGCGTCGTTGATGATCCGGAGACATCTATTGTCTCTTCGATTATCGAAGACGCAGAAAGGAGGGTGAGCACCCTCTACACGACACCAAAGAGGAATACGATAGTGGAAACCAACTCGGCTAGTAAGCAGGCAAACCTCCATTTGCAGAAGGGGAAAGCAGCGTTGGAAGCGGCGGGTAATATGAAGAGGGAATGTAAGCTGACCGCCTTGGACTCTATGCACTTCCTATATGAGACCATCTTATCACTAGCTGAGTCGCGGGCTAGGCACATGAACAACCTCGAAAAGGAACGCACACGACACGCTATAGAACTCGTACGTGTCGAGAGAGCGCACTCGAAGGAGCTTAAGAGGATGTGGGAGCACTCGGTTTCGGAGCTCAACCTAGCCCGCACAGACATCAGCGGAACTCTAAAGGAAGCAAAGGAGATCAGGCTGTGGTTGGGATATGAGACGGAGAAGCCTTTCAGAGGGATAACGGAGGTTGGGCAAGCCATCAAGGATCTTGATCGAAGTGTCCAGCGGGGAATGTCCAGCTCCAAGGAAGGTGGATCGGATGAAAGCCCAAAGTGGGATGCCATCCAATCTGAAATCTCTAAGTTGACCACCAACATTGGCAACGTGTCAGCCCAACTTGACGCACTTCGGAGGACTGTTGATGGCTTGCTTGAGAGGGCATCAACGACTATTGAGTTCAAACCGGAGGCCCAAACTCAGCAGCTTCTGGACGAAGTCAATATCCGCACTGTTATTCAGAAGGAAATTTTGGAATCTGGAGCACGGAGAAGACAGGAGCTGGAACCGATCATGGAACTTTGTAGAGACACTCAGGCGTCGTTCCATTTGATTACCAATGAGCTTAAGGACCTCAGGGCCTTCTCTGACACAAAGGAAATAACCGAAGCACTGTCCTCAAAGATGGACGATATTAAACGCGACCTTTCTGAACTTAAGGATGCTGCAGTGGAAACCACGTCTCCAATTAGACTGGCGGTGGAGAGTTTGAGGCAGGAGGTCATGTCTCGGGATCTCATTCAGGAACCGGGCACATTTAGACCCCAACAACCGCTCTCTTCTTCTCCCGTGGCCAACTCGGGAGTCGGGCCTCTTGGCGCTTCCTATAAAGAAGCACTGCTGAGGCCACGATACCCGATTATGGTCGAGTCAGCGGACCCTCTCCATTCTAGTTCTGACGTAGTGCAGAGCTTGAAGGAGAAGGTTGACGTGATCCAACTGGGAGTAGGAGTGAGCGGTCTCAGGAAAGTTCGGAACCAGAAGGTGGTCATAAACTGCGACTCCGAGACGGACAGAAAGGCACTGCAGGAAGCGATCCAGAGGTCATCGGGACGGTTCACGGTGACTCAGCCAGCGGTAAAGCTTCCACTTCTGAAACTTCTGGGAGTTGCTAACGATCTGAGCAACGTCAAACTAGAGGAGGCTCTAATTTCTCAGAATCGTAAACTTCTGCCTCATCCGATGCCAGATACTTCAACAGTCAGGGTAGTACGCCGCAGCCAGGTTGGTAACAAATCAAGAGCCAATGTAATATGTGAGGTCAGTCCAAGCCTGTGGAACTGTCTGAGAGACAAGCAGCTCCGCATTGGATACCAAACGATCCAAGCCGTTGATCAGTCTCCGGTGGTTCAATGCTACCGATGCCTGGCCTTCGGTCATATAGCTCGGGAGTGTCAGGAGAAGGTCCAATGTGGATACTGCTCCGAGGAGCATGACACGCGAGAGTGCCGGAACAGGGGCTCTGTGCCCCGTTGCGTGCACTGCGCCCAGTCAAACCAGTCTAAGGACAGTAATCATCCAGCGTACGCATCGGAGTGTCCTGAGTGGAGGAGATGGGACAGATTGGCGCGTAGCGTTACCTGCTACAATTGCTAGCCGATGGCACCCAGATGACACTCAAGATAGGCCAAGCCAACCTGGGGCGCGGGTTCTCAGCCATGAAGGAATGTTTACGGGCTGCTACCCTAAATAAACTATCACTCCTCATTCTGCAGGAACCATACGTAGGTGCTAAGGCTCATGTCTCTTCAGATTTTAGAGTCATTCAGAAAAAGACTTGTGACAAATCCAAACCAGTTCGCGCGGCGGTTGTCATCGTTGATCAGAATCTTGATATTATTGAAAATTCAGATTTAATGTTTGAATCTATTGTGGGTGTTATTATTAGAGTAGGGCAGACTAGGATAGGAATCATTAATGTTTACTTAGATAAAACTGTAGATATTGAGGAAGACTTACGTACGATTCAGAACATCATCTCGAAGATGCAAACACCGAACATCCTCGTTGCTGGAGACATCAATGCAGCGAGTCCTTGGTGGGGTTGCCAAGAGGAGGACAGTCGGGGCGCCAAGTACATGGAGTTTGTGACACAGCTTGACCTCCATATCCTGAATGAAGGGACCACGCCGACCTTCCATACTTACCGTGGAGATAGAGTATACTCCAGTATCGTAGACGTAACGGCATCATCGACTGGACTATTGAATAGATGCAGAAACTGGCACGTGGACACCACTTCAGTCACTCTATCAGACCATAGGCAGATAAACTTTGAAGTGAATTTAGACAAACCTGCGCAGGAGGCAATGCGGACTGGAACCAGGATCTTCAGGACAGACCGCGCAGACTGGAAGGCCTTTAAGAAAGTGCTACCGACAGAACTTACCAATGCAGACCTCAGTGCAGAAAAAATTGAAGCCGTGACTGACAGAGCGGGAGTGGACAGCGTAGTCAGCAGATATACTGGTGCCATCCTCGATGCGTGCACGAAGACGATGCCGCAAATACCTGTGAAAAAGAAAGGGAAAAAATTAGTGTGGTGGACAAAGGAATTGACGGAAAAAAAGAAAGATGTACTAAGGCGAAGGGACCGGATAAGGAGGGCGAGCACTATAAGGAAAGGAATGGTAATAGAGGAATACAGAAAGGCGCGGGAGGAGTACAAAGAGCTAATGCAAATGGCAATAAATAACAGCTGGAAAGAATTCTGTACAGGAGAGAAGAAGGAGACTGTCTGGCAGAGGTCTTACCGGGTACTGAAACTCTGTGAAGGAATCTCATTTGAGAAGACACTGCGTCGGGACCCGAACTCCAACCCAATGAATCCACTGGCTTCTGCAGAGCTCCTGGCTGAAACATTCTACCCACTTGACGAAGAATCGACGGACAATGCAGAGCAAGCAGGAGTCAGAGCGGAAATTAAAGAAGTTATTGAAGAACTTACCCATAATCAGGATCTGAATTCTAAATTTGACTGTCCGAAATTCACGCTGGAGGAAATTAAGATGGTATACGCAAGAATGAGCCCGAAGAAGTCTCCTGGTGAAGATGGTTTGACTTCAGACATCTGTCAGAACAGCTTTGAAGCGGCGCCGTCGATCCAGTTATCCTTGTTTAATATTTGCCTCAGATGCGGCTACTTTCCAAGATTATGGAAGACGGCGAGGATAAAAGTAATCCCTAAACCTGGAAAAGACGATTACTCGCACCCTAAGTCATACAGACCCATAGGTCTTCTCTCTGTATTGGGCAAAGTCTTGGAGAAGTTGTTTGCGTCCCGGATAGCCTGGCACCTTGGCAGCAATTCACTCCTTAACAGTCGCCAGTATGGCTTCACGCCTCAAAAGGGTACAGAGGACGCACTATACGATGATGTTGGAATGGTGAGGCAGGCAGTGAGAAGCAAGGAGATAGTCGCCATCATCTCCTTAGATATCGAGGGTGCGTTCGATAACTGCTGGTGGCCTGGAATTCTAAAGCAGCTTCATGCAAAAGGGATTGATGCGTCTACCTTTCGACTAGCAGTGAGCTACCTCTCTGAAAGAAGCGTGAATCTCGGATACATGGGCGAAACCGTACACAGGGCGACCAATAAGGGGTGCGTTCAAGGATCAATCTGTGGACCTTTACTATGGAACATACAACTGAACCCACTCCTGGAAACAACCGGATTGCTTGAAGCCCACATCCAGGCCTTTGCAGATGACCTTCTTATAGTGGCCAGCGCAAAGACCACAGCTCAGCTGGAGGCAAAGGTAAACGAGGCACTGAGGATGGTCTCTGATTGGGGAGCGGCTTACAAGATGCGATTTGCGGCACACAAGACCCAGGCAGTCGTGTTGACCAAAAAACTAAAATACGACTTACCACAATTTGCACTGAACGAAAAGATATTAGAACTATCAAACAGTATTAAAGTTTTAGGCCTTACTATAGACAAAACACTGAATTTCAAGGAGCACCTGGACAACATATACAGGAAAATCATCAACATCTTTAAGATGATGTCCAGGGTGGTAAAAACCCAGTGGGGTCTAAACTCAGAAATCACGAGACTGCTGTACCTGGTGACTGTCGAGCCTGTGGTCTTGTATGCTGCCAGTGCCTGGGCTCCTGCTGCAGACAAGAAGTTTGTAAAGCAAAGATTGGACCAAATGACAAGGATTTTTGCCCTGAAGATCTGCAGAGCTCATCGCACCACCTCATTTACTTCTAGTGTATTGCTGTCGCGGATTCTACCGCTCGACTTGAGGCTAACTGAGCAAGCGAAGTTGTTCGAGGTTAAAAGAGGCAAGCCACTTGAAGCACTTCCAGGACGACCCCTAGAGAACAGAGCCTCACCGCACGATCTGCCTCACCCCTCAGAAAGAAAACACGGAGAGTTCGGCATTATTAATGAACAAGAGGACGCCGATCAAATAGGGAACGAGTGGCTTAAAATCTACACCGATGGAAGCAAACTGGAAGAAAAAGTGGGCGCCGCTGTTACAGTCTGGAAAGATGGCAATGAAATGAAGACCTTCAAGATAAAACTAGCCAACTACTGCACGGTCTTCCAGGCCGAGATGGTTGCCATTCTGAAAGCTGTTTCCTACCTGAAGGACAGTAAGGCTCAGGGAAATATAATTTCAGACTCTCGTTCGGCTTTGGAAGCTATCTCAGACCCTTGCACGGAGAATCCTGTTGCGCGAGAAATTCAAAAGTTAGCCAGAATGGTTAATGGGGTAAAGTTTTTCTGGATACGCGCACACGTTGGAATTGCGGGCAATGAGCGAGCCGACGAACTTGCAAAGGCTGCCACAAAGCTCAAAGCAGCTCCAGCGTACGAGGCGTTCCCGTTGTCCTTCGCAAAGCGCTCCATCAGGGACAGAACACTTGAAGCATGGCAGAATCGATATAGCGACGCAACGACCGGTGGAGTAACGAGGATGTTCTTTTCCAGTGTTAAAAGAGCATATAAGATCTTGTCCGGAATGGAATCAACTGCCCTCAGGACACAGCTGCTAAGTGGACACACAGGAATCAAAGCGTATCTGCATAGGTTTAAATTAGCCAATGATCCATTTTGTACTTGCGATAATATCAGCCCCGAAACCATAGAGCACATTCTGTTCCACTGTCCAAAATATGGTCTGGAACGATATAATTGCGAGTGCAAAATGGAATTAGATATAACAAAAGGAAACGTAGGTATAGCCATTGACGATGACAACCGCCGGACCCATTTTCTGGCTTTTGCGGAACGTATTTTGAGACAAGCAGCAAAGGCGAATGGGTCGACAATTGCATGACATAATTCCTAATTATTATTTGTGAAATTTAATTTTATTATTTTGTTGAATTTAAGTTTTATATAATTATTGAATCAATCTCGTTGTTAACTTTGTTAATGGAATTGTTGAATTGTTCAAATGATTTGAATAATAATTTTATGTATGGTAACGCCATCTATCCAACCCAAGTCCAACTTCCCTTATCCCAAATTGTGCGCACATAGAAACGTCAATGTCAGGACGACTGCTGTCAAATGTCAAGCGACACGAGTGGACGCCTGTCAAAGAAGAACTTCCGTTTCCCGCCGCCATTCAATTACTGCTGCGCTCACCGCTATCGATCCGCCTTATCGATCTCCGCAAATTCCGCAAAACAAATAAAAAACTTACAGAAAACAAACAATATAAGTACTTATAACCCGCTGTAAAACCCGCGATAAAACTTTCGCGTATTCCGCGCGCGTAAATAATCTGCTTGATTTATGGTGACTTGCCGACACGTGTTTCGTGGGAGACGTCGTGAACCCAGTGTGAAGTGTGGACCCCTTTCCAAGACGCCCAGCTGCTGGACAACCCGGACCAGCAGAACAGGAGACCAGGTCAGTGCGCACATTATCTCCATAACCCACTCCACCCCTCAAACGTCGACCAGGCGACACCATAAAATTGGTCCTTCGAGCCGGATATTACATCCATCCTCATATATTTGACGCGCTCGCTACCCATATAATATACATAAAATACCTAAGTTACAGGTTTTTATCTGTATTCCCGCTGTTTCAATTAATTTTTGCTATAAAATTGTCAGATTTATACCTAAACACGTGGTTTGGAGACACGGCTTGTGTCTGGAATCCAATTATATCACATCAATCTTGTCGCATCTCGGCACATTGAGCCCTCTTTTTTTGTAAAAAGGTGTTTATGCAGTTGTATTGATAAATATTAGCATTTTGAAATATAACGAATAAAATAATTGCTATCGCTAAAATAGATCATACCATTAGAAGTATAACCCGACCATATTAGAGAGGTCGCGCGCACCTTGGCTAGACTGTACCTTGAAGTAACTTCCTTATTTTGCCGTTTTATAAGTTAAACAAAATGTCAAAATCCGCTAAAGAGCCTGTTGAAATAGAAGATTCCAAGCTGTTAATCATACAAGCTAAACGCGAGGCTATCTTTGAAGTTATCCAAAGCATATATGACTCCTCATCAAACATACAAGCCGATATTGTCAAAAGAGAAAACTTTTTATCTGAAAGTGCCAACATTGAGTCCTTGCGCACAGACTTCATAAAATTGTTAGATGAGTACAACACGCGTCTCCTAGCAGTAAATCCCACCGCAAAACCTGACTATAAATGTCTGGTTGCCTTTGAGCAAATATATAGCCGAATAAAAAGACAGTATGTTCAATATTCTGCTTTATCAGTCAGTGATAACAAGATAGGCCCCACTACACTAACAAAGGCTCCACAAAGATTGCCACCTATTGAATTGGTTAGCTTCGAAGGCAATGTCAGGAAATGGCCAGTATTTTATGCCTGTTTCAAATCAACCATTCATGACAATCCGTTGCTTACCAATGCTGAAAAGTTGTATTATTTAGTCGGCCAACTGTCTGGTAAGGCAGAAAACATTTGTGCAGGCATAACACCCTGTGCAGAAAATTATGAATTAATATGGCAAGCACTTGTTGACAAATATGAAGACAAGCGAATGGTTGCCTCCGCTTATTTGAATCAAATGTTAGATTTTAAAACATTAAATTCAGCTACCGCAGATAATTTTGATTTGTTCAATGAACAATTTTTAGGTCCATTCCGCGCGCTAAATAACTTACATTTAGAGAAATTAGACGAGCTAATCCTCGTTCACATAGCACTGAGGAAGCTGGACTCAGGTACTGTCCGCGCCTTCGAGTTAAGTATAGGCACAAAAATCCCTACCTTTGAAGATTTGGAATTGTTCATAAAAAATCGTGCAAAGGTTTTTGAGCGCACAATGACCACAACTGAGAGTGGACCGTCCACGAGTAAGCGTGCCCCAACTAATAAAGCTGATCGCACACAGTCTAAAGAAAATAAGCAAGCGCCAAAATATCATGCTTATTGCAATACCACAGAGCAGAAGAAATGTTTGTGTACTAATATAGTGCACCAGCATTTGTTCAAATGTCCGGAATTCCATAAATTAAGCCCCGCCGAACGTTTTAAGTTCGTCAAGGAAAACAGCGCGTGTGTGAACTGCCTTAGTATTAAGCATCGCATCTCACTTTGTAAGTCCGACACGACTTGTCGCACATGTAAGGCCCGTCATCACAGTCTTTTGCATTTCAATACGGGAACCGAACACGCACCCGTAGCCGCCGCCGCAGCTGTGCAGCCCCCGCCGCCGTCCCAGACTACAAGCGAACGAACAGACGTAGCATTATGCGCGACGTCGTCCATTGCTGCGCCTAGTCGTCTTGCGCTAGCGAGCCACGCACGTAGCAAGCAATGTGCTACTACGGTGTTGTTAGCTACCGCTCAGGTATTTGTATACGATTGCGCGGGCAAGGAATATTCATTGCGAATGCTTCTGGACAGTGCGTCGCAGAGCCATTTCATCACCAAGGAAGCTTGTGATATGCTAGGTATACAAATACATAAAACAGGGCGTACTATTATAAAGGGGTTTGGAGGTGCGGAAAAATACATAGACACAAGTTCGGTTAACTTAGAATTTCACTCCCGCTTTAATAAAAATGTTAAATTTAGCATCTCACCGCTGGTAGTCGACCAAATTACTGACTCATTGCCTAGTGCTGTAGTGGACACATCTGTCTTATCACACCTGCAGGGTCTACCGCTTGCGGATAAAGACTTCGGAACGCCTGGAAACATTGATTTGCTAGTAGGCGCGTCCTTATTCGCACACCTTTTATTGCCCGATACTAGTCGCGCTCCCGACTTCACTCGCGCACCGCAAGCATTACGCACGGTATTGGGATACGTGGTCATCGGTTCTGTACCTACAATGATTTCCCGCCAAGCTCTGACATGCTGCCTAGTGCAGGAGCATAGTCTAGATAATCTTATTAAAAGATTTTGGGAGCTCGAAGAGCCTCCACTCGCGCCTTGTGTTCTGCGCCCCGCTGATGTAGAATGTGAGGAATTCTATAAAAATACTACAACCCGCGATTCCGCTACTGGCAGGTACACTGTGGGCCTACCATTTAGTGACGATGTATATTCACTAGGTCAATCCTATGAAGTCGCAAGACGGCGCTTTTTGTGTCTTGAAAAAAAGCTAGAGGTTTCACCTAGCTTCAGAACCGCTTATGATGGCGTGATTAAGGAATACTTGGAGAAAGACTATATTACACCCGCACCTCAAGGTATGTCCGATGACTCATCGCCTATATACGTTATACCGCACCACGGTGTCATCCGTGAGGACAAGACGTCAACACGTCTCCGCGTAGTGTTAGATGCTAGCTGCAAAACCAGTACTGGAATCTCGCTCAATAATATACTACACCACGGACCTAATCTACAGGGTGATTTATTTCAAATAATATCCAACTTCCGCTATTTCGCTGTTGCCATGACAGCAGATTGCCGACAGCAATTTCTACAAGTAGGCGTCAGGGAATGCGATCGTCGCTATCAATGCATTCTTTATAGATTCAAACCGCAAGATCGTCTGACGCTGTATCAATTCAAGCGTGTTTGCTTCGGCTTAGCCTCATCGGTGTATCATGCAATGCGCACGATACAACAGCTGGTTACCGACGACGGCTCCAAGTACCCGCTCGCGAGTGATATTGCCTCTTCGTCGTGTTACATGGATGATGTTGTATTTTCAGTAGATACCGAGGAGAAAGCGATTACCGCCGCCACACAATTAATCGCATTGTTCAAAGGCGCACAGTGGGACTTAGTCAAATGGAATAGTAGCTCACAAGTTGTATTGGACAACATTCCAGATACGCACAAGTTGCCTACTGAGGTAGAGTTTGATAAATCAGTGCAACACAAAATATTAGGTCTACGTTGGTCTACAGTTGATGACGTATTTTATTATAAAATAGCGCCACCCGCAGATGAGAAGTGCACTAAGCGTTCCATCTTATCTACTATTGCACGGTTATGGGATGTAATGGGCTTTGTAGCCCCCGCAGTTCTTTTCGCCAAGCTGTTAATAAAACAGCTATGGCAATTAAAGTTGGATTGGGATGAGTCGCCTCCGCCTCATATTATCAAATTATGGGAACAGTTTAGCGTAGAGTTGCCAGCTCTCAATGAGTTGCGCATACCGCGCCATCTTGGAGTGGTTACTGATTGCCAGGCCACTCTAGTGGGCTTCGCTGATGCCAGCGAACATGCCTACGGTGGAGTAGTATATCTACATGTTAGTTCAGCCAGTGGCAACACAGTTCGCCTGGTATGCGCTAAGTCTAAGGTGGCGCCTATGAAGCCGTTGACGATCGCTAGATTAGAACTCTGCGGAATAGTCTTATTAGCTAAACTGTTACGTACAGTAATAAACAACTTCGCAAAACGTCACCCGATCCAAACTTTCGCTTTCACTGATTCCAAGGTCGCGTTGTACTGGATCAAAAGTTCACCTCATAGGTGGCAGACTTTTGTGTCTAACCGCGTCGTACAAGTTACGGAAAATGTTCCAGCCGAACATTTTTATCATGTTTCAGGAACGACTAACCCCGCTGACTGCTTGTCACGTGGTGTGACACCCAGAAATTTAGTCAAACATCCGTTATGGATGCAGGGGCCTCCTTGGCTAATACTCGACGCAGATCAATGGCCTCTCCGTGATCTGGACGGTCAACCCGTCGATGATATACCCGATCAAAAGGTGTTCACACATGCCGCTGTAATCACGCCCGCTGCTAACTGCATAGTTTATGACACCGCATTGTGCGTATCCTCGTGGTCTAAATTACTTCGCATTCTCGTATACGTATTTACGTTCGCAAAAAAATTACCGCGCCGAGCTACTACTGCAGTAACTGCGGATCAGCTTCAGTACGCTGAAGATAAATTGCTTCTTGCCCTGCAGAATAAATATTTTGCAGAAGAATTTAACAATATTCACAAGGGTCAACCTTGCTCTCGTGTCTTTAATAGGCTTAGGCCTTTCATAGACGATAACGGTCTGATTAGAGTAGGAGGTCGTCTTGTTAATTCAGGTCTGGACTACAACCAGATCCATCCGCTGATTTTACCGCGCAGTGACCATGTTGTTAATTTGCTGATAGATTATTTTCATATTAAATACCTACACGCAGGTCCACAATTGCTGATGTCGCTTCTCAGACAAAAATTTTGGATTCTTGCAGCACGCCGCTTAGTTAGACAAAGAGTACACTTATGTAATACCTGTTTTAGGTTAAATCCGCGTCCAATTTACCCCTTGATGAGTAGCTTGCCAGACTGTCGCGCACGCCAATCAGTAAAGGCTTTTACACACACTGGCCTGGACTATGCAGGACCAGTAGCTTACACTCCAATACGTCGTCGTGGAGCGCGTAGGGAAAAAGCCTATCTTTGCGTGTTTACCTGCCTGACAACAAGGGCGGTGCACATCGAAGTTGCTACGGATCTCAGTACTCCTAGTTTCCTAGCCGCTCTAAAACGTTTTCTTGCGCGTCGAGGTCCTGTTCAAGTATTATACTCGGACAACGCAACAAACTTTAAGGGTGCAGATTCTTACTTGCGCGATTTATACACATTCTTGAACGACGAATATCGTCCTAAATTAGAACAAGAGCTAGCTGAAAGCCGTTTAAAATGGTCATTTATAACCCCTAGATCTCCGCATAAGGGAGGGGCTTGGGAAAGCATGATTAAGGTAGTAAAAACACATCTGTACCGCGTGATCGGACAGCAACTTCTCTCATATGAAGAGCTCTGTACTGTTCTCACTCAGATAGAGTGCTTACTTAACTCGCGACCGCTGACAGTGCTGAGTTCAGACCCCGCAGAGCCTTCAGCTCTCACGCCTAGTCATTTTCTTCATACTGCACCGCTGTTTTCTTTACCCGCGCCTGACGTAGAGTCAGAGAAAATTAGCCTTCTTCAAAGGCATTCGCTACTAGACAAATTAGTACAATCCTTTTGGCAAAGGTGGAGGGTAGAATATCTACATGAGTTACAGGTCAGGCAGAAGTGGAATACACCTTCAGCACCTATCACCCCCGGAGTTGTCGTGGTTGTGATAGAGGACAATGTTCCAAGTCTAGCTTGGCCATTAGCTATTGTTGAGAAAGTTCACCCGTCTAAGGACGGAATAGTTCGCACATGCACGATTAGAACCGCGAAAGGGACGACCTTAATTCGTCCGGCCGTCCGCATATGTCCGCTTCCGCGACAATAGTTTAAATTAGTTAATTTTCTTGTCATATTATTTATCAATACAACGTAACACCGCTTATCCTTAGTAAAAATTTCATTTATTCTTATTATCTTTGCCTAGAACTTCTATTGCAGAACTCAGCTTTATTTACCGCTTATTAAATTTAATACACAAGAGATATTGGGTTTCATCCCAGTCTTTTCTTTTTTGCTATGAGACTCAAGTTTCTACTGATCTCATCTATGAATGTGTTTTTATGTTGACACATCAAGGGGGGGAAGAAATGGTAACGCCATCTATCCAACCCAAGTCCAACTTCCCTTATCCCAAATTGTGCGCACATAGAAAAGTCAATGTCAGGACGACTGCTGTCAAATGTCAAGCGACACGAGTGGACGCCTGTCAAAGAAGAACTTCCGTTTCCCGCCGCCATTCAATTACTGCTGCGCTCACCGCTATCGATCCGCCTTATCGATCTCCGCAAATTCCGCAAAACAAATAAAAAACTTACAGAAAACAAACAATATAAGTACTTATAACCCGCTGTAAAACCCGCGATAAAACTTTCGCGTATTCCGCGCGCGTAAATAATCTGCTTGATTTATGGTGACTTGCCGACACGTGTTTCGTGGGAGACGTCGTGAACCCAGTGTGAAGTGTGGACCCCTTTCCAAGACGCCCAGCTGCTGGACAACCCGGACCAGCAGAACAGGAGACCAGGTCAGTGCGCACATTATCTCCATAACCCACTCCACCCCTCAAACGTCGACCAGGCGACACCAATGTAATTTAAGAAAATAACAATAATGCAGACTAATTTTATGATAATTTTTATTCTTATTTTGATTTCCGAAAAAATTCATAAAATTTTCGAGAAAAAAAAAAGCCAACAAAAGCTGGTAGAAAAGAAATGAAATGTAAAGAAAGTTCAATTGAATTTATGGAATAATTTTAGGTTAGTAATTATTATAATATAAATACATACTTATTTTAATTAATTAATGTCAATTTAATGCATGGACAATAATAAAAATAAAAATGTTTAGCAATTAATTAAAAGAAATGTGTAGAAAATTAATGATTTTGCATGCAATCAATTTTGGGCGCGGACTGAGCCGAGAAAATTCGTGCAAAATGAATAAAATATAAAGAATTGTAATAAATGACAAAGAAGAAAAAAAAAAAGAATAAAACGCCACAAAATAAATAGTGGCGATAAAAGAAAGGAAAAAAAAAAAAAAAAAAAAAAAAAAAACCTAACCTAACCTAACCTAACCTAACCTAACCTAACCTAACCTAACCTAACCTAACCTAACCTAACCTAACCTAACCTAACAACCTAACCTAACCTAACCTAACCTAACAACCTAACCTAACCTAACCTAACCTAACCTAACCTAACCTAACAACCTAACCTAACCTAACCTAACCTACCGTATTTATCTTAATGTTTATTACTAATATTAATATTATATAATAATTAGCTGCTTAGTTTATAACAAAATACAAATGTAATAAATCAATCAACAAACGAGCCAAGTCAACGGCAAAACTAATACTAGCCTAATTGCATTTACGCAGTAACAGCATTTATCTTAAGTCCAACAATCAATAGAGCGACGACTCAGCAATACTGCTGCGCGTGCTGCGCTAGATCTTTAGTATATAAACTGTACATTTTTTGTAAGTAAATCAATTGGAATCAAGCACCGAGTCGAGTTTTACTCCTCCCCTCTACGAAGACCCTACGGACCCAGAAGTTCCCAGCAACCGCTGGAGGTGCCCTCTAGAAGTACCAGCACCCGCTGACGAGCTGCCCAGAAGTTCCCAGCAACCGCTGGAGGTGCCCCCTAGAAGTACCAGCAACCGCTGACGAGCTGCCCAGAAGTTCCCAGCAACCGCTGGAGGTGCCCCCTAGAAGTACCAGCAACCGCTGACGAGCTGCCCAGAAGTTCCCAGCAACCGCTGGAGGTGCCCCCTAGAAGTACCAGCACCCGCTGACGAGCTGCCCAGAAGTTCCCAGCAACCGCTGGAGGTGCCGCCCAGAAGTTCCCAGCATCCGCTGGAGGTGCCGCCCAGAAGTTCCCAGCATCCGCTGGAGGTGCCGATCAGAAGTTCCCAGCATCCGCTGGAGGAGCCGCCCAGAGGTCCCAGCAGCCCGCTGACGAACTGATCGGACGTTCCCAGCATCCGCTGGATGAGCTGCCCGTTCATGCTTCCAGCATCCTCTCACTGTGGCAAAGACTACCTTAGCCATTAGTATCTAATCGGTCCTGTGAGTCTGCTTGACCGGCAGTGAGAAAATCCTTCCCTGTGTACATTGCACGCCGTACACGCCCTTATTTCCTTCCATCCTTCCGTCTGTTACCTTAGGTCTCCTGGTAACAGATATCCCGTTTTATATCTATATATTTATCCAGTACACTTATATGGTCAGGGATAGGGTTGTAGGAACACACACATTGATAGGTTGTAGGAACACACACATTGACAGGTTGTAGGCTCACACACATTGATAGGGCTACACTATTAGGGTTGATAAAATAAAATACGTGGTTAGGGTCCAATATAGGCTTCGTAAGTAGGGGTAGGTTTTAGGGTTAGGCTACGTAGAGTAGGCTACGTAGATTAGGTAATAGTGAGTAGGAACGCTCTGTGCTTGTAGTACACCCGTGTGTACTTACATTCAACGCCCACACGTAGGGTAAAGTACCAAGCACTGGGTTGTCCTGCAGTAGGGGTTAGTGTCTGTAACACCACCCGATGATCGCACACCCGTGCGTTGACCAGAAACGTACGTAGGGTTAAGTGTCGGTTATTAGGTGGTTTTACAGGTTTGTTAGAGAACATGTTGGAGCCAATAATATGATTTGAAGCTTCTAAGGTGCAAAAAGGACATTTATTTTTGTATGGGTCATGGAGGGTGGAAATAATTAAAAAGAGTTTTTAATATACAATCGATTTAACAGATCCATATATTTTTAGTGGGAACATTTAAGAAGTTTTTTTTTTTTATAAAAATTGATAAAATTAAAAAAGCAACATTACTTTTTTTTATTTAATATTTAATATGCCGGACGCTTCCGACTGGTGTTGATATGGATCAGTTGAGCTATCTGTAGACTGTTTGCAACAGTCGGCAGTTAGCTCAATTGTTTCAATTGTAAATACTAGTATAATTTTCTTTGTGAATAAATGCCCATATGCCGGACAAGAATTTTTACGAAATGTACATATTTTTTTGAAAATGGCTCTTATGACAGAAAAAAAGAGGTCTGTATTAAAAAAGAAAAGAAAATAAATGAAATAAGCTAGAAGAGATGAATTTTAAGGCTTAGTATAAGAATAATTAAGATTTGTAATGATAAAATGAATTAATGATATAGCAATTTATGAATAATTAATTGATTATCTAAAAATGTATTAATTCCTATTTATTTAACATGAAATAATACAATTTTATTTTGGATAAATGTATATTTTCATGAGATACTCATTCAAATATCTAATTAACAGTTAAAAAGACAAAGAAATTGGCATTGTTTGTTCATTAAATAATTGAAAATTTCATTTCCCCTACGTTTCTACCGCGTTACAGCGATTGTGGTCACGGGGCGGGGCGACTAGATGTACTCGGAGTTACAGCCGAGAATCCACAGCAGTATCCACGACTACCCTCAATTCGTCTTCAGAATCAGGAACGTCCAACTTCACATTATGACACATGTAGTGTGTATATTATATCATAATATTTACTAAGAACGTGGAATTCTTACTAAATATTTTAATCCTAATACTTAGCAATGAATTTCCGCAACGTAACGCCTGCATCTATTATGTTTCAAAAAGAAACGTCAGAAAACAGATCAAAATTTATTATTTAATAAAGTTCTTAAAATCACAACATTCAATTAACGTATTCGCACTTGGTAAACCCCTCGGATTAGTCATTGAATAGTGGTATCGCAGTCTGTATGCCGGAGGTTCATCGCCTGTGTGGCTGTGTGGCTGTGTGCCGCGCAGACCGCGCGCTAGCCGGAGAGGTCCCCGTGGTCGAAGAGGTCCTGGTCGTAGAGCGCGGCGCGCACCGTGCGGCCCCCGAAGTAGCGGCCGTGCAGCGCGCGCGCCGCCGCCGCCGCCTCCTCCGCCTCCTCGAACTGCACGAAGATCTTGACCTGCGCGTCGCGCGGGTCGTCGTCCTCGTGCTGCGTCTCGTTGTATATGACTAGCCGCTGCACGCGGCCCCACTTGCCGCACTCCTCCTGGATCTCGTGGTGCAGCGCCTCGTCCACGTCGCGCGCGGACACCATGTCGCGCAGCAGCACGGTGCGCGAGGCGCGGCGCCGCATCAGCCGCTGCATCACCAGGTGCCGCGCCGACTGGCCCGAGATCGACAGCGACTCCTGCTGCTGCAGCGTGTCCGGCGACCGCGACAGCAGCTTCTGCTGCAGCGCCGCCTGCTGGCCGGCGAGCGCGCTCTCCGCCTCCGCCGGGGCGGGGGGCAGGGGGGCGGGGGGCAGGGGCGCCGCGGGCTCCGCCGGCAGCGCGGGGATCACCACGCCCGGCGGGGGCAGCGCCGGCGGGGAGGGCGCGGCCAGCGGGAGCGGCAGTGGCAGCGGGAGCGGGAGAGCGGCCGCGAGCGAGGGCAGCGCGGCGGCGGGCGGCACGCCGAGCGCGCTCAGCTTGGTGAGGTGCAGCGCGACCGCGTTGCTGGCGACGGCGTCCATGGCCTGGATCTTGGCGGTGGCGGCGGCGGCGGCGACGGCGGCCGCAGTGGGCATGGCGGTGGGCTGCGGCGGGCCGGCGAGCGCGTTGGGCGGCGTGATGGCGCGGCCGACGCGCAGGTACTGGCCGCCCAGGTCGAACAGGTTCATGGAGGCGATGGCCTCGAGCGCGGCGGCCAGCGAGCCGTACTCTAGGAAGCCGTAGCCCTTGTGCTTGTGCGCGGAGGCCCCGTAGGCCAGCTTGCAGTAGGTGATGGGCCCGAAGGCCTCGAACACGTTCTTGATGTCGTCCTCGGTGAGCTCGGGGTGGATGGAGGCCACGTAGATGCGGTTGTACTGCTTGGCCTCCTCCTGGATCTCGTCGATGACGGCCTGCGCCTGCGGCATGTTGGACGGACGGCCCACCACTTTGATGTTCCTGGAAAAGAACACCACGATTGCGTTACATTGCAACCGGCGGTAAATGACAGAAGAGATGAAGAGAATTCTGTACAGACACATTTGAATGCTACGCTGCGTGTCCACGGCAGAGCTACGCCGCCTCGGGGACGGTAGGAGTGCTGACTCCTGCGCAGCTCTCGGCAGGTAACACTCTCTCATAAGCATGAGGGAGTGCTACCTGCCGCCCAGCATGACGCCATTCTACTGTTTGAAGGAGAACTGCGCCGCCTCGGGGACGGTAGGAGTGTTGGTGAGGGCATGTTCGTTACCTGCCGCCCAGCATGACGCCGTTCATCTGCTCGAGGGAGAGCTGCGCCGCCTCGGGGATCTCGTACTCGACGAAGGCGAAGCCCTTGTGCTTCTGCGTGACGGGGTCCCACGACATGTTGATGCTCTTGATGGGCCCGAACGGCAGGAAGGCTTGCCGGATCGTGTCCTCCTTCAGCTCGAACGAGATCGAGCCCACGTACACCCTGCAACCGACGCGGACGATGCGACCGTCTCAGGTTAACTATTTCAGAAATGTTACTTTACAGTTACGTTACGCCGCGGGAAGGAGCGGCCCGTCGCCGCGCCGTCGCCGCGTCGTCGCCGCGTCGTCGCCGCGGCGCGCGCACTCAGATCTTTTCAGCTGTAGTGGTCACAGGCTCGACCGGGAGCGCGGGAGCCTCCGGAATCGCTCTCATCACCGTGCGCGCGCCGCGGACTCCGCGCCGCACCACCGACCTGCACATCAACGCCAGCGCCTGCTGCCGCTGCACCTGCGTGCGCTGGCTCGCCATCTGCTGCTGCTGGTGCGCGAGGGTCTGCTTCATGAGCACCATCTTGATGCTCTGCTCCATGGCGTACTTCTTGGCGCGCGCCACGGCGTCCGCCTGCTCCGAGGCGAGCCGCGGCAGCGCGCCCGTCAGCAGCGCCGTCAGCGCGCCGCCCGCCGCGCCGGGGCCTGCGGGCAGTGGGGAGGGGGGAGGGGTGAGCGTGCGTGCTGCGAGACATGGTGCCGCCCGCGCCGTCGGATACGTACCCGTGTACACGTCGCCCACTTGCCGGATGTCATGCTCCGGCTGCGCGGCCCCTGCAACAAGCCTCGGTCAGTGCGTCTCGCTCGCGCGCGCCGAGGACGCATGCACTCTGCACTCTCGCGCTCGCCTCGCACTCCGCGCGCGCCCGCCCCCGCCCCCGACCCCGACCGAAGCCATCGAGAGACCCGAGACGAGAGCTACACGGGCGCGGGGGGCGGGGCGCGCGCCGTCTCCTCGCAGAGAGGTTCGGTACAAGTAAGTAATGCGGTAAGAGAGGTATGTACATTGTACGTGGAGAGCGGCGCCCGGCGAGGTCGCGACGCGCCGCCCGTCGCGCTACTCGCTACTGTAAACCTAACTTATAACTAGTCTGAAACAGAAAGCAGAACGGTATCACTCAGCGGAGACAACGGAGAGCGGCGACGGCGGCGGCGGCGGCGGCTGCGGCGGCGGACCCCGTCTGTAACAGCGAGCAGAGCCCCAGGCGTTACAACGCGTGTTCGAGACAGCGGACCGGGGACAGGGCGCAGGCTACTCACCCGCGGCAGGGGGCGGCGGCGCGGGCGGCGCGGGGAGGTACGCGCCCGCGGCGCCCAGCAGGCCCGCGCCGCCGAACACCGGGCTCGACATCTGGAAACAACAAAGCCTAGGTTATCTACCTAGCGTTTACAATCAGCTCAGAGACACACGTTTCTCTGTTCCGAGCTGTAGCTCTAGCTAGACCAAACTAGATTGTCCTGCCAGAGCTACCTATACTAGTTAACTACGAGTAGCATACTTAAGAGCTTATTAGACCATCCTAAATATCGGGTCCTAAATTCAGTGCCCGATTTAGGACAATAAATTTAGTCGCCGGAGCTCCTAATTACACGTTCACTGATTCATGACTCTAAGCAGACCAGTGTTGCCGGTGCGGACCTTTTTGGTCCGTTTCGGACTTTTTTCTGCCTCTGCGGATCTTTTGCGGACCATGACTCTTTGCGGAAATTTCCAAGGGAATCACATGCACACAAAACCTATTGGGTACTTCCCGTAGACCTAGAATCATGAAACTTGGTGAGCAGCAAGTTCTTATAGCACAAGTAAAGGGAAAAATTCGAAAACCATAAATTTGTAATTTATTCACAAAAAAATATACTTTTAATGCACGCCATGGACCAAAACTTATAGGGTACGTACTTCCCGTAGACCTAGCGCAATCAGAACCCTGCTAGAATTATGAAATTTGGCAAGAAACAAGGCCCTATAGCACAAATAAAGGGAACAATCCGAAAACAGTACCTAATTTGTTGTTTTTTCTTAAAAAAAAAAAATATCTTGCTATAGACCAAAACCTTAAAGGGCACTTCCCGTTTACCTAGAATCATAAAATTTGGTAAGAAGTAAGGTCATATAGCACAAATAACGGGAAAAATTTAAAAACCGTAAATTTGTAGTTTATTAACAAAAAAATCATAAATTTTGATTCTCTCCCTCGACCAAAATAATAAATATATAATAATACCGGGTACCTACATCATGTTGACATAGAATCATGATATTTGTCAAGAAACAAGGTCTTACAATTAAACGGAACCCTTAGTGTGCGAGTCTGACTCGCACTTGACGTTTTATTTTATCTCAGTCTTTCAACCTTTGTAAAAAATAAGCGAAGTTTTCTGAAGTTCATCAAGATGAAGCAACATAAAGTACAATTCATATGGAAAACTTAATATCCCCATTACGACAAGTAATTTTTTTTACACTTTTTAAAACGGATCTTTTTGTCATATTTCGGACCATTTTAGCGTTCGGATCGGAGCTTTTTTATTTTGACTGCCGGCAACACTGAAGCAGACGCTAAAAATAGATTTAGGACGTCGGAAGCCATTCTTGTCCTAAATCGGATCCTAATTAGGATGCTACCTTCCTAAATGCTATTAAACTTCTCTGAATTCAGGATTGACTAATTAGGATATCCGATATTTAGGATAGTCTAATAAGCTCTTTAGCTGGGACAATGCAACACAACATACGACAAACTGCTTTGGTTGGATCCAACTCAGGTCAAGCCGGTGGTATCATAATACAGTGCACTGGCTCAGGGAGTATGCATACTGGTGCATGGTACTGCAATGCAAGAACACTGTGCTCCTTACCACTGGCTGAGGAGCACAGTATTCTCAGATGCAAACTGTATGGTGCAGCGCAACCGTGCATTTAGGTAGCATTTGGCTGGCTTCGGCTTGTAGCGGCATAATGCTGAGACAGGGACCTTTCTGGCCTATGTAACACAATCACTAATTTGTATATGTTTTCTTTTATTTTGTTGTGTTTCCTTCTCTATAATCCTGTATGTTCATTGTATGTAGGTATAGATAATTGTAATGTGTTGTGTTATGTACTTATGTATTAGTCCAAATACATGTATTTACTTTCTTTCTTTCTAGGTATAAAGCTTAATAATGTAAAATCGTCGATATTATATCGATATTTATATCACAAAAGGTGTCCCGTACACAAACTGCATCAGAAACGTAATAATATCCTTCAAAATGCATGCATAATAAAACCGGCCAACTCACACAGGACTCACACTGTAATGCGGGTTGCAGACCGAAAGCTAAGCTAACTTAGTTTTGACTTAGCTAGCATAGCTGACGCAGTTTTTCATACATGTGTGCAGACTGCAAACTACACAAACTAAGCTATGCAGTATGGAAAACTGTGTCAGCTATGCGAGCTAAGCTAAACTAACTTGGCTTAGCTCTTGGTCTGCAACCCGTATGGGTTCTGTACCATCAACATCATGCAAAACTTTAGAAACTCTAAAAACCGTTTGTTTAAAGATCAACAAAAAACAAAATGCAACATGATGCGGTCACCCATCCAAGTAGTGACAGCTCCCGATGTTGCATCACTTCTGTGATCTGATCAGTACTCAATGTGGTATGGACGTTGGCCCCTTCATTCCGTCAGCGGGCTGTACCTCATTAACCAAAAAGGTAGACAGTAGCAATTTTCAGAGAGTAGGTATCTATTTCTTTCAGGGATAGTAAAAATCAGGAGATTTTAGAAAAAATCCAAAAATATGATAAATTTTATAAATAAATACTAAATATCTATACTAATAGGTATTATAAAGAGGAAAGATTCGATTGTTTGTATTGAATAGGCTCCGAAACTACTGGACTGATTTGAAAAATTCTCCTTTAGGAAGCTTACCTTTCAGGGAGTGACATAGGCTATATTTTATCCCAGAATTCCCACGGGAACGGGAACTACGCGGGTGAAACCGCGAGGCGATCGTATAGTAATATTATAATGCTGCGCCACAGGGGTCGTCAAAAGTTTTGTTTGTATTGAATAGGCTCTGAAACTACTGGACCGATTTGAAAAATTCTTTTACCATTAGAAGCCCACATTATTCCTGATGAGCATAGGCTACTTTTAACCCCGGGAAAATGCTTCATTCCTACGGGAAAACAAGTAATCGGACAACGGGTAGTAAGTATGCAGCTAGTAATAAATAAATTGGACTTATTTGACATAAATTTATGAAGGAAACTACGAAAATTAATTATAAGTACATTTTGCACTGCTTTCTGTTTTGATTGCAATGAAAAAAATTTATTTAAATCACATGTTTATTGAAAAATAATCAAGTGGGCCAACCCAATGTCCGAACCACATTGAACACCCAACATGAAGTTATGCAACATATCCGTTTACAATGTAGCAGCTGCCCGCGGCTTTGCACAAGCTTTTGAAGTCCCTAGCATGTCCCCCCCCCCTCCCCACCATACCATTTACCTCCCTGCCAAATTGCATTGAGATCCATTGAAGTGTGAAAAGGTAACAGACAGACAGCATTACTTTCAAATTTATAATACCTTTTCCAATGGATTACAGCAGGTACCTATGGAACCTTTTGTGTGCGAGTCAACTTGCACTTGGACTATTTTTTTTATTAGGTACCTAGGTAATGATTTTATGAACATTGTCTACATAAAAATAGAAACTCCCACTCTGTCCAGCCAGTCTTGTCCAGTGATGCAAAACAATGAATCACTCAACAGTTTCTAAAACAGTATTTCAGAGTTTCCACTAAAGGATAGATTCACTATGAAGATTATACCTATCATAGTGTTTATTGCACTAAGGTTTTGTGTAAATTGGTTGCAATTAGCCATTGGTACCTAGTCAAAGATGTCGGGAATATTATTTCACCCTAATTAAACACTCCTACATTGCTTTATTCCTGCTTGGCTAGAAACCCATTTCTGTGACAACACAAGGTAAGTCCCCATATTATTCACGCTGCTTTTAAATAAAATTATCTCATTTTATGCAAGGCAAATGAGTGTACAAATTTATTTGTCAGTTTTCAGGTTATATTGCAGACTCACCAGTTCCATAGTGTTACTTTTACCAGGGAAGGTAAAAATATTGAAGCCTTGCACCAGCTAAACAATTCGATGTAAAGGATTCCGAGGGAGACCACAGAAAATGATAAATCTAAATACTTCAAACATCAATCCAAACGCTTTTATACCTAATTTTAATTTGGATAAATAAATTTTCGCGTTCCTCTACCTACGTAGATGGCAGTGTTGCCAACGACGCCGGGACCAGTGTTGCCAGATCGAATTTGATAAAATCAGTAGAAAGTCACGTAAAAAATCTGTAGCTTGAAGAAAAATTCAGTAGATTTTGAAAAAACTACAAATTTCTAGCTTTTGACACGAAAAATGCGTGGTAGGTATCTGTAAGGTTTTTTGTAAAATCGGTTCATCCGCTAGGAAACTATAATTATTCCCTATCGGATGAACCTATTTTGATTCATTTTTTTGTATGTTTGTTCAGTGTGTGTGTTTCACTTTTCAATGATGGCATTCATCAAAGTACCTAAGTTGCAAAGTAAAATATTCTATTCATGGCTTTCGAATTTAATTTTTTTTGTGTTTTAAGTAGGTTTGTAATAAACTTTTTACATTGATATGAAAACATTGATCAAAGCAACTCATCAGCTTAAAATTCGCGGAGATTTGTTCATTTCCAAGGGCACTGATCAGGTTTTTTGGGGTAGGTAACTAGGTACTATGGTGTTCCGTTGTTCCTTTCAAGAAAAACAAACTATGTTCATCACAGAAATTGAATTGAATTTTTAATTTCTTTTGTGGTTACAAGGCCTTTTGCCTTGGCCTTGAATCTCTCTCAGGAAAAGCTGGTTGATTTCTCGAAGTTTACAAAATAAATCTTCAAAAATCAAGCAGATCTATCTACTCGTAGGAAGTGTAATAATCCATTGACAAGATCTACTGCTAAATCAGTAGATCTGGCAACAATGGAAAAGTTTATCGAAGAACGAACGGACCTACCAATCAATTCGAAAAAGATAGGAACATAATATTAAACAACAGATGTTTACAGGAAGTGGAAGAAACGAATGAGCAAAACAAACGCTTCAATTTCATTCATATTTTGTCAGTATTGTGACGAACCGGATTGGTGAAAATTTCATTGGCTTGTGAAGTGACACTGACAAGTGACAGCTTACATAATAGACACGGAGCCATTGGCGCTCGGGAAAAATCAGGTAGATTTCACGAAATTTTAGAAATAAATCAGTAGATCAGTAGACGGTTCAAAAAGCAGGTAGATCTACTGCTAAATCAGTAGATCTGGCAACGCTGGCCGGGACTGATATCGCCAATTTTACACCATGGTCACAGATATTAAAATTGAAGGGCACAGGGGAAAAATATGCGATGTCACATTTTTATCTTTTTTAAACTGGCAATGCCATTTTATAGTTCAAATGTGATAGAACAAAACGCCAAAACACATTTTGTAGTAACATGCACAGTCGAGGCGCAATCTTCGTTCAAAAATATTGATGATATTGCAAATAACAAGCAATGTCAACGTCATACAGCAGAAAAATATGCTATGTCCATGGTTGTCATGTCAGTTTGACGTTGGTTTTCTGTTGGTTTTGGTTGGACTTTGAGGTTATTTCGTTTGTTGTGTTTTGCAGCGAGTAATTGCAATAAAAAAGTACATAATTCTTGAAAATGTCCTCGGAAGAGGAAAGTGAGGTTCATCTAGAGCAATTATTATTATTATTTAGATAAACATAGGTAACAATTTTTTTTAAATATATACTCTTTATAAATAAATATGTTGTCTTTTATTTCGATCCTTAATGTACCTTCTTTTTAAGGATCAAAAAATTTATTTAGGAATTACTAAGTCATTATCTAGGAGATTGCATATTTTTTCCCTGTTTTTCATGGACATTGCTTGTTTTTTACCTGTGTTTTCCGACTTTGTTCAGTTTTTTTTAGCTAACTCAATAAATATAAGAAAGAAAAGGCATATTTGTATTACATACCTAAAACAAGTATATTTTCTTGATAAATTCATTTTATTTTTATTTCAACTTTCAATGTTTATTTTTTTGTATGGATTCAAAGTTTAATTTGCCATTTTCTCAGTTCATTGTCTTTGTGACATGACAAATTTTCCCCCTGTACCCTTCAATTGGCATGGCAGGCATGGTGCGGCGGCGCGGCGGTACACAGGATTAGGGCGAATGCGACGACCGACGCTGAGAGCATCTGAGTGGAAAATGTCTTTTATACTACATCTGCTCGGAAAGTTGCCTATTCCTTTTCCATTTATAGAATAGAAATCCATTTCTAACGTGTTAATTTTTTTTATTTCCTAAAAGATCCGCCGGTAGCTTAGCTATGGTTGTTTTCGTCCGGTCAAACGACAAAAAGTTTTTACTCCAAGTCCATTATGCCTCCTCCGATTTCCGAACAATATTTTGAAAAAAGAACCCAAAGGCTGGCGCGGTCAATGAGGTTTTACCACGGAATTAAGAAAGTAAGGGTTTTACCAACATCATTGGGCGCGATTTCAATGAATAGTTAATTCTGCTTTTTATTTTCCTCGAAGGTGTAGTATAAAGCACTATTTATCACTCAGCAGAAAGTGCGATTCCTACCCTTCCTACCAATACGACACACTCGGTAGGAATTGATCACTTTCTCGCCTTGGTGTAAAATGCACTATAGTGACGTAATAAAGCGGTTGTGTTTCAGCATGGTACAAATAAACAAGGTATGCTACTCCGAGAAACAGCGGTCACGTGGGTTTTCCCAAGCTACCCAAGCGTTCGTCATATCCGCTACGGTGGTTCTCAAACTTTTTAGTTTTGGGAGATTCTAGATCTAGGTCTTAGGTTTTTTGGATAAATAAATTTTTCACTTGAAATGAAATTTATATAATCGCAGAAACATTTTTAGCCACAGATTCTCTTTTCGGGAATTTAAAGAACCTTATTTTACCGCCCTTCACACTTACAGTTACGGATCCCGCCCATTTTATTTTAAAGACTAGCTTCTGCCCGCTGCTTCGCGTTGTTTCTATGGAAACGTTTTGAGGTTATATCTATCCCATGGGAACTGGTTTATGGGATAAAAAGTCGCCTATATTTGATTCCAGGGTTAGACTTACCTGTATGCAAAATTTCAGCCTGATCCGTTCAGTAGTTTTGGCGTGAAGAGGTATCAAACATCCATCCATCCATACATCTATCCATCCAAACTTTCGCATTTATAATATTAGTGTGATGTGATGTGATATAGTGTGATTTATCCGATCTAAAACGCGAGTGATACACCGGCGTCAATAAAAGTTTGATAGTCACAGGCAAATCGATTTTTGTGGCACGTGAACAGTGACGTAGACTTGGGAACATCTCGGAGTAGCATATAACTTGTTTATATAAACCATGGGTTTCAGGTGTCTTGTCATTGAATTAATTAAGGTCGACATGGTAATAAATTTTTGTAAGAGGGTTCATCGCTCCATAGAATTTTCGCAAAAAACTCGGGTCCCTTTCAATGTTGCCTTACATGTCATGTCTAGGAAAAAAGTAACTATTGCTGGGTAATCCGTCGGCTCCAAAACGTCTGCACGCGAGTAACATGATAGAGATGAAATTGATTTCTGCTTAAAATCCTGTGCACTGTTGGCTTAGGTATACCTCTTTACCGCTGAATGTCTCTTGTTGATACGCTTGCGTCTTCTTCGATTGCCTCAAAAACAACATCTTCGTTACCACCAAATTGGTTAGGTACGCCCGCCGCTTGTACTTACCGCCAACGCTGCCGTGACCTGGTATCCGCCCATCAGTGTAACAGCTGTGCACCCTAATAAAAACGCGATAGTCGGGATAACGCTTTTTAGTATCTCTCCCGATAAAGTGCTGCAGCTGCATTGGCGTTGCCTCTACATTCTCCATAAATAAAGTGCAGGTTGGCATAGGTAGGGGAAACTGAGGACACATAATCCCTACGGGACACATGGTACACCTTTGTTGCGATACTGTTACTACCATTTTATTTAGTTTAACTAGCAACACTGGTTGTCTATGACATGTCTATCCGTCTAATCAAAATGCATCTGTCAAATGCGTGACGTTTGCAAATGGCGGCGATCATTGTGTTTACATCGGCTGACAACGTCTTTTTGGTGAGTTTTAATTTGTGTTTATTTTATGTTTTACTGAAAGATATCGTTATTTTTGTGAGAAACATCACATCTATACTTTATACCGGAACTATTTCAAGTATGTGTACTTCAATAAGAACATTTTCAAGTGACTTACCTACATAACAATTTTTACCTCGTATTGGGGTACACATGGTACGGAATAGGTTGGGGAGAGTTGATCAAGTCTCCCAGACATGGATCAAGTGTCTCCCACATGAATTTAGTGACACAGTAATTAATTAAATATAAAAAAAATAGTACTGGACAGCCTACACAATCATCGTCAATTGAATATAAAGTAATTATTATTAAAGTATTAATTAATAAAGTTAATTAGTTAGATGCATTTTCGCAAGTGTACCCAGTGCATGGGAGACTTGATTTCCCCCGGATCAAGTCTCCCGTATATGGGGAGACATGGTACAAAATAATTTTTACCTATAATGTACAGTATTTTTTATAAATCTTGTTAATTTTAATATTTTTGCTCCAAAAAATATAAACAAGTACCTTTAATGTCCATCATTCAGTTTTAACTGGGCTTAAATTCGATCAAAAATAAATTAGTTATCACTCATACATAACAATAGGGGGGGATCATTGTCAATCACTTTATTTCCGTGTCAGTGTTTACTTTTATATTCTGACCTTTTCTAAGTGTACATTTATTGTAGGTATTTATGGAAATAAAGAGTTTTTGATTTTGATTTTTGATTTTGATTTTGTGTCCTCAGTTTCCCCTACCTACTCTTGGGCTGTGTACCGGTTTTTCAGCATTGATAAAGAAGAGACATCAACAAAATGTAGTAGGTAGGTCAGTTCGGGAACGCGCCAAGTTGTAGAACCAACAAACAAAGTCTAGTTCAAATGCAAAATAAAGTCCAGAAGAATGGCAAGTTGTCGTAAATAGCGCCAATCAATCAAAATCCAAACGTATTAGGTAATTTCTTTTTCCGTGCGTATAGCACAAAACAAAGTGCAGTAGAAAATCAAATTATCGTGCACAAAGCATAAGCTTCATGAAGCTTATGCTTTGTGCACGATAATTTGATTTTCTACTGCACTTTGAAGCTTGTCGCAGCAGTTAAGTAAGTACTTACTTACTTCCGCGTCCATCGTCATCGAGCGAGAGAACAGTATTGAGAACCTGTGAGTGTGTACCCAAAGAAGTTCTCGCCGGGAATGTGGAGCGCGCGTTTACAAAACAGTAGAGTAGAGGGTTAGTTAGTTCCGCGGAGCAACTCGTGAGATGCGCACGCGCAGCGCACGGCAGCTACATGCGCGCGAGCACCTCCTCACGCGCGTTCCACTCTCGCGCGCCAGGAAACCTGTAGTTTAGTGATAAGCAGGACGAAGGTACCTACACCAGGTCAGCTGCCGACCTTCCGCCCTTAATGACTAAGTAATAAGTGACCAGAATAAAATCTTACAAAAGTGCTTTAGTGTCAGTGAGTAGGTGCCCATTTCGTTAGGACCTGGCAGTTCTGGCCTGTCTCTGTCGACGTTGATCTCTCTAGACCTGAACTATACACTAGGTGTATCATCGTTCTTTCCTCTCGGTACTATGTAAGTACATACCTACCTATGTAATGTACATTCTATGTATACCACCTTGACACACCTTGACTACCTACAAGGTAGGTACCTCTGCAGTGAGGGACCAATCCACACGATGATAGTTTTGAGATAATGCAGATTTTGTGTGAAAGTTTAGTACTTACCTACCTACTTACTTACCTAGAAAAATTTGCGAATCCAATTTATACTAGGTAAGTACCTACATTATTTTATGTATCCTACTAAGCCTACTATACATATCGATACCGGAAATTTCAATTGTCGTAAAGGACAAAACACGACTTTTCAGGAGAGACAAAAAACTAAAAAAAAAAGTTTTTGGCTTATACCTAACTTTTTTAAGCAAAGTAGGTAATATATTAATGGTGTCAAAGGGTACCCTAACTATTTTTTCGTGTTCTATTAATTTAAATAAACAAAATAAACCTAACCTTATAAATAACGAAAATGAGTGTCCTTTACGACCCATAAAAATAGACTTGAATGTCCTTTACGACCACGAAAAATTGGTTGTGATAAAATCAGATGTGTATTAAAGGACTAATCTTCTTCATCAATGGGTAGATTGGGTAGTACTTATCAATTAAATCAAATATTATGGGGTAAAAGGAACAAAGAAACTAAATATCTAGTAATAAGAAATACCTATAAGAATACCTACAATAGGGGTTTCTTGAGGTAGCAAAACTGAATGAAATACAACATGTTTTACTATTTTCTATTTATTAATCAAATTTTTTCAATACAAAAGAACTATAATGTCAAACAATTGACATTCTTATCACTAACACTCTCTGTCTCTGGAGTCTCTCTGAAGGATAGAATTCGATGTAATTATATTTATATATTTTCCTATCCTACTAATCTATTAATACTAGGTACTTATATCGATTAGAGATTGCAACCCGGTATGTTTCTCAACCCGGCCGGGCCCGGTGGCATTCTCGCCAACCCGGCCGGGTCCGCCGGGCCCGGCCGGGTTGTGTCCGTCAAGGTAGCGTACACATAATCGATATCACGTTTGTTGATATGCCAATAAACTCTGCATAAACAGTGTAGAATTAGTGCAAAAGTAAAATAAATAGTTCCTCTTTGGTTTAAGAAATAATGACCATTCTTAGTGGGTACGCTAGCTTGACGTCAAGGCAGCGTACCCATTAAAAAACCAAATAATTCCTATAGAAAACGAGCTTTTCTTATAATAAATGCTATATGTAAAAATACTGCGAGAAATACTGCTTCTGCCTGTGGTCATACTTTATGCAATTTCGTAGTGCAACAATATAAAAAGTTGATGTGAAGTGCTAGGAACAAATGCATTTTGGTACAGTCGCACACAACAAATAATAAACACCAATGCAAAATCCGGATAATACGCATTTCATCATTCACAAATCCGGATATTAATTCGAATGAAATGTCAAATTTAAACAACATCTTTTAACTAGCTCTTGTTTGCGGTTTCGCACGCAATTTCTTAAGTGTCAGTAGTTGGTATAGCGTGTACCAGTTTAGACACTCGTCATTACAGTGTATCTGGCTATTCAACTAGTCTTCAACTACTTTGAACTAAGCTATTCACTTGAAGAAGGCAGTTCCACGAAGTAGCGTTTGAACCTCTTGAACCCACCGAAAACTCATTGAATGACTACCTGAACAGATATGTGCGCGGAGGACGCGGTGTATGGTGTGGGACGGGGCTACCCCCGTCCGTAGGCATTAACATAAATACAATACGATATATAGGTACCTATGTACGTAGCCGTGCAGCAAAACTGGAGTAACCGGAATAACACGAAGAAAAAAGCAAGGAAAAAGCACGAAGAAAAATTAAAATTCGAATTAAAACTTATTTACGAGCTCTATTATTTTTGCCTTAAACAATAATATTATGAGTATTATTACAGTTGTCTACTATGAGTATTATTACAGTTATCCGAATTATTCGGATTTCTATGCATATATCCGTATAAATAAAAATGATAAATTTTCCATATAATTCGGATTTCGACTAGTCCGGATTGCAATCTCTACATACACCCAAACAAAAATAGATCACAGAAACAGACAACATAGAAAACCTACAGGTATGCGCATCATGTGTGAGGGACAACGCGACGTAAAACCGCACGTGAGTGAGTGAGTTGGATGCAGCCAAATACTCGCAAAATCTTTTTCTAGTATTTTGTCTTTGAATTGAATACCTACCTACCTACCTAGGTTATTGGCAGATCGTACATGATATTGTTATGCTTACCTATGTAGGTAAATTTTTATTAGTAATATTCTAAAAGACTGATTGTTAATAATAAATATTTTTATTGATAATGTGATTAAGTATACTGTGATTTTTATGTAAGCAATAACTAACTACGATCTGCCAATAACCTAGGTAGGTAGGTAGGTATTCAATTCAAAGACAAAATACTAGAAAAAGATTTTGCGAGTATTTGGCTGCATCCAACTCACTCACTCACGTGCGGTTTTACGTCGCGTTGTCCCTCACACATGATGCGCATACCTGTAGGTTTTCTATGTTGTCTGTTTCTGTGATCTATTTTTGTTTGGGTGTATGTAGAGATTGCAATCCGGACTAGTCGAAATCCGAATTATACGGAAAATTTATCATTTTTATTTATACGGATATATGCATAGAAATCCGAATGATTCGGATAACTGTAATAATACTCATAGTAGACAACTGTAATAATACTCATAATATTATTGTTTAAGGCAAAAATAATAGAGCTCGTAAATAAGTTTTAATTCGAATTTTAATTTTTCTTCGTGCTTTTTCCTTGCTTTTTTCTTCGTGTTATTCCGGTTACTCCAGTTTTGCTGCACGGCTACGTACATAGGTACCTATATATCGTATTGTATTTATGTTAATGCCTACGGACGGGGGTAGCCCCGTGCCACACCATACAACGCGTCTCCCGGGCACATATCTGTTCAGGTAGTCGTTCAATGAGTTTTCGGTGGGTTCAAAAGGTTCAAACGCTACTTCTTGGAACTGCCTTCTTCAAGTGAATAGCCTAGTTGAAAGTAATTGAAGACTAGTTGAATAGCCAGATACACTGTAATGACGAGTGTCTAAACTGGTACACGCTATACCAACTACTGACACTTAAGAAATTGCGTGCGAAACCGCAAACAAGAGCTAGTTAAAAGATGTTGTTTAAATTTGACATTTCATTCGAATTAATATCCGGATTTGTGAATGATGAAATGCGTATTATCCGGATTTTGCATTGGTGTTTATTATTTGTTGTGTGCGACTGTACCAAAATGCATTTGTTCCTAGCACTTCACATCAAATTTTTATATTGTTGCATTACGAAATTGCATAAAGTATGACCACAGGCAGAAGCAGTATTTCTCGCAGTATTTTTACATATAGCATTTATTATAAGAAAAGCTCGTTTTCTATAGGAATTATTTGGTTTTTTAATGGGTACGCTGCCTTGACGTCAAGCTAGCGTACCCACTAAGAATGGTCATTATTTCTTAAACCAAAGAGGAACTATTTATTTTACTTTTACACTAATTCTACACTGTTTATGCAGAGTTTATTGGCATATCAACAAACGCGTGATATCGATTATGTGTACGCTACCTTGACGGACACGGCCGGGTTGTGTGTTAGCGATGAAATCTTTCAAATATTTTATGAAAATTTTCTATAAGTATGTGAATGGAAAAAGACAATGATTCAAGGGTAATATTTATTTTAAGCTGGCTTATGAACAATTTTCCCAATAATCAGTCTCACTCAAGTCTCAAAATCACACTTAATACAGAATAGATTACTTTTACTTATGGACTGAAAAGTAACACTAGTATTAGTAATTATTCATATTTATAAGTTTAAACAAGCAAGTCTTTCTCTTTACTCCATAATAGTCTCTATTTGCAAACATAGTATTAAAATAAGAAACTAATAACGCAGTATAAAGTACTGAACGTGTCATACATAACAACTTAGATTAAATAGATACCTAGATAAACTTTGCTAACAGTAAAGTGCCTGTTATGTTTTTTCTTAAACTTTGGCTATTAAGACTAGTGAGTGTTACTATTACTAATTGAGCAAATAGCGAAGTACCTACTGTAACTGTAAACAACCAAAAGTCTTACTTAAGGCGAATAGTAGGGTGGATAGTAGCGCCACTACATATTTAATTTTATAATTACGTTATACAAAGGAATTATCAAAAAATCGGACCGCGCGTAGACGATATCTATCATAAACTTTTTTTAAATGTATCTTTAATAGTTTACCAACTTTTACAATAACTGGTAAATGAGAAGTCAGAATTTAACAAACCTTTTTACCTATAATGAGATAAAAATCTTCTATGGAAAATGATTATTCCTTGGTTCGATTCACTCAAAACTCGGTAAGTATAAATAAAGTAGATAGTGAACAACTTATTTTTAGGGTTCCATACCTCAAAAGGAAAAAAAGAACCCTTATAGGATCACTTTGTTGTCCGTCTGTCTGTCTGTCCGTCTGTCAACCCTCTTTTCTCAGGAACGCGTGGACGTATCGAATTGAAATTAACGTCAAATACTCAACTCCGTAACCTCTTAGAGCTATGATATAAATTAAACTTCTAAGTCAACGCACTCAAAAGTTACAAAATCAAAATAAAAAAATTGGTTGTCTGTAAAGTCGGTTTACTGACGATAGTTGAACGTGACAACGCAGACGCATCGCTCACTCAAGTAGGAGAGAGACGGATGTCGAGCGCTCTCGCTTGCACTTCAAGCCCTACATGGAACGCCTCAGAGCGAGGTAACGCCGCATGACGTCATATTTTTTCGTGCGTGCAGGCGGCTCTATCGAATTATAAGACGTTGTCACGTCAAAAACTCTTTATTTCCATAAATACAATAAATGTACACTTAGAAAAGGTCAAAATATAAAACTAAACACTGACACGGAAATAAAGTGATATTTTTTATTTCTGTCTCTTTGGTATGTAGACTAAAGTAAAGAAGCGACGAAGAAACCTTTAGCCTGTTAGTTGTTATTTTTCGAGTTGGAGCAAAACCCGTCCCAAGCTTTTTTGTCCTCTAGCTAGATAATCTGATATTTTTAGTAAGCCTTTTTGCACAGCAAGGTTTTAACAATTTGATTCAATTTATTTACTGATAATTTTTGCAACTCACTAGGAGTTTTGTTGTAGAAGCGTATACATTGCCCTTTAAGGCGAATAGTAGGCTGGATAGTGGCGCCACTACATATTCAATTTTATAATGACGTTATACAAAGGAATTATCAAATAATCGGACCGCGCGTAGACGATATCTATCATAAGCTTTTTTTTAAATGTATCTTTAATAGTTTTGTTTTGTGTTATTCAATCAAAAACCTTGTTTAGAGAGCTTGGTGGCCACCAATAGGAACTACACTCTTGAAACAAGTATCTGCCTAAATAATACAGTACAAAACTATTAAAGATACATTTAAAAAAAGCTTATGATAGATATCGTCTACGCGCGGTCCGATTTTTTGATAATTCCTTTGTATAACGTAATTATAAAATTAAATATGTAGTGGCGCCACTATCCACCCTACTATTCGCCTTCAAAGATATTTTAATTTTGTGTAGCCTAGTTGTGGGCACAGCGAGCTTATGTTTGTTTCTGGTATTCAAATTATGTTTATCGCTATTTTTAGGGAACTGAATTATATTTCTATGAGTGTACAACAAGTTTTCATAAATATATTGACATGATACTGTCATTATCTTTATTTCTTTGAATTTATCACGCAGGGATTCTCTGGGACTCATTTATAGATTGCACGAACAGCCCTCTTCTGCAGCACAAATACAGTGTTAATATCTGCAGCGTTCCCACACAGCAGTATACCATAAGACATAATACTATGGAAATAGCTGAAATAAACAAGTCTAGATGTATCTACGTCTGTAAGATGACGGATTTTTTTGACTGCATACGCTGCAGAACTAAGTCTCTTCGATAGCTTATCTATGTGTGGGCCCCATTGAAGTTTGTTATCTAAAGTGATTCCTAAGAATACAGTACTTTCTACTATTTCTAACGTTTCTCCTTTAACGTTTACATCAGCCTTCACTTGTTTAACATTAGGTAGGATAAATCTAATACATTTTGTTTTGGTTTCGTTAAGCAAAAGATTATTGACACTAAACCAATGGACTACTTTTGAGATTGAATTATTCACATCGTCGAAATTTGTGTTTTGTCGTTTCATTTTAAAAATTAATGAAGTATCATCAGCAAACAATACAATCTCGTGATTATTCTTGACAAGATGAGGCAGGTCGTTAATATAAACTAAAAATAGGAAAGGACCAAGAATAGAACCCTGCGGTACACCCATTGTAACTACTGTCCCCGAAGACCGTTTCCCATTGATGTCAACTCTTTGTATCCTATCACTCAAATAAGATGTAAGAAGATCCAAAGAGGTGTTCGTTATTCCATAGTGATAGTTTCCTAATTAATGTTTCATGGTGTACGCAATCCAACGCTTTTGATAAGTCGCAAAAAACGCCCAAAGCGTCTTGCGACTTCTCCCAAGCATCGAAAATATGCGATACTAACTCTACACCGGCATCAGTAGTTGACCTGCCGCGAGTAAACCCAAATTGCTTACAATGCAGCAGGTCATTGCCATTGAAATGCCTAAGCAATTGATGTAAAATAAGTTTTTCAAAAACTTTGCTGAATGTTGGCAGTACTGATATTGGTCTAAAGTTAGTGGGGTCAGACCTACTACCCGATTTAAACAGTGGGATTATTTTACTACATTTCATTAGATCAGGAAATACGCCACAATCAATGGATTCATTAAATATAAAAGCCAGATCTGTTGCAATGGTATCAATCAATGGTTTAATAATCGTAACGGTAATGCCCCAGAGATCTGCAGTTTTCCTTGTATTTAAAAGTTTAAAGGCTTTTTTAATATCTTTTTCATCAACATGGGTGAAATTAAATTTATTTTTACATTTAGTTACATTTTCTATTAGCAATGACTCAGCAATTAATTGAGAAGAGTTTAAACATTTTGTAGTAGAGATTGGAATTTCAGTAAAAAAGTTTTCAAATGCCTGGGCCACTTCGACATCATTTTTAACTGAGCAATCATTAATCTTTAAATTGTAATCATTAACGAATATACTGACCTTTCCAGTCTCACTTTTTATTATATTCCAAGTTGATTTTATTACATTATCACTGTTTCTAATTTTCGAGCTAATATAATTTGATTTTGCTACTTGACAAACTTTTATAAATATTTTTGAGTAATTTTTTACTTTTTCTTTGAACTCCTGGCTAAAATTGTATTGTTTTTCACTGTACAGTTCATATAACTTTTGTCTACTTTTATGTATATACCCACCGTTGCCCACCCACTAAAGGTAAGTTTTTCTAAGACCATAATCGATTTGGGTGTGAATATTGAATGGAATGCATTGGTGAACTTGTTAAAAAATTGCAGTACGACTCATTTGGGTTGTTAAGTGAGTGATAAGGTGATGGTTTACAATCCCAATCCAATTTCAACCGTTCAAATCGATTTGTGGTTACAGGTATGTATGTTATTTTCTTTTTACAATTATTATTTTTTACTTGAATTTTTAGTTTTATTAGTTGACCTAAGTGGTCTGATTTTAAATTTGCTATTATTTTTTAGTTACAATTTTTCCGCTTTGGCAAACAAATACATTATCTATACATTTTGCTGAGGTTTCAGTTATTCGAGTAGGTTCCATAAATAATGGCCTTAGATTATAAGAATTAAATAAATTAGTCAGTCTAGTACTGAGGGAGTAAACTTCTAAAAGGTCAACATTAAAATCTCCACATACCATTATAGTTTTCTTTGATTTTGATAATTTAAATAAAATGTCCTCCATGACATTTTCAAAAATTTCAAAAGAAGCTGATGGTGGGCTGTATACGCTTACTACAATAATTTGCTCCAACTCAACACATGTCATGCTACTTCAATGTGGCTTTCAACGGATACCTAAGCATATTATGTCCTTACGGTCTTTGAATTTCATTAATTTGTTTATTAATATTGATGAGCCTCCACGAATAGCATGTGATCTGCAAAAAGAGCTACCAACCTGGTGGTTACTGAAATTAAACATGAGCTCATAACTTTTCAGCCAGTGTTCTGTTATGCAGATGATATCAATATGAAAAGCGTTCATGTACAATTCCATCTCTAGTAATTTACTTTTTAATCCTTGAATATTTTGATGCACCAAGTTAGTAAACTTTGCATTTATTTTACAGGTTTGGTTTCTTTGACTTTTTATGAAACCAATATTATTTGACTGTTTATGGCTAGAGACTTCCTCTATTGACGTTAAATCTAATTAAATGGTTTGGACGAAGTTCCAAGGTCTTGGTTGTAAATTTATTACAATGCTCAAAAGAAGCATCTTGTTTAGCCAAATTTTTGGCTGTAATAGTAAAGTAGTAGGATAGCGACACAGCTATTTGTTTTTTGCAATAATTTGAAAGGTAGTAATTATCTTTTTTAGTCAAGCAATAATTTTTTTTTACTAACAGTACTGTTAGTGTCAATCACATGTATATTACTATTGCATGAAATAGTATGCAATGTCATATTTAGCTTATATCTAATGTTATTTTCTGTATTTGGCAAGCTGTCACTGTAGGGGAATGTGAACATTACAATTTAATTTAACTGTAGGGAACAGTTTCTCCATATATTTAATTAAGTCTAATTGTTCACATTGCCCCTATTTCCAAGAAATATTATCAAGTTTGAGTTATTTTGAAATCTTTCATTTTCAATTCTATGCATAATATCATGAAGATTGCAGTTGTACAGCCGTTTATGTCCGAAAATTTTGAAATTTCCATGGGAATCACATGCACCCAAAACCTATAGGGTACTTCCCGTAGACCTAGAATCATGAAATTTGGTGAGCAACAAGGTCTTATAGCACAAGTAAAGGGAAAAATCCGAATAATATAAATTTGTAATTTATTCACTAAAAAAATACTTTTAATTCTCGCCATGGACCAAAACCTATAGGGTACTTCCCGTAGACCTAGAATTATGAAATTTGGCAAAAAGCAAGGTCATATCCTCCCTCCTATTCCCCCCCCCCATCCTTCTCCCCTCCCTCCTACTCCTGTGGTCTATTCGGTTGCCTAGACTCTTACGAGACTAGTGACCTCGGGAGAGACCACAAATCAACCATTCCATACCACCTACCAACACATCGTCTTATACCATACTTGTTGTACCATATTCTAGTGTTTGTTCCAACTTGATTTTTTGCACGAAAGAGGCAAGCTACCCACAACACAGGTTATCCTAGGGTGGGAGCTAGCGCTATTTATAAATTGAATTAGCAATCCTAAAGTAAAGTTAAAAGGTAAATTGATTATGTAAATTGTAACCTAATTATAGGTATATAAATGTAACCTATTTATAGAAACTAGCTTAGCTATTATGTTTGAGAAATGTTACTTTAGGATATTAGGATTGTAATAATAAATACTTTTATACGTTATACTTATATAGCACAAATAACGATAAAAATCTGAAAACCGTAAATTTGTAGTTTATTAGCTAAAAAAAATAAGTTTTGATTCTCCCCCTCGACCAAAATATACATGTTGACCTAGAATCATAATATTTGGCAAGAAACAAGGTCTTATAATTATTAAACGGAACCCTTAGTGCGCGAGTCTGACTCGCACTTGACGTTTTATTTATTTTACAAAACTACCCTTTTTCGGTTGTGAAATAAATTTCTGGAATTAGTACGATTTTCACACGGGCGAAGGCGCTGGGCGCAGCTAGTGTATAAAAATTAAATATTGTTCAAAATAATATATACAGGGTGTAAGCGTAAACAGTCTTATCCCTGAAACCACGTATGTACACCCTTATAAAAAGACGATACAAGTCATTTTTAAAAATAAAAATCAATTAGTTTCGATGGAATTTCATAATTCATTTCTCTGCTATCCTACGTGATTTCATGGACACCCTAGTGACCTTATCACGCCGCGCCGCCCGCTCTCGCCTGTAGCCGGCCGGTGGTGTAGGTATCGAATCGTAGGTACCTACAACTTGTGATGGAACTTGCCCTTCATACTTTTCCTGGCTTAGGACAGGCAAAAATAGCTACTCTAACACATTTGCCAGTAAGTAGGCTAAAGTAGGTAGGTACTTTTGGCGTATTTAAAAAGTTCATCATCAATCAAGTTTTATGTACAATTCAATTAAAATTTACAGCTTTATGTACAGTTTGATTTACTCACATTAGGCATAAAATGTTTTCGTGACTTGTGCATGACTAGGCACGGTGAACAGGCCGTAGGCACGTAGCCTTTGTGTAGCCGCTAGGATCGTTTGCCGGCTTGGCACACGTTGTTCTGGGAACCGCTCTGCGTACATCGTACGAGCCAAGTTCATGTTGTCACCAGCGATGGCATAAAGTCGCACCATTTCAGTCCACTGTTCATTTGTGAACGACATCGTTACTTCTCTACTTATCACAATACGCGAACAAATCGGCACTTCACAAATTAGCACGGGACGCGTCGTGACGTGCTCACTACCTAGCAGACGGGCCGCGACAGACGCGCGCGAGCGGGCGGCGCGTAGGCTAGGCGCGAGCGGCGTCTTTGTTCGAAACCGACAAAGCGGGCGGCGTAGGTATAAATGTAGGGTGAAATGCTGTTATGATGTATGAGGATATTTTTTTCAAAATTATGTAAAAAAAAGTTTAGTTTTTTCATCGGTTTTGGACTCTGCTCATGATTCTGAACTTCTGGTTTCAAGGATAAGACTGTTTAGCCTTACACCCTGTATTACTGGTCTACAAATTCCAATTTAATTTTTAAGGAAAAAAGTCATATTTTATTTTTAGGTATTTTGTTGTAAAAAGTGACTGGTTCCAACTGATCCCGAATTCCCGATTGTACAAAACCTTAAATACGGATTGGTTCCATAATACTTAAATACACTTTTTAGGGTTTCGAAGATCAGTTTCGAAACCCTTATGGTCTCGCTTTGTCTGTCCTTTTTTCCCTCCTTAATAACTCAGCAACTACAGCAGCTATCAACTTGAAATTTAAAATAATAATACATTTCGTGCGCATGTACAGATTAAAAAAAAAATAAAAATAAATGAAAAATGAAAATGAACATCTTCCATACAAATTGAGATGTCAAAATTTTAAACGAGACCTACAGAGTCAAGTGGGGTATCAAATGAAAGGTATTAGTTTGTATATTTCAAAATAGTTTTTGAAATTTCAGTAGGTTTCATACTTTTTGAAATATTTTGAAAATAGTTGAAAAATTACCCATTCCCCCCCCCCCCCCCCCTATCTCCGAAGTTTGCAGAGCGATCCATTCAAAATGTATTGAGCGTTTGTAGATATAGATCTATATTTTACAGGAAAAATATAGAGAAGTCTGTAAAATCAACTCTTTTTGAAAAATGGTCAAAAAGAGGGGGGACAATTTTCAAATAGGGGAGCTACCCCACTGAGTGGGGTATCATATGAAAGGTATTGATTTGTACATTTCAAAACAGTTTTTGGAATTTCTGTGGGTTTCATACTTTTTGAAATATTTTGAAAAAAAAAATGTATGAAGCGTTTGTAGATATAGATCTATTTCATATAATATAGGTAGGAATACATTTATTCACAAAGAAAATTATACTAGTATTTACAATTGAAACAATTGAGCTAACTGCCGACTGTTGCAAACAGTCTACAGATAGCTCAACTGATCCATATCAACACCAGTCGGAAGCGTCCCCAAGACGCTGGCTGCATTGCCACGCTGTATGGCAATGCTGATACGCTGTGCCAGATATTCACCAGCTCTCGGGTCACGCGTCGCTTCGACCAGACGCTCAGATAGTTTTTTGAAAACCCGAAGAGCCTCGGTACCCCACGGACCTAGGGTCTCGACTCCAAGGGGAGCAAATGTGTAGGCTCTGTCGAGACCTGCATATTTGCGCCTCTTGAGATCTTCGGCCAAATCTGCCGCCGCACCCGCCCTCACGGATGTCCTCGGAAGATGGGAAGGCGCAAGTGTGTCGACGCATGTAGCGTCTCACACAATGGGCCTCCCCAACTCCCATGGGACTAGTGTCATACCGTCGGGCCTCTTATCATCGTCACGCTATATATTATATAGATCTATATTTTACAGGAAAAATATAGAGAAGTCTGTGAAATAAACTCTTTTTGAAAAATGGTCAAAAAGAGGGGGGACAATTTTCAAAAAGGGGAGCTACCCCACTGAGTGGGGTATCCTATGAAAGGTATCGGTTTATACATTTCAAAACAGTTTTTAAAATTTCTGTAGGTTTCATACTTTTTGAAATATTTTGAAAAAAGTCAAAATTTTACCCGCTCCCCCCCTCTATCTCCGAAGTTTGCAGAGCGATCCATTCAAAATGTATGAAACGTTTGTAGATATTGATCTATATTTTACAGGAAAAATATAGAGAAGTCTGTGAAATGAACACTTTTTGAAAAATTGTCAAAAAGAGGGGGGATAATTTTCAAAAGGGGGGCTACACCACTAAGTGGGTATCATATGAAAGGTATTGGTTTGTTCATTTCAAAACAGTTTTTAAAATTTCTGTGGGCTTCATACTTTTTGAAAAATTTTGAAAAAAGTCGAAATTTTACCCTTCCCCCCCCCCCTATCTCCGAAGTTTGCAGAGCGATCCATTCAAAATGTATGAAGCGTTTGTAGATATTGATCTATATTTTACAGGAAAAATATAGAGAAGTCTGTGAAACGAACACTTTTTGAAAAATTTACAAAAAGGGGGGGGATAATTTTTAAAAGGGGGGGCTACCCCACTAAGTGGGGTATCATATGAAAGGTGTCAGTTTGTACATTTCAAAACAGTTTTTGAAATTTCTGTAGATTGAATACTTTTCGAAATATTTGGAAAAAAGTCTAAAAAATTACCGCTACACCCTATCACCGAAGCATGCAGAGGGATCCATCTGAAATGTAGGTTGGTACCTAGTAGTTTTAGGTCTTCATTAAATTTCGGAGTTTTTAACCGGTACCTTTAGTACATACCTACTTGTTCACAAACGTTCGAAACCCTCGGCGCGCGAGTCACACTCGCACTTGACGGGTCTTGTTTATTTTAGACTCTACTCACAAAGAAAATTACAATCAAATAATAGAAATAAATTAGAAGTACTATTTAAAAGTGAATTGAGCTAGTTAAGTAGTATAAATATGCAGATTTACATAGGATTAGATAACATAGGATACTTTTTATCCCATATATCAGTTCCCGTGGGCTAGAAATCACCTTTAAACGTTTCCATAGAAACAACGCGTGCGAAGCCGCGGGGCGCAGCTAGCAGTAAAATAAGTTTTTCGTAGTAGGTAGGTACCGCTTTTGATTTGGTAATTTTGTTTTTGTTTATGGTAAAAGATAGCATTTTTTGTTTATACGGCATTGATATATATGTATGTACCTTAGTAAAATTCCGTATTTTACTCACATCGATGTTATACGGAGTAGGTATTTTTTTAACTGGGACAGTAGGTACCTACGTCGCCCATAACCAGAGGAGACACAGGTGCAGTTTCTTTTAAAACATCAGCTCCTTTTTGGAGAACAATATTTTGGCACTAAAAATTTTTTGGTCAAGCAAGCGTGAGTAGCGCCTTAACTTTGTCATTTTGCTAACCCCCCAAACGATGTAAACGTGTATTATGGATATAATGTCTCGCGATCATTGTAACATTGTATGCACATCGGAGTTCTGAGATTGGTGTTATTCGAATATTCGAACTGAATTAATATTCGAATGTAATCGAATGCAAGCCCTAGTCCAGCCGCAGCCGTGGACTAGGTAACTAAATTACCTACCTACCTACCTAGGTAGGTAGGTAATTTAGTATACCTACCTAGGTATCTTATGTAGGTACTTACTTACCTAATAGGTAATGAACAGCACTAGTTAGCAGATATTTTAGTGTTTGTTTGTGTTGGTAGAGTACCTAGATGACAGCAAGGCGAGATATATTTACATATTTGCTAACCTTTGCTTGTTATTTCGGGCGCGCTATTTGCGGACCCCCCCCCCCACCCCACCCCGCTGGCCCGCAAGCGCACAAATAGCCGCACGCGCTTCCTCCAACCAACTAGGTATTCCAATCGCTCTCCTAATGGGTACTTACCAACGCGTACTAGTTATACTACCTAACCTACTACATACAGTAGGTATAGTTAGCCTAGCTTAGCCTTCTAGTAAAGGTAGGGCTGCCAGATACGGGCTTAACGTTTCCTGGACATTTCTAGGGTTAAATACGGAGTTGGAGTTTTAGAGTCCAAATCCAAGAAGGTACAAATGTTTGCTGTTGGACGGGCAATAGAAAAATCCTTATAAAATGACTACTTAAGTATATGGGGGGGGGGGGGGGGGAGGCATCAAAGTCATCTTTAACGGATGTCGAACAAAATACTATGGGCGAGCGGAGCGAACCCCAAAATTTTGTGGTTCCGTTACATCTTTTGCAATGTTTGGGATAATGACCGCAAACATAACGACATCCAGAACCTCAACTCCTTACAAGTAAATTATGACGAGCGAAGCGAGCCTCGAAATTTTTACTGATGTTTGGGAAAAAGAAAACAAGAGAGAACCTACATCTTACAAAAAAATATAGCGAGCAGAACGACTCCAAAACACCTCAAAGACTGCGATAGTAGATAGATAGATATAGGGCGAGCGAAGCAAGCGAATTACCAAAAAAAATTAGGAATACAAAAAGATGTAACGACCAGCGGAGCGAGCCACCGAAATTAAGTTACTTTTAAAACAAATTAAAAATAAATAAAATCAGTTTATTGCAGGCACAAAAAACCCATATCACACAAAAATACAAAAAATAAAGTGCACACAATATAATGAAAGATTAAAACTTACATAGGTACATTAAGTTATCTATTTTCTATTTCCATCCATGTGGACAGAAATCCAGTGTCTGTAAATGGGATTGGCCAGATAGTCAGAAACAGCCCACAAGATGGTGTAGTTGGAGCGACTCAGTCGAATTCCAGAAGGCTGCTATCCTCGTCCTTATTAGTGCAAAGAAGTCGGGAACTCCCGCCTCAGAAGACATGGTCGACGCACTGCAGTGTCTTGGCAGCCTCTTAAGGGCCCGGTATGCATTATTATACTGTACCCTTATGGTGCTGAAAGATTTCCTAGTGAATTTGTACCAAAGTTGACATGTGTACATATCTAGGCAGTATGCCTTAAAAAGGGTGTTCTTCACATCGGCACTGCAGTTGGCAAATCGGCGTGCGAGCATGTTACCTTTGACGGCGAGAGCTCTCCTCTCCCGCTCTATGTCCACATCATCTTTTGATGACTCCGTCAGCAGGTGACCAAGGTACCTGAACTGGCTGACCATTTTAATGGTCGTACTGCCAAAGTTTACCTCGGGCACCTTATCAGGACCTCTCCCTGACCTGAACACCATCAGTTCGGTTTTAGTGACGTTGTATTTTAATCCATGAGCAATAGCATATTGCTCACAGATTAAAAGCAGCTCTTGCAAACATTTGACCGAGGGACTAAGGAGCACCATATCGTCTGCATAGCTTAGATTGTTTACACGAACGTTCCCTAAGTGGCAGCCGATCCTGGTGCTCCTCAGTTCCCCAATCAGATTGTTAACGTAGGGGTTAAACAGGTCGGGAGAAGTCAACCCACCTTGACGAACACCGCAATCTAGCCTATAGTCGCTAGAAGTCGTGTCGCCCCACTTAACAATGTTAATTTGGTTCCCGTACCAGTACCTCAACAGATTCACCGCATGATTTGGTACTCGCGCGTTCACTAATTTTACGGATGGTCAAGGTCGTATCTATATAATATAAGGGTCATCATGGTACAAGCTGGTCCAAAATAGTATGATGCAAAAAAAAAAACAGCGAGCCCTGAAATTTTGCGATGCTTAGAAAATAAATACCAGCAAATGGAATAGCCTTTTTTGGAATTGTTGAGCATGCGTAGCAGTATAGAAGCTAAATAATGAGCTAGGAACAGTTTATAATAAAAACTATCGTAGTTTGACGTTAATTTTTCATTAATTACGGCCTTCGTTAATAGATGAAACCTTGGTGTGCTTCCAACACAAATAAGGTTCGTACTTCGTAGTTCGACCAGAAGCTCAATGAAACAGAAGGATGTTATCATCGGCGAGAAGAGCGTGCCGCGAAAATATGTTTGATTTTTGGAATTTTTTTGTAAACTGACCTCAAACGAGGGATGAGCCCATGACCAAAGGCAGACAATAATGTTGCCGGCTAGCCGTAAATTTTTGGTTTTTGTTCGATTTTTGGGAAACGTTGGTGGGGCGACGTTGGTGGGCCATTTATTATTTTTATTAGCTCACGGCTCGCGTGGACAAGTGCGGTGGGTCTCGTCAAGGTAATATTATCCTATATATATATATATATATATATTATCCGTAATCCGACTTCATACAAACGGGCGAAACGCGAGCTATACCTACGCGCCTCGATCTCGGCATGCGCTCAGCATGCAGACAGTCGCGGCTGTGCCGCAGTGACGAACGGATGGTGTGATGTTTTTTTAACAATAACCGCGCGATTTTTTCTCTAAAAATAAGTTCAGTTACATATTTAATAAAGTAGCTGCAGGTATCTATAACCAAGTAAAAGATATTCCTTTTTCTCCAAAAAAATCTCCTAAAATTTAATAATAAGGCATTTTGTAGGTACGTCTCAGTGGCTTATTCCAATAATCCCCTGCCATAATCCCCTGCGAAGGGGATTCCTGGACTTTTTGTCCAGAAATCCCCTGCCGGCTCAAAGAGAAGACGCACAGGGGATTTGTGGACAAGAGTTCCAGAAATCCCCTGATCCACTTATTCACACCGTAAGTAGTTGTTCGTTTTTGAAATAATCAAATGCAAACAACTACGTAACCTCACCTTATAAGTAGAATATACCAAAATATTAACATTGCATTCAGGAATTTCCGACTCACAATAGGGTTTCAACTGATTTCGAGTAGTTTTTTACGCTGTTTTTTCGTCCCATAATTTTGTTCCATTAATAGGACCACGAGGAAGAACTATTTCTCGTAGTCCCATTAGTATGTGCGGTTGTGGAAATTTTCGTCCTGTATATATTTTCTGCATGGATACACAGGTTTCGTCCAACACGCTTCCAACACAACAAGCCTTTCGTCCAATACGCAGTTCGTCAGGAAACCATGCGCAGTTCGTCCAATTCTTACTAATTAATTTCATATTGTTCCATACATTTATGAAAAATGACAGTGAATTCCAAATATGACAGCTAATGTCAAAAATGACAGCTGATATTAGAAAACGACTGTTACAGTCAGTTAGAATTGATCAAAAATGACAGGTTATATCAAAATGAAACGGATATTATTCTAGATTCTGAAAGGTTGGCATCAAAGTCAAGGAAGAGTAGTTTCAGAGATGTGGCCGTTTGAAGTTTGACAGCTGTCATCGAAAATGTAGACCACTTCAATAGCTATATACGTTGGCCCGCTGTATAGCAATGCTGATGCGCTGCGCCAGATATTCACCAGCTCTCGGGTCATGCGTCGCTTCGACCAGACGGATTTCCTCGGAAGATGGGAAGGCGCAAGCATGTCGACGCATGTAGCGTCCCACACAATGAGCCACCACAACTCCCATGGAACTAGTGTCATACCGTCGGGCCTCTTACCATCGTCACGCAACAGACCATTCGGTTCGAGAATTAATGGTACGTTAGCGGTGACAAAAGCCCGCCGTATGATTTCATTAAGGCTGGAGTGGCGAGATATCCAACTGGGGCGGCCCTAGTACACGTAGTAATCCGTGATGACTAAGCTGTTTGACAGCAGTACCGCAATGGCATTGATGAGGCGCGCAACACCTTGCACCCAACCGAAGACACGTTGCGATACGGAAAGTTACGGGCTACCAATAAAGTACCAGTGTTATATGAAAGAAATGCTTGCAACCAATGTCCTGACTCCCATTGAGAAACGGCCAGGAGGCGGGCACGATCCACAGAGTTAGAGCACGTTTAGTCAGACAATCCCGTGTCAACTCACACAGAGGCCCGTCCCATTGCCGTTGGATAATAGGATATCCAACTTCTGGAAATAATCAAAGGCAAACAACTAAGTAACCTAACCTTATAAGTAGAACATACCAAAATGTTCACATTAAAACAAAAACTACGAAAATGGGTATAGTTGTTCTATCTCACGAAGTCCGTTTAACCCTACTACCACGAACACTTTGCGCTTAGTTGTCTTGCTGACGGTACTCGTTACCAAAATCTGACGTGAATACAATGAGCACTAGTGACCCGGACCGCGTCTCGGGCGAGACTGATTGCTTCTGAGCTTACGCACACTACAACAATGTGTACATGCCATTCACAATGATAAACATAGCCCAACGGACTTCGTGAGATAAAACAACTATACCAATTTTCGTAGTTCTTGTTTTAATGTTCGCTCTGAACGACCTCCTCGCCAAGCATCCTCAGGTTGACCTGTTTGCGGATAGATGGAAGTCAATTGAACGAAAGTGCCTCAGCTATTGTGAGAATAACTAACGCTATTGTAATTTTTGATTTAATATTATTATTTTTTTGTTAAATTATTTCTTTTTCACCTGTTACTTATTTTTACTGTGATTTTAACTGAACTGATGTTGTTTCTATAGAATTTTAAATATATTTTCTCTGTTTGTATCTATAATTTAAATTGAAGGCGGGTCATGTTGTGTACATACCTAGTTATTTAAGTTTTTATATAATAATTTTAAAAAATCTATACTACTTAGCAAGTAGGTGTCTTAAACACGATCATAGACGTAACGCATTGGAGAACTCTGTAATGTTAGGTCTGGTTTAATAAACGAATTGAATTGAATTGATTTAATGTTAACATTTTGGTATGTTCTACTTAAAAGGTTAGGTTACTTAGTTGTTTGCATATGATTATTTCAAGAAAGAACAACTACCTAGGTATTTACGGTGTAAATAAGTGGATCAGGGGATTTCTGGAACTCTGGTCCACAAATCCCCTTTGCGTCTTCTCTTTGAGCCGGCAGGGGATTTCTGGACAAAAAGTCCAGGAATCCCCTTCGCAGGGGATTATGGCAGGGGATTATTGGAATAAGCCGTCTCAGTCGAGGCGCAAATATTTTTCGGTCGCAAATTTATAAGACCGATTTGTTATTCAAACATAAACAGGTTTTTTAATTCAATCTACCAATCAAAAAACAACACGCATTTTTATTGAACACTTCCCATTCAATTCACAAAGTATTTTATTTGTTTATATAAAAAAGTACCTTCCTATATTTACAATCACAAAACTAAATGGAAACACAAAGTAGGCAAATGTAATTAAAATGGTGGAGGCGGGCAGCCCTATCGCATGTTTACCTACCGCGCGGCTGTAGGCATTTATTTCAAAGATACGGCCGAGTTCAAATACTGTTGGATAATATTACCGTGGTCTCGTCTCGGCTGATCGGCTCCGTCGCAGGCAGCTCACGGCTCGCGTGGACAAGTGCGGTAGGTCTCGGCGGATCGGCTCCGTCGCAGGCAGCTCACGGCTCGCGTGGACAAGTGCGGTGGGTCTCGGCGGATCGGCTCCGTCGCAGGCAGCTCACGGCTCGCGTGGACAAGTGCGGTGGGTCTCGGCGGATCGGCTCCGTCGCAGGCAGCTCACGGCTCGCGTGGACAAGTGCGGTAGGTCTCGGCGGATCGGCTCCGTCGCAGGCAGCTCACGGCTCGCGTGGACAAGTGCGGTGGGTCTCGGCGGATCGGCTCCGTCGCAGGCAGCTCACGGCTCGCGTGGACAAGTGCGGTGGGTCTCGGCGGATCGGCTCCGTCGCAGGCAGCTCACGGCTCGCGTGGACAAGTGCGGTGGGTCTCGGCGGATCGGCTCCGTCGCAGGCAGCTCACGGCTCGCGTGGACAAGTGCGGTGGGTCTCGGCGGATCGGCTCCGTCGCAGGCAGCTCACGGCTCGCGTGGACAAGTGCGGTGGGTCTCGGCGGATCGGCTCCGTCGCAGGCAGCTCACGGCTCGCGTGGACAAGTGCGGTGGGTCTCGGCGGATCGGCTCCGTCGCAGGCAGCTCACGGCTCGCGTGGACAAGTGCGGTGGGTCTCGTCTCGGCGGATCGGCTCCGTCGCAGGCAGCTCACGGCTCGCGTGGACAAGTGCGGTGGGTCTCGTCTCGGCGGATCGGCTCCGTCGCAGGCAGCTCACGGCAGCTGCACGCTTGTCTATGCGCTAAGGAGATGCGTCTCACACTCCGCCGTACTAAACTGATCGGTTATTTGCTAAAATGCTTGACATCACATTACATCATTATTATGGACTAGATTCTGCCCGCGGCTTCGCACGCGTATTTTCGGTATATTATGTAGCCTATTGTTTAAGTTAGGGTTAGGCTACATTCTAAGTGTATGCCAAATTTCATCTTGATCTGTTCAGTAGTTTTGGATATCCAGGTAATAGAAATTTCACATTTCACAAACTTTCGCATTTATAATATTAGTAGGATTAGTAAATAGGATAGTTTTGACACGTTTTCCATTTGAGACAGTACAGTACAGTATGCACATAATAGTAAATTTTACAGGAACTCATTATGTATCTGAGGATCAGTGATTTTACGTGTAGCCTGTAGGTGCGAGTAGATTTGTTTCGGCATGTAGGTAGGGTTCGGCGACAATGGCGAGAGGGACGCGGGGCCGGGGGAGGGTATCACCTACGTCCTTCTCAGGGCAGTCCCACATAATTCTGGTTCCAGACCAATTTATTCATAAATGAATTTCCTCGCCGAATAAAATAAAGAAGGTTACAAGATGTCCAGATTTGTCCTGAAATGCCAGGATTTTTTGGTATCTTTCAGGATTTTCTGACATTTCCTAAATAGTCCTTTAAAAAGACTTTTTTTAGGGTTTCGAAGATCGGTTTCGAAACCCTTATGGTCTCGCTTTGTCTGTCCTTTTTTCCCTCCTTAATAACTCAGCAACTACAGTAGCTATCAACTTGAAATTTAAAATAATAATACATTTCGTGCGCCTGTACAGATTTTCAGAAAAAAAATGAAAAAAAATGAAAAATGAAAATGAACATCTTCCATACAAATTGAGATGTCAAAATTTTAAAAGAGACCTACAGAGTCAAGTGGGGTATCAAATGAAAGGTTTGTACATTTCAAAATAGTTTTTGAAATTTCTGTAGGTTTCATACTTTTTGAAATATTTTGAAAAAAGTCGAAATTTTACCCGCTCCCCCCCTCTATCTCCGAAGTTTGCAGAGCGATCCATTCAAAATGTATGGAGCGATTGTAGATATAGATCTATATTTTACAGGAAAAATATAGAAAAGTCTGTAAATGAACCCTTTTTGAAAAATGGTCAAAAAGAGGGGGGATAATTTTCAAAAAGGGGGGTTACCCCAATGAGTGGGGTATCATATGAAAGGTATCGGTTTGCACATTTCAAAACAGTTTTTGAAATTTCTGTTGGTTCAATACTTTTCGAAATATCTTGAAAAAAGTCGAAAAATTTACCGCTACACCCTATCACCGAAGCATGGAGAGAGATCCATCTGAAATGTAGGTTGGTACCTACTAGTCTTAGGTCTTCATTAAATTTCGGAGTTTCTAACCGGTACCTTTAGTACATACCTACTTGTTCATAAACGTTCGAAACCCTCGGCGCGCGAGTCACACTCGCACTTGACGGGTCTTGTTTAAGAAAATGTCAGGGTTTTTGATGAAATAAAAAATAATGAAAGTATTTATGTAGTGTATTTATTTTAAACTAGCTGCGCCCCGCGGCTTCGCCCCCGTGGAATTTTATGTTTCCAACTTTCTTAATTTTTTCTTTCATAAGAACCTTCTCCTGACAATAACAAACACAACAAAGAAAGAATTGGCGAAATCGGTCCAGCCGTTCACGCGTGATGCCGTGACCAAGGGAAACGGGTTTCATTTTAGGTTCTCATTTGACTGTCGACACATGTCATGCGCGGCGGCGCGCGGCACGGGGCCGGGGCGCCGCTCCTCGCCGAGCTGCACGCAGCTCCACACATATGGCAGGATTACGGCACTCAAACTGTACAAGTGTCTGCGCGGCGGCGCGCGGCACGGGGCCGGGGCGCCGCTCCTCGCCGAGCTGCACGCAGCTCCACACATGTGGCAGGATTACGGCACTCAAACTGTACAAGTGTCTGCGCGGCGGCGCGCGGCACGGGGCCGGGGCGCCGCTCCTCGCCGAGCTGCACGCAGCTCCACACATGTGGCAGGATTACGGCACTCAAACTGTACAAGTGTCTGCGCGGCGGCGCGCGGCACGGGGCCGGGGCGCCGCTCCTCGCCGAGCTGCACGCAGCTCCACACATGTGGCAGGATTACGGCACTCAAACTGTACAAGTGTCTGCGCGGCGGCGCGCGGCACGGGGCCGGGGCGCCGCTCCTCGCCGAGCTGCACGCAGCTCCACACATGTGGCAGGATTACGGCACTCAAACTGTACAAGTGTCTGCGCGGCGGCGCGCGGCACGGGGCCGGGGCGCCGCTCCTCGCCGAGCTGCACGCAGCTCCACACATGTGGCAGGATTACGGCACTCAAACTGTACAAGTGTCTGCGCGGCGGCGCGCGGCACGGGGCCGGGGCGCCGCTCCTCGCCGAGCTGCACGCAGCTCCACACATGTGGCAGGATTACGGCACTCAAACTGTACAAGTGTCTGCGCGGCGGCGCGCGGCACGGGGCCGGGGCGCCGCTCCTCGCCGAGCTGCACGCAGCTCCACACATGTGGCAGGATTACGGCACTCAAACTGTACAAGTGTCTGCGCGGCGGCGCGCGGCACGGGGCCGGGGCGCCGCTCCTCGCCGAGCTGCACGCAGCTCCACACATGTGGCAGGATTACGGCACTCAAACTGTACAAGTGTCTGCGCGGCGGCGCGCGGCACGGGGCCGGGGCGCCGCTCCTCGCCGAGCTGCACGCAGCTCCACACATGTGGCAGGATTACGGCACTCAAACTGTACAAGTGTCCTTAAACTGATACTATTTTATTATTATTGATGAGTAGTTTAATAACAACGTCACAAATCTGTGGGAACGAGCGTGACATGAGCCACTCTGTCTCACGCTGCAGCTGGGTGCTGCGCTCCGTCCGGCGCGGCGGCGCGGCGGCGCGGCGGCGGCGTGTCGCGCACACAACACGACGACGTCGACGACCTCGGAAGTGGATAATGTGCCCTTGATCACAGAATGACCAAAGATTTCAATTGTAATAATTCTATAGTTAAAATTGCAATATTGACTCGGGTCTTAGGTCGGCCATGTGGTCGGGTGTTAAAAACTAAGGTCACCAATCTGTCACATCTATCTAACACACGTTCATAACTTTTTCTTATCTTACGTTTAAGGAGCAAATGAACGTTTGATTGAAGCAAAGATTGAAAACCTTTCGTTTGATCTTTGAAGACCCTATTACAGTGCTAATCAATGCTAATACAGTGCGGCATGCGATGCGGTGCGCCGCCAGCTGCGTTACGTACGGGCGGGCGGCGCGGCGCGGGGCGGCGCGGGGCGGGCGCAAGCTGTGCGGCGCGCGATGACAGCTCTAGATTAGATTATCTCCGTAAAAACTCGACTAACTAATTAACGGATTGAATTTTTAACGTAGGACGAGGGGCGGTGGAGCTGTCGTGCAGCTGCTGTGCTGTGCTGTGGACTGTGGACTGTGGACTGTGGACTGTGGACTGTGGACTGTGGACTGTGGACTGTGGACTGTGGACTGTGGACTGTGGACTGTGGACTGTGGACTGTGGACTGTGGACTGTTGACTGTGGCCGGTCCGTCAGCGAACTCTCAAATAAACGAAACTGAAGTCCGAACTAAGCCCTTATCCCCGCTTCTTTCATCATTTTTGTTTTAATTATTCTTCATTAATTTAAGTACTTATTCTTTAAATTATTATTTTACCGAATTGAGTTTATTTTTTATATAAAGTACTTACTAGGTAGCTGTTCGACCATACAGTTGCTGGTGGTCCCCGCACAAGTTCGACCATACAGTTGCTGGTGGTCCCCGCACAAGGCAAGCCTGTGTCGCGTACATGCTTAAACTAATTATATTTATTGAACAAATTGATCATAAGGTATGTAGAGTAAGTATATCAGTGTGTACGTACTTCAGATTATACTTTAAGACCAGGAGGATGACGATACCTAACTCTTACTAAGATGTAGTGTTACAGCGCTAGTAGGAGGAGGCTGTAACCTGCGGTGGGCTAGTATACATATAGGCTGATGATGGTGACATAGTTATTTTGTTGCAGATACAGCAGAGGCCGCCGCTGGACAGCGTGGAGCGATGGCGGGGCGCTGAGCGGCCAGATATGCTGGCGGCGGCGGTGGCGCTGTGGCTGCTGGCGGCGCTGCCCGCCCTCGCAGGTACCCACACCTTACTGAGAGTAACCTGCACTGCACCTCCTGCACCGCCTCCGCTCCAACAGGGCCGCCACCACCGCCACGGCGCGCATGGACTAGGAGATTTATGTCATTTACGTTCATAAACAAAACAGCATTTACGTCGATCTCGGTTCGACGACTCCGCGCCCGAAATAGCAAATGTTTGTATTCCGCCTCGCTAGCGCAGCGCTAGTCGCCCGCTACTATCTGATGGTCCCTATGGGCGAGCGATTGCAAGCATTCTAGAAGCATTCAAGGGGTAGGTCGTGCGTACACGACCTAGGGATGCTGTCACAATGTCCCTCAACATACCTAACATCAATTTGTATTAAGTATAGCTTTTATGTTTTGGGCTAGATGTGTTTGATTTTTATCGCTTTAATAATCGTCAATAGAGTATTAACACTTTTCCAGTAATAAATGCTTCAAATGCTTTCCAAGGACAGTACATAGACAACTGGAAGTCTATTGTAGAGTTTAACAGCCTGATATCGAACACAATGCTTTACTACGTTCAGTCTTGCAAGAAAGACACTTTTAATGTCTTTTCTCCTAATTTTTTCCTTAACTAACCTGTCTTCCATACTTTTATATCTATCGAGATTTTTTACGAGATTTGTCAATGTGACTAAGATGTATAGACTGGCACAGTTAGGATACCCAGCTTAACAAAATGTTCCGGACAAGAATCAGTTTGCTGTATACGTACCATAGTAGGTACATTGTATCCTAATTGCTCTCTTTTGTATAATAAAAGCGGTATTTATGTTGTACGCGTAGCTGTTACCCCAAAACGTGATACTGTAGCGAAGCTTGGACTCTACCAGCGCAAAATAGACAGTCGTAGTTGTGCCATTGTGACTTCCTCTGTCAAACTTCGGATAGCGATATGCGGAGCTTATGGAGCTTGCAATTGAGCTCAATTCATTCTTCCAATTTAAGATACTATCAAATATATAATATACTTACCTAGAAACTTAACTACATGTGACGATTCAATATTAATGTCGTATGTAGAATCGATCCTTGCGGAACGCCTCTTGTGATTTTGGACAAATTCGATTTATAAGCTACTAGTTTATGCCCGCGGCTTCGCACGCGTTGTTTCTATAAACGTTTAAAGGTGAAAGATTTATGGGATAAAAAGCATGTCTATGTTTGATTTCAGGATTAGAATTATCTGTAAATATGCAAAATTTCAGCCCGATCAGTACAGTAGTTTTGGCGTGAAGAGGTTATAAAAATCCATCTACCTATACATCCATCCAAACTTCGATATTAGTATGATGTGATGTGATTTCCTTATTCTCTAAAACTTTTCTGATTTCAACGTACTGTTGCCGGCCGGTCAGATAAGAATGAACAGTTGCCATGACTTACCCCTAATGCCATAGTGTAACTGGTCTACTAAGTTGTAATTTATTAATGCGTCGTCCGATTTCATGCATTCTTTTTGTTAAAACAGTGTTGCAAGATCGAATATGACTAAATCAGTAGAAAGTCAAGTAGAAAATGAGTAGATTGATGAAAAAATCAGTAGATTGAAGAAAATATCAGTACCTACCTACATAAAGGGTAGGTAAGTTCCTATCTATGTGTTTTTCCAAGACGCACGCACCCATTAGTTAGGTCCCTACCTACTATACAATACCTATTTCAGGCAAAGTAAAATGTACAAATGGTCCATGCAATCTTCATGAACATGATATTTGGTGGTTTAGCTGGTCAAGTTAACTGTACCACCGATGTTTGGTTGGAGTAAGTGGTCCAATTAAACTAACTGGACCACAGAAAAATATTTTTCACTGTGGTACACAATCAACTGCACCTACTAACGAAAAAAAATTGCTGTGGTCCAGACCCAATTCTGCAATACAATTGCTTCACTATGACAATGGAATCGTCGCAGAATCATCACGTAGAATCTTTAGATTAATAAAACTTTGGATAGTGCGTGCGAGATAAATTAATAGTTTCAAACTTGACACTTTGACGCGCGTCTGAGCGTCTCTCCATCTGCATTCATCATAATTTATTTCATCTATGGAAGAATACCAAAACTTGTCATTCTGTGACGAAACCACTGTCATAGTGAAGCGATTAGTCTATGAGAATAGGGCCCCAGCTGAACGGCGGCGCCATGAGTATGAAGTGAAACGAGTGTGACACTTCTTGAGACTGACGCTGGCCGAGTCGTAGCTACAAGTCGTGGAGATAAGAATGGAATTGAAGATGACAACATGCTATCCCCCGTAGACCCTACACAATTTATACACACAACACAATTTAACTAAACCTAAGTAAAGATACTTATTTTAAAAGTGTAACAGGTTCAATTCTGCGCATCGAAGTTTTGCACGGCTCGGTGTTTCATAATAATGAGAGAAACTGTGGTTAAATGTGAACTTAATTAGTCGGCCGGTATGGCAATCGCGAACGAAGTCGCGGTTACAGCTAGTCGAGTATATTAATGAACAAGTGCCTTCCCACGGAAATTCATTTATTTATTTAATTTATTGGGAAACCAACGGCTTAAACTAACTTGATCAAATTACGTAATAACATCAGAGAGCCAATTAAAGATTTTCACGTGTACCTACCTAGTGACAATTTAACTAATGAAATGTGAACATAGGTAAATAGAAAAAGCTCAAACGACAATGACGTGGAATAAAAAGATTAGCAATAAACTATTTAAATAAAATTTATGTAAACCTAAGTACTTACGTCACTATTAAAGAAACCTCTGGTCAGTCGCTGTCTGGCTGAATTGATGCTCCTACAGAATATTAGATCCAGGTCTAAATCAGTCCGCCTGCAAAACTTAATAAAAATATCACTTGTTCGCCATAAAAATGAATTTTGTCTATAGTTTTTGCGAACAAAAGGAATGGAACTGGTAAGACAAAATCGCGTGATTTTAGACGGGGCATAAATGTTTATTTTACTGAGTAGCTCAAGACAATCTATTATATTTGAAGATATTTTGAGGAGGAAAGAGATATCAGCAATTTAACGCCTTTTTGAAAGAGGAAGAAAGTGAAATATCTCGATATAATATCTGTGTGCCTACCATTGTCGATTGATGAATAATTCCAATTACTTAACGTAAGTTTTCATTTTGTATCGAGTGTCGTCGTGATTAAAATAGGGCGCAAAAAAGTATTTGCCAGATGTGCAGTGCATCGGCGCGGTTGCGGGGCGGCTGCGGGGCGGCGGCGGCAGGACATTCCAGCGCGAGATGAGATCACTGGCCGCGTCACGAGCTCTCCCATACCTAGCCACTCCGAGCTCCAACCTTCAATGAGCTTTCATCGGAAGTCAAGCTTGCGATGTTCTTCACAGAGTATGAGAAGGTTGTTACATTGTAATGAGCAGTGTTGATCGCGCGCCGACATAATAAACAAAATAGGTCTCGCTGAAGACAGATTTATGTGGGAATTTCGGACGTGTTAATTGATAGTAAAGTAAGAACATTGGTAAGTCTAGGTAGATGTCGAATTTAGAAGTTAAAACAACTTTCCATCTTTATAGTCGGCAAGGGTGACGAATCAAAGTGTTTTGGGACGAGGTTACGGTAGGGGAGGGGTAGGCAGCTACTGCGATCACCCATTTGCTTTCCAAGCGTAGTGATTATTGTAGCAAACTTCCCTTATTTGAGGGGGTAAGTTCACGTGGACGAATGTGTGCCGAGGAGCTGGTGTGCAATGCGCACTACGCCTCCTCCTGTCCGGCCTGGGTCCGCGGGCGCGGGGCGCGGGGCGCGGGGCCCGGGGCGCGGGGCGCGGGGCTCGCGCTGCACGGCGCATATGGCGGTGACGACGACAACGGTCAGGAAATAAATCTGGTTCAACGGAATTCAAACAGCAAACAGAACATTAAGTACGTTTCCAATCGTAAAGACGCCTAAAAATATAAATTGAATGAATGAGTAAGTACTTACTTAATGCGTGGCGCCAGCGCGCCGCGCCCCGCCCGCCCCACGCCCCGCCGCGCCCTCTATTAGTATAGTATACTAGGTAGGTACCCAGGAACTTCACGAAGTAGGTATGCTAAAGAAGTAGTAGGCGGTGGAATACAAGTCCGCTTCTGCAGCGGCTTCTGAAACCTCGGGAACTGTCAGTAACAAGTAGCACGTGGTCTACGTCTCTCTGCAACGTGGTGCCGCCGCGTGCCGGCGCCGGCGGGCGCGGCGGCGCGGGCGGCGGGCGAGGTACAAGTGCGCGGGGAAGGGAAGCTACGAACTGTCACCAAATGAGAGCGGCAACGACGCAGCGGAACCACTTACAATCTAGGTATCCTACGAATATCCTATCCTATTCTAGATAGATAAAAAAAATATTTGGTACTACAGACACACATACTTACTACAATTAACTAAGATAAGTTACAATTTAAACACAAGTACTATAGGTTTAATTAATCAAACGCGCACTTTAAAAAGTAAGTAAGTACTTAAAATCCTACTAATATTAAATGCGAAAGTTTCTGAAATGTCAAATTTTTGTTACTTACCTTTTGACGTGACAACGTCTTATAATTCAATAGAGCCGGCTGCACGCACGAAAAAACATGACGTCATGCGGCGTTACCTCGTCATGCGGCGTTACCTCGTCATGCGGCGTTACCTCGCTCTGAGTTGTCACGTTCAACTATCGTCAGTAAACCGACTTTACAGACAACCAATTATTTTTTGACGTGACATGACAACGTCTTATAATTCGATAGAACCGGCTGCACGCACGAAAAAACATTATATATATTTATATAGGGCATAATTATGTGGGACTCGACGCCCTGAAAAGGACGTAATACCCACTAAAACCTCTCCGGTGTCCCTCTCTCGCCATTTTCGCCGAACCACGGCGGCCCAACTGGCGTCCCCTCTTTCTCCTATACATGGCCGGCGAGCCCACCGATCCACACACTCGCCGACCCCATTCTTCCGTCACCTTTCCTCCCCCCGATTAGGACACAGATAGGACAGACACAGTTGGAACCGCGAATGTCCACCTCTGTGCCCAGATGGGCATTGTCGCCCCATACTACTACCAGGTGTGGGTCTCACATTTACACACACAAACACTCACACTCTCACTCAAACCATTTGTTCTAGTCTCGCGGGCACAGCACCGCGCACACGCAGCTAAAGCAAGCGCGCGCATCACTGCGCCGCCGCCGCGTGTCCCACACCTGTGCACGAGTATCGCAGGTTACGTCCCGCGAGTCTCGTGCCGTCCGTCACCTTTCACTATCACGAAATTACCTAGGATCTCCAAAACTACATAACAGATCACGACGAAATTCGGCATACATTTAGAATGTAGCCTAACTTAAACAATAGGCTACTTTTTTTAGGGCTTCGCCCCCGATTTAGTAGGGTTTGATAATTTTCGCATCACGTCCAACGAGAAACTAAAACATAGATAAAAAGTCCGTCTATGCAATGTTGTCCATTCATGTCAAAATAGTGATTGAATTGTGATGTTGTCATCTGCCATTCATCTGCTTTGGAAAATATGATTGAAGTTGAAGTAAACAGAATGTGTTCCTCCAGCAAAGAAACGAAATTATTCAATTAATTGCTAAATACATTTTACGGATGATATAATATTTAATGCTTCGTGTGTAAGAAGTCACAGATGTATTAGCTTTTTCTATGCAAATATTCCTTTCCGGGTTTGTTGCGGGTCACAGCTAGTACTTCATAATAATAATAGAACTGTAACAGGTCCATTTCTGTACATTGAAGATATTTTTAATTTTTTTTTTTCGGAGGCCACTATTACCTATCGATACTGAAGCCAAAACTGTTATTTTTTTTGTGTAATCTCAGCTCAGTCAGCTCAGTAGTCCAGTTACATTAAATTGGACCGGACCACTTAGGTAGAGAAGAGACGTAGAGTAGAGGGGCGCCGCGCCGTGTGCAGTGCGGCGGCGGTACAGCGCGCGGTGAACATGGCGTACCTAAACCTTGTTATCAAACGAGTAAACAGTGTTCATTATACGCTTTCATCCCGAACTCTGCGTGTCTGTGTCAGCGCCGCGCCGCCGCCGTCGCGCCGCCGTCGCGCCGCCGTCGCGCCGGACGCCGCCGCCGCGCCGCCGCGGGGGGCCCGCCGTACGATTTCACGTCGACTACGTTTACAAATCACTTTAGTAGTTATCAATAGGTATCTCTAATTATCCGTCGCGCCCTTGGCAGTGCAGTGTGAACTGCATTGTTTCGGAGAGAGCATAATAGAGCTCCCAGCTTTGTTTGCGCAGGTGCAGGCCCACCCGGCGGCGGCAGGGAGCGCGCATTGTGTGCCGCGCCGGCGCGGCGCCATGAATCATGAATTGGTCGTTTGCATAATTTGCTTATAGGGGTGCCACGGGAAGGACTAGGGCTCCGCGGGGAGGACTAGGGCTCCGCGCCCGCTCGGCCGGCTGGCCGTAGGTGAGACCCCCGCCCGCGCGCGGGGCCTCCGCCCCGGGGCGCGGGCGCCGCTATTTCGGGAGCTCGTATTTGTCGGTGTCACAATGCGGTTAATTGCTTTCTATTTTCATATTCATAATAACTACCTAGTGCGTTTTTATATTTCCTATGCGTAAAATACTTAATGCGAGTTGATTGGTGTTTGTCAAACGTAGGTACCTGCCTACTTAGGTTTATAATGTCATTGGGGCTAGGTGAGAAAAGAAAAAAGAGATTCGGACGAGATGTCCCCTTCACTTTTGGTTGAGGGTACATCTGATCCGAATCTAAAACTAAAAGATTTTAGATTCGGACGAGATGTACAGACTTACCTACCCCAACTCAAAAGTGAAGTGGACATCTCGTCCGTGGATCAGTTTGAGATTCGGCCCAGATGTACCCTAGCCCATGCTGTGTGGATTGTCCCGCATCATTTATCGTCTCTGCGCGGCACTGGCATGGCGTGGCGGCACAGCGTAGGCACCGTCACTTATCTCGTAGTAGGCAGTGCAACACAACCCCACAACAAGTGGAGGTGACCAATCTCGCGGGTGCGCGAGCCAACTGTCCTGTGTTCTCATTGAACGTTCCGATGCGTGGAGTCGTGGCCCCGGTGCAGGCGGCCCTGTCCGCCACCGCCGCCGCCGCCGCCGCCGCCGCGCCGCCGCCGCCTGTCCTGTCGTAGCGTAACTTGACCCGTGTATTCCGCCATTTCCGCCCTCTTCAACCCGCGTTAAGTACCGATCCCGCAACAATGGTGCGGGGCTGGATCCCTTGCTACTACCATACCACCTAGTTACCATAAGTTGTTCATGCAAAATATAGTAGCACTTGCACGTGCGCGCGCGCTCCGCTTGCGGGAAGGAAGGGGGAGGGGGAAGCGGGGGGGGGGACCCACATCCGGCATCCGCTTGATTCATACATCTCTATTCGCGCAGAGGTGTGGAAACACCTCGGCTTATTCTAAAATTACGCTCTTCGCGCTAAATACCGGAATCCGGATTTTGAAAGAATGAGTGTTTCTCAGAGAATCACCTGAATTGATGTGTTAAGTCGGGAAAGTAGTGGGTATAGGTATGCAGTGACTAGCGAGGCATGTGACGTGATGCGGGGCCCGGGGAGGCGCGGGGCGGCGGCGGCCCGTGACGTCACGGCGCGGGCGGGCGCGGCCTTGCGCGCACGCAGGCCACTCCACTCTGTGTGACTCTGTTTACATTCATTACATTACACTGGTGTACGCACTCACTACACTATCGCTAAATGAGAGCGCGCGTTGTATGCGTACGTGCGTATAGTACCTACTCACCTCGTCCTTAATCACAATAATCAAACCTGTTAGTTGTTATTTTTCGAGTTGGAGCAAAACCCGTCCCAACCTTTTTTATCCTCTAGATAATCTGATATTTTGTAGTAAGCCTTTTTGCACAGCAAGGTTTTGACAATTTGTTTGAATTTATTTACTGACTAGGTGTACCCGCGACTTCGTTCGCGATTGCCTTGCCGGCCGACTAATTAAGTTCACATTTAACCACAGTTTCTCTCAAACTATGAAACGCCGCAATGCAAAAAACTTTGATGCGCAGAATTGGACCTGTTACACTTTTAATATAAGCATGTATATTTAGGTACCTAGTTAAATTGTGTATGAATCGTGTAGGGTCTACGGGGGATAGCATGTTGTCATCTTCAATCCCATTCTTTATCCACGCTACTTTTAGCTACGACTCGGCCAGCGTCAGTGTTAAGAAGGGTCATATTCGTTTCACTTCTTACTCATGGTTCCGTTCAGCTGGGGCCTTATTCTGCTAAACTGATCGCTTCACTATGATAGGGTCGTCGCGTCGCAGAATGACACGTTTTGGTATTCTACCTTAGATCAAAGAAATTATGATGAATGCAGATGGAGAGACGCGCGTCAAGTTTGAAACTATTAATTTATCTCGCACGCACTATATGGAGTTTTATTAATCTAGAGATTCTACGTCTGCGACGATTCCATTGTCATAGTGAAGCAATTGTATTGCAGAATTGGGCTCCTGATCATTTGACTGGACCACCGTAATTTTTTTTTCGTTAGTAGGTAGGTTGATTGTGTCCCACACTTGTTCCACAGTAAAAAATAATTTTCTGTGGTCCTGTTAGTTTAATTGGACCACTTACTCCAATCAAACTTCGGTGATACAGTTAACTGGACCAGCTAAACCACCAAATATCATGTTCATGAAGATCGCATGGACCATTTGTAATTTTACTTTGCCTGAAATAGGCATGACGCACCCATTAGTTAGGTTCCTAGCAACGTCTTGGAAAAATAAATAGATAGGAACTTACCTACCCTTTATCTTCTGATTTTTTTTCTTCAATCTACAGATTATTTCATCAATCTACTGATTTTCTACTCGACTTTCTACTGATAAAGTCAAATTCGATCTTGCAACATTGTTTCTAACAAAAAAGAATGCATGAAAACGGACGACGCGTTAATGAATTACAACAAAGTACACATTTTGACTTTTAACCCCTCTCCCGAGAGAACCGTGTCTGCTGAAATTCCAGATAAAATGTGTGTATCCCATGTTCTTCCTCGTAGTATGAGCTCAAGTCATGCAAAGTTTCATTTGAATTCATTCAGTAGCATATTTTTACTTTCCTCCACTCTCATAAGAGAACCGTACTGATTCCGGGATAAATTGTATTGTTCATTTGAATTCATACTGTACTTTCGGCGTGATTCGCGGGCCAGAAATTTGACTTTTATCCCCTCTCCCATGGGAACCTTTTTAAATTCTGGGATAAAATGTATCTTTCTCCGTAGCATGAACTCAAATTATGCCGAGTTCCATTCGAATTCATTCAGTAGTTCCGTCGTGATGCGAGGCGTGAAGGAGTTTGACCTTAATCCCCTCTCCCTGGGGAACCTTACTGAATTCCAGGACAAAATATATCTTTCCTCGTCGTATGAACTCAAATCGTGCCGACTACCATTCCAATTCATTCAGCAGTTCCGTCGTGATGAGATGTGCGGTTAAATAATTTTACATTCATCCTCTCTCCCAGGGGAACCTTACTGAATTCCGGGATACAATGTATCTTTACTCGTAGTATAAACTCAAATAATACAGAGTTCCATTCGGATTCATTCAGTAATTCCGTCGTGATGCGCGGTAAAAGAATTTTACATTCATCCTCTCTCCCAGGGGAACCATACTGAATTCCAGGATAAAATGTTTCCAAAGTCCTTCTTTGTAGTATGAACTCAAATCGTGCCAGGTTTTATTCCATCTCATTCAAGCAGTTTCGGCGTGATGCGCGGCGAAGGAATTTTACTTTCATCCCCTCTCCCGTGGGAACCTGATTGAATTCCGGGATAAAAAGTATCCTATCTCTCATATCGTTTCTCGTAGTATGACCTAAAATCATGCCGAGTTTCATTTCAATGCCTTCAGCAGTTTCGGCGTGATGCGCGGTGAAAGAATTTTACTTTCATCCCCTCTCCCAGGGGAGCCTTACTGAATTCCGGGATACAATGTATCTTTACTCGTAGTATGAACTCAAATAATACTGAGTTCCATTCGGATTCATTCAGTAATTCCGTCGTGATGCGCGGTTCAAGAATTTTACATTCATCCTCTCTTCCAGGGGAACCTTACTGAATTCCAGGATAAAATGTTTCCCATGTCCTTCTTTGTAGTATGAACTTAAATCGTGCCAGGTTTTATTCCATCTCATTCAGCAGTTTAGGCGTGATGGGCTGTGAAGGAATTTTACTTTCATCCCCTCTCCCAGGGGAACCTGACTGAATTCCGGGATAAAAAGTATCCTATGTCCTTCCTCGTAGTACGACCTAAAATCATGCCGAGTTTCATTTCAATACCTTCAGTAGTTTCGGCATGATGCGCGTTTAAGAAACAGACAGACAGACATGAATGAAAAAAATTACAGTTTTGGCTTCAGTATCAATAACAGAGTGCCCTCCAAAAAAATTTTCAAAATGTCTTCAATGTAGAGAATTGGACCTGTTACAGTTTTATTATAAGTATAGAATATTATTTTTAACTCACTAGGAGTTTTGTTGTAGCAGCGTATACATCGCCCTTTAAAAGATATATTAATTTTGTGTAGCCTAGTTGTGGGCACAGCGAGCTTATGTTTATTTCTGGTACACGTTATGTTTATCGCTATTTTTAGGGAACTGACCATCGATCAAGTATGCGGCCTTGCGGCCTCCCCCGAAGATACCTAGAACCTTACAAGAATGACACTCAAAAGTGTCCACGTTTTGTTTTGACGCAGACAGTTTGCGCAGAGCCTGTCAAGTTTTTTGCATGCGGAACAAGAGATTAGTGGATTCGAATTTATTTTATTTTATTTTGTAAGTAGGTAGGAAGGTACCTAAAAATAATTTATACACTGTTTATTTTTATAAGGAATAAAAAAATTAACAGAATTCAGGTAAAGATAACGAATCATTTATTGATACAACTATAAATTAGCGACGCGAAATAAAATTGAGGGCGGGTCAGCTAGTTATTTCATAAACCTCAACCAGTTATTTTAAATGTCTTTTCATGAAAAAAAATTTATCACTTACAACTTACCACAAATAAATAAAAAAAATTAGAAACAATAGCCGCTCCATTCATCAACTTAGAACAAAATAAATAATTTTACATAGGCAAACAGAACAACAATATTTAATGCTGATTTCTCAAGTATATAAGGCTCAATTGGCTCATATCACAATACACAGGTAAACATTACATTTAAACTTACTGAAAATAAGAAATTCCATCCTTTTTCTGTTGCTTGGTCGGTCGATTATTGCATATTTTATACGAGCACTTGACCATGCTTTCGGTCCGAGAACTAAAATGACACTAGTTGAAAAGGTATCCCAAAATGCCAAATGGGATACCTTTTGATACTGACGTTTTCAGGGCGCGCATTGTGCATCTAAGGGGGGCCGGCCGGAAATTTTTGATCAATGGAACTGACCTATATTTCTATGAGTGTACAACAAGTTTTCATAAATATAATTGACATTTATGTTTATTTTTTAACCCCCGACGCAAAAAGAGGGGTGTTATGAGTTTGAAGTGTCTGTCTGTGTATCTGTGTATCTGTCTGTGGTACCGTAGCTCCCAAACGGAGAAACCGATTTTCGTTTAGTTTTTTTGTGTCATAAATAATTTTATCCCGAGTGTTCTTATCTTAGCCATGTTTCATGAAAATCTGTTCAGCTAATGAACGTCGGCGGGTTTTTTAAAATTTTCATTTTGTCTTGTTTGAATTTATTACGCAGTCTGCAGCACAAATACGGTGTTAATATCTGCAGCGTTCCCCCGCAGTACTAGTATACCAACGCTATGGAAGTAGCTGAAATAAACAAGGCTAGATGTATCCATGGTACAAATAAACAAGGTAGGTATGCTACTCCGAGAAACAGCGGTCACGTGGGTTTTCCCAAGCGTACGTCATATCCGCTACAGTGGTTCTCAAACTTTTTAGTTTTGGGAGATTCGAGATCTAGATCTAGGTTTTAGGTTTTCCATGAAATTTTTAAAACTTAGTTTCCATAATTTGAGCAACGCTAAAATGAACTGCAGAGCTAAGTCTCTTCGATAGCTTATCTATGTGTGGGCCCCATTGAAGTTTATTATCTAAGGTGATTCCTAAGAATACGGTGCTTTCTATTATTTCTAACGTTTCTCCTTTAACGCTTACATCAGCCTTCACTTGTTTATCATTAGATATAATAAATCTAATACATTTTGTTTTGGTTTCGTTTAGCAAAAGATTATTCACACTATACCAATGGACTACTTTTGAGATTGCATTATTCACATCGTCGAAATTTGTGTTTTGTCGTTTCATTTTAAAAATTAATGAAGTATCGTCAGCAAACAATACAATCTCGTGATTATTCTTGACAAGATGAGGCAGGTCGTTAATATAAACTAAGAATAGGAAAGGACCGAGGATAGAACCCTGCGGTACACCCATTGTAACTCCAGACCCTGAAGACCGTTTCCCATTGATGTCAACTCTTTGTATCCTATCACTCAAATAAGATGTCAGAAGATCCAAACCAAACTGCAACCCGCTTGCCCAGCGTGGTGATTATGGCAATAGCATTACCCCCCAGGGGAGGCACACTGCATACATCCAGCAGTGAACTAGTACTTATAGGCTGGAGCTGGAGATGAACCCTCGAGGATAGAATGATCTACAATAAGTGGTGTTGCAGGTGGCAGGGCGGCGGGGCCGGGGTTCGCGGCGCAGCAGCCCGCGGCGGCCGTGCGCGCCGCCGGCCAGGCCGCCGCGCTCGACTGCAGGGTGGCCCGCCTCGGGGACAAGTCGGTGAGGACACCGCCTACCCTACTGCCGGAACACGCGTCAGAGCTATTCTCTCGCACGAGATGCGACCTTGCCTAGAGGCCGATGTTGTCGACGCTCTTTACGTTACCAATAAACATTCCAAAACACAAAAACACACATAGCTACAGCGAGCTTCCCACGCGAACGAAATGTTGTCATCCAATCTATTTCAGCGACGAAATCACCGAATCGAGGCGCGCATGACGGATGAGTCACGCGCGATGGACGAACATTTCAAAGAAATGTTGAACAATACATAAATAATCGATGAGTTGGGAGCGAAGCCATTAGCGGCACGTGTCGAGAGCGCAAGGTTTCGGAATGTGTTCGCGCGGCGCGCGGCGGGGGCGCGGGGCGCGGGGCGCGGGGACGCGCGCGCACCTCGGCGCGCGCTGGGCGTGCGCACGTCGGCTGTCCGGCGCGGGTAGGGCTTGCAAATATTCGAAAATTTTGATATGCGAATATTCGAATTTTTTTTCGGGCGATGGTACTATTCGAATATTCGAATAATAGAAACAAACTATATTAATATTAAAATCACATATTTTTTTATTCTTTAAGTGTTATTTGCACGAACAAATTAAAATTAACAAATTGACAAAAGGTTGTAACGAGACATTGGCGATTTTCACGCACAATCAACCACACATTCTTAGTAAAACAGTCTTCAAAATTTAGGTGAGTTGGTATTTTAACAACGTCCTAGTAACTAGTAGTTCTACGAACAGTAGACCTCGCGAGCTCACATTTTTTCAACCATTAATTTACTCTCAGAAAAACAGATATATTTCTGTGAATTTACTTAGGTATTACTAAAGTCACAGATATTATAATACTATACTAGTACTAAAGTTATTTAAAACGGGATATTTAGGTAGGTTTTCTTAAGTCCTGTTTGTTTTTTGTAATTCCTGTTTGTAGGTAGGTATATAAATAAACCAGAGACGTTTAGTAGCATTAGCGCCATCTATACAATTGATTTCTTACTTTCGTAAACTGGCAGGCATGCGTGGCCGTGCTACATAGTGCTCTCGAAGAGTTACAAACATGTTCTAATTGATGGCACTGTATGTTCTCTTGCATTATACTGCATTTAGCGGAGCTATTTTGCTCGTCATACCAAAAATCCTGATCAGATCTTTACTAAATTTTTATGAGAAGAATTAAAAACAACAACCTTTCAAATAAAAATAAAATCATTGAAATCAGCTTAAAAATTGGTTTTGCACGACAACGAAAACAAAACTTCGATTATCCTTTTCCGAAAGAAGAATACGAATAGGATACGCGAATGCCCTACGCAGTCGCACGCGGCACTCCCGAGTGTCTCCGAACTCGGGAACCCTATAACTTTGTCATTTTGCTAACCAGAACGACGTAAACTTGTATGGATATATCTCGCGGACTTATAAGTGGCATTGTATGCACATCGGAGTTCTGAGATTGGTGTTATTGATTTGAATCGAATATTCGAATATTGCAATTTCAGTATTCGAATATTCGAACTGAATTAATATTCGAATTATTCGAATGCAAGCCCTAGGCGCGGGTCGACTACTGCTCCTACACCCGCTCAACAATAAGCCTGCGCTCTCTTTTCTCGAATATCTTAGCTCTTACGAGTCACACTATCACATCACATCACACTAATATTATAAATGCGAAAGTTTGGATGGATGTTTGTTACCTCTTCACGTCAAAACTACTGAACGGACCGGGCTGAAACTTTGCACACTTACAGGTAATTTTAATCCTGGAATCAAACATAGGCTACTTTTTATCCCATAAATCAGTTCCCATGGGATAGAAATCACCTTCAAACGTTAAACTTAAACATTGAAACAACGCGTGTGAAGCCGCGGGCATAAATTAGTACGTTATAATTTAAGCTCTGCCTAGAAGACGAGTACCTAGTGGTAGAGATAGAGAAGTGAACCCCGTAGTGAGTCGCCGAGAGTTGGGCTGGATAAGAATGTAAGCAAATATAGGTAGGTACGTATTAGATTCCTGTAAGTTGTATTATAATCATCACATCATCCATCAGCTTATGCTAGTTCACAGCTGGACACGGGCCGGCCGCTGTGGCGGTCCTTAGAGGAGCAGGCCCTCCGCTAACGACCGCCACGGTACAGGCCCACAGCACCGCAAGTATGCACTGCACGTGTCGTGTCGCAGGTGTCGTGGGTGCGGTCCCGCGACCTGCAGATCCTGTCGCACGCGGGCGCGGTGTTCACGGCGGACGCGCGCGTGTCGGCGGCCGAGACGCGCGCCGCCGCGGACGACGGCGCCAGCTCGCACGTGCTGCGCATCGAGCGGCTGCGCGCGGAGGACAGCGGCCGCTACGAGTGCCAGGTCAACACGGACCCCAAACTCAGCCTGTTCTTCAACCTCACCGTCCTAGGTAACTTGTGCGCGGTATCACTGTGTCTCACTGAGACGGCGCGCTCTCCCGCCGATGCCGCGCCCCTTGGCGGCCGGCGGTTATTCTTCAACTCCAGCATGAGCTTTATGTCAAGCACGACTTATTCCGAGCGAGTTATTCCGTGCCTCATTGTTGTTAAAAACCCGCTTCTTATGTGTAATTAATTGCTCTCCTATCAACTTTCGTTGCTGTCAATCAGTCAGGCGATTTCGAAACAATTCAGAATCGAAACCTATTTGGTGCATCGTGCAGATCAAACAATTCATCAGTCGATCAATCCACGCAGGCTTTTACATCTCTCTTGTAGCATGAAACAAAGATCGAATCTCGCATCGGGAGTTTGCGCATAACGGAGCTGGAGGCGGCGAGCGCAGCCGTCCGATCGCACGCGATAGCATCTAGCTACGTGTAATGTAGTAGTTAACTCGGCGTGGCGTGTGTTGCAGACGAGCCGGTGCCGACGGTGGAGGTGGAGGCGGCGGAGGGGCGCGTGGTCCGGGGCGCGCGGGGCGGGGCGGCCACGCTGGCGTGCGAGGCGCGCTACTCGCCCCCCCCGCGCGCGCTGCCGCTGCCTCCCCTGCAGGTGTGGTGGCAGCGCGCGGGCGCGGGTGCCGGCGCGGGGGGCCTGCGGGAGCAGCGCGGAGGGGTGTCGCTGGACACGGAGCGGTGGGGCGCGGCGCGGGTGGTGTCGCGCCTCACGCTGGCGGACCTGGCGGACGCGGACGCGGGCGCCTACGAGTGCCGCGTCGCGGACGCAACTCACCGCGCGGTGGATTCCGTCACGCTGCTTGTCACGGACGAAGGTACCTACTTACTCGCACTCGATAAGATCTGTTACCTAACTGAGGACTGGTGCCGTTTGCAAGTTATCGGTCGGCGCGCAGAGATCAAAGCGCCGCCGCCGAGCGGCTGCTCGCTGCATCAATCACCCGCCACTTTGAACAGCGAACCAACAAACAATTCAGGAGGAACAGTCTTTGAAGGCACTCAGGGTATTTGCGCACAGCTTCCAATTCGTACCCGTTTCGAATTCATTAATTATTTTATTTCTGATCCTGTTACTTCATCGATTCGGAACGAGTACGGGGATCGGGACAGTGATGTTATATTTAAACTGAGTGTTTTATTATGGAAAAAATTAAAACACGACGTAGAACCGCATAAAACCCTCTTATCTTCATCTTTTGGCGGAGGCTGCATTTCCGGTATATCGCACATGTATCTTGCATGATTCATGATGATACTAAAAAGTGTTGGTGGTTACAGATGGCGCGGAGGCGATGCAGCGCGACCAGTGGGCGGCGGCGTGCGCGCCCCCCGCGCCCCGCGCCGCCTGGCCTCTAGCCGCGGCGGCCGCGCTGCTGCTGCGGTGACGGCGCGGGCTGCGGGGGGTGGAGCCCGTGGAACTGTCATGAACTGCTGACAAACTTGTACAAACATTTAAAGCATGTATACTGTATAGATACTTGCAAAGCGCCAAAATCGCTTAACTCCTGAGTGAAACAATCCCATTCAATTGTTACTGTTAACTTTGATGTGATAAAAGTGGAGTGATGCAGTGATAAAACTCTTTCACTTCTAAGCCTGACCCCTACACACCGCCGCCGGGCCGGCGGTGCTGTCGACCACACGCTGCCAGCTGTCGACCACACGCTGCCAGCTGTCGACCACACGCTGCCAGCTGTCGACCACACGCTGCCAGCTGTCGACCACACGCTGCCAGCTGTCGACCACACGCTGCCAGCTGTCGACCACACGCTGCCAGCTGTCGACCACACGCTGTTATGTTCATTTGCTGGACTGTTCGTTGTATATTTTGAATTGTAAATGTTAGAAAAGCTGGAGAGTACCCTGAATATATTTTGTACAAATAGAGGCCTAGCATTAATGTGCACGCCAACCTACTTAGGTACCTTCCCACAAAACTGGATGACATTCCTACAAAGAGGATAATTATGAATAAGTGGGGTTGAAAGCACACCCCAGATAAGAGATAGTTTTAGAACACAGGACAAAGCCCGCAAGTACTGCGCGTTCTGATTTGACGCCAACTTCTGATGTCATCGCCGCGCTCGTGTTGCGGAGGCCTCGCCCCCGGGCCTCACCCGCTCGTATTGCGGGGGGGGGCTCGCCCCCCGGGCCTCACCCGCCACCATGGATACACTCTTCCATGCGTTACTATTATACAAAGTACTCTCTTTTATTGACAGATTGAGTATCTTGTATAGGGTGCCTCGTGGAATGTGTATCATTTTTCTATTTTAGATCATCAAGGGCCTTTACATGACGAAGGATGGTTGATAAAGTGTTAGTTTGTCGTCACTCACGTTGCTGAGTAGCGGGCTGCGGTGGCTGCGGTGGCTGCGGCAACCACCGCCGTCCTCCGAGGCGCACGGGTGTCAATATTGCGGCCGCATCAAAAACAAAATCAAAAGCTCTTTAGTTTTATTCTTTACTAGCTGCGCCCCGCGGCTTCGCCCCCGTGGAAATTTATGTTTCCAACTTTCTTAATTTTTTCTTTCATAAGAACCTTCTCCTGACAATAACAAACACAACAAAGAAAGAATTAGCGAAATCGGTCCAGGCGTTGTTGAGTTATGCGCTTACCAACACATTTTGCGATTCATTTTTATATTATAGATTAATTATTTCACAAATACAAGAAATGTACACCTAGAAAAGGTCAAAATCATAACCAAAAACTCTTTATTTCCATAAATATAGTAAATATACACTTAGGAAAGGTCAAATTATAAAACTTAAACACTGACACGGAAATAAAGTGATATTTTGATTTCTGTCGCTTCGGTATGTAGACTAAAGTAAAGAAGCGACGAAGAAACGTTCAGCCCGATAAGCGCGCTCCACATTCTCACGAGAATCTCGCGAGAAAGCGAGAACAACACGAGAAACGTGAGTGTGGAACCGATTCACATGTTCTTCGCACGTTCGCGCCTAGTTCTCCGCTTTTTGTCGGTGTTTTGACGCGAGACAAAGAGCGCGAGAACGCGAGAACAGGCGAGAACATTGTATTGACTCCACACTCGCATGTTTCTCAGTACCGTAGTAGTCGACTAGCCGATCGAAACAGTTGTGCGTTGCGTTTGGGTAGGTATTTATTGAGCTTGTGCATCATGAGCCGAATTAATTGGTCGAATGAACTGGAAATGACTTTCATTGAATGGCAATGCAGCCAGTAGCGTCTTGGGGACGCTTCCGACTGGTATTGATATGGATCAGTTGAGCTACCTGTAGACTGTTTGCAACAGTCAGCAGTTAGCTCAATTGTTTCAATCGTAAATACTAGTATAATTTTCTTTGTGAATAAAGATGTTGGACTTTCATTGAATATTTTATTCGAAAATTCGTTATTAGCAAGTAATATTATATTAATGTATAGAAATATATATTTTATCTTTAGTAATATAAGCGTAATTGACGACCTCAGTGGCGCGGCGGGCGAAGGGCCGCCTGCGACGCAGGAGGTTGCGGGTTCGCTTCCCGCCTCGGGACAAATGTTTGTTCAGGGAGTTCTGGATGTTTTCTATGTAAAAAATATCTATCTATGTAGTGTATTGTATTAAGTACCTATATCAGTTATCTAGCACCCATAACACAAGCTCTTCTTAGCTCGGGGCTAGATAATGCTGTGTGAATTGTCCAGCATTATTTATAATTAATTTATTTACAATTATAATATGCAAATGCACAAAGCAAGCTTGTCGCGGTAGTTACTTCCGCGTCCATCGTCATCAAGCGCGAGAACAGTGCTGAGAACATAAGACTGGAGTGTGTACCCAAAGAAGTTCTTGCCGATGTGTTCGCGAGATTCTCGCTGAGATTTTTGATTTTTCGAGTTGGAGCAAAACCCGTCCCAAGATTATTTATCCTCTAGATAATCTGATATTTTATAGTAAGCCTTTTTGCACAGCAAGGTATTGACAATTTGTTTGAATTTATTTACTCATTATTTTTGCAACTCACTAGGAGTTTTGTTGTGGAAGCGTACACATTGCCCTATAAAAGACACATTAATGTTGTGTAGCCTAGTTGTGACAACAGCAAGTTTATGTTTATGGCATTAAAATTATGTTTATCGCTATTTTTGGGGAACCGATTGAGATTTCTATAAGTTTACAACAAATTTTCATAAATATATTGACAGTTCATTGCACGAACAGCCCCCTCTGCAGCACAAATACGGTGTTAATATCTGCAGCGTTCCCCCACAGCAGTATACCATAAGACATAATACTATGGAAGTAGCTGATTTAAACAAGTCTAGATGTATTCACGTCTGTAAGGTGACATATTTTTTTGACTGCATACGCTGCAGAACTAAGTCTCTACGATAGCTTAGCTATGTGTGGGCCCCATTGAAGTTTATTACCTAAGTAAGATACCTTAGGAATCCCTCAGGATACGGTACTTTCTACAATTTCTAACTTTCTCTTTTAACGTTAACATCAGCCTGAACTTGTTTAACATTTAGTTAAAATAAATCTAATACATTTTATTTGGCTTCGTTTAGCAAAACATTATTGACACTGAACCAATGGACTACTTTTGAGATTGCATTATTCACACCGTCGAAATTTGTGTTTTGTAGTTTTATTTTAAAAATTAATGAAGTGTCGTCAGCAAACAATACATTCTCGTAGTTATTCTTGACAAGATGATGCAGGTCTTTAATATACAGGGTGTAATCGTTAAGTGTGCACAGGCGATTATTCCGTAACTATTGCAGATATCAAAAAACTTTAAACTGATATCGAAAGTACTTTACCTAATGAGTAAAATGACATTAATAACTTTTTAAAAATAAAACGAGAAATATCCAAAAAAATTACATTAATCACTCCCATACATTTTATTTCTTAGTAAGTACCTACAAAATTTTGTGTTCAAAGCATATGTTCGAAGTGACGTCCTCCTTGTGCAATACAATGACGAGCTCTATTTACAGTTTCTAAATGAACTTTCCTTAACATTTGCGGAGTAATTAAAGCAATTGCACGACGTACACGATTCTGTAACTCTTCTAGGCTGTGTACTCTCTCAGCGTACACGTGGTCTTTGACAAATCCCCATAGGAAGAAATCACAAGGCGTGAGATCCGGGGATCTGGCAGGCCAAGGGGTTGCACTATTATTGGCTATTAAGCCATTATAATTGTTTCGTAAGAAATTCATTACAACATTTGTATTATGTGCAGGTGCTCCATCTTGTTGAAAATTTATCGACCTTCTTTCATCGTCTGGAATTGGTTCTAAGAGACTTGGCATATCGTTTTGTACAAAGGAGAAATATCTCTGTCCATTTAAGGTTCCACTGTAAAAATATGGCCCAATGATCCGATCTCCAAGAATACCACACCACACATTAATTGAGAATCGCACCTGAGCTCTAACTTCAGTAGTTAAGCGAGGATTGTCAATTGACCAATAATGCGAGTTTTTTCTATTGTAAATGCCGCAGTTTGAAACATTACTTTCATCGGTCCATAAAATTGACCTTACATTGACATAATTATTGACTAGCCAATTGCAATAGACCAGCCGACGAGCAGGATCATCATTGTGCAGCGTTTGAGTAGGTTTTATCTTAAATGCTTTGAAGTTGTGTTTTTTTAATAACTTGTGTACATAATTGTGGGACACTGGAAATGATCGGGCCACTGAACGCGTTGATTCTTGTGGATTATCTACTACGTAGTTAATAATATTGTTATCTAAGTCATTATCAAATTCCGGAGCTCTTGTTCTCGAACCTTTTTTTCTGTTAAAAGATCCATAATTTATCAAATTGTTATCCAACTTACGTAAATACGTACCAGAAGGAACTTCTCTATCTGGGTACTCTCTTCTGTAGGCGATAATGGCCGCCCTATTGTTACAATCATGTTTGTAGTACATTTTTAACATGTCCCTCTTTTCTGTATTGGAATATGCCATTTTTCAATCAATAAATGCAACAATCACGATTATTAACGCAAATTGAAAAATACAATAAATTGGCGGGAACGAGAACCCGCGATAAAGAATTTGAATTTAGAACGAACACCAAAGAGTATCTTTCTTTTTGTTTTTATTTAGTACTAGACGATCGCCTCGCGGTTTCACCCGCGTAGTTCCCGTTCCCGTGGGAATTCCGGGATAAAATATAGCCTATGTCACTCCCTGAAAAGTAAGCTTCCTAACGGTGAAAGAATTTTTCAAATCGGTCCAGTAGTTTCGGAGCCTATTCAATTCATACAAACAAACAAACAAACAAAAAATCAAACCTTTCCTCTTTATAATATTAGTATAGATGTTGCTTTTCAGCTAGTTCAAATCAATACAATATTGAAACAAGGTTTATTATAAATTTGAAGTGGTAAGATAATTAATCTACACGTGTATCTACTTGAAATTCATTAATACCTTCATATCGTACATAATTATAAAATGACAAGGGTAAAATGAGTAGGTACTATTCCACTTAAAATAAGGAAACTAAAACCTTTCTACTATCTCATACTAAATGTATGGGAGTGATTAATGTATTTTTTTTGGATATTTCTCGTTTTATTTTTAAAAAGTTATTAATGTCATTTTACTCATGTACTTTCGATATCAGTTTAAAGTTTTTTGATATCTGCAATAGTTACGGAATAATCGCCTGTGCACACTTAACGATTACACCCTGTATACTAAAAATAGGAAAGGGCCGAAGATAGAACCCTGCGGTACACACATTGTAACAACAGATCCCGATGACCATTTCCCATTGATGTCATTTCTTTGTATCCTATCACTAAAAGTAAGAAGATCCAAAGAGATGTTCCTTATTCCATAGTGATGGTTTATGCAAACATTAATCGAACGCTTTTGACAAGTCTTAAAAAACGCCTTAAGCGTTTTGCGACTTCTCCCAAGCATCAACAATATGCGATACTAACTCTACACCGGCATCAGTAGTTGACCTGCCGCGAGTAAACCCAAATTGCTTACAATGCAGCAGGTCATTGCCATTGAAATGCCTAAGCAATTGATGTTATGTAAAATAAGTTTTTCAAAAACTTTGCTAAATGTAGTCAGTTCCCGAATAGGCCTTATTTTCAATGGTCCAATGGAAATAAAACACTAATTATTCGTATCGAAGTAGGTATGGGTATAAAAGGTTAGGTAGTATGGTATGCATTAGTCGTAGAGTGGGCTATTTCAGGAGCCGTTTATTTGAGCAGTCAATTACGATCACCTACTTACAATAATTGTCACCCTGCCAGCGGCCCAGCGAGCTCCCTAGCGACCGCTCCCGGCTCCGCTCGCAAACACTCGAGCACTGCGCGACTTGACTGGCTACCTAGTCAATTAGTACAAGGTGACATGCCTTTCTGCTGTAATTGGTCTGATCGGAAATATTGGACTAGGTCGCTAGTCATCTACTTAACAATTTGATCCCGAAAAGTATCTAATCGTACATTACCAAGAGGCGATCACAAGCCAAACCTATTTACTTCACCGGGAATCCGTTCTTGAGCCAAGGTCACATACGGTACGGTAATATAACGATTAGTTATAATGATATCCTATTAGAGAACTATATCGTAAGTAGCACGGTTGAGTCAAGGTTTTACTAAAAGGTCCCCCGCAGTCCGTAAGCTACGAGCCGCCGCCGCCGGCGCCCCGCCCGCGCCGCGCCCCGCCCCGCCGGGCCCGGCCGAGGGCGCCGTAAATTAGCGGCTCGGTGCTTGCCAATAATCAGCCGCATTTGCATTAGAAAGGCGCTCCCTTATATATTCTGCGCTTATTCAGATCCGCGCGGGATTTTCTCATACTTTTAGGGAATGTTCCGCTGATCCGCGCGATGAGCTCGCAAATTACAGCCGCTCCATGCATACGAATGGAGGCGGAGCCGGCACCTGCGACCGACCAGAAGTACTGCGCTGTCGCTACCTGCTCGCTGCGGCTGGCTTGAAGTACTTAGAGGTCCCATCCAAATATGAGAGTACACCAGTGTTTGCTTTGCGCGCCCACTCGTGCACTATAACTTTAAAAAGTAATTCCATAGTTGAGACCCTCATAATTATGTTTAGCGCACATGGCTACACTCAGGACAGGCCGCTGCGGCCGGAAGACATCATCATCATCATCACTTAATAACTAGTTGGACGGGAACAGTTCGCGAGCCCGCGCCGACTGTTCTCATCTCGCCCGCGGCGGCGGCGGCACCTCATAGCTCTGATGATACTATATGGAATCGGCGCGCAGTTATTTACGTTTAAGTCATTCAAAGATTTCCGTGTATTTAGTTGTTATAGTTGCGCTCGCTCAGATGTTTGCTTTCCCGATAACTTTCAGAAACTCTGAGTGAAGAATCGGCGTCGACGCTTCGGTTGCACAATGCTTTAACTAGGGAGCATAACTTAATGTTTGCGAAACAATGGAACGGCGAGGTGCATGCACAGGTGCAGTGGTGCAGTGGTGCAGTCTCGATGCGATCGGGAAATCAATCTCAAAGCTCAATCCCGTAGCGTTCGTAGCACCCCGTAGAGGGTCTACGGCGCCTACGATGCGTAGTGCCTCCGTAGAGGGTCTACAGTGCCTACGATGCGTAGCGCCTCCGTAGAGGGTCTACGGTGCCCACGATGCGTAGTGCCTCCATAGAGGGTCTACGGTGCCTACGATGCTTAGTGCCTCCGTAGAGAGTCTACAGTGCCTACGATGCGTAGCGCCTCCGTAAAGGGTCTACAGTGCCTACGATGCGTAGTGCCTCCGTAGAGGGTCTACAGTGCCTACGATGCGTAGCGCCTCCGTAGAGGGTCTACAGTGCCTACGATGCGTAGTGCCTCCGTAGAGGGTCTACAGTGCCTACGATGCGTAGTGCCTTCGTAGAGGGTCTACGGTGCCTACGATGCGTAGTGCCTCCATAGAGGGTCTACGGTGCCTACGATGCTTAGTGCCTCCGTAGAGAGTCTACAGTGCCTACGATGCGTAGCGCCTCCGTAGAAGGTCTACAGTGCCTACGATGCGTAGCGCCTCCGTAGAGGGTCTACAGTGCCTACGATGCGTAGTGCTCCGTAGAGGGTCTACAGTGCCTACGATGCGTAGTGCCTTCGTAGAGAGTCTACGGTGCCTACGATGCGTAGTGCCTCCATAGAGGGTCTACGGTGCCTACGATGATTAGTGCCTCCGTAGAGAGTTTACAGTGCCTACGATGTGTAGCGCCTCCGTAGAGGGTCTACAGTGCCTGTGATGCGTAGTGCCTCCGTAGAGGGTCTACAGTGCCTACGATGCGTAGTTCCTCCGTAGAGAGTCTACGGTACCTACGATGCGTAGTTCCTCCGTAGACGGTCTACGGTACCTACGATGCGTAGTTCCTCCGTAGACGGTCTACGGTACCTACGATGCGTAGTTCCTCCGTAGACGGTCTACGGTAGCTACGATGCGTAGTTCCTCCGTAGACGGTCTACGGTACCTACGATGCGTAGTTACTCCGTAGAGGGTCTACGGTGCCTACGATGCTTAGTGCCTCCGTAGAGAGTCTACAGTGCCTACGATGTGTAGCGCCTCCGTAGAGGGTCTACAGTGCCTATGATGCGTAGTGCCTCCGTAGAGGGTCTACAGTGCCTACGATGCGAAGTACCTCCGTAGACGGTCTACGGTACCTACGATGCGTAGTTCCTCCGTAGACGGTCTACGGTACCTACGATGCGTAGTTCCTCCGTAGAGGGTCTACGGTACCTACGATGCGTAGTTCCTCCGTAGAGGGTCTACGGTACCTACGATGCGTAGTTCCTCCGTAGAGGGTCTACGGTACCTACGATGCGTAGTTCCTCCGTAGAGGGTCTACGGTACCTACGATGCGTAGTTCCTCCGTAGAGGGTCTACGGTACCTACGATGCGTAGTTCCTCCGTAGAGGGTCTACGGTACCTACGATGCGTAGTTCCTCCGTAGAGGGTCTACGGTACCTACGATGCGTAGTTCCTCCGTAGAGGGTCTACGGTACCTACGATGCGTAGTTCCTCCGTAGAGGGTCTACGGTACCTACGATGCGTAGTTCCTCCGTAGAGGGTCTACGGTACCTACGATGCGTAGTTCCTCCGTAGAGGGTCTACGGTACCTACGATGCGTAGTTCCTCCGTAGAGGGTCTACGGTACCTACGATGCGTAGGTCCTCCGTAGAGGGTCTACGGTACCTACGATGCGTAGTTCCTCCGTAGAGGGTCTACGGTACCTACGATGCGTAGTTCCTCCGTAGAGGGTCTACGGTACCTACGATGCGTAGTTCCTCCGTAGAGGGTCTACGGTACCTACGATGCGTAGTTCCTCCGTAGAGGGTCTACGGTACCTACGATGCGTAGCGCCTCCGTAGATTAATGTTATTAAACTTGATAGTTATGAATATCGTTTTATAAAAATATCGCACAACAAAAATGAAACAGACAAGATCGTTTCGTGTTCGTTCGTCGCTGTAAGTGCCACCACGAGTGCGATGCTTCGCCGAACAATGGCCCGACATTTGTCTTCGCGGTATCTTTATGTTCGCAAGCAATGCCCGAATCAAATGGTAATTTGTCGCAGCCGGCGACTCCGCGCTGCCTCCTCGCTTCTACTCCAGTCCGTCACGTCGCGCAATCACAACTAGACAAACAATGTTCTCAAAACGTATTACCTACTTAGTTACATAATTGAGGTAAGTTCCGGCACTTTATTCGAGTTTAAAAATTATTTCGTGACAAAAGTAAAGTTTTGTGGAGGTGACCCTAGTGAGTGAAGCCGCGGACAGGGCCTAGTATCCGTACAGAGAAGGATCTCTTGTTAATAGCATGTCAACAACAAGGAGCCACGCAGTTAGCGCGCGCCGAGAGGATGCCCTGCCCACTGTCCACAGAGACAGCGTGGATAACTAACACTTATCGAGTGTCACCCCCGACTGCTCGCATCGCACCGCATCGTATCGCCGCGCCGTGCGGAATTTTACTGGTAATTATCGCGGCGCGAGGTGGAGAGGGCTTCTAGATCCAAGTCCCCAAAGAAGCTCAAATTACTAAATTGTAGAACCATCGATTTTAATGAGAGATACATAGCTGTGTGCCAAAAAACATGGCTTTAGAAGCAAAAAGTCAATGAACACCAACTTATTGACATAAGTTATATATTAGTTGACATATCTATCTATGTAATGCATTATATTTATGTATATAAGTCATCTAGTACCCATAACACAAGCTCTGCTTAGCTTGGGGCTAGATGATGCTGTGCGGGTTGTCCAGCATTATTTATTTATTTATTTGAATACATCTCTACACGTCTCGATCTCCGTAGTCAAGTTGATGTATTTTGACTTTAAGAATAATAAATAAATAATTTATTCAAAAAACAACTTAGAGCTTAGTGGATTACATAAGAGTCGATAATATCTAATATAGGTATAAAATTACATGTGCCTGAACTAGGTTAAGTAAACCTGTATCTCAGGCAGAATGTGCTTGAAACGAAAAAATAATAACCAAAACAATCAGTAGTCATAATAAAACAAAGAAACGGTGCAGATTTCTAGAATAACTTAATTATGCTTACTACGCTCAACTAGAAATATGTAATTATAAAGGTGCTAAAATTATACAAAAATTATTAGCCTACTTTAACAAGGCCAATGTTTATTCTGAGTCATTATCATCATTAATGACATACTTTGCACGATACTTTGATACACAAAATTAATCAAAACTATCAATAAAACCAAAATTAATAATTGAAACTAAAACGAAAAAATTGAGAAAGGATAGCTAAATAATAATAAAGTAGTGATAAAACTAAAAGGAGCTTAGGAAAGCTGCGCCCTTAGGCTCCTCCATTATCTATGGAATTTATATACCTCTTTTCAGCGGCTAATTTTGCCGGACAGTCGGCGGAGCCAGTTACCTGGCTTCTTATAGAGCAAGCACGTGGCACAGTTTGGATCTTGAGCTAGCTTCTGGCATTCTTTGTTGGTGTGGCTGATTCCGCCCAAGTGACCGCAGTTATGACTTGACGACCTCTGTGGCGCGGTGGGCGAAGGTCCGCCTGCGACGCAGGAGGTTGCGGGTTCGATTCCCGCCTCGGGACAAATATTTGTATGATCTGCAGATATTTGTTCAGGGTGTTCTGGTCGTTTTCTATGTTTAATAAAAAAAATATCTATCTATGTACTCGTATATTATTATGTATATCAGTTATCTAGTACCCATAACACAAGCTCTGCTTAACTTGGGGCTAGATAATGCTGTGTGATTTGTCCAGCATTATTTATTTATTATTTATTTATTTATTTATGAGCTGCCTCGCGACAAAACGTTGCCGCGTGTCCATACTGCGCGTGATGGCTTATAGCAGCGAGTTACCAGGGTGAAATCCCTCACAGGGCACGAGGACCAGTTCACGAAAACCCTGTCTTTAGTGATGAGCGCTTTACGTATGGCGGCTGGAACTTCAATAATTATGAATCAAACGAGCCCACCTGCGATGTTTTGATTCCAATTATACGAAAAAATCAACCAAAGGCGATGGATCTTTCTTGCAGCAGTACACGATGTGGTGCTGACTTAGTCACACTTTTAAAGTTTAGATAAAAGTCTTTGAAACTAAAAACACTCCGTCCCGCTCTCACTGACGTCTCCGCGTGTACGTCTGGAACTTGTCATTATTTTTAGAGTTGTTATAGACCTGTAATAAGATCTAACATATTTTTATGTATGTACCTACTTATGTACATAAAAATACCGTATGTTGTTAATTGTTAAAGTTACTGGGATGGGTGGGAGTATAACGCCTTTGGTTGATTTCTTCGTATAATTGGAATCAAAACATTGCAGGTAAGCTCGTTTGATTCATAATTATTTTCTGCGAATATGAGCATTATTATGAGAATATTCTGGAATGCATCTTTCATTGATTTTCGGATAATCTCGCTGCCACCATTGCAAATGTGTGCAACTGGTGGTGCAATTTGGAAGAGCCTACATAAATGAAGTATGTATCAGGATAAAAATATATTTTTCACTTTTGAAAAGTGAATACGCGTGGTATTTACCGAGTGCAACAACAGAGCACTCTATTAGACTATAATATAATAGTATACGGCCACGGACTAGTGACCGTGGGATATGCGGATGACCTCGCAATCCTAGCAACCGGATGCTTCGAGAGCACACTATGTGACTTAATAAGAATCGCCTTCAAAACTATCGAAACATGGTGCACTGATCATGAACTATCAGTCAATCCCACAAAAACAGAACTGATAATGTTTACCAACAAACGAAACCTGGTAAACCTGAGACTACCAAAACTATTCAACACCGAAATAACCCTGAAAAACGAAGTCAAGTATCTAGGGGTTATACTAGACAGTAAACTCTTGTGGAACAAGCACCTTGACTATAAACTACAACGAGGCACAGCAGCCTTACACGGACGGCTCCAAGACCGACACGGGCACGGGAGCAGGGATTCACTCAATGGATCTCAATATCAATGTATCGATGACCTTAGGCAAACACAGCTCCATTTTCCAATGTGAATGCGCAGCTATAACCGAGGCAGCCACAGCTGTGCTGAGAAGGGATATAGACAACCAGTGCGTGCGTATCCTATCTGACAGTGCTGCTACACTCACGGCCTTGGCAGAACACAGCTGCAACTCCAAGATCGTGTACGAATGTCACTTGGCACTTGAGAGAATTTCCTGCAGAAACAGGATAACCCTTCAATGGATCAAGGGGCATAGCGGATCACTCGGTAACGACGCCGCCGATGAGTTGGCACGGAAAGGTTCGGAGACGCCGATAATAGGCCCACCTCCGCTCCTTCCCCTACCATTCTCCCAAATCCGAACATGGATAAGGCTTAAAACTAGAGAACAACACACCGAACGATGGACACACCTACAAGAGTGCCGCCAGGCAAGAGCAGCCCTTCCAGCTGCATCACCAAGGCTAACTAAGCGCCTACTGAACCTGACCAGAATGGACCTACGCGTCCTAGTGGGGACACTCACAGGACACTGCCCACTAAATAAACATCTCTTCACCATCGGAGCGACAGACAGCCCTCTCTGCAGGGGGTGTCTCAGTGACGAAGAATCAGCTGCTCACGTAGTCCTGGAATGCGAGGGAGTAACAGCGCAACGACACGAAATCCTCGACCACCCGAGGTCACTCCGCGAAGCCTGCGAAGATCCCAGGAAGATTATGCGCTTCTGGACGGAGCTAGGCTGGTTACACTAGCAGAACAAAACACGCACAACGGACCAAACCGAGTCTAAGTGCGGAAAATAGAGTACACAATACAATACAATACAAATACAATAGTATGCTCTCCGGATTGTTTCTTTCATGCTAATCACGCCGAATGTGGAAAAACATAACATAATAAGTAAATGCAAAAGCATCTACCTACATCTTTAGAATAAGGAACAAGATTCTAGGAAGCAAGTCTTTCATATTTATTGTAGCTATGAGAACTAGCAAAAAAGTCGAAGGAAATATTATTATATTCGTTATTTTTATAAATCTGATAATTCCCATCTAGTTTTTGTGGTACTGTCAGCCACAACCACAATGTTAACAGAAAAAAATAATAGTATTCACTCCACTGCCAGATTTCGCAAGCTTGTTTACATATCCGCGTGTGTCGTGCCTACAACTCCAATCAGGCATATTTGTATTTATTTGAAAAATAGCTGTGGTGTTATCAATCCTTGTAGAAGAAGATCAGATGCAAATATTTCAATATTTTAAGCATATAGAGCAGCTTTTTAGTCTAGATAAATTACTGTAGCGAAAACTCAAACTTTATTTGATGAGCTAGTATCAGCTAACTTATCATCGGGCCATGTTTCTGTTGCCGGCTGCAGCATGCACACATTGCAAAATATTGACTTAACAAAGGATGACTCAGTGTGTAATGTGGAGGCTAGCAGCAAAAACAACAAACACAAACTAAGCAAAAATAAGTTTTAAAAAAATGTTAAATTAAGTAAGTTCATACAAAAGACACAAAATTTATTAAAAAATAAAAAACAGGAAGTATCTAAAATCAAATGTAATAGGAAACTTGTTAATGAATTAGAGCTTTGTACAATACAGCTAAATCAAAATCAGCTGCAATATGAGGCTGAATTGCAAGAGCTGAGATGCAAACTTGGCCAGGCCGAGCACTCCCTAGGGCACTACATCAGCCTTTATGAGCATACTACAGAACAGACAAGGGAACTCAACCTGGCCATGGATGCGCTTCTCAGTAGCCAGGTGAGTCTGGAGGGCAGGATTCTGGAGGGCTGCGGGTGCTGTGGACCCAATTTGGTCAGTCCCAACTCAAGTCCGGACAGTACTGTCTCAGCCGCATCCCACCTGGACCTCAGCACTTCATGCTCAGATAATAAAACCATAATGTACTTCGATGAAATTGGAAAAAATATGGGCCAGTTTTTAAACATGAATATGGAGCACTCTATAAATAATTGCTTACCTAACTGCAATCTTCATGATATGAATCTTATTGATAATATTTCTTGGAAATAGGGGTAATGTGAACAAATTAGACTTGATTAAATATATGGACAAACTATGTTCCCTACAGTTAAATAAAATTGTAATGTTCAGATTCCCCTACAGTGACAGCTTGCCAAATACAGAAAATAACTTTAGATATAAGCTAAATATGACATTGCATACTATTTCATGCAATAATAATATACATGTGATTGACACTAACAGTATTGTTAGTAAAAAATATTGCTTGACTAAAAAAGGTAATTACTACCTTTCAAATTATTGCAAAAAACAAATAGCTGTTTCGCTATCCTATTACTTTAATATCACAGCCAAAAATTTGGCTAAACAAAATGCTTCTTTTGAGCATTGTAATAAATTTACAACCAAGACCTTGGAAGTTCTTCCAAGCCATTTAAATTAAATTTAACGACAATAGAGGAAGTCTCTAGCCATAAACAGTCAAATAATATTGGTTACATAAAAAGTCAAAGAAACCAAACCTGTAAAATAAATGCAAAGTTTCCTAACTTGGTGCATCAAAATATTCAAGGATTAAAAAGTAAATTACTAGAGTTGGAATTGTTCATGAACTCTTTTCACATTGACATCATCTGCTTAACAGAACATTGGCTGAAAAGCTATGAGCTCATGTTCAATTTCAGTAACCACCAGGTTGGCAGCTCTTTTTGCAGATCACATGCTATTCGTGGAGGCTCCTTAATATTACTAAACAAATTCATGAAATTCAAAGACCGTAAGGACATAACATGCTTATCCGTTGAAAGCCACATTGAAGTAGCTTGTGTAGAGTTGGAGCAAATTATTGTAGTAAGCGTATACAGCCCACCATCAGATTCTTTTGAAATATTTGAAAATGTTATGGAGGACATTTTATTTAAATTATCAAAATCAAATAAAACTATAATGGTATGCGGGGACTTTAATGTTGACCTTTTAGAAGTTTTCTTCCTCACTACTAGATTGACTAATTTATTTAATTCTTATAATCTAAGGCCATTATTTATGGAACCTACTAGAATAACTGAAACCTCAGCAAAATGTATAGATAATGTATTTATTTGCCAAAGTGGAAAAATTGTAACCAAAAAAATAATAAGCTATTTAAAATCAGACCACTTAGGTCAACTAATAAAACTAGAAATTCAAGTAAAAAATAATAATTGCAAAAAGAAAATAACATACATACCTGTAACCACAAATCGATTTGAACGGTTGAAATTGGATTGGGAGTGTAAACCATCACCTTATCACTCACTTAACAACCCAAATGAGTCATATTGCAATTTTTTTAACACATTTACCAATGCATTCTATTCAATATTCACACCCAAATCGATTATGGTCTCAGAAAAACTTATCTTTAGTGAGTGGGTAACAGTGGGTATACATAAAAGTAGACAAAAGTTGTATGAACTATATAGTGAAAAACAATAGAATTTTAGCCAGGAGTTCAAAGAAAAAGTAAAAAATTACTCAAAAATATTTAGAAAAGTTTGTCAAATGGCAAAATCAAATTATATTAGCTCGAAAATTAGAAATAGTGATAATGTAATAAAATCAACTTGGAATATAATAAAAAGTGAGACTGGAAAGGTCAGTACATACGTTAATGATTACAATTTAAAGATCAATGATTGCTCAGTTAAAAATGATGTCGAAGTGGCCCAAGCATTTGAAAACTTTTTTACTGAAATTCCAATCTCAACTACAAAGTGTTTAAACTCTTCTCAGGTAATTGCTGAGTCATTGCTTATAGAAAATGTATCTAAATGCAAAAATAAATTTAATTTCACCCATGTTGATGAAAAAGATATTAAAAAAGCCTTTAAACTTTTAAATATAAAGAAAACTGCAGATCTCTGGGGCATTTCCGTTACAATTATTAAACCATTGATTGATACCATTGCAACAGATCTAGCTTTTATATATAATGAATCTATTGATTGTGGCGTATTTCCTGATCTAATGAAATGTAGTAAAATAATCCCACTGTTTAAATCGGGTAGTAGGTCTGACCCCACTAACTTTAGACCAATATCAGTACTGCCAACATTCAGCAAAGTTTTTGAAAAACTTATTCTACATCAATTGCTTAGGCATTTCAATGGCAATGACCTGCTGCATTGTAAGCAATTTGGGTTTACTCGCGGAAGGTCAACTACTGATGCTGGTGTAGATTTAGTATCGCATATTTTTGATGCTTGGGAGAAGTCGCAAGACGCTTTAGGCGTTTTTTGCGACTTGTCAAAAGCGTTCGATTGCGTACACCATGAAACATTAATCAGGAAATTACATCACTATGGAATAAGAAACACCTCTTTGGATCTTTTTACATCTTATTTGAGTGATTGGATACAAAGAGTTGACATTAATGGGAAACGGTCTTCGGGGTCTGTAGTTACAATGGGTGTACCACAGGGTTCTATCCTCGGTCCTTTCCTATTCTTAGTTTATATTAACGACCTGCCTCATCTTGTCAAGAATAATCACGAGATTGTATTGTTTGCTGATGATACTTCATTAATTTTTAAAATGAAACGACAAAACACAAATTTCGACGATGTGAATAGTGCAATCTCAAAAGTAGTTCATTGGTTTAGTGTCAATAATCTTTTGTTAAACGAAACCAAAACAAAATGTATTCGATTTATTCTACCTAATGTTAAACAAGTGAAGGCTGATGTAAACGTTAAAGGAGAAACTTTAGAAATAGTAAAAAGTACCGTATTCTTAGGAATCACCTTAGATAATAAACTTCAATGGGGCCCACACATAGATAAGCTATCGAAGAGACTTAGTTCTGCAGCATATGCAGTCAAAAAAATCCGTCATCTTACAGACGTGGATACATCTAGACTTGTTTATTTCAGCTACTTCCATAGTATTATGTCTTATGGTATACTGCTGTGGGGGAACGCTGCAGATATTAACACCGTATTTGTGCTGCAGAAGAGGGCTGTTCGTGCAATCTATAATATGGGTCCCAGAGAATCCCTGCGTGATAAATTCAAAGAAATAAACATAATGACAGTACCATGTCAATATATTTATGAAAACTTATTGTACATATAAGACAATTATGTAGTCTCATAAAATATAAATTGGTTCCCTAAAAATAGCGATAAACATAATTTGAATACCAGAAAGAAACATAAGATCGCTGTGCCCACAACTAGGCTACACAAAATTAATGTATCTTTTAAAGGGCAATGTATACGCTTCTACAACAAAACTCCTAGTGAGTTGCAAAAATTATCAGTAAATAAATTCAAACAAATTGTCAAAACCTTGCTGTGCAAAAAGGCTTACTATAAAATATCAGATTATCTAGAGGATAAAAAAGCTTGGGACGGGTTTTGCCAACTCGAAAAATAACAACTAACAGGCTAAAGGTTTCTTCGTCGCTTCTTTACTTTAGTCTACATACCGAAGCGACAGAAATCAAGAAATATCACTTTATTTCCTTGCCAGTGCTTAGTTTTATAATTTGACCTTTTCTAAGTGTACATTTATTGTATTTATGGAAATATAGAGTTTTTGATTTTTTGATTTTGATTTTGTGCGTATTTTGCCCTAAGTCGTTTCAGTTCCCATGAGAGCTTTTGTTGTTGCTAGCAACACATCAACCTGTATTTCAGGTATAAATTAAATTCTCAAAAATGGTTTCTACGTATAGACACTCAGAATATTTTGAGTTATATCTACTATTTAAAATCGTTTCAATATACGCAATCTGCAACCACCATTTTTCTGTTAAAATCTGTCGAAACTCCAAATGTTTAAAACTTCGTTAGAATAACTTAGATGAATCTATCATTTCTTAACTGAAGGTTAGTGCGGAAACAATCACACAAATATTATAAATGCGAAAGTTTAGATGTATGGGTGGATGGATGTTTGTTACCTCTTTACGTTAAAACTAATGAACGGATCAGGCTGAAATTTTGCATACAGGTAAGTAAGACTTTTTACCCCACAAATCAGTTCCCATGGGATAGAAATAACCTCAAAACGTTTCCATAGAAACAACGCGAGCGAAGCCGCGGGCATAAACTAGTTATTCAATAAATTCGGCAAAGTATCTGGCTGATCATCGTTTTGTTTTAACATGTATAGGTACCTACTTTTGAAGAGTACCTACGTAGTTTTTTATCTTCAGGAAGATACAAGGTCGCATTACTTGTATTATAAATGTTGTATAAAACTCACATTCACCTCGCGGTAATAATCGACTTTTCACTGTTATTTATATTAAAAAAAATTGGTTGTCTGTAAAGTCGGTTTACTGACGATAGTTGAACGTGACAACGTCTTAAGAAAATACTGATGGAATGGTAGCATTTGATACTCGATCAAAACATGTAAATGTACTATAGTATAGCAGCTGTCCACGCAGACGCATCGCTCACTCAAGTAGGAGAGAGACGGATGTCGAGCGCTCTCGCTTGCACTTCAAGCCTTACATGGAACGCCTCAGAGCGAGGTAACGCCGCATGACGTCATGTTTTTTCGTGCGTGCAGCCGGCTCTATCGAATTATAAGACGTTGTCACGTCAAAAAAAAATTAAAGACGTTTACTTATACGAATTCTAGATTCTTTGCAACAGTCCGCAGCAACCGTTTCAACTGCAAATACCAATTTGTTTCTTTTGTACAACTAATATAATACTATTGATACTATTGTCTGTAAAATAATTGTAAGGAATCTGCAATCAATTCTGCAGTATAAAATAATATCGAAGAAATTTACAACAAGACCACATAGATCTTAGATACTGTGTGACATCTTGAAAAGGCTTCTATAGATCGAATGGCGCAGTAGGTACTTAATCCAAGAAATAGAATTTTAAATTCATTTATTTATAATTTTCGCTCAAACCGTAACTGTTTTCTATCTTATTTCATTCATAGAAATTATATATCCCTCTTCTTGCAGAGTCGGGTAAGCACCTTCCACTCAAAAGTGATAATGAAATTATCAAATATAATTAATGATTAAACGAACTTACCTGTACGTGAAGTTCTATCATAATTATATGAAAACTTCGTCCGAAGGGATAATAGAAATACAATGTAGACTTTTAGAGAGAGTAGTTTTTAGTGAAATATTTTCTCAATTTGTTTATACTAAACATTACATAAACACGTCATCTTCTGATCAATTAAGAATCAAAAAATATTTAGATATGTAATAACTTAATAAGCTTATTACAAAGCCAATCTACTATCAACTGCTTTCGCAAAGGAATCGACATTATTTGAAGTAACATTACTTGTAGCAGTTCTATTATAGAATCGAAAAAATGTCTCTGAAGAACCGCTCCATCCGGCGGTCTTTCTAATCTGATCCAAACTAATCCCTAAATTATGGGCTGTAGACGTGGAAGCATGTCCAGTATATGAGCAGTAAAAATATTCACATCAATTCCACTTTTTGGTTTGTGAGCCCACAGCTTTATGTGGTTTTCTGGGACTTATGAAAAGACAGTTAACATTTTTGCGTAGAGAAGATGTTTTCTCTAAATGATAATATGATAATAATGTTTTTTACCAGGCATATTTCTGGTTTTTCTTCGAAAAACGGCAATACTTAAATTGGCTGAAGGCCACCAATACGAGACGTTTTTAAAAAAATCTGGAATTTTAATCATTGCTTTATCTGCTAACGTTTCAATATTTTGAATGTTAATTTTTTATAGGGTCTGAACTCTGTGAGCCGTGAGTAAAGTATCAGCGTAGCTAATTTTTTTTTTTTCAAGACAATGTTTCATTAGGGTATAAGCTCAAATAAGTTAGCACAGTTGAAGTATCCTAAAATAGATTCAACATGACAATACATTTATTCACAAAGAAATTATACTAGTATTTACAATTGAAACAATTGAGCTAACTGCCGACTGTTGCAAACAGTCTACAGATAGCTCAACTGATCCATATCAACACCAGTCGGAAGCGTCCCCAAGACGCTGGCTGCATTGCCACGCTGTATGGCAATGCTGATACGCTGTGCCAGATATTCACCAGCTCTCGGGTCACGCGTCGCTTCGACCAGACGCTCAGATAGTTTTTTGAAAACCCGAAGAGCCTCGGTACCCCACGGACCTAGGGTCTCGACTCCAAGGGGAGCAAATGTGTAGGCTCTGTCGAGACCTGCATATTTGCGCCTCTTGAGATCTTCGGCCAAATCTGCCGCCGCACCCGCCCTCACGGATGTCCTCGGAAGATGGGAAGGCGCAAGTGTGTCGACGCATGTAGCGTCCCACACAATGGGCCTCCCCAACTCCCATGGGACTAGTGTCATACCGTCGGGCCTCTTACCATCGTCACGCAACAGACCATTCGGTTCGAGAATAGCTGGTACGTTAGTGGTGACAAAGGCCCGCCGGATGATGTCGTTAAGGCTAGCGTGGCGAGATATCCGACCGGCGGCCCTAGTGCACGATAATCCGTGATGACCAAGCTGTTCGACAGGAGTACCGCACTGGCATTGATGAGGCGCGCAACACCTTGCACCCAACCGGAGACATGTTGCGATACGGAAAGTTACGGGATCCAATAAAGTACCAGTGTTATATGAAGGAAATGCTTGCAACCAATGTCCTGACTCCCATTTAGAAACGGCCAGGAGGCGAGCACGATCTGCAGAGCTGGAGCACATTTGTAACAAACAGTTCCGTGTCAACTCACACAGAGGCCCGTCCCATTGCCGTTGGGACAAAAGTGATTTTGGGGGAGCAGCATCGGGGCAAGCACTATGCCAAGCCGTTCGAGCTTCGTCTAAAAATGAAATTTTCAATGACATTCCAGGTGCCCAAAAGAGAAGGATTTAAAATTTTTTCAACTAGAGAACTAGTGCTGCAGACAGAAGACAAGAACGCTGGTAGAGCTACACTTGAAATTTTGCGTATACCTAAGCCTCCCAATTTGACAGGCAGGGAGGCCTGCGACCATGCCTTGTCATCTAAATCGATATTCAAAACCGATGATAAAGTATTCTTTATTATGTTTTCTAAGCCTTCCAAGAGCTCGCTGTGTTTCCACAGTTGACTACATCTCAAAGAATACGTAAAGAACAATGGCAACTTTCCCTTATGGTCTGTCCCAAAAATTTGAGGAAAGATAAGAAATATACCATTCGATTCATCTCAAAATTTTAAGGAACTCTGCATTTTTAGTTTTTCCGAGATTATTCCAGAAAAAATTAAATATTTTTTTGAAAATTGGCAGAATAATTTCCTAACCTTGGTTCATCTCTTCATTGCAAATGGCGGCGGGGTGACAAAAAAGGTTTCAATTCTAGAGGTTAGTTTCAGGTTAGGGGCAGGATTAAAACCAACCTCCTTTTTTCAGTTGGTAGGTAGAATAGAGTAGGTTTATCGCCCATGGACGAAAATAGCTAGGTCTTAGGCCCTGCTACATTTTTGGATAGAGATTTCCTAACTTTGTATGTAGGTAGTACCCTTAGCCTATACCTACCTAGCCCAGCCTAACCTAAACCAGCTCAGGTGTATTGACGCGGCTTTACAATGCGTTCCAAGAACGTCGCCTACCTGTTCAAATAAAATTGATAGGTACCTAATGAGCGCCATATCGCCCAGTCTTCAGCTTGCCGCATCCAGCATCTCCAATCGCGTCCTACACTACGTTTGCCGAGTCGCAGTCTCCACTAAAGACAAGAACACGTTTGCTTTTCGATTCTTAACTTACCCATGGCACAACTATTATTTGTATTATAGGTAGGTACGTGGAGTATCGTACGTACCGTACCTTCCTGAAGTGAAGACATATAATTAACCGCTATCTCAATAAAAGTCATAGGTCTACCTACCTATAGTCATCGCCAAAATTACTTACCTAGGTATAGCGGTGAACAGATGAAGATTCCAATCCAAAGCACAGAGCAGCTTCTGTTGTCTTGCAATAAGTGTAGTTTAGCGATTGCTCTTGACGGTTTTGGAGTCTTCAACTTAACGAGTTACGAGCACCTACCTACCTAGGTAGTACCTAATCAAAAATGTTTTTAGGTAGGTACCTATCTACCAAAATAGATAACTTTGTAATAATTCCTAATATCCCAGAAGGATCGAGTGGTTGGCCTTACTACGTTACGTACCATTCTAGCTTTACCAATAGGTAATACTATCTATAAACTAGCCAAACTCGATGTGGGATGTTTATAAGCAAACCATTAGGAACACACACACAACGCTTACACAAAAAACTAAAATTCACTTGCTTTGCTTGGCGTCGAGTTTCAGATAGGTACCTACGTATAATAAATTGCATTGATTGTTTGCAACAGTCTGCAGTTAGCCAAATCGTGGCCAAATTGTTTCAATAAGTAATACTAGTTCTATTTCACTCTCTTGCTGCGTCTTTTTATACGCAATTTACATACTTACTTACGTCTGCCGATTTGAGATCCTTCCTTCAATAAATATTGCTAATAATTTATTAATTTTAAATACTTTATTTACAAAGAAAATAAGTGCAATCAAATACCTACCTAATAATTTATATTATATAAAAAGACGCGGCAACAGAGTGAATTTTAGGTTAAGTATGCGCGGTTTGTTTACAAACATTCTAAATCGAGTTTGGCTAGTGTATATACATAAGATAAGAAAACATACCAACAAGGTAACTGGTCAGTGGAATCGTATAATTTTATTAATATGCGCAGGCAAACTCATAGATTAAATATTTTTTATCTTGGTGATAAATTATACCTACATTTTCAAGAATGCTTAGGTAAGTACAGTATATCAATTCTTGGGGTTAGTTTCTTTCAATTCTTAGTAAGTTTTTCCATTATCTGTGAGGTAGCGCTACCGAGTAAGTATTGTTATTCGGTTTCCTCTCTATCGTCATTTAGATAGGTAGGTACCTAAATACCTGAAAAATAAACACATCGATACTATAATATTATAAAGAGGAAATATTTGATTGTTTGTTTGTTTGTATTGAATAGGCTCCGAAACTACTGGACCGATTTGAAAAATTATTTCATTGCTATGAAGTTTACTTTCAGGGAATGACATAGGTTATATTTTATCCCGGAATTCCCACGGGAACGGGAACTACGCGGGTGAAACCGCGAGGCGATCGTCTAGTTATTTATACCTAAAAGGAAAGGAATGTTCAATGTTTGTAAGACTTATTACTAAAATGTATGGGAGAATTTTAGTAACGATAGCTAGGTAGGTACAATACAAACACTGCACATATGTAGGTACCTACCATAGAAATCTAAATTGTTATTTAGATTTCTATGGTAGGTACTTACGGAGTATTAGGTAAGTACTACTAACTTTTACTAGGTACTTATGCATAATTTAATGTAGACTAGGCACATACCGACAATCTTACGAAGTAGGTAGGTAGGTAGGTGAACAATGAAAACAAAATAAACTCTCGATGTACAATAACTTACAATGGCGAAGGGTAGGTACCTATGTAGTTCTTTAGCACCCAAGAAAGAAAATATATTCTTTGAAACAAGTTTCTTTGCTACTACAACTTTTTGTGAAATCACTCTCACAAACACTTGGGTAAGGATAGAAGGTTCACCTGTGGTATTATTTTGATAAGTTTATTTTGAAAATCATTTTGTCAACAAACACATTACAAAAGCGCGCGGATTGGACCACAGACTAATGACAGGCAGAGTTGATAGTGCTGTCAATGTCAAAAACAAAATGGCGGATTCTACGAGTTTTTATCACCCTAGCTTCGCCCAAATTGCTATTCATCCACATTTTCAAAAATTAATTTAATTTTTCATGCAATAAATATGGAAAAACTAAATATACAGTTTTATTCAGAATTTCCGGAGCTATCGATCGATACCCATGCGATCTTTCCTCATGATCACTCATAATTCTTGCCATTGTTCTTTAGGTACAAATAGACAGAACCGAATAATTGTAAAAGCCATATGCCTATTAATTTGGAGCAGTCTATCCGAATTTTTGTGGAAATTTTGAATTTTCTCATCTACAAATGACTGAAATGACTCATTAAGAATTGGTGAACCAAGGAGTCGAAATGAACATTTATCAACAACTGTAATGTTGGGGGCTAATGTATTGAATTTCTCAATTATATTGTTTTTGTCTACACAAGAGTCCGAAATAAAAAGCTCACACTTTGAAAAATTTAATTCAAAACCTATTTGTGAAATTCGTCTGTGATGATTTTTAGATCATCAAAAACTGTGTTCACCTCTCCTAGTATCCTACGTAATAGAATATTTGGGTAATGGAGGTCGTAACCGAAATACGCCTATGAAAGAACTTTTGACTCTATCATCTTCACCCATAAGAAGAGCTAGTGCAGATCTACAGCTATTCAATGTTCCGAATTGGGCACCTTCTTCATAAAATTCATTTAGGAAGTATAATATTTGTGGAATTGAGGCATTATAGAAATTATTAGCTTCGTTGCAAAACTGTAACCAACGCCTCCAGTAAACATTATATTGTTTTATACAATTATCAGTTAACGAGGCCATCATAGTATTCATTGTAGATGGGGGTATACTCCTCCTTAACCACGCCTCCCGCATAACATCCCTACCACCAGGGTAAATCTTGGTGTGTATGTTGTGATTGCTGGAATGGGAAGAAACAATGGGCCTGTTAATTGCTTTAAAGGTAATTACTTCTGAAATCAAAAGATTTCTAAATAGAGGGTATCATGCCTGTGTGGGCCACAACGGTACAATAATAACACCTCTAGCTTGGTCAGATTTAATTTAACGCAATGTTTTTAAAATCATTGAGAACGGTAGAAACGCATAAGAATTATAATTTTTCCACGACATTGTGAATGCGTCTATAGTCATAGAATCTGGGTTCCTATGCCAGGAAACATATTAACTACACTTCTTATTTATCCTACTAGCAAAAAGGTCAATTTAAGGTTGCCAAAAGATGAGATAATATTTTGAAATGCCCATTCAGCTAATTCCCACTCTATGTCTAGGTGAATGCGTCTTACTCTGCATCCGCCGTTGTGTTGTCTGAAGACGATAATATAAGAAGCCATAACATGTAATTTACGACATTCACACCATTGCCGTAGTTCTTGGGTTATATCGGTAAGATGAGGAAATTGAATGCCTCCCATTCGTGTCCGTCAAGGTAGCGTACACATAATCAATATCACGTTTGTTGATATGCCAATAAACTCTGCATAAACAGTGTAGAATTAGTGCAAAAGTAAAATAAATACTGCCTCTTTGGTTTAAGAAATAATGACCATTCTTAGTGGGTACGCTAGCTTGACGTCAAGGCAGCGTACCCATTAAAAACGAAATAATTCCTATAGAAAACGAGCTTTTCTTATTATAAATGCTATATGTAAAAATACTGCGAGAAATACTGCTTCTGCCTGTGGTCATACTTTATGCAATTTCGTAGTGCAACAATATAAAAAGTTGATGATGTGAAGTGCTAGGAACAAATGCATTTTGGTACAGTCGCACACAACAAATAATAAACACCAATGCAAAATCCGGATAATACGCATTTCATCATTCACAAATCCGGATATTAATTCGAATGAAATGTCAAATTTAAACAACATCTTTTAACTAGCTCTTGTTTGCGGTTTCACACGCAATTTCTTAAGTGTCAGTAGTTGGTATAGCGTGTACCAGTTTAGACACTCTGCATTACAGTGTATCTGGCTAGGCACCTTGTCCTTAGCTGGCCTCCTCCAGCAGCGGCAGATGCCAACAGTCTTTAACAGATCGTTACCTGGCAACAAAGTTTGTTGCACTAATATTTCTTTCAGTAATGTATTTGGTAGATGTAGATGCATATATCCGTATAAATAAAAATGGCAATTTTTCTGAATAATTCGGATTTCGAATAATCCGGATTGCAATCTCTATATAAACCCAAACAAAAATAGATCACAGAAACAGAGAACATAAAAAACAAACCGGTATGCGCATCGTGCGTGAGAGACAACGCGATGTAAAACCACACGTGCGTGAGTGAGCTGGATTCGGCCGAATAGTCGCGATATCTTTATCTAGTAGGCAGGTACCTATTTTATCTTAGAATTGAATGCCTTTGTTACGGTAGGTATGTATATTATATAGTTAATATTACCGTGCTTAAGTTATTGGTAGATCGTACATGCTATTGTTATACATACCTACCTATGTAAGTATAATCATTTATGTTCTGTACCTTACCTACTGCTGTGTAGGTATAATAGAGGCTAGACATATACCTACCTAGGACCTATACTTACCTACGTAAGTAGGTATTATAAGTCATTATGATTTTAATTATCTACTCTTTAATTAATCTTTACAGGTAAGTACCTACTTTTTATTTGCCTAACTATGCTACGATAATTCTGATAACTGTAATAATACTCATAGTAGATAACTGTAATAATACTCATAATTATTGTTTAAGGCAAAAATAATAGAGCTCGTAAATAAGTTTTAATTAGAATTATAATTTTTCTTCGTGCTTTTTCCTTGCTTTTTTCTTCGTGTTATTCAGGTTCAGGTTACTCCAGTTTTGCTGCACGGCTACGTACATAGGTACCTATATATCGTATTGTATTTATGCTTAATGCCTGCGTAGGCATTAAGCATAAATACGACGGGGGTAGCCCCGTGCCACACCATACACCGCGTCTCCCGCGCACATATCTGTTCAGGTAGTCGTTCAATGAGTTTTCAGTGGGTTCAAAAGGTTCACACGCTACTTCGTGGCTAACTGCCTTCTTCAAGTGAATAGCCTAGTTGAAGTAGTTGAAGACTAGTTGAATAGCCAGATACACTGTAATGCCGAGTGTCTAAACTGGTACACGCTATACCAACTACTGACACAAGAAATTGCGTGCGAAACCGCAAACAAGAGCTAGTTAAAAGATGTTGTTTAAATTTGACATTTCATTCGAATTAATATCCGGATTTGTGAATGATGAAATGCGTATTATCCGGATTTTGCATTGGTGTTTATTATTTGTTGTGTGCGACTGTACCAAAATGCATTTGTTCCTAGCACTTCACATCAACTTTTTATATTGTTGCACTACGAAATTGCATAAAGTATGACCACAGGCAGAAGCAGTATTTCTCGCAGTATTTTTACATATAGCATTTATAATTAGAAAAGCTCGTTTTCTATAGGAATTATTTCGTTTTTAATGGGTACGCTGCCTTGACGTCAAGCTAGCGTACCCACTAAGAATGGTCATTATTTCTTAAACCAAAGAGGCAGTATTTATTTTACTTTTGCACTAATTCTACACTGTTTATGCAGAGTTTATTGGCATATCAACAAACGTGATATCGATTATGTGTACGCTACCTTGACGGACACCTCCCATTCCATTAATGTAAGAGATGGCCGTTGTGTTGTCGACACGCAACAAAATTCGACAGTTTCTTAAGTTCTCACCAAAAACTTTAAACCCAAAATAAGCCGCTTGAATTTCTAAATAATTAATATGTTTTGTACGTTCTTGCGTATTCCACAACCCGCTGGCCGTCTCCAGTCCACAGGCTGCACCCCACCCTAGTAACGCCTCTAGTATAAGCCAGTCCGCACTAAATTTGAAATCTAAGCAAAAAATAATCAACACTCCCATCCAGCCCTATATAATTTTTTTTACCAAGGATTTCGTGTTTTCACTGGTTTTTTGCTTGTCGTTCGGGTATATGGCCACAGAACTGACACTTGTGGGCTTTATGTAAGTGTTTGACTTGTTGGGCAAGTTGGTGTTGGAGCATTTCTGTATTGCTGTAGGCCTTCACAACTTTGGTTTTGAGAGACTGGTAATGGACAGCCATTTGCGAAGTGCCATTACCCACTTTACGGCAGAGAGCGCTAACTCGTTGCTTTTGCTCAGAGTTCAGTTTGCCTTCGGATGCAATAGTGCACACCTCATTCGGCAGGCACATGGCGAAGAGGGGGCTCAGGTACGGGCGTGTTGGGGGTCGGGGGCGGCGAGCGCGCCGTTCTGCTGCTCCGGTGACCAAAGGGACTGGATGTATTCATTTCACAATAGTTTAGTTTAGATAGCCAGAAAAATCTATTATTGTATACTTTATACACACGCGAAAGATTTGTCGCAATCAGCAAAAACGAGGTCACGATGATATAGCAATTGATTATTTGCAAATTGTGAACATCAGGTCTTGCCTTAACGACGACGGTTCAAGAGCTAAATAATCAAATAAAGAAGGCATTTGATAGAGTCAATAACGACATGCTGCTGACGAAACTTGCTAATATAGGCCTCGCCCCGAGTCTGCTCCGCCTTCTTGCGGACTATCTCCATGATCGTCAGCAGTTCGTAAGGGGTTAGGTTTATACGAGTCACGGCCCTATCATACGCGCTCAGGGGTGAATCAAGGTTCTATACTCGGACCACTACTATCCCTGTTGATGATTAATGAACTCCCATCTTGTGCATAGGTCAACGAAAATTTACTTTATGCGGATAACCTAAAGCTCTTTAGTGAGATTAGGTCTGAAGCGGACTGCTTGGTTTTGCAGCGTGATGTTGATGCCATCTGTGAGTGGGGTGCCATCAACAAAATTGAATTCAACGCAGCCAGATGCTATGTTATGAGCTTCGGACGAATGCGACATCCAACTCTTTTCAACTATGTTATCCAGGGCGTGGCTATAGCCAGAACTAATGCCATGAAGGATTTGGGAGTCGCATTTGACCGAGGGCTAACTTTCCACGACCACGTGACTGCGCTCGCAAAGGAGTCCTTCGGGCGTCTGGGCTTCGTGTTCAGATACGCTCGGGACTTCCGTAACGACCACGTGATATATCTTTTTGAAGCCTCCGCCTGTGTCTGGAATCCGCACGAAGTCAAATATGCCTTAATGCTGGAAAAAGTACAAAAGGCTTTCCTGCGTTTCCTCTGCAGCAACGCCACGGCTACTACCCCTTTATTACTTATTTATTTAAACCTTTATTGCACTGAGGTCCAAAGGGTGGGCTTAATGCTGAGACATTTTCTACCTGCCAACCAAAAACACATGTTTTTTCAGGAGGTTGGCGTGCTAATGAAGGTTGTCTTGGGTACAACTCCTTGGAGACGCGGCGTGCCTTTGATCAGATGTCCACGGCGTGTAAGATCTTTCATGGCAAAACAGACGCCCCCGAGCTGAGTGATGCGTTGTGTTGCCTTAACGTCCCTGAAAACTACTGTCGAGCCCGGCCGTCCTCCACGCCGCCGCGCCGGCGCGCTCCGCGGCCCCATCCCGCGCATCATCACCGCACTCGACTCTCTCCTGAACATCAGCCCACGCTGCGACCTATTCGCGGATAGATTCTAAGAAATTAAGTCAGAATGTTTGCGGTTTTGTGAGCGCGATGTATGAATGTGTGTCTGTATAAAATCTATTTAAACATTTTTGAATTATTAATTTAATATTTAATAATAATTAATTCATCATGGAACTGGAAAAGCCCCCGGTGAGGACGGAATAACTTCGGAGCTTTTGAAAGCCGGAGGTGCCCCTGTAATACAGGAGCTTCAGAACCTCTTCAACACCGTCCTTCACAGTGGGAGAACTCCAAAGGCGTGGAGCGGGAGTTTGGTGGTGCTCTTTTTTTAAGAAGGGAGATAAAACCCTCCTCAAAAACTGCAGACCCATCACACTCTTGAGCCACGTCTATAAGCTGTTCTCACGAGTGGTCACGAATCGTCTCGCCAGGAGACTCGACGAGTTCCAGCCACCGGAACAGGCCGGGTTTCGCGGAGGATTTGGCACCATAGACCACATTCACACAGTGAGGCAGATTATACAGAAGTCCGAAGAGTATAATCAGCCCCTGTGTCTGGCCTTTGTGGACTATGAAAAAGCCTTTGACTCTGTCGAAACCTGGGCTGTTCTAGAATCCTTACAGCGATGCCAGGTAGACTATCGTTATATCGAGGTGCTGAGATGTCTCTACGAGGCCGCCACCATGAGTGTCCAAGTACAGGGCCAGCAGTCTAAACCCATCCAACTGCGCAGAGGAGTGAGACAGGGGGATGTTATATCCCCGAAACTGTTCACGAGCGCGTTGGAAGATATGTTCAAGATGCTGGACTGGAAAGGTAAGGGCATTAACATAAACGGCGGCTACATCTCACACCTGCGATTCGCTGATGACATAGTTTTAATGGCGGAGTCGCTAGAGGAGCTAAACCAGATGCTGGACGGCCTTGATCCGGGACCGGTCGTCGTACATGGCCACCTTCTCGAAATTGTTTCCGAGTATACTTACCTTGGGCAAATTTTGCAGTTAGGTAAAAATAATTTTGAGAAGGAGGCCAAGAGGAGGATCCAGCTAGGCTGGGCAGCGTTTGGCAAACTACGTCGAGTCTTCTCGTCATCCATACCGCAATGCTTGAAAACGAAAGTCTTCAATCAGTGCGTCCTACCCGTCATGACCTACGGAGCTGAGACGTGGACACTCACGGTAGGGCTGGTCCACCAGTTCAAAGTCGCTCAGCGAGCTATGGAAAGAGCTATGCTCGGAGTCTCTTTGAAGGATAGAATTCGTAACGAATTCATCCGACAGAGAACCAAAGTTATCGACATAGCTCAAAGAATTAGCAAACTGAAGTGGCAGTGGGCCGGCCATATCTCGCGAAGAACCGACAACCGCTAGGGTAAACGAGTTCTTGAGTGGAGACCACGACTCGGCAAACGTAGTGTAGGACGCCCTCCGGCCAGGTGGGATGACGATCTGCGAACGACTGCAGGCAGATGCTGGATGCGGCAAGCTGAAGACAGGGCGCTATGGCGCTCATTAGGGAGGCCTATGTCCAGCAGTGGACTAATATAGGCTGATGATGATGATGAATTAATCATGATTGTGTATTTGCTTGTCCTTTAATTACTGTAAGTGGTTTATGCTACCGTGTTAATTAAAGTAAAATAAATATATAAAATAAAAAATAAAAGAGACATTAGCACTCGCCTCGAGTGGCGTTGAGCGGAGCGATGTCTGTCAACACACTCAGGTGCTGGTGCTCCACTACAACGTTCGTGGCGAGACGCGACCGAGAACACCCCGCTCTCCCCTCGGCGGGGGAGGGGGAGGGGGACAGGTGAGAGCAATAAATACTGAACGCAATACAACTCGGACACTGCACTCAAATGCCGCGCTCCACGGCCGCTGGAGCCGCTGGAGCCGCTTGACCCACTTGACCCACTGGATGGAACGTCGCCGTTTAGACTCATGTACAAAATGCAAGTCAATTCAATACTAAAAGCTATCCGTAACAAAGATCAGACTTTAAAAAAGTCAATTACTTTTGATGTCAAAGTCTGATCTGTGTTACGAATGATAAAGATTAGGTGAATTTATTACTGTTCGAAAAAGAGCGGAAGGAAATAAGAGAAGCAGCAAGAAGTGTATATATCTTAACGTAGTGGAAATTTTATATGTTAACTCTATATTTTTTAACTGTAGCGCACATAACCGTTGAAACCAAAATTAACTCGACATTGACATTCTATTATGGTGTAAATGTTGGTCTAAATGTTAATAAGGATACCTAGGCGTAGTTATGGACGGATCGTGTGCAACTGGAAACACGCCCGGAGCACGACGAGGAGAAACCTTTTGAGAATCCATGTCGGCCTCGCACCGACACAACACGGCACGACAAGACACGACACCACTCGTGACACTTGACTGCACCCTCAGTAGCGCCCGACTCATCGCCTTTATTGGACATTGTTCTACAAATAAACCACGATCCTGAAATGCGGAAATAAGCTTAACCGGGACAGACAGGAGGAATCTTTTCACCGGGCGGCGGGGCGGACGGCGGGGCGGGCGGCGCGGCGGGCGGGGCGGGCGGCGCGGCGCTGCAGCACGGCGGCGGCGCGGCTCCTTCAAAAGTGACTGAAGATTTATTTAATGTCCCAACTCCGCGCCAGCCCCTAACTTCTGAGGCATAACATAAAAAGTTGCAAGCGTTTGTGAACTGTTTAAGATTGCTAATCTGGCTCCCCTCAGGGCCGCCCCGCGGGTACCTCCAGCCTGCGCAGTTCTGCCGGGCCCGCTGTCTGCGGCCGCGCTGCGTCCACTGCTTAGTTACACATCAAATGCAAACAGATCTAGCCCTAACTCCACTAAACTAATCGCTTCACCATAACCATGGTATCGTCTCAGAATGACATATTCGGGCAATATACCTTCGATGAAAAACTACAAATGGAGGGACGCGTGTCAAAAGTGTCAAGTTGTCAACGCTGAACCCATTCTTTCAATTTGTCCGTACAAGTAGCACCGCACGCACTATGCAGAGTTTCTTTCACCCATGGACGATACCCTGTCGTAGTAAAACGATTGGTCAGCAGTATTCCACCCCTGTTCTGTGGAGATCCTCATTATCACACACGCATTACATTCAGGTAGTTAAAAAAAGACTTCACGAATCTGTAGACATAGACATTTTATTTTATTAAGTATTGTATTAAGTATATCAGTAATCTAGTACCCATAACACAAGCTCTGCTTAGCTTGGGGCTAGATAATGCTGTGTGAATTGTCCAACATTATTTATTTATTTATTTATTATTTATTTATTTACTTGCCACCACGCCGGCGCATGCACACTCTTTATTGATCGATACACAGTAAACTGAACACAGCTCTGTAGGCTATCGAAGCTATAAAAATACCTTTTAAAGCATTTATAATTTTATTCACGCTGTTTAGAAATATCGTCGCCGGAGAGCGAAAAGTCACTAAGTAGGTCATTTGGTGTTTTGAGTTATGAAGGTTTAAAGTTTTGAAAAACAAAATAAAATCATAACTTTTTTTCGGTATGGGATATTTCTAATTTTATGGTCTCATATGTTAGGAAATATAAAAGCTCTTAAGGTCAATTCACTACAGTCAATGAATGACTGATATTTTCAGGGAAAATGAAAAAAAAACTGACTTAGTTACTTTTCGCCCTCAAATCTTGTACTAACTTTGTGAGACAATGATTTGTTAAAAGTCACCAACTGACTTTTCACCCGTGTTTGGATAAGTTTATTTAGTGTTTAAGTAATTTTTCTAACGCTCTTATCTGCTTAATTTTATATAATTTCTATTTCTCGAATCAGGTAATCAATAAGAAAATGATAAATAATCAAATGCAGTTGTCATACTTCCTTGAAAAATACAAAAAAAAACGCATTCACAGCAAGTTATAAGTAAATTAATGTTTTCGACGTATTGTTAAGATTTTAAATATTGAAATCCTATTAAAATGATTAATGATAGCATTCTGGTCCAGTGAGTCTTAACATTGTGAATGTCGTATTTCTTGATCATGATTATCGCTTTTCCATGGCATAATCGCTTCTCAAACATAGACCGATGACTGAGTAAGCTTTCACAATACTGCCTTATAGTGGCATCGGGCACCAGCAGCTTTTCTGCAACATCTTTGTGTGTAGCTGTAAAGTAGAGAGTACTCGTACAATTAATGAAGATAACGGGGAATGGTCCAGTTCAGACGACGAACGCATATCAACGGGTTTTTTTTTTCTTGGCCTCTGAAATACATTTCAGTGTGGTACAAACGAACATTACCTGGACGGAGGGCAGTTACCCGAAATATTCAAGTTTTACTGAAAGGAAACATTCCTTTATATTATTTAAACTGCTGGACTACTTGAGAAGGCAACAACAGCCTGTAGTGGTCCACTACTGGACGCAGGCCTCCCCCTGATAAGCGCCTTATTGGTTTTTATCACATGGAGGGTTATGTCCATAATCCCCATTCTGGGCATGCGGGTTGGGGATCGCAGTTCGGTGGAAGAATTGTTCTGCGGGGGCGCTGCTGCCCGCCCCCGGTGGATATCCCTTAGTCGCCTCTTACGACACCCGCGGGAAGAGTTGGGGTGGTGCAAATTCTAAGCCGGCACCACACAGCGAACTACGCTGAGTCCTCGCCGAGTCATCCATTCTTTACGGGAGTGACATGGTAATGTTGACAAAACTCCTTTAAAATAAATAAAGAAAAAAAGATTCATCCATACTGCAATGCATGAAAACGAATGTTTTCAATCAGTGCGTCTTACCCGTCATGACTCTGAGCGAGAAGACACGGTGCTATGGCGCTCATTAAGGGAAGGCCTATGTCCAGCAGTAGACTAACGATGTTGATGAACCAGCTAAGACGTTTTGGACAGGTGGCTAACGCCTTATATAAGTCACTAGCCACCGAGTAAGCAAAATCAAGAGCGTAAAAGTAACTAAATTGCACTTTTAATTGTCTATCCTAACACAGACGTACGAAAGTTTGGCTTTAATAAATCAACAAAACACTTTAGCTATCATTCAAAACCAAACTTTGTAGTCAAAATGTTGGGGCGAAAACTAACTTAACATGTTAAATGATTTCTTGCTTTAAAATTATGAAGTACAATTATCGCAAATAGCGATCTAGAAGACACTAAGTCGACTTGGTTAGTTTTCGCTTTCAAGTTGTGTATCAAACCTGCTACCACATAACTAATCAAGTATATTTAGTTATTTCTCGACTAGACTGGGTCCTAGCAACAAGTTATTATTTTAGAAAAGAAAGTAACCAACCCGACTTAGGTTTATATTTTGCAATTCTTTCAAGTAGGAAAAAAGTATCTAAGCCTACTTAGTTGGTTTTCGACTAAAATGCTGTAAGCCAAATGTAGAGTTAGAGAATTTTTTACACAACCTAAAATGAAAACCGTGATAGCTAGGGATACGGTTGTCAGACTGAAAAATGCAGAAAAAATCGGGGATTTTGATGGCACATCTAACTCGATTTGGCCCAAATAGCGAGTTAGTGACTTTTCGCTCTACGGCGACGATATTTTGTTTGGTTTAGCAAATTTTAATATTATTACCTAATTCATAAGTTTTTTTCATTTAGTATTAGTTTTTATATACATTTTAAATAGTCAGTTAAAGACACAATTAGTTTAATTATTAAGAGAAGCCTTGGGTCCTGTAATACAGCTTAGGCTACTTCTGGATCCTGCGGACTCAATTTGTATTGTAAACATTTTACTGTGTCGAAATAAACGATTTGATTTGACTTAAGTCCTGGTTGACAATTTACGAGACAATAATCCAAAAGCGTATCATCAATAAATGAGTAAGTACCTAGGTATCAATAATCAGGCTAGATGAGGGAAGGTCGGGGTCGGGGGCTGATTAGATGAGGGAAGGTCGGGGTCGGGGGCTGATTAGAGAAGGCGCGCGCGAGCGCGGCGTAAAGGGCAGGAGGAGTATAAAGGCATTCCAGAAAGATATCAATGTTGTTGCGAGAATTTTATGACAAATCTATTTACTCGGACGCGTTATCTGCGCCTTTTATTGACAATTTAATTATTGCGATTAGAGTTAATGGAATCGAGTTCAATGCCATTGTATATTGTTGATGTAAATTTTGAGTTATAGAATTTTAGGCTAGTTGTAGCCACAAGCTAAGTCCAGCTGCGAGTCTGCTTTTCGGACACAAAAATGTAGAAACTACTACGACCACGTTTGTAACGACAACGCCTCGTTTGAATTTAATACAAGTCAAGCAAGATACAACTGAAAACTATCAGGAACTGTTTATATTATACGAAGGCTAATAATTCCTGAAAAATGCTCTGCTACGCAAAGCTTGTCACTTGTTTGTCGCCTCAGTGAGGCGACTCCCAGACACGGGCCCAGTTGTTGATCGCCTTATTGTGGTTACCACCAGACAGCAAATTTGAGTGTGCTCAAAGGTTCTCTCTCATATTTTTTTGAATTCTAAGATAATTTAGCTTTGTTGATAGTCAATTAGGCCCCTATTTTCACCAGTCACTTTGAAATTTGTTCGTACTGGCTACCCTCTGATCGTAATCGAAGACGGGCATCAGAAGTTCGTTCTAAGTGTCTTTCCGAGTAGTCGTTTCAGGGTGTTCGTGAGAGTTATTTTGTACCGGATTCGTTTGAAATGGATAGCAAAAGGTATGTTTTTCATTATGTTACACACTTTATACCAGTCAACATGGTTTTTATTGGAAAAATATGCACATCAATAAACCTGTACTGAAAATAGTTACTCCCATTTTGATTCATCAACAGAAATTAGGTAATCCTTATTATATATCTTCATGCAATCACTGCAATGTAGGTTATTTCATCAGGTTCAAAGACAATTAATAAAACATAGACAAAAATTTTGAGAAATCATGATTTATAAGCTCGGAGGAATGTCGCCAACCCCTCTCTCAAGTCTGAGTAATGTCTGAGCAAAACCACCATGAGTATATTTTCACATCAATTATTTTTATGGAAAAACGCCCGAGCTATTTCTGAAAAGTACCAGGAACTATAGAACTCACCTGCATGCGAACAGAACTCAAATTTATTTATGCTCTGCTGGAAGATGCTCTCCTAGCTTCACAGACACGTCCCAACGTCGTCGTCGTGACGTGCACTGCACGTCGTAGCTGAAGCCGCGCGAAATTTAAATTATTGTGTGTATGATAATTTCATTAGAAATGCCGTATCTACCGGAGTGGCTTTGGCTTGTGTTGGTTGAAAGAGTACTTGTGTTTTTGGGCCTATCTAGGTAGTAACAGTGATTTCGTAATACGAACCCTGCACCTTGTTCTAAGTACCTAAACCTTATTTGCCCTTTGTCACCATACAAAGTAGGTACGTCACCCAGGCTTGGTCATGACCGCCATGACCAGGGGATCAGTACCAGGGGGGCCTGGATCCGCGCTTGCACTCATTCGTATTTCCTTCTCGATACTCACTTCAATAAACTGTCTCCTCACATGGATGCGGGATGCGTGGAGCAGCACCCGCCGCTGCACCTCACTCTGACCGCGCAGGGCTCGGGTCGAGAGGGGAGGGGAGAGCTTCCCTCAGTTGTCTGAGGGCTATCTGTCTTTGCCGCGACTCGGGTTTCGACATTGGAACTGTACACTCTGTAGAGAGCCCTCGCCGGCCGCCGCCGCTGCGCAGACGAATGTTCTACCTACCTTATCAAATCGCACTGATTTGATAGGAGGCAGACATATTTATCGCAGATTACTTTGATCAGCATACATTTTAGTTGATAAACAATAATTTTCAGGAGTAACTGTTTGTTTAGATATGGGGAAATTATGACCCGGGGACAATATTAATAAGGGTAGTATTTAAATGCAACTCAAAAAGTTACTGATTGCACAGAAAAATATAACTGACAAGTTTATGCCGGCGGCTTCGTACGCGTTGTTTCTATGGATATGTTTTGAGGCTATTTTCATCCCATGTGTGTTGGGTGTGAGTTTTGGCGTGAAGAGGTAACAAACATCCATCCATCCATCCAAACTTTCGCATTTATAATATTAGTGTGATAGTGTGATGTGATGTGATTATACAGCAAAATACTCAACTCAAAATCGGGGGTGAGACGCCCCCAGGTCGGTACGCTCTGGTTAATTTGCTGAGCAGAATTTGATAAAGATGATTATTGAATTTTAAAATGCAATTAATAATATCCCTTTTTAAAATTCCATTTGGAATTCACTACAACTACAATCCCCTACAAACATGAGACATCTCGATACTGTCGTCCAACCGAGCTCCGCAGCACCGACCTGACGAAGCTAAGGGCATAGCACCTCCACGACACTGCAGGACAACTTGTTAGCTCTTCAAGGGTACTGTGGTTGGTGCAGGGACCGTGGAAGAGCTACGGTCTCGCTACGAAGCTTGTAGCTGCTCTACAACACTGCTACGAAAGGCGCAGTGACACGCGCACTTGACGGATCTTGTTCATCTATTGTTTGTGTAGGCTCCAAGCGGTTAGGCATTCATATCGTAGCACGTAGCACTCATCGAACTGGGCGCAACGTCATTCGTTACTATACTATACTACTGCTAAAATGTTCATTTAGTTGTTACTTTTAATGGACACGTCATAAATTATGTACTCATAGGTTTCCACTTTATCAAGCCTACAGTTTCGTAGCTTAATAAAGTGGAAGTAGGCTTAAGTTATCCAATAAGTTTGACATTAATTGTCCTCAAATATAAAAAAAAAATAACCGTCCAAAGCGTTACGCCCGGCGTGGTGCCTGCTCGGCGGCGGCGTGGCGGCGGCGCGGCGCGGGCGCTTACTGCCCGCGCGCGTCACTTACAATACAAGTCTACCTTTAAAAGAAGTCGCACTGTGTTTCAATACAAACTATAACCTTATACTATCGAGTAGATAAATAAATAAATGTGTTAACACCTCAAATTACGAAATAATCTATTTTTAGAAAACTTCGACATGCTAATAAACAATTACTGTGAAGTGCATGATTCACATTATTAAATTACCCAGCCATTAGATGTTTTATATCTTATCTAAAAGTCATCTAGGTACTGTACCTATCTTAGTTATTGTAATAACTCATGTACTCGTGGGTTCCCTCAATTCCGGGTTTCAAGTTTAAATGAAGAACTGATAACATTTATTGTAGGGATCCGTAGTCAAACAAGGAACCCTTATACTTGGTTTGGTTAAGTCCGTCTGTCTTTCTGTACATAATAGTAGATTATGCACCGAGGGCATAAAGTGCTTTACATAACGGGCGTCATTGAATCCGAGGATTTTAGAATAACGCACGAGCAAAGCGCGGGAGTAAGGTACTAGTGTTTTTTTTACCATTTATTTATTTTATTTATTAGGTCTACCAGTGGGTGTTACAATTATTCTTATATATAAAATGCACACTTAATGAGATAGTTCATTGCACAACCAGCTATCGGTGGACACTGCATGCTAAATAGTAGGTTATCAGAGGAACAACGAAAGTAACAGTAAATGTAAATGATGCAGCAATTTCACCATCTCCAAGAAGTTAGTGACAATAGCACAATAAAATAATATAGAAATAACAATAGAGTATAGAAATTGCGACTTAAATTGTGAGTTAATAACAACTGGAAATAGATGAAACTGCCTCTTATAAAATAAAATCTAAAATTAATAGCTTATTTTAAGTAGGTACATAAATAAATAAGATAAGACATATTTGGAAGTGACTTATTTAGAACTGTTGGACAAGTTCTCGGATAAGAACTTGCGGAAAATCGGTAGCTATATTGAGAATATATGAATGTGGGCGCAATGATTTAAGTTCTTTGCAGATTCTAGGAATAGGTGAGTTTTTGCCGAGGACTGTTGAGCGGTGTGGTGGGTCGAGGGTAGGCATCGGCTTACGGGGAATTCTACGGGGGACTTTAAAGCAAATTTTACTAAGTAGAGGAGGAAAATTTATTTGGTTGTTAAGGAGTTTATATAAAAATATGAGATCTAACTGACTACGACGTTTTTCAAGTGTTGACATTTTAAAATAATTAAGGCGATCCGAGTATGAACGAAGCTTTTTAGCCTTCCTAGCCGTGTAAGCTAAGTGCTACTCCTTAACGACCTTCCGAGTGCCGTAACCTCCGCTGAGATAATGATGTACGCTGATGATGTCGCCGCGGTGGTAACCGCAACATCTGTCGACCGCCTCGAGAAAAGGTTGAATGAAGGATCACACCAGCTCGCTAGCTGGTTCTACGCGAACGGCCTAGCACTGAATTTATCTAAGACGCACTTCATGCACTTCCGTCTTTCAGGCCGCCGCGTGAGACCACTAGTGGTGCTGGCTGATGGAGTGCAGATCGAGCAGGTGGAGCGCACGACTTTCCTGGGCTTCGAGATAGACCGCGTGCGCACCTGGGAAAGTCATATTCACAACGTCTGTGGCAAACTAGGTGGAGCGTGCTTTGCACTGTGGCGGCTATCTAGCTTCCTACCGAGGGAGGTTGTACGCTCTTGCTATTTCGCGACGGTACAATCTGTGCTCCAGTACGGAGCAGAGCTTCTGAGTGCGAGAGGGATTTAATCACGCCCAATACAAAGACAGCTCTAAGCACGAGGTGAATACACTTTTCCTGATGATTGTCAGTACCAAATCTAACTACTAGGATGGATATTTATTTATATAACGATCATACATAAAGATAGTGTGTAAAAAATAATAATTTCTTGAAGAAGTTAATTTTGATTAACTTCTTAAAAGCATTGCGCCTCATTTTGGCGAGATCCACACTTTTAGAATATTTGGTGTTAAGAAGAAAGAAAGAAAGAAAGAAAATACATTTATTTGGACTATGCATAACACAACACATTACAATTATATATACATACAATGAGCATACAGGATAATATCGAAAGGAAACAGCAAAATAAGAGAAAAACAGATACAAATTAGTGGTAGTGTTAAGTACATAGGCCAAAAAGGTCCCTGTCTCAGCATTATGCCGCTACAAGCCGAAGCTAGTAGCGGCGCTGGTTTTCAGACAGGTCCTAGTGTGGCAGCAATACAAAGAAACAGAATACAAAGAGTAGGTACACAGGTTACAAGCAAGATACGAAAAAAGAGAGGAAGAAAAAAGGATAAAATAAATTATAATAAATGAGTAAAACCTCTAAAAACCGTTAAAAGCTTGCATGGTCCGCAGTAGATGTGTTTTTCCGGTAATTTGTGGCGCAGTTCGGTATTTAAAACTTAAGGTGGTTTCTTTGGTAAGCTCGGTGGGACAGAATGGTTAGTCCTATTCCGGATGTTAGCGTGGCCGTGGGTGAATTAACCAGATTCAAGACAATATTGAGCAATAGTGACAGGTCAGCTGCTTCTCTTCTCAGTTCAAGCTGTAGCAAATGATGGTGTTTGCAGTTATCTATATAGTCGGGACTGATGATTTTATGCTTGTAATTAATAGAAATTACCACTAAGGTTTTTCAAGCAAAGAAACATAATTTATTATAATGGCGGTGAGGCATTTTCGATCTGACTTCGGACCAGTGAGCAGTAAAGAATTTTTAGAGTTTAAGTGAACTGAAATCCTTTATTCCGAAACAGAGATTAGTTAACATTTCGAAGAAGAAGAATGTACGGATCTGCTTGGTTAATCTTTAGGGTTCCGTACCTCAAAAGGAAAAATGGAACCCTTATAGGATCACTTTATTGTCCGTCTGTCTGTCTGTCTGTCCGTCTGTCAACCCTCTTTTCTCAGGAATGCGTGGACGTATCGAGTTGAAATTAACGTCAAATACTCAAGTCCGTAACTTCTTGAAGCCGTGATATAAATGAAACGTCTAAGTCAACGCACTCAAAAGTTACAGCCGTTTAAGTCCGAAAATTTTGAAATTTCCAAGGGAATCACATGCACCTAAAACCTATAGGGTACTTCCCGTAGACCTAGAATCATGAAAGTTGGTGAGCAGCAAGGTCTTATAGCACAAGTAGAGGGAAAAATCCGAAAAACATACTTAAATTTGTAATTTATTCACTAATTGTGCCAACGTGTAACGCCTAGGACCAACAACACCTATATACAGGGTACTTCCCGTAGACCTATAATTATGAAATTTAGCAAGAAGCAAGGCCTTATAGCACAAATATAGGAAAAAATGCGTCAATTTGTAGTTTATTCACCAAAAAAAATACTTTTGATTCTCGCCATTTACCAAAACCTATAGGGTACCTACTTCCCGTTGACGTAGAATCATAAAATTTGGCAGGAAGCACAAAGTCTTATAGCACAAATAACGAAAAAAATCTGAAAACCGTAAATTGGTAGTTTATTAACTAAAAAAAATAACTTTGGATTCTCTCCCTTTACCAAAATATACAGGGTACTTATTTCATGTTGACCTAGAATCTTAATATTTGGCAAGAAACAAGGTCTTACATTTAAAAGGAACCCTTAGTGCGCGAGTCCGACTCGCACTTGACGTTTTATTTCAGACTTATTTTGATGTCACAATTAAATTCAATCTCAATGTATTATCCGTTGGGAGTAATGAGTTTTGATTTTGGAACCTTAATATAATAAAACAAAATAGGTACATACTATGAGACCTCATTCGATTTGTCAGGGAACAGACTGTGTGCTCCACCGCGCTGCGCTGGGCGGGCACAGAGCGGGCAGGGACCAGTCCCGTGTGCTCCTTATCCAAACGAATTCCTAGTAAACTATTACAAGTAGGTACTACCTAAATACTTGAGCACAAGTGTGCGTTATCAACTAGAGTATCGATTATTGACTCATGCACAGACTGATTAGGGCTCTCGATCTCTATCGGTCCGGACCTGACCGACTATTAATGCGGTCGACTTCCGAACGACATATCAGTCTACGGAGACGCGGCGGAAGGAACCTTCACTGAGGAGCACCGTTAACAGGATCTCGTCAACATAATCGTAACAGGAGGCCGGTCGACAGTCAGATAATGATCGTGTTGGTGCTGGCTCTGGTGGTGGTGGTCGCGCTGTACGTGCACGGCACGCGGCGGCACGACTACTGGGTGCGGCGCGGCGTGCCCAGCGAGCGCGCGCTGCCCTTCGTGGGATCCGAGGGCGCGCGCTTCCTGCAGCGGCGCAGCGCAGCCGACAGCGCCGCGCGCGCCTACTGGCGGCACCCCGGCGCGCGCTACGTGGGCACGCACGTGGGCACGGCGCCGCGCCTCGTGCTGCGCGACCCCGACCTCGTCAAGCACGTGCTCGTCACCGACTTCAAGCACTTCACGGGGCGGTTCGCGCGGCCGGCGCACGGTGTCACCGAGCCCGTGCTGCGCAACCTCTTCTTCGCGGACGGCGACCTGTGGCGGCTGCTGCGGCAGCGCATGACCCCGGCCTTCACGTCGGGCAAGCTGCGCGCCATGTTCCCGCTGATCGTGGAGCGCGCCGAGCGGCTGCAGGCGCGCGCGCTGACGCACGCCGCCGCCGGACGCGCGCTCTGCGCGCGCGACCTCATGGCACGGTACACCACCGACTTCATCGGCGCCGTCGGCTTCGGCCTCGACGCCGACTGCCTCAACGACGAGGAATCCAGCTTCCGCAAGCTCGGCGCCAAGATCCTGCAGCCGTCGCTGCGGCGCGCGCTCGTCTACATCGCCAAGATCACGTTCCCGACGCTGTTCAAGAATTACAAATTCCTCGGACAGGAGCTGGAGGACGAGCTGGTGTCGCTGACCCGCCAGATCCGCGAGCAGCGTGGCTTCCGGCCCTCGGGGCGGAACGATTTCATCGACTTCCTTCTGGAGTGGCAAGCACGCGGGCAGCTCGCCGTGGAGTCGCTGCAGGCCAGGCACGCGGACGGCTCGCCGGCGCAGGTGCTGCTGGAGCTGACGGACGAGCTGGTCGCGGCGCAGGCATTCATCTTCTTCGTGGCAGGCTTCGAGACCTCCTCATCCGCCACCTCGTTCACGCTGCACCAGCTGGCGTACCACCCCGAAGTACAAGAACGCGCGCGCGCAGACGTGGCGCGCGCGCTGGCGGCGCACGGCGGGCGGCTCAGCTACGACGCCATCAAGGACATGCGGTACCTGGAGCAGGTGTTGATGGAGGGCATGCGCATGTTCCCGTCGCTCGGCGTGCTGCTGCGCGAGTGCGTGCGCGCGTACCGCATCCCCGGCAGCGACCTCACCATCGAGCCGGGCGTCAAGGTGGTGGTACCGGTGCAGGCCATCCAGAACGATCCGCAGTACTTCGACGACCCGGAGGACTTCCGTCCGGAGCGGTTCGACCCGGACGAGGTCGCGAAGAGGCACAAATTCGTCTACCTGCCTTTCGGGGACGGACCCCGAGCTTGCATAGGTATGTGATGTGCTCACGAATAGTTAGTTTGCAGCATTTGTTTGGTTTGATGATTGTAATGAGACGTGTCGTTGTGTGCAGGCGCGCGCATGGGGCACATGCAGTCGCTGGCGGGGCTGGCGGCGCTGCTGTCCCGGTTCAGCGTGGCGCCGGCGCCCGCGTCGCGCCGCCGCCCGCGCGTGGACCCGCGCTCGCACGTCGTGCAGAACGTGCTGGGTGGCCTGCCTCTGCTCTTCACTGAGAGACCGCCCGCACCCTCCACCTGAGCGCGGCTCATCTCACCTCTAGATCTATTCTACTTTTTAAGAAAACTTTACTACGAGTACTAGATTATTGTTTCTAAGAGACAATTTGAATCGTTCTCTCCGTGAGAGAAAAGGGCAGAGCGCGTCATGTTGTTCAGTGTCACGGTAGTTTTTCATATGTGTCTCAGAAGTCATGGTAGCTTTCCATGACTTCGGAAACACATGCCCAAGAAGCATAAACTAGTCGTTTAAAAGTCCATAGAACGTTATGTAAAACACTATTTTGGTGTTATAAAACACCTAAGAAGGTATATTTTATTCATAAGCATGGCGCATTTATATCTCTGTTCAGTACTAAAACGAACTAATAGCAGCGTCATACATGACAAAACTGTCCTATAGCTAGGTAACAGTGACCCAAAATAACGAAGTAATGGTTATTAAAGGATCTCATAAAGGACTTTTTCATACCATACTAAAGTTTATGTTTTCTTTAGCTCACATTATTTATTCACCATTCATTACTTTATAATTAAAATTAAAATAAACAAAATATGTTTACAAAAGGATTCAAGCAATGTGAGGTAGGTAAGTAAAATTTTATCTTGTTATTATAATATTTGTCTTTAGAGTTTGACCGCAATTTTACTGATTACTTAAAATTTACTAAAAACCTTATAATATAAGGTTTTCAGTAATTAGTAAGTGCCCCACCTCGAATTATTGAGCTTTTAATTAAATAGTTATATTTAAATTAAAGTAACCCAGGGCTATTATGGTGTAGTAAACGTTTACATCATTTATTTATAGGTTATTTTTGCTCTATAAGCTTAAAAAGCAAAAGTTTGTTGTCGAACGTTTTTATACAACACTATGTCACCGCTAAAACCTTAATAACTCGTCTGACTAACACGTCTTTTTAGTGATACAAATTTAGATTATTGGACTACTTTGTTAGTTGCTGGGCCGCAAGCAACGAGAGGGATCTAGCACACTACACGGCGCAACGTGTGCTCCCCGCTGTGAATGGAACATTGCGGCCGCAACACCGGCCAGTGCCCGGCTGACAGCTGCACACACCTGCAGTAGCATGCATGTGCAGCTGGGCCGCGAGCAACGAGAGGGATCTAGCACACTACACGGCGCAACGTGTGCTCCCCGCTGTGAATGGAACATTGCGGCCGCAACACCGGCCAGTGCCCGGCTGACAGCTGCACACACCTGCAGTAGCATGCATGTGCAGCTGGGCCGCGAGCAACGAGAGGGATCTAGCACACTACACGGCGCAACGTGTGCTCCCCGCTGTGAATGGAACATTGCGGCCGCAACACCGGCCAGTGCCCGGCTGACAGCTGCACACACCTGCAGTAGCATGCATGTGCAGCTGGGCCGCGAGCAACGAGAGGGATCTAGCACACTACACGGCGCAACGTGTGCTCCCCGCTGTGAATGGAACATTGCGGCCGCAACACCGGCCAGTGCCCGGCTGACAGCTGCACACACCTGCAGTAGCATGCATGTGCAGCTGGGCCGCGAGCAACGAGAGGGATCTAGCACACTACACGGCGCAACGTGTGCTCCCCGCTGTGAATGGAACATTGCGGCCGCAACATCGGCCAGTGCCCGGCTGACAGCTGCACACACCTGCAGTAGCATGCATGTGCAGCTGGGCCGCGAGCAACGAGAGGGATCTAGCACACTACACGGCGCAACGTGTGCTCCCCGCTGTGAATGGAACATTGCGGCCGCAACACCGGCCAGTGCCCGGCTGACAGCTACACACACCTGCAGTAGCATGCGTGTGCAGCTGGTCCGCGAGCACGGTGTGGCGCGGCATTACGGCTCAAACGTCAGGGTGCGCCTGCACAGGCCGGCGTCGGACAATCCGCTGACAACTGCGTCCACTAAGCCCACACCGCATATATATATATATTAAAGTTCAAATTATTTTTCGTAGATAATAATGAATTAGATAAGTAGGTACTTTCTATATTAGATTGTTTTTTCGTTGAAACCAGAGCAAATATAACTTTGTTGTTATCTTGATAAATGCCTATCATATGTGGTAATATAACTAGCCAAGATACGTACCGAAATTTGAGTAAGATAAGCTAGGCCTACTTGGAAAAATTAATGATATAAATCTGTTTATTCTACTAACGAATTACGAATTTATTTCTCTCAGAAAGTCATGTCAACTACGAACTTGCATATGATACTGATCAGGTACTATGTACGTGATCGAATGCAATTTTATGTAGTTTATGGTGGGCACAGAGTGCTTAGTATGAGTTGTACGCATTATTTTTCGAATACGTTTTGACGTGACAACGTCTTATAATTCGATAGAGCCGGCTGCACGCACGAAAAAACATGACGTCATGCGGCGTTACCTCAACATGACGTCATTCGGCGTTACTTCGCTCTGAGGCGTTCCATGTAAGGCTTGAAGTGCAAGCGAGAGCGCTCGACATCCGTCTCTCTCCTACTTGAGTGAGCGATGCGTCTGCGTTGTCACGTTCAACTATCGTCAGTAAACCGACTTTACAGATGAAGTACCTATCCTATAGGTACCTACTATAACATAGGTTAGCATTACGAGTAGTAAGTAAGTTCTATCTAATCTATGTCATTGTGCAGGCATAGCACTTTTAGTTTACTCTATTCAGTCAATATACAACCATGAACAAATAAGGTTCTTTCCTTTCACACCCTTCAAAACAACCCTTTAAGTTACAACACTTCACAGACAACCATTTTTTTTCGAGTCCTTCCTAAACATTTAGCGCCTTGCAGCACCCCTACCAGATCGAGAAGAACTGCTTTTCGTAGTAAGACAACGATCCAATCGCTTCTTACAAACTCCATGATAGTTTTCGAATGATTTTGAGTGATTTGTCGCACTTTGACAGGGCAGCGGCACGAAAAAAGACTTCAACAACTAAACCTACAAAGTCAAGTGGGGTCAAGTGGTTCAAAGTTGCCTATTCCTTTTCCATTTATAGAATAGAAAGTATGTCTTTGCAGGCCTATAGGAAACCGGGAGGAAAAACTATGGAATTTCATTTCTTACGTGTTTTAGCGGGAGGAAAAAGTGTATGGAAATCCATTTCTAACGTGTTATTTTTTTTAATTTCCTAAAAGATCGGCCCGTAGGTTATTTTCGTTGGGTCAAAAGACAAAAAGTTTTTACTCCAAGTCCATTAGGCCTCCTCCGATTTCCGAACAATATTTTGAAAAAGGAAACCAAAGGCTGGCGCGGTCAATGAGGTTTTACCAACATCATTGGGCGCGGTAAGTGCTTCTAAATTAATATAAATTTTTATTAATAATTAATTCTGCTTTTTATTTTCATCGAAGGTGTAGTATAAAGCACTATTTATCACTCGGCAGAAAGTGCGATTCCGACCTCGTGTGTCTTAAGGTCACGACACACTCGGTAGGAATTGATCACTTTCTAGCCTTGGTGTAAAATGCACTATTGTTTGTAAATTTCAATATAATTTTTGTAATTTCTGTAGGTTTTATACTTTTTTAAATATTTTGAAGAAAGTCGAAAAAATAACCATTCCCCCCTACCTCCGAAGTTTGCAGAACGATCAATTTAAAATGTGTGTTTGTAGTTAGCGATCTATATTTTACAGGGAAAATATAGAGAAGTCTGTAAAAAAGAACACTGTTTAAAAAATGGTCAAAAAGGGGAGAGGGGAGGGGGGGGGGGGTTAGTTTTTAAAAGAGGAAGCTACCCCGCCGAGTGGTATTCAAAGCCGTTTTCAAAATTTCTGTAAGTTTCATCTTTTCGAAATATTTTGAAAAAAGTCGAAAAATGACCCATCTTCCCCCTATCTCCAAAGTTTGCAGAGCGATGCATTTTAAATGTATGAAGCGTTTGTAGATGTGGTTTTATATTTTACGGGAAAAATATAGAGGTCTGTAAAAGTTGAAAAATGGTCAAAAACGGGGGAATAATTTTCAAAAGAGAAGGCTATTTTTCAAAAGACGAGGCTATTGGGGTATTAAATGAAAGGTATCATCTTGTACATTTCAAAACAGTTTTAAAATTTTTATAAGATACAAACGTTTTTAAATATCTTAAAAAAGTCGAAATATTAACCATTACCCCCTATCACCAAGCATGCAGAGAGATCCATCTGTAACCTACTATTTTCAGGTAGGTATTCATTTTTTTTTCAATGGCAGAAGCCTTTATTCATACAGAAAATTACACATCAATTGGTTCTCGTTTATTTTTATCGACTGTTTTAGCAAAGATTCCGACTAAGAGTACAGAGCAAGCGAGCGAATGCAAACGAAGGGATTCGACGTTCGGTACGTTTGTTCCATTTTTAGGGTTTGAAAGATCGGTTTCGAAACCCTTATGGTCTCGCTTTGTCTGTCATTTTTCCCTCCTTAATAACTCAGCAACTACTGCAGCTATCAACTTGAAATTTACATTTCGTGCGCCTGTATAAATTTAAGTAAGCAGGAAAAATATAGAAAATCAGCAATATCTTATGAAAGGTATTGGTTTGTACATTTCAAAACAGTTTTTAACGTCTGTCAACAAGTAGGTATGTAGTAAAGGTACCGGTTAGAGACTTCGAAATTTAATGAATACCTAAAACCTATCTCTCTGCATGCTTCGGTGATAGGGGGTAGCGGTAAATTTTACGATTTTTTTCAAAATATTTCGAAAAGTATGACACCTACAAAAAATTTTAAAAACTATTTTGAAATGTACAAACCGATACCTTTAATTGATACCCCACTTGACTTTATAGGTCTCTTTTAAACTTTTGACATCTCAATTTGTATGGAAAATGTTCATTTTCATTTTTTTTTTCATTTCTTTTTTTCTTAAAATCCGTGCAAGCGCACGAAATGTATTATTATTTTACATTTCAAGTTGATAGCTGCGGTACTTGCTGAGTTATTAAGGAGGGAGAAATGGACAGACAAAGCGAGGCCATAAGGCTTCGAAACCGATCTTCGAAACCCTAAAAACAGGTACCTACCTGCAGCTGCTCAGGGTAATCTCTTAGATCATCTCTTAGATTAGAACACGTAAACTAGGCTATACAGGGTGCCACGAAACATGTCTACTGAGACGAAATGGATTTTGTACCCCAAGGGCGTCTTTTGTTCGACGAATTTTTTTATTTCGATTTCATACATTATTATTTGATTATCACACTAATATTATAAATGCGAAAGTTTGGATGGATGGACGGATGGATGTTTATTACCTCTTCAGGCCAAAACTACTGAACGGATCCGGCTGAAATTTTGCATACAGATAATTTTAATCCTGGAATCAAACATATGCTTCTTTTTATCCCATAAATCAGTTCCCGTGGCATAGAAATCACCTTTAAACGTTTCCATAGAAACAACGCGTGCGAAGCCGCGGGGCGCAGCTAGTTTTGAATAAAGACTTTTTCATCCCCCCATCTCGGAAAGAGTATTTTTGTTCTTCGATATCTGAGTGCAAAAGCCGTTTTTATCTGCTAGGCTAGCGGATAAAGTAAAATTGAATTTAGAACATCGTGTGCAGTACGTTTGTGATTCAAAACCTATTTACTTCAACCTCGGTGCCGAATTTATCGTACAACCTTTTTTAATTTGTTAAAAACTCAGACTCCGAACCTTCTTGGTACCTACGTTTTATTTAATTTGCTTTGCGCGCGCCATTTTCTTTTTTTGCGTCATTTTCTCGGTGGTGGGATGAAAAGTTACGTGTTGCACTCGGGTGCAAAGACTTTTAACCTCGTGCTCTTTGGATTCCCTCGCTAACGCTCAGGATTCTAATTTTTGAATCCTCCGCTACGCTCGTGATTCAATTTGAGAATCCTTCGCTTGCTCGGTCATCAAAATTGAGCACGCGGTTAATAAGTATCTTTGCACTCTTCTATAACAAATAACTATTTCTAACTACATTATTTAATAGTAAATTTTTTAACAAAACAAGTATTTATTTATTTATTTAATTCGGATTGCCATCAGCTTATCTAATTACAATAGAAATTAAAATAGACACAGAAAGCTAATAATAGGCATCCACTAATAGAATTATAATAAACTACCTAAGGGTGATCACTAAAAATTTTTTCGTCGACAATTGCGTACTTAATGAAGCAATAAAATTATAACAAATAAAATTAAGAAAAAAGCAAATAATAAAAATTAAGTGTATAACTACATCATGTGTGAAAGAAGTCAAGAGTCATGCATCGCCTTGCCCTGTGAATGCTGATATTGAAAGGGTCAATGTTCAACATCTTGCTGAAATCATTGACAGTTCTACTCGCTCGCACTACAAATGAATTTTGTCTATAATTAGTTCCAACATGTTGGACATGTAGTAGGGGATTGTGTCTAAGCTGCTTACGCGGTACATTGAAGTCTAATTTGCTAAGAAGTTCTGGACTGGTATTTTGTCATGATATTAGAAAAATTAAATTTGATGTAGATCCTTTGACATTTAAAAAATGTTAATAATCATGTCATATTCATCGTTTTCATCATCATCTTCAACACGAAGATAAGAAAAAAAAAACTTTTATTCAAAAAATTTAAATTACTTACATTATTCATAGAAATTAAAGAAATCGAATAAAAGTTGTCTAAGTACACATGTTACGTGACACCCTATTCTTACTTTAGTAGATATTTTATATTTTACTAGTTTCTGCCCGCGGCTTCGCTCGCGTTGTTCCTATGGAAACGTTTAAAGGTAATTTCTATTCCATGGGAACTGATTTATGGGATAAAAAGCTTATATTTGATTCCAAGAATACAATTAACTGTATGCAAAATTTCAGCCCGGTCCGTTCAGTAGTTTTAGCGTGAAGAGGTAACAAACATCCATTCATCCATACATCCAAACTTTCACATTTATAATATTAGCAATATTAGTGTGATGTGATGTGATTGTAATTGAAGTTGACGTCACTGAATAATAAAATAAGTAGGTAATAAATAAAATTCATTTATTTCAGACAACAAGAAATAATTATTTATTTATTTATTTATTTAAACATCTATCCTAACAGGCACACCCAATGTAATAGAGTACCTACCTTATATTCTAGTCTTATTTGACGACCTCTGTGGCGCAGCGGGCGAAGGTCTGCCTGCGACGCAGGAGGTTGCGGGTTCGATTCCCGCCTCGGGAAAAATGTTTGTACGATCTGCAGATATTTGTTCAGGGGTTCTGGATGTTTTTCTATGTATAATAAAAAATATCTATCTATGTAGTGTATTGTATTATGTATATCAGTTATCTAGTACCCATAACACAAGCTCTGCTTAGCTTGGGGCTAGATAATGCTGTGTGAATGGTCCAGCATTATTATTATTATTATAGTTAATATTAAAATTAGCCAATCTCCAAGCGGCCAAATTTGTCAGAAGTCACCTTAAGGAGTTCCCGACGTGGGCTGAAGCCCACAACTACCACACTAGACATCGTCATCGATTAACGCTACCCAAAATAAGATTAGCGAAAGCACAACACAAAATTGACTACATAGGAGTGAAAATCTACAATAATCTACCGGACTCTTTAACTAGTGCCGCGTCGACTGCAATATTTACGGACAAACTGAAGAGAATCCTAGTGGACAGGGCATACTACAGCTTAGAAGAGTTCTTCGATGACAAATTTGTTGACGCCGATGTCGTAGATCCACACTTATAATTATAATAATATTTAAATACTCTTGGTATGATTACCAAGGACAATTATTTGTACTTAGTTTTTACATTATTCTGTACCTAGCTAAGTTAGTTTGACGTGTAAGAAAATTTTCTTATAAATAAATAACTGAACTGAACTGAATCCTTATAGGTACATTATAGAAAAACGACAAAAAAATTAAATAAATAATAATGTCAAAGATAGATACAATAATATGTAGATAATAATGTCAAATTAATTTGATTATAAAGTTTAATAATTATCAAAGTAGGAATAGTAATAATAATAATCCCACAGTCAGCCTTAAAAAAAATTAACCTAACATAATCGGATTTAAAAATCATAAACATTTACACAATACAATATTATTCAATAATAACGATAACAATAATTCATCAATTAAAAAATTACATTAAAATCGTACTGTGATAATATAAAATAAAAAACAAAGCCTTCTGGAATTCGCTCCGGGAACTGTAAAAAAGATCGATTCTCTCGGCAATCAAATTAAGTGTGCGGATGCTTCGCGTCAGAGGTGCTTTATGTAGCAGGTTGGTTCGCCCTTTTGGTACTGCCAATAGGGCTGGGCGCCTTCGTCTGTGCACAAAGTCCGAGGAACTTATTTTGTATGCGCTCTATCATTTGCTTGTACTTGGCCTCATGCGGAGCCCATATTGCTGAATTGAATTCCAAATGGCTTCTTACTAGAGCATTATAGAGCGACTTTACTGCTTGCAGGTTTTTGAAGCTGTTTGTCTGACGGAGTACAAATCCTAAAGTTTTAAAGGCCATTTTGCAAATGTTGACCACCTGCCCCCGGAAATGTAACTTGTCGTCCAAACGAACGCCTAAATCCCTAATCGATTCGACTCTCTTCAGCTCTCTTTCCTGATCTAATGAAATGTAGTAAAATAATCCCACTGTTTAAATCGGGTAGTAGGTCTGACCCCACTAACTTTAGACCAATATCAGTACTGCCAACATTCAGCAAAGTTTTTAAAAAACTTATTCTACATCAATTGCTTAGGCATTTCAATGGCAATGACCTGCTGCATTGTAAGCAATTTGGGTTTACTCGCGGTAGGTCAACTACTGATGCTGGTGTAGACTTAGTATCGCATATTTTTGATGCTTGGGAGAAGTCGCATGACGCTTTAAGCGTTTTTTGCGACTTGTCAAAAGCGTTCGATTGCGTACACCATGAAACATTAATCAGGAAACTACATCACTACGGAATAAGAAACACCTCTTTGGATCTTCTTACATCTTATTTGAGTGATAGGATACAAAGAGTTGACATTAATGGGAAACGGTCTTCGGGGTCTGTAGTAACAATGGGTGTACCACAGGGTTCTATCCTCGGTCCTTTCCTATTCTTAGTTTATATTAACGACCTGCCTCATCTAGTCAAGAATAATCACGAGATTGTATTGTTTGCTGATGATACTTCATTAATTTTTAAAATGAAACGACAAAACACAAATTTCGACGATGTGAATAGTGCAATCTCAAAAGTAGTTCATTGGTTTAGTGTCAATAAACTTTTGTTAAATGAAACCAAAACAAAATGTATTAGATTTATTCTACCTAATGTTAAACAAGTGAAGGCTGATGTAAACGTTAAAGGAGAAACTTTAGAAATAGTAGAAAGTACCGTATTCTTAGGAATCACCTTAGATAATAAACTTCAATGGGGCCCACACATAGATAAGCTATCGGAGAGACTCAGTTCTGCAGTCAAAAAAATCCGTCATCTTACAGACGTGGACACATCTAGACTTGTTTATTTCAGCTACTTCCATAGTATTATGTCTTATGGTATACTGCTGTGGGGGAACGCTGCAGATATTAACACCGTATTTGTGCTGCAGAAGAGGGCTGTTCGTGCAATCTATAATATGGGTCCCAGAGAATCCTTGCGTGATAAATTCAAAGAAATAAACATAATGACAGTACCATGTCAATATATTTATGAAAACTTATTGTACACTCATAAAAATATAATTCGGTTCCCTAGAAATAGCGATAAACATAATTTGAATACCAGAAACAAACATAAAATCGCTGTGCCCACAACTAGGCTACACAAAATTAATGTATCTTTTAAAGGGCAATGTATACGCTTCTACAACAAAACTCCTAGTGAGTTGCAAAAATTATCAGTAAATAAATTCAAACAAATTGTCAAAACCTTGCTGTGCAAAAAGGCTTACTATAAAATATCAGATTATCTAGAAGATAAAAAAGCTTGGGACGGGTTTTGCTCCAACTCGAAAAATAACAACTAACAGGCTAAAGGTTTCTTCGTCGCTTCTTTACTTTAGTCTACATACCGAAGCGACAGAAATCAAAAAATATCACTTTATTTCCGTGTCAGTGCTTAGTTTTATGATTTGACCTTTTCTAAGTGTACATTTATTGTATTTATGGAAATAAAGAGTTTTTGATTTTGATTTGATTTTGAGTACCCCTCAACTGGTAGTCGTGGTAGAGCGGTGTCTTCGACTCGACACCGCTCTGTCTAGTACTCGACTAAAAGTTATTATAGAGCATTTGCTGATATTAAACCGGAGTTCATTTACCCTACTCCACTCTACCACTCTATCCACGTCTCGTTGTAGGCGTACACAGTCTTCTTCGTCCTTGATAGGCAAAAGTAACTTCAGGTCGTCCGCAAACAACAAGCATTTGGCGTCTTTTACGGCGGTCGGTAGATCGTTTATCATTATGATAAACTCTAGCGGCCGCAGATTACTTCCCTGACTCACGCCGGTTAAGGTAGAGTAAGCCTGTGATCTGCATCCTGCGTAGTCTACATACTGTCGCCGGTCCTTCATATAGCTCGCGAAGAACTGCAGCAGTTTGGTAGTGCAGCCGATCGCCGCCAACTTCTTAAGCAGGATGTCGTTGTCGACTAGATCGAAAGCTTTTTTGAAGTCGAAGTAGGCGGCGTCGACTTGCACCCCTGCGTCGACTTGCGGTAGCACGAAGGCCATGGTGTCCTGGAGGTTCGTTGAGGTGCTATGAGCTGGCCGAAAACCGTGCTGGGCGTCGGACAGTCGTGCCGAGACCTGCTCCTGCATGCTGCGCTGCATGGCTGATTCAAAGACCTTCGCCGCGGTCGACAGAATAGCCACCGGTCGGTATTCCGTCACATCTGATCCAGAGCCTTTAGGTATAGGAATAACCCTTGTTATCTTCCATCGTTCTGGAAAGTGTGATTTCTCTAGACAAGCATTGTAAATGTGGGCGAGTGGTTCTGCAAGCGGCATTCGACAATCTCTCATGATAAAAACTGGTATGCCGTCCGGGCCTGCGGACCGCTTCGGTTTGAGCCTCGTCAGCGCCGCGCGCACTTCGGCCAGCGTCAGGCGCGGCACGTGCACGCGCGCCGCGCTGGCGGGGCTTACCGCCTCCGCCACTGTCACGTCTAGTTGAGCCGGCGAGGTGCCGTAAACCGAATGAAAAAACTTCGCAAATTCCTTCGCACATTCCAATTCCGAGAGTGTTTTTCCGTTAAGTGTAATCTACTTTCGGTTCACGGTCCCTCGTTTTGCTTTCACAAAATTCCAGAACGATTTCGGATCCTCCGTCATACGTTGCTCTACTCGTTGCTGGTATTGAGTTTGGAATATATTTAGGTCCATCTTATGTAAGGCGCAATTATTTCTTATTCTATGTTAGGTAGTCATCAAAAGTGTTACAAGTACCTAATCCCAAACAGTGCAATCGCTTATAGATGAAACTATTCCATCATTATTTGATTACAGTGCTTGAGAGACGGCTATCTCATATAGTGGAAAATGCATTCAGGATGGTGTCGGTGCTCCTGTGCAGCCTGCAGCCTGCAGCCTGCACAGCTGCGAGGCGACTTCTTGCGCGTGAGGCATGGGAGCCGTCCGGACGCGCCTCCTCCGCGACCACGGACATGCAGGGAGTAACGCCCAGTCCAGTCCCGCCCGACCCGACTAGACGGAGTAGGTATACCTACGCACGCCCACGCCCAGGTCCCGCGCAGCTACGCGCGGCGACTAGGCGCCTCCGTCTCGGTTCAGGCAGCCATCTGTAGCCACATCAAATCAATCGTTTAGGAGAAGCTGACTTCACTTCCTCACGACGCGACGTTTTTCTTAACGCTTTGATGCCCACATAGCTTTTCTTGTGGAAATTAAATAGGTAGTGATTGTGCGCCTGCGCAACAAATGGCCGCAAGCATTCGGCAGAATCACAGCACTGAAGTCAGTAGGGTAGTTGTTTGAGACAAGCAAGGACTTCAGATGACTTCAGAACTTGTTGAAGCAACGGTTGCTGGCACACGCACCTGGCTGACACCTCACTAATGCGGAAGAGTGTTGTTGGTATGGATATGGCTCCTAAAATTTATCAAATTATTACCTCAACAGTAATAACACAGGTTAACACAGTTAATAAGAACTAAATGTCCAACTTTGTAGACAGATATTGAAAGTGTTATTAAGTTGTAAGTGTTATTGTGTGTTATTATAATATTAACGTTTTTTTTTAATGACTTTGGTACATTTTAAGTTATAGTACGTCATCCTCTCTCAAATACTTTTGCATATCTACCTACCGACTAACGGTCAAGCGTGATTCATAAAATGTAGTATTTACCTGTTACCTTACATAACACATGTTTTGACAAAATAAATAAAAAGTCTTTATGGATAATTAAATTCGAAAGATACGTAGGTATTCCGCTTGCTGGCGCCGCCAACCTCGAGCCCGGCTGCAGATGACTAGTCGAAGACCACACTCATTTCAGAAAACACTGATAGTGTAGCTGGCCCTACCTACTCGAGCTACTTTAGCTGCCATCTAAGCAATCATGAATACCTATATATTTTTTAAGCTTTAAGTGTGGAGTAGGTTCGGTTGCATGTAAAATGAGTGTCTTGGAAGCAGGGCCCGAGAGCGCGGAGCCGCGCCGCCGCGACCTGTGAATGTAAATGTTGTTTGTCACTGATAGTAATTACCTAGGTAGGTATCTACGTATCTGGAGCCGGTACATTATCTACATGCGATTATCTCGCCGCGTGTACCTCCGCGCGCGCTGCCCGCGCCGCCAGTCCCGCTCAGCTGGCCACCGCGCCCGCCCGCTCCGCCCGCTCCGCCTCGCCGGCCACCGCGCCCGCCCGCCCCGCCTCGCCGCACACCGACGCAGCACGCTCGCACCATGATCATTCTTGCGATCGTTCTCGTGCTCATTGTAGTCTTCTACTTTTACAACACCAGAAACTTCAACTACTGGACGAAAAAAGGCGTGAAACATGACAAGCCTATATTCCTGGCCGGCAATAACCTGGACGGGTACCTCCTCAGGAAGAGCATCTCGCAGCTGGCCGAGGAGGCGTACTGGAAGTACCCGGAGGAGAAGGCGGTCGGTTTCTTTCGGTCGTCGCGGCCGGAGCTGGTGCTACGCGACCCGGCGCTCATCAAGCGCGTGCTGGTCACCGAGTTCGCGTCCTTCTACCCACGCGGCCTCACGCCCTCCAAGACGGTCATCGAGCCGCTCATGCGCAATCTCTTCTTCGCGGACGGTGACCTGTGGCGGCTGCTGCGACAGCGCATAACGCCGGCCTTCACGTCGGGCAAGCTGCGCGCCATGTTCCCGCTGATCGTGGAGCGCGCCGAGCGGCTGCAGGCGCGCGCGCTGACGCACGCCGCCGCCGGACGCGCGCTCTGCGCCCGCGACCTCATGGCACGGTACACCACCGACTTCATCGGCGCCGTCGGCTTCGGCCTCGATGCCGACTGCCTTAACGACGAGGAATCCAGCTTCCGCAAGCTCGGCGTCGACATATTTAAGGTGACCTTCAAGCAGGCCGTAGTGGCGATCCTGAAGGACATATTCCCCGAGCTGGCCAGGAACCTCAAGTACTTGGGGGCGGTGGAGGGAGATCTGGGCGAGCTGGTCGGTCAGATCTTGCGCCAGAGGAACTATGAGCCTTCGGGTCGGAACGATTTCATCGACCTGCTCCTGGAGTGCCGCAAGAAGGGCACCATCGTGGGCGAGTCCGTGGAGCGCGTCGACGCGGACGGGCGGCCGGCGCGCTGCGAGGTCGAGCTCACGGACCAGCTCATCGCAGCGCAGGTGTTCGTGTTCTTCGCCGCGGGCTTCGAGACCTCCTCCTCCGCCACCTCCTTCACGCTGCACCAGCTCGCCTTTCATCCTGAGGTGCAACACAAGGTACAGAAGGAGCTGGACCGCGTGCTGGCGGCGCACGGCGGCAAGCTGAGCTACGAGGCAGTCAGCGAGATGACGTACCTGGAGTGGGCGTTCAACGAGGGCATGCGCATGTTCCCGTCGCTCGGGTACCTGGTGCGCGAGTGCGCGCGCCCCGTGGCGTTACCTGAGCTGGGGATCAGCATCGACGAGGGCGTCGGCATCTTCATACCGCTGCAGGCGCTGCACAACGATCCGCAGTACTTCGACAACCCGCACGAGTTCCGTCCGGAGCGGTTCAGCCCGGACAACTTCGAAGCGGACAAGAATCGATTCGTCTACCTTCCCTTCGGCGACGGCCCGCGCGCCTGCATAGGTAATGTTTCGCAACTGATGTGGGATCTGGTTGAGTAGGTAGATTTAGTCCAGAGATAAGTGTTTAGTGTTCTGTTTGTGTTCCAGGTGCTCGGCTGGGCAAGATGCAGTCGCTGGCGGGCCTGGCGGCCGTGCTGTCGCGCTTCAGCGTGGCGCCCGCGCCGGCGACGCGCCGCCAGCCCCCCGTCAACCCGCGCTCCTCCATCGTGCAGGGTCTGGAGGGCGACCTGCCACTCATGTTCACGCTGAGAAGCCCGGCGCCCGCCTGACTTCCACAATCAACTATTTCCCTACACCAACAAGGAGTGCGTTATTAAAAATAGCTACATAGATGATCTCTCAAAGATGTTTTGATTATAATACGAATAAAATAAAACAAAAAAGCCATTTATTCTATACTAAGTTTACTAAATATCTACTTAGGTATATACAGGGTGGAATTTTGTAATGCCACCTGGAGGGAAAGTACTCTTAATACTGTAGATAGAAAATTGTACTAAAAGAAAACATTCCTTTATTTTTGAAAAGAAAGAAAACTGCATTCAAAGATTTTCGAAAATTCGCTTGCCACACCCGGGAATCGAACCGACTAAAATCTGTAAAAATTACACCCTGTACTTTTATTGCATAGATCGTTAGGGTCAATAATAAGGATGAAATCTCTCTAACTAAATAAATTAAATGAAAGGAAAACATCTTAAATTATTTTAATTATTTACAATAAAAAGTCAACTAACTACTAATTAGTTGCTCAAAATGGGCTCCATTTTCTTGGATACACAAATTTATTCTTCTAATAAATTCATTTCTAGTAACTTTTAATAACGTGTTGTGGTGAATATTTAAAATCGTATTCTGAACTTCAACTCTCAACTCGTTTACATTCGCATAAGATTTCATGTAAATTAGATTTTTTACATATCCCACAAAAAAAAATCTAAAGGTTTTCTTTGAGTAAAATTTTCTATCTACAGTATTAAGGGTACTTTCCCTCCAGGTGGCATTACAAAATTCCACCCTGTATATAATTATGTATATTAATATTTCAGGGAGTGACATAGGCTATATTTTATCCCGGATTCCCACGGGAACGGGAACGGCAATCGTCTTGTTACTACTAAAATATCAATAAACTTTAGCAAATTCATAAGGTATAGGTAATATAATGTATAAGCATAGGTAATTAATTATTGCATCAATGTATGTAAGTATATGTATAAGCATAGGTAATTAATTTTTGCATGAAAATTTTGCACTCAAATTGACCTATAGGTTTGTCACATATGTTGGAGAAATAATAAAAAGTAATGTTTAGTTTTCCACCGACGAAAAACGGAGGAGGTTTTCAAGTTGACGCGTATATTTTTCTTTGTATGACCACGCATAACTTTTTACAGAGAAATCCGATTTCGATAAAAAAACAATATTGGAAAGGGTATTTCTCGAAGGTGGTTCCATTTAAAGGAAGAAAAAATCCAACCCTAAAACCCTGGTTAATTGTTAAGGAATTTTAATTATGTTTATATAAGACAATTATGTAGTCTAAATCCTCTGTGTAAGAAATGAAACGATAATGCGTTACCTACTCTGAAATCAAAGTTTTATTTTAGTTTGTAAATACTTCGGTACAATTGGTTTGGTAGCTTAATATCTAAATTAACTTACCTGAAATCAAAGAAACGACAATTAAAGTTTCTTTTTCGGTACTATTTTACTAATTTTCACGTTATATTTTGTTCAATTTAATTCAAACACACACGAATCTCTTGGACTTTTTCTATTCTCCCTCCATTAGCATTTTTGACATGACATCTATCTGAAGCAGCAACTGTCACTGTCAGTGTATCCAATCACTCATTGTGTTCAAAGCGCCAGAATTCAAACTAAAGAAATGGTACATATTTCTTATACGCCAACATTGCCCCCTTTTTGTATAATTTAAATTTTTGTATATTTTTTCTAGTGGAACGTATGTACTATTTTCTTTTATTATCTGCAGTTAAAAGTTAATGTGCATGTATTCTTTTATCAGATTTTATAATTCGTCAATAAAAAATATGATATTTTATTCATTTTGATGGCGGGCAAAGTTATCTGGACTTTTTGCCAACATTACCCACGTTGATTTTTGACGCAAATAAGGACCCTAAGCAGATGATATAAAATCCAATTTGCGTATAAAAATATATAAAAATATTATAAAATCCAACTTGCAATTTGCAATTGGCGTATACTGTAGAAATTAAAGCGATACCATGAAAGGTTTTTTACCAACGTGGCTGGGCAAAGTTACCCTGACCTTTTTTCTCTTTTTCATACAAACCGCATTTCGCTTTTTAAAAATGCTAGGGTTGGCACATCTCAGCAAACTGATCTTGACGTTTTTTTTCTTTTTTTTTGCAAAGTAGGTAAATCATTAAAAATTGGTTGTCTGTAAAGTCGGTTTACTGACGATAGTTGAACGTGACAACGTCTTAAGAAAATACTGATGGAATGGTAGCATTTTTCAAAACTCGATCGAAACATGTAATTAATGTACTATAGTATAGCAGCTGTCCACGCAGACGCATCGCTCACTCAAGTAGGAGAGAGACGGATGTCGAACACTGCCGAACGCAAAGGCCGATTGTGCTTCTTTGTCGCTCGTTCCGCGCTCTCGCTTGCACTTCAAGCCTTACATGAAACGCCTCAGAGCGAGGTAACGCCCCAGAGCGAGGTAACGCCTCAGAGCGAGGTAACGCCGCATGAGTCATGTTTTTTCGTGCGTGCAGCCGGCTCTATCGAATTATAAGACGTTGTCACTTCAAAACTAACTTTAGCTATGAACTGTTATGTAATCCTACTTTAATAAATTACATAATATATACGTGAAATACGCCAACATTGCCACCAAGGGTAATATTGCCCGAAGATCAATTTTCAAGCAAATTTTTAAAATGCAAAAATCTCTGAACACTATTGCAACATTTATTGACTTTGGTAGAAAATAGATTACGTGTCTAGCAACACTGGCTATCGGGTGTGTCGCTAATTTCGTAGATTATTACCACAAAAAATTATAGAATAAAACTTTTTTACAAAAAAATTAAACTGCCGAAAATACTGAAAAGCAAAAAATTATAAACCTTTTCATTTAACCTTAATAACTAAGTTCTTAAACTAATGTAAGTATACCAAAGTAATTTTGAGTCGGCGCCAAACAAGCAAATTAATTAATTACGTAAAGAGTGATGCGCAGCGGGCGGCGGCGCGACACGCGCCTTCAGCGGTAAATGGTTAGCGGCGCCGACTCAAAATTACTTAAGTATGAACTTAGTTATTAAGGTTAAATGAAAAGGTTTATTATTTTTTGCTTTTCAGTATTTTCGGCAGTTAAATTTTTTTGTTCAAATGTTTTATATTGTACACGCTTCGATCGAATCAGAGATGATCCCTTGTACCGCTTCTGTGCAACAAAAGATATCTGAACGACTCCGCAACTGTCATACTTTGGTGTAGTCTCAGTATTAATAATTAAGTGGACCGGACTATTGAGTCGCTCGACTCTGGCTCGTACTCGCTTGAAGGTCGCGGTAAGGGAGGCGTCAATCAACAAGTGTCAATAATCTTTTGTTAAATGAAACCAAAACAAAATGTATTAGATTTATTCTACCTTAAACAAGTGAAGGTAAACGTTAAAGGAGAAACGTTAGAAATAGTAGAAAGTACTGTATTCTTACCTTAGATAATAAACTTCAATGGTGCCCAGACATAGATAAGCTATCGAAGAGACTTAGTTCTGCAGAGTATGCAGTCAAAAAAATCCGTCATCTTACAGACGTGGATACATCTAGACTTGTTTATTTAAGCTACTTCCATAGTTCTAGAGGGCTGTTCGTGAAATCTATAATATGGGTCCCAGAGAATCCCTGCGTGATAAATTCAAAGAAATAAACATAATGACAGTAACATCTTTAGTTAAGTTCTTTAGTTAAGAAAAAGACCGTACGTCGTGTAAATGTATAATAAATTTGTAACACTATATTTGTGTAACTTAGGTATAACTCTACTGTAATACGTACCTACTACTGTTATAAATGTGATAATTATAAGGCACACTAATAATTACCTTAATTATAAGTATTTCTCTGTAAGTGAATTGTAATTCTTTTGAGAAATAAAAATATCTTCAACCGTAACATGACTAACCATGTCAGTATATTTATGAAAACTTGTTGTACACTCATAGAAATAAATGTCAGTTCCCTAAAAATAGCGATAAACATAATTTGAATACCAGAAACAAACATAAGCTCGCTGTGCCCACAACTAGGCTACACAAAATTAATGTATCTTTTAAAGAGCAATGTATACGCTTCTACAACAAAAGTCCTGGTGAGTTGCACAAATTATCAGTAAATAAATACAAATAATTTGTCAAAACCTTGCTGTGCAAAAAGGCTTACTATAAAATATCAGATTACCTAAAGGATAAAAAAGCTTGGGACGGGTTTTGCTCCAACTCGAAAAATAACAAATAACAGGCTAAAGGTTTCTTCGTCGATTCTTTACTTTAGTCTACATACCGAAGCGACAGAAATAAAAAAATATCACTTTATTTCCGTGTCAGTTTTTAGTTTTATAATTTGACCTTTTCTGAGTACTTATACATATTTATTGTATTTATGGAAATTAAGAGTCTTTGTTTTTGATTTTTTGATTTTCATTGGCTAGGTTGCGACAAGCGAGTCGCTCACGCGCTGTCTGCTGTTTTATGCTGCCATTTAAAATGTTTTCAAATGTGAGGTGAGGACTTTAAACACGTATTTGAATGTACATTGTTGTCAACGACGACCTTGGTTACGTGTTGAGGTTGTCTTGTCGTGGATCAGAGGCGCACAGCTACCACACAGCACAGAAATATACATTCAAATGAGGGCTTTAACTCGTTTAGATGCATTTCATATTGACGGCATCAGATGAAAGACAGCTCGCGGGCCACTCGTCTGAAGCTTGTGGGAATGGAAGCCATTTTGTCACTGTCAAATGTCTCTAAAGATAATGAGTTTAAATCCATATTTTTGTGCTGCGTGGTAGCGGCGTTGGATTAATGTGCGCAGAGCTTTACGTAAATCAATATTTCTATGATAAATTCCAAATGGGCAATTTATACATGTCATAATAGAAATAGGCACATTATAAAGAATTATCAATTACCCTGTACGTACTTTAAGAATGAAACTCGATATCTTGACACCGACAGTGCCACCACACCGACAGTGCCACCACACCGCCGTGTGGCACCACGGTGGGTGCACTTTCATGATACTGTACCTACTTATAGGCAAGTAGTAGGTAGGTACATAGAGCGAGCAATAACAGCCTTAAAAAAAACAAACGAAATGAGAACCTCCTTCTTTTTTTGAAGACGTAATATTCGTGACCTGTTTTCAAATGTTGAATAGATTTGTGTCGTTAAATTGAAAACTCCATTATTTGAGTGTATGAGGGCAAGACAAACGACCGGAGCATTCTCCGAGCTTGCCAAATGACGTACGCGCGCCGCATGCCGAGCGGAGCCGGGGGCATCCTTCATAGCCAGGGATCTGCGCGATTGATGGAGCCCCCGCCGCCGCCCCCCGCGCCGCCCCCGCGCCGGCCATTCATATTCATCTCATCTGTGACCTCTCCTCCTCGAGAACAAACAAGAGGCTCTGAGGCCATAGATCTAAGTAATATTCTTTAGATATAGTACGCTAACTCAACAAAGGATCTGTGTGGTGTTCCAACTATACGCAAAGACATGCTATTTCCAATCTTTTCCAATATACCTACTTATTTAACAACAAAGATGGAAAAACAGAAAAGGTACAGACCGAAGTACGACCGAGACAACAATACGCAGGCGAAACATGAACGCCGGCGGCGGCGCACCGGTCCGACTATGACTGGGGTGAGTGGACCACAAAACGCCTAATTTGAGCCTACCTTTTTTCATAAGCTAGTACTTACCTCATCTCCCCAATTTTACGTAGATCGATGTCTGAGCGGAGCACGCAACGAACGTAGCCCAATAACTCTAACTAATGAGTAACATACCTACCTCGGTAAACACTGCATGATAGTATTCAGTATCGAAAGTTATAATTCTCTATCATATACAGGGCCGTCCCACGGCTATATACAGGGTGGTTTTTTGAGAAGGGCGGTGATGGCCAAGTGCAAAACCAACTCTTGGTTGAAGAAAATTCGTGAAATGAGATGCCCTCGATTTATAAAAAAACAATAACTGCACATTTAGTTTTTTTTTCTCTTTTACTTTGATGGAAATCGACCCGAATGGCTTATCAAAAAAGGGGATTATGGGCATTACCCCCATGAGATAAAAGCCAACAAGGCGTTTATCAGGGGGAGGCCTGCGTCCAGCAGTGGACCAATACAGGCTGTTGAGGTATGATTAGTATTCTGGTAATAAGAAAAATGAGTAGCACACGGTAACGACCAAAAAGTTTGAATAGGAAGTAAGTTCTTTTCAGTGAAAAATAAAAAAATAGTGAAAATTTGCTTTTTCTTTTCATTTTAAGTAATACATTTCTTTGCAAAGATCGATCCTTATCAGCAAGGGTGTTTTTTTGAAAAATCATTCGTGTCGATTTCCGTCGAAAGTAAAAGTTAAAAAAAAAAACTAAATATGCAGTTATTGTTTTCTTATAAATCGAGGGCATGACTCCTTTCACGACTTTTCTCTAACTCTTGTGGTTTCGGACTTGGCGATCACCACCCTTGTCAAAAAACCAACCTGTATACTTCCCTCCTTGTGGCATAGCCGTGGGGCGCCCTGTATAACTCGCAGTCAAAGTTATCGAACCGGACAACGGCAACCTCGAATGAGCAGGAGCGGATGGAGCAGATCCGTATTGTGATAAGTGTACCGCAGTCGATGCTAATGGCTGGAGTGCAATACTAAACTGGGAATCGCGGACTGCAAGTGGCGGCCACCGCCCGCGCCGCCGCCGCCGCCGCCGCTCGATGGCAACTTTAATTAAACCTAACTTCTGAGATGACGTCCCTCTCGAGATAATACCGACAGCCTCCTTCGCGCATCAGAATAACGCAAACAGGACCCTATCGCGCTGGCGATAAGGGCGAGGGTCGGCGAAGGGATAGCATTGCCATCCATTAAGCTGTTGCTTCCTGCGGCTAAAGGAGACTAATTCAGAAGCAAGGTCTGTAGGAGTCTTGAAGCTGTACGATATTCCCGCCCCCACCGCCGACCCCCCGCCCCAAATGCACATTCTCCTCCACACTACGAGTATAGTATACAGTGTGAGTCTCTATAAAGTGCACATACTAAAATGGGTGAAAATATAATTATTGAATTTTATTGACAGAAAACAAGTTAAAAAAAATCAAAAAATATATTCATTTTTTATGGCCTTTTTAATATTTTTTATAACCGCTGTCTACCCATGTAAACAAACTGTTATTTCTTTTGAAGTAAGAGTCCTATTTCTATGAATCAAATTAAATTATAATCTCCAATAATAGGCCGTGCTTATAAACCAAAACTGTTACAAAAAATGCAAACCATAAATTAATAAATAAATGATATTGGAAGAAAAACTTACTATTTTTTGATCAATTTTATAAGACATAACAAATTTCTTAATAAAACGTCCTAAAAACTCTATGTTATTGTTATTTTACGTTATTTATCATCGTACTAGCTTTATATTATAATAGTAAAAAAACCAAGCCGATAACTTAAACACAACATTTACAATTTGTGGTTAAACAATGACCTTCATTCAGCTGAACAAGTTTTTTCGATAAGCTAGCAGGTAGAGCCCCTTTTTTTTCTCTTTTTTTTGGACACATTGAACAGTTAATGCACTAGTTTGATCCTGTAAATAATTTAATTGACGTCGTGAACGTTAGTGAACGAGTCTTCTTTTCAAGTCTGGCCAAAATAGCGTTTTTATCAGTATGTCCGTACTCCTCTACAGGTCGTATTTTACAACCGATCGGTACGAAACTTTGTGTACAGATTCTATGATTTTATAGAATTTTATTGTTGTCGGGATTTTTTGACTAAAGGCGTACTTTTTCCACAATAAGGCAAAAAGGCGGCTTTAGAATATCTCCGCTTTAAGAGATCTGATTTTGATGATTGTATTTTTAATTGAAAGGTAATAATAATAACTTTAAACTGTTCTGATAAAAATTTGGTAAAGATCGGATGAGGATTTTCGGCATGACAAGCAGAATAGCTCCGCAAAATGCAGTAATATGCAAGAGAGCATTTACAGTACAGCGCCACCTATTAGAACATCTTTGTAACACTTCGAGAATTATATGAAATAGCGCGGCCGCATACACCGTCGTCGTCGGATAAATAACTACAACAATTTTGGGCTGATGGATCAACGCCATCTATTGATACTAGGTACAGATTTTCGAGATTTGCTGAGGAACGTAACTTAGGTACTTTGTATGGACAATTGGTCTAATGGTTGATGTGTTTGTGCAACATTTCGTTCAAAAATTTAGATAACAATCGTATCGCAAGTGAAGTGATCTGTAATACCTATCTACCTTTCAAAGTGCACCTTACCTACCTTACCTACCCTACCCACAAACAAGATTTAATCCGTTCAGGAGAAACAGACGCCTATTATTGCACGGTGTGCATTATTTCAAAGGTCGGTAGGTACCTAAGGAAATAATTTCATTAGTGTTGAGCTAGGTATATAATTATATTTACTAAACAATTACCCTTACCTACCTACCTACCACCTAAGGTTGTAAGTTGCACAATGCACTTGCACACCACACTAGCGTAAACCAATATTTAGGTACCTACCTACTTTTATGGGTTTTTCTGATTTTTGGGTAAGTATACCTACCTGGGTATCTACCTAGGTAGGTAAAGTGTAGATACACTACCTTCCCATAGGATCATAGGGGTGAAAGGGTAACCATTTCGACTATTTTCAAAATATTTGTAAAAGTATGAACCCCACAGAAGTTCTCATTATATAGGTACCTACCTACAAACAGGAATTAAAAAAAGCCTGGTACCTACCGAACCTAAATACCTACTAAAATATCACGTTTTAAATTACTTTAATAGGTACTTAATAAGTAAATTAATTGTTGAAAAAAGTTAGTGTTCACGATGTCTACTGTTCGTAGAACTACTAGTGTTAAATAATTAGTGTTAAGTTTTATTAATTGATTTTCCCTATTAAAAACACACCAGAAGGCCCTGTCTTCAATCAACGATAGAAAATGTTGTGTTTAAGTTATTGGCTTGGTTATTTTACTATTATAAAGCTAATACAAAGTAAAATAACAATAACATAGGATTTCTGGGACGTTTTGTTTAGAAATTTATAAATTATTGTAATAATGATCAAATAATAGTAAGTTTTTCTTCCAATATCATTTATTAATTAATTTATGTTGTGTATTTTTTAAGCATTTTTGGTTTATAAGCACGGCCTATCATTAGAGATCATAATTAATTTTGATTCATAGAGATACTCTTAGTTCAAAAGTAATAACAGTTTGTTTACATTGGGTAGACAGTGGTTGTGGGATCTGAACAATAGGTAACTGGTATTAAAAAAAATATGAATCGAAGGACCGAAGATTTTGGGGTGAAATAATTATAATGCTGTATGTACCTAAGGAAAATACCTAAGGAAATAGATCTTTGCTCATTACACAGGGTAGATAAAGTAGCTTGACCACTGACCTGAATTCTCCAAACCATGCAAGGATCCAGCTTCCAGAACACAGCACCAGATATTCACTCGCGAGTGTAATGTTTTTTAGGCAGTTTTGCACGGCTTATTGTAAGTTGCACGGCAACACAAATAACAGTGAGAAGTAATCGATATTTCCAAAATTTCACGTAAATATGTCCAACTTGTACGACGGTTGAGATTGAACAGAGAGAAGCGAAGCAGCCATTTTTCACTCGTTCGTTTGTGTAGGACATGGTACGTCACATCCAGTTCTCTCGCCGATTTCCCAACAGAGGGTAGGATGAAATCGGCTGATGGCCTTACTAAATTAAACTACCCTATGTTTATTTGAGCAAAGACCGAACATACCCCCCACAGAAATTATCATGATAATTTCCCAAAGTACCTAACAGTGATTAAGTACAGCATTATAAGGTTGAAAGAAGGAATGTTGCCAAAATAGGGCAGAAACAATAAAATTTAAACAAGTTTTATGGTATATAGTAAACTTATATTATTAATTATTACATAGAAACCTACTCAAATAAAATGTTAAGCAGGTTTAAGATTTGTGAAAACTAAGTTTAATTTGAATAAGGAAGAGGACACAGCTTATTAACCGGTCTTTTTATAAGTCCCTTTTGCGTCCTCAAGGTAACAACTCGAACTATCAGATAAAATCCAATATCGCTTGCACAAAATTCCTTGTAGGGAACGAGGTCCTACGTGTAGGTACATTTTGTGATAATGCTCAATTATCAAAATTGTTAAATGACATTTTTTAGGCAACAGCAAGGGATGCTTACTGTTGTAGGGTAGGTCAGCTTCACTGATCCTACCCCCCACCCTGAGGAAATCATGCGCATCCACGAAGGGTGAAAGTTTCCTTAGAGAAGGAACAAATTTATTATTTTTTATATTATTAAGTTCGCTAGAAAAATATTGTTGTTGTGTTGTTTTTATTAAAAAGTCATGAGACGCTTTCAACTCATGAGCTGATAACGGACCGACCGAACGTTGAGATGCTTTGCAATTTTTTATAAACCGCAAACACCAAGCAATGACGCGTTGCAATTTATTAAACGATGAAAATTTTTCAATTATGGCTACTAAGTTTTCATTTTTTATGTTTTGAGAAGTGAAATTGAATGCATCAGTATTGGTTTTAAGTTCTAAAATTTCTGTTTTTTCATTTATGTAAAATGTACTGATCGGCCACAGATGAACGTCATCTTTGAGCCAAGCTGGGCCGCCTGACCAACGCTCATACTCAGCTACGATCTGAGTTGGTAATGCGCCGCGTGAGCACAAGTCAGCGGCATTGTTCTCACTTCTTACATGAAACCAGCAGTTCGACGGAACTACCTCCACCACTTGAGCGACACGGCTTGAAACAAATGTTTTTAATTTGTAGGGAGGTGTTTGCAACCAGGCTAGCGCTACGCTTGAATCTGTCAAGGCTGTAATTTTAAATGAAATGTTTTGAATGTTTTGTTTGACGAACAAAACCAGCTTGGATAGCAACACCGCAGACATCAATTCGCCCCTTGGGATTGAAAGTGGCTTAATGGGAGCGACCTTGCTTTTACTGATAAGCAAACGGGTCTTCACCTCTTTGTTTTGATTAACACTGCGTAAATAAATTACTGAAGCATAACCACGGGTCGATGCGTCACAAAATGCAACTAAATGCACATCACAAAATTTAGGTATAAGCATGTGTCGCTCAATCTTTAGTGATGAGAGGCAAGACAACGAAGTGATAAATGCAGACCACTTATCGCGTAAATCGGAAGGAAGCGGATCATCCCAACCAAGGCTTAACTTCCACAAGTCTTGCATTATGCATTTTGCTAAAAATGTACATGGGGATAAAAATCCCACCGGATCAAAAATGCTAGCAAGCAACTTGAGTACGGACCGCTTAGTATAGGTATTATCCGTCATATTGTAATCGAACGAAAAACAATCATCGATAGGTAGCCATTTTAGACCTAATACCTTCAGTGACGAACACACGGTGTCGTCACTAAAGTTTATAGCGACTGCTTGATCTGCGTCGATCCTTGCAAGCAACTCGGGGTCATTGCTTGCCCATTTACGAAGGTCAAAGCCACCAAGCTTCAACAGAGCTACGAGCTCGTCCTGTAACGTACAGGCTTCGTTAAGGTCTTGCGTCGACCATAGCAGGTCGTCTACAAAAAAACCATTCATAAGTATATCAGCCGCGCGAGGATAGCGTGCACCTTCATCAGTAGCTAGTTGCTGTAGGGAACGTACAGCTACATACCCAGACGAGCGCAGGCCGTAGGTATTCGTCACAAGCTCAAAAGTCTTTATTTTATCAGTTGGCTTTTCCCGCCACAGAATATGTTGATAACAACGTTCAGCAGGGTTGATATGAACCATTCTGTAGAATTTGGCTATGTCGGCAGTAAAGCAAACGGGATACAAGCGGAAATTAAAGATTATTTTTAATATGTCATGGTGCAGTTTTTTGCCCTTAAGTAGGTTATCATTTAATGATACGCCGTTAGATGTTGCTGCTGAGCCATCAAATACTACTCGCACGGGAGTGGTTGTACTGGAGCTCTTTACCACACAGTGGTGTGGTATGACGTACCTACTTGGCTCTGTACCGGTGTATTGTTGCATGTGCCCCATCTGCTCGTATTCGCGCATAAATTCTATGTAGGGCTCACGCAACTCAGGTGAACGAGCAAATCGTCGCTCTAAGTGCTGTAACCGACGCACGGCGTGGTTATAAGATTCACCAAGAGGATTTTGATTAGGGTCCAGTAGGATAGGTGAAACGTACCTACCGGTTTCGTCCCTGTAGTGAAGCTGAGAATAAATCTCGTCAGCGAGTTTATCGAGTGGGTTCATAGGGATGTCGCACGGCGCCTCCTCTATTTCCCAAAATGATTTTAATTGATTGTTGATGGTGTCGCTGTCATTAGTGTACGACACTAAATTGCAAGACGTTGCAATGTTAGCGACATCATCAGAAGTACACGGTACTTCAATTTTGCCACACAATACGTACCCAAAGATGCTACTTAGCGCAGTGGGCAATGTGGAACTTATTGTTATTTTATTTCCATCATAAATATGAGGAAATACATCACCTGCGAGTATGATGTCCACAGGTGACCTTTTATGGAAGTAGGGATCCGCTAACAATAGATTTTTATATTGTTGGGATATTTCTTCAGAAATTTCTACCGTAGGCAAGTCCGAAGTAATTTTTTGTAAAATAATCGCATCGATTTTTAAAGTAGGCTTATCGCAATAACGCGGTGTGATTGTGCAAGACGTCATGCCAAAGTTCTTTACTGCGTTTCCACCCAGACCTACAATATTGAACGGACATCTTTGACGTGACAACCCTAGCCGCTCTAAACAATTCAAGGTTATGAAGTTTGACTGAGCGCCTGAGTCGATAAGAACGCGGCAAGCATGGGTGTTCCCGAGTGAGTCACTCACATTAACTATGGCCGTACCTAACAACACCGTATGAAGTTTGCTTACGTTGGATGAGTGACAACTAGTGTCATGCGCTGTGCAAGCATTTATCGGTTCAACACTGCTACAGTTGGAGGGCACGGCTCGCGAGGTAGCAGGTTTGATTTCCGAGTCAATGTGCAGTAATGCGTGATGACGTTGATTACATGTAAAACATTTGTATTCACTTCGGCAGTCAGAAGTCGAATGATTTTGCTTGAGGCAGTTGTGACAAAGCTTCAATTCATCAGCACGGCTGATTCTTTGCGCAGGAGACAATTCACGGAATTGCACACAGCGAAAAATCATATGATTTTTGTCACAATGACAACAAGCGAATTTATTATCCTTCGATTGTGTTTGTGAAGCAAATACCTTCCTATTGTTGTTATCACTTGGTTTCCGGTTTTGATTGCTTGGCGTAGAATTTTTATTTTGCGAGATAGTGGAACTTGAATAAGCCTGAGAATGCTCTAAGATTTTTATTTGGTTGCGTACATGGGACATCAGCTGTTCATAGGTAGGTATAGTCGTTTGATCAAGACTTTGTTCAAATGATTTTCTTGTACTTGGGTCTAATCCTCTCAAAGCTATGTGGCACAGTACATAACTAGATAAGTGCTCAATATTAAGAGCGTTAATAGCTCGGTACGAGTGATCAAAATTTTCGATAAAGTTGTTTAAGTTTGTAGGAGACTCTGATTTAAGCGCGGGAAAGTTGAGCATCTTATCTAGGTATTTACCCACGAGCATTCTATTATCCTGATATTTGTCTAACAAGGATTGCCAGACTACCTCGTAGTTACTGGCAGTTATAGGTACACTTTTTACGATGCTAAGCGCGGAACCTTTTGTGCATGACAACAGGTAATGAAATTTGTCTATGTTTGAAATTCCAGTCTGATTGTGCACCAAAGAACAAAATGTTTCATAAAATGTAGTGAAACTCTCAATATCGCCATCGAACGTGAATAACTCGAGTTTGGGCAAACGTGGACGAATTTCAACATTAAGATTTTTATTCGTTGCACTTGGCGACACGTCAGCCATATTGTATTGGCCGGCACACAATTTTACATAAAAAAATAAGTCATCAAAGCTTTTTTGGTCGTTCTCAGAGAATTGCGTTTCAGGCTTTAATATTAATTGCAGTTCATATACATCTAAGCAAATGGCCTCAAAAGATTCGCGCAATGATTGTACTTCTGAGGCACGCAAAAGAAACATATCTTTCATGCTTGGTTGAGTATCAAGTTTTTTCGACAAATCATAAACCTGCTGCATTTGCGAAAACAAACGTTGTTTTTTAGCTATCGACTTGTTTAAATTTCTAACCGCTTCTAGGTCTTTCTTTGAGGGAGCCTTTTCTGTGTCGGTAGACATTTTATCGAAGCGTAAAGTAATAAGGGGAAGTGCCTAGGTAAATAGATTGAAATTTAACTAAAATAAAACAAGCACGGCTTGTGAATTGAACAAATCGCTGCGCACACGGTACGTAACGTCTTTGTCGCTGTTCAAAATGGCGTCTTACAAAGAAAATTACCAACGTGGTAATTATGCGTAGTGGGACAAAATTACGTAAGAATATCGAACAATATATGGTTGATTTTACGAAAATCAATTTTAATTATTCTAATCCGGCTCGAAGGACCAAAATGTGGGATCTGAACAATAGGTAACTGGTATTAAAAAAAATATGAATCGAAGGACCGAAGATTTTGGGGTGAAATAATTATAATGCTGTATGTACCTAAGGAAAATACCTAAGGAAATAGATCTTTGCTCATTACACAGGGTAGATAAAGTAGCTTGACCACTGACCTGAATTCTCCAAACCATGCAAGGATCCAGCTTCCAGAACACAGCACCAGATATTCACTCGCGAGTGTAATGTTTTTTAGGCAGTTTTGCACGGCTTATTGTAAGTTGCACGGCAACACAAATAACAGTGAGAAGTAATCGATATTTCCAAAATTTCACGTAAATATGTCCAACTTGTACGACGGTTGAGATTGAACAGAGAGAAGCGAAGCAGCCATTTTTCACTCGTTCGTTTGTGTAGGACATGGTACGTCACATCCAGTTCTCTCGCCGATTTCCCAACAGAGGGTAGGATGAAATCGGCTGATGGCCTTACTAAATTAAACTACCCTATGTTTATTTGAGCAAAGACCGAACAGTGGTTATAAAAAATATTAACAAGGCCATAAAATAATTAATATATTTTTTAGAATTTTTTTAACTTTTTTTCTGTCGATAAAATTGAGTACTTATATTTTCACCCATTTTAGTATGTGCACTTTATAAAGACGCACACTGTAGTTACTATACTTGCCTACTCTACTTTACCCAAACATTCTCATTATTTGCTTTGAAGTATATTTTGACAACAGGTTGCCCTGTTGTTTCGCAAATATTTCCTGGTTATAATACAATTAGATAAGTAACAGCAGCACGTCGTCGTCGTCGCGGCGCAGGAGTGCGTCGTCAGAATGACTCTGCGTAATATGCCCGGTTATCAGTGAGCCGCGTGAGCAAACTACCAACCACAGAGAGCTCGAGTCACCCAAACAACGTTTCCAAGGTCCGAGTCCGCGAGCCGCTTGCTTGAGGTTGCAATGCATACGGAAATAGATCACAATAAGTGATGTCAGTCCTCATCACCTCCTGTACCCACATAACCACATTCCGGAACGTGTTCATTATGTACATTACATCTTGATGGATACTTAGTACGATTCCAAATCTCTTGTAGTCCAGTGAATCAGACGCGCCGCGCCGCCGCCGCGTCGCCGCTGCGCCGCCGCCGCGCCGCCGCCGCGCCGCCGCCGCGCCGCCGCCCGCGGCCGGCCGCCTCGCAGTAAGTTGGTATTATTGCCTTTCATTTGCATAATGCCTATTTTTCCGTGATCGCATCGATGGCGATATCCGAGTCATTACATTAAGAGCCCTTAGCAACCCTTTCATTTAAATTTAAACGACTTCATTAAAGCAGGATGTTCTGTTGGCGATTAGACGAATCAAACCCGATGCTTCTGAATGCTCCAACCTGTGCTTTAGAATTCGTTTCCTTTCTTATTTATGTAAGTAGGTAATTCTATAATGTCGAGTAGGTATTGAGTTGGGAAGATTAGTTACATATTTGGGTGAAGCTAGCTAGGGCTAGGGGTAGTAGAATATTACTTATTCAACTAGAATCTAGATTATGTGGATCGGAAGTTACTCATTGGTATGGAAAATTAAATGACAAAACAACACATTAATAAAAAAATCTGTTTTATAGCATTCATTACGTTGTTTGCTTGTAAAATAATGTGATAAAGTAGAAGATAAACCGTAGATAAGGGATGTTTGTTTATAAACGCTGTACTATCCAATAAACGTCTAAATGTAGGTATATACGTGACATCACAGAACATACATCAAGTGACGACGTAGCTGTACTGTATATTCTGGATTCTGGTGACATATATTTTTTTTACGTGTAAATATAACTATTTACCTACACGGTACCAATACTAAGCACTCAGCCCGTAGACCAGCGCGACGTCGGTCACTCTCATTCCTCACGCACTTACTGCAAGGCAGTGGCGCCGCCCGCGACGTCGGTCACTCTCATTCCTCACTCACTTACTGCAAGGCAGTGGCGCCGCCCGCGACGTCGGTCACTCTCATTCCTCACTCACTTACTGCAAGGCAGTGGCGCCGCCCGCGACGTCGGTCACTCTCATTCCTCACGCACTTACTGCAAGGCAGTGGCGCCGCCCGCGACGTCGGTCACTCTCATTCCTCACTCACTTACTGCAAGGCAGTGGCGCCGCCCGCGACGTCGGTCACTCTCATTCCTCACTCACTTACTGCAAGGCAGTGGCGCCGCCCGCGACGTCGGTCACTCTCATTCCTCACGCACTTACTGCAAGGCAGTGGCGCCGCCCGCGACGTCGGTCACTCTCATTCCTCACGCACTTACTGCAAGGCAGTGGCGCCGCCCGCGACGTCGGTCACTCTCATTCCTCACTCACTTACTGCAAGGCAGTGGCGCCGCCCGCGACGTCGGTCACTCTCATTCCTCACGCACTTACTGCAAGGCAGTGGCGCCGCCCGCGACGTCGGTCACTCTCATTCCTCACGCACTTACTGCAAGGCAGTGGCGCCGCTCGCGACGTCGGTCACTCTCATTCCTCACTCACTTACTGCAAGGCAGTGGCGCCGCCCGCGACGTCGGTCACTCTCATTCCTCACGCACTTACTGCAAGGCAGTGGCGCCGCCCGCGACGTCGGTCACTCTCATTCCTCACTCACTTACTGCAAGGCAGTGGCGCCGCCCGCGACGTCGGTCACTCTCATTCCTCACGCACTTACTGCAAGGCAGTGGCGCCGCCCGCGACGTCGGTCACTCTCATTCCTCACGCACTTACTGCAAGGCAGTGGCGCCGCCCGCGACGTCGGTCACTCTCATTCCTCACTCACTTACTGCAAGGCAGTGGCGCCGCCCGCGACGTCGGTCACTCTCATTCCTCACTCACTTACTGCAAGGCAGTGGCGCCGCCCGCGACGTCGGTCACTTTCATTCCTCACTCACTTACTGCAAGGCAGTGGCGCCGCTCGCGACGTCGGTCACTCTCATTCCTCACTCACTTACTGCAAGGCAGTGGCGCCGCCCGCGACGTCGGTCACTCTCATTCCTCACGCACTTACTGCAAGGCAGTGGCGCCGCCCGCGACGTCGGTCACTCTCATTCCTCACTCACTTACTGCATGCAAGGCAGTGGCGCCGCTCGCGACGTCGGTCACTCTCATTCCTCACGCACTTACTGCAAGGCAGTGGCGCCGCCCGCGACGTCGGTCACTCTCATTCCTCACGCACTTACTGCAAGGCAGTGGCGCCGCCCGCGACGTCGGTCACTCTCATTCCTCACGCACTTACTGCAAGGCAGTGGCGCCGCCCGCGACGTCGGTCACTCTCATTCCTCACACACTTACTGCAAGGCAGTGGCGCCGCCCGCGACGTCGGTCACTCTCATTCCTCACGCACTTACTGCAAGGCAGTGGCGCCGCCCGCGACGTCGGTCACTCTCATTCCTCACGCACTTACTGCAAGGCAGTGGCGCCGCCCGCGACGTCGGTCACTCTCATTCCTCACGCACTTACTGCAAGGCAGTGGCGCCGCCCGCGACGTCGGTCACTCTCATTCCTCACGCACTTACTGCAAGGCAGTGGCGCCGCCCGCGACGTCGGTCACTCTCATTCCTCACGCACTTACTGCAAGGCAGTGGCGCCGCCCGCGACGTCGGTCACTCTCATTCCTCACGCACTTACTGCAAGGCAGTGGCGCCGCCCGCGACGTCGGTCACTCTCATTCCTCACTCACTTACTGCAAGGCAGTGGCGCCGCCCGCGACGTCGGTCACTCTCATTCCTCACTCACTTACTGCAAGGCAGTGGCGCCGCCCGCGACGTCGGTCACTCTCATTCCTCACTCACTTACTGCAAGGCAGTGGCGCCGCTCGCGACGTCGGTCACTCTCATTCCTCACTCACTTACTGCAAGGCAGTGGCGCCGCCCGCGACGTCGGTCACTCTCATTCCTCACGCACTTACTGCAAGGCAGTGGCGCCGCCCGCGACGTCGGTCACTCTCATTCCTCACGCACTTACTGCAAGGCAGTGGCGCCGCCCGCGACGTCGGTCACTCTCATTCCTCACGCACTTACTGCAAGGCAGTGGCGCCGCCCGCGACGTCGGTCACTCTCATTCCTCACGCACTTACTGCAAGGCAGTGGCGCCGCCCGCGACGTCGGTCATTCTCAACTTGTGCTCTCTTGCATTTTTCCGCTGGGCTCTGAAGCTTTTCCGGACATGCTTCGATTTTGAAAAGTAATAAAACGAAAAGCTTTTTTCCCCAAAGCATTGTAGGACCTTCAGTTCGTAAGGCTATGTTATTTCATTTGAAGCTGGTGGAGTCAGTTTACAATCAAATGACTGCGTACCTACCGACTAAAACTTGTAGGGTACATAAGATTTGGTAGGAACATCTCAAGTGGAGTGGAGAGTGGTCCAGTGGAGTGGAGTTGGTTACATTCATTTCAATAACTCCAAATACAATATTCAATCCCAAATCAATCTGCCGCAGAAAAACATTTACTAAATTTTAAATCTCTGTCTCAAAATTTGAATAAGATGATGAATGTATAATGCAAATTACAGTACAGCAAGCGGGCGAGCCACTCAACCACAGGACACATAAATGATCGCGAGATCCAAACTACAACACAGCTTTTAACCGTTTTACGAGTTCACTCTCCGAGTAGATCTCCGGCGGGCGAGCGCGGCCATTAGCGGCCTTAGCGCGTGCGTAAGCGCTGAATAATTACGCACATTCGTGCGAATAAATGATCCACAGGCAAACTTAGAAAGCTAATACAATACACGCACAATACAATCCTCTCCCGGCGCTACGGCGCACACCGTGACGGTAGACCCCTGCCAGCGTCGTTGATGTTCTCTGAAGCAAACGTAACAACCAGAGGGGTTATTAATGAGACGTGATCGTGGCGTCCTTTCTGAATACCCGAACGTAGTCATAGGATCTTTGTGACTAGGTACCTAGTTTATTGCACCTACTTCAGTTTGTTGTCTGACTTATAAATTGTCGGAAAGTCAAACCTCACATTCGTGAAAATGCGAGTAGTTTGTTTCTGTTGATGTAGCGAAGGTACGTACGAGCTACTTCAGCGGAGCTTTGGCAGTCCTACCGCCAGCCAACGACGGTGGGGGGGGTTGTCACGGCTTCGTTAGGCTTCCGTGTGAGTGGAGCAGGCACGTGGCGTAGTACTGGTGCAGGGGTAGGGTGCTTCAGGTGATCGACGGCACTTTGCGGTAACTAGGCCATTAAAGGTATCTGTAATGCCTTTGTCATGTCACTCCTATTAGGTGATTTACTAACCGACCATAATTAAATATTTATGTTGAATTCCATTGATTATTATATTGTCAGTAGCCACTGCACCCGCACCAGCTGTGGATTCATGAATTCGGAACTCGGTGACTCGGAGACACGCGCACGCGGCACCGCCCGAGTGAGACTCAGCAATACTCAGCAACAGTATAATGTGTCCATGTACGAGTATGTCACTCGTCATGCCGACGACTGTGTCGTTCAGGTTTTCAACCGACGTAAAGCGGAGGAGGTTCTCAAGTCGTCGCGTATATATTATATACTAGCTGCTGCCCGCCGCTTCGCACGCTATGTTTCTATGGAAACGCATAAAGGTGATTTGTATCCCATGGGAACTGATTTATGGGATAAAAAATAGCCCATGTTTTATTCCAGTCCTAGAATTATCTGTATGCAAAATTAAAAAAAGCCCGATCCGTTCAGTAGTTTTCGCGTGAAGAAGTAACAAACATCCATCCATCCAAACTTTCGCATTTATAATATTAGTGTGATTTTTTTGTGTATGACCACGCATAACTTTTTACAGAGAAGTCCAATTTCGATAATTCTTTTTTTATTAATTTATTTTATTAATATTTTTTATCCTACCTTGAAGTTGGTCCCACATAAATTTGGAAAAAAAATCTTACCCTAAGGGTGAGAAATAGCGGTGATTTATTGTTAAGGAATTTTAATTAAGTATATATTTTTGTAATTTATTAAAGTTAACACTACATACACAAATAGATAACAGTTAATAGCTAAAGTAAGGTAGGTAGCCATTTTGAAAGTAATCAAAAACTAAGCATGTAGTAATTAGTAGATTATAACCACAAAAAATTATAAAATAGTTAAACTTAATGACAGCGGGGTCGTATTGTTGTTAATAACACGTTATTAACAACAATACGACCCCGCGGCTCGCTTCGCTCGCCTTGCTGTGTAACGTATTGCGGTTCGCTTCGCTCACCGCATTCCGACATACGCCTGCCGTCATCAAATTCGTAATCCTTACTACGATAACATGGGGGCATGTCAGTCGAAAACGATACCCATATCAAATTCTTGGATGGGGTTCAGGGGGGTTGGGCATTGGGGATTTGGATAAAACATCCATCCTAAGGATGTTTGATACATCTTCACACAAAAACTACTGAAAGATGATTTTGTAAGCAGGTAGTTTTAGGCCTCGAATAACACAGGATTTTTATCCCATAAATCAGTTCCTATTGGATAGATAATAGTATCCTATAAACGGTTCCATAGAAACAACGCGTGCGAAGTCGTCAGCATTTAAACTAATAAGTACAAAATATAATTATCTAAGTATATATTAAAAGATCCCCCTGCGGACTCTCGTGTTGAGTCGACGTGTAACAAGAGCTCATTTCATAATTTTATTTAAATTTATTTTATATTCGGATATTCTTGAACTTTGCAATTTTGCTTGAACTCGGACCCTCTCGTTTCTGCCTGGGATATTCGCCGTGCTGCCTCGCGGCCATATTGGAAGGCGTCGGATCTCTCTTTTCACTGGACCTGATGGTGTGCATGGGCTTTGGACTATTTTACAAATCTGTGAGTGAAAACTTTTTCAACATTACCTAGTGCACAAAGTGGGTCCGGCCTGATTCGAACCCGAGCGCGCTGCCTGCTTCGCCGTCGAATTGAGTCCGAGACCAACTGAGCCAAAGTGGCATGAGCCGCCCGCCCGAAATTTATATACGGATCCTGTTTCCTACTTTTTAACTATCTGAACGTTATTGAGGCTTACAGCTTAGCAAATAAGGCTGATTATCGCTTGACTGATCGCACTGCTATGCATTGTCACGGATGCAAATCACAATTCAACAAGGATAATTTGCTCAAATGCAACAATTGTGCTTCGGAATATTGCTTTATTTGTTTGAATTTAACGCATACAGCATCAAACCAATTAAGTACTGACCAGCTTGCATCACTAAGCTGCCCTTTTTGCCAAAACGTGACAAGGCGCAGGAATAACGCTCACACTTCAGTCTCACTAGATGACACCTTGAATGCTTCGTTTAGTCAGATTACTGCAGAAGCTCATGATACGGTTGCTATGAGTTCTTCGTCAGGCTCTAGCATAGCTGGCGGGTCGGTGACTATGGAAAATATCAGTAAACTCTTCGACATGAAACTTGCGCCTGACTCTCCTCTGATGGTTAATCTACGGAACTCTCTGAAGAAGGATATGGAGGAAATGGTAGCTGTCGAGGTTAACCGCGCCATTGAGAAAATAAAAGTTGATTTCTCTTCAACAACTGATTTCATCACTTCTGAACAAAAAGATATCAAATCTGAGATTTCTCATAAGGATAAGGCGATCGAAAATCTCCAGTTTCAGCTTTCCAGAAGTGAAGAAAAATTATCGAAGCTTCAAAATCGCGTTTTCTCGGTGGAAAAGCTCTCCCGCGACTTGAATATTGAGCTTCATGAGCTGCCAGAGAACAACAATGAAAATCTCGCTGAATTGTTCAAAAAGCTGTGTGAGTGCTTGAAGGTTAACATCAGCGACTCGGATATTAGAGCCTGTCGTAGGGTTGCTAAGATGAATCCTAGCTCGAAGAGACCCAGGAATGTTCTGGTTTCACTGTCGTCGCAACGTCTTCGAGATGAGCTTCTCTCCGCGGTTACTCGTTTTAACAAGTCTAACCCGGGTGACAGGCTTGGGACCAATCATATTGGTATCAAAAGTGCAGCCTCGCGCCTCTATTTAGCTGAACATTTGTCACCTGAAGCTAAAGAGTTACATAGCCTAGCAAGGAATTTCTGTAAAGAATATAATTATAAGTTTGTGTGGGTCCGTTTTGGTCAAATTAATATTCGAAAGGACGAGAAAAGTCCCGCTATCATTATTAAAAGCATTGATACAATTAGTAAATTAAGAAGCGAGTAGGTAGTTGTATAATTGCTTTGTATCTACTGTGTAAAATTATTGTAGTCTGTTTTAGTAATCACAAATTCAATTTTATTGATAGGTATGTTTTCTATCTATTATCAAAATGTTAATAGATTACGTAGTAAATTAGTTGACTTTAACTTAAATCTCTTAAACAGCAATTTCGACATTATATGCTTGACGGAAACTAATCTTAATAAATCCGTTTTTGATTCGGAAATAGTTGATTCCCGTTACGTTGTCTTTAGAAGAGATAGAATTGACTCTTGCTCTAATAAAACTGAAGGCGGCGGAGTTTTATTAGCTATTCAAAAGAAATATCAAGTTATCCGTCAGGCATCTTGGGATAGTAGAATGGAGGATGTCTGGGTAAGCGTTTTACCAGAAAATCGCGGTTCTCCGCGTATCAACATATGTGTGTGCTATTTACCACCGGACTTAAGTTACGATAATTTGGATGAATTCTACGCTCATTGTCAAAAAATTATATGCAACGATTATCCGGAAGACCTTTTTTTATTGATAGGGGATTTTAACCATCCTGATTACAAATCCTCTATTTGTACGGGTGCTTCAATACCATCTTTCGCCTCTATCGATGTCTCATTACATAGTAAAAGACTTCGTTTACTTGAAGAACTAATGGTATTATGTAACCTGAGACAATACAACTACGTGCCTAATGATAGAGATCGGATCCTGGACTTAGTGCTTTCAAATCTCGATAGTATTTCAGTTAGAGAAATAACTTCTTTGAGTCGATTAGACAAACCGCATCCTGCGATTTTGATAGAATTGCCGAAATTAAGTGTTACTAGAGGTCTCAAGTGTCGTAAAACTAAGCACCTTAACTTCTTTAAATGTGATTTAGATAAAATTAAATGTGACCTAACTTCTGTAGACTGGTACGGAATTTTAAATTCGCCTGACATTGATCACTGTACAAAAACATTTTACGACACGCTTTTTGAAATAATTCGCAAACATACGCCACTGACCTCACATAAATGCACGAATTTTCCTACCTGGTTTAGCAAGCCTTTAATTAACTGTATCAAGGAAAAAAATAAATTTCACAAATTACATAAAAAATTTGGTAATCCGCGCGATTACGACACATTTTCATTATTGCGCGATCGATGTAAGGCACTGTCCGAGGAATGCTACAAACGATATATTTCATCTACTGAGGACTGCATTGAAAAAGACATTAAATCCTTCTGGAGGTACATCAAAAATAGAAAAGGCCATGTATCTATACCTCAAACGATGTCCTTCGGAAACGAAGCTACATCCGATGGACAAACAACATGTGAGCTTTTCTCCCGTTATTTCGGTTCAGTTTTTGTCACAGACCCATGTTGTGCGTCTGCTGCAGATGTTGATACGTCACTAAATATTGATGACTGCATTTCTTCTTCTCTAGCACAGGTTTTAATAAATAAAAGAGAGATCGAACTGAAAATTAAGCGTTTGGATGGAAGCAAGGGTGCAGGACCTGATCAATTACCTCCCTCTTTTATTAAATCTTGTGGAAAAGAGCTTTCCACTCCTCTTTGTATCATTTTTAACAAGTCTCTCAAACTAGGTATATTTCCCAGTCAGTGGAAAACTGCACACATTGTTCCAATTCATAAAGGCGGAAAATTTGGTAATTCTTGGCTTCGTCCTAAGATCAACAAAGGGCTTTAAAAAACCTCATAGTCTTTTGTACCTCTTCTTTGCCTTGGTCAGAAGTGGTTTGGAGTATGGCAGTACAGTATGGTCTCCAAATTACAAAGTACATATAAATGCTATTGAACGAGTGCAAAGAAAATGCCTTAGATTAGTAATATACCGTTACCAACCCGGGCGCTCTACTTTCAGCTATGAGGATCGGTTATGCAGATTTAATGTACAATCCTTGGAAACACGTCGCTTATACTTTGATCTCGTTTACCTATACAAGATCATGCATTCTGTTATTGATTCTCCCGAATTGTTGTCATATATTTCTTTAAATACCAAATTTAGCGCACGTAGAGCCACTTACAGTAATTTATTTTCATTACTTACTTATAAAAATAACATTTCATTTTTTAACCCACTATCGAGAATGTGTCGCCAGTATAACGAACTTTCAAAGGTGAATACAGAAATGGACATATTTTGTCCTAGTTTAAACAAGTTTGTTAAAACTCTTAAAGACATCCTCCATTTTAACCGCAGGGGCGGCGATGCTCGTGAGAGCAACATGCCCACTGTGGCCAAGTAATTAAATAGGTAAATAGTAGTTTGCATGGTTATTTCTTTTTAGTTTTGGTTTATTTTGTTAATACCTATATTCTCTGTTGTTAACTTGTTATTTCTTAAATTACATATTATATTATGTTAAAATGTCTACTTAACACGTCTAATTATATGCTGTGTACACATAGGTTACGTCTCAAGCCAGTTCGTATTCTCATTGAATTTTTTGTGTTATATTATTGTTGCTTGTTATGTGTTTTGTGTACCTAATAAACATAAATAAATAAATAAAAATTATGTAATTACCCTTGGAAAAAGTCTTCTATGGTACTCGAGCCCGAGCACAACGCAGTGAAGGCAAAGCGAAACGTACAGTTTTACAGTTCATATTGTTATCAATAAATTGCTTTTAAACTAAAACATGGCGGCTTGATGCTCGTAATCATGAATCAATTTCAATTTGCCTGCACTAAATATATTGTAAGTACCCCATATAGTACCTAGCTCTCAGCGTACGACACGGGGGCAGGCGGCCCCGCCACGTACCCGAAACGCCGGGGCCCGCCGGGGCCTGCGCGGGGCCGGGGCCGGCCCCCGTGACCGCTTGTCACTAAACTTGCCCCCAAGTTTAGAGACGCATCACTATATTTAGTCGAACTCTATGATCCCAGCGCCCAGCCTGAAACCGTGCGGACGAGCGCAGGGGCGCACTGGAGGATTGCTCACTTTGGGCCTCACGCGATGTAGATAGATAGACTGAAACGTTGGCTTGTCAAGCAGAGTTTCTATTCTGTGGCACACGCAGGAGCAGTGCGCCTCATGGGGCCGCAGCGACCAACTCGCGGCGATTATAGGCCGAGACGTTCGTCTCTACCAAGCGTGGTAGACGTGGACACTCACGGTAGGGCTGGTCCACCAGTTCAAAGTCGCTCAGCGAGCTATGGAAAGAGCTATGCTCGGAGTCTCTCTGAAGGATAAAATTCGTAACGAATACATTCGACAGAGAACCAAAGTTATCGACATAGCTCAAAGAATTAGCAAGCTGAAGTGGCAGTGGGCCGGCCATATCTCGCGAAGAACCGACAACCGCTGGGGTAAACGTGTTCTTGAGTGGAGACCACGACTCGGCAAACGTAGTGTAGGACGCCCTCCGGCCAGGTGGGATGACGATCTGCGAAAGACTGCAGGCAGATGCTGGATGCTGCAAGCTGAAGACAGGGCGATATGACACTCATTAGGGGAGGCCTATGTCCAGCAGTGGACTAATATAGGCTGATGATTATGATGATGAAGCGTGGTAAATGCCATGATCGGTCGCGAAAGGTGGGACGCAGTGATCTCTATTGCGAGGCGGTTATGGTGTATAAGAAGGCCGCGTAGCGGGTCAGAGAGGATGGCGCCCAATCTGACCCAATCCAGCGCAGACGACCGGGAGGACGGAGGAGGCGATTCGCCCGTCTCCTTCGTCCTCCGTAGTGGAGTCGCCGGTCGGGAGTCGGTCGCTTGCACGTCTCCATATGTCTGAGGGATGGCTCTAGTGAACGGGGCTATGCCTCCATAGGCCGAGGCCCATGAACCTACGGGCACACCGCTGCTGGGGCAAGATTGTGAGTGCTAGCGCGACCCGATCTTGCCCCACTACGGCAGAGGACTGTTCACGGGTAGGTTTGTAGTGGGTTGAAGCCCCACACACCCCTTACGGCACCCCCGTAACGGGGGATAGGGTGATGCCATTTTCCCACCCAAAAAAAAGGCTCGGGCCCACTGCCCCCGGGCTCGGTCCTGCTGACTCCGGGCCCGGCCCGGCTGCCCCGCACGGGACGCGCCGAGTCCGTCAAACACCCGACTAGAGTTAAGTTTTAATCAAGAACATTAATTACGAGACGGCGGCAACTTTCACGGCCTTAATTGAAACTAGGATCAGGCGACCCCTCGGCCGCTTGTCTCGCCGCAGACACCGCCGCGCGGGGGACGCGACCTAATCAGCTGATATATAGAACGTATGTATATAAGGATTATTTTATAAAAATCATTACATGTATTATTATAACTTTGAGGATTTTAAATAAACACAATGACTTATTTGCTAAAAATAGATCCCCAAACGGCAAACAAAAAGATCATAGTAATGTATTACAGAAATAAAATGTGTCCAGCGCTCCCCGGGACACTAACAATACAATATTCTCGTTATTGCCCCGGCGGGAAGACGCCGTGAGTTATCTCCGGGTCAGTTCCCGCCGCAGCCGCCGCCGCCGCCCCTGCATGCTTATCTGATGACGACGCGGAGCGCCGCCCGCGCGGGGACACCAGCACAACTAAAAACGACTTTTCAAAATGGTGGGCGGTTTGCGGCGACTCTCTGCGAGCGAGTCCGCGCCGCGTGATCTATGACGTCACCATGCTAAAGCTCTGCACCAGCAGCACCTCGGTAACCACTGTACGAGGTACCCAGCAGTTGCTCCAAGTATTCTTCGGCAAACTACGTTATGTTAAGAGCCTTATCAAAAGGTGATATAGTACAGTTGCGGAGTTACGCAAGCAATCTAACTTAGCACTTGCGACGGCGCTCCAAGTTTAATGCCCGATGATGCACGACTCGCTCTCGGCGACGTCTCCTCTAAGCCAGCTCGCAGGAGCTCGCGCACCGATCATTCACATTCCTAATGAAAGCCTCCTTCATCTTTGCTCTGTAACTTGATTGCTGTTCTATTTTAAGTAGATGGAGTCAATTTTATACCTTTACATTATAATCAAATTCTGGGCGTCCCACGGCCATGCCACGTGGGGGGAAAGTATCCTAAATATTGTAGATAGAAAACTTTACTGAAACAAGACTTCATTTTGATTCTAAAAACAATATAAACTGCATTCAAAGATTTTATAAAAATCGATGGTCTGATCTGAACCGGGATTCGAACCCGCCAAATTGTAAAAAAACTACCCGTATAATTACGATACCGATCAAAAGGCTTCATCGTTAGCATCGATGTGAGTAAAATTCGGGAGATTGGGCACTGGCCTCTCGAAAGTGGAACGCTCAAATTGAGTCCAATTAGGTCCACCCACCTCAGTCGCAGTCTGACGGCGCTACCGGCGTACGTTCTTCGCGTGTATTGTTGTCTCGATCGCACTTTGGTGTAAGTAAGTACGTCTTTGTCGAGACTTCATTTTGAAGAAGACTTCATTTTGATTTTGAATGCAATATGCATCTAGCAAGTCTTCTTACTGTAACATTTTCTATGTACAATATTTAAGATACTTTCCCTTCATGTGGCATGGCCTGGCCGTGGGACTCTAGTATAATATTCATAATCATTGTCAATCGCAGCGGTTGTTTTGTTTATCTAAAGAATGTCCAAGTTCACGAGCAGCACCAATGTCCATGTTTGTAGAATGTCCTTCCAATGATCAAAACGCAGATAGCGTCTGATTTATCAAAGTCAGATGTGATTGTGTTTAATCAATTTAATCATCGTGGTGATTATTGTGTGTAGTCACAATCACGGTACTCACTGACTGACAAAATAATCGGAGATATAATGTACTTCAGGAAAAAATGCCACTGAAGGAAGACTTTGGTCGCCCTGATAGTGCTCAGTGACTCATTGTATCTAATCATTTTAATTCTTGACAGTGTAAACAAGGATTTGTGAAGTCATTTCCATTCTCGAGGTAAGTAAGTAGTCGAGGTGGGAGCTGTCTCGCAACAGTATCCAGATGTATAGAATTCACCTGAAGTGGATCCAAACCCGCCACCCTGTGCGCGAGCGGTTGGGCGGGCGGGCGCGGGGTGCGGGGCGCTGAACTAAATCAAACATGCCGGAAACTTGGTCCAGTTACTGTTTGATCTGTCTTCCTGCTGACACTAGGCGCTGCTCGGGCCGAGGAGCGCGGGGCGCGGGGCGCGGGGGTTGTTCTAGAGCTGGAACTTGTTCTATGCGTTCTTTGTTTCGTATCGATCTTTAAAATAACCGTCAGGCTTGGAATTATATAAGTATGCGTAACACGAAACGCGACGGTAGTCTATGGTCATCTTTTACTTTTGACGAGACCCTACTCGATGGTACGGGGAATAAAAACCACGCACGTTTTTATTTAAACAATGTTTTATTTGATTATTCCTAAATAACCGAAATTTACAATAATATTGGCTTTGAGGCAGTTGCGATGATATGATATCGACAAGAAGAGAACTATCGAATAAAATTTGAGCTTGGTTTTATTTGTGTGATAGTGAAGATGTTTCGCGTGTAGGCAATATAGTGCGGGGATGAAGTATAGACGCGAACAGCGCTTCGTAGCAGTGCACGAGTGTCTCCGTGCCCGCGGCCGTGGGAGCGGTCCGAGTCTGTATGCTGTTGCAACTAACTGACAGACCTGCTCGAGGTAGCTCGTTGCGAGTTAGTTTGGCACCGTATCCCCCAGCTCCCTCGCCGCCGCCCGCTGTTTGCTGCCACACCGCAGCGTACTGCGAGTGGCCTGGAGACCAAGGTTTAAGAAGATGTGTAGACTAATGTAGTACCTGCCCTTTGCAGAAAATGAAAAAGAAATTGCGCTTCGGCTTGCAGTACATTGTAGACCCGGTGCGCGCCGAGTGCACTGTGCACGCCGCGCCGGGGGAGCCCTGCGCCGCGCCGGGCGGAGGCCTGCGCCGCGCCGGGCGGAGCGGGCGGCGTGTCTCCGGGGTTGGCGCCGCGCCAGGCCTCCGCCGCCGGGTCGCTGAAAAACCTTCCTGCCATGATTTATGTCCCACTTCGCTCCTAGCCGACCTGAAACGAACGAATCCATGGAAATGCAGATTTCACTTCGTCTTCCGGATTCAATGCAAATTCCACTCGGATTCGATTTCTATCCGAAATGGACCGACGACGAACTTTAAACTGTTTTTAAAAGATTTTAGAATGAGGGGAATATTCAAAGTTCTGGGCTTTAATCCAAAACCTGGTGCTCGCTGTGCGGTCGGCAGATGCAGGCAGCGCGGGGTGAGGGGTGCGCAGGGCGGGGGGCGCTGCAACCTGCAAGTGTCGCTGCGCTCTCTCTGCGTGAATTTGTCAGCGCGCGGCAGAGTAATGGCCGCCTAGATAAACCCGCGCTAAACCGACTATTCTAAGGAATTTATAATACTGAGCCCAAAATAAAAACATAATCTCGGGACTGCGGATGCATAATTAAGCAGTTAGTCCGTACTCGCGGATTACTAGATAACGGACTAGCTGCGTGACTTTGGACTCTATATTTTGCAGAGTAAGGCTGAGAATGAAGTCTGTTAGATGACAAACAATTTCGATAGTGCGCTGTAGTCCGCGAGGCTATAATTTGGGGCTACGAGAGGAGTGCGAGTGTTTGCTTGTTTTGGATTTTGTGGATGATTCGTGACCTCCAGTCGCCAGCACGCGACATGTCGCGGTCACTGTCCACCCGCTTCCGTCCCGGGTCTGTCCCGTCCCGTCCCGTCCCGCGCCGCTCTATTCGCATCGCATCGCGATAAACTTGTCGGGATTACCGCATGAGCTTTTTAAACAAAAGTTACCGACGAAAGAGAACAGTTAATCTGTGGACTTTTGCGATTAACTGAGCCGGTAATATTTTGGCTTCCGCCCGCTGATTTAAAAATTTAACGACGGTCTTAGGAGCTCTGCATTTTTCTATTTATCTTTCGAATGTGTGTGGAGTACAAGCGTAACAGAGTGAATGTGTGTGGAGTATAAGCGTAACAGAGTGAATGTGTGTGGAGTATAAGCGTAACAGAGTGAATGTGTGTGGAGTATAAGCGTAACAGCGTGAATAACGAGCACAAGAGACTGGTGCAGTACCTTTTTGTTTCTGGTGTGGTAATAAACTCAACCCACCGGCGCCGACAGTTGTACCAGCATCCACCGGCGCCGACAGTTGTACCGGCTCCCACCGGCGCCGACAGTTGTACCGGCTTCCACCGGCGCCAACAGTTGTACCGGCTCCCACCGGCGCGACAGTTGGATCAGCTCCCACCGGCGCCGACAGTTGTACCGGCTCCTACCGGCGCCAACAGTTGTACCAGCTTCTATCGGAACCGACAGTTGTACCGGCTCCCATCGCCGCCGACAGTTGTACCGGCTCCCACCGTCGCCGACAGTTGTACCAGCTTCCCCTGTCACTGATAGTTGTACCGGCTCCCACCGGCGCCGACAGTTGTACCAGCCTTCCCCGTCACTGACAGTTGTACCGGCTCCCAAAGGCGCCGACAGTTGTACCAGCATCCACCGGCGCCGACAACCAGACTACTCTAAACAACATCAATTTATTGGTCTCTTGCCCATCGTCCCAAGTACAGCCTTCGAGGCATGCTGCCGCGATTTCACACAGTTCACTCTAGTTTAGCAAAGTGATGTGTTGTGTTGCTTGAGTGAGTTTGTTTGTATACTTAGTAATACGCTTCGTCACGCATCGGGCGCAAAAAGGCAAGTTGTAAGCCACGTCGTAATCTGATGAATTGAAATAATGATGCAATAAAGTGGTATCGACGGTACGCGTGCACCGGGCGGGCCTGCCTGCTCGCCAGAGGGCGCCTCCCCCGAGGGCCGGCGCCGGCGGCCTTGAACCATTAGACTCCTACAAAATAGGGAACGATGCGCGATCATCATAATGCAACAAATCATTAAGACACATGGGGTTACGAGTCCTTATCACATCATAAGGTGATGACAGAAATCTAACAACTAATTTCACCGCTCATCGCGTAGCAACTTTATTGTGGGAATGTCCAAGTGTATGTGAGAGCGTTAAATAAACCCGCGTCAACCGATCGGCCCCGCCGGAGGCCTCCCGGCGGGCCCCCGGCGGGGCCCAGGCCTCTCGTCCATAAATCCTGACCCTCGTGGCTAACGCCCGTGTTCTAACTCACTGAACTATAACATTTTTGCAAACAGCCCACAAACTGTACCCGCCGACATAAAACAAGCCGCTCGCCACTTGCCCGCGTATAAAACGAGCCCGCGATCAAATCAAAACGAATCTACCCGCAGGAAACAAATCTGCTCTCTTAGCAAATATTGAACTGACCTACGAGTTCTACTCGATTGTTTCTGGACGTTTTTTAAAAGCCTGCGTTAGGTATAACCACTTATAAAATAAGATTCTTTATGTTTCTGCTCTAAGTTCGATTCAATTATGCAAGGTGCTTTAATCGAGCGCAAAGTGTAGCCACTCCGAGCTGCCTCGGCCACCGCGTAGTGAAGTGTTGTAGTAGCTAGTAGGTATGTATGTAGGTACTAACTAACCTACCTATCTCAAAGCTAGACATTTTCATTCAATTTCTGGCAGCGCGTTGCGAGCTCGCTCTCTGGGACGTAGATTAGAATCTGGAGCTTTTCAGACTCGGATACATCAGGCTCCCTCACAAACTCCGCTACATAATACTTGTTTTAGATATCTTGCTTGGATAATATTTTGTTACACGACACACTTGTCTCCATGGACAGGTATCGCACACACGTCCTGAGGCCTGCACCGCGGAGAGGAGGCCGCCGGCAGCGTAACAATAAAGTAAAGAGCAGCTTACCTATACGGCTCAACAAACTGTTAAGGTTTTCAAGGATCTCAATTTTAAACCCTGTCCTAAACACCAAAGTAAGAGAGTTATTTAAGATTTACAAGTAATCTTTGTAAATTAATAAACTTTTTATAAAAGGCAGGGGGCGTGGGGTTTCGGCATTATCCAATCAGCGCTCAGACGTCCACGGCTGGACATGGACATGCCCTGCACAGCTGGCTTTGCCGGAGACACAACGGTGCTGATCTTAGTAGAGGTGTTCAAAATATACAGAAGCTATGTCGGCATTTGGGTCATAAGCGTCTGACGATCTCCAAAAAACGTATCCGCGAAGCCGGCGAAGGTCTGTGGCGCGGCGGGCGAAGGTCTGCCTGCGACGGTTTGATTCCCGCCTCGGGACAAATGTTTGCACGATCTGCAGATATGTTTTTCAGGTTGTTCTGAATGTTTTTCTATGTATAATAAAAAATATCTATATATCTAGTACCCATAACACAAGCTCTGCTTAGTAACTGTATATTATCCAATCCGTAGTCTGAAGAAGCCCGCACAATTTACAAGCTTGTTTAAATTATTTGTGTAGAGATTAGTTTTTAGTTTTCATTTGTGAAATATTGTAAACTAGCGGCCCGTCCCGGCTTCGCACGGGTGGACATTTATTTTTAACCATTTTGGGATAAACGTAGAGTAAACATCTTTATGCAGGACATTTTATACTTTTCTCCGACTGCCTCGTTGGTCTAGCGGTCGCGTTTCCAACCGCTGATAATGAGGTCCCGGGTTCAAATCCCGGGTCGGGCCAAGATTTGTGTTATTGGGTCTTTTCTAGCAGGAAATATTCACAGTAGTAGCCCGGAGTCAGGATGTTGGCGGTGTTATACGTCTTAATGTTCTTTCCGAGGCGCAGAGGCGTGCCTCAGGAAAGCACGCTAAGCCGTAGGTCCTGCACTTGACCGCTCACCGGTCTTGTCGGTCTGCCGTCTTATCGTTGCCCGCGTGCGTTGCTATACCTGCCTTGCCCGCTGTGCTGAACAGGTCACCGTGTACCGGCCACGGCGCGACGAGGCGTGGCGGCGTTTATTTTTATAAAAGTATTTTGTTTAGACTGACATTTTTATCTTAGTAATATCTTTTGAATGGAATGTCCGATTTGATTAATTTAAAAGTAATCTACAGGCATTGAAACAGTCTTAAATACGAAATGATTTATTTGGATAAGGATTAATATCAATGTGTGGATAGCATGGTCAGATTTTGGTCGGCAATTTTATCAACTTTTATAATATAAAAAAGTAGTTATAGTGACTGAAATATAATAGTTAGGTAAATAGTACACCGAGGTTTTTTGTAGATAATGATATGTTCGTTAACATTGTAGAACATTTTTTTGTTCTATCATCAATTGTTTGTGCAGCGCATGCGATAATAGACAATTTATGACTAGTTTTTTACACCTTGGGTTACATTATTGAAGTTTTAGTAGGGATCCCTAATTTTTTCAAGTAATAAATATAACTCATGCTACTCAGGGATAATATAACATTCTAACGGTAAAAGAAGTTTTGAAATCGGTCCAGTAGTTTTTGAGTTTATTCGTTACAAACATACAAAAATCCAAAAATCTAAAAATACAAATCTTTCCTTTTTATTGACGTCGTGAACGTAGTGAACGAAAGTCTTCGTTTCAAGTCTGGCCAAAATAGTCTTTCTGTCAGTATGTCCGTACTCCTCTACAGGTCGAATTTTACAACCAATCAGTACGAAACTTGGTGTACACATATAACGATTTTATAGAATTTTTTTGCTGTCGGGGTTTTTTGATTAAAGGTGTACTTCCTTTAAGAAAAATGAAAAAGGGGGCTTTAGAATATCTCGGCTTTAGGATATTTGATTTCGATGATTATATATTTAATTGAAAGGTTGTTGTTTATAATTCTTCTCATAAAAATTTGGCAGAAAGTAGCTACTCAAAATGTTGTGATTCGATTTGCTAATATAAATCTAGGTAATTTTCGAGCTTCATAAAGCTTATTGAATAAACTAAAAGTTTTTTTTGCTATCAAACTACTCTTATTGATTTAGGTAGGTAGGTACTTGGTTTAATCGTGGAATAGAACAATTTTGGGCTGATGGATCAACGCCATCTAATAATACCATAGAACGATTAATACCTAGGTACAGAATTCGCTTTTCATTGACTTTAGTAGGTAGGTACTTACTTGAATTGCTTGAAGCTGCCGCGCGAAATGTGTTTGTGCAACATTTGTTTAAAAATTACCTTTATCAAGTGAAGTGAACTGTAGGTAATACCTAGGTACCTTTCCAAGTGTATAGGCAATTACGTAGGTACCTACCTACTTAATTTGATAGCTATTAGCTACAAACATGATTTAATCCGCTCTTGAGAAACAGACGCGTAGGTAGTTTTCTACCTACCTATTCTTGCATGGTGTGCATATTTCAAAGGTAAGGAAATCATTTCATTCGTTTTGAGCTAGGTACTTACCTATAAACTAAACAATTACCTAGGTAGGTATCTGCAGTTATCTGACCCCCGGGGCGGGCGGGCATAGCTTTCTATGGCAGCCGCGAGCTGCAAGCCGAACAAAATGATGAGATGAACAAGATCCGTCAAGTGTGAGTGTAACTCGCGCGCCGAGGGTTTCGAACGTTTGTCAATTACTTTTACATATTGTGTACCTAGGTATATAATGTGTCTACCGGTTAGAGACATATTATTCTTTAAAGTAAGTAAATGTTGCTATTTAATAAATACCTATAAATAGTAGGTATCAAACTACATTTTAGATGGATCGCTCTGCATAGGTACTTCGGAGATTAGGTTAATTTCAAAACCTGTTTTGAAACGTACAAACCTTTCACTCGATAGGTACCCCACTCGGTGAGGTAGCCCCCCCCCCCTATAGACCATTTTTAAAAAAGTCTTCGTTTTACAAACTTTTCTGTATTTTTCCTGTAAAGTATAGATCCATACCTATCCACAAACGCTACATACCTACATTTCAGATGGATCGCTCTGCAATCTTCGGAGTATGAAACCCACAGAAATTTGAAGGTAACAGGAATTACCAAAAACATGGTACCTATACCTACCCACCAAAATATCCTGTTTTAAATCACTTTAGTAATAAGTAAATTAATGGTTGAAAAAAGTTAGTGCTCCCGACGTCTACTGTTCGTTGAACTACTAGTAATATTAGTATAGATATGTATGGGCGATGTGGTCGCTCAGCGACAAAGCATTGTGACCACAGAAATCTAAATAATGTTATTTAGATTTCTGTGATTGTGACAAAGCCTTGTGTGGCGTGAAATATAAAAAAAACTATTGGTTGTCTGTAAAGTCGGTTTACTGACGATAGTTGAACGTGACAACGTCTAAAGAAAATACTGATGGAATGGTAGCATTTGATACTCGATCAAAACATGTAAATGTACTATAGTATAGCAGCTGTCCACGCAGACGCATCGCTCACTCAAGTAGGAGAGAGACGGATGTCGAGCGCTCTCGCTTGCACTTCAAGCCTTGCATGGAACGCATGACGTAATGTTTTTTCGTGCGTGCAGCCGGCTCTATCGAATTATAAGACGTTGTCACGTCAAAAAGCTCTGCTTAGCTTGGGGCTAGATAATGCTGTGTGATTTGTCCAGCATTATTTATTTATTTATTTGTTTTGGTTTCCGACCGAATAAAATGCCGTACTAAATAGCTCTCCGTTTTGCGCAGTCGGGTAAAAACCTGACCACTGCTTGTAAAAATAGACCTAAAAGTAATATAGAGCTGGCGCTACTTAAACGTCTGTCCAAAACTATAAACAAAGAAGCCTCATAAAAAGTCGCTCCACACTGCACCTACGAGTACTCCGTCTGTGTGAGTGTCTGCGGGGCCCCGTCGTCCAGGGGTATGAGCTCGATGGGGGACCACCTACATTTTTATGACAATAAGTTCGTAGAAAGAAGTTCTTAGAAAAATAAGGTTTGGAATGACACAAACGACGTGCGGCCAAAAAAACGACAAACACTTGATGTCTCATTTTCTTATTCATACAGGTACGTGTGTTTGTGTGCGTGAAAGCACAAGGATTTGTTTGGGTTCAAAATCAAGAAAATTATTTAATGACACTATCTATCTGGAATGACAGCAGCGTGTTTTTCCTGTTTGCCCCAGACCAGCATCACACAGGACCCGTGCGAATCCCTGATGATGGCCATTAAGCACCTCGACTGGCTTCCATCTCAGTGAAAACCAATCTTATTGAAACAGCAACAAAGCTCACTGTCGGTGGTGTCTCGGCGGCGGCGGCTGCAGACGTCGGTAATTAAGCGACCACATAAATCTGCAGAACGTTCCACTCGTACCGTTAACTGAAACTATACTAATCTAGTAGGGATACGCGTCGCAGGCGATCACGATCCATGCGGTGCGATATCTTCATCTATTTGGTAACCCACATATTAGTCATGGTTCAAGATGTGTTTCTCCAATACACCCTTCAAATTTATAACAATAGACGATCGAGTGCAGACAGATGAATGACTGGCTCTATTCCACGATCGGAACCTCGCCAGAAACGTCCGTAGTCCACCAGCAGGAGGTCGCATTGATGAGTATTTATTGCGGACCCAAATTGCTACATTAGTTCAGACGAAATGTTCGTGCAACGTTTCGCACATTTTAAGACACACTTTATAGAAATAGCAGACAGCTAACCTGAAGCTATAGATTTTGTTGGTCAGAAGTGTGAAAAGAAATATGTCGGCATGGCACATATGTCACAGCAACAATAATAAAGTGAACAATTACAATTAGAGGCGCAGCGCTCGCTAGCGCTGACAAATATTTAGAGGCTGTAGATGGGACGCGGGCCGGCGCGGCGGCGGCGCGGCGGCGGCGCGGCGCGGTCGCGGGCTCGGGATTTACTAGCACTGGGGCGTTCTCGTCTGGTATGGCCGTGCTGATATTGCCCTCAGCTCGTTTTGTAGTCGCCAGTTGTCAGTATCCAGTGTTGCGATGGTGACTGGATTGTTTCTAACAACGTCATATAGGCGGTAGTTGATGTGAACATAACTGAAGGATCTGCTTTACAATTCATAAAAAAACGAAGTGAATCTAACTTACGTTGTTCTCAAATACAACCTCATAACACGAATGCGACTATGAAGTGAATTCAGTTTAAAGCGGATCCCAGCTCCGCGCAATAAAACCCAGCGACATAACACAGTTCGGGAACTTTCTCATACCGAAAAAGTTTGGTTAATTTTAATAACTAACTATCCTCAACTTTAATGAAAAGGTTTTATGAATAATATTTAAATAATTTAAACGTTTTATCAGCGGAGCGGGATGAGCGTTTACAACTTCATCTTTACGATTTATTCTTGTGTTTTCATTTTAGACCCTTACATTGTATTCAACTGTTCACCAACACTAATATGTTACTCAAATGCTACCGCACAGGTACGTATGTGTACGGAATGCTACCGCACAGGTACGTATGTGTACGGAATGACACGGCCGCCACGTAAAACAAACCCATGAGCGAAAGAAAGCGAGGATCGTAAACAACCCGGACTTGCATTCAAACGTGATTCAAAGCAAAAGCAATAACCACTAAATTCAGAGCAACGTACATTCTAAGACACCGTATTTATTCTGTTCTCGCGTAGAGGCGACCGCCAGGACGCGCGTAAATCAGCGCGGACGGAGGGCGGGCGGCGGGCGGCGGGCGGCGCGCGGGCCCATTCGATTACACGCGCGACCTGCGGGCCGCGGGCGGCGGGGTAGCGCTCACCGACGTGTGGAGGCCGCTATCAACAACATTTTAAGACTAATTTTAATTTAAATTTTTAAGACTATCATGGTTATTAACTCTAAAGCCATTATTATGGCCAGGCATTCCTGCAGCAGTAGGCATAAGCGTCAGCGCGCGACTGATCGCGCCTGCCAAATCTACGAGCTCGTGCATTTTCCTTCATTTTGGTGCATTCACGATTTTCGTTATCGTTTCGAAAAAACGAAAATCGTTTTATCAAGTCGAACTCTGCAAACATATTTAGAAAAATAGTGTCTTTAATTATGTAGAAATAAAATGGGTTAATGTAAAATATCAGTAGTTCAACCATAATAATTATTGAAAAAATATTACAAAAGGGGTATTTTTAGGATGTTTTTCTATCGAGTGAAGTTCATGAGATCTTATAACTGCATGCGTATGTGACCAGACTAGATCCTTCAGTAGTATTGCATCTTTTTTCAGAAAATCAAACACTATTTTCTATGTCGCAAATAATTTTAAAAATCGCAAAATTTTGGTAAATTAAACATGACACAAATGGGAAATATCCCGATTATAATTACATATGTATTAAATACACAACTTAAAAATTAGTCATTAAATAACCCGCCCCTGACCATTCCCGGTGCAAAGGTGCCCATAATGCTAGCAGCAATACCTCGCTGAATAGCGATTGCCATCGCCTTTGCACCAAGAACGACCCGGAGCCCGCTCCGGGTCGTTCTTGGTGCAGTCTCCTGTCACTTCGCTAATTTTACGGCCTAATTCTCCCACTAAACACTTCGCATCCACTCTCCGACTGCCCAAGGTCCCCACTGCTACAGGTGCAAAATGGTAAAGCTGCTCCTAGGAAGCGTACTTAGGCCTTTTTTTGAGCAGACGTCTTCGGCAGCGGCAGATGCAGAGAGCATGGTCCGACTTAGGTGACTGGCGGCGACAGTGCTGACGCAAGTTGCGTCCCAAATCAGGCACTTCCCATTTTTCCATGGCACCAGAGTCAGCCCATCTGGCCTCTTCCCATCAGACCTGCTGAGACCTGGAGACTCAAGCACACAGGGGACATTCGCCGATATAAAAGCGCTACGAACTATGTCGTTCAGGGCATGGTGACGCGGAAACCTCCCAGTGCACCGCCGACAACTCAGAGCGTGATAGCCATCAGCCTCCACCATAGAACCGCAGGTGCATACATGAGGTTCACACACCTTACAGCCCAGGCGGAGAGCCACCGCCACACGCAAAGAGTCATCGTCGAGAAGAGTTCCCACTGCCCAGGTGAGGCGAAGGAACCGCTTGTAACCAAGCCCCGGACTCAGGTTGCGACACAGCTCGCAGTCTGGCCTTATCGCCTCCTAACGCACCCTCTAACAATTGTTCTTGAAGCCGCTTTACAAAAAAATATATTAAAAAAAAAAAAAAAAAATTTAACAATCGTATGCCATATGCATCTGCCGTTTGCTTTCCCCTCGGTTCAAATTAAATCCTCCTTTGTGGTTTTTCATTTTGCATTAGTCGTCCGCCATAAGTGCGGCCCGCATTGTTAAAGGCGGCTGGGTTCACCTGTTTATTGGATTCCTAGATCTCTTGAAGGGCTCCCCGGGGACTGAGGACTATCGACACTCGCCGACACTCGCCGGCTCGCCGCAGACAAACCACCAGACAGAGACAAAAGGAACGCATCGTCTTCGTATACTGGCTCGTCTGAGTTACAACATTCGCTGACTTACAGGATAATAATTATTCAGTTCCAATAATCATAAAAAAGTGCGCTTGGGCACAAAAATAAACTAGTGAATATTGTAATAAGTTTGATCTAACCCATCGTTATGATTGCCGGCCCGCATCAGTGACAACCTGTATAGTTCTGCTTGTACGAGTATCTGTATTCTGCTGTGCAGTTCGACCGTCAAGTCATTTTCCCCATCAGTGAGTTTAGTTTAGATAATGCATTCAGATTGTTGTCGGGGCTGGATAGAGGATAGAGGATGGCGGATAGAGCGGGGGCGGGGGCGGGGGCGGATGGCGCGTCAATTTGCGCCATTTGTGCGGCTCGATGACTCGCAGACATTACGCCATTCTGTGTACATTACACGGGGAAGTAGGGCCCCGACTTACCGAGAACAACTTTACTATACAGGGTTAGGTAATTCATGGAGACTGCACCTGCGTCAACTGCAGGTTCTGCTAAATATCAAAATATTCGGACAAAAATGGCTGTAACTTTTGATTGCGTTGACTGAGAAATTTTAATACCACGCCTCCACAGGCCAACCGGTTACGGACTTAAATTGTTTATGTCAATTTCAACTTTTCCTTTTGAGGTACGAAACCATAAAAATTAAGACCTGTCGTCTCCACAAACGTGCTCGTGATGATGAGCAAAAACCTGCAGTTCACGCAGTGTCAGCGAATTACCCAATAAGCCTGTATAGTTGACCCTGTATGAGCGAGTGTGGGTGCGAAAATAATTGTAAGAACCAGTTGCTGAGCGCCAATTAGAAAAAAAATATGATATGGCGAATATCGGAATATAAAACCTAAACCAACCAATTTAAATTTTTATACTACACCTGCTCGGAAAGTTACCTATTCCTTTTCCATTTATACAATAGAAAGTATGTATTTGCAGGCCTATAGGAAACCGGGAGGAAAAACTCTATGGAATTTCATTTCTCTCGTGTTTTAGCGGGAGGAAAAAGTGTATGGAAATCCGTTTTTTACGTGTTATTTTTTTTTATTTCCATTTAAAAGATCGGCTGGTAGCTATGGTTATTTTCGTTCGATAAAACGACAAAAAGTTTTTACTCCAAGTCCCTCCGATTTCCGAACAATATTTTGAAAAAAGAACCCAAAGGCTGGCGCGGTTAATGAGGTTTTACCAACATCATTGGGCGCGGTAAGTTCTTCTAAATTTCAATTAATAATTAATTCTGCTTTTTATTTTCCTCGAAGGTGTAGTATAAGGCACTCTTTATCACTCGGCAGAAAGTGCGATTCCTACCTCGTGTGCTTTAAGGCCAAAACGACACACTCGGTAGGAATTGATCACTTTTTCGCCTTGGTGTAAAATGCACTATTGCAAGTATCAGCTTTGAGTTATTTTCAACCTTGTGGAATGAACGAGCGCCCACTCATAATAATAAAAATAATGAACAGCCCAGCGTTTGAATGTGTTCACTCAGTGCGGGTATCTAAACACCTGAATGCCGCTGCGCCGCGGCCGCGGGCGCGGTGTGTCGCCGCCGGCCGCTGCCGCTGAGCGCTCAGCGATAAGTACTCGTAGCGAGTAGTTGATGGCATCAAATTGCGAGTTTCGCGTCGAGAGGACAACCACGCTCTCCGGGAATATGAATTACGTAGCCCAGCGCTGGGAACGGAGGGAATTTGATGGTTTTCTTATTTCTGCCCGCGGCTTCGCACGCGTTGTTTCTGTGGAAACGTTTAAAGATTATATTTATCCCATGGGAACTGATTTATGGAATGTATCCTATGTCTTATTTCAGGTCTTGACCTTCATCTATAGAAAATTTCGGTCCGATCGGTTAAGTCGTAATAGCGTGAAGGGGTAACAAACATCCATCCTGATGCGGTGATTCTCACACGAGAAGAAAGAAAATCAAAATCAAAATGACTCTTTATTTCCATTAGCTGGCTCCAACGTCCATAAATACAATAAATGTACACTTAGAAAAGGTCAATAGAATGATTTATTAAACACTATACTACTAAAAAAAATTAAAAAAAATATTACGTACAAAACACAGGTGAACATTAATACTATAAATAATAATAATAAAAATAAACAGAGAGAAAAGGAGTACTAAGTACTCTTTTTGTACTCATCTCTCTCTTTGATTTTGTTCAATGATACGAATAAGTAATAGCACGACACTCGCTCGCTTGTCCGCACCTGCACCAGCCCGCGCTCAGCTCGGCCGACCGGCCGGCCGTCACAGCTGGCTTATTTGTTTCAACTCGACTCTGACTACTGCGATGTACAATCAGCTTTAAAATGAACTTCAAAATTTAGGAAAGCGATAACAATGTCATGTTTAGAAACGTTAATAACGCGGAAAGGTAAACTGTCACATAAACGCAGTTATTTAAAGTTAGTTGTTAGTTATGTACATATGTAGGTACGTGTGTAACGACTAAACTACGCAGATACGTCATCACCGACCCGGGACCGGATGTAAATATGGGTCTCCGAGCACTCGTTCTGCCGGACGCGGGCCGGGCGCGGGCCGCGGGCCCGAGGGCGTGTCGGCCGGCCCGAGGAACTACGCACAGGACTACAGGAAATGTGCTGTCAACGATACAAAATAATAAATATTGATTATTTTAAATTTCGTTAATCGTATTTCCTAAAAAAATGCCTTTGGAAGTTTGATCTTGTTCAGCTACTTTTATCATTGACTGTACCTACCTTTTCATAAGAGCCCTGAATGGTCTTAGACAAATAAAGAATTTTTTATTCACTTGAGTCACAACACAAGTTCATAATGAAAATCAAACTTAATTTAGATCTTTGAAGTATCAACAACAGGATATAGGTACCTACACTTTACAACAATAAAAAACTAAAATTTTATGGAATTCTACATTAACAGGATTGATTAAGGCAAATATTGCAGTGGGTACTCAAGTACGAAAGCAATATCCAGGAATTATAGTGAAAACAAGATGTTAAGTAGAAGGAAAGGAATCACTAGCTGCCCCCACTAGCCGATCGCTGAAACAGCAGGGTGTTGTACATATTATTTGCGAATGAATGCTCATAGCAAGCTCACCTAATCTTTTTAGTATCTGCTTATATTGTAATGTTTTGTCGTAAATTTTGTTATAATTAAGGTACTAACTTTAATTGTGAGTACTCTGTATTGTCTAATTTATTTTATATATTTAATTTAATATTTTTAAGTAAAGAAGGCTTTATAATTATGATGAGAATACTCGCAGTTTAACCTAGTAGCAAGAAATCTTTCACTCTAGAATAGTCGGCTCGCCGCGCGCCGCCTGCCCCGGTCACTGTAGCAAAAGCGCAATAAGAACTGTCAATGATTCTGTGGCGCGGCCCTCGAGAGCCTTTACAAGTACCTTTCATAATGAAGTGCCTTGGAACGTTAGTTATGGACGTACCCGAGCTCCGGCTCCGGGCGCCGCCGGCCGGCTACGTACCCGAGCTCCGGCTCCGGGCGCCGCCGGCCGGCTACGTACCCGAGCTCCGGCTCCGGGCGCCGCCGGCCGGCTACGTACCCGAGCTCCGGCTCCGGGCGCCGCCGGCCGGCTACGTACCCGAGCTCCGGCTCCGGGCGCCGCCGGCCGGCTACGTACCCGAGCTCCGGCTCCGGGCGCCGCCGGCCGGCTACGTACCCGAACTCCGGCTCCGGGCGCCGCCGGCCGGCTACGTACCCGAGCTCCGGCTCCGGGCGCCGCCGGCCGGCTACGTACCCGAGCTCCGGCTCCGGGCGCCGCCGGCCGGCTACGTACCCGAGCTCCGGCTCCGGGCGCCGCCGGCCGGCTACGTACCCGAGCTCCGGCTCCGGGCGCCGCCGGCCGGCTACGTACCCGAGCTCCGGCTCCGGGCGCCGCCGGCCGGCTACGTACCGCTCACCAACAAACTAACAATTGAATACAGTTCAATATTATGTACGATTATTAAACTCCAAGTTTGAAATCAGCTTCAAAGTCTTAAACTCGGCTATAGGTTGGAGGGATCGGAAATTATAGGTGAAACTTATGCAATGCCGCAGGGGCCGGTATATCTGGGTTTACGAGGACCCCTGCCCCCCACCCGCGCGGGTGGGCAGATATAAGCTTGCAATGTCACGTGGCGATCAATTTCAAGTTTACCATGACTTATAATCAGGGTCGGCATCTTATCCGCTTATAAAACGCCGCAAAACCTCTCTAACGATGATGTCGCATAAAACTCACTTGTTACGAGTAACAACAACTAGTGATTCGAGCGAATACTTTGTATTACGGCAATAAATTGAGGAGTGCTTCATCGTAGACCTTTGCTACGGCGTAGAAGTCAGCTACGGCGTAGAAGTCAGCTACGGCGTAGAAGTCAGCTACGGCGTAGAAGTCAGCTACGGCGTAGAGGTCAGCTACGGCGTAGGCGTAGGTTGCTACAGAGCGGCGGCGCGCGTAGGTAAATGCTACGGCACAGATATTATAATACTATACGCTACGGCATAGGTCTGTATTTATTTGGATTTACAAGAGCAGCACAGACATAATTATAATCAAATATAAATAAGTACAAGCTAATTCAATAGGTCTAATAATTTATTTATTTATTTTATTATATACTATATTAATTGTATTGTTACACATGCATATTAATCATTTTGTTACATTCTGTACCACGGCGGAGAGTCTATTATATATACAATACAATACTGATGACTTACGCAGTTATTAAGTCTGATGACTATATTAAATGAATTTGTGTCAGTGTACGTGACGCGTCATTTGGCTTCGACGGAAGATCAGCGTTGAGATAACTGTGCCTACCGGCTAGTTGTCACAACAAATGCTGAGTCGAACGCCATTTTGTAGCATTTACTTGTCTTATCCTTAATTTAATATAGTTTTATGTTGTCTGTAGGTACCCATAGTTTAAATAAGTTTAAATTGTAATGCTACAAATAAAGATTTCTTATTCTTATTCTTATTCTTATTCTTATTAAAAGTGTCACAACCATAGAAGCTCTGTGGTCGCATTTCACGATTCAATTAATTAATGATCATTCCCCATCAATTCCCGCGACCGGGGTTTACAATATAAGACCCTGCCATGAAGCCGTATTGGAAGGTTCCTACTGACTGTGAATTCTCTCATCCAATTAATTTTGTTCAATACTTTGTAAAACTGTTCGAACGATAGAAACTTTCCAAGAAAATGCTGGTAATCTTTTCAAAGCTTTAGTTTTTCCGAAGAAAAAGAACGTTCAACGTAAGATTCCGAATAGTTTTCTTTGTTAATAATCCTATTTTAATTGCGCTATGCAGAAACTAATTAAAATGTCACTGGGACTTAACATTCCCACTACAAGAAAACCGACTTTCCTGTAGCATTATTCGTAAACAATGCGTCGGTACCTACTGGAATGTATTAGTAAATGAGCTGAGCAGTGTCGTCGGTCGTCTTTATTCAATGCGTGCTCTGATGGTGCTGGGAGCGGGCGATGTCTTCCATTGGCCGGAGGGGTGCGGAGGGGGGCATGTGAATGTTCGTATTATGCGCCAGAGGAACTGTAGCGGGTACGTGTGAGAAGCCCCGGCACCGGGACCGCCGGGACCGCCGGGACCGCGGGGGCTGACGGATTGACCCCCGCCTCCGTCGGAATCGAAACAACTCCATCTGGCTCCGAGTCTGATCCCGATGTATCGCCGCACCGGGCGCGCGGCTCCATCACTCGCGAGACGATAAAGGAAACGTTCGAGATGTAGGGAGCTGCTCAGATGGTACGTAATAACGAAGGTTTAGTAGATACACTGAAGACAGAAACCGTGCTATCCGGGGTTAATAGAGGAACTATTTCTTTTTGTTTTACTGGTTTTTATATTTATTGTAAGTGATCAATAAGCTATGTTTCATTGGCTAAATAAAATATCGAAGTTGAAAAAAAGCAAGAAGATTAATCACCCCAAGTCTAAACGTATAACCGCAGCTATGCGCGCGGCCGCTCGCGTGCGGCACAATAACATAATTTGCAAGGTCTGCGATCCGCGGGAGACCCGTGTCCGATACCCTGATTCCGATACTTAGGGTTCCACGACAAAAAAAAAATAACTCCTGAGTCTGTGTTTGCGGTGGAGAGAGGGAGCGGAGGCGGGTTCTAGACAGTTATCTAGACAATCTCGGGCGCAGCGGGGAAACCTTTTATAGAAAAAATTAAAATATTTGCCTTTGCTTCCCACTCCCGCTGGTAAGCGAAAAGGCACCCTTAAGGATTTTACGGCGCATTGTTCGATACATCGATCACGTAGGTATATTAGCATCATCAGCAGTCTGACCTGAGTAGAGAGAGCCGCGAGCGCCTGCTGACGGCTGCTGCTGATACACTACCTCCGCGCGCCTGCGGAGGTCGTGCATCAGCAGCAGCCATTGCAACTGCACTCAATAACATCATATTAGTCGTAGCTATTATTCCATACACTCGACTTTACTGTTACTTATATCAGAATCCTGGAAAGAGCTAGCCGCGATTCCTAGACGCATATTTCGGGTAAATAAGCGTCTCAGCAGCGTAGGTTACTTATAGGTACAAAACTTAAATCATTAGAGGAATCTGCAAACGTAAACTTCGACTTCAAGTCAAAATACAAATGCTTATTAGCACTTTGGCTTGGTGAATAGTTAAGCGGGGTCTGCACTTTAGCAAGGCAAGCGTTGGCAACGTTTGCGGCTTCACCGTTTGTTCTCGAACTCGCCCGCGGCGGGGCGCGGCGGCGGCGATACATGCATTACGCGACTTGTATGAATATGCCCACAGCCGAAATTTTCATGATGTATCGGATTAACATTGTAATTTTATATTGCTTTAATGTTTTACGGTAACTGAAGTACGAGTAGCCTTGAGAATAAGATCATCAGTGAAACCCGGAGCACCTCAACCACCTACAGACAAGTTCAAAGAATAAATTTCGACTGTTTCCACGTATAATAGAGACATTGACTGCCTCGTTGGTCTGGCGGTGTGGCGGTCAGCTTGTTCAACTGCTAGTAGCAGTGTTCACAGTAGCAACACGGAGTCAGGAAGTTGGCGGTGCACACCCCCTGCCTCGGAAAGCACGTTAAGCCTTTGCTCTTGCACCTGACCTCTCCCCGGTCGTGTCAGTCTGCCGTCCCATCGGATTATGAGAGTGAAGGAATAGAGAGCGTTTGAGCACATACTTGTGCACTATAACATGTCCTGCGCATCTTTCTCGTCTCCGATGAAACTGGAAGCCCGCCGTGGTCGAAATTCGGCTAGGAGGTTATTACATTAATAGAGACATAATTCGTTCTACGAATCAAACAAGTATTACAAGTATCCGGAACCCGCTGTTTTGCGCGAGACTCGCTTCCGCCCGCGGGAACCCTTGCCTCATTCGGATGCAAATTGGCCTTTTTCTAAATTGCTTTATTAAATCGAAACGTGTTCTCCAATAATTGTGCGGCGCGGCGGCGGCGGCCTGTTCCGCACGGGGCTCCATAGAGCGGACTCTAATTAATTCGGAGGCGGCGGGGACAACGAGCTTGTTTTATGATTTTGGAAATATAAAAAGGAAAGGGTAGAACCGATTTGATAAAGTAGGTCCGGACCTTATAGTCTCCACTCCTTCCTCATTCTATTTACTTCTCTCTACGCGACACAAGACTAAATTGTTTATAGAAAAGTTCTTGTTTTTCTTTTTTTGAGACTGCAAATACCAAATTCAACACCTGTGACCACAATCAACATAACAATACACAACTCTATATTGTACACCACAAACACATTTCAGCCCAGACACAAGAGTATATGTGTGGCCTTATCGATTGGAAGCGATTTTTTCCAGTCTACATTAAACTTTTTATAAAAAACTGCAAGTCAACAAAAACGATCTGTGATCATTTTGTTTAGAGTTCAATGTGCGAGTGTCGTTTGTCAGTTTGGGGGTCGGTTCGGTTGTGTCGACCCTTAGTTACAGGCAGGAACCCTGTTTAAGAAAATTATACTAATATGTATTATAAAGAGGAAAGATTTGATTGTTTGTTTGTATTGAATAGACTCCGAAACTACTGGACTGATTTGAAAAATTCTTTCACCGTTAGGAAGCTTTCTTTTCAGGGAGTGACATAGGCTATATTTTATCCCGGAGTTCCCACGGGAACGGGAACTACGCGAGTGAAACCGCTAGGCGATCGTCTAGTATATAATAAAGATAGAAATCTTTAAATATTACAATCATTTATTAGAAACAAATTAGAACTAGTATTTACGCGTTATTCCAGTTTTCCCCTTGACAATTGCCCCTTTAGGGGTAAAACTGGAATAAAAATAAAACGTCAAGTACGAGTCGAACTCGCGCACTAAGGGTTCCGTTTAGTTGTAAGACCTTCCTCAACCTCATCCCCACCGGCATGCGGGTTGGGGATCGCAGTTGTAGAATTGGTAAGACCTTGTTTCTTGCGAAATATCATGATTCTAGGTCAACATGAAGCAGGTACGCTGTATATAGGGAGGGAGTTTTCCTATACATGTGCTATAAGATCTTGCTTCTTAACAAACTTTATGATTCTACGTCAACGGAAAGTACCCTATAGGTTTTGGTCCGTGCCGGGGATCAAAAGTATATTGTTTGTGAATAAACAACAAATTTACTGTTTTCCGATTTTTTCCTTCATTTGTGCTATTAGACTTTGCTGTTCACCAAGTTTCATGATTCTAGGTCTACGAGAAGTACCCTATAGATTTTGTGTGCATGTGATTGGAATGGAAATTTCAACATACTCGGACATAAACGGCTGTAACTTTTGAGTGCGTTCATTTAGAAGTTTTTTTTATATTGCGGCTTCAAGTGGTTACGAATTTGAGTATTTGACGTTAATTTCAACTCGATACATCCACGCGTTCCTGAGAAAAGAGGGTTGATAGACGGACAGACAGACAGACAGACGGACAACAAAGTGATCCTATAAGAGTTCTTTCTTTTCTTTTGAGGTACGGAACCTTAAAAAGGAATTCCAGTTTTTTTTTACAATTAACTTAACTTAAACTTACTATTCAATCAATTGACCGCTGACACAATGTAATATTGTTAGAGCCCATATAATATTTTAATGCACATTTATATGGCGTGCGGTAGTGGTGCGCTGCATGTACGAGGACCGTCTACGAGGAGCTCAGCGGGTCTGGAGGTCTGCCTTGAGTACGCATTACCAAGTAGACAGATCGCATGAAACGACGGCCGGCTGAACCGTTCTTTCGCTGACACTTCAAGGAAAAATATTTTGACATGTATAATTGTTGAGAGATCCGGAACGAAAATTGTCGGTTGGCGACTTGCTCGAAGCAACTTTTTGGTAAGGTTGGTAGTTTTATGCGGTCCATATCTCTAAACTTCGTACACCTTGTTTCATAGTAGGCTCTCAGAACTGGCAGGCCGCCGCCGGCGGCGCCGCGCCTGCCAGCCGCCGATAACCCGAGTCCAAGTTGATAACAGGTGTGCGGCGACCTTTAGCCACCATACCATTTACTCCTATCACCGTGACCGTTGTTGCGGTTGTTGTCATCAGTGCGATAGCGTAATCGGATTTAGATTAATGTAGCTATAGATTTCAACTCATTATGCTCGCACGTTTCGTCGTGGAACTATGATAAATCCTATTCGATCCTATCCTACCTCCTACTATCCTACTAATATTATAAATGCGAAAGTTTGTGAAATGTTAAATTTTTGTTACCTACCTCTAAAACTACTAAACAGATCAAAATAAAATTCGGCATACACTTAGAATGTGGCCTAACTTAAACACTACTTAGCTATATTTTTTAGGGCTTCACCCTTGATTTAGCATTTACAGAAGGGTTTTAATAATTTACACATCACGTCCAACTAGAAACCAAGACATAAATAAAAAGTCCGTGTATGTAATTTTGTCTATTTTTGTCAAAATTGAATTTGATTGAATTGGTGATGTTATCATGGTGATCATATCTGCTTTGTAAAATATGAAACTTAAACAGCATGTTTTTCTCCAGCAAAGAAACGAAATAATTCAATTTATTGCTCAAGGTACATTATATGGATAAAAGGTATAATATTTAATGCTTCGTGTGTAAGAAGTCACAGATGTATTCGCTTTTTCTATGCAAATGTTTTCTCCGTTCACTGATGTGTCCTTTACCTACCACTTCCGTACCCTACCTACCACGCTAACGAAGTTGCGGGTAACAGCTACATAGTGGATTTATATCACCAACGCTGACCGCACAGACCTTGCCCTGCAGCGGGAAACACCAGGCTTCTAAACTCTAAGTTCCCATACACACAGTGCCTATATCAATTAAATCCGCAGTACAGCTAGTCGCGAAGCCCCAAGTGGCGCTTGCATAACGGCTCAGCCTTGCTTCCCCTGGCTTCCCCGGTAATTGCGCTCGCATCAAGCAATTAATTAATTAATCCCCCCCACCGCACCTGGCTGCTGTAACCCCCGCTGCGCCCCGCCGCGCCCCCGCTGCGCCCCCGCGGCGACACTGCCTTCTTTGTGCAGGAAGAAGTATCGTGTAGTGCGATATTGTTAATTCATAATTATGCAGCATTCAGCGTCACTTTATGCACTGGACATTCAGAACTGAACCATTGAATGACGTTTACCAAACCAAATAATATAAAATAAGCACGTTTCTTACTTTCAAATATTCTATCGTCAAGTTACAAGACATGTCAGTTGCCCTCGCCGGCTTCGCCCGCCCTCGCCGGCCTCGCCCGCCCTCGCCGGCCTTGCTCGCCCTCGCCGGCCTTGCTCGCCCTCGCCGGCCTTGCTCGCCCTCGCCGGCCTCGCCCGCCCTCGCCGACCACGCACGCCCTCGCCGACTTCGCCCGCCCTCGCCGGCCTCACCCGCCCGCGCTGGCCTCGCCCGCCCTCGCCGGCCTCGCCAGCCCTCGCCGGCCTCGCTCGCCCTCGCCGGCCTCGCCCGCCCTCGCCGACCACGCCCGCCCTCGCCGGCTTCGCCTGCCCTCGCCGGCCTCACCCGCCCTCGCTGGCCTCGCCCGACCTCGCCGGCCTCACCCGCCCTCGCCCGCTCTCGCCGGCCTCGCCCGCCCTCGCCTCGGCACCCTGTATGGACACTGGACGGACCCGATCGCGAAATGTTTCTGATAGTTGCTTCAGAATATTTACAAATAGCACAAGACGATAAAAACGCGATCAATTTTTAATTATCAATCAATATGCTATTATTTAAATAATACTACTAACATAGAAATTGGCTTGATTGGTCATCAACTGATTGTATACAGGATGACTGGAACTCAACCCGCCAAAATTTGACCTTCAAGCATTCGTAACTTTTTTTTTCAATCCAGTATTTTTTTAATATTTGTTGGTAGTCATAAACATTTGTGATTAAAATACGTCAGAATTTCCCTCAAACTAGGATTCAAAAATAAGATTTACGCTTTAAAAAAAACGTACTCAAACTCGGTCGCCAGACTTGACACCTCTCAATTTCTACGTTTGGGGCAGGACCAAAGAGTTGGCCTACAATGAAGAAATAATTACAAAAGAAGAGTTAATTTAAAAAATTAATATTGCTTTTTCAGTTATCAAATCAGAAATTAAGCTTAGTCTTCCCACCACGGAAATTAAGAAAAGATATCGGGCATGTATTAGAAATCGCGGGCAGCAATTAGAGCAGAATCTTTAATCTCTTTGATGCCCGAAATCTTTTCTAATTTCCGATTCTACATCGTAAAAGTATTTTTTTTAATAAATAAATTAAGTACACTAAGCAACTAATTTCTTTTATTTATTTCTTTAGAGGAGGTCATTTGCTAATTATTGGACCTTACTTTCCCTTACTTAAGTTTTATAGTTTTGGTGATATGTCAATTTTTATATTTTATTGAGATTTTTCCAAAATTTAACCTTCAAAAATAAAATTTAACTTTCAAACACCGTAGTTTTTTTTAGTATTTAAGGATAATTTTTTTCGTAAAGTTATTTTTTAAATAAGTTTTTTTAAAGCGTAATATCTTATTTTTCGATCCTAGTTCGAGGGAAGTTCTGACGTATTTTAATCACAAATGTTGACCAACAAATATTAAAAAAATAATGCATTGAAAAGAAAAAAATGTTACGAATGTTACGTTCGCTACGACGGGTTGAGTTCCAGTCACCCTGTATATGTTATTAACCTACGTTTATTCAAAAGGTAGATATAGATGTTTCTACAACTGCGGGCCTGCCCTACCACCACCGGGCCTACCACATTTATTTTAGTGACAATTATACTATTAGGCGTATAAGGCCACAAGAGCTTGGTGAAACGATGAAGGGGTTCATCGCGGGCTGGGGACCAAGCAATAAATACTAAGCCTTCAGCTCTGCAGCTGTGCAGGTGGGAGTAGGTACTGGCCGCTAGGAAAGGGAGAGTCAAAGGCGATGTCCAGGGAGCGGAGCAAGCCCTGGAGTCGAGGCTCAGGTGTAGTGGAGTGCCTCTCGGAGGTGGGGGCTCGATTGAAGGCTTTCGAAGGCGCCGTTTGTGCTAACTATTACTTTGTTTACTTTGAAGGGTGTTTTCAACAAACTTAGTAGTTCGTTTATGAAACAAATCGTCAAAGTAAGAATAATGTGATTAGCCATGAATGTAAGCGGGTTAACTACGATCCTAGCTTACATTCTTAATGAAACTACGATAGATGAATGGTAAAATTTATTTTGCTTTGAATGGTTTGGAAAGGTGGAATTTTCAAAATTTGCACAGGTATATTGCATCGTTGATCATCAACATCATGAACATCATAAATGCATTAAATAATTAGATGTTTTTTTTCGAAAGGACTAAAATGCTGTTGACCGCAGATGGCCATGACAACGTTATAGGACTTAAAATAATTAAATGAGTCGTCTAGACATGTGCTTGCTCTCCGACAGCCGCATCTACACATACGTTTTATATGTATAGGTATATACTTATGTCTCGTTTCGAACTAAGATCAACCGATTTTGATTTATTTATTTAACAACGAACACGATTTAGATTAAGTAACCAATTACGAGTAGAATATTTTCTTGTTATTTTTGTCCTTGTTTATTTATTTATATTTATTAAGGTAAACCACAAAGTTTAAAAAGTAAGTAATAACTATAATATAAATATATTTAATGTTTGAATAGATATTTGTGCGCGCGCGCGCGCGTGTGTGTGTGTATATATGTGTGTGCGTGTGTGTGTTTGTGTATATGTGGAGCCCCTGAGAACACCGGTCTCTTAAGAGTCCGGGCAACAGGAATCAAAAGTGTATGTATGTGTGTGTGCGTATGTATATGTGTGATCATAATTAATTATGTATGATTTTGTGGTTCTAAGTTACGTTTTCTTATAATGTCTTATGAGCCCGATTTTGGAAAAATGAGTTTTTTATTTATTTATTTTATTAATAATTAGAACGGCGAAAACACCAATTACACTAATTAATTGACGACCGATGTGGCGCGGTGGGTGAAGGTCCGCCTGCGGCGCAGAAGGTTGCGGGTTCGATTCCCGCCTTGGGACAAATGTTTGTACGATCTACAAATATTTGTTCTAGGTGTTCTGGTCGTTTCTATGTATAATAAAAAATATCTGTCTATGTAATGTATTATATTATGTATATCAGTCATCTAGTACCCATAACACAAGCTCTGCTTAGCTTGGGGCTAGATGATGTTGTGTGGATTGTCCAGCATTGTTCCAGCATTGTTTATAATTATAATTACATGCAAACAATAAAACTTATAAGTAAAACTAACATAAAATTGGTATAAAGTTAATAAAAATGTCAGACTAAAATTATGCATTTTTAAATTGTTAATTTGAATTTAAACAAGAAAGAAAATAACAATAATAATCGATCATCCATCCCTCTCACAATATAGCAGACAGACTGACATAAGACCTTTCCAATTTTTTCCTTATCCAGATCCGGGCAGATTTTATTATACGTTGTAATGTAACCAATCTACTTAATATTAAATTTTATTATGCCCGCGGCTTCGCACGCGTTGTTTCTATGTTTAACGTTTAAAGGTGATTTCTATCCCGAGGGAACTGATTTATGGAATAATAACTATGTTTGATTCCAGGATTAGAATACTGTTTGCAAACTTCAGCCCGATCCGTTCAGTAGTTTTGGTGTGAAGAGGTAACAAACATACATTCATCCATCCATCCAAACTTTCGCATTTATAATATTAGTGTGATAGAACACATACACATAAATTATTATGTGTATGTGTTCAGTCATCATCATCTTCTGATCGTCTTATGATTAATAATGTATATAAAATATAATGAAAATATGCAGGTCTCGACAGAGCCTACACATTTGAGAGGATCTTCGGGTTTTTTAAAAATAAGCGACGCGAGAGCTGGTGAGTATCTGGCACGCTGTATGGCAATGCTGATAGCATTGCCATACAGCTTGGCAATGCAGCCAGCGTCTTGGGGACGCGACGACTGGTATTGATATGGATCAGTTGAGCTACCTGTAAACTGTTTGCAACAGTCAAGACGTTCACTGAATCGTGAAACTTGACAAAAAATAATACTTAATTATTATTATTATAATCATCATTTATTTCAGACACAGCACATGCACACAGTTTACATACACATGTCCATATAGCGAGAATCAAATAACAATAAATTAAAATAAATTAAATTAAATTGAAATATCTCAAAACTATATTTTGTATGTAGCCCTATATTTGAAGCATTAATAATAGGAGTTATACATCGATCAAGTAGGGCCGGCCGGAAATTTTTGATCGATGGAGTTAAAGTATGAAATTGCCGTATTCATCTTTCTTGTCTAAGCTGAATAAAAAAAAACAACTGAAAGTCGATATTCGAATGTTGCACATTTTTTAAAAGTAGAACCTCATAGGTACCATGTGAAAAATTTTCGGATAAAATCTCAAACCATGAAGGTTCTATGTCAATTCGAAGTACCTACCTATTATGTATAAATGTGTGTGGTGGCAAATAAATGGTATGTCTATGTCTATAACAATAAAACGGCAATTTCATACTTTAATCACTAATATTATCATCAAACCACCTACACATTCAAAAGACCTTAGATTTTTGTCTGGACTTTTAAGGCTGCATGGTTTCACGTTTTTAACAGTATGTATGAAACATCTAATGATCGTAATCTACTTTTAGCCTATTCACCCTGTAACTTATTCAGCTGAATTCTTTAGAATATAATAATAGTGTAATTTAGTAATAAAAACAGATAATTTCAGGTATTTTTATAGCAAGATGAGATTGTCCTTGATATTAAAATGAATACCAAACGTTATTAGGAATGGAGGCACTCTCGCACAGCAAGTGGTTGGTGGAGGGTCGTTCAACCGGCTAGTTGAGTGCAGTGGGCTGTTCTGATAACTACGACTAAACTCGTTGGAGCCGCCATCGCGGTACAAGCTACGTAAATGTACCTAATAGATTAGTTTACGTACATATTTGTGCGAGCGGTAACTGTTCACGAACGCTCCAGGGTCTCGAGTCTCTCCCGGGAGGTGCTGCAGCTCCACTGCACCGGACAGACTGCACGGATTGCGGAGCGAGCGCAGACCACGAAATGGGTCAACGACTGTCCCGAGATAATGGAATTGTTACTGTAATTTTGAAAGAGTTTAACAAAAGTTATAAAACCAAAGATGTTCATCACGCAGAAAGATATCGCGGGAATATAAAAGGGACTGGAACGATGCGGAGTGATAAATTATCAAAGTTTTCTCGCAAATTATACAGCGCTCTCGATGATTCACCCCGAGAGGGCGGAGGGCCGGCCACCGGGCCCTGGTCGCACGGCGCTATTGAGGAATAGAGTCTATAGCACGGCAAAAACCCACGTTTTAAAAGTCACACTATGCGGCTTCGCCTGGCGATCTAAAATATCTAAGTTACTATATCCGCTCTCGGTCGTAGACCGTAGTCGTAGGACTCCAATTCAAAACCTATTCACATGAGAATTCAATCAGAGTAAAATACGATCCTAAAATAATGAAAAGTAAAACCTCTTTAGTATTATTTAACGTCGTCGATCTGCTTCTCGTTTGGAGCCACGGGGCCGGCTCGCGCGGGATGACGCGTCAGTCAAGCTCGGGCCGCGGAGGTCGCGACCTCAGCTATACCACATTAAACACTTTCCCTCTCTACCACACATTTACAGGAGTGCAAAGCTAGAGTTTATTGCACTGACTCTGCTCTGTAGTATGCGATAATGAGACTAGTCTCAATATCGCATACAAAGCGATACGTCAATCTGCTTTATTCGCTACTGACATAAAACATATAAACTTTAAATAAATTTAATAAGTATCATAAAACAAAGGGAATGTAGTTACGAGACTTGGAGCCCGCCGGGGGGCTACCTAGATATGAACCACTGTATCTCGAAGTGACCTAGCCAGTGCTGGCGCGGGCCCCACACGCCTCTCTCCCGTAAAGCTGTAGTCTTTTCGGATCGCTTCGGTCTCCGCGGGGTCGGGCTCCGCGCCGCGCCGCGCCGGGTCGGGGACTTTGCCAACATTACAATGAAAACTTTTTTATGCCCGAAACGCGGAAAAATTCAAATGGAACTTTTTATAGACAGTGACTGCTTTTTAAATTTTTCCGGCGATGTCACATAAATCAGCAATCTTCTGTATTATATAGGCCAATTTATACCTCGTGGCCAAGGAATACTCGTAATGCACCTGCTGGAAGAAAATTTCTACTTACTTGCTAAATCCAAACTTGGTGATGTCCATTGTTTTTAAGAGTTCAATAATTAAGCAGAGATTTTTGGGTACTTATAAAGAAACGCTGAGTTTTTCTTTGCAAAAATCATTCGTGCCAATATTTAGTTAGAGTACTAAGAATGATTTTTGCTAAGCAAAAAATCAACTTTTTTACGAGCAGACACGTAGGCAGACGCTCGTTTTACTATTCTGTTTGACATTAAAATTATATACGTCTATTTTAGTATTTTCTATATATATATATAAAAATGAAACCCGTTTTCCTTGGTCACGGCATCACGCGTGAACGGCTGGACCGATTTCGCTAATTCTTTCTTTGTTGTGGTTGTTATTGTCAGGAGAAGGTTCTTATGAAAGAAAAAATTAAGAAAGTTGGAAACATAAATTTCCACGGGGGCGAAGCCGTGGGGCGCAGCTAGTATTTTATAAAGATCTTTAATAACTGTAATAGATCTAGGGCTCCTCGGGACTTCAGATATAATAAAAACTGATTTGCAAATCCAAGAACATGTTTATTGGTTTTTAGCGGGAAATCAACTGACATTGACATTAGTCATTTTCTAGACATCTATTTAACAATCAACATCATACATTACAATACCTCACTTTTATATTTTAGGGTTCCGTACCTCAAAAAAAGAGTAAAGCAACCCTTATAGGATCACTTTGTTGTCCTTCTAACTGTCTGTCTGTCCGTCTGTCAACCCCCTTTTCTCAGGAACGCGTGGAGGTATCGAGTATAAATTAGCATCGAATACTCAAGTCCGTAACTTCTTGGAGCCGTGATAAATAAAACTTTTAAGTCAACGCAATCAAAGGTTACAGCTGTTTACGTCCGAATATTTTGAAATTTCCAAAGAAATCACATGCACACAGAAATTTCTACCTACTTCCCGTAGAACACCTAGAATCATGAAATTTGGCAAGAAAGAAGGTCTTATAGGAGCTGAACTATAATAGATGCTGGATGGCCTACCTTCATCCTCACGATGCATCGGCTTTGGCATGAATTTTGATAAAACCAAAGTCATGATAAATGGCCACATTGATCCAAGACCGGTGGTCGTACATGGCCACCTTCTACACACATAAATGGCACCTCGGGCAGATTCTGCAGTTCGGTAAAAACTATTTTGAGAAGGAGGCCAAGAGGAGGATCCATCTAGGCTGGGCAGCGTTTGGTAAACTACGTCGAGTCTTCTCGTCATCCATGCCGCAATGCTTGAAATCGAAGTTTTCAATCTGTGCATCCTACCTGTCATGACCTACAGAGCTGAGACGTGGACACTCACGGTAGGGCTGGTCCACCAGTTCAAAGTCGCTCAGCGAGCTATGGAAAGAGCTATGCTCGGAGTCACTCTGAAGGATAAGATTCGTAACGAATACATCCGACAGAGCACCAAAGTTATCGACATCGATCTAAGAATTACCCAGCTGAAATAGCAGTGGCCGGCCATATCTCGCGAAGAACAAATAACCGCTGGGGAAAACGTGTTTTTCAGTGGAGACCACGACTCGGCAAATGTAGTGAAGGACGCCCTCCGGCAAGGTGCGATAACGACCTGCGAAAGACTGCAGGCAGATGCTGGACGCGGCAAGCAAGCTGAACACAGAGGCCTATGTTCAGCAGTGGACTGACATAGACTGCTGAGGAAGAAAATCTTGTAGCAAAAGTAAAGAAAAAAATCCAAAAACCCTAAAGAACAATGGCAAGAATTATGAGCTATCATGAGGATAAATCCCACGGGTATCAATCGATAGCTCCGGAAATTCTGAATAAAACTGTATATTTAGTTTTTCCATAATTTTTGCAGGAAAAATTAAATTAATTTTTGAAAATGTGGATGAATAGCAATTTGGGCGAAGCTAGGGTGATAAAAACTCGTAGAATCCGCCATTTTGTTTTTGACATTGACAGCACTACCAACTCTGCCTGTCATTATTCTGTGGTCCAATCCGCGCGCTTTTGTAATGTGTTTGTTGACAAAATGATTTTCAAAATAAACTTATCAAAATAATACTACAGGTGAACCTTCTATCCTTATTCCTTACCCAAGTGTTTGTGAGAGTGATTTCACAAAAAGTTGTAGTAGCAAAGAAACTTGTTTCAAAGAATATTTTCTTTCTTGGGTGCTAAAGAACTACATACCTATGTAGTAGGTACCCTTCGCCATTGTAAGTTATTGTACATCGAGAGTTTATTTTGTTTTCATTGTTTACCTACCTACCTACTTCGTAAGATTGTCGGTAGGTATGTGCCTAGTTATGCATACCTAGTAAAAGTTAGTAGTACTTACCTAATACTCCGTAAGTAGGTACCTACATATGTGCAGTGTTTGTATTGTAGGTACCTAGCTATCGTTACTAAAATTCTCCCATACATTTTAGTAATAAGTCTTACAATACAAACATTGAACATTCCTTTCCTTTTATAAATAACTAGACGATCGCCTCGCGGTTTCACCCGCGTAGTTCCCGTTCCCGTGGGAATTCCGGGATAAAATATAACCTATGTCACTCCCTGAAAAGTAAACTTCCTAGCGGTGAAAGAATTTTTCAAATCGGTCCTATAGTTTCGGAGCCTATTCAATACAAACAATCAAATCTTTCCTCTTTATAGTAAAAGTAAAGTAAAGTAAAAAGTATTTATTTTGTGTCACAAAAATTACATGGAAAGTTAGTACAAATAAATAAAAGTTAAAACAGTGACATCAAAAAAGGTCGTCGCTCAGCATGATGCACAGTAACGATGGCGCTACTGTGCGCTGGTTTTATGCGACACCTAGAGGGCGCAGCGGCAGCAGCTGACACACGCGTAAGACAAACAAAGACAAAGAAGGTATACAAAAAATTTAAATATTTACAATATGAAAAGAAAATAAAGGAAAATATAATTAACCTAATCTAACCAAATACGTAAAAAAGTGAGAACAATATTTAATTAAAAGAATATGAAGACATTTATATAGTTCTTAGTTAATAATATGACGCTATCATAGATAAAATTGACGCCCAGAACGACTGCCCATTGGTGGAATGTCTTGTGATTCTAAAACAATTTTTTTTAAGGATTTTTTAAATGAATAAATTGATTTAGCATTTCTTATAGGAGGAGGAAAGTTGTTCCAGCATTTCGTGGCAGCATACCGGAAGCTACCACGAAAGGCAGACGTTCTGTGGCGTGGGCAAGTCAAGCGAGTTGCAAAACGAATGTACCGGCTCGAGAAGTTAAGCTTCTCGAACAGGTATGATGGTTGTTGGAATTTGACAATGCCAAAAAGCAATGCTGCAAAATGAATACAGCGGCGCGATGACATATTCAGCAGACCATTAGCGTTAATGTAAGGCGAGATGTGGGCTCGGCGAGGTATCGGAAAACAAAAGCGAACACATGCATTTTGCAGTCGTTGCATTAGCTTTTGTGATCGACCGAGCAAACACCCACCAAACACATTATCGACATAGCTAAGTTTTGACAAAATGAGAGAGTCACACAGCTGGATACGGCGATCGGTACTGAGGAACTCTCTCATTCTATACAAGACTGATAACCTATAGAAACCTAACAACTGACTTTACGTGATTCTCAAAGTGAAGTGTACCATCCATGAGAAGACCTAGGTTACGAGCCTCGAAAACGCGGTCTACAGGGATGTTATCTACGTTAACAATCGGAACCGTCTCAATAATCTTTGCTATTTGGTGTTTAGATCCAAGTATAAGGAATTTTGATTCAGTAGGGTTCAAAACTAAACCGTTGGCACTACTCCATCTGACTATTCGGTTCAAATCTTCATTTAAATTACAGACTGCCTTATGTACCGCATCCGGCGTAGACGATATATACAGTTGAAGGTCATCAGCATAAATATGGTATTTACAATGTGATATTTGAGAAGTTATATCGGCACAGTAGAGCACAAAAAGAATTGGACCCAAAATGGAACCCTGTGGAACTCCACGCGTGACTGTCAAAGGCCTAGAGAAAGTACTGGAACCGTCAATGTTTTTAAGTTCGACAAATTGTGAGCGCCCAGAAAGGTAGGTGGCAAACCATCTAGTAACTTTGGGATCGAATCCGTAGTATGTTAGTTTAGAAAGAAGACGCGTAATATTTATGGTTTCAAATGCTCGAGAATAATCGAGAAGAGATAAAACTGTTCCCTCACCTCCGTCTTGAGCAGTAAGCACATCATCCACGACGTCCAACAGCGCGGTAGCTGTGCTGTGACCCTTCCTAAAACCTGATTGTTCCTTAGGGGGAGAAAATTTATTGGTATTTATTTTAAATATTTGATCAGCTGGAAAAGTCAGCTTAAAAACTACTTGAGCAGCATTTTAAGTTTTGATCGGCTGTAAAATAAAAACCACCAGCAACACTTGGTCGACAACTAAATTATTTTTGGTCAGAAAATAAATAGCTGTTTGATCGGCGAAATTAATGTTTTGATCAGCAGAATTAATTAAATGATCTGCAAGATATTTGATGAGCCAAAAAATGATTTTTTGAGCAGCAAAATTAATGTTTTGGTCAGCCGAATAAGAAAATCGTTAAGCTGAAAAAAAATAGGTATAAGCCATAATCAATGGGTTTGCTTTTAGATGTAGGGTCAACTAAAAATGTATATTACCGCGATTTTATTGAAAAAACAATACACTAACACTTTCATGGCCCAAGACGCAGACGAGCCTCTCGACCCTCGTGTGGCGGCGGGGCGCTCCTGCGAGTCGCACCGCCGAGGCTGGGCAGTGAATGCGATACAATACACTAACACTTGCATGGCCCAAGACGCAGACGAGCCTCTCGACCCTCGTGCGGCGGCGGCGCGCCCCTGCGAGTCGCACCGCCGCGGCTGGGCGGTGAATGAGTTAAAGAAGGTGGGGTTTTGATAGTCGAGTCGATACAGAGGCACGTAACGTAGGAGGTAGGTTGGTAAGGTACCTACCTTACCTCGCGTTAGCAATTGAAGGAACCCTTGATTGTTAAGTATTGGTCATGTATGTCCGTGTGTGACACCGGTAGTGGGATAGGTACGTACAATCGAACGTATAAGATATGTAATAGGTATGTAGGTAAGTAAGGTAAGGTACCTTACCTACATACCTATTACCTACGCGCAAATCTATATAAATGAACTCTCTGAAGTACGCGCGTGGCTGCGCAGTGTAGGTACCTTATTTTAATGGGTCAAAGGAACGCGGAAGGGTGTGCAGGCGACGAGCACTCACACTTACTTTCGTTTGCCGTGAGTCAGTGTGAGTGCTCGTCGCCGCGCAGTGGTGTGGTCGTTCCTTCCTACACGAAATACCTACCTACCTAATGAACAACAAAGATGGAAAGACGTAGCTAGACCAAAGTGCGACCGAGACAACAATATGCACGTGGAACACGAACGCCGGCGGCGGTGGCGCCCCAGTCTATCTATGACTGAGGTGGATGGACCTAATTGGACCCAATCTCTTGAATTTTACTTACACTTACATCTAGGCCCAATCTCTTGAATTTTACTTACACTTACCTATGACTGTATCTCATGAACCGTACCTACCTACAAAGTAGACAATAGCAATTTTCAGAGGATTTAACATTTAACAGAGGATCCTTTGCGTCTCTTTGATTATCTATAGTACTTTCGGCAGTAGGTACCTACTACCGAAAGTAGTGTTTGCAACTAACGTGGAAGAAAAGAGATACTCTCGGTAGCCTTGTTGTCACAGATTAGGTAGGTATACACTTTTAAGATTTACCTAGGCACATTTTCGATTATAGGCCTTTAATTTTAACACAAAAGGATAGGACAGGACCTTTAATTTTTCACAAAAGTCAATTCAATTTGATTACACAATAAATGAATTTAATAACAATTAGGTACTTAGATAGATTGATTACTATACTTTTTTGAATAGAATAGAATAGAATAGAATATTTAATTTGTAACTTAATCAACAAAAACAAACACAATTTAAAGATAAAATAAAAGATACAGCTTCTGTCGAATTAAGTCACAAAACGGTCTCTGTCTCAGCATAAGCTGGTTGTTACCACGTAACAACCAACGCTGGTCTTCCGACAGAGCCGTTTGGTGACGTCACGGAAGATAACACAAAACAATCAAAAATATAACAATTTAAAAAACACAATCTACGGCAACGGTTGACAAACACGAGATACATATGTGTTGCCGTATATAATTTCTTAAAAATTACACACATTACATGAACACCGGAAGAGACGCTGAACTAAACTTATGTAACTAATATCTGTACACACCGACATTTTTACACAGGTAAACATAAAATATAGTGTAGGTAATAAATTTTACAAAAAAATAACTATTTTCATGTAATTACATAGCATCATTATATGATACTTGTATCGATTTTATGACTCTCTTGTCTTTTCTGACCTTCAAAAATAAAATTGCGTAGTTTGACTTTAAAGCCATAATAACTTTGCAAGTTCCTTATCGGAGGGGGGATATTATTCCAGCACCGCGACGCAGCGTAGGGGAAACTGCCTCGAAAGGAGGCCGAACTATGACGCTGCATCGAGAGCTGTTTGGCGCTCTGTCGGAGTCCGCACGATCTGGTGCTGCCTATCCATGAAAGTTTCTCATAGAGATATGAGGGTACTCGGTTGTTTAGGACACCAAAGAGTAAACAAGCTAAATGAAGTTTTCTACGATGCCTCATTTTCAAAATGCCGTGTTGATTCAAAAACGGCGTAACATGACCTCTCAACGGGATATCAAAACAAAAACGAGCACAGGCATTTTGTACTCGCTGAATCAACTTTTGCGTTCTAGCAAGCAGTCTAGGACTAATGACTGTATCAGAGTAATTCAACTTGGATAGTATGAGTGACTCGACTAGACGTATTCGTAGGTCCATTTGAATATGAGACCTCATTCTATATAATACTTTCAGCCTGTAAAAACAGTTGGCTACAGTATCAGCTACATGTTTTTCAAAGCGAAGATTGCAGTCCATATGAAGACCTAAGTTACGTGCTTCGTACACGCGTTCAACGGGCGCTTCCATAAGCTCCATCAGTATATATTGCACCATCAGTACCTACATAAAACAATTTGGCAAGTAATAACACTATTTTTCACGACTCATTGGGTAGGTAGGTTAGGTAGGTAGGTAGTTTGTGGGTGTCGTCGGCATTTTGACTCACTCATTCAGTCATTCTGGATTTCAGGGTACCTACCTATTAGTACATTTGTTTTTCACAAAAGTTCGTACATATTTAATTAAGTAAGTATATCAGTACTTACTTAATTAAGTAGGTACTTATATCAGTTATCTAGCCGTACCGTACCTACCTACCTATAATGCAAGCTCTGCTTTGCTTGGTGCTAGATAATGCTGTGTGAATTGTCCAGCATTAGGAAGGTACTTTATAGGTAGTTTGTTAAAGATACCTATGTCCTATTTAAACCTAAGTACCATTTATCTAGCTATGTAGTGTATTGTATTAATACAATACACTACATACCTAGATAAATCGTACAAACATTTGTCTCTTGGCGGGAATCGAACCCACAACCTCCTCCTTCCTACCGATTCCGCAACGCCGCCACGCCGGTCTCGCGCAAGCACTGCGAGTACGCGAAGAAACAGTTCGTCGCAGAGCTTGGCACGGCTTATAAAATCTTGTTATGGAATGATATTTTTCTTGAAAGCTTGCATTTATTTCTATGAAACTGTTTTTCTTTGAAAGTAAACGAACTCTAAATGAATTTAGCAGTGAAATGTGCAATTAACTGAAATCATAAATAAGTTTATATCGAGTTTTAAATGAAGGAGCAAAATTGCACAGTGGCCCGTTTTGTTATCTCGCCAATGGAGCAGCTGTCGGGGGAAAATGAATTTATTGCTTTCAGTAATAGCGATTGTATTCGTCTGCATCCACGTGTCGCTCGTAAATATTGGGTTTTTGTCTTCCGCCGGACGAAATATTATCTATTGTGATCATTTTGAATTAATATTAAATTAAATTATAACACTATGCGTTGAAAGCACTGGCGAACCGACCATCAGATAAACATTGGATTTTAATTATCTGTTCCAAAGAGTGACATTTTGTAATAATAGCTGATGAAAATTGCTGCAAAAGAATCGTAAGTGACATTTCCAATCGCAGCCCGCACCGCGCCGACAATGGCCGGCCTCCAGCGTCATTCGTTCAATAGCGTTCATTCACTCGGTCTGAATGAACAGCTGCCGTGGACGAGTCCTGACAACTCCTCGCTATCTGGATTAAACGACTGCATACGCCATACTCAGGTTCAGGCATCAATAACACCTTTTTTGTTGCTTGTAAGCTGATTTGAACCTGAGCGTTAAAATTACGGAATATTTAAAATTAAGACGCACCTAACGTAAAAGAACAGTCAAGCGTTCGCCAATTTACATACAAACTAACTCAATTTTGTGATTCAAATAGTTTGTACAAACTTGCCCCCAGCACTGCACTGCAGAAACACTGACAGTGTTTCTAAGACAGTCCATTTAAATCCACATCTGGGGGCCAGCTGCGGCGCGGCGGCGGCCGCGGGCTCGCACGGCGCGGCGATAAGCCACGGCAACCGTCCGTCCGTTGCGTTCACACGAACGGACTAGCTAAGGTTTTTTGCATGCGATCTGCGATCTGCGATCGACAACTGTTTGAACGTTACTAAACTTACGAGAAAGTGAACCCTAAATCACGAAATGAAAAGGAAGTTAATATTAATCAGAAGGTTTATAAGGTATAAGGTTTTTAAGCAACACTTATAATTTTAATATAAACACTTTCGTACTCGTAGTTTGACGAATTCATTGTGAATGTAAGCGGGTTATCTATGAACCTAGTTTGTGTTGGAAGAACACCAACGTTTCATTCCTAAGCGACCCCTGATGAAGTCTCTCGTTAAGGGATGAAACGTTGGTGTGAGAGAACACAAATGATTCATCCTTTAACGAGGGACTTCATCGGGGCCCTAGTACAAACTAGGTTCGTAGCTAACCCCCTTACATTCGTAATGAACACTTGTAATGTTAATTATATGAAATTTGAAGATGCCAAGCGATGCGATGAAGGCCTTAGATTAGACCGTCTAAGTACAGCCTAATCACGCCTTACTCACGAAACATTCACGTCGATTCGCTTGCTGACTGCAACCCTTTGACCATCGTCTAATATCGATATATTCGTGATGGCAGAGGCTTGGGCCGTCTCAACAGACCCCTGGTTCATCAGATAGTTTTCTCAGTGAGCGGCTCTAAGGCCACAGTATCTGCAGGCTCCCGGCCGCAGTACAATATAATCCGGTGTTTAGGTAAAATCAATAGGTCAGGGAGATAAGGCGGAGTATACCGGACCCTTGTCACGTGCCGACATTACGCCCAGGGATGGGCTAAATTACGGACCGGCGGAATTACCGCCTCAAGTTTTACAGGTAAATTAAAGGTATTAATGAAATACTGGAGGTAATGAGCATTACCGGCGAGCCGGGGATTACAAACACATTCAGTCAGAGTATTTTCATTAAAATGTGCTGAGCTAACTTTGATCTACAAGCTTAGAAAATGCGACGCTAAGCTGCACATAAGCAGTTTTACAAAACGAAATGTATATGTAGGTATCTTATATTATTTTATATCGTTCATCTAAATGTTTTGTCGGATACATTATGTGAAATACCTATGCTCCCATAGTGTGTTTTCTAATTTCACCGTCTCCTAGGTCCTGCGACTACAACATGCTCCCAAAGTATTTTTTCCGTAAAACCGCAACGGGATTTCCCCCACCCGCGGCAGCACTACGCGGGATATCGTACGAGCTCAGATCGAACTCTTATAATATTTTATTTCCTATAACACCTCTTGCGGGTTTCGCTATGAAAGGGTTATTATGTTGAACGAAAAAGGATGTAGAATTTTTCGGCAATTTTGCTCCAAGAGACTGTCGAATTCATAAGATTGCTAAAATAGATCTACATTTGGGGGGAGTATTGCGAAACTTTTCTTTTCAATGGAAATCAAGCAAGATTTATTTAGAATAACTTTTGGAAATGTACAACAACTTTCGAAGAAAATGTGCAAGTACATATTTGTTTTGATTTTGTAATTCAAAAACATGTCGAAATAAGGTACCTACGTCACGGTACTTATGTATTTGTTGTGTTTTTAATTAGTTCTACGTTTATTTTGTACAAATAATTCTAACTTCAGGGTATTTCATATGGCACAAAAATAGACAGATGGCCTACTGACCCTATAACGAATAGAAAACGTGAGTCCAGAAGGTGTTGAACCACATCCTACTAAACATGAGTCCAGAAGGTGAGTCCAGAAGGTGAGTCCTAAACGTGAGTCCAGAAGGTGTTGAACCACATCCTACTAAACATGAGTCCAGAAGGTGAGTCCAGAAGGTGAGTCCTAAACGTGAGTCCAGAAGGCGTTGAACCACATCCTACTAAACATGAGTCCAGAATGTGAGTCCAGAATGTGAGTCCAGAAGGTGAGTCCAGAAGGTGTTGAACCACATCCTACTAAACATGAGTCCAGAATGTGAGTCCAGAAGGTGAGTCCAGAAGGTGAGTCAAAAGCGTGAGTCCAGAAGGTGAGTCCAGAAGGTGAGTCAAAAGCGTGAGTCCAGACGGTGTTGAACCACATCCTACTAAACATGAGTCCAGAAGGTGAGTCCTAAACGTGAGTCCAGAAGGTGTTGAACCACATCCTACTAAACATGAGTCCAGAATGTGAGTCCAGAAGGTGAGTCCAGAAGGTGTTGAACCACATCCTACTAAACATGAGTCCAGAATGTGAGTCCAGAAGGTGAGTCAAAAACGTGAGTCCAGACGGTGTTGAACCACATCCTACTAAACATGAGTCCAGAAGGTGAGTCCAGAAGGTGAGTCAAAAACGTGAGTCTAGAAGGTGTTGAACCACATCCTACTAAAAATGAGTCCAGAAGGTGAGTCCAGAAGGTAAGTCCAGAAGGTGAGTCAAAAAAGTGAGTCCAGAAGGTGTTGAACCACATCCTACTAAACATGAGTCCAGAAGGTGAGTCCAGAAGGTGAGTCAAAAACGTGAGTCCAGAAGGTGTTGAACCACATCCTACTAAACGTGAGTCCAGAAGGTGTTGGACCATCCTACTAAACATCCCGAGCACTTTTCAAGGCTAAAAACAAATTCGTGTAGCGCCAACAAGGAACCATCGATCAATCGGCACGCATTTATTCCATTTGGCAACACTCCGCGTAATTTTATTAGTACTTGATGGGAGATGTGATGGATCAGCTAAAACCAGAGCTGATGGAAAACAAGGGGGAGGGCGGGGGGTAAGGGGGGGGGGGCATGCACGCATCACGATAATGCTCATACTTACTGATAAGTCAAAGTGAGTTTTACCACGAGATGTTATTTGATGCGGGCGAAGGAGGCGAAAGAGGGATTGTTACGATCGTCACAGAAAAATGTGTAGGTACCTACTTTCCTCTTCTGTTGCTGGAGTTGTTTCGTTGAAAAACTCCCGTGATTTTTACGGTTTCAATTTCAAATTTTTTCTTTATAAAATGTAAAATGGGTTTCATTGCTGCTAAACTCGATAACTGCCGTTGGATTTGAATCAAAAATTCAAACTCATCAGTTGAATTGCGAATGAAATCAAAAAGTTTCGCCCGCGTTAACGAAGCAAACTTGTGCTCGTGACAATGCGATACTGTTTCATTCGAATACGATTCTGCTGTTGAAATCCCTTCAAATACCCGACTAGTTGATGACGGAGTTATACTAATAAAAAATGCGGACTTCATAAAACTTACATCTTTATTCCTCGAAATGCCTTTACCGCTTACAAATTATTTTGTACTAGTTGCGTCCCGCGGCCTCAAATTTCTCGCAGTCCCCCTAGGGGTAGTTTTGTAACAATAAAAAAATACCAAGATAAGATAAGATAGATTTCTTGTAATGTTCAGTGTATAGGATGTGTAATTTATGGACAAACAACGTCTCAATAAACAAACTTTCAATTTTTAATTTTACATTAATAATTATGCATTGTCGCAGTTTACGTTTACTTAAAGCTCTGCAAGGTAGTACAGAAAGCAAGCTAGCTCCAAAGATTACTGGTGCTGACTCCTAGCGACGACGGCGGAGGCGGCGCGGCGGCGGCGCGGCGGCGGCGCGACGGCGGCGTGGCGCACAGCGGCGCCTGCAGCCCGCGATGAGGACGCGGTCGGCAGCTGATAGCGCGGCGATTGATCGACAATCACTAGAAATTCATTTGTCGTTACCAAACGTTAAAAAAACAAACAAATGAATTTCATCTTAACTTCTTTTAGAATAAAGTCTAGTTTCGTTTGGCGGAAGTTTGAATGGGATAAATTTAAACCGTAGTCTCATACGAACGAACGAACCTACGAAGTAGCACAATCACACGTGTTGATTTTAATGATATTTTTCCAATAATAAAAGATCATTACAACTTAATCTAAATGCTAAGGGGAATAATTAAAATAATTAAAATTGGTCCTTGAGCTCGTCGGTAAACTATCCGTCGGGACTTACCAACTTAATTTATTTAAAACTTCGCAAACTCTTATTATGTTATTAGCTTATTAGTCTTAAATCGAGTAAACGACGAGAGAGATTGTAGTTTCTAAGAAACAAGTCTTTTCTTATAAACTTTAAAGTAACTAATGTTACAAAAATGCATGGAGGTAATGTGGGTGCCTTTATTGAATTTTACATTTTTACAACAAAAACATAATAAAAGCAGTGCTCTGGTTCGCTCGCCGGCCGAGGCGGCGCCTTAACGCAGGGAAGCACATAATTTGTGACCGCTATCGACACCTAGATAAAACCTTTCGATTCGGTGCGACTTTAATTTCTTTCCGCGATAAATGTTCTCCACACGTCCCTCTCTCACGCACCGAGTCTGAGCGGGACGGCGCGGCGGCAGCGTAGACAAAGAAGTCTACTTATTGGATCGCAAAGCGCAGAGCCAAGTTAAATTGTGTTGTGTTGTTTCTAAGGTTTGCCGTTCAGCGGGCGCGGGCGCGGGCGCGGGACGGACGGACAGTTTATCTGTTTGTGAATGTAGCGGCGAGCTCTCCGTTTGGATCGTCGATGGTCGAGCTCGTACTCCTCGGGTTCAGGTTCGGGTTCGGGTTCGGGTTCGGGTTCGGGAAGCCGAAACGTTACTCCTCATTAGTTCAACCAGGTGTGACTCGCCCCTCAAAATACTTGGCACATTTTCACTGTTAGATCTCTTGAACAGCACAAAAGATTTCGCTTTGACAAGATTATTTTGGTTTCGTCCTTTATTGATCACTCAAGCAAACGTACTTTGTACTTTGTTCAATAAGTAATATTGTAGAGTACAAGCGTGAACAATAACTGACTCTCTTTCCGCTTCCATGTCCTTGATATTATTTCAAGCATAGAGTAAAAACTCGCTGCTGTCTCAGCAGAGGGATAGTGTCCTTCAACAATTTGACAATTGGTGTAACCGAAAACCGATCTATGTGTGTTTTGACAGCACGTTAATACAGTGCCCTCACTCACACATTCGTATGATTGAATGTTGCAAGTGAATGGCATTTTCCCTTAAAAATTGGGTAACTGGAGCTCCAATTAAATAACACCTCATTTATTTCTATCACCTACCTTTTTATTTTTGAAATTATCTCATTTCAATTACTGCAGGAGTCAATAGTTAATCATCAAATAGCAAAAATCTAAAAAAATCTATGAAAATCCATTTCCAATGTTTGTTTTATTAATTTTACGAAATATCAATATGCTTACTATCATTCTACCTAGGTCAAACGACAAAAAGGTTTTACCCCAAGTCTGCAAAATAAGATCGGTTTCTATCATTTGCGGAACAATATTTTAAATAGACGGTCAAGTGCGTGTTCGGCCACGTGCACTGTAAGTAGTTGCACGGTTCATGGCCTATCTAAACCAACTTATTTACCTGTTTTACATATCCTCTCAGGTGGCAAGAGGCCATAATATGGCCTGTCAAATGAAACCGTTGTGTGGCAAGCGACCATATTATGGCCGATTTACCGATTTTTTTTTGTTGTTTTTTGTTTCGTCGAATTTATGTACTTAGAGTCAACTTTTCAGCCATGTCAATGTCTTAAAAGTTGACTGACAGTGTCAAGCTGACGTTAAAACCATAAACTAACCAAGTTTAGAAGAAATTTAAAAAAAAATCGTAAATTTAAAATTGAAATCTGACACCCGCGCCATTTTTTTTATCGTTTTTTCTGAATAAAAATTAATTTAAAATAAATGGCTTGGAAATGTGTTCTTTTTTGTGTTTAGTGTAATAATATGATGGTAAATCTCTAAAATAAAACTCAAACTGGACATAAAAACGGTAAACTTTTTTTTTTATGATTTTTTTAAAAATTATTAAAATTTTACCATTTTTCCGCAATTATAATTTAATTTTAATCAACCTCATTAATTACGTTATACAACATCAGAATGTTTCCACGCTGTTTTGTAGGAAATTTCATGGAGAATCCAAATATATATAGATGTTATGAGGTGTTAGTAGATAATAATCAAGAAATAAGCGAAATAATGCATTGTGATGCATTTCCGCGGATTTTCCGCGATTTTTGCGGAAGTACCTGCCACTCAACGGGGTTAGCGGGGCGCAGGGCGTGCCACCTGAGGGGTTATCGAACAACCTAATATAAGTAATTTTTAATAAAATTTGTTCAAATTTTCCTTTTTACCTACCAAAGTAGGTACCTACTTACATTTTTTAAGTTGATTAGGACGACTATAATAAGTACTCCACTAATAAACAATACTGTGTCGTTTTCCTTTTAAATTCACACCGCCTACTACTAGCATTTTTTTCACAAATAATAATGCCCAACTTGGACAAGGTACCCACACTGAAAAAAAAAAGATTTTTTCCTACGACTTCTTCAGCATGAATAGTAATAATGTACAAATTATTATACCCTTGCCAAATTACAGCTTTCTAGTACTAATAGTCTCTGGACTAAGCCGCGGACGGAACGACGGACATGGTGAACTAATAGTTCACCATGTCCGAGTTCTAAGAGTTGGTGAAATAAGGGTTCCTTGTTTACTACGGAGCCCAAAAAAGAGCATGTGCACGTGCAGGTATTCCTACAGATAAGGTGATGGGATTGATTGCAATTTTCAATTTTAGTATAATGCATTTGCTCCCCTAGGAGTCGAGAGAGGTCTAGGCCCGCGCGGTATCGAGGTTTTCCGGAATTTAACAAAATATCTGAGCATCTGGTCGAAGCGACGCTGGTGAGTATCTGACGCAGCACATCAGCATTGCCATACAGCGTGGCAATGCAGCCAGCGTAGCGGGGACGCGCCGACTGGTATTGATATCGATAAGTTGAGCTGCCTCTAGACTGTTTGCAAAAGTCTGCAGTTAGCTCAATGGTTTCAATTGTAAATACTAGTTCTAAATTGTTTTCATTCATTTATTCTAATTTTCTTTATAAAATAGTAGTAATTTGAGTTTACTATTTGAATGTATTCAGTATACCGTCGAATGACTGAAAATTCTAATACTGTGATATTCCGCGTAGTTTGATTCCTAAGTCCTAACTTGAGTGAAGTCCACCCTCTCTACTACTATTTTTATATACCTACCTAAGTACTAAGTAACAAAATCGGGGTATTTTTTCCCCAGTGCATAGCAACATTTTCAGGAAAATGGTGTACGAAATTTTTAAATATATTTATGAGTATTGATGACAGTTTTATGCAAAATTGCATGTATAATATTTGTACCTACCAGTGGAATGAGATATGTATTTGCAATATTATTGTTGCTACTGGTGTGTCATTTTTATATTTTTATGTGAGAGTTGCACTCCCACATAAAAATATAAAAATACTTCAATTTTACTAACGGCTCAAAATGAAAATTGCGACAACTTGTCGCAATTTTTAAGATTTACCTCGTTTGTGTCAACTATCATTATTTGCCTTCTTCTAAGATTTGAAGCTTATGGCAAATCGCCAACTTCTAAGGCATTATCTTAGTTTAAACTTCAGCTCTTATCGTCTCGTCTTGCGCCTCGCCTTGCCTCCCGCCGTGATAAACCTAACCTTAGCTCACCTAACTCTACCTAGCTATAACTCACGGCCGGCGAAAACCGTAGCGTAGAGCGGCCAGCCGGCACCAGGCGCGCAGGTCGAGGTGGCAGACAGCTGGCCACTCCTCGAGCGCCCCTCCTCGCCGCAACAACGCTTCCTGCAGGTAGGTACAGATTAAACATCACCGAGGCGCCAATACACCGAGGTGTAACAGCGCAATGGCAACTTGTAAATACAAATTGCCATAACAACATGGTATAAATCTAATCTTTGGGTACAATTGAATACACGTCTCTATGATAAGAAGAAACTGCGTAGTTACGGTTGTACAATGTACACTGCGATGATGGTGAAAGTTTCACCATCGCAGGGTACAACCGTAACTACGCAGTTGATGTGATGGGTTTCACCGTGAAACCCATCACATCAGCATCGCAGTGGCACGTGACATCACATCAGCATCGCAGTGGTATAAAATACAACGTCAGGGTACAACAAATGACTTGAGGCTATCTCCTGGTAGCGTAGCAATATAGAAGGACAATGGGGACAACGGGAAGGAAATTTTATGACTTCCCGTTGTCCCCACAGTGGGGACAGCATCAATGGGGACAACGGGAACACATCGACTGTCTGACCAAAAACCAATCAAATGTAAAATTTATCTCAATCTAGTAAGTGTAGCAAAAACTCTACATGGTGTGAGATACGCCCATCTTGCCTTTTCCAGGTAAAATACGAAGAACGAGAAAAGACACACATGAGATTATATTTACTTTCTTTTAGTTTCCTTATGTTAGTTTTGAGTAGGTTTTATAATATCTGTATGTCTTCTTATCTGTTTCTTATCTTGTATGTACACATTATTATATATCCACACTCGTTTCATAAATTCTCATAATATCTATAGGTTTGCAGTAAGAAAACTGCCTTTTTACATGTCCAGTATTTGTTAACTTTTATGTATGAATTAACTTGTGTGTGCATTAAAGAATTTACTTTAGGACAATCCCTCGACCTTCCCATGGTCTTGCCAACTTTGCGGTTATACGGACCGAAAAGACGGGTGACTCAAAACTCTACGAATCCTACGCACTTTGTACTTTAGGACAGTGTATGATTGAGAAACACGAGTAGGTACAGATCGAAAGCGTTCGGTCCGGTGAGATGGCCGCCGCTCGCCGCAAGGCTCACCGACGCTCGCCAGCCATTCCTCTGCGTCGCTCCGGATTGAATCACACGCCGCCGTCTCCGCCCACACGGCACGTCTCCTGATGCTGTCTACACACGGGAGGACCCAGGACCTGCTACATTATGTACTTCAAGTTCAAGTTCTTTATTCGTAACAATAATTAGGTTACATGTCAATTTTTTATCAATAAAATTCATTGTAATTTACATACGAGTAAAATACAATTTTTTAAATAAGAAGGTAAATTAGATAAAATAATATAAGAAAAATATACAACATCAAATTCACTCAACCTTCTTAGCTGAACTCATCATTTTATTTGTGAGGTTCGTTGTAGCACGTAAAGGGCTCGATGTTCTGCCACGTGGAGCAGTGAACTGGCTGTTGGGGTAACATACGTCAATGAACGAACACCAAATTTTATGAATATTTAGCGATAGTTTTCGAATAAATAAGTAGTGTATTGAGGCCGAGCTCAGCCGGCGGCGAGCGCCCGCCGCGCCCGCCGCGCCCGCCGAGGCGTCGCCGACGAACACGGAGGAGCGGCGCCATAAATACCGCCTAAGTCTAGGTGTTAGCTTAAATTGTCTTCTATAAGACACTTGCTACGAGAACTTACATTTCAAATTACTGCCAACCGAGACTGTATTCTAGCCCCGAAGCGCTTAGGTCGAGTTTAACCTGTCTGCCCCGGGGTAGAACTTAAGTTGGAGTGCTTAAATGGGTTCTAAATACATTAGCTGCCTATTGTAGACCCAACTATCTGGATATAAATTATTTATATTGAGTTATTTATCAACGTGTAATGGATGAGATTGCTTTCAGACGTGAAATTCACGCAAATTGATAATTTATTCAAATTAAAGTCGTCTATCTGGGTTTAACCAGTCTCGATTATTGGAAGCGGTAGGTACCCGCGCGGCCGCAGCGTCGGCGCGGCGCCGCGGTTCTGCACACCGCACCTGTTCCCACTACCCACGCGAGTGTTACACTTGCATGTATACAGAACGTTACACAACACGAAGCTATAAGAACGAGAATTAATTTTGTATTATAACATAACGCAGTTCATATAGATAGATAGTCATTAGAAACAAATAAAATTCAGTCCACACGAAACGATGTTCCCCCGAACTCCGAGCGAGGAGGTGCGCCATGCAGAGCGCAGAGATTCATTAGATAGAAATGAATAATTAATAAAATATGAAAAAATAAACATGTTTATTGCTACAAACAAAAAAAACTAGTTACAAATAGGGATCTATGTACTACAAATTATTGATGAGTAAGTAGAGAGGATTTACGGACTCAAGTGCCAACGATTCCCACACTAGGCTAGGCCTGTATCCAACATTATTAGCAAATAAGGATTAAGTACCCTCAGTTGACTGACAACACTGACTGTACTGAAAACTACAGACAATTTATAGATAAGGGAAAAAATACTACTATTAAAGCAGAATAAAAAACTAGAACATAAAAAATTATTATAAATGCGGAAAATAAAATAATAGGGGTTAAACATCGATAAAAAATTCCGGCCGGCCGAGGCCGCATACTTGATCGATGGGGTTCAAGTATGAAATTGCCGTTTTATTGTAATAGGTACTTCGAATTGACATAAGAATCTTCATGGTTTGAGATTTTAACCGAAATTTTGTCACATGTTACCTATGAGGTTCTCCTTTTAAAAAATGTGCAACATTCGATTATCGACTTTCAGTTGTTTTTTTTTTTTATTCAGCTTATACAAGAAAGATGGATATATACTTCGAAAATTCGAGTGATTTTTGAATACGAGTTCCGACGCGGAACTAACGCGGCAGAAACAGCTCGCAATATCAATGTTGCGTTTGGAGAGGGGACTACTTATGAACGCACCGTGCGATTTTGGTTTAAAAGCTTTCGTGATGGAAACTTTGATTTGAAGAACGAACCACGTGGAAGACCGCCCACAGGTGAGTAACAATGAATTGAACGAGATGGTGGAAGCCGATCCGAGCTAAACCACCCAGGAATTAGCGGCATGGTTTAACGTTACCTTACCAACAATATTGACTCATTTGCGTCAAAACAATAATAATAAAAAAAATTGACTCTACTCTCTCTCTACAACTCTAAAGGAACTGCAATTAGAAACCATTCGTCACTCTCCGTATTTGCCAGACCTTGCTCCAACGGACTACCATTTTTTTCGTGATTTGGAATTTTCCCCGTGATAAAAAGTTTTCTTGCCAGGAGGCAGTACAAAATGCTCTCACACAATTTGTCAAATCTAGATCACCATAGTTTTATCGCAAAGACAATGACCTTCCTATTCGATTGGTTGCAATGTATAGATAATAATGGTAATTATTTTCACTAAATAAATATATTTAATAAAATAAAAATCAATATTTCAGTACAAATCGCCAATTTCATACTTTAACCCCTCATATGTATATCGTCGCTTTGAAAAGTAAAATAACACGGTAGAATGATAGAAGCCTTTATTCCGAGGCCTTTAGACTCAGAGGCTTTTAAAACAAATGAAGACCAACCTAGCTCAGACTTCCGACAAGTTTACCAGAAAACCACCATAAACCAAAGAAGTTTTACAATGATGATATAATATGATGAGAGTCAGTTCTACCTGAGCAATGTCCGTGTGCAGAGCAGCGACGCGCGCCAACGAACTTAATAAATTGCAGCAACTATTCATCACTCGTTTGCGGAAACTTTCAGATGCATTTAATTCAGACGAGCGCGAGGATTTATTCTGCGTATGAAGGAATATATCTCGCGCACGTCAGTGTGTTGTGATAACTATAGTTTCTGTTTTCTTTGTGGCTTTGTTTACACGAACCACTTCAGATTATTTGATTTAGGTCAACTTCTTGTGAATGACTCTTCTATCCCGGAGAGAGATTGCCTCGTAAGATCCCCGGGTACACATCTGCGCGAGGCGTTGTTCCGCCGAGCACTTGAGGGATATAATTGAGTACTACAACCGCCTCGAGTTAAACAAGCGCTTGTAAAAGTACATTCCCGTTTAAGAATCAGGTAATGTTTAAGAGTCAGCCGTCGCGTCGAGCCGCTCTGCGCCTTCTCACCGACGACTAGAGTTCAATTTGGAAATTTTGAAGTTCGTGGAAGGAGTGTAGAGCCGAGATTTTAACATCAAAAGTTAAACAATAAACGTAGAGAAGAGTCGGCGCGAGCTTCGGAAGCATCGCGCCTGTTTACGACGAGCCTGTTGTTTTATGATAATTCCGATGTTTCGATGTTCCAGACATTGATGTAGGACCGACGCAGATGCGCCGCGCGCCGGCTCCAATGATACAAGGTTGCGTCGCTACATTGTGACTCCTTTTAGACGTATTGCCTTCCGATACCAGTTTATAGTCGTTACCTACCGTCAGTACGACGATGGCTAGAATAAAGGAGATTTAAATTCGAAATAGTTACTGATTATCAGTTTTAGTTGTCCTCGTTTTTTGATTTTCTTTAATTTATCTGTGTAATATCTAAGCTACCTGTTATCATATTGTGTACTGTTATATCAGAATAAACGTATTTCATTTCATTTCATTTTACTGGTTCGTTGTTAAGATAATCCTATGCAAAATAACCGATGCCAATTTGTACCTAATAATGACGTGACATTTCAGATTTAATACGTACCTTCCAAAATGAGGCTCTAATCTAAAAGCACTCTTGTGATTATACTGTTTATGCCTCTGCCGCTTGTGATGTTATAACGCATCCGCTTGGACTCCTACCTCCGCGGCAGCCTCCGGAAACTGTAATTGGAAGTTTTAATGGTCCAGGTGCTTGCTATTATTGTATGGGAGATAAATTTTTATGCAGCCTGGGAACGCGCCCTAAGTGATTACGAAAAGATGCTACTGTCTGCGAGTCCTTGCTCTAATTGATCCAGGTTCGACAAACTTCTGAGATGGATTTAAAAATGACAAAAATGTCACAAAAATGAGCTTAAAAGCCTTGTGTACCAAAGATTGGTGAAAATCGGCTGTTACTTTTTACAATATCAACGAAATGATGTCCGTTTGTCATTCCGCCGGTATACAGCGGACTTTTTGAAACGATAGAACGAGAATATTTGCAAACTCCAGCAAAACCACGTTCATTTCATTACGAGAATAAATCCCAGCTATAGCACCTGAAGTAGTTCTAACTAAATTAGCAGTTGGTTCTCACATTTCCATCCGTATAATGTGCATTAAGCCACTTGCTCCGAGCTTGTATGAAGCTACTTCCGCATTGACTGCTTGACCTACATACCTTGCCTTGCCATCCACACTTGCTATACAGGGTGCCACGAAACATGTGTACCTACAATACGTATGGGGGTGACTGTGAAATCTCTGTTTATCAAAAAATAAAATTCATAGAAATCGTATATCACTAGTTGATGCCCTCGGGCTACACAACACATGTTACGGGGCACCCTGTAGAAGAAAGTCCAAAACCTCGCTGTCAATATTACGCGAACTGCGGCGACTTGTACACACGTCATGTTATTTAGTTCACGGGAATGTTCCTGAGAACTAAATAACATGTACCTGTGACCTGGACCACCACCCCCCTTCCACTGCACTCGCAGCAGACGCACAGCGCAGTACCGTCCCGACCTGGTGGATACACCGTCCACTCGCACTCGCACGGTTTTCCTCCACCTTCAACATCGTACCGCGGGGGTTCGGAACGCGCTCCCTGCTGCTGACAATCACAACCTGCTTCTCCTCAAGGCAAGAGTGAATAGGTATCTTCTGGACTTTCGAGTAACATCGTCGGCGACATCGACAATAAAAAAAACTTCTTCCTTCCTTTCAAAGAACGTTGTAGTAAAGCTTTACTCCGGATTAACTTGTTTATGAAGCGCGAGGGACAGAACATTTGTTTGAAGAATTTTCAAAAAGCAGCGGCACAATGGATGAGAGTTATCTGCGAACTCATTCTCAGCTTTGTTTGACTTGATAAAGGTCAAGGTATTTTATAAAGGTGACGGAATCATTTGTTTTGTCACGGAAATGGAGTCCGCCTACCGAGCTGAAAGGGCACAGGCTTCTGCGTTATTGTCACTGAATAACTAAACCATTTCACCGACCACTCAGACTTACCCATTAAGATTGGTACTATTCGCAGTTACAACCGCGAGCGTGGCGGGGACGGACCGGCGCGGGGCGGCGGCGCGGCGGCGGCGCGGCGGCGCGGGGGCTGTCGAACATCACCGTGGATGGACGCGCAGATTCGTGACCTATTTCAAAAACATTTTCCAGCCCAGCAGCATGTAGCACATCCCACATTTTTAATTAAACTGGCTCCGGCCGAACTTTATCCTCCTTGATTAAATTCCATTTATGCCGTTTTGTATGGACAAAATACCTACTTGTTTAGAGGGCTACGTTTTGTTTTTATATAATTAATTCTCCGCCTTAAGTTAATCTTCCCTTTCGAGGAAATTGCCCGAGAGCCGGTATTTCCTATTTTTCCTTAATTTTTCAAGCTTGTAACGAGAAATTTTAAATGTTTCTGTTTCGGGTTAGTTTAATTTTAATTAAACTGGAACGGAAAGTAAGCATCGCCATTTGTACCGGACACTTCATTTGAGATGAACATCATCAGTCATCACACTTCGAATGGTAACCGTTGTCAATTTCTAGAGCCCTAAAAAATACCAAAGTTTATGCTTACCTATGCACTTTTAATCATTGTGTGAACTGTGTCTCTATCAGTTGACCTGTCAAATCAGTTACAATGTAGTGCAGGAGGTCATCCCGCGCTCATTACCGCCCCCGCCCCCGCCCCCGCACCGCCGCCCCCGCGGCCGGCGTCCTAATTGTGTCACTCCGTGCGTGAAAAGGCCCACTTAGTTCGAGCCCCTACCGCGGAGGACGCCGTAGAACGTCGCATCAAACCGGAGGCACATGCTTCGTTGAAAAACATTGTTTAGAGGACATGCAAATGAAGAAGATTCGTGGAAATTATTTTTGTCCATTGTTAGTGCGTCAGAGCAGTGGACAAATTGATCATAATCTGAAAGATAAATTTCTGTACAGGCATTTACATACGTCACAAACAAGAATAAATTAAATTTTAAGCCCCACCCCAGTGCGAAAGACCCCGTACAAAAATAACGCCTACGTTTAATCTAAAGCCTGGTTTTCACAGGCCCACGTATTGACGAGTAAGTGGTCATCTCATCCTACAACCCATAGACTAGTAGACAGCACATGTCCATCTGCTGTCTATTTTTTTTTAGTTTTGTTAGTAGTTTGTAAGCTGACCCAACCTGTTTTCACGGACCCATTCACTGTCCTTCGTTGGCCGACAGCTACTGGGCCTGTGACCAGGCTTGATGATAGTCAAGGTGGGTCGAGAATCCCTAGTATCCATGCCTAGAGCCGGTAGGTATCTGATATCTCGAACACCGACCCATCGGTCCCTTCAAATTAAACTTTTCACTGACTGACTGACGGATGACCTTACATATTACAATTTGAATTAGGGTAACTAATCATTGAAATAAATTAAATAAACTTTGTGCAGTTTGGTAATTTCCGAGAACGAGAAAGGTTGATCCCGGGCACCTGCTGCGATACATCGAGGAGCTGAGGATATTATATTGTAACTGAGCGAAGCGAACAAGTTGTGACACAACCCTCAGTTGTGGCGGATTGTACACGGATATGTGTGATAGTTCTAGTATCGTATTATAATATCTGTGGTGATAGTAACTGCGACCCGGCCTGGAAGACCTTTTAAAAGATGGGATAACGACTTAAAATGTGTAGCTGAAAAGCCAAGGGTTTCCAGGAATAGGAACGAGTGGAAGAAACTGAAAGAGGCCTATGTCAAATTAGGGCAAACGGAGTGTGTAGAACAAGTTTGTATTATTACAAGGAAACTATAAGGAAACAGTACGTTATCCGAATAAAAGCTATTATTATTAAACTAGCTTCTGCCCGCGGCTTCGCACGCGTTGTTTCTATGGAAACGCTTAAAGGTGATTTCTATCCCATAGGAACTGATTTATGGGATAAAAAGTAGCCTAATATATATAAATGCGAGCATTTGGGGTTGGTTTATTGGTAAATCTTCTCGCATACTCTCTTACAGCAGCATTATCGTTCCCGTTGCACAATCCATAGACGAAATGGATGTTGGCCACGTCCTGGCTGGAATAATGGAAATCTTCCATTTCTGTTAACTTTCGTCAGCGAAAAATACAAAACTTAACATGTGACAGCGCGCCCTTTTTTTTAGTTTCAGCACGTCCTTATCTACAACAAAGCACAGAATTGTCTATGGACATGCAATTCCTCGAAACTGTGAGTCCAGTTGCTTATTAGCGCCGCTAATAAGCAACTGGACTCACATTTACCCTGTGACCCTTGAAAGTTTAAATATCCCGCTAATTTAGCGGGATATTTAAACTTTCAAGGGTCAGATTCAAATCGCCATAACTTCTAAACTATCTTACTCAGGGCTAAGATGCATGACTTATTTTGAAGCACACATTCTGTACAATCGATAAAAAACAAAAAACATGTAGCTTGACAGTTTCAATTTTATGAAAAAGCTAAAAATTAAAAAAAATGTTGAAAAAATAACTTTTTTTTGTTTTATAAATTCTCTTTTCTTCTATTATAAAATAGAAAATGCAACAATGTTATCATTGCTTTATTGCCTACATTATTGGCAATCAAATGAGTCCTCTATCGTCCTCCTAGAACCTCTGCATGGGTAGCTATAGCTTAAACAATACAAGCACCCGTGCTTCGAGGCAAAAGAAAACAAAATGGCTGCCATTTTATCAGGGAGCGAGAAAAAAAAATAGGGATAGTGATTTGTCGATAAAATTTACCGTACTTCACCCCCCCAAAGTCTCCGACACCGGTAACCAGACACATTGTATAATATTATTATTAACTGTGACCGGACTAAATGGCTGGCTTTAACTAACTTTGTTTGCATTTCATGCAATACCTACCTGCTTAGACAACTAGGACGGCAAATAGCTTGTTTGCGTGTCGGAGCCGGAGCCGGAGTCTGAGCCGGAGCCGGAGCTGCAGCTAACAGTAGCCGATGTTTACCTGAGCCTTTCCTAATCCATTACCGACGCACAGCGCACGTGTGCGATATGATAACCATGCTACTAGGTGCAATACAGTCCTCCGGTTCACTATGATTGCTGTCGGACCTAATAAGTACTAATTGTCGATTGTTCTATACATATAAAGTAGTGAAAAATTGAAAGCTATCAAACCCGACATCAAAAGTTACGAAATAGACTCTCAGCTACTCTATTATTGTGCCTATTGTATTGCCCAGTTTGCTGACCAAAATTATGGACAAACCATACAGGTAAAACACGCTGCTGCCACAGCTGAGGGATAGTATCACTCAACAATTTTCCAGATTTTAAAGCCAAAAAGTAAAAACGTGTACCTAACTAAAAATGTGACGTAATTGTTGCATTGTTTTGGCTACACCTCGTTTGTGTCTGCTGTCATTCTAAGCTTTCATCTTCTAGGAGACAAACATTTAAACCGTAAGACACACTAGGATGAAACTGTGCACCTCATACCTGCCTATAACTACAACAGTCAATCCGATAGATGTGGTAGGTAGGTACCTGCCACAGAAAGCACTTTATCCATTTGATCCCAACGGAAACTAAGGAACCTAAGTCCCGGATCCGAGACAAATACGTCGCTTTAATCAAGGACTTAAAGTTATTTTTCCCGGGACTAGCAGATAGTGACAGGAATTAGTTGTCGCTGAACACCACATAGGACTTAATTCGCTTTCTGGCTGACGTCGCCGATCGTAACTCTCGGGTGCAGCCGAGACGCTTCTAATGAGGAACAAAGAGGGTTTTATATATTTCTAAAGCTTGAGGTTTATCTCAGCGCAGCGGACACAGCAATACAGGTTCAGTGGAACTGTTCACAGCTAATTGAATTCGTTCCATAATATTGGAAGGTTCTCAATGTTTATTTATTTCGCACTTGTAAATGCGCTTGTAAGTCAGGTATCTACGCCGCACCGTGCCGACTCAAAAGCCTACTAGCTCTCGAAGCAACTATTGTAGTATGACGAATGGTTCGAACTGGGTGTATCAGAATATTAAATTGGGGCTTTCCATATTATTAGCAATAAAGTACGTACCGAAATACCCTGTAGTGCCGTACAATACAAGCTACCACTTATAAATTGTAATAACATGAAATGAGCGCTGAACCCCCCTCCCCCCTGTTCACGGCCGCCGCCCTAATGCTGATATAATGAGGGAACTTTCACCATTTCTTTTTACAAACTTAACCTCGTTGTGGGACTAACCCTGCTATTCATAGAAAGCAATTTAGCGCTATAAATCATTTTGTGCAAGACAAAACTCTAGCATTTTAGAATCCAGAAGAAGAGTGAGATTAGGCTGACTTTTGTTACGAAAACATGTTCCGAAGTTTTTCTACAATTGAGAGACAGGTTGATCTACCTTGATTAATTAATTAAGAAAGATGCGCCATAAAATCGGATAGCTTTTGCATATTCTGTACGAGTCCAACTCGCACCTAGCCGGTCCAGTGCTGTAAAAGCACAGTCTACATGTGAGAGTTCAGGAGAAAAGTGGTGTTTTTGCCAGCTGAAAGTGGTTTCCAAGTGAGCTAATTGACAGAACACTCGAAATGATGAATGCTTCTTGTGAAACGAGTGTTTAACTCGACGATAAGTAATTAAAAGTGTTCTTTGGAAGTTTCTTGCGCTGCGCCCGCTTTGGAAAATTTTGAGCAAATGTTATTGATGGCCTCGCGCTGTGCTCCGTGTCCGTAGGTCGAGAGTTTGTGGGAGGCTGTTTAAAGAAAAAGTTGTTTCATGAAATACCTTATGCCTACCTACGTAAAATTATAAATACATATCACGTTCATCATCATAATTAATTTCTACAAGACCTTTGCGATAATAATTTTAGTAGATAAAGATAGTCTTTCTAACAAAATAACTTTTTAAACACAAGGTTTGCAAATGGTAATAATTCCATCGGGATTTTTGCAAACATTTTGTTTATACACATTATGATCAACATTTTATCGCGAAATGAGTAGCCTCTCCATCAGTGCCCCTCATTGCCCTGTACTCCCCCGGAGGGAGGTGTGTCCGCGTACCGGGTGCTGGCTCGGTCAGAGAGCTATGACCACACTTAGCTTTTTGTACCTCTCTGTGATTGCTGGCTAATGGTGGCCGTTGGCTGCACGGCGCAGAGATACTGGACACTTCATTACTACAGGTGGCTTGGACAATTATGCTTTTATTTTACTAGAATCAGAATAACATTAACGTTTATGAAATAAGCACAAAAGCTAGTAACATTAATCACACTATACAATGTGTCTGGTTACCGGTGTAGTTACCGGCATATTTTTGATGCTTGGGAGAAGTCGCAAGACGCTTTAGGCGTTTTTTGCGACTTGTCAAAAGCGTTCGATTGCGTACACCATGAAACATTAATCAGGAAACTACATCACTATGGAATAAGAAACACCTCTTTGGATCTTCTTACATCTTATTTGAGTGATAGGATACAAAGAGTTGACATTAATGGGAAACGGTCTTCGGGGTCTGTAGTTACAATGGGTGTACCGCAGGGTTCTATCCTCGGTCCTTTCCTATTCTTAGTTTATATTAACGACCTGCCTCATCTTGTCAAGAATAATCACGAGATTGTATTGTTTGCTGATGATACTTCATTAATTTTTAAAATGAAACGACAAAACACAAATTTCGACGATGTGAATAGTGCAATCTCAAAAGTAGTTCATTGGTTTAGTGTCAATAATCTTTTGTTAAATGAAACCAAAACAAAATGTATTAGATTTTTTCTACCTAATGTTAAACGAGTGAAGGCTGATGTAAACGTTAAAGGAGAAACTTTAGAAATAGTAGAAAGCACCGTATTCTTAGGAATCACCTTAGATAATAAACTTCAATGGGCCCACACATAGATAAGCTATCGAAGAGACTCAGTTCTGCAGCATATGCAGTCAAAAAAATCCGTCATCTTACAGACGTGGACACATCTAGACTTGTTTATTTCAGCTACTTCCATAGTATTATGTCTTATGGTATACTGCTGTGGGGGAACGCTGCAGATATTGACACCGTATTTGTGCTGCAGAAGAGGGCTGTTCGGGCTATCTATAACATGGGTCCCAGAGAATCCTTGCGTGATAAATTCAAAGAAATAAACATAATGACAGTACCATGTCAATATATTTATGAAAACTTATTGTACACTCATAAAAATATAAATCGGTTCCCTAGAAATAGCGATAAACATAATTTGAATACCAGAAACAAACATAAGATCGCTGTGCCCACAACTAGGCTACACAAAATTAATGTATCTTTTAAAGGGCAATGTATACGCTTCTACAACAAAACTCCTAGTGAGTTGCAAAAATTATCAGTAAATAAATTCAAACAAATTGTCAAAACCTTGCTGTGCAAAAAGGCTTACTATAAAATATCAGATTATCTAGAGGATAAAAAAGCTTGGGACGGGTTTTGCTCCAACTCGAAAAATAACAACTAACAGGCTAAAGGTTTCTTCGTCGCTTCTTTACTTTAGTCTACATACCGAAGCGACAGAAATCAAAAAATATCACTTTATTTCCGTGTCAGTGCTTAGTTTTATGATTTGACCTTTTCTAAGTGTACATTTATTGTATTTATGGAAATAAAGAGTTTTTGATTTTGATTTTGATTTTGGTGTCCGAGACTTTGGGGGGGGTGAAGTACGGTAAATTTTATCGACAAATCACTATCTTGATTTTTTTTTCTCGCTCCCTGATAAAATGGCAGCCATTTTGTTTTCATTTCCCTCGAAGCACGGGTGCTTGTATTGTTTAAGCTATAGCTACCCATGCAGAGGTTCTAGGAGGACGATAGAGAACTCATTTGATTGCCAATAATGTAGGCAATAAAGCAATGATAACATTGTTGCATTTTCTATTTTATAATAGAAGAAAAGAGAATTTATAAAACAAAAAAAGTTATTTTTTCAACCTTTTTTTTAAACTTTTAGCTTTTTCATAAAATTGAAACCGTCAAGCTACATGTTTTTTAATTTTAAACGATAGTACAGAATGTGTGCTTCAAAATAAGTCATGCATCTTAGCCCTGAGTAAGATAGTTTAGAAGTTATGACGATTTGAATCTGACTCTTGAAAGTTTAAATATCCCGCTAATAAGCAACTGGACTCACGGTTTCGAGGAATTGCGTGTCCATAGACAATTCTGTGCTTTGTTGTAGATAAGGACGTGCTGAAACTGAAAAAAAGGGCTCGCTGTCAGATTAATTTTTGTTAAGTTTTGTATTTTTCGCTGACGAAAGTTAACAGAAATGGAAGATTTCCATTATTCCAGCCAGGACGTGGCCAACATTCATTTTGTCTATGGATTGTGCAACGGGAACGCTAATGCTGGTGTAAGAGAGTATGCGAGAAGATTTCCCAATAAACCAACCCCGAATGCTCGCACATTCATACGACCATACCATTTTAGATTTTAGATTAGAAATTTTGAAAAAATAACTTTTTTTGTTTTATAAATTCTCTTTTCTTCTATTATAAAATAGAAAATGCAACAATGTTATCATTGCTTTATTGCCTACATTATTGGCAATCAAATGAGTCCTCTATCGTCCTCCTAGAACCTTTGCATGGGTAGCTATAGCTTAAACAATACAAGCACCCGTGCTTCGAGGCAGAAGAAAACAAAGTGGCTGCCATTTTATCAGGGAGCGAGATAAAAAAAATAGGGATAGTGATTTGTCGATAAAATTTACCGTACTTCACCCCCCCAAAGTCTCCGACACCGGTAACCAGACACATTGTATAATATTATAAATGCGGAAGTTTGGATGTATGGATGGATAGATGTTTGTTACCTCTTCACACAAGAACGACAAAACCGATCGGGCTGAAATTTTGCAAACAGGTAATTCTTATCCTGGCATCAAACATGGGCTACTTTTTATCCCTTAAATCAGTTCCCATGGGATAGAAATCATCTTTAAACGTTTATAGAAACAACGTGTGCGAAGCCACGGGCATAAACTAGTTTAAACTAAATACAGAAAATAAAGTGTGTATTAATTTTCGACCACATCATAAATGTATATAAATTTTTGTAATTTTAGTCTTTTGAGCAAAGCTACAGGCGAAAAGCAGTTATGAATCTACATTAATATGAGCATCGCTTGCAGCCAAGAAAGTTGAGCAGTTGAGTCCTCGCGTGAAATGGAGGAGCCGCGGCCGCCATAAAGCACGGAGCCACGCCAATTGGACACCGGCCCGAACAACTCGACGTTTGATTAGGTCTTTCTGCAGACTTGCGGATTGACCCGAATAACATAACTTAGCAATCACCTCGCAAAAAATATATAGCTACCAAAACACACATCAGAACTCGAATTCTATGTTTGATTTCTGTGACCGAGTTGTTTTAAGCCACAGTAGAGAATGGCAAAACCAGGCCTTCTTATTTGGGAGGCATGTTCACCAGTAGACGTATATAATTATGCTGATCAGAAAGAGGTGACGAAGAGAATAATAGGAAAATTAGCTTCAAGCTAGATCACTCATGGCATCATGACATAATACATTTGAGGCGAGCAGGGCCCGTAGGTAAGAGTTGATTTTGCACGAGAACGTAAACGAAACTTCGACTTTCCTGTTCCGAGTAGGCCTCCAGCACACGGAGTGATGAGATGGTGTGTGAGGCTCCGCGCTCCGGGGCGGAGGGGGGCAAGGCGTGAAATCAACTGGTTGAGTGCTGCGTTCATTTTAAATTTTAAGTGCTTGGTGATTTTGTAGAAACCAAATGTTACATCGAGTCATCCCATTATTCGTTTATTAATTACGTCTTCTCCAGGAAGAATGATTTCTTCGGCACGTCCTCTGGCAACACTATATTATGACACTTGTGTGACGTATCCTGTAGTGTGCTACTCGTGGCACCGGCCCGTCGGCACTGCATCCCGCCGCCGGAACACCTGCCGAAATCAATTTTCTGGTTCGCGAGCGCGGCCTTATCGCTTCTGTTTCATATATTTTTTAGGAAACTGAGGCTTTTCCATTTAGAAAATAGAAGCGAAACTTGTTGTCCGGAAATTGTTTCAGCTAGGTACTAACAGTAACAACCTGTCTATTCTTGAATTTGTAAACAATACTCTTGAATCTGTAAACAAAGCAACCTTAGATCAGATGTCTACTTAAAACGGGGCCAATAATTATCTAGCATTTTCGTTTCATTTTGCCCATTTCAAAAAGCCCCAAGTATGGCATCAAAGAAAAAGCTCTGAAAATTTGAAAGAAGGAACCTATCGAGGGTTAATCTTCGAATAAAGGAGCATTTTAATCACACGCTCCTCGGCGCGCTTTGTGCGCTGACGTCTCGATTCGGAGAAATATTACCGCTTTGTAGTCGAGCCGGTCGGGAGCGCCCCGCGGGTGTTGTTCCTGCACCTGCAGCTGCCTACTGGTGAACTTGTTACCCAATTTATTTAATTTTCAGACAAATTGTTTACATTCCGAGATGAGAACGGCGCCGAGAGCAGTTTCTTCAAGAATTTGAATTAAACTTTACAAATTTAAAATTTCAGTTTTGGATTTTCATCCAGCGCCGTGTGATTACATTTTATTTTATTTGTCTTGACATTCTCTGGAATCGAGTTAGGCGTATAGTGGGTGCTGCGGGATTTAAATCTTTATTGTAGTTTTATAATAGAGTTATACATTATTTTCATCTTATTATTTCGATTTTCTATCTTGATGAAATTGCTAAACTGGAATGAAATATTTTCATCTTTGTGATTTTTAGAAAATAACTCATACCTACCTTTTATTATTTTGAATAATGAAAAAAATTATTTTTTAAAACATTTTAAAAGTATGCAGTCATGAAGCACTGCACATCGTCACAGCATATAAGATGTTTAATAAAATACTAGCAGTCTGTATAAATATGCTACAGTAAAAGCGATCGGCGGCGGCCGCCGCGCCTGCCGGCATCTGCGCTCCACAGATTACTTCGCAATTGAAAACAAATAATAATAAACAGGACGGTTCGAAGGCGAGGGCAAATTGGAAAAATGGAGGAACAGAGCTGAGGCAGAGCAGAGCCGTCACGGGTCTGCTCGCGAGGGTTGTGGACCGCGGCGGCGGCGCGGCGGCGCGGCGGCGGCGCGGCGGCTTCGATCTCATCTCTAATTCATACAGTATTCATAAGGCTTATTCACCTCGGGGCTCACCATGCTACGGCATATAGGCTATGGTTGATTTCCACAAGAGCTTAGCTACAAAACTAAGCGGCAAAATGAGAGCAACCACCATGTTGGGTACATGGTGGTTGCTCTCATTTTGCCGCTATCCCTAAAGTTAAAAATACAAACAAATCGTACTTTTTCACAGATCTTTTTGTAACTATGGTGATGCCGATGTCTTCCGACCTGAACTTCGGCAGAGCAGCTAGCCCAACACATATTTTAGTGCTCAAGTGTTCTAAATTTCGAACTTAATCCATAGTTTACTGATCACAGCTATTTCGTTAATAGGCATGTGTGATCGTCAAGCTACGAAATTAGAGCAAACCTCTAAAGCTAAGCTATTCATAGTTTAATAAAAAATACCCGAAAGGTTGCTGATGCTGACACTGTAATTGTATTTAAAGTTCAATATTCAAGTTTGTATTTACACAAACAACTCAAGTACCACACTAAAGCGACAGACTAACCGCTCCGTGTCCATAAAACCGCAGACTAATACCGTAACCCGGGATAATAATTTAAAGGAATTAGGAAGTACACTATAACCGCCACATATCTCATAATCCGGGTTATCCCGTGAAACTATCCCGGGATATCTCGCATTCGTATGCGGGGGCGGGCGGCGATCCGTCAGCGCAGGGCGGGCCGGGAATCATTCTCCGACACCAGGACTATCATTCACACTTTCACTATCGGCTCACATCACTATCGCAGCAGAACTTTCATTTGCATGCAACGAGGAGACGGTGACACCTCATGCTAATTAAGAATTTTATTTAATTAATTATATTTATTACTTTATTTCCCCAACACGTTATGGTCTCATGTTGAGTTAAATCCTTTCAAGAGAATGTTACTTCAGGAAACCGATATGACGAATACCAAAGTTTCAATTATCAGCATTTATATCCAGCCCCGCCGGAGAAGTGGTTTAAGCGTAGCGAGTCTTTACGACTAAGAACAGAAGGTTCACATTTATTAGCGCAAAGGTTTGTCAGGGATCAATATCCATGCCAGTGCTTATGCGAAAACGATAACTGTATCTACGCATAGCCGCCCAACAATGGACAGGTGCTTATCGGCCCGAAAATGGCATCAAAAATCATTATCAATTCTATCTCTTATACATTATATTAAAAATGAATCCCTATTTCCCTTGGTCACGGCATCACGCGTGAACGGCTGGACCAATTTCGCTAATTCTTTTTTTGTTGTTGATAAAATAATTTATGTAAGCATTGTGGTATATTTTGGCGAGTTACCCTTTCATAAGAAGTTTCGGCTGAGTCTCAACAACTCATTTGAGATCAGAAATAAAAACCTCCTTGGAACATTATACCCCGGGTTTATAACCGTGAAACTTTGGGCGAAACAATAAATATAAACCAACACAAAACAGCTACAAAATTTTTCTCTCCCGTCCCCCGCGCCCGCCTTGTACAGTAGGCAGAGGTGTTAACTGACTCAAGATTTAGTCGAGTCTGTATTGCCACGAAATATACGAGTACCTAGATAGATAGATAGTTATTTTATGATTAATTTGGTTCACAAATGGACAGCACAAAATGAACTTATGTAGGTTTACGTACGTACGGTTTATGGTACCTAACTTATGTAGGTTTATGGCATAAACCTACATAAGTTAGGTACCTACTGAAATCTTTCCGATACCTACATATCAACTTTATTGTCTATGTTTGATTGTATTTTAACTTTATGGTACTACCACAGTAGATATATTTATCTATTGTGATTTGTGGTACCACACACAAACAATAAAAAGATTAAAAATTAAATGTTATAAAAGTACACACTAATGGATAAAAAGGCTTATTCCAATAATCCCCTGCCATAATCCCCTGCGAAGGGGATTCCTGGACTTTTTGTCCAGAAATCCCCTGCCGGCTCAAAGAGAAGACGCACAGGGGATTTGTGGACCAGAGTTCCAGAAATCCCCTGATCCACTTATTTACACCGTAAATACCTAGGTAGTTGTTCTTTCTTGAAATAATCAAATGCAAACAACTAAGTAACATAACCTTTTAAGTAGAACATACCAAAATGTTAACATTAAAACAAGAACTACGAAAATTGGTATAGTTGTTTTATCTCACGAAGTCCGTTGGGCTATGTTTATCATTGTGAATGGCATGTACACATTGTTGTAGTGTGCGTAAGCTCAGAAGCAATCAGTCTCGCCCGAGACGCGGTCCGGGTCACTAGTGCTCATTGTATTCACGTCAGATTTTGGTAACGAGTACCGTCAGCATGACAACTAAGCGCAAAGTTATTCGTGGTAGTAGGGTTAAACGGACTTCGTGAGATAGAACAACTATACCCATTTTCGTAGTTTTTGTTTTAATGTGAACATTTTGGTATGTTCTACTTATAAGGTTAGGTTACTTAGTTGTTTGTATTTGATTATTTCAAGAAGTTGGATATCCTATTATCCAACGGCAATGGGACGGGCCTCTGTGTGAGTTGACACGGGATTGTTTGACTAAACGTGCTCTAACTCTGCGGATCGTGCCCGCCTCCTGGCCGTTTCTCAATGGGAGTCAGGACATTGGTTGCAAGCATTTCTTTCATATAACACTGGTACTTTATTGGTAGCCCGTAACTTTCCGTATCGCTTTACGTGTCTTCGGTTGGGTGCAAGGTGTTGCGCGCCTCATCAATGCCAGTGCGGTACTGCTGTCAAACAGCTTAGTCATCACGGATTACTACGTGTACTAGGGCCGCCCCAGTCGGATATCTCGCCACGCCAGTCTTAATGAAATCATACGGCGGGCTTTTGTCACCGCTAATGTACCATTTATTCTCGAACCGAATGGTCTGTTGCGTGACGATGGTAAGAGGCCCGACGGTATGACACTAGTTCCATGGGAGTTGTGGTGGCTCATTGTGTGGGACGCTACATGCGTCGACATGCTTGCGCCTTCCCATCTTCCGAGGAAATCCGTCTGGTCGAAGCGACGCATGACCCGAGAGCTGGTGAATATCTGGCGCAGCGCATCAGCATTGCTATACAGCGGGCCAACGTATATAGCTATTGAAGTGGTCTACATTTTCGATGACAGCTGTCAAACTTCAAACGGTCACATCTCTGAAACTACTCTTCCTTGACTTTGGTGCCAACCTTTCAGAATCTAGAATAATATCCGTTTCATTTTGATATAACCTGTCATTTTTGATCAATTCTAACTGACTGTAACAGTCGTTTTCTAATATCAGCTGTCATTTTTGACATCCGCTGTCATTTTTGACATCCGCTGTCATTTTCGACATCCGCTGTCATTTTGACGTGACAACGTCTTATAAATTGGTTTGCCGGGTGACACTTCAAGAAACTGCGTTACGCGTTACGCTCCGCTCACGTTATGCGCTCACAAAGTCGTTGTCACGTAAAACTTTCGCCCGTATACCGACTTTACAGGCAACCAATTTACATATTGTTCCATACATTTATGAAAAATTACAGTGAATTCCAAATTAACCAGCTAATGTCAAAAATGACAGCGGATGTCAACATCCGCTGTCATTTTTGACATTAGCTGTCATATTTGGAATTCACTGTAATTTTTCATAAATGTATGGAACAATATGAAATTAATTAGTAAGAATTGGACGAACTGCGCATGGTTTCCTGACGAACTGCGTATTGGACGAAACGCGTGTTGGACCAAACGCTTGTTGTGTTGGACGAAACCTGTGTATCCATGCAGAAAATATATACAGGACGAAAATTTCCACAACCGCACATACTAATGGGACTACGAGGAATAGTTCTCCCTCGTGGTCCTATTAATGGAACAAAATAATGGGACGAAAAAACAGCGTAAAAAATCTACTCGAAATCAGTTGAAACCCTATTGTGAGTCGGAAATTCCTGAATGCAATGTTAATATTTTGGTATATTCTACTTATAAGGTGAGGTTACGTAGTTGTTTGCATTTGATTATTTCAAAAACGAACAACTACTTACGGTGTGAATAAGTGGATCAGGGGATTTCTGGAACTCTTGTCCACAAATCCCCTGTGCGTCTTCTCTTTGAGCCGGCAGGGGATTTCTGGACAAAAAGTCCAGGAATCCCCTTCGCAGGGGATTATGGCAGGGGATTATTGGAATAAGCCGATAAAAAAAACTAGAATTAAAGTAATTGTTAATAATTATCTAATCCTGATTTTTTTCGTACTCATTCAGATATCGTTGTCCGCAACAAGCGTGACAACTACCAAATCTGTCTTCCAGACAGAAAAACCAGCAAGAGCATATTTGGTATGGCTCCATCTATCTATAACAAACTACCACAGTATACAAGGCTACTGCCTAATTTGGAGTTTCAGAGAAAGATAAACACGATACTTACAGTCAAATGTTATTATGACATACATAAATGAAGTCATCAATGACAAAGATTTTGCTTGACATTCGTTTTATAATAAATTTTAATATACGTTCAATTTTATTCTTTAATAAGTACCTATCACTCCTATTTACAAAATGTTTAATAATAATCTAATCTACATCCTATTTTATTTTATTCCCATGTTTAATTTCTTTAATTTAATCATCCATCATGCATGAATGACATTGTAAATCAGACATTGCACACGTAACAGTAGTAATACATTGAATCACGCCAACCACCTCTGCACACATGTCATGTATTTCACGCAATAAATTGTACTTTAGTTAGTTTACTTTACTATTATAATGGAGTTACGAGTTACTCGTATGCACCTAAATAGGTTGTACCTACCCAACCTACTCGGGACAGGTGTGCCCTGCAGCCCGGGCTGCCGAGGAGAGGCGAAACGGATCCGCCTCAGTGTATGCTGTCTTGCACGGTACCAAGTGCTAATTGCGGGGCTGCCGAGGAGAGGCGAAACGGATCCGCCTCAGTGTATGCTGTCTTGCACGGTACCAAGTGCTAATTGCGGGGCTGCCGAGGAGAGGCGAAACGGATCCGCCTCAGCTGTATGCTGTCTTGCACGGTATCAAGTGCTAATTGCGGGGCTGCCGAGGAGAGGCAAATCGGATCAGCCTCAGCTGTATGCTGTCTTGCACGGTACCAAGTGCTAATTGCGGGGCTGCCGAGGAGAGGCGAAACGGATCCGCCTCAGCTGTATGCTGTCTTGCACGGTACCAAGTGCTAATTGCGGGGCTGCCGAAGAGAGGCGAATCGGATCAGCCTCAGCTGTATGCTGTCTTGCACGGTACCAAGTGCTAATTGCGGGGCTGCCGAGGAGAGGCGAATCGGATCAGCCTCAGCTGTATGCTGTCTTGCACGGTACCAAGTGCTAATTGCGGGGCTGCCGAGGAGAGGCAAAACGGATCCGCCTCAGCTGTATGCTGTCTTGCACGGTACCAAGCGCTAATTGCGGGGCTGCCGAGGAGAGGCGAAACGGATCCGCCTCAGCTGTATGCTGTCTTGCACGGTACCAAGTGCTAATTGCGGGGCTGCCGAGGAGAGGCGAAACGGATCCGCCTCAGCTGTATGCTGTCTTGCACGGTGCCAAGTGCTAATTGCGGGGCTGCCGAGGAGAGAAGAAACGGATCCGCCTCAGCTGTATGCTGTCTTGCACGGTGCCAAGTGCTAATTGCGGGGCTGCCGAGGAGAGGCGAAACGGATCCGCCTCAGCTGTATGCTGTCTTGCACGGTACCAAGTGCTAATTACGGGGCTGCCGAGGAGAGGCGAAACGGATCCGCCTCAGCTGTATGCTGTCTTGCACGGTACCAAGTGCTAATTGCGGGGCTGCCGAGGAGAGGCGAAACGGATCCGCCTCAGCTGTATGCTGTCTTGCACGGTACCAAGTGCTAATTGCGGGGCTGCCGAGGAGAGGCGAAACGGATCCGCCTCAGCTGTATGCTGTCTTGCACGGTACCAAGTGCTAATTGCGGGGCTGCCGAGGAGAGGCGAAACGGATCCGCCTCAGCTGTATGCTGTCTTGCACGGTACCAAGTGCTAATTGCGGGGCTGCCGAGGAGAGGCGAAGCGGATCCGCCTCAGCTGTATGCTGTCTTGCACGGTACCAAGTGCTAATTGCGGGGCTGCCGAGGAGAGGCAAAACGGATCCGCCTCAGCTGTATGCTGTCTTGCACGGTACCAAGTGCTAATTGCGGGGCTGCCGAGGAGAGGCGAAACGGATCCGCCTCAGCTGTATGCTGTCTTGCACGGTATCAAGTGCTAATTGCGGGGCTGCCGAGGAGAGGCGAAACGGATCCGCCTCAGCTGTATGCTGTCTTGCACGGTACCAAGTGCTAATTGCGGGGCTGCCGAGGAGAGGCGAAACGGATCCGCCTCAGCTGTATGCTGTCTTGCACGGTACCAAGTGCTAATTGCGGGGCTGCCGAGGAGAGGCGAATCGGATCAGCCTCAGCTGTATGCTGTCTTGCACGGTACCATGTGCTATTGCCGTTCCAGGAATGGTTCAACCCGAATGATACCAGACAACACGAGTTAACTAGTTCCCAGTATCCCAAATGTCGTAATGATAGTTCATGTAAAGAAACCTGCAATGATGATATTTTCTATCACACTAATATTATAAATGCGAAAGTTTGGATGGATAGATGGATGGATGTTTGTTACGTCTTCACACCAAAACAACTGAACAGATTGACCTAAAATTTTGCATCGGTGTAGCTCTAAGCCTGGAATCAAACATAGGCTACTTTTTATCCCATAAATCAGTTCCCATGGGATAGAAATCACCTTTGAACGTTTCTATAGAAAGAACGCGTGCGAAGCCGAGGGCAGAAGCTAGTGATAAAGAAATCAATGTCACAGTTACAGGTAATGTATAAGATATTACAAATAACAGCAAAAAGTCGAAAATAAATTATCTCTCGAAGTGCCTATTATATTTGCCAGATTACAATAGTCGAATTTTGACCACAGCGGCCAGTCTCATTGGAGACTAGCCAGACACGCAGGACATATTATAGTGCACAAGTGTGTGCGCAAACACAGGTGCACTCTCTATTCCCTCACTCTCATAATCTAGTGGGACGGCAGACTGACACGACCGGGGAGATGTCAGGCGCAGGACCAATGGCTTGACGTGCTTTCCGAGGCACGGGGGTGTAACACCGCTAACTTCCTGACTCCGGGCTGCTACTGTGAATTTTTATTGCTAATAAAACCCCTACTATTGGCTCGACCCGGGATTTGAACCCAGGACCTCATAATCAGCGGTTAAACAAGCTAACCGCTAGACTAACGAGGTACCTAGTAAAGTATAAAAAACTTAATAAGGGTCACAAGTATAAAACTATAGATTCTCTGAACGCAATTTCAACAGTATAGCTCAAAGGAGCCAGATTAGTGGGCCATTCGCTGAGACCGTGCCAGTTCGGGGAAATATTATAACACGTCATTAGGGAGGACTTACAAAGTAGGAGTACACGGAAGTTTATTTTGATCTTCTGAGAGATAGGAGAGACATAGCGCAGTAGTCCCCGCTGCAGTAAGGACGCTATTTCTGCGCTATACTTCTCTTCGGTTAATTAAATCCAATATAAAATCTTTGTATTGTGGTGTTTAGTATCAAACTAAACTGTGACAATATAAACGCAAGTACATACTATTTTGTTATTGTTGGTATTTTTTAATAATTGGTGTTGTAATCTGCATTAGGTTTGTTAACAAAAGTATTTTAGCAAAACCGGAGTTCCCAGAATATTATAGGTATGAATTAGTGTTAGGTTTGCCTCTCGAAACGTTAAACAGTGTAAAATTATCGAAATGTGTGAAATTTGAGTTACGGTTAACTCAAATTTCACAGTTTTTTTTTGCGATGTAACCTAAATTGTGAAGGGCCAAATAAGACTGCTCACCGTTCGGAAAAAAAACACACATTTCGATAATGTTGCGGAATTTAGAGTTTGATTTTACCCACAAAAGCTTCTAATTTGGTGGTGTTGGTCTCATCCGTGACGGGAATCGAACCGAACAAGAGCATAAGCTGGCACCCACTATGCCAGAGAGTCCCGTCGTGCCTGCTTGGCATGCAGCGAAGGCGTCTGCTCTTGTCACTTCGGACTTGTCTAATCTTTCGGGAGTTTCCGACCGTTAAAACGCGAGGGGATTTCAACGGTGAAAGATTTTCTACGTACTTTTATAGCAATTTTATTTGCTTCTTAGTACTTAAAAGCCGAATAAAACCATTTACTAAATCTATTTCTATCATAATATCTATCACTTTCTATTTTGAACTACTTAATTATAAATAGATAGTCATTGATTGTTTACCTACTGTGCCCTGTCCATAAACTCATATTGGCTTTGAAAAAATTCATTGCACAAAACTTAACTCAATTAATTTTTTCACCAGTGCAGAGGAGAAACCATGATGAACTTTCGAGCAAATACCTAGATAGATAGATGGGGCCAACGCGGGCTCGCTGTGAACATGACATGAGCAGGTAGACGGCGCTGCACTCTGCTTTTGGACGAGCGCGTGTTTGCCCGCGCCGTTGTGTAATGTAGTTAATTGTGTTGTCCGAGTGTTTACAATCGCCCTTTCCTGCGGCGGCGTGCGCGGCGGCAGGGCGGGCGAGGCGCGAGGCGCGGGGCGCGGGGCGGGCGCACTAGCGGGCTTTATATCTTCACAGTTATAATTCTTCTTTAGTAAACATTGGAAAATAATACTTTCTTACATAATAATGACGGTGCATTTAGGGACAACAACCACACCACATCGCAGCGACAAAAAGCGGTTATGCAGTGGCTACGTGTGAATAATATCGCTGCAGCTATTTGCAGTTGCGCTGTGGTACTCGTAGCTACCGAATGTCGATGTGATTGCGTTGATGCTAGTATTTGCGTTGTGTCCGGCGGCTGGTGCTCGGTGTGGCTGATGGTTGCGTTGTGGTTGCGATGTAGTCGGTACCGACCACACTAAACTGTTCCATTTTATACAAATTAGCACCCGACCACGGGTTGTCGTTGTCGTGTGGTTGTGGTGTGGGTGTGGTACGTGTGAATTCTCCCTTAGAGCAAACGAGCGAAGGCTCATTCTACAGCCACTCCGTCAAATTCTTTTTGTGTAAACAGAGACAAACAATGTTTCGTCTTTCGATAAAATAACATTCTTGTTCTAGCTCTAGCCCTGAGTTCGCTTGGTGAAATGCCACCTTGAGAGAACACCGATCACAGCAACAAAGCTTTAGTTTTTCATGGATTTTTTCAATAAAACAGAAATAACCATTTACAAATTTACAGTTATTTTCGGAAGTAAAGCACAAAAACCATAATGGATCAAAATTAACGGTTCAGAAGAGTTGCGTCCCTAGCGACGCTCGCAAAGAATATAAGTTCATACATAACGCGCAAATACTCGTCTACTCGTGAGTATCTCCATTTACATAATTCCTTTTTCTAACAGCCGACTAATGTCTTCATAATCTGATATTTTATGCATGAACGTATTAAACGTCATCGGAAACGGTTCAGTAAACATGTCCGAGCTGATTGCCGTTAATAATAGCGCTCGGTCTACTACTCCGGTCTAAGGTAATCTGCAGAAAACAAACACTCTAATAAATATGAGATGTATGCGGCCAATGTTTGATCAAGCCGTTAGACCTTTTAGTAACATGTGTTATTATTAATTGACTTGACCTGGTCTGACCAAGCGACAACGGGACTCACTTTGCCTGCGGACGGAGACAGGCCCACGACAGAGTACTGTGGAAGCGGTTCATCAGCTGTACATGACGGACACGACCTTCAGTCATGAAGAATACGACAAAGAAGAAAAACCTAATACCGGTAAGTTTAGTCACATGACCTCTTAGTGAATCAATTACTGAATCACATTCGTTTGGAATTTCACTTATGTTTGACCAAGAACAAAATAAATGATTCAGCATCCTTCGTCTGATGACGAGCACATAAACTGTAAGAACGCACCGCAGCCACTTCAATATGAGGACATGAAGCCGCTATCTCGCATTGATGTAAATAAAAGTAGTAGCACGTGGGTCCCGCAATATCGCGCGGCTTTATTTCGGCATTTGTCGCGAATAAATCACAATTGGAGTGCCGCCGCCGCCGGGGTGCTTTGCCAACAACGCTGCGGCGGGCGGCAATACACGGCCGCACGTAACGGCCAACGACGCTACGAAGCTACGAGAACTGCTACGGCGTAGCGTCTACGGTTAATGCTCTACGGTGCTACGGCGTTCAAATGTGCTACGATTGTTGGAAGTTGCGAGGCGCAGCACGTACGAGTAGTTTGTTCATTTGTTCAACTAGTGGATTATAATAAATGAGCATTTCCAGTAATTTTGATTCATTAGAATGTATTCTAGCCATATTTTCAATTTCCTTTGCCTTGATTTAGAATTCATTTTTTTTAAATAATGAATTTTAGCAACCTGGAACAAACAACTAAGTGAAAATTCACTAAGTTGATATCCAAGTGGAAGTTGTTATTATCTTTAAATTTGCTTAATAACCTTTCAAAGCCAGTTCGCAGCAACAGCCGCCCGTGAGTGTTGCCAACCTGGCGGCGTGCATCGGCCCCGTTGATATGAACTTATATTCTTTGCATTTACATAACCTATTCCGCAAGACCTTTGTGCGAGTACATTACCTACCGCAGTACATTATGTAAACAAAGTGGCATTGTCTCCTGAACTATCATTCTATTCCGAATGGCTTTCGAGATGGAACGAAATGTTTCTGAGCTTCTTATCTACTGCACAGTAACTATTGAAGATTGTTTTTGATATTCTAATATTTCCATAATTTGTTTTTGCACTCCACAATTTTAAATATCTAGAAACAAAACAATTGTGATACAGATAATAGATAAATATAATTCTACACGCATTATCGTAACTAATTACAAAACAAAACTAATCTTCTGAAATCACCGAAATTTGTGTTGTATTAAAACAAGTCGTATAATGCAGGCGAATAGAATTTTAACAAGGGTCTTTGATGTGCCAATGAATAAACGATTCGCAGCTTGGACGCTTTACGAGGGGTCCGGGCCCCGCGCGGCCTCACTGATACAGCACTATAACTGTATACATCACTGTAACTGTATACATTAATGTGATAAGTATACAGTTGTGTAGATCTCGTAGCTCGCTGTTTACAGCCACGTTGTGTCGGAAGCTTTTATGGACAAATTATGGAAAGTTGTATACAACAAGGGACTTCGCTTACAGCGACTTTACGGTGCCGGTGGAAGTGCAAATCTATGCTATTGTTTTATGTTGGTTTAATTAAAAATGTTATGTCTTTAAAGCTTCTCACGAAGGAAAAGGAAAGGGGACAGCTTTAGGTTTCATCTGCTATTTTCTTACTTTCCTCCTTATTTTCCTGCTTCATGTGTTCTGACAGTGTTCTGTCTTCACCTGGCCTAGCTACTCAAATAATATTTTTCTTGATACCTTGTAAACTTTTCTCTGTTACTCGGACCCCCCCGACCGACGACTTGCCAAAAGTTACGCAGCCGTTTCACATTAATCAAAGTCAGCTAATTCAATTCCTCCTGAAACTTGTGAACTGTAAACAGGATGACAGGTTATTCCAGAATTATATTTGAAGACGTGACGAAAAAATAAATTGTATTTGGGTCTTTTGATTATATTTAGTACTTAACGGTAAACTTCAAAGTATGTAAGTATCCCTATTTGCGACGACCAACCAAATCATTATTATCAAAACTATCGGAAAAGCGATGATGTTAATTCACATGGCACAAAAGCCTTAATAATTTGACAGCAATAAAATAATACCATCTTTTTTATTCTGTTTATTTAATTTAGTTTAGTTTTGTGCTTTATCAGAATGAACCCTTAATATCCTTCGAACATAAAGGGAAGGAAATGCTATACTATATTAGCTGCCCCTCAGTCGTGTGTGGGATATGTATGATTATAAAGTTTCCACCCCGAGTTCACAGAACGATGATATTAGAATGTTCTTTAATAACTCTAATAGTACTCAGTCTTTGTCCGTGTACCCGAGTCCGTCGGCTGAAAATACCAGCATCACACGTGAGAACACTACAACAACAACAACAACAAAATTCTCAAGTACTCTCTCGCCTTTGTAAATGTAAAATTTTGTATGTTTTGTGTCCTACAAGAAATGTCTAAGAAATTGATATCTCTCTAATATCCAGTCATCAGAATAATAATTTATAATAAAGACGAATGTCGGAGCCTGATGTGATTAATGTTGCCTGCAACAGGTGAGCGGCTGCAGCGTTATTGAAAAATGTCCATTAGCGGATCTAAATGGAGAATCAACGAGATAGCGCCCGCCCCTGACTCTACGTGCCCCGTGCCGCTGCGGGGCAGGGCGGGAAGGAATCGCGAGGAAATTGAAATGGATGGAGATGCGGCTGGAAATTACATTCGCAAAAAATAATCCTATTTATGTCTCGAAAGGTTGAAGCAATCGAACGATCCAAGGGAACCACGCCTCGCTTTATGTTCTCTACCGATCCTCTCCGATGCTATTTTAGTCAAATAACCGATTCTACGGACTCCTTTATTATTGTTCTATACACTATACAGACTTATAGACTTAATTTATAGGACAAGCTTTGATAATTGATTTTTCTGTGGATATAAATAGCGACAAGTGCTGTAAATTAATGGCAAATGTCCCCACCGTAAGTTGCCGGTTGGCGGCGACCATTAGACATGGGTACTTGAAAGCTGCTTGATGTGTTTGCGAAGTTGCGATGAGCAAGGGTTTGTAATCCGGCGGGTTGTGTATTTTGCCGAGGTTTGGGTTCGATTCGATTCGCTCCACAAAAGTTTGCATTCAGTATGTCCGGTGAGCACCTACTACTACAGTACATATATCGGTGCGCATTGGACATGTGCGGCTCAGAATATAAATAATGGCCGTTTATGACTTCCGCGGAAATCACATCCTTTTTAAACGACTTAAAAAAAGAAGGAAGTTCTCAATTCGGCTGTATGTATATTTTTCTTGCTAAGCACTAGATTTGCCTGGTAAGTTGTTTAATACGTTATTAATCTATTTTTCTTACGTTATTGTAGAATACAACAGCTAAAAAACCCGATTTAGAAACCCACCTTGTTTGGTTGTACTCAGAACTTGTAGATTAGTTGTCGAATTCTACTAAAAGTTAAATTAGTTTCACATGTACTACGCAATAATACAATCCGTTCATATTCTGGCCACAGGGTAATAATTCACAACTTCTCTGTAGAGGTAGCTTTGACGGGCCAGCATCGGGCGCTCCGCACTGACCGCATCGAACTGATGTCAGTATTATTTGTATTGAAGCGCGTCCACCGATCCGCACCGCACGGAGCGGGCACGTCGGCCATACCGGCGATCCGTTTAATGCGGATGACGTCATTATTAGTCTGCAAATGGTTGGCAATCCGGTTGCTGCGGTAACGGTGGACGCACCACCCGGCATTACGCTCAAACATTCCGGCTGATAGCGCGACTCGCGCGGTCCGTCTGATGCCGGTCTGTTGCCGCACGCGCTTACATCTTATTTATTAAAATTCTCAGTTTTCTTACTATCAGAAGAGAGAGCAGACTTTTTAACGATTCTTGCCAGAGAGCGATTGTGAATTTGCAAATCCTATTTATTGAAGTGACCCGGCTGTTTCCCCATACCTGTGAGCCTGTCTCAGGTTTCATTAGGCGCTTGTCACGGCGCAGATTTTATTTTATTTATGTTTATTAGGTACACAAAACACATAACAAGCAACAATAATATAACACAAAAAATTCAATGAGAATACGAACTGGCTTGAGACGTAACCTATGTGTACACAGCATATAATTATTTAGATTCGAGTATTAGCATGCTTAGTGCAGTATGAATTTATTAAGGCAGTAATACCTATGCTAATGCTTATCACGGCTCTGAGCGTGGCTCGCTTCCACCACTGAAGTCATTAACTTGTTGTGTTATATTCACAAAACTAACAAAATACAGGGTGACCGGCGACCGGCGACACGCACACTCAAAATGAAGAATAACATCTAAATTCGTTTAAATTTCTAAAATTACTTATTTCCATAAGTACAATAAATGTAAAGTACACTAAGAAAAAGTCAAATTCTTAAAATTAAATAGATTATGGAAATAAAGTACAATTTTGATTTCAGCCGCTTCAATATGTAGAAAGGCGACTGAAGTAAAGAAGCGACGAAGAAACCTTTAGCCTGTTAGTTTTATTTTTAGACCTGGAGCAAATCTCTTATATAGGGTGTTTGGTGGATGGTCCGACAAAAAAAATGACAGTAAGCTGGGGTCATTTGCAACACTTTTTCCATATAAACTTTTTGCCTAAGACATCACTTTTTTATGTATTTTTTAGGAAATTTATGATTCATGACATGAACAAAAATAGTGTAAATAGGAAGTAACTACATAAATTAACAAAAAAATTACTTCTTAATTTAAAGTAACATTCATCCAGATCAGCTGTGCTGCTTTGTCCGACAGAGGTGACGCCAATATAGCGTTGCACTGTCCGACATTGAGCACTTTGGAGGAACCAAAAAACATTCTATGTTTTACAACTTGATGAAAATCATGCGCTTGGCAAGATGCTATTTCCAGACAGTTTTATTCATTGAAGCTAAGCTCGAGTCACACAAGTTAGTTAATAACTGATCTTCTACAGCTGACTGCTCTGCTGTCTGCATATTGCCTCGCCTGTGCCTCACGCACAACTGCACAAAGCAATATTGTAGAGCTGAGCTCCTCCGTCTGCCTGCCGCGCTCCCTGCGCCGGCGCGCGGCTGCACCATCCGAGTCGGATCCACAACAGTGCCGACCTAAGCTGTCTGCCTTTTGCAAGCCACTAGGTGTCTAGGTCAACGATACCTACTGCAACTGCAACTTGTAGCCGCCGCATGGTATAATAACATACTTCACCAGGTATAGCATTCCGGGACATCACGATCTGGGTGACAGTTTTTACTCCAACGATATCGCGGCGGCTCTCAAACTTTTTGGTTTGATAACCGCCGATTACGGAGAATTTGTGAAACTCTCGGAGTATCAGACCTTGTTTTCATAGACCATGGCTGCCTGGATGTAGCGAAGTGTGCAAACAGATTCGGATTTTGAAGTCTAAAGGTTGTCGCAGATCTAGGCTGCACCGCTACCGCACAGCCCAAAAATGTGCATTCAAATTATGGGCTTTAACTCGTAACGTTTGTTTGAACGTTTGTGAAGCATTTTGACATTTTGACACTGTAAAATGTATCTATAAATAACGAGTTTCAGCCCCTATTACAATGCATATTTTAGTGTTCCGCGGTAGCGGTGTTAGATAAATATGCAAATACAAATACAAATATGCTCAGACCGTTAGCCACCCGCCAAGCTAACGTCAAAGCAACCCGCTAGCCTAGCCACAGCTACCGACTAGCCCTCAAAGCAAAAATAGTAGTCAGTCTAGGCGGTCGCAGTGTGGCAGTGCCCTTAGAGAAAAAATATGCCCGTAGCACACCTCCGCTGCGAAACCATAACAGCGGAACCGCAGTAATTTCGCCAAGTCTTGTCCGTATGTAGGAGAAGCGGAACACTAACGAAACTGCCTGTTCTAACGCATAGATTTGACTATAATAATATATCTTTCCCCTCGCGGTTTCGTCGATCTGCTCCGACGTCAGCCACACTTCCGCTATTTTGTTGCGGTGCCGCGTCGTTTTCGCATGTGTTTGTGGAAGTCGACAAAAATAAAAAGCGGAACTACATTTTTTTCATTAAATGGACGTCGATTTTACTGAACAATTAATTGAAGAGGTCAGAAATAGAGCTATTTTTAATTTATCCTTTTCAAAGTTAAAGTCCACAATAATATTGCTTCCTCCTCTGACTGGACTCAACTGACTCGCGTGACGATCCGAGGCCCAGTTCCGCAACCCAAACTACACTTGATCGCAGCGGAATTCATCCAGCGGTTCCGCTACTCGTATTCCGCAGCGGAGGTGTGCTACGGGCGATATAGTTCGGAATATAGGTAGCGCAAACAAAGTTGGCGCGACCGTCTTTTGTTTCTCATACACTGTGCCAACAGATCTGTGACGTCCTGTCAGTGTAGCCATGAAAATCGTGGTAATTTTAATTCACCCAGCTATAAACACACAGTCAAAGAAATTAAAAATACCTCTTGACTGATGATTACCCAAGTATTAAGCGGAAAAAAATACTGGTATTTTACAGACTTTTTTTCTAATCTTCCACGGAAGTGTTGATTCCTAGAAACCCACTGAATCAGAGTTAGCGGATCTCTCCACAACGGGAGATTACTCGAAGTTAATAAATAACAAGGAGCCTGCTCAATATCTCGGAATAAAGATACGGGTGTGATTAATGATGCCAACAGGTGGTAGTTTTTATTCGCGTTACTTATAAAACAGGTTACAATCATGACCAGCGCTCGCTCACTCACGGCTTAGGCAATAAGCTCTCACTGCCGTCGAAAGCTGGTCACTAATTCTTGCATGCGATTAACACTGAAACCTGTACCAATAATGTAGATTTCTGTTTGAGTTACTTTGAAAGCTTGTTTGTTGGTAACGCGGTAAGTGTTCAGTGTAATAATACCCACGGTTATTTGCTTGAAGACGTTTTATATCAATTACCTTCGGGCTGACTGCTTTTATGAAAACAAAGGAATATTAGCTTCTGAAGATTATTCACGTAATAATATTATTATTGCTGCCGATTCTACTTTGCGTGTGATTGATGAACGTGAAAATTTAGTCAGTCCTACAAATAACACAATCCTATATTGCAGGCTGAAATTATATAAAACTGTGTGACGTTTACTACTGTAATCTATGGATCTTCGTGTAGTCTGAAGCAACCTGTCGTTTGAAGACAGCTTCACTGATGACAGCCTGTTGTCACCTTGACCTCGGCATTGTTGTCTGGGATGTCGGCGAGTTGGAGCGTCGATATTGCTCACTCGACCACTCCGGCCGAGCGCGAGTTCTCTCAATGTGTCGCCTTCTACAATATTTGCACCTTTCCAAATAGTAGGACTAGCGACCTAATGATAGCGGGTCAGGTATGGGTACTGCCCAACCTACCTACCGAGTTTCAGCAATGAGAGCACGTCTCTCGGAGCCGAGGGCACCGAGAGACGATTGAGTCGCACATTCGCCTGCGTCGAATCAGACAGTTGTCTAATTCATTTGATTCATTTATTTTGTTCGATTCCCTCGGCCGGCACTTATAATTCGATATGATGTGCATTCAGCCGATCATTTAACTTTGAGTATTACTGAGCAAGTAAGACTGTCTTCTGGTGACTCAGCCATCATTGGATCTTGACTTCTAGCTGCTGAGTAATACCAATTACAAATCTGAACAATGCACACAGCATCTCGCCCCAAGCTAAGTTGAGCTTGTGTTATGGGTACTGGATGACTGCAATTGACAAAGAAAATTACAATCAAATAATAGAAATAATACAATACATTACATAGATAGATATTTTTTATCATACATAGAACCAGACATCATCATCATCATCATCCGCAACCCGACTTCACCCACTGCTGGGTATAGGTCTCCAAACTTTTGTGCCACTCCACACGGTCCTGCGCCAGACACCTAGAACAAATATTTGCAGATCGTACAAACATTTGTCCCGAGGCGGGAATCGAACCCGCAACCTCCTGCGCTGCGCCACATCAGTCGTGAGAAAAAGCAACAGCAGCTAATAGAGAATTAGACGATCGCGTCGCGGTTTCACCCGTGTTGTTCCCGTTCCCGTGGGAATTCCGGGATAAAATATTGGGTTATGGGTTTCTTATTGATTGAGAACAACTATAAACAGCAGAAAAGATTTATTTGTTTGCTTCGGTACACAGGAGGACATTGCAAGAACACTAGTTACAATCCGACTCTATAGACAAGTGCTGCCACCTAGTAGCATATTAAGTTAAACTTTTTACATTTCTAATATAAAATATAGCCTATGTCACTCCCTGAAAAGTAAGCTTCCTAACGGTGAAAGAATTTTTCATATTGGTCCAGTAGTTTCGGAGCTTATTCAATACAAACAATCAAACGAGCAACTCTTTCCTCTTTATAATATTAGTATAGATATAAGTACCTAGATGTATAGGATGTAAAATTCATTTTTTATGAGCCTAAGTTGTCTCATACTGACCCCTCTCGCGGAACTGCTCCGTGAATAATGTGTCCGTGAATACGTGCACTCCTGCCCCGTCACTCACCAGCCCAGGCCTAGCCCAGCTCACGCCGGCTCGGCTCAGCCCAGCTCAGCCCAGCTCAGTGCGTGCTGTCCACAAATCCCCACTAATGAGATAAAGAAACCGCTCGGCTCCGGCCGCCATTAATCAGGCTCAGGGCGCCGTTTAAACGCAGCCATCAATCAGCCGCCATTGTCCTGGCGCCTGATTCACGATGCAGCGAGTGCACTTCATTTACTCACAAACACCAGCACACTGCCACGGGGACAGTAAGTGCGTGTGTGTAGGAGGTTTACTAGAATTATATATCCTGAAATGTAGATAATTTATGATGGAGGTGATTACTTCTTGTCAAGCAGGCGAATACGGCTGGTATAAGAAGTTGTGGCAAACTGCAATCAACTCGCAGCAACAACTGAAAGAAGATGCGCAGTCTCCTAAGGTTTCGGTGCCACTGTCGTCCTACGCAGGTACTTTAGGTGAAGATGTCGGTAGCTAGAGGTCTCTTCCGCAAGTCGTCTTTGATTTCACATAATTTCTGGCACACAAAGTGTAGAATTAGCAGTGAAGGTTGTGGGTAAGCTGTAAGTTAGTGAATAAGCCGGCGCGGCGGCGGCTCCCGCTGAAGGGTTCAATTTGGGCGGTAATTTACGCGACGATATTTTCGCATTTCGCGCGTTATTTGCGCGCCGCGGTCGCCGCCATTTAGCCGGCTTATTGTTCGAGTTTATTAATTTTTGGTTTACATTTAATTGAGTTGCATTAATAAGATTATTATGTTTGAACAAGTTGGTAAGTTTTTGATTAATATATCGGGCAGTCGCTGTGACTTGAATAATTCAGTGTTTACTTGAATTATTTATGGTTTTGTGCATTTATTCAACATAATGATCAAAGTTCACTTATTATAATATTAAAGCAATACTATTTAGGTGAACTTAATAGCTATGTGAGTTGCCTCAGGCAGATACTGGATGCGGAAAGCTGAGGTCAGGCTTCCTTAAGGGACGTTTATGTCCAGCTGTGGACTAATAAATACTGATGATGATGGTTGGATCAAATCACACCAATAAAGCTGTAAGAAGCCACCACGACAGCTTTCCTCCTAAACTATATTTATGTCAAAAACCGTTATGATTTTCATCTGAGATTCCATGGATTGCAGCACGCACCGTGGTGTCCCGTAACTTGTGTAACGTAACGCCCGCTACGTGTCCGAGCGGGGGCCACATACTTTACGTGTTCATTTCCTTGGCGCCTGCTCCGCCCCGCGCCCCGCGCCACGCGCCCCGCGCCCCGCGCCCCGCGCCCCGCGCCCCGCGCCCCGCACCCCGCGCCCCGCGCCCCGCGCCGCACCTACTGCTAATGCAGACCGCGGCACAACATTATTGTACGACGTGTTTGCCCTGAAGCAGCTGCTTCTGCTGTTACTGATACTGCTGAAACTGTTCGTTGTATCATCATGTCAGCCGGTCGACGTCCACTGCTGGACGACGATCGGCTGATAGGCACATAAGCCTCCCCTACAGATCTCCACAATGACCGATATTGCGACTTCACCATGATGCGTTTGTTGTATATTAACTTATCTACTATTATGGTTCAGCCATTCAAAGTGTGTACCTTCAGTAAAAGAAATTTGTCATTTGGTCAGTCTTGAGGGTAAGTCTATTTGACATTAATAACGAGACGTGATCGTGGCGGCTCCTTTTTGTATGGGGCTTGCGCAGTTCCCCGTCCGCACGACAGAGGCGCTGTACCTAATTGTATGGACAAACGGCGTCGCGATCACGTCTCGTTACAAACGTCAAATAGTTGTCAGCTCGAAGCTTCCGAAGGTCCGTTTCCATAACGTCGTTGTATTATTTAATTGACGACATTCCACTGACATAATGTATTTATCCTGCTCCACTTTTGCCTCTATCAAGTATCGGATAGGCTACATTGCCTTGACAGATTGACAGCACAGGCGTTAGTATTATCTGTGGTATTATTATTACATTCTCTGGCACACGTAAACAAAGGCACAGGTAAGGTACCGCCCTCCACCAGCGCCGTGAAACGGAATGATGTGAGGATCAGGAGCGAGCGGAGCCGGGTCGGGAGCACAAGCTCCGGAGTGCGCCGTGTAGCTAATTAAGGGCGCGTAAGACGCGACGCCCCGAGACGCTAAATTATTAAACAGAAAGAGTAATTTGTGTCACCTTACATTTTACAGTTTCCGCCGCCGACAGTGTAGGGGGACCATGCGGAAGTAATATGAAGGATTTCGGGTTATTGTATATGACGGAGAAGTACCCTCCGTACGCTTTTTGCAGAGGGTGACGTCAGCAGCGCTGACGTCACTGGCATCCCCGTCACACCGGGATCCATTGGAAGGAAAACACGAAGTTGTTGTGGCAGTAGATTTATTCCATAGTAGAGGTCCGTTCCGTCCGACGACTCGAGCAAGAGTGAATTCTAGCCCTGCCAACGGCCGTATTTATGCAAAGCTTAGCCCCGCGTCGAACGATTACGAACGCGAGCGAAAATCGCCGTCGCGAAGCTAATAATTTGACTTTTTACAATGTTTTGTAACCTTACTAAATTCTTTGATTAGATTTCGTTGTTTAACAATTAAATAACTCTCAAAACTAGATTTTCCTGTTGAAATAACGCCTTCGCGCCGACATATATAATTTAATATGATCTCGTACTGAAAGGTGGCAAGGACAATATTTACAGTAGTTTAGCCATGAAAGCTTAAGATGAAGATTATAAGATGCGCCGTGCTTCGTCCAGCGGGTAAGAGAAGACTGAAGGTCCTCTAGAAACACGAACGGCACGGCTTGTTACGTGCCCGCGATTGCTTGTTACGTGCCCGCGACTACACTTATTAGGTTTCTTAGATACTTACAATTTTTTTTCTATTTAATTTTTTTTATAACTGCTGCTACAGCAGTAGCTTACTTATATCTCTTTTATCATGGGGACATTCTTGTGCATCTTGAAATTATTATGATTTAAGTTTTAAGCTTTCCAATGTTCTGCCAATAAAAACTCACTCGCAGTGCGTTGAGTCATTCCGTGATCATGGCGCATGAAACTAAGTAGAAATTATAACTTCATGGAATACAATTGCAGCTTTCTATGTAGATCAACAACTGTCTTGCCACCCCGCAAGCATGGGCGCCCTACCCGCGGCACATAATGTGTAATCGTATCGCGACACATGTGGCATCTCGTAAATCACCGCGATTGCCTCGCCTTAAGCCCGCGATTGCCTCGCTTTAAGCCCCGCCACTAAGCCGATGTACGCTTCTTTGCTTTACATAGGTACCGTTCGTGGAGGCTTCACCACCGGCTGCCAGCCAGATGTTCTAGGTCTCCACTTGAAAAAAGTAAGACATTATGGCCAGAGTGTGACTTATACAAGTATCTGAAATACAGATACAAGATACGTATTTCCACTTTGTATCTAAAATACTTTTTGAAAATTTATTTTGTATCTTGCATTTAAAAATGTTTGGTTTGGTATCTTAGTATTTTATAAATACTTTTTCTTATAAAATACGTAATATGTTAGTAGACATTTATAAAAAAAAATGCGTAAAGCTGAACGTGTCATTATTAGTCCAACATCACATTGACAGAATGATGGCGACTCTTTCTTTCTACTAATGTCATACATAATTCAAGCACTGACCTGTATCTATGCAAGATACATGTCAGTGTATGCAAGGAAATGAACATCAATGAATGATTGAATTTGAAGGCGGTCATTTTTTGTATGTTGTCAAGAAACAGCTTTTGTGTGATTCGAATTCTGCTATCAATTAGATGTCTAAAAGAATATAAAGTAATTCTGCTTTTTTACTCCGCGTGTTTCGCGACGACGACAATCTGGACGACAGAAATATGTATGAAAAATTAGCGATGAAATGTTTGAAGACTTTCACTTAAAAATATAATATTTTGTCTTATCTATCATATTTCAGCGATTAACACGATGTATTTGTAAATATCATTAAGGTCAACTGTCAAAAATAAACTTAGATTCATTAAAATAAAATCTTTCTTTCATACAAAAGTATTTTCAACTTAAGATGTAGGTATTTAGAAGATACTTATTTTGTATCTAGTATTTCAGATACAATTCTCAAAAGGATTTTGTATATTGTGGTATCTGAAATAATTAATTTAAAAGTACCTTGCATTTTGTATTCCAGATACACACGTGCAGGGTATTTTGTACATCTGTGCATATGGTAGCCTTGCTGACTCTAATATTTTGTACATCTCTGCATATGGTAGCCTTGCTGACTCTAACATTTTGTACATCTACTGCATATGGTAGCCTTGCTGACTCTAACATTTTGTACATCTCTGCATATGGTAGCCTTGCTGACTCTAACATTTTGTACATCTCTGCATATGGTAGCCTTGCTGACTCTAACATTTTGTACATCTCTGCATATGGTAACCTTGCTGACTCTAACATTTTGTACATCTCTGCATATGGTAGCCTTGCTGACTCTAACATTTTGTACATCTCTGCATATGGTAGCCTTGCTGACTCTAACATTTTGTACATCTCTGCATATGGTAGCCTTGCTGACTCTAACATTTTGTACATCTCTGCATATGGTAGCCTTGCTGACTCTAACATTTTGTACATCTCTGCATATGGTAGCCTTGCTGACTCTAACATTTTGTACATCTCTGCATATGGTAGCCTTGCTGACTCTAACATTTTGTACATCTCTGCATATGGTAGCCTTGCTGACTCTAACATTTTGTACATCTCTGCATATGGTAGCCTTGCTGACTCTAACATTTTGTACATCTCTGCATATGGTAACCTTGCTGACTCTAACATTTTGTACATCTCTGCATATGGTAGCCTTGCTGACTCTAACATTTTGTACATCTCTGCATATGGTAGCCTTGCTGACTCTAACATTTTGTACATCTCTGCATATGGTAGCCTTGCTGACTCTAACATTTTGTACATCTCTGCATATGGTAGCCTTGCTGACTCTAACATTTTGTACATCTCTGCATATGGTAGCCTTGCTGACTCTAACATTTTGTACATCTCTGCATATGGTAGCCTTGCTGACTCTAACATTTTGTACATCTCTGCATATGGTAGCCTTGCTGACTCTAACATTTTGTACATCTCTGCATATGGTAGCCTTGCTGACTCTAACATTTTGTACATCTCTGCATATGGTAGCCTTGCTGACTCTAACATTTTGTACATCTCTGCATATGGTAGCCTTGCTGACTCTAACATTTTGTACATCTCTGCATATGGTAGCCTTGCTGACTCTAACATTTTGTAAGCACCTCTTCTCAGGTTTCGGAATACAGTGCACAAAAATGATTCAATATTACGGCTTACCACAAAGGTAACTGCATTGTTCCTGCAACCCTAGGAGTTTTGTACTATGTTTATTTCTTATTTAGATTTATTACTTTTTATTTGTTTTTAATACTATTTAAGTAAATTAAGTAGAATAAAGTGTTCATTCTAAGTACCTACCTACGTGTTTGTTTGACAGGTACCTATTAACATTTTGAATCTGTAGCTATACTTGGCGTGGCGCAGTGACCCGACGTGGACCTTGGTCTCCGAGACCAGGTCGCCAGTTGTCCCGGTCCCTTGCCGTTTCAGTCCAGTCAACGACGCGGAGTTCTCGTAGGTCTTTCTCAAATTCGTCGCTCCAGCGGTACCGACGACCAATAGGCCTTCGGCCACTTGGGCGACCCATGTTCGCTCTGCTGGCTGCCCAGCCCAATCCTCCCCCATCCGGACCACATGCCCGAGCCATCCCAGTCTCGCGGATTAGGTTTCTCTTATGTCGAACCCAAATGGTTGGATCTGTGTGGTGGATCTAAATCTGTTCGTAATAGCTGGACGTTTCAGGTCATTAACATTAAATCATCAAGATGGTATTAGTAGTCCAGTATTTTTCGGAAATAACTTATATAAAAACATCGGAAACGTAAAAAATAAAATATAGCGCATGATAAAACACAAGAATCATAATTTTCCTCAGAAGTTAAACAGAGAAAGATTCATCGCTATAAATCCATCAAGATACACGATCCATCGCCACAAAAGATCGGAAATCCATCAAAGAGAAACTAGATGAACCTCTCGCTCGTGTAATAAACGCCTAAACACTCGCCTCGGGTAACCGAGACCTATCCACTGCTCCGATATCTAATCTGTGAAATGACTGAACATCAAGATTGGCCCCCGCTGGACGCGACTGTGAGTCGGCACGTTGGCTTGTCATTAGTCATTTGTCTGTTGATAAATTGGATAATGGTTGGTTTCTTTATTGACATCTTTGTTACAATCCAGCGACTTGGATTTTTAGACTTGCATATACAGTTCGGTCAATGAAGTTTTGCTACTCTTCTATTTATTTTTATTGGTGACGGTCAAGCACCATCTCACATAAGTAAGTGAAGATGTGGCCAAAGGTGGAGCCTGCTTTCCCAGAAGAGACTTATTCACCCTGGATTTAAAGACTCCCAGAGCGAACTCCTAAACAAAATTGAATAAATTTGGACATCATTGGAGAGGCTTTGGCGTTTGGAACCTTCTGACAAACCTAAATACATGCTATAAAACGTTTACAATCGCAAGCAGGTTCTTTTCAGTAAGCATCAGAATTTCCCGGCCCTCGTAGTTCTAGTTCATAAGTCGCGTCCGACATTATAGCATTGGCCGGCCGTGTAGGGAAAATGAAAAAACCCGCGCGTCCAATATGTCGGCCAATAATTATAACGGCTCCGGCGGAGCGGACGTGCCGAGAGGTCAAGACGATGATATCCTGCGGGAAACCATGCACGATACAGAACTAACAATCTCAAGGGAATATTTAGGATATAGAGGAAAACGTAACGTATACCTTAACGGAGAAAGTTCATAATATATTTTATCTGCAAATAAGCATCGATGCTGAAATGAAGCCACTTATCTCTCTATTCTTTCTATCAACAGTACTAGATTACTCCCGCTGCTTCACAAAGTAAATAAGTTGAATGTGCTCTAGTTAGACTCTATTCAAATACTGTATACTTTGTGCAAGTGATTACCAATTAAACTTAAGCAAACACGATATATCAAACCTCGGAGATTTAAACGAAACAACGAATAAAAGTAGTAGCAGCCAGCCACCAGACAAATATCCCAGCCAATCAGCAGAACCAACATTATTCTAATAGCTAAACCGCTGTTCAAAAACTGCTGGATCGACGATGTTAATATTTATCGAGCCCACGGCTAACGGCACACTGCATTTGTAGCCAGGGGTGGATGGAGAACTATCTCTACCACCTCTACGTTCTCGATGGTACGTCTTACTGTCTATGTCTGTCACTAGGCATAAGCGCATGAGGGATTTCATCGGCGAAAATAGTGTCAAATATGAATATAACAGCCGTCTAATGAAAACACGTTAGAAATATTATACATACATATAGCTCGTAGTATACAGGGCGGTATAATTTCATGGTCTTCCTTTTATTGAAGATTTAGATGCTATATTATCTGGAAAAAAATATTCCTTACCATTCAGCCTTTTGATCGGTATCGTAAAATTAGGGGTGTTTTTTTACAATCTGGCGGGTTCAATTCGCGGTTCAGACAGGCCATTATTCAAAAATCTTTGAATGTCAGTCTTTCTATCTTTGATTGTTTGTTTGTATTGAATAGGCTCCGAAACTACTGGATGGATTGGAAAAATTATTTTACCATTAGTAGCCCACATCATTGATGAACATAGGCTATTTTTTACCGCGGGAAAATACTTCATTTCTACGGGAAAACGGGTATTAGGACAACGGATAGTAAGAATGCAGGTAGTCTTTAATGTATAAGATACTTTCCCTCCATGAAGTATGACCGCGGGACGACCTGTATAGCTAGTGTATAATTTAAGGTAATAATTCAAAGTTACTATTTTTGTACGATTGACGAACTAATTTATTGGGAATTCCCTCTTAGCGGGCTCGCTATTGCATGGAAGGTCGCCGCGGCGGGGCGGCGGCGGCGGCGGCGGCGGAGAGGATAATATAGAGGCCCATTGAAATAGAACGTGTGAGGCGAAAATTCAATCCTGTTTTCGGAATTTTCGAAGGGATTGTTACATCCTTATTTATAACAACCCAAATAAATTCAGCGTTTTATCTGCGCTGTCCCTAGGTTTACTATCGGGTGAAGTATTCCGCTCCGTGCGCTACTATCCGGCTATCGGTTTGGTTCAACCACACTATTTACTCGTGGACCACATTATCACACTAATATTATAAATGCGAAAGTTTGGATGGATGTATGGATGGATGTTTGTTACCTCTTCACGCCAGAACTACTGAACGGATCGGGCTGAAATTTTGCATACAAGTAAGTATAACGCTGAAATCAAACATAGGCGACTTTTTATCCCGTAAATCATGTCCCATGGGATAGAAATAACCTCAAAACGTTTCCATAGAAACAACGCGTGCGAAGCCGCGGGCAGAAGCTAGTGATTAATAAATTTTTGAAATACGAGTACTTACCTAGCTACTGCAGGCAGGCGCTGGATGCAGCCAGCTGAAGACCGGACACCGTGGCGCTTTATATGGGAGGTTTAATTATGACCTGCCACGGACTAGCATAGGCAGGCATATAAGATGATAATTAAATATTTTTGAATTTTTATTAAAAAAAAGTTGTCATTCTAAAATTTAGAATTACAACTTTTTTTTAATAAAAATTAATAGTATCCTCTGTTGTTGAAAAGTGCGATCTACAATAATAAATAGAATGATCCCTCAGTACGTTCGTTATGATTGAGTAAATAGTGGCGATCCTTGAGATGTGTCGTTGAGTGTTGTGTCCGCGGAGGAATGCTCCTCGGCTCGCAGGGACATAGGCTACGGGTTGCGTTGTTGACTCGGAGCCCTCGGTTAGATTTGTGCGCTCGTTTTTAGGTCAAACCGACGGAGTTATTCTTCCAATGTCGGTTCTATTGTCGCTACTACGTGTCCCCTGCGGCGATTGCCTGGAAAGATGGTACCTATGGGGGAAAGGCTTACGACCTGGAATAGATCTCGGGTCCATGATATTATTTGGATCATTAATTCAAAGTCTAGTTCAAAGTTCAATATTATCTAGATGATTGTAAAGTCTTTTTAAACTTTCGCGATTTGTTAACATAGTTAATGATTATATCGGGTATTTATAAAACAAAAGGTACGCAATAAATACCCGATATAATCATTAACGATTGTAAAGTCTTAGTGATAACACAGTAATGTAATATAATACAGTATTATATCTTCTTACAAACGAACGAAACGCGAGTCACACCTACGCGCCTCGAGTTCGGCACAGGTACACTGCCGCGTGCAGCCCTGGCGCGTGTTTACTCGTACGTACCGCGCGGCGGTAGGTCAGTATTTCGAGGACAGGGCCGGTCACAATACTGTATAGATACCATTATGGTGCTTTACTAATCAACTTGTCAAATCAATACTAAGAACTTCTAAACTATTCTATATCTTATTATGACTACCTACACTTTGTGGCGCCGCGGCGACGGCGGACATTTCCCAGGTGCGACTGAAAATCAGCGATGCTGAGTCATCATTATCACGTCACCTAAGTACTTTGTTTGTATAACCCTATTTCAAAAATGGTCTTTGTTTTGTATCCATGAAGTGTCTAAGTAAGTACATTTATAACCTAGATATAGTTTTGATAAATAATATACTTTTTATTATTTTATTTTATTCTAATGTTATTAAACCATTAAGCATTAATAGTCAGTAGAACATTCAATAGATAAGCTTCATTCGTATGCAGAAAACAAGTCCGACTGGAAACAGCTCAAAGTATGCGAATAGTTAAAGAAACTATTTGCACATCGCGTTTATTGAAATTCAAAACGGTTCCGAGGCGAGGAATAAATAAAATACTAGTCGATTTAAAATTATGAGGGGCTTTTTAGAACGCTGCGGATGAAATTAGTTGATGCAATTTTTTGTCAAGCTTCCTTCCACCGTAGCAGCTTAGCTTGTAGAATAATCTACTCCACGTAGCGCATCCAGTTGGGGAAAGGTTACTGTCCCCGAACGTGTTGCTTACCATAAATAAACATGTATAAAGCTTATTCGTTTTACCACCATTTGAAAAATTAGTCCAATAAATGTTAAACCTTTACAGCATTTCAGTATTGATTGCGAATTACACGCACACGAAGCGAGCACGACCTCGTGCTGTAGCCCCGGGCCGACAATCGCAATGACGTGCAGCTCTCACCTGACGTTTGAGATCGGTGAGGCTTTGCTACCTCGAATTGTACCTACCTCAATTTAATTCTGAAAAATCTGCAATCAGAACAAGTAATAATAATAATTACCCAATACCCAACAGTAATGTTTGCACAAGTTGTGGAAACTGTAGGCATACCCGCATCCGTCTGTCTCTCTGTTCTCACGCAGAGAAGGACAACGCGAGCATCCATCGTCCTCACCGCACCTCAACACCCTATATTGGTCCACTGCTGGACGAAGGCCTCCCCTTGATAAGAGCCTTATTGGCTTTTATCCATCATACACGCGATGTAAAAATTGTTTTTGAATAAATAAATAATCTAAACTAAACATCTAACATTGTTTACGAGACATGCGTCTGTGTGGGTGTGTGGGCTCCTGCACAGACCCTCATTCAATCAGTCTGTGAGAAGTATCTACTTATATGATGCTTTTTCCATATAATTTATCAAACTAACTAAATAGTTCCTTCTTGTTACAGACTCATTTTAGCGCCTAAAATAAGTTTGCACGATCACCTAAATTAATCATAAAACAAAATAACTATTAGAAAAATCATCAAATTACATACATAAATGAACTTTCACAATTCCCAAATCTCAGCGGAATATAAATAGCAAGAAAAGAGCGCAAAAAGTCCTGCTGTATGTGATGTCGTGCTTGACCGTTATCACCACAACTCCCACAAACTTCACCACAATCTAGTTTTCTTTTCCCCTTTGTTTGATGCAGGTAACGGAGTTGGCGGCGGCGGGGGCGGGCGGCGGGTCGCGCCCCGTCATGAGCTAAACGGATCGCGAACTTCGCGGGAACTCGCCGAGTGCAAGTTAGCAATGATTTTCGATTTGAGAAGTTTAAAATTGCTTACTCAGCCAGCGATTATTGTAATTTACTTTAAAAGTATTAACAGGTGCAGAAACATGTTTTGACTTGTGGAAACTAAGGGAAATATCCTGGAGATTCAGAAAACAATAACTAGAATATTATTCTACAGTTGTATCATACATACCTCGATAAAACGCCAAAAAAGTCCTAAATCTATTTCAGTTTTGGAAAGCGTTTTATTTTACTACAGGTAGTGGAAAAAAACGCAGGCTTTCATAGAGTTTAGTGAATTGGTGCACTCGCTGTGCGACCAGCAATTTTATTTCCTTTTATCCAGAAACAATTCGCGGGCGTTCTGACACGGATGACCCGGGAAATAGAACAAAACGACTGGTAGGGGTGGGGGGTGTGGCACAAAGCCGGAGGAAAAATAGTCTACGGACTAATTTAATACAATTCTATTATTTTGTAAGCAGATCGCAATAAAACTACTAACTCTGGATGGAAATAGTTTTTGCAAAATTCTTCATGTCAAGCGCTAACGTTTGATTACTTGATTTGTAAACGCGATTGATATTCTCATGTTTTTCGACCAATGTAAATGAATTTAGGTGTTGTTGTAAATTTGCCACAAAGTTAATTTGTCACGAAAAAGAGCATGGGTTGCAATAGCTGTCCGTCTTTTGTATGTCTATATACGGGCATCACTACCAACCGACACAAGGAAAAGTTAAATTAATCGGGTCACCCAGCGATGGGAAGTTTTAATCAAAAACATTTTCTGTAGGTACAGGCTGTGGTACAGGTGTTTAAGCCGCGCGGTGGATGACCAAGGCTCTGCTCCTGAGAGTGGTCAACGTTTGGTTTTACTCCCAATGCAAAAGAGGGGTGTTTTAATTTTGATTTCTTTCCGACTTTGATTTCGATTGATTAATTTGATTTATTGACGACCTCTGTGGCGCAGCGGGCGAAGGTCTGCCTGCGACGCAGGAGGTTGCGGGTTCGATTCCCGCCTCGGGACAAATGTTTGTACGATCTGCAGACATTTGTCCAGGGCGTTCTGGATGTTTTCTATGTACCTATAATAAAAAATATCTATCTATGTAGTGTATTGTATTAAGTATATCAGTTATCTAGTACCCATAACACAAGCTCTGCTTAGCTTGGGGCTAGATAATGCTGTGTGACTTGTCCAGCATTATTTATTTATTTATTTATTTATTTATATATTTATTTATTTATTTATTTATTTATTTATTTATTTATTTATTTATTTATTTATTTATTTATTTATTTATTTATTTATTTATTTATTTATTTATTTATTTATTTATTTATTTATTTATTTATTTATTTATTTATTTATTTATTTATTGTGTAAATTGATTTATTGTGTAGTGGCCATATCTCGCGAAGAACCGACAACCGCTGGGGTAAACGAGTTCTTGAGTGGAGACCACGACTCGGTAAACGTAGTGGAGGACGCCCTCCGGTGGGATGACGATCTGCGAAAGACTGCAGGCAGATGCTGGATGCGGCAAGCTGAAGACAGGGCGCTATGGCGCTCATTAGGGGAGGCCTATGTCCAGCAGTGGACTAATATACCTAGGCTGATGATGATGATGATGATGGATGAATATTGAATTTTGATTTATTTTAAAAGTTGGCTTTGTCGCATGAGTTTTTGGTATACGAGTATTAATAGTTGCTCTACTGTTTTGACGGTATGTCATCTTGTCCGAGCTCTGTGCGCTGTGTGGAAGCGAACATGATTCTCTTCACGAAGGTTTGTTCTTTCGGCATGACGCTTCGAACCTATTTACTGTTCAGAATATCCTTCCAGTGTTACAAGCTACATCAGAGAGTGTTAATCACACTAATATTATAAATGCAAAAGTTTGAATAGATGGATGTTTGTTACCTTTTCACGCCAAAACTACTGAACGGATCGGGCTGAAATTTTGCATACAGATAAGCCTAACCCTGGAATCAAACATAGCTTACTTTTTATCCCATAAATAAGTTCCCATGGGATAGAAATAACCTCAAAACGGTTCCATAGAAAAGACGCGTGCGAAGCCGCGGGCAGAAGCTAGTTGTTTCTATATTTGCAAATTGAACAAGCTAGCATGAGGTGGACTGTAAAAAATAAATAAATAATGCTGGACAATTCACACAGCATTATCTAGCCCCAAGCTAAGCAGAGCTTGTGTTATGGGTGCTAACTGATATACTTATACAATACACTACATAAATATATTTTTTTTATTATACATAGAAAACATCCAGAACGCCCTGGACAAATGTCTGCAGATCGTACAAACATTTGTCCCGAGGCGGGATTCGAACCCGCGACCTCCTGCGTCGCAGGCAGACCTTCGCCCGCTGCGCCACAGAGGTCGTCTGAGTTACTACTACATAACACACGAATCCTAGATCTAGCTAGATGATCATTAGCCACATAAGATCACAATTAGGTTACGATAAAATTTTAGTTCAAACGTTGATAATCAATATTGGACAGATAGGGTATGTTACGTTGGTCGCACATAATTTTGAGTTTTGTACCTGTATAGTCTCCCCTCTCCCCTCCCCCCGTACCTCACCTCGACGTTGTTACAAGACATTACAGGCCATATTGGAAAGAAGTACGCAGCTTTTGTTTCTCTCCGCACCTCAATATCACAAGCAAGTCAGGGGCCCGATTCCCTATGACCCAAGAGATAACATGCCCAAAACGTGTGACGTCACAACGCGTTCTAAACACAAACGCGTTTCAAACGAGCCTATGTGTGGAATCGAAAAATGGTATTCTGCATGCCACAAGACTGGTTGTCTATGCCCCGTGTTTTGTTTTACGATTATTTCACACGCTTCGTTCAAAATCTTACATCCGGTCTATTCGGAAATTTACGGTTTTATTAAAAATTATTTTTTGTTTCCAATAATAAATATTTTGAATTATAAGCTTGCTCAACCATTAAATTGTTGAGCTTACACTACTATAATGTGATTTGAAAATTTAAAGCCCAAAAATAATGATTTGTATAAACATTAGGCTTGTTCTTGCTCGGTCAGTAAAGGGATCGCTCCGAACTAGTACAATTGTACTGAAGTACTAGTTCGGACTTCTAGTACTATTAGTACCCTGCTCGGCAAAATTTTCGAGTCGATTTAATTCTCCGAAATACGCAATTGTTATGTTTTGTTACGTTTTTTTTGGGCGGGAACAACAACGGCTGGGGTTTCCTTTGGGAAAACTAAAATATATCTATAACCTGGGTTTTTTTCTGTAAGCAAATATTTGATTTCATTTTTGATATTTGATTTATAAAAATACTTTTCATATTACTCTATACTCAATGATTTATTAAAAACAAACGAAACAAACAAGAATACGAACGAAATTCGCAAGAAAAGTCGTTCCTTCCTTGCTCGCAACAAAATTCATACAAGGTAAATTAAACAGTTCACTTACAGTTGAAAACATAAAATAAAAACAAGGAAAAATGATCTCTACGCTAAACAAACAAAGTTCATCTTTCTATTAGTTACCGAATGTTTTTAAACTGGTACCTTTGACCCAATGCTGACAAATTACCAAAAATAGCAATCCAGTCGAGTAATGTTGACACCCTGACATGAGACTAATTATAAGGAGTTTGAGCTCTACAAAATTTTGCAGCATTACATTACATGGCCGAAGCAAACAAATGCATATCTCCGTCTCTTTTACTACAACGGATTATGCGCTGTCTATCTCTGTTCTTCCTTATCCTTTCTTTGTCTTGCAATGCTGTCCGACATAATGTAACAGTAACCTAAAGGAAACATGAGTACTACTGAACTAGAGAACTAGATGTATAACTCTGTCTCTTTTAGTACCGCGGATTTATACGTTTTCTATCTCTGTTCTTCCATAATGATTCCCTAATAGTTCTTTTCTTCTTGCTTTTAGATTTTAAACTTTACGGCATACAAAATAAGATCTTTTTAGTTTAGTTGTTCCGAGATTTCGTGACTGATGAGCAAGTGTACTAGTGTACTGCTAGGAACGAGTTTAGCTGAATAGCTCCTATTAGTTCACATGTGGGAACTAGTTCTTTTTAGGACATTGTGTCTGAACTACACAAGACTAATAAACATTCAAGTCACTCATTACTAGTTTCGGAACGAATAAGTAGTTTTCATTGATTGTTTGTTTTGAACAACATAACCTAAAAATCTATCAATTATTCTAATAAATAAAGCTAGATTACCACTGACTGACTGACTCATTCTATTATATAAGGATATTATTCTAAGGAGACGACGCGTAAGACGCTGGCACCAGCAAAGTACGACTATAAACAGGAGGTTACCCAGGGGTTCTGCGGACCCTCTTTCAATGGACCCTAAATTGTTTGTGCGGTGCTAAAGGGTTAGCAAAGAACTGTATTCTTATCTATGTGGGATCCTTAAAAGCAGAGATGGAGTGACTCCTCAAAGGTGCACAAGTATAACACCAGAAATCAAAGTAAGTGCATCATTAAAATTAGTAATAGGTACTGGTACTTAGGTACATGAGATAAAAACCAATAAGGTGCTTATCACGGGGAGGCCTGCGTCCAGCTATGGACTGTTGTTAAAGTTCCTTATAGGCTGTTCGGGGAGGTGGCTGTACTTACCTACCTACACTGTAATACTACCTTTATTCTAACCCTACTTTTTAATACAAGGAATTACTTTTATTTTTTTAGATACAACACTCAATTTCCTGGCCACCGGTAGCTATCAAAAGCCAGTGGGGCAGGACTGGTTAGAGCCCCTCAGCCAGCCGTCTGTAAGTCGCTGTGTAGAGGAAGTTGTTCATGCCCTCAATGAACTGCTTCCAAGCTATGTGAAATTTCCTACCACAAAACAAGAGAGGAATGTAATCAAATCAAACAAAGGGTATGTATACATTATATTTATTAAATTTTGTTTGAAATCTCCACAAGGGCATTGCAAACTTGTAAAAAATTGATTTGTTTCAACATTGTGTGTGTACGGTGCAGCGCAACCGTGCATTTAGGTATAAGCTAGCTTAATAATGTAAAATCATCAATAATATTAAGGTCAATTGTTACACGCGCCTTCCAGTTACATTATTGCATCAGTTCACGTTTTCACCCCATCGTGGTAGGCGCGTGCTCAAATATCAATTTATCTATTATTATCAATATAAGAGTTTTTATCATATTATACTCTTCTTATCATTTATATCACAAAAGGTGTCCCGTACATCTTTTTGGTCCTTCGAGCCGGATACTACTTACAGTGGGCTAATAACAGTGTTCGCGTAAGTGGTTATCAGCATATGGATTGCAGTGCATAAGGAGGAAGGATACACCTACTCTAGAGGACTGCAAGCAGCACACAAGTAAGATCTTTCCTTTTACTCTCTATCATTGACATCTCTATCAATATAACCATGGAGGATCTTGTTGTGACCCAAAATCAGCTCATGGGAGCAATGAATCAGCTCCTTGTGAATTTTAAGAAAGACGGGGCCGATCGAAAGACTGCTCCGTATATCAAGAAAAGGTTGGAAACTCTTGAAACATATTGGCAGGATTTCCAAGCTAACCATAGCAGATTACTAGAGAGTCAGGAACAATCGCATGCATATTTTCAAGAAAATTGCTACGAACGTACCTTAGCATTCTATAACGACACACGAGCAATTTTTAAAAACTACTTGTTGGAAATTACGAAGGAGAAACCTCTCCTTAAACCCCCAACTCCCTTCATGAGAAAGTTAGAATACCCAGGCCCATCATCATCACCATCAGCAGCAGCGGAAGGTCACTCCGGTGCGTCTACACCGCAGCAGCAGACTATATCGTTTGAATTTCCCCCGGTACTAGGTAGCTCATGCCCTCCTCAATTTTCTTCTAGTGGTAATAATAGTAAATTAGACGAGATGTTGCGTTATCAGAAAAGTAACTTTAAAGCATTTTCCCGTTCTATGTCTAACGTCAATTACACCAACATGACTGAAAACTATGAACTAGAAGATTTTTTGAGAGCTATGAACTTGCGTTGGTCTACTATCGACTCTCTACACTGGAAAATCGATAGTGAACTGCAGGAAGAAAATGAAGAATATGAGCAAACATTCAGCAGGTATGAACAAAAGTACCTAGAAATCAAGAAGGCGGTCACGCTGAAGATTTCGTCAGCAAGCCATAGGGAAAGGTCAACACCTCAAACAGAAGTGCCATCATTCAGCGGTGATTATCAAAAGTGGATGACATTTAAAGATCTGTACATCGAGGCTATCCACAACAACGGGACTATGTCTAATTGTCAAAAAATGCAATTTTTGAAAGGCAAACTCAAGGGAGAAGCTGAACAAATTGTCTCGCATCTGCGTATCACTGCAGATAACTATCAAGTATGCTGGGACATTCTTAACAACCGATTCAATAATATAAAATTTATTTTCAACTCATACATAGGTATTATCATGAATTTACCTATTCTCCAACAGCAATCAGTAACTCAACTGAAAAAGATGCATGACTGTGTCGTCGAGTGCCTGAACTCTATCAAAAACATGGGCGTTGATATCAGCTCTTGGGATCCTTTGGTGATGTTCATCTTGGAGCAGAAGCTGGATCTCGAGACCGACAAGGAGTACTGTCAATCATTGAAAAATCCTAGGGCTCTGCCGACTATCAAGGATTTTACAGACTTCTTGGAAAGCAAATTCACATCATTGGAGGCGTCACAATCACAACGTTCTCCGAATAAATCAAATAATTCAAAATCGGGTCAACATACAGACAAACAAAACCAAAAATCTAACAATCATTATAAATCAAATAATATTAATCAAAAACCAATGAATAACGTTGTACAAAAACAGCAAACAGGATGTCAACTCTGCAAAAAATTTCATCGCATATTTAATTGCACAATTTTCCTCAAAATGAAACCGATGGAACGCCGTAATACAATTGCGAAATTAAAATTATGCATGAATTGCTTGTATGATCATTATGGCAAAAAATGCCTATCAAATACATGTTGCCGTGAATGCAATGGTCGGCACAATACTTTAATTCATGAAGCGTTTGCTGACGAGCCATCCACTGAAAAAGAACAAAGCGAGAAAAATGTTACGCACGTGTCTCAACATGATATTACTGAAACTTTATTGGCAACAGCCATGGTGAAGGTTAAGTCAGCTGATGGGACATTTATCAAATTGAGAGCCTTGATCGACCAGGGATCACAAACCTCTCTTATCACTGAAAATGCAGCACAAATGCTAAAGTTACCTAGACAAAGGTACAAAGGCGTTATTTTTGGGGTAGGAGCCAAGGAAAGCAATTGTAAAGGCGCTCTGAATATCATTTGTTCTTCGACGTACAACGATTTTCAGTTTGAAACAGATGTTTATATTATGAAACACTTGGTAAACAATTTACCTAATCATACATTTAATAAACCTACCTGGTCATTCCTAGAGGGCATTCAGTTAGCCGATCCCGACTTTAACATCAATAGACCGGTGGACTTACTCTTAGGGGCTGACGTCTACTCTTGCATCATTTTGAGTGGAATCATTTCACCTGACAAATCATTGCCAGTCGCTCAACAAACACGCCTTGGTTGGGTTTTATGCGGAAACGTAAAATCTTTCCAATGTAACGTTATCATCAATAACGTGGAAGATATTCAACGCTTCTGGGAAATAGAAGATATTCCTCAGGAAACTTCTTTATCACAAGAGGATGCTCACTGCTTAGAATATTTTAAGACCACCACGACTCGGCAGACAGATGGAAGATACATCGTCAGGCTACCTTTGATAACAGATGCCAAAGAACAGCTAGGAGAATCAAAACCATGGGCAGTAGCACAATTGAAGCAGTTGGAGAAAAGATTTATCAAAAACCCAGATATGCAAAAGGGTTACAAATCATTCATATCAGAATATATCACTTTAAACCACATGCAGCTTCCACCTAAGTCATTGAAACCTGTCGTTCATTTGCCTCATCACTGCGTGATTAAGGCCGACTCCACGACTACGGCCCTTCGAGTGGTATTCAACGCTTCTTCTAAAACATCAAGCGGCCGCAGTTTGAATGACGTCATGCATCGTGGTCCAAATCTACAGCAAGATTTACTATCACTTATCATCAAGTGGAGGCAGTACAAGTATGCCTACACAGCTGACATTGAAAAAATGTTTAGAAACATAGCAGTTCATGAAGATGATCAATGTCTTCAGGTCGTGGTGTGGCGCGAATCACCATCAGACAGCATGAAAGAGTACGCCCTCACAACGGTCACGTATGGACAGAAAGCAGCACCATTCCTTGCCATGATGGTGTTAAAGCAATTGGCTCATGATGAGGGCCATAAATATCAATCAAGTCCAGCAGCAAAAACACTAAGGGAACAGTTTTATATGGACGATCTTATCAATGGAAATCACGACATTCAAAGCGCGAAACAACTGCAATCAGATCTTATTCAATTATTGCAATCAGGCGGTTTTAACTTGCGTAAATGGTCTTCCAACACAGAAGAACTATTGCAGAATGTCAGCACTGCAAACAGCAGTGATCAATATGACTTTAAAAATGAAGCGACAACAAAGACTTTCGGACTTCAGTGGCATCCACAATCAGATGAGTTAACTTTCGATCTCAAGATAAATTTATCAGAAACAGTCAAACATACAAAACGCAGTTTATTGTCAGATATATCAAAGTTATTCGACCCGCTTGGTTGGCTTACTCCAGTTACAACAAAGTTCAAATTGCTATTTCATCGAATCTGGTTTCACAACATTGAATGGGACGATGAACTCCCAGCTGACATTAGTAGCGAGTGGTTGAAAATTAGAAGGGATTTGAAAAATATCAGCGAATTACGAATCCCTAGATGGTTGCAGATCTGTGAAAATGACGTCATCGAATTGCACGGATTCTGTGACGCATCAAAAAATGCCTATGCCTGCGTCATATACTGCAAAATTATCAGAAAAGATCAGTACGGCAATCCAAATAATTCTATTATATTGGTTGCTGCTAAATCAAGATTGGTTCCACCGAAGAGAGATGTCACGTTGCCCAGATTAGAGCTTAGTGCCACTCTATTGCTTTCTAAGCTAATGGAAAAAGTTTTATCATGTTTAAGTGGCTATAATATCAAACTGTTCGGTTGGTCTGACTCGATGGCCGTACTAGGTTGGTTGCAGGGTGATCCGGGACGCTGGAAAACCTTCGTAGCTAATAGAGTAGTTCAGGTCACAAAGATTCTACCACCCGAAACATGGCGTTACGTAAAGTCAAGCGAGAACCCAGCTGACTGTGCTAGCAGGGGTATAACCATGGAACAGGTCATTCATCATCCCTTGTGGTGGCATGGACCAGCTTGGCTTTTGACTTTCAACGAACAAAAATCAAAACAGCAAGATTTTATCACTGACGAAGAGGTCAAGAAACCTAAACAAAGCAACGTCACAACAACAGCGTCACACCAGCAAGATGACGTCATATCAATGCTACTAAAGAATAATAGTAGCTGGACTCGGGTGACACGTATACTAGCGTACGTGTTACGTTTCAACCAAAATAATAAATCACCGTTTCTTACCGCCACAGAAATCAAAGCGGCGAGATTGAGGATTATCAAATACATTCAAAACATTGAATTTGGAAAGGACATCTCATCCTTACATCAACATAATGAAGTCGACTCGAAGAGCAAACTTTTGTGTTTAAACCCGAGACTAGACCAAGCAGGCTTGCTCAGAGTGGGAGGCAGACTTACAAACGCCTCCATAAGCAAGGACATGATGCATCCACTCATCATCCCGCATTCTGGTCATGTGACAAACCTACTCATCGACCATGCACACAAACAAACATATCATGGTGGAGCACGTGTTACCTTAGCAAAACTACGACAACAGTTTTGGATAATTGGTGGTAATAGAGCTATCAAAATGCGTTTACGCCAATGCATCACATGCAGGAGAAATAATCCTTCAAAGCACGATCAGATCTTAGGTAATTTGCCAGAATCAAGGTCAAATCCTTCAAGGCCATTCTATCATACAGGCGTAGACTTTTCAGGTCACGTGTTTGTGAAGTGCAGTAAAGGCAGAGGCATGAAAAGCTTCAAGGGTTACATATCATTATTTATATGTATGGCGACAAAAGCTGTACATCTCGAGTTAGTGTCAGACATGACTGCGTCCGCATTCTTAGCGGCGTTGAGACGGATGGCTGCAAGACGCGGCACACCATCACATATGTACAGTGACAATGGTACAAACTTTGTCGGCGCTAACAAAATTCTCAAGCACGAGATACAAGAGATCAGAAGCATTATCAATCCAGAATTTTTATCAGAGGTCAGTGAGATGGAGATAACCTGGCATTTCAATGCGCCAAGCAACCCGAGCGCAGGAGGTCTATGGGAAGCGGCCATAAAGAGCGTGAAGTATCACCTTCGACGTGTCGATAAAGTCCAGAATTTTGACACAATAGTAACACAAAATGTTATGCAACGGCACTACAAAAGTCGCACACCTTTTTGCGCTACCGTAACACGATGGTGTTACAAAGTGGTAGCGCAAAACTATAAAGTTGAGGTTACATGAAAAGCTAAAATAACACATGAAATGAACGAAAATAACATGATTTTATTTTTACATTGTGAGAAGACCAACACATATCAGTGCATAGTTGCATTTCACCAATAATGATGTCTGCAAAATCCTCCAAGGGAGGAAGATGGTACCTACCTATTTATTCCTATTTGAAATAATAAAAAATATTTCTGCCTTGTTTCAGATATGCGACAGCGATTAAAAATTATAGGTGTATGTGCAACATTTGGAGGGGCTGCTCATGATAGCTATATTTGGAGATCGTGGTCCCTGAGCCGGTTCATAGAAGATGAACACAGAAGTGGAAAAATTGAGTGGCTACTAGGGGACTCTGGCTATCCCCAAAAACCATGGCTTATGTCGCCTGTGCTCCACGCAGCTGATCATACTCCAGAAGCCTACTACACTAATATGCAATATAATAAACAATCAATGCCTCATTATGCGAGTCTATTGTGATGAATTATTGAATGATTACCCTTCCCTAACGTTTTTCACGCCTATAAAAACACCATGTAATTATTTATTTATTTATTAAAGACGAGCAGCCTGTGGCTGATGTGTCTTTAACACACAGTGTTGAATAAGTCATTGCGTCACTTTTTTTAGTTTGTTTTTGTAGTCTGGTAACCAGTTGTCAAGTTTATTCTTGAAGGTGTTTGTTTGTTGTGAACCACTCTATTGCTTATAAAATGGTGCGCTGCAAGGGCTTGAGTAGAGTCACGGGCCAATCTAAGGTGGTGTCCACGGGTTGAACGTCCTTCTTTCTTTATGTAGATGTCTTGTAGGGATGGCAGGTTGTATTGGTGAGTATCTTGTAGGTTTCAATGAGGTCACCTCGAAGACGTCGTTCTTCTAGAGTAGTGAGGCGTAGTGCGCGTAACCTATCTTCATAGGATTTCCGTCGTAAAGACCATGGGATCTTGGTAGCCTTTCTCTGAAAACTTTCAAGCAGGTTTATGTCTTTATGAAAGTAGGGGCACCGCTTGGCAGCTTGGAATCCATATTCGAGCAGTGGTCTGATGTATTGTATATCTTCCGGAAGACTTCCACTGCTTATTGTAGGAATTCTATTTGTAAAACACAATCTTTCAAGGTACGGGTAATATAATTGTCACATCTAGAGCGGGAACCGTAACCGTAGTAGATATTTTAATTTATTTATAGGTAACTTACGGGTTCCTATAAAAGAAATGATTTTATTTACATAATGTTTGTTATTATTTTATTATAACCTCCAAAGACGAACGACGAAACGAGCCGTACTAACTATTGCAGGAACACGCTAATCTGTGCCTTAACACGCTATGAACGAGCTCGTTTAGTTGACAGTTCAAATCGTGCCGTGTCGTGTTATGGAATGACTGCTAGGGCATGCGGAATACGGTTTTGTCCGATTCCACGCCGTTGTCGTGTCGTAGGTGTGTAACACGCTTGCATTGGTCATAGGGAATAGCCGCCCTGGCCTTCAGTTAAAATTATAATTAACTACCTGCGCCCCGCGGCTTCGCACGCGTTGTTTCTATGGGAACGTTTAAAGGTGATTTCTATCCCACGGGAACTGATTTATGGGATAAAAAGTAGCCTATGTTTGATTGCAGGATTAGAATTACCTGTATGCAAAATTTCATGTATGTCCGATCCGTTAGGTACGTAGAGGTAACAAACATCCATCCATCCATACATCCATCCATCCAAACTTTCGCATTTATAATATTAGTGTGATGTGATAAGTTGCCTTATACCTAAGAGGCAAAATAAGTTGTTTTGGGTTGTTACAATCTCTGTAAGATCAATATCAATAGGTGCTATAACTTTAAATAACTGGAATGTTCGTTTAGTTAGAGCGTCGTCGTTCCGCCCTCCCGGCCGGAAGCGCGCGCACACGTGGCTGCGCGCTGCGTAGACACGTATACGTTACGTCTTTGTGTGATTACTTCACATAATTAGTTGCCGGATCCGACGACAGGGCACAGTGTCGCGATTCAGTCACTTGCAGTGCGCCATCTACATATTTCATACACATATTTCATGTCTGTTTCTTGTGACATCTGACTTTTGAGATTTAGTTAAGGTTTTAGGATTGAACTCGTAACATGCATCATTGTGCACGTTTGTATTACTCGGACCCTTAAATAGAGCCGGGGCCCGCGCGGGCCTGTGCTGTGCCAGGGGGTAGTTGTGCCAGTCAGTAGAGGCCGTGCAGGTAGTATTGTAAAATAATTACTCAAGCAAATCAGTTGTATAGTTTGTCTTTTTTGAAAGTTACTATTTAGTTCTGGCTTGGATGGATACAAGCGGGTGTCGAAGAAAAATATACATGGTGTGACGACCCAATTAGCAAACCAATTGAATTTTGGGTTAAGTATGACCCAAAATTAAATCTATTGTCGCGACTTTTATACGCAATTTACATCACCTATCGATTTGAGATCCTTCCTTCAATAAATATTGCTTGCAAATATATCTGAAACTCGACGCCAAGCGAGTTTTAGGTTTTTGTGTCGTGGTTTGTTTACAAACATTCTTTTTCGATTTTGGCTAGTGTAAATAGTGGGTTATGGACGGAAAATAGCAGATTATTTATCTGTAACAACACGCACCCGCGTTGTCGTACCGCGAGGCGGGGCGCTGCGGCGCTGCCGGCGTCGGGCCCGCGACGACATCCACACATGAACAGCATTAGCATCGCTAATTTCCTTTTAGCAATACATATACCGCCGCCGCGGCGAAAATGATTTAACTGCCAACCTGTCTGCTCAGCTATTAATGACGAATGAGCAAGTTGCTCACGAACTTATGAAATCTTGATTCGAGTATAATGTGGTGACAATGGGCGCGGAGGCGGGGGCGCGGGGGGCGCGGGGTGCCGCGCAGCACCCTCACGTGTCGGGCTGCTGTTGCCTTGAGGCGGGGGAGATGAGACGAGAGGGCGATTATGTTGCTTTGCTAGACTACTTTAAAGAAACTTATCCAACGTCTAATAAAATAAAAAGAAAATAACAAATTACAAGCAAAAACGGAGGTTTAACCATCCCACGCGTTGTTATTTATAACAAGACAACAAGCTAAGTACCTAGTGGAAAGATCCGCTGAGCACCTGATTTCATTAATTTGGAAGTATTGGAAGCCTACGCAGAGGAACCATGCGTTATGAAGTTGATTAGATAGATAGGTGCCTAATTTAGAGATCCCATAACACGCAGGCGTTTATTCAAATAAAATAGAACTGTTCGCATAAAAATTCCATAAAAATTCGAGACTTTCAAACTCCATTACAGAATATCACCTTTCAAGTCTTGTTTTAGAGGTTTCAGAGAAAGCGAATCGGAGAATTTTCCTTTTATTTCTTTTGAAACAAAATCTGACTGCCTACGTAATTTGGGAGAGTATCTCATGGCTACTTACGGCAGGAGAGACTTTGGCTCTTACACCTGCGGGGCTTTATACCTTTCTTACGCCCGCGCCACGGACAGAACTACTTTAAACTTGTACTACCTACCTACTTATAGAAAGTTATATATTTCAAACTTACAATTAAGGTGTAAAAAGATAAAAAAGTAACCTGGAATAATCGAAGTAGTCTGATGTGGAATAGCACAACGAGCAAAGCCGGGGGCAGAAGCTAGTACTTCCGCCAGCCGCGGGAACCTGAGGGAATGAACAGACTCGAGGAGAAATATGAAGACTGAATACTTCCTTATGCGCCCGCCACACTATGCTCCTCGTCATGCTCCTCGCGCTGCCGCATCGCTGCCGCGATGTTGCCCTGTCTGTCCACACACTGCTCTACTCGCGCGATTAATCGCTACGCGCCGCACTTGTCTATTCGTCGTTGCTACACAATGGACGTTGAAACTGTGGTGGCAGCGAGTGCGTGTATTTGTAGTATAGCTAATTATATAAATAAATAAATAAATAAATAATGCTGGACAATTCACACAGCATTATCTAGCCCCAAGCTAAGCAGAGCTTGTGTTATGGGTACTAGATAACTGATATACATAATACAATACACTACATATATAGATATTTTTTTATTATACATAGAAAACATCCAGAACGCCCTGGACAAATGTCTGCAGATCGTACAAACATTTGTCCCGAGGCGGGAATCGAACCCGCAACCTCCTGCGTCGCAGGCAGACCTTCGCCCAATCAATGTTATGCTACAAAGCAATATACATCGTCGACGTCGTCGGCGTCCTCGCCAACGGAGATGGTGGATGACATCTATTCATCGCAATAGAACGATGGAAGTACCTAACATATTAATATAAACCGAAAACAAAGACGTGCGTCTCGCGTGAGCGCTCGGCACGAACTGCGGCCGCGCGAGTATGTGGACAGTCACTCGCGCTCGTATTGCCGGTCCTTTGACTCGCGGTCCAAAAACCGACAAAATAGGGAGCGATGGGCAGGACGAGGAGCATGACGAGTGGCATGACGAGTAACGTTGCCACACTACGTCTCTGCCTACTTTCCTCGCTACTTCCCACGCCACTCGTCGAGTGTGTGGCAGGCCCATTAGAAATATAGCAACATGGCCGTTACAACACTCTTCTTAGAGATTTATTCCACGGACGTTACGAACAATATAGTTTTAGTTTTGGCGTTGTGGTTTACTTAAAATAAGATGTCGAGTCAGTCCTTAGGTGAAGTTATACAAGTCTCACACCCAGCAAAAACGTTCTTAAAAACTGTTTAATTCAGCAAACCAATTCAGAAAAACTACATCTCTTAGAGCTATAATCACCAGCTCTGTACATCACAGTGACTCAAACGCACGCGTCCATCATGAAGCTGTACCGATATAGTATTTATTAGATGAAGTGAGTGCGAGTGTCCGCGGGCGGCCAGCGCGGGCGCTCGCACCGCCGCCGCCGCGCCGGCACTCATTGAACTACTGACGTGGAGGTGCCCGAGCGCCATGCTTATTGCTCCGCTGTGGAATGTACCCGATGATTAATTTTTTGTCATATATTCAATTTCATTTGGCTTCAAACACGTATAAATTACACAATGGTGAAGAAAACACAAAATACTACGATTTTGTTAGTAAACTAAACATCAAGCTATTCGCTGCTACGTGACCGAAGGTAAGCACTAAGTCAAAATTTAAAATAAGCGCAAAATCGACTGTTTATTATTAGAATGACAATTACCAATTCCCTGGATAACAACCTTCCCTCAGCACTCAGCGCCGCTGTCCCGGTGATCTAGTTCTGCGGATCGACATCCGGCATATCCGGCCGTATCCGGACTCATTAGATATGTGCACAAACAAAGTAATTCGACTTCCAGGTGCGCGGGGCCGGCAGAGGGCCGCTTAAGGGCTCATTCCGCGAAATTAAGCAAGGGACTGCGTCTAAGTCGAAGGGCTTAGGTAATCGGGTGTGGCCCGAGTGGCGGGGGCTAGCGGACAGGCTGAGGTTAGCCAGCAGTCTTTGTAGATGCCATACATACATACATCGTGATATAAACATTTGTTTCGTAAAAAATCTGATCTCCTAATATCGCAACCAGAAACCAACAAAATGGAAAGTGTTCACCAGAGCCAAAAAGCTTTTGAGTATTCAGAAAAAAAATTATATCTCCTATAATATTAATCGCACAAGTGCCATTTTTTTTATGAGAAATGTATTTTTGCATCTTTTATCAAGGCAACTACCCAAATATTAGAAGTTACTTTTTAACCATGTTATTAGGGTTACAGGAATCGTACTTTTTTTTGTTACAATGAAACGCTGTAAATGCAATGCATAAATGTATGGGCAAATCAAGTGTTTTCTTAATTCTTATAAAGCCAAATTGCTGTTACTACTTATGAGAATAATTTCAATTACCTTAATTTTGACTTAAATGCAATATTATTTGTAACTAGGTGCATAGAAACGACTTTATTGCTAAAAGTTAGAGAGGATAGTAAAATTAAAACGATGTAAGTATGTAATACGGATCCTATCCGTAAGGGTAGCAGACAAATATGGCGCATCTCATCCCAATCTGGTAACTTGTATAAGTTACCAGAGTGATCCAACTGTCTGTGCCGATGCTGTAACGGGGGTAATTAAGTGCAATGGAATATTTTATTTCATACACTTATAAAGCATGGGTACACTCGCGCACGATGGTACCTACTATGCCAATTTGCTAAGGCTATTTTTAACTAATATTTCGCTCGCGGCTTGGTATTGTTTATTTGAAAATAATTTTATTTTATTTTATTTATTTTATTTTATTTGGAAAACAAACAGCTTATTGTACAAAATTGGTTGAAACTTATGGGTAACTTAAGCCTAGCAGTATTCGCTTATGGGTAGTCAATATGAAAAGTGTCCTTAAGAACTTAAAAGCAATCCACGAGTGCTAAGAACTGATAAACTAACAATTTAAACAAAGCAATATTAATATGGATCGAAAACACTTACCTACTCATGTACGTCATTCAATATATAGACATTTATAACATTATTGTACATTTAAGCCAATCAAACCAAGACACACAATACACAGAACACAGAGATACACATACAGAATAAAGTAAATTTAGTAAGTAAATTGTAACTGTAGATTTAATCTGCAAAGAAAGATTTATTAATATAAACTTTTATGCCATTTTGCCTCAAAGAGAATAAGTCCACATCATATTACATAATATTAGATAAAATAAAAACATGTTCGATTCAGTTTAGAATGTTTCATTTAATTACAAAAAAATAACATTATGTTGCCTCTGCGGTGCGTTTCATACACTGATTTAAATTATCAACAGCATTATTATCTGCCTCTCTCTTCATGAAACGATAAATCATTTTTCTATATTCATATATCAAATATACGTCATAAATCATTTTTCTCACTTTTCTGTGTAAAACCATTTCAAACATTTGTACGCGATGGTACTTAGACAAGAAACGTGACGTGGACACAATGCGAACCAACAGCGCACCGGCAGGCTTGCGGCGCGTGACCCGCCCGCCCCGCGCCCCACCGCATACCACCAAATAGACCATTAAATCGCCTACTGCGCAACTTGACCGCCAGCGTCAGTGTTGCCACCTTGCAGAAAAAAATATCACTAGATTTGGTCTCAAAACTCACTAGATTTCGGGATATTTTGGACAAAAATCACTAGATAGTTTAAAATGAAATTACACGCTAGGTTAGTCACTACAAAATAATGTATTGGTGAAAAAAAGAAACTAAAACACAACATACTGATATCTAATAGCAAAATTTTTTGACACTAAGCTAGATAGATTTTGTGTTTTTTTTTATACACACAACTCTGTGTTTCTTAATGTCGCCAATTCTTGTAAATATTTCTTTTTGATAAAAATTACAAAAGGCTAGTAGTGTCGTTTGCTACAGGCCGTAACCACATCTTGATTTTTAGGTTTTCCATTCTTGTCGATATTTTTGTGAATAAGTCTTTTTTTTTTACTGGCACGTCCATAGTAAATGAAATAACTAAAAAATACTTCACAAATCTTACGCGAATGATTTCGATGTGATCACTTACCTACTTTCCCGAACGAAGTTTAGCAAGAACTGCCTAGCAACAGTACAGTAGCAAGCACCTAACTAAATACATACTCAAATAAACTAGTTTAGTAGGTACGTGATAGGTTCTCATCAGCAGTCGGGGATTCCCCAAGGTAGGTTTGCATAACCAAACAAAAACGTTTAATTCATGAACCTATAAAGATTCATGGTTTAATTACGTTTCGGCTGTCTAAGAAAAGGATTGTGATATTTTCACATAAATTGGGGAATTCGTTGCTAATATGTATGTATTTTCAAAAACTTTCGAGATTCGATAAATATCACTAAAAATCATCAGATATTTTTTTAGTGATTTTTTCTTCAGAATATCACTAACGTACTCCAAAAAATCACTAGATCTAGTGATAAAATCACCACCAGCGTTCTTTTTACATGACGCGAACTATTACTTTGACTACTTTTATTTAACTTGTTGACTCTGGTAGAGTTCATCTCTGTGCAGCTGGATAGACGGCGGCAAGTGGACTTTTTCTACTTTGACTTCCGGAAAGCCTTTGATAGAGTGAATAATGACATACTGCTGGCGAATAAGCACTATAGGAACAACTCCTGCCCTTCTTCAGCTACTTGCAGACTATATGCGCGATCGCCAACAGTATGTCAGGCTTGGTATCTACGAGTCATCGACCTATCATACGCGGTCTGGAGTCAGTCAAGGCTCTATCTTAGGTCCATTGTTATTTATAATAATGATCAATGATCTACCAACAGTCCTACAGCATGTGGAGTGTCTTCTATATGCGGACGACCTAAAACTGTACACTGCTGTGAACTCAGAGACCGATTGCTGGGCTTTACAGCAGGATATAGAGGCTGTATGTCGTTGGTAGGAGCAAAACAAAATGGAATTAAATCCTGCCAAGTGCTCAGTAATGAATGTCGGTCGAATGCGAAGCCCATATCACTATGAATACCGAATCCATGGTGAATTACTCGCGCGATCCACAGTCATAAAAGACTTGGGAATCGCATTCAACCGTCAGCTTAATTTCCATGACCATATGACCGCCGTTACCAAGGAATCCTACAAAAGGCTGGGTTTTGTACTAAGGAATGCTCGTAACTTCAAGAGTGACCAAGTCGTACGACTTCTGCTCAGCGCTCTGGTCGGAAGCAAGCTAGAGTCCAGCTCTTGTGTTTGGAATCCGCACGAGGTAACGTATGCTCTCCCTTTGGAGAAGGTTCAAAAGGCTTTCCTAAGGTACCTCTACAAGAGAACGTTGGGATACTACCCTTATTATGTACCCTACGAAATTTCTGCTGGGGTGCCTTGGGTACAACTCCCTTCGCACGCGGAGGGCATATGATCAAATGATCACCTTTTGCAAGATTGCACGCTGCGCCATTGACGCCATTGACTTGCACAATGAGCTGCTTCAGCTCTACGTCCCAAATAACTACATTCGCGGCATGAGCCACTGACTCCTAGCGACTAGACACCCTCGTGCCGCACCGTCGCGCGTCGCACGCGCCAACTCCCCGCTGCCTCGCACTCTGAACTCTCTCAACAAGCTAGTAGCTACCTATCCACATGTAGACATATTTGATGATGCATGAAAGGACTTTATTAGTGAATGCATGAGATTTTGCGAGATTGACGGATGGTATTTGGCTGTGTTTTGTTGACATTAACTTATTAATATTATTTTTATTTACTAGAATTTTACATTATTGAATTTGAAATTTTTGTTATTGCTTTTTTATTTTTTTCTTTGTTAAATTAAAATTTGAATTTTTAATTGTAGGTATTATTTTATATTTTATTGTGAATTTTTTTAATGATTTATTGAATCCACGTTGTATTGCATGTGAAATTTTACTATTTAATTTTAATTAGTTAGTGTAAGTGGCTTTCAATGACCGTTCTAATTAATTAAATAAATAAATTGAATTGAATTGAATTAAAAAAAAAAAGGTTCCAAGCACAAAAATAAAAACCCATGCAAATGTGAATTCTACTCGCGCAAAGCCGCGGCTGAGGCTAGGTAAGAATAAATTTAAACAATTTTATTTGTATACTAGCTGCTCCCCGCCGCTTCTCACGCGTTGTTTCTATGGAAACGCTTAAAGGTGATTTCTATCCCATGGGAACTGATTTATGGAATAAAAAGTAGCCTATGTTTTATTCCAGGCCTAGAATTATCTGTAAGTATGCAAAATTTCAGCCCGATCCGTTCAGTAGTTTTGGCGTGAAGAAGTAACAAACATCCATCCATCCAAACTTTCGCATTTATAATATTAGGTGATGTGATGTGATTCACCATACCGCTCTCCTATCTTGTGACTCGGGGCATCCAACAAATCGCCGAGACAGAGAGCCTTAAATCGCGTTAGTGTCGACCGAGTGTTTATAAACGAGCGGGCGGCGGGCGGCGGGGCGGGGCGGGGCGGGGCGGGCGGAATAATCGGGACTCATCGAGACTGAACCTTTACCTTGATACACCCTCATAGCCACACGTGAGAACTGGCTGTTGAGTGCTGGCAACTATTTTATTTATTTCATTTATTTAAAGGGATCATTCCTATTAATAAATGAACATAATAGCGATGTGTGAAGAGACAGGTGGTTATTAACCAGTTCCCACTTGTATAAACAGTATGCAGATTTACAATAAACCAAAAATAATAATAACAGACAAATATTCGCGTTTACCACAATATAAATACAAAGTGTGAAATAGACTATCTGATATCGTTAATTCATTAGAAGTGCTGGATGTGGAAGGACATACTCTCACGGAACTACGATGGAGCTTTACAATCAGAAATATTCAATGAGTACAGGAATGTGACCGGGCTTACTACGATTCAATGAGTGTTTAAGTAGGTAGGTAGCTTACGTTATTCCGTGGCACAAAACAAATGCTATAGCTTGTTTTTACTTACTGCCCAAGAAGTAGAGTTAATCTATTTTTTATTTTATTTCTTTACTAGTTTATGCCCGCGGCTTCGCACGCATTTTTTCTATGCAAACGTTTAAAGGTGATTTCTATCCCACGGGAACTGATTTATGGGATAAAAAGTATATTTGATTCCAGGATTAGAATTATCTGAATGCAAAATTTTAGCCCGATCCGTATTTGGCGTGAAGAGGTTACAAACATCCATCCATCCATCTATCGATCCATCCATCCATCCAAACTTTCGCATTTATAATATTAGTGTGATTAATCAAAAACTTTTTATATTCTTATTAATACGACACTTCTACTATAAAAGGATTGTCTAGTGGCGACAGTTACAGCGAGCAGCCGCACTCAGCGTCAACTTATGCATAATACCATCATCAGAGATGGAAACAAATATTACCTACCTACAACTATAAACTAAAGCACCAATACACAGTTTAGGTACCTACCAGTTACTAGTGTAACTGGTACCTAAACGGTAGTCCACTAGGTTATTTTATCGTAAGGTGGATTTAAACAAATACCTGCATACAGGTTTAACAGTCCAGAGTGACTAGCGGTCGCTGTCTAGAAAAAAATATAAATTCATCAAAATACCAAACGTATTAAATAAAAATATACAATTATCTTTAACGAAATCCCGCTCGCACACAGCGTCCTAATCTTTTAAACAGTCGAATCAACAGCAAAAATAAACCTTAAAATCTGTCACGTTGAAAAATAAAGTGATCATTGATAAAATGATAAAGCAAGCTAAAGGAACCTGAGGCGAATAGAAGAGGCTCCAAACACATTTAGGATTTAGAAATGAGAAAATGGATTGAATTATCCACGAAAAGGCGAAAATTAAGCTGTCCTTTAGTAATATTGTCACGCGCTGCCTTCGCCCGCGCCGCCACATTCCGAGCTAAGGCCCAACTCACACGAGGGCAGGGCCTCCACTACCTGTCTATCTCCCACAACTATCTATGTATCTACTGTCTTGCAACGTAAGCATGTCGTTATTCGCTGAAAGCACTGATGAGAAATAAACCTCCGAGAACGAGCAGGGTAAGTTTTATCCGTTCTAGATAAGGCGAGTACCCACATAATTTAATGTGACTCTAAGTAACTGTCATTTGTAAGTAACAAATTAGCTGTAGTCAACCCTTTCCTGTCTAATCCTGAACAACAGAAAGCTTACAAAAGCGTATCCCGAATAAGGCAAGCAACTCAGTCAATGCGCCGCAACATGTTTATCACGTACCTACTAACTTCGTTCAAGTAGCTCGCCTCACGTAAAACAAACTTTACATCGAATAAAATCCTCCTTTCTCTACCTCATTCAATTTTTCCAAGCAGAAACAGTCGTTATATCTCAACGTGTTCAGTGCTCCCATCGTTTCAATACGGGCTCAAATAATAGGTACCTACTGTCAAAGTTTTTGATTCAATATTTATTGTTATGTTTATAAATAAAATCAGAAAGTCAAACATTTCGTTATAACTTTGCAGAGAATTCTATTGATATACTTACCTATTTTCCTTATTTTTTCGTATCACTGCATTAGAGATATGATGTCATTACGTTTTTATATCTACCGAAAAAGATTCAAAGAATTACTTACCTTATTTCAAATAGAATTAGAGCTTGTTAGTATTTGGTCGATTATCGATTGGTCAGTTATCAAAAGCGAGTAAGTAGCTACATTTTAAGTCTGATGGGGTTTCGAATACGGAGGTTGTGTACACTCGCGGTGGCAGGTTCTGGAAGGTTCTTTGATCAGGGACGAGCGGAAATGTGTTTACTCGACTGTGCTTGTGTACTCTTAGTTTAATGATTTCGTTCAAATTTTCGTGCAGAATACTCTGTGTTAGCTTTTCGTTCAATCCACTCGCTTTCCGCAGCGTGTTCTGCTTTGAACGGTATCCATGTGATGAGAAACCACTGCGGAGATAAGTACCTACCTACTAAAACTATAGGGATTTAGAACGTTTCATGAAATTTTGCCGATATGTTATCTATCACACTAAAATCTTAAAGTATTAATGTTCAGATGTTTGCATGTTCGATGACTCTTGACGCCAAAACCACTAAACGGATAAGGCTGAAATTTGCCGTACCAGGTAGCTCTATTCCACTCTCTTTAACTCTAATAAAACATAGGTAACTTTTATCCCATAAGTCAGTTCGCAGTGGCCACGAGAAGAAACTAATTGAAAATAAAATTTCAGAGTCCTTTATAAAGTAGTTTTTTCCATTATTTTATTAGTGGGCTCTGTAAAAAGAAGAATATTTCAATGTATAAGTGAGCCATAATTCCTGAGTTTCCGTAGACTTAAAGTTTTCTTATTAAACGCTTTATTTAGCTCCAGCTCGGCAACCCATCTCACCTGCAGGGGCGCCTGTGCGTCACCGTCACAGGGCTGTCACGCAAATAGAGATTAATGTTAATTGTAGATAGCTCAGCCCTGGCCAAGGCCTTCGTAGAGGTCAAGCAAAATTCTTAAAATAAAATATTCTGTTTTATCTCCGATAAAAACAACGAATCATATTTATGAAAACATGTACAATGTATTTTTGACTAGATCTATAAGGCTAACGGTACCAACCTTAATTGTAAAATATTGCTACAATGGCAAACTTTAGTGAATTCGTATTATCTAATTAAGATAGTAAGTAATTTTAAAGTTGGTATAGTTCTCTTGAGTAAATTCATTCGTTAAACTGAAAGTGACAAAATAACAGGTTACACCGCACCAACCTAAGATCTGACCAGCAATCTATCTACTCAGCCCGTGAGCGCCCACTGCTGGGTATAGGCCTCCTTTGTGTTGCACCATTATGCTCGGTCCTGTCTCATGTGCAGCTCTCGTCCACTCTCCCCGGCTAACTATGTGGTCTGAGCAGCTCGGGCGGGTGTCTGTCTCTTTGTGCTCGGTCCTGTCTCATGTGCAGCTCTCGTCCACTCTCCCCGGCTAACTATGTGGTCTGACCAGCTCGGGCGGGTGTCTGTCTCTTTGTGCTCGGTCCTGTCTCATGTGCAGCCCTCGTCCCCTCTCCCCGGCTAACTATTTGGTCTGACCAGCTCGGGCATATTACGGTTCTCTAAAAATGATATGGATCTCTGTGTCTGAAATAAAAACATTTTTTTTTAATAGCAATAAGTATAGATAAGTTGTAAACACGGCAGGCAGCACGCACACAAACACAGCGGTGTCATTGTCTTGTTTTAGGGACGGTATGAAGTTGTACACAAGTGGTTCACCAATCACGCGCATCAGACCAGTGATGCACAACCAACGCTGCGCTGAGCTTAGCTACGAGTACCTATATTAATGCTCCTCTTTAGGGCAAAGTAAAATAGTAAAATAAATATAACATTTTAGAGAAATTACTAATGAATGGAGCTCGATCATAGATAAAGTTTACTTATATAGTTCGAAACATAGATCAACCATATTTTCAAATTTATTAAAATAAAGTATTAAAGTAAAGTGTAAATAGAGCTTCCCTTCTGTCTGTCGCAGGTCGTCGAGCGTCCGCGCGGGTTCTATGAAAACATCAAACTTTCTCCGAATTAATATTTCAGATAGGTAATTCAATTCAATAATTGTTTGATCTCGCGCAAAGCATTAATCAATTTCTTGTACAGTTGTGCCGTTAACTTGGGATCCATTTGCAAATTTAATTCTGAGGTGGCAAAGAGTAGGAAATAGGATAATTGGAATTTCTCCGGGGCCTTTGTTCTTTTGTCGATATGCCTAAAAGATGCTTCGCCCGAGGAACGATGAGAGCTAATTTAGGAGATTAAATAAATATAATAGGTATCTACCCTACTTTGGACAACTATGTTAATATATTATGTTTTCTTGGGAATTTTCTTTAGAATGAGAATGTTTTTCAATAGAACTGCCTAACTGATAAGAATACGAATCCACGTGACAAAACCGGTCCATTATTAGGTTCCATCAAAAACCTACTCCTACGAGTTAACAAGATTTCATACAAGCCATACAGCGGGGCAGTGCAGCCAGCGTCTTGGGGACGCTTCTGATGGAACAGTCGAGTTACCTGTAGATTGTTTGCAACACTCTGCAGTGAGCTCAATTGTGTCAATGAGGATCAGTAAAGTTATAGCAATTTTAATAGAACTAGTATCCACGTTATTGTTTATGACATGAGAGTGTTATATCTATGTGTATTATCCAAAACGGACTGTGCTCTGTGTCATAATGCCCTTATACAGCAGCATACCTTGACATACCCTTGATTAATTAATTTTTATTTATTTCATTTTTATTTAATTTTCAGTCGTGTCTGTCTGTTTTTTCTTTTTTACCTTTGTACCTACCTTATGGTGTTTCCTATAACGAAAAACCTATAGATGTAATTATTAAAATAGTACATAAATATAGAATGTAACGACATCAAGTGTAACACAAGTGTACCTACGATGGAATAAATAAATACAAAAAATACAAAAATGATTTCTTAGCTCTATAAATCTCAACCAAAATCGATACGGATCTTCATTGGAAATACTAGTTCTAATTTGTTTCCACTATTGGATTGTAATTTTATTTTCAAAGGTTCTAAACAAAGTTTCATGTGAATGTTAGACGACCCTTACTGTTGCTCGACTGACAGACTCGACTCCCCGAGGCTGCGCGTCCGTTCGGGAGCGACGCCTACTCTTTGAGAACTGACTTTTGTTCCCTTCACCTTTTACATAATCAGGTTCCACAGAAATTATAACAGCTTGAATGATTTATTAGATAAAGTTGTCCGTGAAAATAGATTTCTTTCTGATTGGAATGTCAATGGCGGCGGCCGGCTTTGTGTTTCGGTTTAAATCAATTACGTATCTTTTCCTTTTGACTTGGGCATAAAGTGTTTTTGTTAAGTTGAGATTTCAAATTGATTTGATTTTCTTAGTATGTTTATCGCCAATTTTTCTGTTAAGTTCTGGTCCAGTAAGTGTTATTTTTAACCGATTTCAATAAAAGATGAGGTTGTCAATTCGGCTGTATGTTACATGCTATAATGCTATTATGTAACATAACCAGCAATCTGTCTACTCAGCCTGTGAGCAGCAATATGAGCCATTGGCAATGAGCAATGATTAACCAATTTTGCTAATTCTTTCACTATTGTATAGAAAACGATCTTGCCAAAAATTTTATTCCCGAAATCCCAATTACTATTATCCCGTAAAACCTAAAAACTTTTTTTAATAATCACGACTAGCTACAACATTTTTTGTGAGATTTGCGCTAAATATTAATCGATTTTGATGATTCTTTCGTTGTAGTATAAAGATTGATTTTGAACTGGTCCCATAAAAGTTGATTGATCGAGAGATTGCTAAACAGTGTGTTTTTTTAACTGGCACAGTACGGGGGCACCCATAACCAGAGGAGATACAGGTGCAGTTTCTTTTGAAACATTAGCTCCTTTTTAGAGAAAAATATTTTGGCATTAACATTTTTTTGGTCAAGCGTGAGTAGCGCCTTAAAATGAATCAAGTTGGTAAATTATTTTTTGATGCCAATCGACTCAGTCCTTTGTAAGGATCATTTTACTGTATTTGACTAACTTCCGCTGCTCAGATTTTTTTCATTCGAAAAAATCTGAGCAGATGAAGTTAGTCTGATAAAATGTATTCTCATACAACAGGACAAAGCAAAATTCCTCCAACAAACATTTTATTAAATTCCAATTACACATTAAAGAAGTATTACTACTGTATCGATTAAGAAGTTTAGGAACTCCATGCTCTCACGAGTAATTCAAACACATTTCGTATTTCAGAAAAATTTGGAAAAGTTAATTAACTATTTTTTTTTCTCTTTTTTATTGGGCTCCCTAAAGGGTCGTATTTACGAAACTCGGTACAATATCGTACAAGAATTAAAAGACGCAGTCCACTTTCACTTAAACAAGATTCACCACTCATGGTTGTTTAAGGCCACTAAAAGTGTTTTGAAACGTGCCCGTACCTGCATACAGCAACATGGGGGCCATATCGAAGATCTATTGTGATAGTTTTAGTACCGTTTGGTACCAAACTACTAAGAAATCGTATGTGAAAACATTTTATTAAATTTGTCTAACTTCCGCTGCTCAGATTTTCATTTGATACAATAAAATGATCATTACAAAAGACTGAGTCGATAGGCATAAAAAAAAAAATTACCAACTTGATTAATTTATAGGCGCTACTCACGCTTGACCAAAAAAATTTTAGTGCCAAAATATTTTTCTCCAGAAAGGAGCTGATGTTTCAAAAGAAACTGCACCTGTATCTCCTCTGGTTATGGGTGCCCCCGTACTGTCCCAGTTAAAAAAATTACCCTGTACATATAAAACGTATGTAAGCCTCCATGACGTGTCATCAAACTAAATCAGACTCAGTTGTTATGATATTGCCGCCACTAGAAAAATTGGATAGCGCTTTCGAAGAGGTACCCAATTTTTTGATTCGAAGAATATTACTCAGCAGGAGATTGAAGACGGTTTAGTTTTTTTAAAAGACGCCAAAAATTTTGATACTTCTGTGTAAGGAACAAAATTACACCTCAGTTTCTGAATGAACGCATTCACTGCCTAGCCTCCGCATCGTGACCGGCAAGGGCGCCGAGCGGGCCGCGCCGCCGCCGCGCCGCCGCCGCGCCGCCGCCGCAGGTGCTAGACGCACATGACATGTGTTCCGTCGGCAATGAATGTGTTAACGTAGTATTGTATTCCTATAGTTGCAAATAAATGAAATGTATTCGTGAAAGCTGAGGTGCTCGTGTCACTTGTACTCGTAGAACACACCTCCGACAGTAGGCGCAGCACACTACGAGCACGGAGATTGTGCAGCTTAGGGGCTTGTCTCACTAGAAGAGCACTTAGCTTAGCTACCACTTACTGGGTGGTCATGGACGGCGTGCGATCGTAACAAGTCCGCTTATCATTACCGCTTAAAAATCGTTTATATAGAGTTTGCTCAATTATTTCAACATGTCACCTTTGAGTAGATCAGAGTGGAACTTGAAGTCGAAACTAATCCATCGGTGGATCAGAATGGAAAAAAAGTGGAAAGTGATCCAATAATGGATTAGCAAAGTGGATCAGAGTGCAATGGAGCTGGAAAAGCACACAAAAAATAATAATATAAGAAACAAATTAAACTAAGTAGGTTCCAGTCAACTCAATACGAGTACGACACAATACCTACTGTTACAGTTTCTTTAATTTGTGCATCAAACTCGACTCCATACCCGTTACAAATAATTAAGAAACCTTTCTCAGATTGTAAGTACTTACTTAAGTTAGAAGTTAATGATTCAGTTTCATCTGAGACATTTTGAGGTATCTCAGATTTTTGAATTATGTAATGAATTTCAGGAGGTTGAAATGAAAATGGGACATTTTCATTTGCGCGGCACAGATACATATTTGCGATATTAACACGCTCACCGCTGATTAACGATGCCGCATTGCCGCGCTAGGGAGGGGAGATTGTACCGTCGTCGATACTTACTGAGTTTACCTCATTTTTTGGTTTGATAATAATAATAATGCTGGAAAATCCACACAACATCATCATAACATAATTGATTAATTACAAGCGCTATGTTGGTATGAAAACGCCCTCCAGCCAGGTGGAATGACGAACTGCAAAAAACTGCAGACAGATGCTGGATGCGGCAAGCTAAAGGCATAGCGCTATGGCGCTCATTATGAAAGGGCCATGTCCAGCAGTGACCTAAATATCGATTGATGATAATGATGTTTTTCGCCACGTTTCGCTCTGATACAGAAATAATGAAGTGAGATATATATAAGCTTGAAGTAAAATGTTACAGATGATGGTGACACCACCGGCACTAATGGCCGGCGGCGGCGCGGCGGCCCTAGCGCCGTCGACGTGTCACAGAATCGAAATTAAATTTACAAAATGAAACCGTTAACTTATCGACTTTTATGAATAAGAAGTTGATGAATGGATTTTGCAACGTAATTACGAGATTCGCATTTAACGATCGATTCCGACATTATATGGCCCGCGTTGGAGGGGAGAGGGGAGGGCCGAAGTGGGCCATAATAGGTATCATTTAAAACACATTTGCCGAGTAGTACGAGTATTAGGCCGACAATTGGAATTGGAATGGTAGGCGCCGCCGCGTGCGGGGTTGCGTGTCTTAGCCGCTCTTGGAAGTTTAATGAGCTTCGCCGGTTCGCTTGGCGGCAATGAAATCATTAGACAACATCAAAGAGTTTACAAAATCAAAGGCATAAAGCCTTCCAACGACTGCGGCGCGCGGCGCGGCGCGGGTAAAAGCTATTGTCAACCGAAGCTTGACAAGAGAGTAGATACCTACCATCTACACAAAATAAATCTACCAGATTCAAAATACAATGAACTATTATTTTGTTAAAGTTAATGAATGTTATTCAAATCACTTGAAGACAAATAATTGAAGTTCTTTATAATATCTGGCCGCTCAATCTAATTAATAAGTTTCCAACAATCGGCCAAGTTTCTAAATAATAAATTGATTAAAGTAGATAACTAAACGTATCAATAATTGAATTAGTGGAAGCTTCAGAAATAAACAATTTGAAATAATGAAGGGCCTGAGATATCGACTTACGAATTAGCCCTCAGCAACGATATTTGTACGAATATTATAATAACGTTTTTCTTTTTGAAGGCTAAATAATAAGAAGGCTGTTTATGTGTTTATTGCAGCGGGTGTGTGCTCGCCGTGCTCGGGAGTGTGTGCTCGCCGTGCTCGGGAGTGTGTGCTCGCCGTGCTCGGGAGTGTGTGCTCGCCGTGCTCGGGAGTGTGTGCTCGCCGTGCTCGGGAGTGTGTGCTCGCCATGCTCGGGAGTGTGTGCTCGCCGTGCTCGGGAGTGTGTGCTCGCCGTGCTCGGGAGTGTGTGCTCGCCGTGCTCGGGAGTACAAGAGACATGAACTATTTAAGTTCCACTTATTGCAAGCCTTCTGATTTATGTTGTCTATAAAAATGCGAATTCGGTAAAGCCATGATTGCGATTGCGAAAATTAACAGTCTATTAATTTTTTATCTCGTTGTGAAAGAGTTATAAAAATACTTTATGTTCCGAATATTTAATAACGCCATAACTCGTTTGAGTTTGAAGTTTATTTGATTTTAAAGTGTTTTTCCAGTATTCTAGATTGGTTTTATGCTAACAATTAATTTACGTCGAAAGTTTTGAGGTTTCGTGTACTCAATTGAACAAAGATTATTATTAAGAAGCGGTTTAAATGAAATGTTGTATAACTTTGTAAAATCATAATTATATGGGTATATATGTATATAATGGGCAAATACCCCTCTTGTTCTGGGAGGCATGCTCACCAGTGGACGTATTTAGGGGGCTGATGAGGAAGGTGGGACGTCACCACAAACTAAAAGGATACTAGGCATCTGGTCACGACGCAGCATGAAGTAAAACTAGCTCATCTCATGGTGTTACTTTTTTATATTTTTATTTATTAATCGACAAAGAAAATTATACTAGTATTTACAATTGAAACAATTGAGCTAACTGCTGACTGTTGCTACAGTCTACAGGTAGCTCAACTGATCCATATCAACACCAGTCGGAAGCGTCCCCAAGACGCTGGCTTTACTTGTTTCTGGACTAGTTTCCGCAACTAGGCCCAAGTGAGCCCTTTTTACGTGTTGGGTGGGGTCTGATCGGCTTCCATCACCCGATCGTTTATGGGAGCCATAGAACAGAAAATATTAACCACTACGGACCTCATCAATAACACGAACAATGTACATAAGCTAACGTATCTTCAGGTAGGTGCGAGCCGTGTAATAACTTTTAAGCCATGTCATCAGAAAAATCTAAACAGAATCTTCGTTCGAATACCTGTGGGAAGGATTGGAATGACTGGACTGCGAGAGTTATATAGAACGTTGGCTTGAAACGTCAACTCTGCCGAGTACCTCTACGAAGTGTAAACTGCAGCCGTGGTGGCATGCTTCAGAGCGTGTAGCCGGCAGGTGGCGCGCGCGTCGCCATTTGAATAACAAAGGCGGCGGCATGCGCCTGAATAATTACCCGGGGAATTATCTTGCCTTTCGCCGGCGTGTGGCGACACCGTCTGCCGCTTAGCTGATGTAACCGCCGTTACCTGGACTCCTGACATGGTTAGCTTACCCGAGCCCCACGACATGAATGTGACGAGCGGAATCATCAGCGCGTTTGTCTTTTACTGTCGCGTGACATTTTTATTTAGGGTTTTGGTAATAGAAAATAATGAAAAAGAGCAAGGGTAGCCATTTCTCAGAGCAGATGACACCAGGCACACCTCACAGGAGGAAACCAATGTATACACTTTGAAAATTTTCGAGAAAGTCTATGCTGGAAAGCATCCAGTTAGCGCTATTTTATTTTTTTATTACAAAATTTTTATGGCTATCGAAATCAAAATTACAATTAACCACTAACATTCAACAAGATAATTCTCCACCATGAAATACAATGTGCGCTATTTAGCCACAGATGGGAAACGCCCAGAATTGAAATTGAAAATGTTTCCAGCAAAGCTACAATTGCCATAATCAGCGCGCCGCGTCATTGAGTGGCGCTGACACGTTGCTGACGCGGCGCGCATGATAGCAGTCAAATATCGCTCAAACGAAGCGCCCGATGCCCGATGGCCCCTATTGTCTCGCGCCACAGCCCTAGCTCTGTTTATGTACTTTCAGGCTAGGTGTTTCACTTCCTGCTGTCGTGGACAAAGTAAGGTACATAATTTCGGAACTTATGAGTACCTACAATAAACAATAGTAGGTAGGTACCTAATTAAAATGAATAAGAATTGAATGTACACCGTAAAAATTGAAAGCGTTTTTAGATAGTCAGCAGTTGTTACTGCTCAGGTGAAAAAGATCAGAAATATTTGGTTTCGTATCATTCATAATTCGTATGTTGACTGCTATTGCAGTTTCTAAAAAGTACTCAAAAGATGGATATTTGGTTATTCGGCAATTGATTTCCCCTTTGGCACAGATTAATTGTAAAGTTCATTTCACAATGAAGGTACGTGCGGAGTGGGGAAACCTGTCCACGCTGGACAAATGGTCTAATTTCCTCCACTAAATAGATGTTGTTCCGACGGGTCCGGCGCTCTTGATTGGATGCGAAATAGCGATGCAATTTGTCATAGTTTTATTGCGAACGTGATTGGTTGGGTTTCCGTTCGAATTTAGAAGCCTGATAGTTTTGCTATCGTCGAATACACAGAGGCAGTGTGCATAATTTTGTATGGAGAAGTATGACATCTCCGTTCTATTTGGTCCAGAAATCTTGGCACAAAAATAAAATTGATTTGAGTTTTACACCACCGTATATTTCGTTTGTGCTTGATTGTCTAATTCAAAGCTCAAATCAAAGCGAAGACTTTCACGTTTTCCTGAAAGCCATTCGAGAAATCCGCACACTTTCGCCAAATAAAAGTACAATAAATAAAAAACGAGCCGATAAGCTGGCCACACTATCGGCACGTATTATGAAGGGGCGGCTTACTTAGGACTTAGACAACTTAGCAACTATTCACTTAGCGACGACGGACTACTTTAGGGGTCCGCTGCACGCCGGCGGCGCCGGGGTTTTCCACAAGTTTGTTTTGGTGGTGGTTCTTTGTGGACAGCCCGCTGGACGTTGACCTTAAGTAATTGACAAGCTGATGGTAATTCACTGACACTGCGTGAACTGCAGGTTCTGTCCATCATCACGAACTCGTTTGTGAAGTTCGGTTTGAATTCTTAAAACTTGGTAATGGTGGTAGATTCCCCACCTCCATTCAAAAATCATTCAATAGAGGGAAAAATCATTATTTGATATGGATCAGTTGAGCTACCTGTATATTGTTAATTCACTCCAGTTGTAAATACAGATCTAATTCTATTATTATTCTATTATTAAATCAAAACCTAGTAACAGGTGATTTGAAAAAAAAAAACGGTTTTTGGCATTTTTCGACCTACTAGACAGTAATATAGTGATGTGGACCCTAAAACACCCAGTTTCATACTTAATTTTTAAAAAATTATTTAGCAAGTCTAAGCAATTTGGCGTGATTACGAAAATTTCCTTCAAATACAACTTCTAAACTTAGTATGTCAGAATACAAATTTAAAACCCTAGCAGATCAAGCGACTTACTATGTTATGAATTTGAAATACCTACTTGCTATGTTTTGAATTTGGCGCCGATTGTAAAATCAATTACATTTCGTTTAGTAAGTCCAGTGACATTGCGCACGAGTGTTTCGCTCCGTGTTAAAAAAATAATAAAATGAGTTACAAGCAATTTTATCTTTCCAGGCGTACAATTTTTCCAGTCATATTTGGGTAAATTTACAAATAAAAATAAAGTATGAGCGATTTATGTGTGTCTATAGTCTTAAACGATTACGAGTATTGCAAACTAAAATGTCAAAGATATAGCACAACTTTTCGCCAAACATCCAAATAGCTATATCTTTTGGTTTCTTCGGGCGAACGAATCAATGTAGCCAACACGTTTTTTGGCTCTCCTGAACATTTTTGTTGGAACGAGTTACTATGTTTTGATTTTAAGCAGCCTTGTTTCTTTTATTTAATTGTAATTTTCATTCAAAACTAAACTTTGAAACGTCTCTGCCTTGAAGTCAAGATGTACAAGTCTATAATTAATATGAAATGTCGATCAAATCCAACTCCCCTTGTTTGGAAGTGGCGCGTCCAGCCGTGGACGTGCTTGTGCTGACGAGGTGTGGTATGAGCCAATCATGGTTTCCGGCTGCAATGGCACGTGTACGCCTGTGTGCCTGTACTGTACGCCTGTGTGCCCCACGTGCCTGTGCCTACGCCTGTATCGGAATATCGACGGTTTCATTTCATTGTCTGACGCTATCAGTTTCTGCCTTTCTGGGCTGGATGGGCTACGGACTCCATGCTTTATCGGTTATTATAGGACTTCTTCATATGTGGAAAAAGCCTTTAAAATATTCAGGTGGTAAAACTGGATTTGAATTATTGCACTGAAACAAATCGGACTTAAATGTCTCTAAATGCTACGTAAGCACATACACTACGTAAGCACATACACTTAAACCTACTTAAATATTATTTGACTACAAATTTCATAACATTTCACTAGATAGATAGATAGATAGATAGAAAACACTTTATTATACCACACAAATACAGGAAACAATACAGAGAAAAGCTTATAAAAAAAAGGAAGTATAAAGGGCGGCCTTATCGCTGAAAGCGATCTCTTCCAGGCAACCTTGGGATGGACTGGAAATTAAGGAACAAAAAAGACGGTGGCACTGAATAAATATATAGATATGTACCTATTTAAAGAAAACGAAACAAATACTTACACTAAATACCTACAAAGATTAATAATAAACTTACATAAACATAAAATAAGGTTGTCTAACTCTTTACAAGGATATATAATGCTGATGAAGCAGTTTTTTGAAAGTAGGAAGTGACACTAACTAGAGTTAATTGTATAAAATATTTAATGTGTAACTTTTGACAGTAAGCTGTTATTCGATCAACACATTGATACTGTAGTTAAAAAAGCTTCTCGTTCTCTGGGCTTTGTTTTTAGAATGTCGTCGGAATTTACAAGTATCAAAACTATTAAAATACTTTATTGTACTCCGCGCGAATAGAGTCCATTCAGCAGAAGATTCTACGATACCTACAGTATCGAGCTCCTATTTATTTACCAGATTATGACACTAGATGCCGCAAATTTCACTTTCTTCCCCTTCACAAGCGCAGAGAAATGGCTGAATAGACTTACTTAATTAACATAGCAAATGGCACTGTTGATTGCCCGGAGCTCCTTGAGCAGGTAGGACTGCGCACATGCACGGTTGCACTGAGAAAACCGTACCGTAGAAAACCTTTACGTTCCTACAGTGAAGACGAATTATAGGCAGAATGCATTCGTTTATAGAGCTTCTCGCTCGTTTAATTCTTTAGTACATAGAAACAGTGAGGCAGACATATTCAACACCAGTTTAAGTAAGGTTAGACGCTTACTCAGTGATCAATTTTTTAAAGTGTAAGCTAACTATATAATTATTGTACCTAATTAACTTGGTTCTTGTTTTTTCTTAGTAATTTTCAATTTCTATGATTTTGTTTTTTCTAATAAGTCGTCAACTTACTGTGTATCATGCTATTTTTAAGTATATCTGCGGAAACTTGTAATGAGCCGGCAACAAACATGCACTTGTCTCTCCGGGCATGTTCTACAATGTTCATTTGAAAATTGTAAACCTAGCTGAAAGTTTCTCCAAAATTTTAAAAATAAACAATAAATTGATCATGCTGGACAATTCATACATGATCATTTAGCTAACCCGAAGCTAAGCAGAGCTTGTATTATGGGTATTATATAATTTTTTTACATTAAAATCTAGCATTCACATTTGAGGTTAGTAATAACAATACACTATAGTAACAATACACGATAGTAACATTACAATCTATCCAAAGAATTGGCTAATATGTAAATAGTTTTAACTTTTATAAAATGCTATCAATAATAACGTGTCCATTGGCACCTTTCGTACTGTCTCTACTTAACGAGAAGACACTCGGTACAAGGGTGATGTTCTTTAAATAGCAATAGCGGATTTAGAAACACCGAGGACTTTTTTTTTTTTGTTTTATTCTTAACTGAACTTACGCACATCTTCGTATGCAGTTGATGAGTGATCCTGGCCGACGCCGGGCTAGGGCTGGTCACTAGAGCTATGCGCGCTGTCCTGGTCCTGTCCCGACAGTGCCAGCCTCGTGGGCACCGCACGCACAGATCAAAGTGATTCCCTTTTGTTCCGGCTCGCGGCGCGCCGGAATCATTCCCGCTAGTTCAGTGATTGCTTTCTGCCGGAGTTTCGGTTCGATGCCCGCCTCCGCCTCCGCCTCCGCCTCCGCCTCCGCACCGCACACGATACCAACTCTCACAAATGCATATCACTGTGTCATCTCTATTCTAATATGATGGGATATTGTTAGCTTTATGTTTCAATTGATATTGAAGTTGATGGAAGTTTATTTTAAGATGGAAATCGTGTGCTAAAACATGAGCTTGACTTACCTCTTTGGCTATGTTCATTCAATTCACAAGCGCGCATGTTACAATAACTTCCATAGCGTAGGTACCATGTTTATTCTCCAAATATCCTGTGCCGCTCAACAGACCGTGGGACAGAGCAACAATCAGCTCCCAGCAGCCATGATAGCTAACTTTTACATTCAAAGGTCATTCCACAAGCACACATAAATGTTTTGAATATAGAACGTGCAAATACATTTGAAAATAGAACGTTATTGAATAGCAAACAGATAAACAAACATGTCCTGTGAGCCGCAAACAGATTGGAGCCGCGTCGGAAATCAACGGGTTTGCAGAACAGCGCGTGTGCTGCATCGCGTGCGTCTGGCCTACCGAGGGCCCCCTCGGGGGGACTCAGGAGAACTTAGGGGTAAGGGGTACAATTGGCGACACTGACGATTAATAAATCTTCAAAAAAATGGCGATATCCGTGAATATTCAATAAAACGAAGCTTACCTCACCTCAATATCAACAGCCTGTGTTGGTCCACTGCTGGACGCAAGCCTTCAGGGGGAGGCCTTATTGGCTTTTATCTCATGGGGAGTAATGCCCATAATCCCCACGCTGGGCATGCGGGTTGGGGATCGCAGTTCGGTGGTAGAATGTTCTGTAGGGGGCGCTGCTGCCCGCCCCCGGCTGCATCCCTTAGTCGCCTCTTACGACACCCGCGGGAAGAGTTGGGTGGTGCAAATTTTAAGCCGGCACCACACAGCAGTAGGTAAAACGAAGCTTAGTAGGTATTATTAACCTGCGAGACTTCTTTGACTAACACTTGAGTTTTAATTCTTTCGTTGCTACTCGTTGCTATTTGCAAGTCTGCAAACCTGTGATTTGCGTTCCCGTTCTATTATATTTATTCGTATAACGATCAACTTCTCCCGACCTTCTCAAGTGCTCACCCCACTGGGCTCATCCTAAGTCCGCTCCAAGAAACCCTCCAGCACGTTGTTTGCCGCAAACGTTTGCGCCGCAAATCCACGTTAGTCCGTTCACTGAAAAATTCAAGAAAATTTCCGACATGACTTAGTCGGAGCATGCGGTCCGATGGAGCTCCGCTATGCGGCCGCGCGGGCCCTGACTCGGGGCTCCGAGTGCGGTACACGAGCGATCGTACGAGCCAGGAATCTTGATTTAATTCGTTCAATTTTATATTTCGCCATCAGAGCGTAGGATATTGTAAATCCTATCACCATAGGATTCTAAGTTACAGAAATGTATAAAAAAGCACTGCTCACTAGCAGCAAGGTGACCTTCTAGAAGTGTTGAAAGCCGCTGGACTCGGTCTACCGCGCGGGACGCTGCACCGGCGCCTCAGTGGAGCCTTGCGACGACGCGTACGCGACCGCGGCGCGGGAACTTTTCAACGGAAAATGTTCGCGTTATTGACACTCCCTCTTAGCGTCCCGATTCACGTCCCGCATGCTGCGTGTGAGACGATTACGGGGCTGATTAAGGCCGGCCCGAAGCTTAAGGTAAGAGAATACATTTGAAAATAGAAGGTTATTGAATAGCAAACAATAACGTAAGTTCGGTCGGTAGGAGAGGCCTATGTCCAGCAGTGAATGTGGTTCGGATGATTATAGTAAAGACTGGACCGTCCCATCTTGTGGAATAGAGATCCTCGCTTGGACACAATCTTACGCAACAGATTTAGGCGTCAAAGCGAGGCGCGGCCTCGATGGATCTCAAGGAGCTAAGATCACTCGAGCATGATGCAAAGCACGAATTGTTCAAGTGTTCCATGTGCATGTTTTTTTTTTCTTATTAAAAATGCTTGACCGTTTAGGAGACAAATTTCTACCACACTAATCATCACATTATTATCACACTAATATAACAAAAGTGAAAATTTGTATGTATGTAGGCATGTGTGTATGTTTGTTACACCTTCACGCTCAAACAGCCGAACGGATATGAAAGGTAGGTAAATAGCTTATATTCTGGATTAATACAAAAGCTACTTCTGATTTCAAAAGAGCAAAGTGATCCTGTGGGATGATAACATAATTCAAATAACACTACTAACTTTCAGTTGTTGTTTGGAGAAATTTGTAAGTAGTTTTTAGAACGTTATTTTCGTCTTAGTATATCCATTAAGATAGCTGTTAATTTCCTGAACATTTTATATTGACATAAATATGTTTATTACTCACACAATACATAACGCGTTAATAACGCAGGCAACACCGCGGGGCCGGCGGCGGCGCCACACCCCATAGAAACATGAGACGTCACGATGCTATCGTCAAAACTGACTCAAGCTTCAGGTTTTGGCAATAAGTTTGTCTGAGCAATAGTTCGTAGTCGAGGCGCAGGCAGTGTGGCGGTGTGGGTCGCGGCGGGACTTTGGAACTGCTTCGGATTTGCCTTTCTCTCTGGCGCCTGAGCGCTGCTGGCGAACGGCTCTGACGAAGAGGAATGCTTGCTTTGTACACTTACTTACCTTATACACGTAAAACGAAAACCGCAGCTAGTACAATGAACAACACTACATATTTATTACCTATATCGCATTCACGGCCCGGTATCATACGGATATATTCATATGAGACCGGGCAGTAATGCGAAGTGCGATTCTATGTGACAACTCTATGTGTGAAGATGGGGTGGTACAAACTTACGAAATTTGGATTTAAAAAAAAATTAATTATTGGAAAAAGCTATCAGATCTGCAGGGGTGTTTTAATTCATTCGATTCGTTTCCGAATCGAATCCAAAGCGAATCTCTTGACTAATGCCCATGTCAATGAGGAGGAGCTCCTTATTTTGATCACCAACCCAAGGCGAAATCTAAACAGCGTTTTAAAGATCCGTCGGATGCCTACTCGGAAAAGGAAATTTCGTTTTTAAGAGTAGGTACGGGCTGGGCTTGTTAAGCTGACGAATCGGCGCGTTCAGTAGTATAATAAGTCCCATTCAACGAGTTCCACCGTTCTGCCCAAGAAGCAGAGCCATTATTTATAACTGACGTCACAGTCACAAAGTGCCGCGCCGCGTCGCACTCAGACAATGAATATTCAAGACAGCGCCACCTAGCGGCATAGCGCCACTCCGTATCAATTAGCCCACTTATCACTGAGAAACTGAGAAAAGCCGCGTCTACACGTAGTTTTCCACAAAATAAGCCATGGGCACGGTATTTGTGGTTTTACTCGCGCATTAATTTAATATAACATGATGTCGCGCTCGAGTGGGCTGAAATTTGCACGCGCGCGAGATCCACTTAGACCTATTTTTGGGGGAAAAGGGGCTTTCATTTTGCATGTAGCTTTCACTAAGTTTTAGTTGAACACAATATTTAAAGAATAAATGTGTAGTAGGTAGGTGTTCTGCTGTTTAAAAGTGTCACGTTTCACAAAAATAGACCTAGATGGTCTACGCTAACTATGAATGGATGCTCGAGCAGAGTCATTAAGATGAGTTTTGCATAGTTACGATAACTATTAAAGTTTTCGTTTCTTTCCATACTCTTACGGCACCCCCACCTCCCCTAACTTTTAGTATTATGACGGCGATCCAATTGTTTCATAAAAACTTGATTATAGTTTTCGAATGATCTTGAGTGGTTTGTCAAAGAGAATTACAATCAAATAATAGAATTAAAACTGCCTAAGGAATATGTACCAATGAAACGATTGAGCTAACTGCAGACTGTTGCAAACATGGTTTGTTGCATTTTACCAGTTGAACATTGACTACTGTGACGAGTCAGCATTCGTAGGTAAACGATAACTTTTCCGGTTTGGAATTGTGCAAACCCATCCCATACTAGCCACTCAGATATTACTGTCAAATCTTGTCTACCGCTTCCTGAGTATATTATCATGTCCTTAGAAATGTTTGACAATGTGTGGGTGGGCCGGGCGGTGCGGGGTGTGCGGGGTGCGCGGGGGGTGCCCTGCGGGCGAGTGACCGACCTAATAACATTTACATGACGGCTGACGCGGAACATGGGTTATACTAGTATTGCACCGTCCGCGTCCGCGTCGCCGCGCGGCGCTGTACTGTACACACTACGCCGAGATCTGTGAGATACCTGTGTAGTGGGGTATTCAATGATGTTCATAGGAAGGAGCAAAATTTTAGGTGTATTGAAACTTAGAAGCTGAAGCTAAATATTATGTTCTTATTTGATTCGAAAGATAAAACTTGGATTGTGATCAATATATTTGTACCAAAAATATGATTTGATAATCTCGCACTCGATCACCGAAACAAGCACTCGTTATTTTGCTTTCGCACTTCGTTACGTTTCCAAAGCAACTGTGTCTGCCCTGACACCAGACACCAGCTAATACATCCGCACAATAGGAACCCTTCTCACCCACGGTGCCTTTCTATCCCCCCCCCCCCCCGACACACACACCCCTAGTCCCAACGAACCCCCTTTTTTAATCCGAAACTTATGACCGTGTAAATGTTACGGGCACGGTTAATATCGTATTTTATTGGACATGTTTCGGAGGGATTCTCAGGTTTTTCAAGGGTCGACTTTAAATGAAATTTCCGAAATTGTATTTTATCCGAGTGTCCGATTTCAGGATGATCGCGCAATTTATCGTCGCCGTCAGGTGGATAATTTGATGTCTTTGGGCGGTCGGACCCTTGCAATGGTTGTTTCTTTGAATATTTGAAACATTTCAAAATGTTACGCGATTTTTTACTCTAATTAATTCCTTCTCTGCATTTACGCAATTATTCCTCCAACTATAAATAATAATTATAATAATTGAGAGTACATTTGCGAGGCCACAAATAGTGCCAGCTGCGACGTGGCTCCGCGGAGCGCCACGTGCCGCGGCGTGCCGTGCGTCTCTACTCTACGTGTGGCCGCGATCTGATACGTGTTAGTGGGAATGCTTTTTGTTCAATTTAAAGTTCGATAAAACGGAGTTATAAAAAGTAGAATGCAGTAGTTTCGTCAATGAAACGGTTACGTTTCTGATAAAAGAAAATTTCTTCGATAGAAAAAATATCGGAATATCTGCCAATTGTAGACGCGATTATCAATGTTCGGTCGGTCGGAATGTTCGATGTTTTCAATGACTTTTGTTTTTCAATTGACCAATTAAATGGAATGTTTATGCATATAAACTATTTGTCTAAATTTCAGTTAAGGCCAGGTATTCCTGCAGCAGTAGCCGTAAAGGCCCGCGCGCGCCTGCCAAGCCGCCGCGCCCGTGTTCTTTGTAGAACAGTTATTTAAACAAAAAAATCACTATGATTAACTGTCTAGAAATATCAAGTGTTATTTAAGTACAAAAAAAAGTAGAATATATAGGTATATGATAATTGAAAAAACATTAGAAAAAGGGTTAACTGGAATTTTTTTCTATAGAGTGAAGTTCATTAGATCTCGTAACTGAATGCGACTTTGAATAGACTATCTTAAGTAATATAATAGCTTTTTTCAGAATTTTAAACACTATTTTCTAAGTCTCAGATGATTTAAAAATCACAAAAATGCGGCCTCTGCTGGACAAGCCTTAACATCAGCAAGAAGTTATTTTAAACTATCGTACTTTGAAAAATTCTTCATGAAAAACATTCATTATTACAATCTAGGTATGTAGCAAGCTTGCACACCTAACATTCATGATGAGAAGTTGCTTCTAGCTTTTGCTTGAATGCCTACAGTTGTCTTTTATCTGTAGTCGAAGACACACCATGACTCCTTTAACCGTTTTACAAAGACAGACCCTGATAAGACATTCGTACCCACGGCTATCAGGTCCCCAAATCTGGATGATTCCGGTTTAACTATTCCCTGTTCCTAGCGAGTAAAATAGCTTATCAGCACATAATATGGGATACGAAACATTCAATTATTCAGCGGTCGTCGCCACGTGGCGCCCGCGGGCCGTGCGCCGTGCGCCGTGGGCCACGGGGCGGCCATTATCAGGCGCAATAAAATTCATGGAGAGCCGAACACCCTGTAGCCAGGAAGTAGCACCACTGGACTGCGAGATACCTCTTCTCATTTAAAACACTATTATGTTATAAATACAAAAGTTTGAATGGATGGATAGATGAATGGATGGATGTACGTATGTTATTTCTTCAAGCAAAACTACTGAACGGATCGGGCTGAAATGTTCCATACATGTAGGTACTTGACAGGTGTTGGACTTGACTTGAATAATAAATACCTAGTTTACCTTTTATCCCATTGATTAGTTCCCATGGGATAGAAATAACATTTAAACGTTACCATACAAACAACGCGTGCGAAGCCGCGGGCAGAAACTAGTTCTAAATAATAGACAAGCGAGGGATCCATCGGATGGCGATGAGTAGCTTGAGAGAGCGTCGTGTCGAACATGCGGTTAGGAACGGAGCCGGGAGTGGAGGCCAGAGAGCTGTTGTAGTGTTACTCTGCACTTCTACTCTACTTACTCTAGAGATACACCAGACGTTCAAAGAAAAAAACTGAACTGGACTGAGTCTATCCTCTGTGTTCCATATTCAAAATTGGCAGATTCCGATGCCCGGCTATATAAAAAAGAGTCCAAAGAGTTGCTCCTCCGTCCCACACCTGCAAAATTCCAATGTAAAGCTCGATCCGTTGCGCCGCTGTAAATAGGCACGTGTAGTGTGGTGCCCGCGGTCATTCGGTCAGAATGACTCCGGCGGGAACACCCGCGCTCTGGAACGCGCACGATTGAGGAACTTCCTTCGGTGGGTATCGGTTCTGGCGTGCAACCTTCTACTTGACTGAGCAATGCTCATACGTTGTGTTGCTTACAAATCATAAAGCAGTGGTTTGTGGCGCGGCGAACACAGGTTCACTTGCAGAAGGTTGCAGTTTGCCGCGGGGAACATAAAAAATAGGTAGGATAGTTGTACGTTATTTGCAGCATACAAGGAGCAATTTTTGAAGATATATTCAAAACATCTTAAAATCTATGACGTCACAAAGCATGTCTTTCTCAGGCAAGTTACCCAACTTGCGCTTTGACTGCAAAATCTCCTACCTGCACAAGACCCTCCACCTCATATCGAACTTTATAGACTATAATGTAGGTAGAGTTTTATTTAGATTGAGAATATATATTATAGATACCTAACAAGAGCCAAGAAGATTTCTGTGTTCTGAATAGTCTATCGAGAGCTCATGCATAGTTCGGACTGAGATTTCGATTTAAAACTGAAACTAAATGTGTGATTTAGTTTCAGTTTTAAAATCACAATGCTTGGGTTGGATGAAGTAGCCGTCCAACTCATTTTTACTCGTAGCGTATCGTAACTACAAAAATTGCTTGAAATTCCCAATGCTTTAACAAAGGTTTTTCGAGCATTTCTACAGGTGTTCGGGCAAAAAGTGTATGAAACTATGCGTTAAAAAGTCGATGGAACTTTCAGGCACCTAGCAAATCTACTATTGCAAAACTAAACTTTGGGGTGAATTTTTAGGAATCAGTTTGGCATGACATGTTTGATGGGGTAGATAAAAGCAAAAGCTAAGTGAATTACTGGAGATTTCGAGTTGCGAGGTGAAAATGTTTTTTCTACCTCGAAGGATATCCTGTGCAAAATAACGTTGAATATTCGATACTGTAGGTATATTCTGTTATGATTTAGATAGCTTTGGAAATCAAAGAGATAAGGTAGTTTCAAGTTCATATTATCTGATTTGAGCCAGTCGGTGGTGTACTATAAAGACTATTTAATAGTCTATTAAGAAAATAAGTAAGTAATGTATAGTCAGTGAGAAAAGAGCTTCTCGCTAAATTTGTGCGATTTAACATTAGGACGCATGTGGAAGCCGCCATGCCTCCGAGAATCCCCCCACCCCTCGCCTACATCTGCATCGGTCCTGACTTCGTGTTCTGATATCATTTTTGTGTATAAGAGTATTGCTAGGGTGACCACAGCGCTTTGCATGTCAGGCTGTTTGATTTTGTAGATGAAAAATAAACCTTACGATCAACGACCCTATTGAGATGGATTGATCAGGATAAAGACGTTAGCTTTTTGGATTTTTTTGTCAGTTTTTGTTACCAACGTGTTATTTTTATAAGTATCTTGGCATAGTTCCGTTCAATTGTAATTGTATTCCAATGCTGCCGCAGTGATCAAACACCCTCTGCCTGTGCCACGTAGACGTAGTACATCTGTATACTCTGTGCCGAGTGTGCGTGGTCACACCAGACGGTGAGTCCCTTCAAACCTAAACCTTTACTAAGGTACCCCTACGGTAGGTACCCTACCAGGGTATTCTACATATTAATGCTTAATATTTGCCAAATATTACGATAACCTCTGTGGAGCAGCGGGACAAGGTCCGCCCGCGACGTAGGAGGTTGCGGGTTCTAATCCAGCTTCGGGACAGATATTTGTTCTGGGTGTTTTCAATGTTTAATCCCTTGTAATGTATAAAGTGAAGGTATTAGTGATTGTAGAGTGAACACAAACTCAGCTTACGTATGAGCTTATTTTGCCGAAAGAATAAAGATTAGGTATGAATTTCTGATTCGCAGCATTTTTTATTTATTTATAAGCACAACACTGTTTCTGATACGTTAATTGTATATTCATATTTTATGAGAATAACCATTCAATATTCGCAGCTCGATAAAAAGGAAATATAATTGGATAATTACTACTTAAATGCGCAAAATACATGAAATCAACGAAACATTTTGCCACAAAAGTGACAAATTGAGTAAGCAATGCTATTAAATGTAAATTCGACACATTAGTTTGTCTTCCGCCAGACGAATGTCATCACAAACGTCGAGAATTCCTGCAAGTCCCGGAATGCTGGTCACCATTACATAACTCGTGTTCAGTGCGTCCCACATTTGCGAATTGTTTCCTCCTTAAGTCCCAGACTCGGATGCACTCTGCATTGACGGCGCGGCGCGGCGCGCTCACACTGCACACTGCACTGCTTGACAGTATACAGCACTGTTATGTAGGTTTTATAATATTAGTTGAAAAGTAGGAATAATCTACGTAGGTACCTTTTTCGCCAAATCCACTCTAAACTAATTCGATATCACCAAAATAGTACAACTATTTCATATCAATCTAAATAAAACGAATGGCATAATTTGTAGTGTTGTCAAATTAATTTAGTTTTAACGACATCTGAATTGTCACCTATTTCAAAAAACTCCGGGGAACCGTCTAAAGCCGATCGTCCACCGTCAGCTAAACTAAGTTAGTTTAGTTAAGCTTGCATAGTAGACTCAGTTATTCATTTTATTAAGATGCTGGCATAGTTTGCGGTGGACAACATGTATGAGAAACTGGTTTTACTATGCGAACTAAACTAACTTAGCTGGCGGTGGACAGACTGCTTTAGTCGTAGCTGTCAGCTGTGGTCTTTCTGCTGTTTTTCTCAATCGAATGACCCGCCGATACTAGTTTCGGCGCTGTCTGGCTGCATTTTGAATACCTACCTACCTAATTCCAGAAAAAGACTGCCAATTAGTGATAAACACAGTATAAATAAGCGAGTGATTCACTAAATGGCATAGATAGATCACCATAAGCAGTCGAATAAATGTGTTAGCTGGAGTAACAGCAAGAAAAGGCTGACAATAAACTTTTGATGACGTGCTTTACGGTGCATGGGCGTGCTCACAACTATGGCTCACCGAGTCCCGCAGGTATGGATGTCACTTTGATATTCGAAACATCTAGAATGCAAGCTTACTTTTGGCATTTGTCGAGAAATTGTGTTTAGTATTTACCAACCCTGTATGTTACCTGGGGGTTGAATCTACATCTGCCTTTTAGAACGATTTTTATACAATATTGTTACAAAATGTGGAAGTATATTTAAACTAGCTGAATTTCATGAACTTTGTAGGTATTTTCACATAATTATAATTAAGTACTTATTGTCTTACTGCTTATACTCGTAGAACCCGCCCAAACATTTACGCCCCAACTAACTTCAGCCCACGCATCTCAGTTAACCTACTCGTATTTAGCGCCCTTTGGTTTCTTCTCGCATCTTAGGAGGAGGACCGTATCTCAGCCCCAGATCGATAAAACCAGGAACGAAAGCAAAGTCATTAATCCTACCAAGAAGAAATTAAAATCCGATACGACACAAATTTTCCTTTCTCGCTACTCTGAAGGCACCTTTTTTAATCCACCTCCAATTGGAAACACAACTCTATTTTTTGCAGGGTAAGGTTTAATTCACAGAGTGAGATAACTGAGGCAAAGCCATTGTACCATTCTCAATTTAATTTGCAAGAGCATTCTTATCGTTTCTCAGTATTTATCGCAATTTGATTACATTCGGGAAAAATGTTCGGGACTTTCCGAGGACGCCTTCTGATCAAGCTGATATTTACAACTTTGCAAAGATGTCTCTATTTCTCTTCGACTTGCTTTGGTACTTGGTCGATTTTACCCATTGGCATCAAAAGATTTTTTTTTCATAAATTCACACGCTAAATACGAATCTGATTTTCCATTCATGTTACCCCACATTCCCAGTAGAAAACCTCAGACGCTGTCATAATCTAAATGAGTCTGAATGTGATCCCCTCCAAAGCTCGACTGACGCGTCATCCAGAGCGGCCCTCGACCCTGTTCGAAGCCCTCAGATACGCCGCCGGTGCCTGCAATGATTTCTCCAAGGTACCGATTCAACGATTAATCAGGTTTAGTTTCAACCTTCTGTCGGAAATACGTAGTTGACGTGATGGGAAATATCACGTCAAATGCTGTACAACTACTATTTACATAAACAAAAGAGGTATGAAGATTTTAGTATGGAATTCCAACATCGCCTACCAGATTGGTTTTTACAAAATCGCCGCCCACAATGAAACTTATATATTTTGATAGAAGACACTTATACAAATAGAAAATGTCCTCAAGCTTCAGGATCCTGAGGTATTCACAGATGAAATTACCTATTGCTCTAACGTTTTTTTTTCACATGCAATAATTGTAGACTGCTAGTAGAGAAGCTCTTCGGTGTCAGTTATAGTTTGAAATCACTATAAACTTTGAGATACTTTTCCTATTATGTGTTGTTTGTTACTGGTAGGCACGCCCCGTGGTATGTGCAAAGATAAAAAAAAGACAAACACAATTATTTTCCTCGTTGAAACAGAGACCTTTGCTTGAAATAGTCGAGCTGAAAATCCTCTGATAACCTTAGTGTTGACAAATCATCACATTTCCCGTTTGGCCGAGCCAGCAGTCGAATGGCCGGCCGCCGGCCAGGCCAGGCGAACCCGGGCGCATCCATTCAGTCAGTAATGGTCGCCGTCCACCGTCGCGGGCCCATTTCCGCCCAGTAATAGACTGCCGTGATGGACGATTAATCTAATATTAGATACGCCCTGACAAGGTTATGTCGCCCGACGATTACGTGATTACGTCTACGTGAATGCCAGGGGTTAAATAGAACCATACAAGACGTAACAGTGCACGTCAGTTGACAGACTGGGACAGGTCGTGTGGGACATGACAGACATATCGAGTGCTCAGTGTTGAGATAGACAGCTGGGATATTGGCATATCTGAAATTGTAGCTTCGATCCAGGCCTCTGTTGTGTAATCAAACTTTGTTACCGAAGATTTTTTCTAAAATATAATAAAATATACTTACTCATGACTTATACTTACTTCACTTGGAAAATTTAAGATAAATCTTCAATGTTTAAGTAAAAAAAAAAACAATACTTACAGAGACATTTATTTAAAAGATTTTTCATGTACCCATTAAAAATCAAATAATCGAGGCGTGCGGGGCTTACTTTCAATGTATTTATTCTTTTAAATCAGAGTTTATGCGTGCCGTCGTAAAATGGACTCTCTGGTCACACTATAAACACTGTATTACGGTGTATAGCTAGTCACTGGTCGTATGTACGCAGTGTCGCAGGTACTCGGTGAAAATTGGCTTTTGTAGTCTGGTCTATCAAATCGTAGGTACTAACCATAAGTAATACTTAGTTTATCGGCCCAGATGACTGGTCAATTGCATACGTAGTTAGAAAGATAATATTCATAGGCCTGTTTTCCGAAATCTTAAGTTACTAACTTTGCCTAGTATGTACATTCTTGAAGCTGCTAAATTCGCTAAGGAACACACAAACCTTTTTATGAAAGCACGGGATATTTACCCAAGGACCGTTAGGGATCCAGATAGAATTGTTTTATCTAGAACGCCCAGAACTGCTCTTTACCAAAAAAGTTGTCATGCGATGTGTGGACGCATTTTCAACAAGATACCTAAAGAAATCAAAAAATTACCTTGCAAAACTTTTGCATTTAAGTTAAAAAAGTGGCTTATTGACAAATCATTTTATACTGTATCTGAATTCCTTAATTATCGAGATTGACATTTTATAAATTCAATGACATTTGAAAATTAACATTCCTTTTTTAATATTTTTTTAATTTAATTTCCATTTATTTTATTCAGATCAAATTTAATTTATATTTTGTGTCTATTTTGCGTGCCGAATTAACCGGTGAAATATGTGAACTAATTTTAAGCCTAAGACCTTTATAATACCATTTTTCGTGCAATAAATTGAAATTGAAAAAAAACTGTGAAGCCACTGGTTTCGTACATGCCAAACCTGAAATTCAGTGTCAGATGTTTTTCCTCAAACCCGAATTTAACCTTGCACCACCACAGAGTACGTACATTGTCGAATTTTTACGATCTCTGTTCGGCAATAAAATTTAATATCACCCTGTCGAGAGGCCATTTGCCGATTTATTGGGTCCTACGTGTTTATTGAGACTGTTTTGTAAATGCACAATTAAAGGGCTACTTTCGCTATAAAACTTCATGGTGCTATTGACTCCTGTGATTTTGAATCGTCTGTTTCAAGTTCTATCGGAGGTGACCGAATCGCTGCGAACATACTACTTGTTCGCGGGCGGCGAGAAATGGATCGGTTTTTGTTTTCGTAGACCCGCTACGGAAAGCGTAGCTCTGGCTCTGCATAGCATTGCGTAGCGGGTCTACGATATTTCGTAGCTAGACATTTTTATGAAAGTCGACCGTAGATTTATCATCATCGGGTTCTATCGAGCTTTATTTTATTTTAAAGCTTACTCGTATAATCTGCGCGCGATCAAAATGGGACGAACCTTGTCAAAGTAAACATTTTACATCACATTTCGTACACAACCTGCGCTTTGTCGAAATGGGATGGCAACTTGCCGAAGTAAATGCCAGCCTGCATTAGTTTCAGCTTGAAATGGTTCCATACAGTTCTGATCGCGAGTGTGATAAAAATTGTTCAGAAATGCATCCTTAACCAAACTATCAAGAGCATTACATTAATTACTTTGGTGGTAATCCCGGCCGCGTCTCCGCGACCAAGTTAAGGAAGCCGGGCTATCTCGTCTTCACGACCAATTTAATAATGGAATAAACTCGCCGAATTATGTTTGAGTTTTCGTTTCGCTACACTCTTTGTTGAGTTGATTCTTTTGTGGACTGTTTGCGCTTTAATGGAGTCGCTTCTAGTTGGATAGTTGCAATGTATCATGCTCGGGGTAGATAATTATACACTGTTGGAAAAACATTGCCTAAAATAGAATTCATTTCTTCTACTTACGATGTGTTTACTGGCACATATTACTTATGAGAACTTAATGAAATTTATTTGAAATTCATTTACCCATTTTAAAACGTTATCCTCAGATTGAGTTACACAATACAGTTAATTGCCTGCCCGCCGCCGCACAGGAACGTGGCTCGCAGGCCGGCAGGCTGGCAGGCCGGCAGGCTGGCAGGCTGGCAGGCTGGCAGGCCGGCAGGCTGGCAGGCCGGCAGGCTGGCAGGCTGGCACTAGGCTCTGCACCACATACTAGGATAAATACTCAGTAGGCCAAGTAGGAAATCTCATTTGTAAAAATGTCATTAAATAATAATAATAATATACTAAGTAAATAAGTAATGCTGTACAATTCACACAACGTTATCTAGCCCTAAGCTACACAGAGCTTGTGTAATGGGTACTAGATAACTACATAAATAGATTTTTTTTATAATACATAGAAAACTTCCAGAACACCCTGAACAAATATCTGCAGATCGTACAATCATTTGTCTCGAGGCGGGAACCGAACCCGCAACCTCCTGCGTCACTGGCGGATCTTCGCCCACTGCGCCACTGAGGTTGTAAAAAAAAATGAATTAAATAAACAAATGATAAAAACCTCAAATTAATTGAAGTCAAGATCAGTTGAGTTACCTGTAGATTGTTTGCAACAGTCTGCAGTTAGTTTAACTGTTTCAATTGTAAATACTAATTAAAGTTTTCATACATATTACGTACAAAATCATCTATTCCCACTTTAAGCAAAATACTTATTACTGTGATTTCCAGAATCTAGCAATGCTCAACAAATTCTCAAATAATTTGATTATGCTTTAATTAGTTGCTCTACTAATTTCCAGTACTCTGTACAAACCACGAGTTCCTAAAACACGACAATTGTTTTAGTTGCGGCGACGACTGGACGCATGGACGTGTCCGCAGCATGTCCGGAGCAGATCCGGAGCGTGTCCGGGGCGGGGCGGGACGGGCGCGGGGCGGCGACGGCCGCAATTTGGCACATTTGCATCACAATCGCATGTGATTGCCCGACGCACTCCGAGCGTGCTTTTTGCGCTAAATGCTTTATGGTATTTAGGTAAATTGCTGTGATGATTGGATTCTTTCAGGCGAAGTTATTTGTATGAAAAATCTGTTATAATGGGAATCACGACTATTTTGCTGCGAAAATATGACCGAGCGTGCCGGGCTTTGGTGTTATCTAGATTGCTATGTCATTAAATATTTTCAGTCTTTTGTTGGATTTTATAACACCCTTGATGCACTCGCTATCGGAGATTTAGGTACCAATTACCACTAGCCTAACTCCTAAAGCTGTTGTATTATTCTCGTAGAAGCAATGAACCCGCTCCCTCCAGTCCCACTCTCCCCCTCAATTGGGCATGATCGCATACTACTTGTATTTTCTTATCTTTTATTATTTGCAAAGTAAACTTTATTAGTTATTAGGCAAACAATATTGAAAAACAATATTGAAAAAAATCGCAGTGAACTAATAATTTTGAGTGTTGCCCACCTCTCCCGACCGTGATGCTGGACTAACCGGAATCATCTACGACAGTCACAATCCGTTGCTGATAGATGAAGGTATAGTTGCAGGCGATCGACAACAGCGTTATGTAAATATTTGATATGTCCAAATGTCCTATACGATCTTAAGGAAATAAAGCCTTCTATTATAATTTTGAGTATATCTTCCAGCTACGCACTTCGACAAACTACGTAGCTCCCATACCGCCACCTACCTCGGCATCCCTCGTCGTAGACAGGCAGCCCCCGCGCCCGCCCTTATCGGCTCCACTAGTATCTACTGCTAATAAATTCGCCGACGGGAACCGGATCCTATCGCGGGCGGTTCTCGAACGAACGCTTTCGACGGATCCAACAGATTTGTTGTCTTTGCTGATAGGAGCCGGTGTTATTGTTGTATTTCCTTGGAACTTCACGCGACTTTAGGGATAAAGACCATAAGCATTTATTCATCTGATGCATCCGATATATCATGTTAGCTTTCATCGTCTATTATTGTACAGAAATCTTCTAAATACAAGGAGAGATGGGTGACCGTATTTCAGAAATCCTCAGGCCCTACAGGAACTCAATTGACCTGTGGGTTGGCTTTCTACCAAAAGTAGATCTTTGGCTTTACAGATTCAGAAGTTTCATAAGTCCACCTAAAACCTAAATACTTCTACGCCGAAAGTTTAGGTCAAAAATCTTCCATAAATTCTTTATTCCGGGCAAGTTTCCGAAACTCGGTTAAATAAAACTTGTGTACAAACCAAGAGAATCAGTTTATTTCGGGCGCGCCGCCAAAACGTGATTATGTTGGCAGACAACTTACTACTCCGACTTTAGGAAAAACCAAGTGCTCTCGAGACATTAAAATAATCACAGAATGGTACATATCTCACGGGAAAGTGTCCCATATACGTTCTTGTGAAAAAGTTACTACGCTGCGTGAATTGGAATTGTATGGTGGGTATAAAGTGTGTGATTTGTTTGGAATGTCCTATCGGGTCGGTGACGGGAAATCAAACTTTATATCTATTTTATGCACACCATCGTCAAAGTGACTGCGTAACGATTGCACCGCATTTCATGATAACGGATTCTCGGCTCTCAAAATCTCTTGCTAACATGACACATGTTTAAAGAGTTAAGGTTAAATGTCATGGTAGTGGATAATCTCAAATTGAACACTTTAATTACCTAAGCTAATTCAAGAGTTGGCTTGCACACTTTGAAACAATGAATCAAAATCGTGCTCCTTAATAAGCATTTCAGGAAAACCACCTGGAGACCTGGAAAAGTTTTGTGCCGGCCAACACCTATTTTAAGTCACGGAGCCACAAGAGTAGGCAATAATTTTAATCTCGAAAACAAACACGAACCCAAACAAATTTCAGTTTACACCATAATATTCAGTTCCAGGGCATTACAGTAAGGCAGTTGGAACCGCAGCGACGAGCGGTGCCAAAGCAATCAGGCGCTGGCTGGCCAGGGGGCCCGCTTCGCTAAAAGGATTGTATCCGACGGGGCCACCGTGTACATCACGAGGGCTGGCACACTATCTTTTTTGGGAAACTTACGCAGGTCAGTCTTGCTGTACAACCACGAGACTGACGATCATAACGGTTGCTGCGCGGTTGTGATGTAAGGCTACTAAAAGGAGATAAAAAGCAGTAATCCACCGGGTAATCCTGAGTCCAGTTTTGCTCTAATAAAAAATATTTTCAAGACTGCAAACAAGTTCAAAACATCCCCTCCCTAACAACACCCGTGTTTAGTACACATTCAGATACATAGAAAGTAATACGCATGAATCTTTTTAAGCGTGATACGTAGATTTAAAATTCCATTTATTTGAGCCACATGCGGGCGCCGCTCGCTCCGCTCGGAACGTGGCACGTGCCCAATGTTTTGATTTGTCCGGCTAGATTATTTAAGAAATACTACTTTCATACACATTTCCTAGCTAGATCAATGTTGGTAAAATCTGGCCTTTGAGTAAACCAAAGTAAACAACAACAAATAGGAAATCTTACAAAATTTGAAACCGATAACTTTTATTTTTCGGTGGTTCTTTTCAAATTAATTTTGCTTCGTTTTGGAACAAAAACGAAAAATGCACGTTCGTCTCGTAAACGATTTAAGGACAAAAGCTTACGAGTGGATTATTTGAGTGAGTTAGATGCACTTCGGACCGCGCGATCGTAACCTTTAAAATTCAGCATAAAATCTATAATAAAAAGACAAAAGCAGATAATCCTTAAAAACTCTACGAGCACGAAGGCAGTTAAAAATAGAGTACAAGTAAGTGAAATCCCCCGGTCCTTATTACTCTGACATAGGACACGAACACGCCCCTACAGGCTGTCACCTGGGAAATTTTACACTGTGAAGCATATTCTCACCTGTGGGTGGACGGTAGCAGTGGTATTTCATAGAGAAATGCCGGAAAGAACTGCGGGGTGGGGCAAGGGGTGAGCGGGAGCGGGAGCGGGAGAATTGAATGAGTTCATGTAAAAATATGACTTTGGGATAAGACTTAATACTCGTTTGAGCGTAGTATATCGTGTCGTGCGAATATCATATTTTGCTTTTGTGATATTTTCAGAATATCATGTTTTGCAAATATGATATTTTGAGAATACCATGATTTGCGAATATGATGTTATGAGAACATCGTGTTGTGCTTTTATGATATTTTGAGAATATCATGTTTTGCGAATATGATATCCAACGACGGAGGGTACAATACATTACACAGATCACCGATTCATTGATCTAGTTCCGATAACACAACCTCTGCTTAGCTAGGGGCTAGATGATGCTATGTGGATTGTCCAGCATATTTTTTTTATTTTGATTCAATTTTGAATGTCGTGAATTTTCCGAATATTGTAAGTATTGATAAAACCAACGCGTTTACTTGGATTAACTCGCTGCACTCAACATTCTTGACTTCTCACTATTGAATTTGTGAACATCACACTGAATTGCTTTGAAAATAAGTCCATGTTGTCTTTATTTATCGCCAGGAGCTATATTCCAAGTCTGGCTGACATGTACGAGTACAAACGTTTGTACAACGGCTCAGTAAATTTCCCCGCTGTCGTATTCGTCCAACTGGTTTGACAGAATCTGATCCCACTAGGCACTGGCGCCGATGTCCACGGAGCTCCCGCTTCTCTTCCATGCCTTACGTGACGTCATAACCGGCTCGCGCGGCGCTTCACGCTAGCTGATCCGCCCCCTCGAGGCCTCTTGCAAAATAACTTCTAGCGCGGAATTTTTATTAACCGCTGGCTTTGAGCGCGATTACGTATTAATGGCGGCGATTGTAGCTGTCGAGCTTAATGACGCGGAAATGTTTGCAAAATGACTGGTAAGGGAGATAAAACTAGATCATACGTGATTTGAATGAAGTACCTACACAGCAGAAATTTTCGATGAATCAATTTACTAGATATTACCTACTTCTGAGCATGCGACCTGTGTTACCTAACTAAATAATGGCAAGCTTGGTGCCACTTGCCGCGCCTGTAATTTCACCAACAACCACTCTTCAGACTGAAATACATTACACTGTAACGTGAGATGCATTCTATGAGTGCAATCCCTGAAAGTTCCAGGAGTTCAAGCTACAATTTGTAACTCTATCTGTGAATAAATGTTCCCGTGTAAGCTGCGTGTAAGCAACCCTCCGGAGACTTGCAAAGTTCAGTGGCGCAATAAACCGCATAAAAATATGAAATTCAGTTTAAATCTCGGAGGAGCGAGGTAATGTAACACAACATCCCGCTCGAGCTCGGCGGAATTGTTAAGAGATTTTTCTCGCCACATGCCTTGAGAATTTGAAACATTTAGTAATTGGACATAGATGTGACACGTTGGGCACTGAATTCAAATATTCGTTTCTCACAAGTCACTTGAATTTTAGTTTTTACCTTGTTTGGATAATGAACGGAACTCAGGACAACATTCGTTATTACTGGCCGCTCCCAAAGCGGCCAGTAATAACGAATGTTGTCCTGTGTATCCTTGCATACGAGCATCTAGTTTTACACAAAATAGATAGCTAAAGCTAAGCTTGAAAGACTATACCTTACTTTGTTTTACTAAGTTTTGAATAGTTGATTTTTTCTGCGTTTCCCTGAGGGTCTTAAGAACTTAAACAATATTGATTCTGATTCTAGTTACGAATAATCTGTGATAAAATTTCTGAGGAACGAACAGATTTCTTTATTATTATTTTGTTTCTACATCGTTATTATCTTTGCCAAAGTCGTTGCCTATTTTGCTAAGGACAGTGACAGCACCTTTGACCACGAGATCTTTTTCAATGACTTTGAAGGATTTAAAACGTCTTCCAGAAATTTCTGTGAAATTTAGAAGGAATTGCGGTCAGTTCGGTTTGAAGTTCCATTGGGAGCATTCGTCGAAGAAAGTTTGCAACAAAATGTTTTTATGAAAGGCGTTTGAAGATTTTTGTATGGACCCGGTGACCCTAACATTTGGTTTTTTTTCTTCTAAATGAAGATCAGTTATAGCAATTTCAATAGAACTAGTATCCATGTTATTTTTTGTGACTTATGAATGATACATCTTTTTAAATTATCCAAATCGGACCATTGCGTACGAAGTTATGACTAAATTACTAGCGAAGTTCACTGAGTGACCGCCGCGGGTGAGTGTGACGTCACTCGCTCGTTACTGTAGGCAGATATCAGTTTATAGTGATATACTCCGAAACTATAAGTTTAGGAAAAAAAATACAGAACCAAATAGACTTGGTTTTGAGAGACCTATCAAATAAAAAAAATAAAAAAATAAGAAAAATAATTCGTTGGGTCTCTCAAAACGGAGTCTATTTGGTTGCGTAATTTTTTTCCTAAACTTATTGTTTCGGAGTAAATCAATAAAAACTTATATCTGCCTACGTTTAACGGGCGGCGACCGAGCGAGTGACGTCACACACACCCGCGGCGGCGGTCACTCAGTGAACTTCGCTAGTAATTTGGTCATAACTTCGTTAATTTTTGTTGCAGAACAAAAATTCTGTGTCTTATGGATTTTTTAGCTCTAAAAATTTGCATTCTCAACTAAAAACGTTACGGATCCTCATTGCCGCGCACAATAAAAATTATATATTTGGAAAGAAGACACTAAACCAAATAAAAATAATTTATAAAATAAGGTCCTAAAGCGTCAGGTTTCTGAGACATTCACAGATGAAAGTTACTATATTTTTAGGGTTTCGTACCTCAAAAGAAAAAAGGAACCCTTATAGGATCACTTTGTTGTCTGTCTGTCTGTCTGTCCGTCTATCAACCTTCTTTTCTCAGGAACGCGAGGACGTATCAAGTTGAAATTAACGTCAAATACTCTAATCCGTGACCTCTTGCAGCTAAATAAAACTTCTAAGTCAACGCACCCAAAAGTTACAGCCGTTTATGTCCGAATATTTTGAAATTTCCAAGGGAATCACATGCACACAAAACCTAAAGGGTATTTCTCGTAGACCTAAAATCATGAAATTTTGTTCGGCACGCTATCGCAGGCCGCTTCCATGTGAAATACTTCTAAAAACGCTATACGTATTATAATAACAAAAAAAAAAAATACAAAATATTTAACTTAATGTACAATAATATAACAGTGTTTGAGATTCCCTTTTAAGTAAAATAAATACCTGTGTTAGGGAATCTCGCTCTTCCAATAACAACAACAACATATAAAGTAAAATACATTTAAAATAAACATATATATAAAATTAAATTAAATTGTGGAAGGAACGAATACTTCAGTTTCAGGAGTGAATAGCAAATACAGTCCAGACCAATTATGATCTATGCGTCATTGGATGTAAGCGAAATTACAAACGGTGTCCGTTTGACGGCGTGGTTCGGGCTAATTATGCGGAACCCCAAACAGTCGTACACCGCGGCGCAACACGCTCACGGGCAATCAGCTGCAAACTACGGACACTGACTCCTCACCTCCCCGGGGGGTGAGGAAAGGGCCACCGCCGACCGCCTCACTCTGCGCCGCATTTTTGTTCAGTTTAGTAGTACGTGCAATATTACATGGAGCAAAAGTGGAACTGGGTGTAAATCTGTTCGTCATAGTTTCGTGCTATCAAAAGTTCAAAGATATTTTGTTGAAGTTTTGGTTTATTTTCGTGTCATTGTTTTTAGGTTAAGCCACGGCCACACTGCGGCACACGCTGTGTACGCTGCTGCACATTGCGGCTTTAACCGCGGGCCCACAGCCGTGCAAGGTCGTGTGGTGCCTGCCTAGAAATTGCACAACCCCAACTCTTTCCGCGGTGATCTACAGAGGCGACTGAGAGACATACACCGGGGGCGGGCAGCAGCGCCCCCTGCAGAACAATTCTACAACTGTACTACGATCCCCAACCCACATGCCCAACGGGGATTATGGGCACTACCCTCCATAAGATAAAAGCCACTAAGGTGCTTATCAGGGGAGGCCTGTGTCCAGCAGTGGACCAATATAGGCAGTTGAGGTGATGTGAGGCTACTGCTGTGTACAGCGTGTGCCGCAGTGGGCCAGCGGCTTCAGGTGTGCAAGGACTTTTTCAAGCTATGCTTTGTTCCATCGAGCCTCGTGTGCCTAAAGTGCCGCAGTGTGTACTTGGCCACACGCGGGCATCTGCAATGTTAATCGACACATTCGCGCGTCAGCGGCCCGCCGCCGCCGCCCCGAGAGCCCGACACTAACATCTTGTTACTTAGCTCTGCTTAGTTCCATTCCATCCAGTGTTGTACTATACAGGGTTATTGGTGATTCACTGAGACTGCGTGAACTAGAGACGTCTTCACAAACGTATTCATGATGTTGTGTTGTGTTGTGTTGTGTCGGACAGAACATGCAGATTACGCAGTGTCACTGAATTACCAATAACCGTGTATAGTAGTTAATCTGTGATCAGATCATCCATCCATCCGTCAAAAATATGCGAAAACACCTCTGACTGTTTGTCTGTTGCATTTTTTTGTCGAAATAGTTTAACCGATCTTTATTAAATTAGGTAGACATATCAATTTCTATCAAAAACAGCTAAAAAAAGCATAAAAAATTATTTATCGCTGGTTTTATTACGTTTCCATCGAGTTGCACAGATCGATAAATACGGGTATTTATCGATAAATAATAATAATAATCTTTAATTATAATCTCTGCAGTATATTATAGATTATTAATTCTTTAATATAATTATTTCTTTGATACAATCATTGCATTGTCCATGTCGAATAATATTAAGTGTCCCAACTTGCTTCAAAAAATTAAGCTTAGCGTTCCCTGCAAACCACGTTGCAAACCTATCAGATTTAAGCCCCCTGTCTCCGGGGCGAAGGGGACTCAGCTGGGCCCCGAGCCATTCTGAGGCATACCGAAAAGCCTGGCTCTCAGAACTCTCCTGGATTCCTGCTACGAGGAATCTTCCAAGCTCTGGAGGATTTCCTCGGGCATGAGCCACTCAAAATCCTTGATAAAAGCTTTCGATAAGCGGTGCACCAACCGAATCCTAGCGCTAAGCAGAAGCAACCTTCGCATCATGACAAGAGCCCTAACTGGACACTGTCGCCTCAACAAGCACAATATGTTCAAATTAGGGCTAAGCGACACACAATCCTGCAGGCTCTGTGAGGAGGCGGAGGAAACGCCTCTCCATCTTCTAGGAGAGTGCGGAGCACTGATGCTAAAACGTAGCATCCATCTGGGCAAGCACCTGCTTAGTCCAGACGAGCTAAAAGACTCCACCCCGAAGAAAATCCTACAGTTCCTAGCAGCTGCAAGGGTTAGCGGCGAACTGTGAACGCCGCTGCTTCGAGGCTGAACACACAAAGTGGCGATCACAATAGGCCTATCATGGCCGCAGTGATACGAAAGCCACCAATAGCAAATTCCCATGTTGGCACTAATTACCGACAAAATTTCTTCTTGTGGCGAGCGAGTAATAATTTTCACAAATTAAGTAATCAATTTGACCTGCATTTATTCTGCACAAGTGTCAGCTCGGCCAGGCGGCGGCTCAGCGGAGAGTTTTTAAAGTTTAAGTTTTTGGTAATAAAGATCCGAATCTAACTATGTTTTTATGATATGGATGATATGATATGATATGATATGGATCAGTTGAGCTATCTGTAGACTGTTTGCAACAGTCAGCAGTTAGCTCAATTGTTTCAATTGTAAATACTAGTATAATTTTCTTTGTGAATAAAGATAAGCAATTGAATTTATAAACTATGTTTTTAAAGATGATGCATGTTCACTAGGCACATCATGTATAAGGTCTTTTTCAATGCACTATTCCACCACTTAATATTTCTGGTACTTATTAATTTGAATTTCTTTTAATTTTTAAACCTTTGGTTTTCCCCTAAATAAGTAAATGATTATGTTAACAAACCATGAAACTTTGAAAACTTTTAGTTCAAAGATTCAGAAGTTAAAGATTTCGAATAAATTAAAAAAATAATAAAATCTGAAGCAATGATTTTAATTATTTTCACCACAAGAAGTAAAAATCTGCAATCAGCCCACCTCAGGCGGTTTGTTCCGCCCAGACAACCAAACTTGACAACTGGTTGTCTACACGGAAGTAATTTTCCGCGGGGACAACCAGTTACATGGGCGGAATTTTATTTCCGTCTACACAACTGCTTGGTAACTAGTTGTCTCGACGGAAAATTTTCTTCCGCGGAGACAACCAGTTACCTGGACGGAATTTTATTTCCGTCTACACAACTGTTTGGTAACTAGTTGTCTCGATGGAAAATTATCTTCCACGGAAACCACTAAACTTACTAATATTAACTTAATAATAGTCTTAAAATGTGTCTTCTGTGGAAGTGTGCTATCTGGGCAGTTTTTTATGTTTCTTTTTTAAGTTTCCGCATCAATATACTGAAGGCACTCTTTTGTCTGTGAATAAGATTCGAAATCGTGTACTCCTTTTAATCCTTTGTTTAGACCTTGTCATAAAAAAAATGTTAATTTCACAATAAAAAGTGGTATTTACACTATGGATCACTTGAGCTACCGGTAGATTGTTTGCAATAGTCTGCAGTTATTTCATTTATTAATATTATTTCAATTTATTTATATTCTTTCATTCTAATTTATTTATATTATTTCATGTGTTTTTTTGTGAATAAAGATTGTTTACTTTATTATAATATGAATTTTTCTCTTATGTTTGCATGGAGTCAATCGCTTATTGGTCACAATTTGGTTTTCGTTTTTTTTAATCAAATTAGCGGTGCACATTAAAAAACATATAGGTACCTATTTGGATAGAAGACACTAAAACAAGTAAAAACTATTCTCTTACATAATTTCGTCCAGGTGGTCTCCGTGGAAGGTAATTTTCCATCGAGACAACTAGTTACCAAACAGTTGTGTAGACGGAAATAAAATTCCGTCCAGGTAACTGGTTGTCTCCGCGGAAGAAAATTTTCCGTCCACACAACTAGTTACCATGCAGTTGCGTAGACGGAAATAAAATTCCGCCCATGTAACTGGTTGTCCCCGCGGAAAATTTCTTCCGCGTAGACAACCAGTTGTCAAGTTTGGTTGTCTGGGCGGAACAAACCCCTCAGGCAGTGGTCAGGACAGTACAAAGCTACCTGTAGCCGCTCCCCGCCGCTCGCCCCCCGCCCCGGTGCCATTCTGTCGTTAGAATCATACAGCTTCAACTTTCAAACTTGCATTGTTAGGAGTTGTACCTAATCAAAGAACTTTAAAACAGAGTTTCGTTTCGACAAAGCCTTCCAAAGTTCGTCCCGATACAAAACTGTACAAAGGTAAAGTATTTGAAAGTCAAACTGAAGCAAGTGCTGCGTAATTGCGCCGCGGTGTCAGCTACGTGGGGGCTGCGCTTGCTCGCCTTTTACTTTGATTTGTTTTTAATGTTGTTAAGAGGGCGCATTGTGCGCCATTTTGTGAAAAGGATAGGCATAGGATTTCGCGTATATAGGAGCGGGACGGAGTATACGTTTTTGGAACGGCGCGGCGTAAGCGCAAAAAAGATGTTTTGGTTTATTTAAAAGAAAACTACACAACTATGAAGAAACTGTATGGAACCAAAGAATTGTTAATAAATAACTTGTGGCCGTGCACAGCGTACCACAGTGGGCCAACGGCTTAGCAATGATATCGTTCATTTTTAAAATGTTTTTGAAAACCAAAATATTAGATAAAGACAATTCAATTGACGAAACAAGTATATGGCCAACCTGATGATAAAGGCGGTATTATAACAATGCCCATTTACAGCAGATAATTATTTTCTTTGTTTTTTGTGTTACTATAATAATTTATTTTGTCTTATTAGATATTACTGTTGACATAACCAAGTGTGCCTAGTGCTCCTACGGCCAATAAATATAATTATGGGTATATAGCAAACATAACCATCGCCTCTATCAGAGGAACACCTCGCAGGGCACTCCCCGCGTCTAGCCCGATGGTAGGTTCGGGACCGCTACATGGAATAATCTCAAATTATTAAGAAACAAATAAGTAACATGGAGATTATGATTTGACTTCTCTAAGTATCTACTTGACGAACTCTGCGGCGCGGCGGGCGAAGGTCCGTCTGCGACGCAGAAGGTTGCGGGTTCGATTCCCGGCTCGGGACAAATGTTTGTACAATCTGCTGATATTCGTTCCGGGTGTTCTGGTGTTTTCTATGTATAATAAAAATATCTATCTATGTAATGTAATGTTTAAAGTAAATCAGTTATCTAGTACCCATAACACAAGCTGCTTAGCTTGGAGCTAGATGATGTTGTGTGAATTGTCCAGCATTATTTTTTTACTTACTAGCTTCTGCCCGCGGCTTCGTACGCGTTGTTTCTATGGAACCGTTTTGAGTTTTTTTTTCCCATGGATTTGTATCCCATGGGAACTGATTTATGGGCTAAAAAGTAGCCCATGTTTGATTCCAGGGTTAGACTTACCTGTATGCAAAATTTCAGCCTGATCCGTTCAGTAGTTTTGGCGTGAAGAGGTAAGAAACATCCATCCATCTATACATCCATCCATCCAAACTTCCGCATTTATAATATTAGTGTGATACATAGGACCTACTATGTATAACATAGATAAATAGATCTTTGATCTTTTTCAACAGTTTTCTATGTTTGAGGCGGTACCCTACCTCGTTATTGTGTGAAGAGGATAGGCATAGGATTTCGCGTTCACAGGAGCGGGACAGAGCAAAGCGGCGTAAGCCCAAAAATCAAGTTTTTAGTAGTTATTTGCCCCCCACAAACATTAGAATAGTTAATTGAAAAAAAGGCAACATATAAAATGTTCTTTATACTTAGCTCAATTACTATGCTTAATCTCAAGATCGTATCATTTGTATTTATTGACAAATTAGGGTTTTAGTAAAAAATTAGAGGTAACTTTGCGATTTTTTTCTATCGAGAAAATTTTATGGAATCGTGTTTTCGAAACATATGATCGATAGAATAAGTCCTGAACTTTACCATATATAAATTTCAAAGTTAAATATTCAGTAGTTTGGAAGATATGGAGGTCCGACGGAGTTGAAAATAAGCAATTTGAGGGTAGGTACCCCCTTAAAATAAATATAACTATCTAATATTATGTTACCTACCAGACCGTATACCTGTCTGCAGAACGTACAAACATTTGTCCCGAAGCGGGAATCGAACCCGAAACCTCCCGCGTCGCAGGCAACTCGCCCGCTGCGCCATAGAGGTTGTATTGAAAACACCCAGACCCAAAACAAATATCTGCAGATCCTACGTCCATTTCAGGGTTGGAAAAAATAGCTTCTTCCTCGTGCTCCTACTAAATTCTCCTACTGGTAGGAGCACCGGGACACCCATGTCCTGATGCTCCTACTGAACATAAAAACCACGGGGAATAATGTAATATTCTAAATTTAATTCCTCCTGCTCCTATCACATAACATATTGAACAGTCAACTACTTTAAGCAACTAATAAACAAATAATAACTACCTAATGTTTTCCCTTGTAGGCCTCCCACCCCCGCGAAGCGGGGGGGGGGTCAACATTAACTTACTCCTAACGAAGCCCGTCCAACCCCCGCGAAGCGGGGGGGGGAGCGGGTTCGTGGCGACTCTGTGACTGAAAGGGTGTGTGTATGTATAATTGCACCCATAGCCATAATATGATGACACAAAATAGTGAGGTGACTGTTCACCTGTAGGTACTTGAATCAGAGTATGCCTATAAGGAAATCTATTTTAGTTATGTCTCGATGCTCCTACTTAGCGTTTTACAATTTCCTTTTGCAGTAGGAGCATCAGGACATGGGTGTCCCGGTGCTCCTACCAGTAGGAGAATTTAGTAGGAGCACGAGGAAGAAGCGGAAAAAACAGTTTTTTATCTATGACTGATGTTCTATGTCAAGTCACACTTGAATGCTATCGAACGGAATAAATAGTATCCTATGTCCGTCTCCTGGCTCTAAGCTACCTCATCACCAATTTTCAGTCATATCGGTAAAGCCGTTCTTGAGTTATAAATAGTGTAACTAACACGACTTTCTTTTATATATGTCAAATTAATAGGTAACAAGTGGGTGTGAATAGGAATCAGTGTCCAAACAGGAATTGGGTCGAAACGGGAATCTGTGTCGCTTCACGTGTTAGGTCGGGACGGAACGGGAATCAGTGGGCTATCTCGGGTTTCGGACATGTAGGATTCGCGTGGATGAAAATGAAATACTCCAAAGAGCACACGACAATTTTATTTTACGAAAATAAAATTCACGATCAAACAAATAACGATCACAAGTCATATTGGCACTTTTCTTTGATAATATGAGAATCAGTAAAATTATCGCAATTTCAATAGTATCCAACTATTAACGTTATTATTTTCCGTAGGTTAATTTCGTGGTGGGAACAGACAAGTTCCTTCGTTCAGGAGTTACCTCCACGATACTCAAGAGAATTCGATCCTCTCTCGATGCCTGTCACAACCAAAGACCTCCATCTTTCTTTTCCAACTCTCGTCTACGGTAACTCCTACCAAGAGCCATGTCCAAACGTGAACCACCTTCACGTTTGCGTTTCCACCAATCAAATACCTCTAGTTACATTTTACTGATTCTACAAACATATCAGAGTAAATTCTTTAGTCTGATTTGACACTTGATCAGCCTCGGCAATATTACAAAACATAATAATAATCGGGATGCAAAACATAACAAAACTAATCTTCACAATCTGATTGGATAACAGTAACTGATCTGTTTAGGCAACATTACGAAACAAGATACTGAAAGCTACTGAAGGCTGACAACATGGCGGAACTAATATTGCAATCTGATTGGTTAACCTTGGTTTGATTAGTATAGCCAATTTAACAAAACAAAATGCTAGAAGTCAAAAATTGCTAGCATAAAATAATATCATCATAGTTGTCTATGTTATTAAAAGGAATGAGGAATAACTGCACGCGTACGGCGGCGCCATCTCTTGGTAACGTTAGCAAATTTAAACAAGTACAAAGAGTATGGACAGTAAATGAGGTTCTTGTTCAGAAGTTTACTCTATGACCACTAAACCGTTATTAGCTGTAAATCAAATTAATCTACGACTGGTTGAGTCACACATCTCGATTCGACATATATATAGATTTCTTTTGTAGACCTAAAGAAATAAAGTAATTGAAATCTGAAATGAAGCCAGATTACAAGAGCAGCCAGTGCAATAAGGAGATTATAAACAGCCGAGATATTTCAATGGAGTTGCGTGAATTTTTCATTAAAAACAATTTTCTTTGACTGGCCCATTCCTGTGAAGTTGCCAATTAGTGGAGGCAGTAATTGTCTGGAATGCCTCAAATGAAATCTCTTGGCCATTGTTGGCGGTGAGAGAAAAGTTAAATAAATGGCCCCGGGACCTCCGCGGCCGATTATCTTCGACCGTTTTAAATGTTTGACGCGCCGTTTGTGCGACTCCAACTTTGAAGCGAAACTACTCACTTTCGAAGTTATGGGAACTTTTCAAACTTACATCATGATTTTCTACTAGGAAAGTCTCAAAAGCTTCTATATAGATAAAGAGTTCTAGAGTATCATCATCACTAATATTATAAATGCGAAAGTTTGGATGGATGGATGGATGGATGTTTGTTACCTCTTCACGCCAAAACTACTGCACGGATCAGGCTGGAATTTGGCATACAGTTAAGTCTAACCCTGGAATCTAACATAGGCGACTTTTTTATCACATAAATCAGTTCCCATGGGATAGTAATAACCTCAAAACGTTTCCATAGAAACAACGCGTGCGGAGCCGCGGGCAGAAGCTAGTATGTAATGAAGCCTTATCACCTTCATTAATTTAAATTTTTACGCGACCTGCCAACTATGTAGGAAAACAACCTTTGGAAGTATCTGTCAATGTCATTGTCAGAACTTGTTCTAGTGCCAACGATGTTAAAAAAACGAGCATTAAACATTTTTAGAAAGCAATTGTTCAATTTTCATAAGCTGAAATAATTGTTGAAAAAAGGAATTAAAAGTTAAATACTCGCTTTAATGTTGTTTCTCTTTCAGGTAAACTACACTCCAATCAAAGTGTCTATATTACAGGTTTTTTGTAAGTAAAATTGAAATAAGATGAACTAATAAAACCTCCTCTCTTTCAGAGCAACGCAGACGTGAGTTTATATCATACCCCGATAAAAAGAACATTATATATATCTAGTCTTTCAAACTTTTAAATATTTCGAATTAGGTTCCATAAAACTTTATTGGCAAAGAAAGTAACAATCAAATAAAAGAAATAAATATGAAAAACTATTAACAATTGAAACTACTGTTATAAAAATAATTTGTTTTGAATTATGTTCAAAAAGCTTTATCTAGTTTTTAGCCGGTTGCACCGCCGCGCCGCCGCCGCCATAAAAACTTATTCTTAAATCATGTATAATATTATTATAAATAAAATATCTAAGTGAATAACTAGATAATATGGGCGTATTATCGTGTTATCCCTTCTAATTGAGCCCATTCCACCGCGAAGGGCAGGCAGGGAGGGGGGGGGGGGGTACCCTCAGCGCTCAGCAAAACAACCCTTTAAACGTCGGAGATGATCATTTGATTTCTGTAACGTCCTGAAAACCGTCCGAGTCGAGTTTTAATAGCGATTGTACAAGTATCTCAGATTAGTTGCCACGCGCTTTGGGTATTATTTTGAAAGTCCCGTTGCCTTGGAGACTGCTCTGAAGGACCGCTCCGACGATCGGGGTTGTGAATCGCATTTATCTGTGGCACGAGTGTTTTGCTGTACATTACTACAATACAGACATTTTATGAGGATGTTCAAGATCACTCTAATATTATAAAGGCAAAAGTTTGTATGTATGTGCGTTGTTACTTACTCCATCACGCTCAAAGGCCTTCACGGATTATGATTAAATTTAGTACCTAACAGTATAAGTTACATCCTGGATTGATACATGGGCTACTTTTGATGCCAGCAAGGTGTAGTGTTCCCGCGGGATGAGGATCAAGTTATACAAACATCGCAATCCGTATAATCTATAATATAAAAATGAATCGCAAAATGTGTTGGTAAGCGCATAACTCAACAACGCCTGGACCGATTTCGCTAATTCTTTCTTTGTTGTGTTTGTTATTGTCAGGAGAAGGTTCTTATGAAAGAAAAAATTAAGAAAGTTGGAAACATAAATTTCCACGGGGGCGAAGCCGCGGGGCGCAGCTAGTAATAAAATAAAAATAGTTTATAAAGCGATTAACATCGCGGGGCGCAGCTAGTAAGACAATAAAATGCGATGGTAAGTAAATAAGTAAGTATACCGCTGTGAATTCATTTTGGTCTGACTTCCTTGTTGCAAGACGACTGTTGCTGAGCTGCATACATATACTTACTCTATTTTTTTTATTTTCCTTGCATGCATGCAATAACCTCCGTCAACAAAGTACAGGTGCTACAAACGTCCGTTGTCCGCCGTTGCGAGGCGCTGCGATGCGATGCGGTGCGGCGCCGCACCGGACGAACTAGCCGCTTCCGGCCGCCGCATACCATCTCATTCTGAATGCTGCAGCCAGGAACTAGAGAGATGGGGCATTTTTATTGCAAAGCTATTCTTTTCACGGAACGAGCTCTTGCTTTCAGATCAGTAATGCTTTCAAAGTAAGATTCTTCTAGTTTTTCGAATAATCATATCAACGAATTAAAGGCTTCTAATCTTAGGTTTAATTTCACCGTTCGCTGCCAAAAGAACTAAGTTCAGTTCAGCTTAATCGAGTTCAAATGTTGATTTTGATTTCGGTTTACTCCCCACCTATTTCACCAGCTACATTTTGATCGCGTTTACGACCTGCCTAGGTAAGCGATTGTAAGAACGGGGACAGGATACGAAATAAACCGACCTAGCGAGTCGGACTCGCGCTCCGAGGGTTCCGTACAAGTTTATTATAGTAGCATGCGGTGCGTTTGATTTTTTTTACGGATCTTAAAGATACCAGACCTAAAATGACATAGATTTATATAAGAACCTTGCAAGTTTAAATTTCACTATTTGTTGTTTGAAGTACCTACCTACTATGTTTGAATGAACTTTGTTTTATATTTATCTATTACTTACTTTTCTCTCTTAATGTTTAAACTTCTAGAGGGTGGTGACGTGATTATTATGGTTTCCGCTGAAGACCAGCGCTTGGTGCACACAGCACAATAAATAAATAAATAAATAATGCTGGACAATTCACACAGCATTATCTAGCCCCAAGGTAAGCAAAGCTTGTGTTATGGATACTAGATAACTGATATACATAATAATATACGAGTACATAGATAGATATTTTTTATTATACATAGAAAACGACCAGAACACCCTGAACAAATATCTGCAGATTGAATTATATACAATATATACAATGCTGAGCGAAAGCCATGTTTGTCTTGAGATAACCATAATAGCTCAATTTATTGTGCAGTAGTTCGTAAGGTAAATAAAATATATCATTCATTTATTCATTTGTAATCGACTTGAGTAACTTTTTCATATTAACTTCAACAAGTAGGTTTCAACCTACTACATGCTCCACGAGTTTACGAAACATCGGGTGTTGACATCTGCCTCGACAGACAGACAGACAGTTATCGAAGTGAGTGAATCTATAAAGCTTCCTTTCGAGGTGCGTAGCCCTGAAAATGTGGAGTAGGCTGTATTCGCTGTAGAAATAGCTATCTTTCTTTTACTTTCATTGAAATTCCCTGGGCAATAAAAATACCTAGAATAATTCAAAACCAAATGCCACGTCCAAAACAATGTGCCTACATCCCGTCACCTCGGCCGGGATCTAGACTTCTCTAACACGCGCACTACTCGAACTCCAAACCGTCGTCGACGAATACAAACACAAACGAAAATGTGTTATTTATCGCCAAATTAGACGGTTAACTACTGGCGCCAGTGCCAACTAGCACTGCTAACTGACGCTAGTAACTAGCGCCTATGGCCATGGCAGCCGTGTTTGGAAGTTGTGTTATATTAGAAAATTATGTGTTACTGTCCAGTTATTGTGCTAGCTAGGAAAATCTTGTCTTGCGAGATTTCTTACGGGATATGATTTGAGAAGTGCCATGGAATACATAATGCATCAAATAGATTAAGAACGACCAACTGTCGTTTATTCATCTTACGTTGTAGAATAAACATACCAACGAATTAAAGGCAGAATCTTGGGTTCAATTTCACTGTTCTCAGCCAAAACTTTTTACACTGTTTTACAGAACTATGTTCAGCTTAATCGAGTCAAAATGTTGGTTTTGATCTCAGTTTAGTGCTATTAAATTGTGGTCTACATATTGCCGTTAGTAGAATTTCTAGTTATATGTACAATATGCGCTACTTGCAGTGGTAAGTTAGTCGGTAATAATACTAATTTGGTTTTAGGGACTATTCCTTCAATTTATTTAGTTAAGTTCAGTAGAGACAGTAAATTTAGGTTAAACTAAATAATACTGTTTCTACCTTTCCTACTGGTTCTTTGCCCAAAAACGTAGTACGTACCTATTATAGGTTGTAGTAGACTGTAGGCAGGGCGCGATGCGGCAGCTGAAGACAGGGCGCCGTGGCGCTCGTTAGGGGAGGCCTATGTCCAGCCGGCTGGACATAGGCCGATGATGATGACTATAGATTAAAATACTTCCCACGTAGCAACAATACCCAGGTGGTGTTCACGTGCTCGCAGACAGCGCCGCGTGCGCGGGCGGGCACGTCACATCCCCTCACACATGTAATCCCCTCATACATCTAAATCAAGTGCTTTGTCACGTCATTAAGCCGTTGTAATTGCTGCTTGTAAATCTTTGAGGAGGCTCGCGATGACAAATAGGTAATCCTTTCGGGACAAGGTACACAGAAGGTACACTGAGCTACTAGAAGGACTGCTGGAAAGGTCAGAAAATGTCGAGTAGGTGCGAAGGTACTACATTATGAGAGGAAAGAAGACGTATAGGTACACTAGCCAAACTCAATGTAGCATATTTGTAAATTAACGCCGGTACAAATAACTAAAACTCACTTGCTTGGCGTAGAGTTTCAGATTTATGAAATACTAGCATCTGCCCGCGGCTTCGCACGCTTGTTTCTATGGAAACGTTTTGAGGTTATTTATATCCCATGGGAACTGATTTATGGGATAAAAGTCGCCTATGTTTGATTCCAGGCTTAGACTTACCTGTATGCAAAATTTCAACCTGATCCGTTCATTAGTTTTGGCGTGAAGAGGTACGTAACAAACATCCATCCATCCATCCACACTTTCGCATTTATTTAGTGTGATATTGAAGATAGCATCTCAAATCAGCAAGTAATATAAATTGCGTATAAGAAGACGCGACATCAGAGGGAATTTTAGGTTAAGTATGGTAGGTCAGTTTGCTAACAAACATTCTACATCGAGTTTGGCTAGTGTATAGGTACTACAGAGAAAAATGTGTTTTGATTTTAGTTCTTGATAAACAACTATGAACTAGGTACTGTCTGGTGCGTTTACGTGCGTTTATCTAAGTACATTTACTTTCATTGTAATACTTTTATAGGACGACCTCTGTGGCGCGGTGGGTTAACGCTGGCCTGCGATGCTGAAGATTGCGGGCTCGACTCCCGCCTCGGGACAAATGTTGTACGATCACCAGATATTTGTTTTGGGTGTGTTGTACATAATGTATAGTAAAAGTATTATTATGTGAAGTATATTCAGTATTTATCAGTTATCTAGTATCCATAAAACAAGCTCTGCTTAGCTTGGGGCTAGATGATGCTGTGTGTAAATTGTCCAGCATTATTTATTTATGTATTTCGTAAACTCTGAATTCTGTTCCCACTCAACAGAGTTCCAAGTCGCGTGCCCTCCGTGCTCGTTCGTCTCGGACTACATGCACGCGTTGATTAATATTAAAAAGTTGCGAACTTTGCTCATAACGCAAGATTAGCGCTGCGCATTTTGCGGTGGATTCCATCGGAAAATGTTCAGCCGGGAGTTTTCAACGGGTTTTAGAGATATTCGCCGCTTCTGTTAATAAGAAAATTGCCAATGAACTTTGAAATTGTTTAAGAGCATACGGGGCCTTGAAGCTTAGCTCGAGGATGGTTTTATGTGCGCGGAGGGGGACGGGGGAGGGGGGTTGGGGGGGAGGGGGTTTATCTTCGTCTCGATGCACGTGTGCGGTCTCGATACGAAAGATTCCGACTAAAGATATTTATCTCAAAATCCCTGAAAATGTTATGGAAAGTCATTTATTTGCTGTAAAAAAGTAAAAATTTCCAATTTCATAGTTTCCTAGAAAATCAATCTTGAACACTTTAAATTGCCTGTGGAAAACTGCAAGAACCGTTGTCTCTTTTATTTACGGGATCTTCTTACGGGTTAAGGACAGGTCTGTCGGCCATCTTTTACTTATTACTTCAATTTCAATTAATATTCTAACAAGTAGCTCTTACGTTTTTTTTTAATTTTAAAGATAGATAAATGGAAAAGCAGGAGGAACATAACCACGTAGCATTTACGTCATTGCAGTGACGATTCCATTTTCCATGAATGGAGATAACTTTTGGAGTCCGGTTTATTCACAAAGCGCCCGCACGGCACCTTTTATTACGCATACGGATCATACATTGCCATCGATAAAATAACGTAAGTATAGTAATTTAATCTGCTAACCATATAGTATTTACCAGCTATATATAGGATTTACTATGGTATAGTACCAGCTACCAATCGAAATAATCGACACTGCCGCCGCTATGCCACAAATTAAGCCAAATGGGCTAAGAGCCAAAGAAACAACACTACATTTTCTTTTTAATCACTTTCTAGCCTAATCACAATCACAATTATGTTTGCAGTCTACATTACTCCAAACGTAATTGTACCAAGATTCTGCTATTACGTCTACACTCTCTAGAATGTAATGCCTGGGTACCGGAACGGCCCCCGGCCCAGCCACCAGCCCCCGGGCCGCTCCCGTATTTCCAATCGCGAAGTAATCCCGCCGCAGCTGAGCGATAAACAGACGAATAAAAAGAACTATGTCGTTTTAAATTGAAGCCAGACCTCGTGATTCGCTATCGGTACGCAAGAGTTGCGTACCGATAGCAGGAGAGTTGTACGAACGTCGTTTTTGACGTTTCTGCTGGGTTTTAACGTGTTAAATGGGTTGATTTTGATGCGTTTCTCTGCTCACGTTAATGTAAGGTTAGCATACCGCATTCACTGCGCAGGCGCAGGCTCGGATCGAGAGTGGCATCTGCATCTGGGGCCAGGAATGTGTTAAGTCTAGAATTATTCGTCTCACCAAAACTACTCAACGAAAATTTGACTAACATAATAGTTGTAAAAGTCTATTAACAAAGATACCTATCTATTTATATTTATATAAGAACAGGTGTCCCGGTTGTAAAAAGGTCCGGTTCAGTAAGTTCCGGTTTTTTGTAACACGGTACCTGAACCTGGTTTCACCCTGTACAAATTAAAGACACTTTTATAAATAACAATTTTAATTCATATTGAAAAAGTAGTGAGCCAGAAGGGCTATGTTGTAAAATAGAAATACTAACTCGGCCAGAGGGGCTAGAAAGTGGGTCCGTTAGGTCCTACAGAAGGCTGATTCTACTAGGTTACGATGAGCGTCTTCTCCTTGTTTTTCTTCTTCCACCGTACTCTCCTTTTAGTGCGCCGAGGGTGTAGCAGCGACCCGACGGCGAAAGGTCCAGGTGTAGGAGGTCCAGGTCCAAAAAGGGGGCAGCTCGTGGGAAGTCCGGCCGGAGACGAAGACTGCCCTAGGGTGGACTTTGAACCCTGGAATGCGCATAAAGCTAGGCATTACAGCCAGGCCTAGTAGGGTGAAGGGCTCCCACGGCAGCACAAAAAGCAGAAGCACTAAGTGTTCATGATGCCGTGGAAGTCACAATCAGAACGGGAGATGAATTTACAAGATGAAGATAGAATTTGTTAAAAATGTTACAGAGAAAAATGTAAATGAAATAAAAGAGAATAACTAGATGTAGGTACATAATAAAAAGCCTTAGCCCGTGAAAGTATGAAGAGATGACATGGTGAGGTGAAGGAAAGCCCACGTCATTCTTCGAGCATTGGAATGAATGTTTACAGCCTACATTAAAAATCAGTGCAAGACTTACCCAACAGGGGTTTATAATATTTCACTGTAGTAGTTAAAATAGACGTAAAAGTAAATACAAAGATTCCGTCCGAGGAAATAAGGATCTCGATTGCGAGTTAAAAAGATGGCGTCTTGGTCGACTCCTGCGCAGTGAAAGTGACACGTCCAATTTCAAGGCCATAGACAATGCCTCGGAAACGACATGAAGTTAGCGGCGTGTTGACAAACTTATCTATGGGCCGTCATTCTAGACTAATACTATTAGTCGAGTTGAATTAATCGATTGAAATAGTAATTGGATATTAAAATTTATTATAAAGACTAACGTATGTAACGATTTACGTTACATTACCCCCTCTTGTGGGCAAGGATTTTGCTCTAGTGATGCAAAATCTGACTACTAACTACTGACACTACACATTCATTAAACCTTTCATACTACCTTTCGTAACACAAGCATTCTTACCTATCAAACAACACCAAGACAACAGAAAGTTTTGGCGCAACCTTCCAAAAACAGGGCATCCTTTATTTATCTAGGATGACCAATGCTAGCAGCTAAGATGTTAAACAAAAAGAACGGGGAACGTAACAATACCGCAGAACCTACAGATTAGATGCGTTAAACTCTATTACTATTTAATTTTAAGTCTTTAACATGCCAAGCTCCAATGTCTTTGCCTGACATATCTTCTAAGACATATACTAAGGGAGACCGTTTCTCAGTAATACGGCATTTTATAAATTTGGGAGCTAACTTTTTGCTGAAATATTTATCTTTATCGCTCAAAATAAAAGTACGTTTATAGACAACATCACCAACGTTAAACTCTGCATGCTTCCTGCGTAAGTTATAATGTGCTGTATTCTTTACATGTGCCTGCCACAATGACGCCTGCACATCATCAAATACAGATGAAAGACAACCACGATTTTCTGCGTAGATATCACGCGGAAGGAAGAGAACTTCGTCACCTAAGTCATTGTCAGTATAGTGCGATCCACACAAAACAAGCTCTCTACCATAAACAAGAAAAGCCGGAGTGTAACCAGTGGCTTCGTTTACGGAGCTGTTAATCGCAAACTGTACCTTCGGGATAAAAGTGTCCCATGTCCGATGGTCATTTTCTACAAATGAGGACAGACTAGTAACGATAGTTTTATTATAACGTTCAACGGTGTTAATCTGTGGTGTATATTTTGGGGTAAAGTAAATATTTGGGATTTTATACTTTTTAAACAAGGAATCGGTTGTAGAACTAATGAACTGACTTCCATTATCAAGAAAAACTGTTTGAGGGACACCATGTACAAGAAAAATAGATTCTTCTAAAACTTTGACGACGCCATCTGAAGTAGCACGACGCATGGGAAATATGTGACAGTATTTCGAAAAACAACAAGTTACAACAAGCATAAAAGTGTTTTGCTTACGAGTGGCGGGTAGGGGACCAACAAAGTCAATAGAGATCATTTGAAATGGTCTTGAACATTGTTTGGGACGACCCATTTGGCCAAGAGTAGTGTGATTTTGCGGCTTGTAAGAAGAACAAACAGAGCAAGCGCTAACAAACTTGACGACATCCTGATGCATGCCCGGCCAGTAGTGTGTCAGTGACAACCGCCGGTATGTTTTAAAGATGCCAAGATGTCCGGCTGTAGGTTCCGAATGATTCTCTGTAATGATACAATCGCGAAATTCACTAGGGACTACTTCTTTCCAAGCAAATTCTGAAGTTAAATTAGATTTAGATTTAGACAGCCTGAACAAAGAATTATTCTTGATGCAAAAATTTGGATACTGACTTGGGGCGTTAAGACAACCATTGTAAATATTTTTATACCATTCATCGTTGGTATTGGCAAAGGAATTGGCAAGAGAAATGGCAGCAGTGGGAAAAGATCGCGATAAAGCATCAGGGATGACGTGATCAACTCCACGACGGTGCTTGATCTCAAAATTGAAAGACGACAAACGTACTCCCCAACGAGCTAGGCGACCAGTTGGATTTTCTAAAGACAAGAACCACTTCAACGCGGAATGGTCAGTGTACACCGTAAAAGTATGACCGTTTTCAAGGTAACAACGCCAATGTTCTATAGCAGTCAGCACAGCGAGAGTCTCCCTCTCGGTGATGCTATAGTTTTTCTCAGCATTGTTAAACGATCTGCTCATATAAGCCACGGGATGTTCTTTACCTTCTATTGTCTGCGTCAACATAGCGCCAACACCATAATTGCTAGCGTCCGCATGGACCTCGAAAGGTTTGGAATAATCTGGACAAGAAAGTACCGGCGCAGAAATTAAGGATTCCTTTAATGCGTTAAATGCTATGTCAGCTTCAGGTGTCCATTGAAAAGGAGGTGCTTTTTTACCACTTGCAGTTAGTTTATTTAATGGGCCAGCTACAGTACTAAATTTGGGAACAAAACGTCTGTACCAAGTGGCAGTGCCGAGAAAGCGTTTCAGTTCTTTTCTGTTAGTAGGAGTTGGAAAGTTGAGAATAGCCTCCACCTTGTTAGGGTCTGTACGTAGACCATGGGCATCAATAACATAACCAAGGTATTTTAGCTCGCTGCGAAAGAATTGGCATTTACCAAGATTCACGGTTAAATTAGCTTGCTTCAACCTATTCAAGAGACGCAACAAACGAGAGACGTGTTCTTCGAAAGTTGAACTTAATGTAGGCTGTAAAAGTAAATACAAAGATTCCGTCCGAGGAAATAAGGATCTCGATTGCGAGTTAAAAAGATGGCGTCTTGGTCGACTCCTGCGCAGTGAAAGTGACACGTCCAATTTCAAGGCCATAGACAATGCCTCGGAAACGACATGAAGTTAGCGGCGTGTTGACAAACTTATCTATGGGCCGTCATTCTAGACTAATACTATTAGTCGAGTTGAATTAATCGATTGAAATAGTAATTGGATATTAAAATTTATTATAAAGACTAACGTATGTAACGATTTACGTTACACAGGTCGCGTCCGTAGCGCGCGCAAGGCTGCGGGTGCGCTGCAGAACCTACCTACGAGTGTATGTTATTCAAGAGAAAACGATGCGGTGGCTAGTTCACCGTTGACAATAATTAGATTGTTTTGAAAAACTGAAAACCAACTACCGAATCAATTTTACACTGTTTTTAAGTTTTACGTGACATATTCTATATACTATTTGTACTCTATAATATTTGTACTATATACTATTTACTACACCTAGGTACTACAAGTCTTGTAGTACCTATCTATTGCTTCGAGAGTAGAGGAAAGTAACCAAATATGGAATAGTATCCGTAATTTGGAATACCGGCATTTCTCGCAAACAAATATTCCAAAACGCCAGGAGCTGTGATCGTCTATCTCATTCAATCACTTTACGCACGTACAAGTTTCGACGTATCGGTCAAGCGAGTACTTTGTCCGTGGTGAGAGCGTTTTGTTTTATCACTCAGAGAAAACTTTCTCAGTTACGTAAATAATAATTATTTTTCGTAAAGTTATCGCAAAAAGTATTGTGTTTATTGCTTCTATGTATTGTATACATGTTTGTTTGAAAGTGTTAGAGCAATTTTATAGGATTAGTTTATTAGGTATAAATGTACGAATATAAGTTTAAATTAGTTAGAAATGCCAAATATGGACACCTGGATCAAATGTCACATGTGCGGGCTCTGGGCACATATTGATTGCACTGGTCCAGAGTTTGACACCTGGATTTGTGATATTTGCAAATAGTTGAAGTTAATTTTATATTTGACCAAAGTTCCTATGAAGTTTCATATAAGTTAAGATTGGTTTTTGTTAGTTTTTCTGGTGTTCCATATGGGGTACCTATTCCATTATTAGATACCTTTTTGTTGATTTTGTTTTTGAGAAATTATGGTACTCATAATTAATAATGATGACACAAGACTGTTACCATGTAAAACCAAATGTATGGTTTTTTGTTATTACAGTGCGTAACCCCACACTAAGGGTAATTTCTAAGAAATGAAATCGCGGGTTCAAGTCCCGTCGAAGTCGAAAATTTTTGCGATATTATTTGATATCTTAGAAATGTATGGTTGTTTATAATTACCATTTTAAGTTATTGATTTTTTATATTTGATTCATTTATGCGTAAAAAACAAAACGGTATTCCATATTTGGTTACTTTCCTCTACGAATTGTATGGGAGCACCTCGTCATCATTCTCTATACAAAAGCGAACTAATTTTAAAAATCGGTCCATACCTAATTGACATAGAAATCGACAAACATACATAATATTTGTATTTTGTATTTATTTATTCATAAAAAACTTATTCTAATTTAACATTCCCTAAACCCGTTAGGATTTGTGTACAAAAAAGCCGAGCAAAGAACCTCCTCCTTTTTCGAAATCCGTTAAAAACTAATACAATTTTCAATACAATACAATACTCAGGTAATGGGTTAGATTAGACAAACCCCCAATACCCTAAATCGTAGCATTCGTCGCGTGTGCCGCGCGGCGGTACTGGCCACGTTTGCCCAGCCCCAAGCCATCGCCCAGGGATATGTAAATCGATCCCGCCTCTGCCGTAATCCCCATCCCCATCCGCACATCCTCAAGTGTTTTTGTACCATCTCCACGTAAGCACTGTACAAAGGGATTGACCTTTAATCAAGTTGATCCGTGAACGTGTAGGAACTGTGCTACGGCGATATTGCCGGTGATAATGGTGCCTACTGGTTACATCTGAAGTTTGTAGCTTTTTAATTGACGTTTTGTTATGTTTGTGAAATTTATTTTGTTACCTAAGATCTCCAAAACTATTAAAATAAATGAATAATGTTAGACCATCCACACAGAGTCTTCAAGCCCCAAGCTAAGCAGAGCTTGTGTTATGGGTACTAGATAACTGGTAGACTGAACAGATCAAGATGAAATTAGGCGTTCATTTAGAACATTGTCTAAGTTAATAGGTTACTTAAAATATGCGTGCTAAGCCGCAGGCCGAAGCCAGTTACTTAAAAATACATAAATAACGCTGGACAATCCACAACGCCTCATCTAAGCCGAAACTAAACAGAACTAGGTGATACGTACTAGATAACTGATTTACCTACTTAATAACTCGCAGATACATATTTGTTTCGTACATAGAAAAATTAAGAGCTGGAAAAAATGTCTGCATTTATACCAAAACAATCCCGAGTCGGAAATCGAATCCGCGTCCTGCATCCTAGGCGGACCATCGCCCGCTTCGCCACTGAGGTTGTCGTTCTGTTAAATTTGGTACTTACTCAACCTTTACATGACGCACTCGTCATGTAAAGATTGAGTAAGTACCAAATTAAACAGCCTAGTGGATATAGGCATGATTAAGTACTAGTAATTATGCCTTTAACCACTGGGCTTTGGTCTCTGGATCACTATAGATCGAGACGTAGGACTATCTATTTACCTATCGCTCTAGACGATTTCATACGATAATGTGTCCGGCGCCGCATACTGTATGCCGCATACCGCATGCCGCATGACGCACGCCGCATGCCGCACGCCGCAGCGTACTGCGTAGTGATCAAGAGACCGATCACTACGCGGGCTTTAGATAACAATTTGTTCTGAATTATAAGTACGTAATAAATAACAATAAAAATCTATGTAGTCTGTTATCCCGGATATCAAGAGCTTATACCGTTACGGCACTCATAAGGTAGGTTCCCACTAAACTCCCCGGGAGGAGCTCCTTCTCGAAGGCCCTACACTGAACCATCTTTAGAAAGTAAGAATGCCCGTCCTTTAGTCCACTATTAAGCCTTCCCAAGTATTCCAGAGGATATTTCGACCCTAAAAACTAATTCAAGTGCCCTTAATCAAACCGTGGGACGTGGTCAAGTCGCCGTAATGTTGATTAAAGCCTTTTAGCCGGGCGAGGCCCCAGGTCCGGCGGGCAGGGACGGGCTGTGACGGCTCGTGACTCCGCCGCGCCGGTTGCGACGTATCAATACAATGTGAGAGGTTCAGTAAATGTATCGTGTGTCTCGGAACGGGGCGATACAGTGGAGCAATATGTATGTATGTTCATTGGAGAAAAACAAAAAACAAAACCCGTCAATATTTATTATAATGTGTTTTGATCGAGAAAGTTTAAAAGAACTCTATCGGAGAACTTTTATCTGTCACCAGTTTAATGTAAATTCTAGTTCATATTTTGTTAAGAATCCTTAACAATTGAATTTTTGACTAAGCTAGGTAATTACTAAAATTAACCAACACTTCATTTATGAACTACATAAGTACCTAACCTACTTACAAAATAGAAAACTTAGCGCTACAATTTTTTTTTTTGAAAGTAATAATTTTGTTTGTAAATCAAGATTGCCGGTTTAATAATAGACGATGAAAGAGACAAGGAAAGACAAACTCTAATGAGAACTTGCAACACAAGTTTCGGCTTATTCGTGAAAGAGATCGAAGTATTCACATCTAGGGCACCTATTTTATTCCCAATTAGAGCACCCACAAAGAAATTGTGTATATTAGTGATGAGGTTTTGATATACTTAACTAACTGTAACTTTGATATAAGATAAATATCCGTAGTTTTAGTGAGTCGTTACTTTTCAAGGGTTCTGTATAGAGATGTTTTTTTTATAAACATTCAGCCACAAATGCTGCCCAGTTGCAAAAGGTAAATTATAGTACTCCTCAAGATCTTTATTGTTGATGACAGCTGTCAAACTTCAAATCATGATATCTCGGGAACTGACCACCTCAGAGCACTAGTTTCTAAAGGTGAATTATAGGGTTATTCCAGTTTTCCCCCTTGACAAATCCCCCTTAAGGGGGAAACTGGAATTCATTTTTTGGAGTCCAGTTTTCCCCCTTGAGAAATTTTTTTCAAGGGGGAAAACTGGAATATTTTTTTTCAAATTCCAGTTTTCCCCCTCGACGATTTTTCGCGTTCCAGTTTTCCCCCTTGATAAATTTTTCTCAAGGGGGAAAACTGGAACGCGAAAAAAATGAATTCCAGTTTTCCCCCTTGAGAGAAGGAAACCAAAGGGAACAATAAAACTACAGTACTCAACAGTAAACTCAATTTTTATTTTGTACTTTGACAGCAATGACAGACTTTATAAAAAATGACACCAAATGTCAAAAATGACGTAATTTATAGTACACGTCGAGATCCTTAATCGAGAGCAAATAGACTGACCAGAGGGGCGAGTCTATTTGACGTTAGGAACGAGACGTGATCGTGACGGCTCCTTTTAATGTGGGATTTGGGTAGTTCCCCTTCCCCGTGCGCACGGCAGAGGGGCTGTAGCTTATTGTATTGGAAAAGGAGACGTCGCGATCACGTCTCGTTACTAACGTCAAGTAGATTTACCCTACAGTTCACTATCTACATAATCACTCAGCCTCGTGACGGCTTCGCCAAACCCTCACTGAACCCTATATTTTTCGCTGTCAATACTCATAACATCAGCAAACGGGTCACAGATACACTAAAAATATACATCGTCCATAAATGCAGGGCCGCGGGTGTCTGATCATAGAGCCGCCATCGCATTACCATAATGGACACTTGCGACGCCTCTATGTTCAAATAGATTGATTTCCAATTTTTCCTTACTCCGCGGCACGCGTTCAGTTGATTGATTTTAGGATTGCCTTTGATATTACTGATATTACCACGGAATATTAGGTACTATGGGTTTTCGATAATTATGCGATCGTTCGAATCGGAACCTTCCGCCGAAGGCCGAGAGATGAAGGAATTAAAACGTGACGGAAAAGTCAAATGGGATTATAAGATTGGGCGGAAATTGAGTAACCTACTTAACTTTATCGAGTGGATGATTGTTATTGTCTGCCTCTTCGGAAAGCAGTCCACAAACGAATCTGGCTGCGGAGGAACCTGCCTTCTTGATTTTCCTCAAGAAATTAAACTATTAAGTCCCTTGAATCCAACAATAACATCCAAGTCCACTGTAACGATGATACTCCAGAGATTATCCTCCATGTTTGGCGCCAACCCTTTGGCGGGGCCCGGGGGCCCGGGGGCCTATCGGCGGCCCACATTAGGGCCCCTGGACCACTGACCCTATGGGGACGACTGTAATTTTCCAAGCCAGTTGCGTTAATTAGGTCAGGCGGACGTGCAAGACGTGTTTCGGTGTGTTCCAACTCCAAGAGATCGCGCCTGACGTACGAAGGACATGTACTCAACATGTTTTTGTAGACATTAGTGTATGAAGTTGAGTAGTTTGGCTTTTGTTCATTTTAATAGGTACGCTTTCCACTGGTGCGCGGCAATAGACACTGCTTTGTTCCTGTGCAACGGAGCGCGCAATGTACGCAGAACAATGGCGGAGCTAATCCATTTACCTAACTAAACAGGGTGTCTGGTTTTGAATTCGCTTTCTCCGAATTTAGAACCAGAATTCTTATTCGACGAGCTGAGTTTTGAACTCCTGTAAATTCCTTCGTATACTCACAATGACAAATTGACAAAGTCTGTCTCGTCACTGTCAGGCGCCGCCGCCGTCTCGTTAACGTCACGGTGCTGCTGGGGAGGAGAGGGGGGTTTGTCAGAATCAATTTCTTGGATTTTGGGAGAGCTGATGGCTCCTCACGGAAATTTACATTGTAAAATGTTAAAAGCTTAAGTACCTATGTTTTGGCTTAGATTATACTAACGTACGTGTTATTATCGTATACATTACATGGATGTTAGAAAATGCTTATTTACGACTAAGGTACATTTTCTGTTCATAATAGCAACCCTTTCGAACTCCATATGGACTCGATAAATAATTCCGTTGCGGCATCCGGGAGTCACGCCGTAAAAATAATTTGGTAAAGTTTTCACGAACCGGAAATTAGTACCTTCAGGCGTTCCTGAAAAGGCCCGGCTTAAGGCGGAAGTGACAGATTTCCGCCGGTCTAAGTGGCGGGAACTACAGAGAATCCTCTCAGCTCAAGGAACACAACATCACACACAAGGTTACTTGACAGCCGTTATGGCGAAGAGAGAATACGTTGTTGGTGGGTTAACTTCCACTGAGTCATTTTTTGACGTGACAACGTCTTATAATTCGATAGAGCCGGCTGCACGCACGAAAAAACATGACGTCATGCGGCGTTACCTCATGCGGCGTTACCTCGCTCTGAGACGTTGTCACGTTCAACTATCGTCAATAAACCGACTTTACAGACAACCAATTTTTTATTAAAAAGATATCGTCAGATACGTATTTATTTTTATCTTTATTCATTTCCTTTTTATCAAAATATAAAAGAAGCTAAAAAACTCAAACATTTTTTCTATTCATTAATAATTCATGCTGGACAATCCACACAGCAATATCTGTGGCAATATCTAGCCCAATTATCAATTGGTTCTTATTGATACATGACAATAATAATCTCACAGCTAATACAATATCTCACACGTCATCACGTCATTACAATTTGGCAATAAGTTGCATTATTAGAAACTCGTATGATACTTACCAAATTGCGTCCAACAACACCCGAAACAAACATTCAGCCTCTTATTAAAACCACGATTCGTACAACTTCATAAAACAAAATTCTAACATCACATACGTGTATAAGTTGAACAAAACGCGAGAAAAAGTGTAAAAGCACTTACCATTCAGGCTGAGCTAACCGGAAATTAGAGCGTGGAGGCCCCAGAATGGATTTCCTGCGGGAAGTGGACCGTTGCTTATTTAGCCTTATTGTTGGCGCCGCCGCTTACTTTGCCTCATTGTACGGGCCTTTATCAGGTTCTAATGCAACGGTAGCTAACCAGGCTCTACTATGGCGGGTCGCAAATGATCGAAATCAGTCGGTGTATTAGGTACTATTACTACGAAATTAAATAATATCACAACAATAATTATACGGGAATGCGCTAACCAGTTGCACCACGAGGGCATTAGACGTAGGAGTCGAAAAAGTTTGGGACTTTCTTTGGAGTGTAGTGCCTTTGGCTCCACCTACAGGAGAAACATTGAAGTTTATCTGATCCTATTCAAAAACTAAAGTTACATTTAGTTCGTTTGACGATAGATGTCGCGTTGTTCAATTATAAGGTTTTTTACCATTACTACCTACGTCCCACGCAGTGTTTCCGTCGCGAATTCGCCACGTTTCCGCTTGCACGCAGTTTATCCGCGCTGCATTTCAGAGAAGTTTCCCAGTATTCATAGACTGTGATGACTTCTGATGTCTGGGTGTGTACATCATCCTTGTTTGCATTGGCCGCACTGCGTCTTCACGACATATTTCTAGTATTGACATTCATACAGGGTGGAATTTTGTAATGCCACCTGGAGGGAAAGTACTCTTAATACTGTAGATAGAAAATTTTACTCAAAGAAAACATTCCTTTAATTTTGAAAAGAAAGAAAACTGCATTCAAAGATTTTCGAAAATTCGCTTGCCACACCCGGGAATCAAACCGACTTAAATCTGTAAAAATTACACCCTGTATTTTTATTGCACAGATCGTTAGGGTCAATTATAAGGATGAAATCTCTGTAACAAATTAATAAATTAAATGAAAGGAAAACCATGAAATCTTAAATTATTTTAATTATGTACTTACAATAAAAAGTCAACTAACTAATTAGTTGCTCAAAATGGGCTTCATTTTCTTGGATACACAAATTTATTCTTCTAACGAATTCATTTCTAGTAACTTTTAATAACGTGTTGTGGTGAATATTTTAAATCGTATTCTGAACTTCAACTCTCAACTCGTTTACATTCGTATAAGATTTCGTGTAAATTAGATTTTTAACCCCACAAAAAAATCTAAAGGGGTGTCTAAAAAAGGAGTCTGCATTAGGTACAAACACGTGCAAATTTCAATCGTCTTATCTAAATATTAATTCGTCATTTTAATGGATAAATGACGTCAATGATAATAATAATTATTAATTACTGACACAAGTAAACAGATGGATCTTTAAGTTATTGTGCTAAACTTGACCCATTCAATTTATAATTTAAGATTTCATGGTTTTCCTTTCATTTAATTTATTAAGTTTGTTAGAGAGATTTCATCCTTATTATTGAACCTAACGATCTATGCAATAAAAGTACAGGGTGTAATTTTTACAGATTTTAGTCGGTTCGATTCCCGGGTGTGGCAAGCGAATTTTCGAAAATCTTTGAATGCAGTTTTCATTCTTTTCAAAAATAAAGGAATGTTTTCTTTTAGTACAATTTTCTATCTACAGTATTAAGAGTACTTTCCCTCCAGGTGGCATTACAAAATTCCACCCTGTATAGTCATCAGGCTAGGTGACAGAGAGTGTGTCTACATGTATTTAAATATTTTGAATTTGATAAATAATAGATTTAGATATTTTTCTGCGGAAATCCATTGCAAAATACTAGGATCTAAAATATTAAGTAACAATCAACAGTTTCTTTTGCTAGTGTCTGCAGTTAGCTCAATTGTATTTGTATTTATTAATTCCATCGTAGGTGCACATTAGTTAAACTTGATGTCGATACATTCTATACTTGAGTACTATTTTAACAATACCACGCATGTAAATACTAGTTCTAATTTATTTATATTATTTGACTGTAGTTTTTTTTGTGAATAAAGATTTAAAGGAACTATTCTGCACAAAATCCAAGAATTGCAATTCGCGTTCGCCCACAAACCCACAAGTTGATATGCCATGCAATCAGAAGAGTAAAAAACCCTCCAACTCCAAGCACAAACACAACCATTAGGTTGTGTTGCTTGTTTTTTTTTTTTTATTATCAATATAAAATATTTTACATTGATATTGATCAAGCTATTGGCCACCTCAGCCTGGACAATCCCCAGAATGGGGCGTCAAAGCTTCTTGCTGTGTGGTACACACGCAATTATCATCTCGTATCATTTTTTACCTCTTCACGCCAAAACTACTGATCGGATCGGGCTAAAATTGAAATTGCATACGTCATAGTTTAAGATCTGGAATAAAACGTAGGCTACTTTTTATCCCATAAATCAGTTCCCATGGGATAGAAATAACCTCAAAACGTTTTCATAGAAACAACGCGAGCGAAGCCGCGGGCAGAAGCTGGTATTACTTAAATCTGAAACTCTACGCCAAGCAAGTGAGTTTTAGTTATTTGTTTGTTGTGCACAGTTTGTTTGTTTATTCCCGGGTTGGTTATGCACAGATGTGTGTCATTCCGACCAGACCAAACTTTTCACAAGTTTTCGGGAGTTTTGGATTTTAACTTTGCATTGGGCTGTCTCTTTGTTTAGAATTAAAATTCACAGTAACGTGGCCATTTTCACATTAACGTGTTCAATGTATACAATAAACAGACGATAAAACAAACAAAATAAACCAGCAACAACAAACTCCACAAAATGTCCTCCCCGACGCAATTAACTGCAAATGCGACATAAAAATATAATCTTGTTTCTCAATTCACGCCACACTCATAAATTAATTCCGCGCTAGGTCCCGCGGACTACGTAACGCTACGTACGGACCACGGAACCCTAAAACGAAGTACGCAAACAAATTACGTAGTCGCGCGGCGTTCGTTGAAAAATCTTCGTGAATTTATTTTCTGCTCATCCGCATTAAAATCCCGGCCTTTCTGTTATTATTTGGCCTAGAAACGGCGCTGGGCCTTAATTGGCCTATGTTCCAGAAATCATCGGTTATTGGAAATATGGAAATATTGCTATGAAGCTATGTTGCTAGATTTGTTTTACTGGTTATTGTCTTAGTGAAATAACCTGCCCGTTCCAGAGCTAGGCAAGGCTACGTTATACCGCGAGGTTCCTAGACCTAGATTATATTATATGGGAATATTTTTCATATGTCAATGTACTCACCTATGTAAATATTTGCCAAGCATTACACAATATTTTATTGTACGGCCAGGTGGGATGACGATCTGCGAAAGACTGCAGGCAGATGCTGGATGCGGCAAGCTGAAGACAGGGCGCTATGGCGCTCATTAGGGGAGGCCTATGTCCAGCAGTGGACTAATATACTAATATAGGCTGATGATGAGGATGATGATAACACAGTATTTATGTAACAAACAAACAAACACGCGCCTCTAGGCAATGCCTCAAATTGATGATAAAAAGTAAATAGCGCCTGAATTTCACTCACACACGTGTAACAAATAAAACGTTTCATATTTATATTTGAACGCGTAATGATTTCAGTTTTGTTATTTTTATTAGATAGCGTGTTATTTAGTTAACATTTTTATGTATCATATTTCCGCTCAGTAGTTTTTATAAGTATTTGATCTATCTTCTTGTAACTTATGCAATGATAAATCTCAGTAGAAATCAAATGCTTTACAGCTTTTGCAAGCTCCTTCGCAATGATTGTAGAATGAAATGGGCCCGTGTATTGAGAATGGCCCGGCAGCCGGCGGTAGAAGGTCCTCAGTGCATAAGCCGAGCACACAATTTGGCTGCGAACACAATGTCGACTGTTCACATCAAAATATGTAGGAAATTGTTGTTTGTTACGTACTTACGAAAAGGTTAGACAAGATCTTTATAATTTGACAGCTTTTGTTACGATTTAATCGCAATCGTGGTGTGGAGTAGACACACAACTTTACGAATCAATTGACATAATATTTGGTCACGTCATAATATTCGATCAAATATATTATGAAACCCAATATTTTATTACGAACATGGTTTAATTGGCAGCTCAGCGTATCCAACAGAATTCAAGGCACCGCATGATTTTCTGATTGATTTCGATAACCGAATTGGTTTCCACAAATAATGCAAGCTGTTCCCTGCAAAAAGCTAAATAATTATGAAGTTGGATAATTTGATGTAAGTGCAGGTCATACATCTAAAACATCGCAACTTAAGAGTTCATTAAAATATACTGCAAGCACAGATACCTACTTGAGCACATCGTACATGTCAATTTGACGACCTCTGTGGCGCAGCGGGCGAAGGTCTGCCTGCGACGCAGGTGGTTGCGGGTTTGATTCCCGATTCGGGATAGATATTTGTTCAGGGGTTCTGGATGTTTTTCTATGTATAATAAAAAATATCTATCTATGTATGTAGTGTATTGTATTATGTATATCAGTTATCTAGTACCCATAACACAAGCTCTGCTTAGTTTGGGGCTAGATAATGCTGTGTGAATGGTCCAGCATTATTTATTTATTTATTTATAAATAGACCGGTGAGTGAGTATGTTGAAAACAATAGTGATATTTTTCATTGCTTCACAAAAAAATATACATACACATAAACTTGAGAACCTGATATCGCATAGGCTAAATTATACTAAGAGCTTCCTCTTTAAAAGAGTCACCCATCAAATGTTTCAAAGGTTGGCTGCAATGAGGTGTTAGTGAGAAAATGAAAAAAGTCCCGTTCAATAAAGAGTCCCGTTCAATATTCATCGCATCGCGGGCGTCTGATCCCACTTCCGATGACTCCGACTACAGCCCCCCGATGTATGTACCCGCAACGCGGCCTTGGGCTTACAGACTGATCATAACCAGCCTTCATTATTTTGAAATAGGTCCTACTTAAAAGTCTGTGCCTTTTATAATTACTCGGTTAATGGTTTCGGTACAACATCGTAGTCGTAGTGAAATAATGTCATCATCGGCCCTTTCCACATGCATACGGCATGAATGAGACCGTACCGAGCCGTGTGTCGCCCGTGTGATCCACTATGAACGCGGTTTCGACGCGGCAGCAGACTTTACAGTTGCTATTGACTTAAAAATAAAGGTTCCGTTTGTTTGTAAGACCTTGTTTCTTGCCAAATATTATGATTGGTCTAGGTCGACATGAAGTAGGTACCCTGTATATTTTGGTCGAGGGAGAGAATCAATACAAATTTTTTGAGTTAATAAACAACAAATAAACGGTTTTAAATTTTTTATCGTTATTTGTGATTCCTTGCTTCTTATCAAATTTTATGATTATAGGTAAGCGAGAAGTACCCTATAGATTTTGGTCTATAGGAAGAATTAAAAGTTTTCTTATTATTGAATAATCTACAAATTTACGGTTTTAGGATCTTTTCCTTTACTTGTGCTATAAGACCTTGCTTCTTACCAAATTTTATTATTGTACGTCAACGGGAAGTACCCTATAGGTTTCGGGTGCATGTGATTCCCTTGGAAATTTCAAAATTTTCGGACATAAACGGCTGTAACTTTTGAGTGCCGACTTAGAAGATTAATTTATTAATTTTATTAACTTTAAATTCACTGCTATAAATTGCTGCGTCACCTAGGATCTTCAAAAGTACAAAACAGATAAAGGTGAAATTTCGCATACATTTAAAATTTAAGAAAATACTTCATAATTTTAAATTTTTATTTTTGATATTACATTATTTCAATTTACTGAAGGTGTCAATAGTTTATTGTCAAATAAAAAAAATCTAATAAAAATATCTATGAAAATCCATTTCCAACGTGTTGATTTTTTTTAATTTTACGAAATATCAGCCGGTACCTATGGTTACTATCATTCTACCTAGGTCAAACGACAAAAAGATTTTACTCCAAGTCTGCAAAATAAGATCGGCTCCGATCTTTTTCGGAACAATAATTTAAAATAGACGGTCAAGTGCTTGTTCGGCCACGTGCAGTGTAAATAGTTGCACGGTTTCATGGCCTGTCTCGTGAAATTTGAAGCCAATTCTTATTAAACTAGATTTCTTAGAGGCAGATCACAATCTCACCTGCTGAAAATTAACGATTTGGCCACTTGTTCCTGGACTGGTTCCCGCAACTAGGCCACAGATGGGCCCTTTTTGCGTGGTACTCGTTAAATAATACCTACCCGATAAATAGTGTTAATAATAATGTGTTCAGATCGCGTAAATAACGCTAAGCTAAATCTTAAATAGCCTAAAATGTGCTAAAATGTTGATTGTCGGACAATGGCTCATAAAATGTCATAAGCGAGCTATTTGCAGTATTGCAGTAGCCTATAATGAAACCCATCTATCTAATCTGGACTGATTGATATGACAATAGAGTATTTATTCTAATATACTCCCTAAAAGCTGTCAGCTACGATAACGTTTCATATCATTTGTTCTCAAAAATACAACGAAGGTCATAAATTGCCCGACAAAATCTTAATGTCTGCCACCCACTTCGATGTCCTTAGTTCTTTCCCAGCACCCCCGCAAGGCGCAGTCGGTCAAAAGGTACCTAAATCCATTGAATCCATTCTCCGCCTCCCAGTCTGCCATTAAGGCAGCATTACCAATTAGCCCTATTCATTTAATTCCATTCGCCGTCGCGGCTACAACAATGCTTTAATGGTAATAACTGCAGTTACCTTTTTCATTTCCGCGGAGAAATAACTAAGTAGCGAGTTTTTGAGCTTAAAATCTGGAGTTACAGCAGTAAGGTTGTCGAGAAGCAGTATCTCAGCCTGAGATCCTCGCTCAAATTGATTGGAGTCAGAACTTGCGGATATTGATCAAGATGTCGAATTTACTATAAGTAGGTATAAGTGTACTATAAATGTTTGACGAATTCGTCATGAATGTAAGCGGGATAACTATGAACCTGGTTTGTGTTGGAAGAACAACGACGTTTCATCCCCCGCTAAGGAATTTTTATGATTTTCTGTAGCATATAAAAACTTTCATAAAGAATAAATGCGTGTTAAACAAAACAATGCGTGGGCTAATGCCGTGATAAATTTTATCGGAAAATAATGGACCATGTTATGCTTGCTTATAATTTTATTAGTTTCGTAATATCTAGTGCTGAAGAAAATGATTTACATAATAAGTGATACAAAGTTATGCTGACAAGCATCAAGGAACTATTTATCGTCTCAAATTAAACCAGCATTTCTGGGAATGTCCCCTATCTTGTGCCGGCAGCTTGAGGGGCAGAAAAAACGGAAAGCAAGCCAAGTTCGACACAATCCGCGCCTAACGAGCTGCTCTCCGGGTAATTAACTATTTGTTTGCAAAGTCAAAGAGTGGAGTCGCGCCCGGCCCGGCGTCGCGGCGTAGCGGGCAAGCGGGCGCGGCCGGGGTTGTGCCTGTGGCTCAACTGATTGCTGGCGGTTTACTGGAAGCATGAGGCTTGTGGGTTTCTAATTAGCATCATCACAATAAGCACAACTTTGATAGGTAGACGCATTAGAGTAGCATTGAAGAAAAGAGCATAAACAGACACGGCTTGACCCGCCGCGGCCCGTGCAGATACAGACGGTAATAAACTCACAAGTGTTGTTGTTGTTTGTGTTCAGTTACAATTCGGTTCCTCGATTTGTCGATATCGACGACCATTATTGGTAGAGATAGTTCCATAGAAACATTATTTTAAGCAAGGTTTATACCTTAATAGTAGTGGTAAGACAGTACCTATATATGTATGTAGTCCGGTTGACGTTAACGTAACCGGACTACTGAGACTACACCGTGTTTACTTCTATCTGCGGCTTCAACCGCGCGGTACTCGGGTTATATTACTCGGATGTACATGAGTACTACTACTAAAGCCCACGCGAATGAAATCGCGGCGGGTCAGCTAGTTTATTTATAATATTTGATAGCAATTTTCTTTGTGAATAAAGATGATTATCTTTTAAGTCCTACATTTAATCACAAATCTGATTTTAATGATTATAAAGAACTGAAGCGTTGTAATTTGTATTTGGTACTTTAGTAGCCGAAGGTTCATATTGTCTATTAGTTTTTGGAGTTTGTAAACGTTTTCGGTGTATGTTTTAAAATATTTCTGCATAAATGGACTGTGTGAGTACGTAAACTATCTATTATGTCTAAAATAAATTTGATTTAATTTATTTATTTACTGTAATTTCCAACATCAACAAAACTATAGCCCTGTAGCTCTTGCAGCTTGCGCCACCGGTAAGTAGGCATTTCGGCCTCGAACGTTCGCAACTAAAGTTTTTAACTTGATGAAAACAAAATGAGGTTTTTAATAGAATTTTTAACCATTCTGCAAATGGCTTTGTCGACGCGCGGACACGATAAGCGATGGGCTTTATTATAATTTACTGATTTACTTAACTTCCTTCTTGTTCATGATTTTGTTTGAGTGATTTCTGAAGTTTGTTTTAATTAAATTAAACCTAAGAATTAGGTTCGTACATGAAATAGGTAAATACCAGAGCCTTTACACGAAATCAGAGAAACGTTGTGAAGAGAAAGAGAGAAGTGAACGTTAAATGAGCGTTTTAAATAACTTGATGTCTGTTCCACAGACGCATGATTGAGGCATTTATAAACACAATTATATAGGTACATATAATTCTAAAATACATAGAAAAAGCACTCAACTTTCCGACCTCAAATAAAGATCTATAAACCAGACATTTGATATCTTTTCACTTTCATCTTCGACAGAAATATCTTCATTATTCTGATAATGTAGAATACTGGCTTAGATTTTCAATAATGTAAAATAGCGACTGGGGAGGTTCTGTGTTCTGGTTTTGACTCATGAATAACAAAATATACAGAGAGTCTTTCACAAGAATATTAATAAAACTACTTACTTACTCTCGCGACACCCGCGCTCTGTTACGTTTTACGAGAAACATACATTATTTAAAGTGTTCTTCATAAAGTGTGATAATACTACGTTTTACTGAAACTTGCCTGAAGATGACTTGGATTTAATGAGTTTTATAAATCTTTATTTATTCTTGCTGTTTTTACAGTTGGAAGCATTTTATGTGATCGAATGATCTCAGTTTATTATCATACTTTTAAACCTACACTGATAATATTTCCTCTTAAGAATTCCCACGTTCAAATATATTTCTTTATTCCCCAGTAAGTTCACTTCAAAGTAAGGGAAGAACCACAAATCCATTGATGGCGTTCGGTTCGCGTCAGCATGGGCGGCGCTCGACTCGAACGCGCGATATGAATAATATTTGGGAATGTTTGCGAGGCGCTTTTCATTTGAGGCGATGCCTTTTGGGTGCCTCCCGCCTACGGGGGCGATTGAAGTTTCTACTCAGCTCACACATTTTGTTAAGAGGGAGCATTGCGCGGCATTTTGTGAAAAGGATAGGCATAGGATTTCGCATTTATAGGAGCGGGACATTGGATACGTTTTTGGAACGGCGTAATCGCAAAAATGATGTTTTCGCTTATTTACAAGAAAACTACATAACTTATGAACAAGCTGTATTAGGGCACCAAAGAATTTGTAATGACCTACGATGCAAAACAAAAATCATTTCTATAGGTCGCAGGGTTCCTGAGATCTCAACCAAATTAGATGCAAAACAGTGCATTATCATGATGTTACTATTGTATTTTTTTCGTAATCGTGCTTTAAATTTTAAGGAACCAAAAAAAATATGTTGAATTTTATGCAATTCGAGTTTCTTACCACGGGAATCCCGTGCGAGTATTGCTGAGATCTAGGCCTTGTTTGACAATCAGTGCAAGAGAATAAGCGAGTAGTATTTCCGGCATAATGCAGTATTTCCGGACTAACAAAACAAAGCTTTTCAAAATTATTTAATTCAAAAATAAAGTACTTAAGCATCTAACTAATTGAAATGAATATGCGGCGTCGTTCGATGTTGTCAAGTCATTTTAGCCGAAAAATTCGAGCTGCTCGTGTACAGCTAGTAGCTGTACACGAGCTTCCAGCTGGTTAACTCGAATTGTTATGTGAAACCCTAATATAACTGGACTGTACTATGATGTTTTGAGCAGATTAATTCCGCATATTATTATTATTTTTACCGGTAGATTGTTTGCAAAAGTCTGTAGTTATCTCAATTGTCTTAGTTGCAAATATAGCTGATAGTTCTGATTTATTCTATTACTTGTTTGTAATTTTCTTTGGTAATAAATGAATAAGATTTTAAACCGGTAAAAACACAAAAATACAAGAAGTGCTTTTGATAAACCGTTAAATTTAAACTAAAAGGTAGGAGGACTAAACAAACTACACCCGGAACCGTTGGGCGCGCGCGGCCCGCGCCGCCGCCGCGCCGACGTGTTCCGGAATCCCGCACGACAACACTTATTAATTAAAACACATAAACAACAACACACAAATATTGACGGGATTTCACGAGGTTATGGAGAAAGCTTCCAGTAAGCTTCGTTGCGGTTATTTGTAAAACTGCCGAACGAAGTTTATTGTACCACCCCGTCTGTTTTGTTCTTTCATTTCCAGTCCATCCCCAGGTTTTCCTGGAAGATATCACTCTCAGCGATAAGGCCGCCCTCTATACTTTCTTTTTTCTAAGTATTTTCTCTGTATTGTTTTCTGTATTTGTGTGTTATAATAAAGTGTTTTCTATCTATTTATGTGTCTCATTAGACTGGGAAAATAAAATACCTAAATCGGTTTTCTATACGTATTGAGTAGGTAAGCTTTTATATTCTAATAGTAGGTACGTAGTTTGTACAGCCGTGGCGTAAGAATCGACCCCTAACTCAAACCGTCGAGCAGCGTCCTCCTGTTCATTTTGAATACCTCAACTGCGGACTATTCTATGTGTCTGTGTGCGCCGGAGCTGTCGTCGTGTCTGCCACGTGCCTACCTGAGTTGAGGCCGGCGGGCTACGCTGCAGCTGTCGACGATGACTTGTTCGAAGATGCAGCGGAACAGGGCTGTGACCTTGGAGGTCAGCCTCCAGCTGCCTCCTCGCCAGCACCAGTGCTGGCGAGGAGGCAGCTGGAGGCTGGAGCTGAGGCTCCCTCGGACCGCGGCCGCGAGGTCTCCGATCCCTCCCGCGCTGGGCGAGCTGGGCTGCGAGCTTATAGCCGAGACAAACAATAGGTTATAGTTTCTAATCATCTTCTGTATAACTTGGTATTACCTCATTGCTCGACATTAAGTCTCAATATCATTGGATTTAATTTTATCCAATGCGAGGTCCTGGATTCAAATCCCAGGTCGGGCCAATTAGTTGTTATTGGGATTTTTCTAGCAAGATAAAATTCACAGAAGCAGCCCGGAATCAGGAAGTTGGCGGTATTGCACCCCCGGAAAGCACATTAAGCCGTTGGTCCTGCGCTTGACCTCTCCCTGGTCGTGTCGGTCTGCCGTCCCATCGGAATATGGGCTGGAATATCTGGCACCGCGCATCAGCTTGCCATACAGCGGGGCAATGCAGCCAGCGTAGCGGGGACGGGACCACTTCTATTGATATTGATGAGTTGAGCAATAGGTATGCAGATTGCTTGCAACAGTCTGCAGTTAGTTCAATTGTTTCAATTGTAAGTACTAGTTCTTATTTATTTCTATTGTAGTGTACCTAGGATACCTACGTCATGCTCAAACGAGAAGGCGACCGCGGCACGCGAGCGCGCCGCCAACACTGGCGGGCCCGCGGAAGTGCGCGCGATATATTTATGTTTGTTGTCCCGCTCGCACACAACTAGCGCTGTCTCAACTCACCGGCCTGGAAAGTCGGCGCCTGCGCATCGAGCCTCAGGATTGGTCAAATTATCATTTCTCGCTCTTCGTTAGATGACCTAAGGAATTACCTTAATTTGTAATATTTATACGCATGATTCCTCAATAAAAACACAGTTAAAATTGAATCGACTTTTACTTCTAAATAGTAGTGAGCAAATAGGACCCTTCCTACACTATTATTTGATTTCTCAGTGATTATTAAATCATTTTCTTTACTTCTTGCGATCCCCAATCCTCCTGCAAAGCGTGCAATCCGACCCCTGGCGTCACCCCCTCGCCCCGCGGGCTCGCCCGGCGCCCGGCGGCGGCGTGCGTGCTGAGGACCAGCAGCAGGCACATATTTCATACTAGTTCCTGCCCGCGGATTCACACGCGTTGTTTCTATGGAAACGTTTAAGGTTATTTCTATCCCATGGAAACTGTTTTGTGGGATATTAAGTAACATATGTTTGATTCCAGGCTTAGAGCTACATCTAAGCAAAATTTCAGCCCGATCGGTTCAGTCTTTTGGTGTGAAGAGGTAACAGACATTCATCCATCCATCTATCTATCCATCCGTACATATAAACATTCAAACTTTCGCATTTATAATATTAGTGTTATGATTTAGATACCTATTTGCAGAAGCCAAAACCTTTTAAACTACAAAAGAATTCTGTGACTTTTAGATAATGTTTCTGCTTGTAATAAATATCAAATTCCTACTTGACTTGCCCGTAGAAGTAGAAGTGAATCATGTAGCCACTATCGATGCCTGCGTGGGGTTTATTCCACTTGGCACCTTTCCGCATGACCCACTTTAATGGCGAAAATATAAGGTACAATCTTCAAGGAAAATTCAGAACAATGAAGGTACACATCAATGTGAGCTTTGGTTAAAAATAATGAAGAAGCAAAAAGGAACCAATCGAGACTTGCTGTTTTACCGGTTTCTTTAGAACATGCATTAGGTAGGTATGTAGGTAGATATCTAATATGCAACAAGGAAATCAAGAGGAAATCAAAGAGCACACAACTGTGTAAAAGTCAAGAACAAAAATATAGGTGTGAAATGTAACGCGCCGCAATCGCGTTCAATTGAGCACGCGCGCGTTATCGGCTGAATTACAGCGCTCGCCGTATTTACGTGCTCACTAGGTACGGACCCACTTATATCTAGGTATCTATTATCTACGGACTGCAATGGCTACGGCTACGGCTGCGCGCTGTTCCGCGGCTGGAAGTTCACGAGAAAATATTGACGGAAATTGCATGAGAGAGTCAGACCAACAACGTGCGAAGCTGAACTTCGTACGTTACTTCGTGAGTCGCACTTCACTCCGCTCTAATCGGAGAACAGTTGTATTGTTTTCTTGCTAATGGGATCTTTCTACCAAGAAAAAACTCACAGTAGCAGCTCGGAGTCAGGAAGTTGGCGGCGTTACACCCCCTGCCTCGGAAAGCACGTCAAGCCGTTGGTCCGGCGCCTCTCCCCGGTCGTGTCGATCTGTCGTCCCATCAGATAATGAGAGTGAGGGAATAGAGAGTGCACCTGTGTTTGCGCACACTTGTGCACTATAATATGTCCTGCGTGTCTGGCTAGTCTCCAATGAAACTGACCGCCGTGGCCGAAATTCGGCTAGGAGGACTTCATTATATTGTCTTCATGATCGTTTTTAAGAATTGACGTCATATTTAGTCGCCCTTGGCTTTTAAAATTCACATATTGTGTCGATGGAATTTCCAGAAATTGCGACGAGAGTGAATTGAAACATTTAAACGGTGAACACTAACATGCCACGGACAGTCGGACACTCGCATTAAACATCACTAATTGGAAGGCGCCACCGCACGCGGCATCAGCGGGCGCCGCTGCGCTGATTTGCGGTGGGCGCCACCCACGCACTCGCGTCCAGGCAGGCGCCTGGAACTGTCATGCATTTGTGGACGCGGCCAATCAACAACTATGCCACTTTACTTATGAAATTCACCTATTTGTTATGTTTCGTTTGGATAACATCACGAAAAAAGCAGGTTATTTCAGTTTTACATAAACAAAACTTTCGCTTCAGCTGGTTATTGTAAACTGCGGGGTATTTTTACATGAAAGTGCTCGTCGGAAATTTCGTTTTTGACACATTTTCAACAACACTTGAACCATGTCTCCCTATAATACATCGGGTAGATACCTTGTCAAGTGCTCGAACCAATCGACCAGAGGAGCAAGTCACCTCGCCTCGAAACTTACACTACGGCTACCGGTACTGGTATTGTTATAGCTAATTAAGTAATTACTTATTGCACAAATTAATATTGTTACTTTTAAACCGCAAGTTCACGCAAACAGAGAAGGCCTTCCTCGCAATCGACTTCGAAACGCTCTCAAACAGACAAGCGAGGCTGCGATCGTAGCCTCGCTTCTCTGTTTGCGAGACGAGTGGGTTAGTATTTATCCAAACCACCTCATCTGTTCTCGCAAGATCAGATGTTTCAGATGGAGTCTGTTCTACTCCAGTGCGTGGTATTTTATTTCCAATCCCAAATTAACTTTGTGAGGAAAGAAATCTATCATTTATATACTTCCGTTGACCAGCAGTTGGTTAGTGTCAATGGAAGACGTTAGGCTGGTGGCAGCCACGACCCGTGTGGTGGCTGCTTTCAACGAGAGATAGTGGAACACGTTGTGGGACTCTGCACGGCCACAGAGAAGACACAAGAGGGGGCTGAAGAGTCTCATTGAGGCATCAACCCCATCCATACCCACCGAAAAGCTGAACGGAAACTGTCAGTCAACCATCCGAATACTTCCTGTAGACCTAGAATCATGAAATTTGGTGAGCAGCAAGGTCTTATAGCACAAGTAAAGGAAAAAATCATAAAACATGTAAGGCAAGCACCGTATATTATAGGGTACTAATATTCAAAATATTCGGATATAACGGCTGTAACTTTTGAGTGCGTTGACTTAGACTCAAAAGTTACAGCTATTTATATCATGGCTCCAAGAGGTCAAAGACTTGAGTATTTGACGTTAATTTAAACTCGATACGTCCACGCGTTCCTGAGAAAAGAGGATTGATTGACGAACAGACAGACAGACGAACCGAAAGACGAAGTGATCCTATAAAGGTTCCTTTTTTCCTTTTGAGGTACGGAACCCTAAAATATAATTTTTGATTCTCGCCATGGACATAAATACCACCTACAGGATACCTACTTCCCGTTGACCTAGAATCATGACAATAATAAACAAAAGGCACAAGGTCTTACGAAACCCTCAGTGCGCGAGTCCAACTCGCACTTCACGTTTTATTTCCACTTGTGCTGAACAATCCATACATCATCATACATATTTTTCCCCAAACGGGAATCGAACCGGCAGGTTGACCTTCGCCCGCAGCGCCACAGAGGTGGATGCTATCGTGACTAGGAGTTCTTACGTTCTTACCCACTGCTAACGTTATTATGGCGTTTCTACATTTCCGTTTCCGGCCTCATTACTGCATCTTGTTAGCCTCATTATGGCTGCACTAACTAGATGAATTCTCCATTTTCGTGTTCACCTATTGTGGCTCCCCCAGACTCCTGGCGGGCTTTTACATATAACAATAAGTTTGGCTTCAACATTTTGAACTTGTAATTTTTTTACACGACTGCCCGAATATAATAGTGCAATGCTTATAAGGTACAAGTGAGTTTTTTTATTGTACCATACATTTGAAAAGCCTGAACAGACTTTCATGTATTCATAATCATGGCATCATCCCAATGAAACCAGCAATATTTTTTTTTAAGTAAGGCAGTCATGTTTTTGACGTGACAACGTCTTATAATTCGATAGAGCCGGCTGCACGCACGAAAAAACATGACGTCATGCGGCGTTACCTCGTCATGCGGCGTTACCTCGCTCTGAGTTGTCACGTTCAACTATCGTCAGTGAACCGACTTTACAGACAACCAATTTTTTTTGTCATTGTGTAAGATAGGCTTTATCCTTTGTTAATTTTGCGTTATTTACACACACTCTCGCCCCAACGAGTGAAAGGCAAATGATTATCTAGGATTGTTCCTCGCAGTGTGTTATTAAGTACAATTATGACGGAATGAATTTAAGTAAAGGGCACATTACTAATAGCATTAACGTACGCAAACACTTGAAAGAACATTGGAACATTAATTTGGCTCGCTACTTGCCGCCGCCCCGCGCCGCCGCCCCCGCCGCCGCCTCCGCCGCCTTGTGGCTGAAGTAAAGAGAACAAGAATATTACAAAGATAGTCATTTATCTATGAACAATAAGCAAAATCATTTTTTATACAGTTATTTGGATAAACAAAACTCAGCATAACTGCTTCGTCTACGCATATCGGAACTGACGAGAGCTTCGATATTTATAAAGTTGACAGATTGCTTGTGTATGAAAAATTGTATTATTTCATTAAGTCAAAGAAAATAAATACGTGTACGGAGTGAGGACTTAATGATGATAGCGCACTTTCAGTGCCCGTGGTGAGAGAGCATTGAGCGTGTTGTAGCGCCCTCTGCGCAACGTACAGTCTGCCCAGTAAATAAGAATACAGAGAGAATAAGAATCTTTTATTCAAAATTTACAGGATAGCCCTTATATTAAAGTTAATCATAGCTATTTCAAATAAACGTCAAGTGAGAGTCGATCTCGCGTACTAAGGATTCCATTTAGTTGTAATACCTTGTTTCTTGCCAAATATCATGATTCTAGGTCAACATGAAGTATATTTTGGTCCAGGGGGAGAATCGTTTTTTTTTTCTTTTCAAATTTACGATTTACGGATTTTCCCGTTTTTTGTGCTATAAGACCTTGCTTTTTGCCAAACTTCACGATTCTAGGTATATGGGAAGTACCTATATATACCAAAAAGTGATCCTATAAAGTTTCCTTTTTTGAGGTACGGAACATTTAATTAAAAGACACCTTAGTACAAACATATAAACGCATTTAGTATGTATGTAGAATAGAGCTCTAATACTAAAATACTATCTGATCCCAACCATAACCCAGTTGGGATCTTAATGACCCTTTTCAAATATTCGAAAATGTAAGATTTATAACCTCGCGGTGGGCAGCGGCAACCAGAACTTGAAACAAAATCAAATCACACCCACAACAACGTTAGGTCCCATTCCAACGGCTCTACTCCACCTTTTAATAAACAACTTCAACTTTATGACTCTCTCCTTGTTAATAACATTATTGCCGAGCTAATACTGCGATGCGGAAAATTATTAAACAATTTGTTGAAAGGAAAATAGACGATGCACTTTTATACAGCTTGCGCGTAATTGAATAGCGGCAAGAGTTGCTCATTCTACCCACGCAGGTGTGTCGGCGCGGGCGGAGCCAGGCGCTCACACCATGTCTACATTCTACCCACGCAGGTGTGTCGGCGCGGGCGGAGCCAGGCGCTCACACCATGTCTACATTCTACCCACGCAGGTGTGTCGGCGCGGGCGGAGCCAGGCGCTCACACCATGTCTACATTGTTATTGTAGAGTGGAATTTATCATCGTTATATTTAGAAAACTATTATATCGGCTGGACGCTTGAGTGGATATTGTAAAGTTTTTGCATTAGTTTGGATTGGGTAAGCTGGGTAGGTAAACTTTGGAACTACTCAACTGATAATAAATAAAACGTCAAGTGCGAGTCGGACTCCCGCACTAAGGGTTCCGTATAATTGTATGACCTTGTTTCATGCCAAACAAATATCATGATTCTAGATCAACGGGGAGTAGGTGCTCTTTACAGTTTGCTCCATATCGCGAATCAAAAATTAGTATTTGTTGTTAAGACTACAAATTTACGGTTTTCGGTTTTTTTTCCTTTACTTGTGCAATATGAGCTTGCTTCTTGCCAAATTTCATGATTCTAGGTCTACGGGAAGTACCCTATAGGTTATAATGTGCATGTGATTACCTTGGAAATTTCAAAATATTCGGACACTAACGACTGTTACTTTTGATTGCGTTGACCTAGAAATTTTATTTATATTGAGGATTCAAAAAGTTACGGATTTGAGTATTTGATGTTAATTTTAACTCGAAACGTCCATGCGTTCCTGAGAAAAGAGGGTTGACAGACAGACAGACAGATGGACAAAAAAGTAAGTAAGTAAGAAAATCATTCATTCGTCGCATAAAACACACACATACAATTGGTTTACTTATTACAAATCGGCAAAATTTAAACATCATAGTTCTTACAATTAAAAGTAAAACAGAAAGTAGAGGCACTTCTCATACCAGTGCTAGTCCCGCCGCTAGGTTCCTTTTAATAAAACAACTGTTTTCGACATGACTTATAGTAGATTGACATGATTTTATAGTAGTTTAAAGGAACTGGGCTTAAACACTAAGTACCTGCTAACAATACAAAGTGCTGCTGATAATTTTAAACAAAAATACGTGAGTCAAAAGTGATCCTATAAGGGTTCATTTTTTACTTTAGAGGTACGGAACCCTAAAAATCAGATGGGGTAGCAAGTTGTAGGTTACATATTTAAAAAATCAAGTTAGTTCAAGACACCCTTTACTCTTGTTGCTCAGCGACCAAAGTAGTTTAGTGCCTCCGATACAAGACTTAACATCTCGGTTCTCTCGCCTGCTGATAGCGACAAGTTCACGGATATCGTATAATACAACTAACACAGCCCAAAAGATAAAGACACATCTCACGTACGTGGGCAATTATTAAATGTTCAAACCACCGCCAGCGCTCGGCCTAGACCAACACGAAACCATCCAACACACAAGAAAGGTCATTATTTAATGCTGCGTCCAAACACCACCCGCTCTGTAACAAAGTGCTACATGGCTACATTCCTTGGCGTGTTGCATCGCACCGCAGGTACAAGATAGCAATCGGTTCCGTGCGCGCTATCAGCAGACACCTCGACGTGTCTACGTGTCTACGTGCAGCCGACGTGTATCTCCGTGCAGTGCAGGTGCAGCCTACGAGTCATTTAACCAGCGACAGTAATTAATGTTATGAGCGGGTAGTTGCTCGAACGGCTCGGTACGTTTGTTTAATTGATTCACTTACTTTTAGCGAGTTTGTTTGTTCGCTGGAAGTTTTAATATTGAAGGTGTTGGTAGTCATAGAGAATTTTCGAGCTTTCTGCGGCTGCGCTGGATGTGAACGAAGAGGTCTGAGAAACGTTTTTTTTTTGTAGTCTACTTTTACACTTGCTGTCATTATTTGAGATTTGAAGAGCGGTAAATATTTCCCGTCCCTTTCTTCGTTGAAATATCCAAAGGAACTGCGAAAAGAAATATTGGGTAATATCCTTTCTCTTCTGAAATCTGCCACCTGCTCTTCAGACTGCAAATCCCCCTCGCGTTCACTGCCTAGCTTCCAACTAGTCTTCAGTGCTACATGAGATTCAATTGCGACAAGTGCTCATATATACGACCGAGAGCATTATGCTGATACGTTTTTGCGTTTTTATTATTTTCCTACAGCATGGCGTTTAGTAATAACCACGTAGCGCACGTGGTTACGAAGCGCCATGCTGGTTAGTGCGGAGGAAGTTTTAACTGGTTTTATTGGCGTTGGAACAGGAACACGAGCATCGGAGCAGCGCAGGTAAATGCAGTGATTAGAGTTAGTGCGGTGATACCATCAGACAAATGGTGCGGCGGTGCGGCGGTGCGGCGGGCGCGGTTACCAACCGTTATTATCTAGTTGTACCTGCTGTTGAGACAGGCTTTATACTCGATTCTCTTGTAACATTCAGTAGAGTAACTATTGATCTATTTCAAAGTCTTCATACAGAAAGTAACCCACGATTCGGCACTAATGCGCCCCCGAGATTGCGCCCAGAAGGTCCCATATCTCCGCATTCCTAAAGGCTCGACATTTCTCCGCAGCCACCGTTCGCATAACGACAAAAAATGATAGTCATAAACCCTGTATTCAGTAGTTTTTCGACAGTAATCGCCCATATCAGAGGCATTTCGGTTATTTTCCTCTATCGGGGAACTTTACCCGACAAAGGCAATTGCGTAAAGATATAAACAAACATCTAAATCGAGAACGAAATTTAATAGCTCCCTATAATAACCGAATGAGGGTCTAAAAATTATCATAACCCGAACACTACAGGCGACCTTGAAGCAAATCCGAAAGTTTCCTACCACCCAGCCTGTCCTGCAAAAGGAACCGTATCTCAAGGGAATAAGGAAGCCAGCTTGTGCACAAAAATAAGTTGGTATTGAAGTACATCGATGCTGAAAGGATCGAGGACTTAGCCAATGTTTTATTCATGAGTTGAATTGGTGTTTGTCCAAATTTGACGTGCCATATCTTGCAAGCAGGATTGAAATTTTGCCAATAAAAACTTATTCTATTTTAGAGTTTATGGCGGGGTATTGTTTTACGCTTTATGCGACAAAAGGGTGTCATTTTATTGGGTTTGTAGGAGAGGAGAGGAGAGGGAACCGGTTTGTTTGAATAAAATGTGCATAAACGATGAGACGGCGTATTATGTTCCTTATTACGTGTTTGTCACCAAATAGTTGAGAACGAGGGAGCGACCACCTGACATCTATTACGAGTATTATTGATTCATTTCATTTCATTCCTTTCACGCCTACATTGAAATTTGTCCTTTAAATCTAATTCCTATGATCATTAATATCATTGGACTCATATTTCACATTCCAATGCCGGAAGTATTGCGGATTTGCTAACTGAGAATTCAATCTAACTTCAGCTTTGTTTTTCTACCTCCTTTCCAAAGCAAAAGTTAACATTTAATTTATTTTAGACTGGGAGATCGCTGTTTTAATAGGTTCTCATAAGAAACCCTAAACAAAAGACTTGACGACCTCTGTGGCGCAGCGGGCGAAGGTCTGCCTGCGACGCAGGAGGTTGCTGGTTCGATTTCCGCCTCGGGACAAATGTTTGTACGATCTGCAGACATTTGTCCAGGGCGTTCTGGATGTTATCTATGTATAATAAAAAATATCTATGTAGTGTATTGTATTATGTATATCAGTTATCTAGTACCCATAACACAAGCTCTGCTTAGCTTGGGGCTAGTTATTGCTTTGTGAATTGTTCAGCATTATTTAATATTTATTTATTTGTTTATTTAAAAAAACCATACAGGTAACGTCTCGTATGGTTTCTTAATCAAATACTCCAGTCAAAAAACTTCGAATAGGGTTAAAGGTTTTTCTAGCACAACATTTTCAGATTTAATTTTAATAAAATGTACACGTACGTACAGAAACTGCTCATATTCGTTATTTTGTTATCTGCAAAGATGATAAACAATCCCGCAGTACTTAACCTCAAATTAACATTCTTGTTGTTGATTTTTAAACACAATTTTTAAGTACTTGCCAATTTATTATATATTGCCAATAAATATTGCTATCCATTATACCTACCTTTATCTTGACTATTGAGATGGTAAATAAATGCAGTAACTAAATGTAGGTACTTACCTGTGATCAGATAAGAGACCAGATAAAGACCCTAAAAATTTTACACAACGAGATGACTATTTGTTCCCTCTCTTGCACTACCAATTCAGGAATTCTCATTATTGTTTTCGAGAAGATTCGAGAACATTAGATATTTTTGCGGGAAAACTTGGAGCAATTTTTGACCGTGGCTCGAAACTCTTTGCAATTGAGTTTGGAGCGTAATATATTTGCATGATATTGAAAAAGTTTCTAGATAATTATGATTTAATAATCTCGCCCTTAATTAATTTTATTTTTGAACGACTTCCTTGGAAATGAAAAGTAAAGTACTCGTCTGGTAGGTACCTATTTAAATTTTTAAGTAAAAATACGCCATTACGAGGATTTTGTAGTCCATCGAAATATTAATTAATTTCGAGTGATTGCTTCTCGCAACTTCAAAATAAATTTTCACTTGTTGACAGTTTTCTGTTTGGTATTCATTTAACCCGATTAAATCTGGAAAATTACGGTCGTGCGGGAGAGATTTATGTCTGGTCACTAAATAAATACCAGAAATTAACGTCTCATCAAACCAAATCAGTTCTAGTTTTTTTTTATTATCATGTAATTTTTAAGTATATCTGCGGAAACTTGTAATTAGCCTTCAACAGACATGCATTGGTCTATCCAGGCATGTTCTATAATGTTCATCTGAAATTTGTAAACCTAGCTGTAAGTTTCTCCAAAATTGTAAAAATAAAATAAATAAATAAATTAATAAAATAAAATAATACTTAGATATATTAATAAGTACTACTAATATTAAATACCATGAAAAACCAGAAAACCTCTTCAGATTTTCTGGTTTAGTAGGTACAGTCAAAGTTAATGTAAAGTTTGCTTGCAGGGCCCGCGCCACGCCGATAACAATTACGCCAACAAACCAGTGTTCTGGAACCGTTGCGTATTGCGTATTTCATTGACAATTTGCAAGTGAAACGTATAAAGAAGGCTTTGCCGGAATGAAGACGAATGGCCCGCATGGCGCTCCGCGACCCTCGGCTTGGGATACGTGACCCAAATAGACTCGCTTCAAAATACAACATCTATGAACATGGTTTCGTAAAACAACAGTTTTTCAGATTTTTTCCAACACACAAATCCGACGATTTGATTCCCGGTTCCTACCCTGAGGTTTACGCTATAATATCTTAAATTTTTGTTTATTTTTTTCATTTATTTATGGAGAAAAGAACATAATTATTAAGTTAAATAATAAATTAAATTTATTGAAATAATAATGAAAAAAAATGCGTCCAATACAGTTCCAGAGCTAATGTTAAACATTGTACCTGCATAAACATATAATAAAAGTTATTCTTTTTTGATCGTCAACCTCTCTGGCTACTTCCTCAAGGGGAAACTGGCATATGTTGGCCATTTTGTATCAAGCAAAAATGTAATCCATAAGTTCCACCTCACCACCATGGAAACAACGTCCATAGCAGATTGAGTATCATTTATTTTATTTATCGTCGACTACCCTCTTCCCGGGCCGCCCCGCAAGCAAAGTGAATTTTGATGCGTTCCCTTTTATGTCTCAATGAAACGTTTACAGTTCCAGTTTTTGTCTCCCCAGTCTTATTGAGCCGCGGGATGGCTTTGTCGCGATCAGAATACCCACACAAATACCTAAAAATGGTCGTCTACATCGGGTATAAAATGCGATTTGGTTGGTCCATTGCATGAACGTCTATGTAAATGTAAGGCGATGTAGCTTGAGTGTAGGCTTAGACTTTGGTGAGTAAACTAATCACGTACTTCCGAAGCTGCGAGCGGCGAGAAGATGATCAATGTTGCTGGCAGGCAGCTACGCCAAAGAAACACAACTTTTGAGGAAGGATACCCATACCTTTATACAGGTCCAGGTGGTAACAGTCCTTGTGTTAGTAGGTACCATATAAAAATGAGTTGTAATACTCAGTTCTGTTAATTTTGAACTTATAGATCTATTGGAAAATTTGACTTTACTATCATAGACAATTACAATGACGGAAAATAAACAAATTGGAACTAGTAATTACAATTTCGAAAAAGTTGAGCTAACTGCAAATAGTTGCAAACAATCTAGAGGTAACGAAACGCCTCTAAATCGCTGGCTGCAGTGCCCCGCAGCAATGTTGATGCGCTGCGCAGATACTCACCAGCTCTCGGTTTATGCCGATACATTTGTGAACGTATTCAACAATAAGTACTCTGCAGACAAAAACAATTCTATAAAGGTATTATTTCATTTTATGTATTCTGGTACGGTGACCTCACAGTTTGTATTGCTTTGTTTTGAGCTGAGCTTCTGACGTCGTTACCGTTTCGTTGCCGTTCCTCTGTATTCGGTTAGCACTTTATTGGACTTTGCGAGTGTTAGCTATATCGATTTATGTTTGCTGTAAATGTCAGCTCGCGTCTATTTTGTTTGCAGTTGAAATATTTAGTCAACTTCTTTTGGCGGTCCTTGACTTGCTTTGTACTTTAGCTAACGGTACCTACTTAAGCCCGGTTTCTACCGCGAGCGGAGCGGACCCGCTAAGCTGGAAAGGACCGAGCAAGCACAAAGCGTTGAAATGACGCTCCGCTCACTCATCTCTCTCATTTTCTTTTTGCGGTGGAAATCAACGGACTAAACTCCTTGTTGGTGGAAATGTAAACCTGTTTCACTTAAAAGGAAATTTCAACTTTCATTTTTCTTTTTGAGAATTTTAAGAAGTGTACAAAAACGAACCCTGGGAACCCTTATTTCACTCTGTCGTTGCTATAAAACGCTTGGTGGTGTGTATCTGTATCTACTCGTATGACAAACCAGGCTCATTTCCAATAAACGAAATAGTCTTAGAGTCTTCGACGGTCCCGCGTACCATTTCTCAGTCATTACCCTTTCGCAGTGGAAACCGCGAGGCTTGTACTACATGCTGTATTTTTAATAATCACAAAGGTATTTTATGATGACTTGGCCAATATGTTAGAATAGTTATAGCAGTGAAACAATAGCTGCGCCGTAGCAATTACAATCAATCTACAGGTAGCTCAATTGTTTCAATTGGAAATACTAGCACAGATTAGATAACATACTAGTTCTAATTTGTTTCTATTATTTGGAAATTATATGCGACACATTTTTCGCATTTTTATAATTATCATACCCTGGGGACGCTGCCGACTAGTATTGATATGGAAGAGTTGAGCTACCTCTACATTGTTTGCAACTGTCTGTAATTAGCTCAAATGTTTCTATTGTACGTAAATAGTAGTCCTTATTTGTTTCTTCAATTGGATTTTTTTAAGCTTTATTGTGTGACTGAAGTTACGAATTTTTTTTTCTATCTCTCTGATAATTATACATAATAGATTTCTTAAAATTTCGTTTCAGCACCACACAATCTTATTATATTTAACGTAAAATATTGGCTAGTTATCCATAAACAATCGAGATCTCGTAAGATTTATTTAAAGTATTAAATGTTTAGAATGGAACTGAATTGAGATGGTCAATGGTCAAGTTGTATGGAGTCTCGGATTGAAAGCGGCATTCAGTAAATAGGCTTCATTACTTAGTTAATTATTTGTCTGCGTTTGCATACATACCTACTCCATACTAAAATAGAGTTAGTTAAAGAGGCTACGGTATCCTACTTGTTCTGCAAGTAAGTCATGTGCTCTGCTATTTATTGGTAATGCTTCATGTTTGACAGATACTTAAAACTTTATAGAACAAATGTTTACCTGAGGTATTGTTATTATAGTGCGTAACCCCATATACTTAGGAATATTTTAAGAAATTAAATAAGATTCCAAAAACTTTTCTACGTATATTCATATTCATATTTATTTATTGCAATCACTGTGTACATTTTTAGGTCTTAATATCTAAGTAATGTTTAAGAGACACAATGGTACCCTAGCAGGGCGTGGCAATAGGTACTGAGAGTGGAGGTGGATCGGGTTTCTTTAAGAATCTCTGGTTAGGTTTTAGCAGGAAAATATAATTCAGTAACTTATGTTTTTAGTGAATATGTACGTTTTTATAAAATATTGTATAGGTTGCAATGTTAGTATTGATAATGCATTTTTATTAGTAAGTATTTTTATTTTATTATTTTAATTTGTCGCTGAAGAAGACATTTATATCATAATAGCATTTATGTAAAAGGTATTGTTTTAATTTGGTTTCAAATATTTGGTCTTTTTCCTCGTCTTTTAGTATATCCGGTATTTTATTATAGATTTTAGAAGCCATGGCGTTTGGCCCAGAACTTCGCATTTTTAGTTTTGACTCGGGTAGTGTGATTTTGTGCTGATACCTAGACGGGTAGCGTCGCGGTAGGTCAGCTGTTTTTTGGAAATATTTGGGATATTTTCGAATAAATTTGCAGCATTCTAATATATAAATACATGTCAGTGTTAGTATTTTAAGTTGACGAAAGTGGTCTTTGCAGCTCTCAGGGCTCTTTATATTAACTAAGATTCGGATACACGATTTTTGAAGAACAAAAATATTTTGGACGTCAATACTATTTCCCCAAAGTAGGATTCCGTATGAGAGCCAGGCAAAAGCATAAGCATAATACGCCGAAACGGCAGTTTTCTGGTCTGTTGCCTTTCTAAGTTCTCTCAGAGCGTATGTGAAACTAGAGAGCTTTGTCTTAATTTTATTAATATGATCTTTCCAATTAACGTGCGTGTCAATATTTATTCCTAATAGCGAAAATGAATTTACACATTCTATTTTTATGTCGTGGTATAAGAAGTTTATGTCAAGGGGGGTTTTTTGAAACGGTCGAAATTGCATTATTTTAGTCTTATTATAATTAATGTCAAGGTTGTGGTCGTTCATCCATTGTTCTACAGGCCTCGAACCCGCAACCTTCCCTCAGTCCGGGAACGCGCTAACAGTTGCGCTACGAGGTCCAGTGACCGACGACGAGCCGAAAACCTACGGACTCAGCTAACGGCGCTAGAGTCCGTAGGAAGTACCAATATTATAGCTAGGCATCATTATTGTCATGTCAAATAACATAAGCATCTAATCTAAGGCATCAATCTGCAGTTAGCTCAATTGTAGGTATCAATTGTAAATACTAGTTCTAATTTATTTCTATTATTTGAATCTAAGGTAATATAAAATAAATTTCGGCATGCGCCCTTCGCTTCAGATACTTGCCCCTATTTCGAAAAACATAGGAATTCGCAATTGTTTTGCCGAAGTAGGCAGATGTTCTTTATTTAAAGCGGAGCAAGGTTCATTAGGAAGTGTGTTTGTAGGTATGTACAACAGGGTAGATAATACAATGTTTTTGCATACAAAGCTAGTTCTTACTTCCGGCAGTAACGAGGAGACCGGAACGGCCAGTGTTTGCTGAGCAACGCCATCTAGTGTGGGAGCTGGGACACAGCTTTTTGGAAAGTTTATGATTAGGTGTGTGGTGTGTAACGAGAAGCTTTGTACGAGATGGCTCCGGATTTTAAAATGTTTTGTTTCAATTTGGCAGATGTGGAACCGATGCGGGTAGTGCGGGACCGGTCGCCGTGGAGATCTTTAAAGGAGGCTGAATATCCAGGAACGGGCCTTTCGACTAAATTCATAATGATGAACAGTGTCTGCTGCGTAGCGACAATTTCACTTACCTATCAATTGCTAGCCTTGATAGAATACATTTTCTCCGAAATCAACGAATACAAGACAATAAAATAGACTACACTAGAATAATTCCTCAAAGAATAATAATTTCATTACTCCAGAAAAACTCCATACATTATTTGGCTTTATTATTCAAGCTAACATTTTCTCAACATTTTCTAGGAACCTTTCCTATCCCGACAAAATAAATAACATCAGTGGATCATAAAAATGGTAATTCGGCTCCTGACCTATAAGGAGATATACAGAAGGGCGCAAGAATCAATCCGACGGAACCTGTTTTCTTTTTCAATCAACGGCCGTCCCTGGGGAGGGGGGAGGGGGGGACAGGGGGGGAGGTGCAGCTGTAACGCAATACCCCCGGATAGAGGGAGTCAGGTTAGAACTATTGTTTTTAAGCGACTTCCAGAGCTCTCGATTGATTGTTATCTAATACCTCTATCACTGATGAGAATCCACTGTCGTTTGTTTTGTTTTTTTTTTTGTTTGTGAATTATTTCTCAGAAAAAAAAACTCGCAACTTCGATAAACTAACGACACAATATCGTAAATACAATGGATATTTTGTATTGTGCGTACTTCCTGAATCATTTGTACTTAAATTATTTTAAATTTTATTAGAATATAGAATATACTTACTTTATTGCACAAAAGTTGTACATAGGCGAACATAATGCTAGATAGCATTCTCTACCTGCTAACCTTTGGGTAGTGTGAACAACAATTTAGTAGGTAGTGCTAGAGAATAGAATAAAGAAAAATACAATTATTAGTCCTAGTGGACTAATATAGGCTGATGATGATGTTGAAACGCTCACCCTAGTTTTAAGTAATACTACCTTACACTAAATTAATTCCAATAATTTACTATTCATATTGTATTTGTCTTGGAAGAGCAAGATTCCATAACACATGTTTTACCTAAAAGGGAATCTCAAATACTGTTATGTTATTGTACAATAAGTAAAAGGAATAAATCTTTTGTATTTGTATTGTATTGAATATCGATAGCTGAGTGGTGGCTCGAGGTGGGTCGACGAAAGGGTTGCTGGTGGCGGCCGTCCACTCGACTCGGCAGGGCCGGTACCGCGGCCTCTGATTCCGGTATTTTTTGTCAGACAGCTCTGGTTAAACATGAAATACTCGTTCACTTTCATTCCTGACGCCATCCGTACCTTTCGGCAAAACCCGATTCGATGAGAGTTAGTCTATTACCCTGTTATCTTCGAAACGGTTGAAAAATAAAGTAATTACCTCCGTATCCCGGCATATTGAGTGTGACTTTATTTAACTCAGCGCCTCGTAAATGTACCCGGCGCGGCGTGGAAAGTGGAAATATGGCCTCGCGAAGATTCATAGGTATAGCTCAAATAAATATATTGCGCTGATCCCGCGAGGAAAAAATCCTTTGGCCTTTTTTGATAATGTTTGGAGTCCAGATTAAGTCGTGGAGCGAATGTTGAAGATATTTTTGATTAAGTAGTTGAATACGCTAAATTATGGGTCTCGAAAAGATTGGATACAATTTTCGGAGGATATATTGAAAGGTTGTCCCTTTTGTCGAAGATTTTGAAGTCTTTTATTGACCCTCATTTCACATTTTGGGATCATCTTACCTAATTTTTTATTTAAACCATTGTCAAGTTGGAGTACTCTTTTACAAAATTATCTATTGTGGTAACCTTAAATAGGCAATTCAGAAAAGATTTCAACGAGATAAGTTTATCGACTATCCGGCTCAATGGGTTAGTTTTTGCAGATTGTTCGATTCGCTGTGTTGATGGCCCACAGCTCCACGCTATGACAATCTGGTATCACAGTGTCGGTTGTGTCGAGGTCCAATAAAGCTGTTCTTCCCCCGCCCCTCACCCCCACAGTACGGGCTCCTTCCCCCGCTATCGTTAAAAATGCAGTTAACCGTTCTCGCTCCGAACGCGTCGATATTTTAAACCGAATTATCTCGCGCCAAAAAAGTGTTTCGTGAAAAATTTCGTCGGAAAAGCCATCCGTTGGCGCGACCGCTTCCGCGCGGTTCCTGCTCAAAAGTTTGTTTGGATTGCGCGAAATTCGTTTGGTGAACAAATATTCATTTTTTGTCGTACCGTCGGTACTTTGCATTGTTTTTGAAGCGGATGTCCTGTTTACTTTGTTGGCTGCGGTTTTATCGCCGTGTTTATTAGGTAGGCTCCGTGTATGGGCTTTGTTCCGCACTTCGCTGTTTAGATTTAGAAGATTTATCTGCGTTTTTGTTTATTGTTGTTGGAGCGTAGCTTTACGCGCGGCTGATGTTTATTTGGATGAATGCAGCTTTCACTCGTTAGGGTGAATATGCGAACCTGTTTTACTTAAATAAAAGGACTTGATCTTGCTTTACTTCTATGTAAAACTAAAGATACCAGCCAGGGACAAACAGATTCCTCTCCGAACTATTGGCAACTTCTCTGCAGTGGCTATAGCGCGGTCGGCATACAACACCTCGAGTAAGGGATAGTTACCAAGATTAGTCACTCGTCGAACCTTACTTGAGCACTATTCTGATAACACATCACTTTCCGATGAATATAAAATTGTCCGTCAAATGCACAAGAATCTACACTACCTCGCGCGAATCTGTACTGTACAACGTCGTGCTACTTTGGCCTTGAGAGATACAGACAGACAACAAATGAACAAAAAAAAAAAAATTTTCCAGACACACGTAGGTAACAACAAAAAAAGAAAGTCACGGAGCATAATATGCAATATTCCTTTCAGTTTTCCGCGAAAAAGTGATGAAACTAGCTGAAGCATCGGAGGCCGTGAACATGTAAGCTAATATTATTAGCATCACATAAATATCATGAATAGCTTCTAGTCTGAGCTCGGAGCTCTCTCAGCCAGATAACACTCTCATGGGATTCAAGATAAATTACTAGAATTACCACTATTTTTTGACACTATTACAACGACATCATTTGTGACATGACTACCTACACGGTGGTGGAATAAAAAATACAAAATTGATAATTAAAAGATTCAAGATTCAAAATATTGATACATATAAATTTACACGTCAAATGAAATAACATCACATAATCTTCGAACCATGGGTAAAAAGCACTACCTGGTAAATGTGAATGAAGAGGAGATTGAAGAAGAGGTTTATGAAAGAAGTTACAGGCATACTTGTGCACTGCTGCTCCTGCTATGCTCACATGGTATGTGAGTGACTGGCTGACGCACCGTGTCCAAAATTCGAATTGGAAGATATCTTCAATAGGCTTAGCAGTTATAAAAAATTAAATAAATGATGCTGGACAATTCACACAGCATCATTTAGCCCCAAGCTAAGCAGAGCTTGAGTACTAGATAACTGACACTACCTTCGTATACGATCGCATCTCAGATTGAAGCACAACCCAAGTGACGATCGAATACCGAATACACAAACGCAACCTTAGTTGCGTTTGTGTATTCGGGGATTTCTAGGTTTTTATGCAATCTTAATTCTCCGTACGCGGCACAAACACGACTATGGTGCCCGCTCTATACCCGTCAATACAAAGCTATTCAAATCACGCCCGCGAAAGGCGTTATATATTCTTTGAGAATTCCTAAAACGTATATTATTCAGTGGCAACTAGTTTGTATGTCTGTCGGTCTCGAACCAATATTATACGAATACGCGTATTTGAAGGATGCGAGTTATTTGCTGCTAAACATTGTCAAGAACTTTGCTTAGAATGCGATTTCTAATATTTTGTACTAGGTGTCTGCCACACTGAGGGAGAATCGTAATGACTTTTTCGTATGTTTATAAGGAACTAGACGATCGCCTCGCGGTTTCACCCGCGTAGTTCCCGTTCCCGTGGAAATTCCGGGATAAAATATAGCCTATGCCTCCCTGAAAAGTAAGCTTCCTAACGGTGAAAGAATTTTTTAAATCGGCCCAGTAGTTTCGGAGCTTATTCAATACAAACACACAAACAATCAAATCAAAAGGTGTCACATTCGACCGAAAACTTTATTCCATGACCACTTTCGTTCCTTGGTCAAGGACTCGTTCAGGCGTTGGGTTCGTCCTCAGAAATGCCCGTGATTTTGGGAACGACCAGGTTGTTCGCCTTATTTTTTCTGCACTTGTTAGGAGCAAGCTGGAGAGCGGCGCTTGTGTGTGGAACCCGCACGATTTTGCTTACACCCTCATGCTTGAGAAGGTGCAAAAGAGGTTCCTGCGGTTCCTCTACAAGCGCTGCTACCCCTATCTTTACTCCACCAAGTTCCTTTTGGGATGTCTGGGGTATAACACGCTGGAGGTCCGGCGCGCTAACAATCAAATAACTACAATGTGCAAAATCCTCCAGGGCAAAGTCGACGCCTCGGACCTGAATAATGAGCCGTGTCGACTCTACGTCCCGAACAATGACTGCCGAGGTCGGAAACATAGGTTGCTGGACGTAGCGCGGTCCACGTCACCCATCCCTCGGGTACTCTTATTCTTAATAACAGTGTTAATTAAATAAACAAATAAATGAAACAAATTAATTGGGACGGGTTTTGCTCCAACTCGAAAAATAACAACTAACGTGATAAAGGTCGTCGCTTCCTTAATTTAGTCAACATACCAAAGCGACGTATATCAAAAATATTACTTAATTTCCGTGTCTGTGTTTAATTTCATAATTTTGATTCTTCTAAGTACAAATTATAAAATTATTCAACATTTAATCTTCATTTTCAAATAACATCAAATTTATATCTAAGCAAATAAACAGTCACAAATAAACATTTGATTTGATTTAACCCCTGACACCTGAGAATAAAATAGGCAAAACTCCTACCACTTGCATGTGCATACGCAGAAAGTGGCGACGAAAAATGGCCTGATGAGGCCTTACACGAGTAAAGGGATTTCGTTTTCCCGGCTTCCATATACTAGAACCCACTTTATAAAGTGCAACTCAATAAGGATTAGTTGCATTTGGTGCGTCGACATTTTATAGTAAACAACCAAGTAAGTCGCGTTTCGTGCGTTCTGCTACCTGGCGAAAAAAATAGCTAAACCTTTTGTCGCATTTCGTGCGTCGAGTACAATAAAATTATGTTCAACTAAGTTTTAACCATAGAGCAGCAAAACTTTTAGAAGTCCCATTATAATAAAATTATTAGAGGTACCTATCGTGTATAGGTTTTCCTTATGATAACAAGTAAGGTAGACGATGTTTTGGGATAAAAAGAAAGTGATGGCGTACCTAGTTAACTTTACTGGTCTATCTTTAACATTATTAATTTATACGAAAGATTAACAACAAAGTGTTGTACCTACTTATATCTTTGCATTTAAGTAGGTATTAGTCAAAACATAACAATAATCACCAATATTGAAACAATTACCTACTTAGGTGCTCTTGACAATCACAGTTTTTTTAACAAGAATTATTCTTTAGATTATAAACTTTTACTAAACTCACTCTTTTGGATCAGCTTTTTTAGAAAAACATCATGAGTTTTAGTAGGTACGTTTTGATTCATATTTTTACGATTTTTACTCTAATACCTAATTATAAATTATCAACAACACAATAGTTTTTACAGTAGGTAATCAATCAGTCTTCAAATGTTTAAGTACCAGGAATTTTTTGCGCAAAGCTCTCAAGGTTCCACTCTCGAATTCAATTTTCAAATGTTTCACCTGAAATGTAGGAACTTCTCTTCTTAGAAATCATTAATTTTCCAAACAATTTCGAATTCGACGGGACTTAACCCGCATCCTTCCCTCAGTACGGGAATGTGCTAACCAATAACAAAACCTCAGAATTGAGCAATGTGACACCTCTCGTCAAACGGACTAAATGTAACTTTAGTCTTTGAACAGGATTGGATAAACTTCAATGTTTCCCCTGTAGGTGGAGCTAACGACGCTAGAGTCCGTAGGAAGTCCCAGAGATTTTCGACTCGCACGTCACTTGACCTCGTGGTGTTCTTGGTTAGCACATTCCCGTACTGAGGGAAGGATGCAGGTTTAAGTCCCGTCGAAGTCGAAATTTTTTGGGATATTATTGGATTTCTTAGAAATTACCCAGAGTGCGAGGGCTAAGGCACTATATTAACAAAAAACATTATCTTCTTAATATAGTAAATAGTCTTTCGTAAGTCTTCTCTGATTTATCAGACAACAAACACATGAAAACGGGAAATATATTCGTTGCCGTGTTGGTACTGCCAAAGTCCGCACCGCATGAAGTACATAGAGCTATGAGAAGGGTCTGCAGCAGTACTTAAACAAAAAACATAAAAAAACAAACAAATTAGGCTAGGAATAATGAACATAGGGTCATAGCAAAAATCAGAATTCTTTTAGTGATTTAAAATGTTAAGTTTTATGCCTTTGCCAATTCTGTTTTGTTTATGTATATCTATGGTATTACTTGTTCAAGCTACTCAACGTACTCGACGCACGAGATGCGACAAAAGGTTTATGTATTTTTTTTACCCACCATTATTTGTACTCTGTGTTATACGTAAAGAAAACGGTAATTATTTTATTCTTGGCAGCGTTTACCCGGCGTTGTTTGTTATCTAAGTATCTACTGTATATCTTGCTACAGAACGTCCGTTAAAACTACAATTTATTTTAAGAATTAAATATTTTTAACGTTCACACCAGTCCCCATGTAAAAACAAACGTTCTCCCGGCCGGGGACATCCTGCTAATAAAGTTTGCGGCGCGGACTGAAATGTTATTAAACGTGAGACGGTGCGGACAGAGCTCTGCTCCGAGGGAAGGCTAGGCGAGGAGCCCGCGGGCTGTTGTGGCACACACTTCATTCCATTTAGTAAAAAAAATTAATCGCCAGGCGCGCGTCCGCAGTTCGTCTCGAACCCTCTTTTTGGTTCATCAAGTGTTGGTTCAAGGTGTGCCCTCCCCGCGTGGCTCCCGCCCCGCGCGTCTGGCGCGCGACCAGCCGTGGCCGGGCTACATTACGTAGGCACATCCTCTTGAACCCTCCTCAGTTTGGTTCATCAAGTGTTGGTTCAAGGTGTGCCCTCCCCGCGTGGCTCCCGCCCCACGCGTCTGGCACGTGTCCAGCCGTGGCCGGGCTGCATTACGTAGACACGTCCTTTTGAACCCTCCTCAGTTTGGTTCATCAAGTGTTGGTTCAAGGTGGGCCCTCCCCGCGTGGCTCCCGCGCGTCTGGCGCGTGTCCAGCCGTGGCCGGGCTACATTACGTAGGCACGTCCTCTTGAACCCTCCTCAGTTTGGTTCATCAAGTGTTGGTTCAAGGTGTGCCCTCCCCGCGTGGCTCCCGCGCGTCTGGCGCGTGTCCAGCCGTGGCCAGGCTACATTACGTAGGCACGTCCTCTTGAACCCTCCTCAGTTTGGTTCATCAAGTGTTGGTTCAAGGTGTGCCCTCCCCGCGTGGCTCCCGCGCGTCTGGCGCGTGTCCAGCCGTGGCCGGGCTACATTACGTAGGCACGTCCTCTTGAACCCTCCTCAGTTTGGTTCATCAAGTGTTGGTTCAAGGTGTGCCCTCCCCGCGTGGCTCCCGCGCGTCTAGCGCGTGTCCAGCCGCGGCCGGGCTACATTACGTAGGCACGTCCTCTTGAACCCTCCTCAGTTTGGTTCATCAAGTGTTGGTTCAAGGTGTGCCCTCCCCGCGTGGCTCCCGCGCGTCTGGCGCGTGTCCAGCCGTGGCCGGGCTACATTACGTAGGCACGTCCTCTTGAACCCTCCTCAGTTTGGTTCATCAAGTGTTGGTTCAAGGTGTGCCCTCCCCGCGTGGCTCCCGCGCGTCTAGCGCGTGTCCAGCCGCGGCCGGGCTACATTACGTAGGCACGTCCTCTTGAACCCTCCTCAGTTTGGTTCATCAAGTGTTGGTTCAAGGTGTGCCCTCCCCGCGTGGCTCCCGCGCGTCTGGCGCGTGTCCAGCCGTGGCCGGGCTACATTACGTAGGCACGTCCTCTTGAACCCTCCTCAGTTTGGTTCATCAAGTGTTGGTTCAAGGTGTGCCCTCCCCGCGTGGCTCCCGCGCGTCTGGCGCGTGTCCAGCCGTGGCCAGGCTACATTACGTAGGCACGTCCTCTTGAACCCTCCTCAGTTTGGTTCATCAAGTGTTGGTTCAAGGTGTGCCCTCCCCGCGTGGCTCCCGCGCGTCTAGCGCGTGTCCAGCCGCGGCCGGGCTACATTACGTAGGCACGTCCTCTAGAACCCTCCTCAGTTTGGTTCATCAAGTGTTGGTTCAAGGTGTGCCCTCCCCGCGTGGCTCCCGCGCGTCTGGCGCGTGTCCAGCCGTGGCCGGGCTACATTACGTAGGCACGTCCTCTTGAACCCTCCTCAGTTTGGTTCATCAAGTGTTGGTTCAAGGTGTGCCCTCCCCGCGTGGCTCCCGCGCGTCTGGCGCGTGTCCAGCCGTGGCCGGGCTACATTACGTAGGCATGCCGTCTTCCACCCTTACACACACATATCTGTCCGAACGTCGCGATCTACTTGGCATTTGGCAAGATTAAGGAAGGTTGCGCTGTTGTTTAGGACTCAGAGATTCTTTAAAGTTGTTGTATAATGTCCGTCTATAGATATTACCTTATCTTATTTTTAGAGATCGGCTTAGCAACCCTTATGATGCAATCTTCGGAGATAGGGGGATGGTCATTTTTCGACTTTTTATGGTTTTATAGATCAGTATCAGATCCATATCTACAAACACTAAAAACATTTTGGATGGATCGCTCTGCAATCTTCGGAGCCCTATCTCCGTCCCTATTTCAGAGCGATCGGAAATAAAGGTTGGTACCTACTATTTTAGGTATTCATTAAATGGCAAAGTCTCTAACCGGCAACTTAGGTTCATATTTGTATAATTGACAAACGTTCGAAACCCTCGGCGCGCGAGTTACACTCGAACTTGACGGATCTGGTTTTTGACTAGAGCACTTTTTTAATACCTAATTGATTGATCACAAGGGAAAAGCATTTTTGATGCATGAAATATTATGACTAATATTACACATTTTCGGGGTGTTGATGTTAGATCTGAAGTCAGATTTTTTGGAGCAGCTTTAGTTTTTGAGATATAGTGTAAACGCGATTTGCAATAAAAGTACGTTAATTTTTAAATAAACATTAGAATAACAACAACTAATTTATCCAAAAAAACATTTTTCTTGGTTGAATTCGTTCACAGGGGCTGCTTTTAATGCTCCAACAGTAGTCCGCCATCATGTGGGCATTCCAGTGAACCTGGTACTGCTCCTCCATAGTCAAAATATCTTGATGGAACCGTTCCCCTTGTTCTTCACTGAGATCGCCAAGATTTTCAGGGAAACGGTGTAAATGGCTGTGCAGTGGAGGAAGTGTACCTTGACGCTCATATTACAACCAAGCTGTTGGAAGTGCGAAACATCTCTTAAATTTACTCTGCATAGCTTTCAAGCATTTTGTTTCCCAGAAAAAATAGTCTACTGATCCATTAATGGATTAGCAAAGTGGATCAGAGTGGAATGGAACCTAGAAAACAAAATAACCTCCTAAGATACCTTAGGTACGATACGGTAAGGCCTATTTTCGAAACTCTTACCGTAATTTTTATTGCATTGTAATGTAAGACTGAAATAATGTGAGTAAATAACATACAACAATCCAAGCTCCGAACCTCTCAACATTGAGTAATGCAATCAACATTTTATGAATTTCCATGCGCTATTAGAAATTGAATCTGTGCGATTGGTATTCCTGTGGCATGGATCCCAGTGATTGCCTTGCGTAATTTAGGGTTCCCTTGTATTCTCAGGAACCCTTTATTACGAGAGGTTTTTGTAAAATACGCTAATAATTTTTTTGCTCGCTCATAGCTTCGTAGCAATTTCGTAGCGCTGCTGCTACGAACGTTTTGACTTTTTCATTGATTGATCACTGTAGCAACAACTTTTAGTAGCTCGGTTACTTTTACTCGTACTGCAATTATGGAAAAGTTGTTAAAAAAGTTGTTAAAAGTTGTTGCTTAAAAGTTTTTATAAGTTTTGCAAGCTAAATTATAAAAAGCTAAAGCAAACGTTAATTCCCACCTTACAAACAATAAGTAGTAGTGTTAAGAGCCAGTAAGGCGCTGATCAGGGGAGACAGGTGCCCAGCAGTGGACTAGCATTAGGCTAAGATGTGATGTGATGTGAAACAAATTACGTAATAGTTATTTGTTTAACAAGTGGGCAAAACGATTCTTTGTTGAACGTGCGGACATTAAATCCCAAGCTTACGGAGCAGTCTAGGATAGAGTCACAAGCATAGCGAGTGGCTCTAAAGTAGACTGCTGAGGTAGTGAGGGATTTAAAAGGTACGAAACGTAAAATATTTGACCTAGAGTTAAACATACAACTTTTCACCACGACTAGTGAGAATATATTTAGCAATTTATAAAAGATGTCGAATGTCAGAAACTCATTTTGGTCAACAACCTTGGAAAAATGCTACAAACCTCTTGCAAACCACAAACAGATGAAATATTTTTTTCAATGAAGGTCGCATTGTTCCGAATTCCAATTTCTTTTTTCAACAAGATGAATCATATTCTAAAATTAGCATTCTTTATTCCACATGTGAGCAAGCCCACTGTTTTTGAGAAGCAAAGTCACCGTTCGAGCGAGTGTGGTCAAAATTAATTAACTTATACTCAGGTCCACATCATTTCACTTAATTAAATAATAAAACATTTCATACTCACGTAACCTGTCAGCTCGATAAATATCAAACCTGCCGATATTAGTAAACTTATTTTCTGAGTGACATTAATGTTATTGTTTAAATTAAGTATTTTTAACTCAATTTGACATGTTGTAAATAAAGTACGTACGAACGCAGTTTTGCAGTGCCCCTCCAGGGTGCATGTACCTAGCTAGTGATAAGCCTATAACTAATCATTCACTTAGACCTAAGAATGAATGTACATGCAAGCAAAAATAAATAAATAAATAAATATTTGTCGAGTCGATAGATTCGCATTACCATTCTTATAAAGAAGCAGAGTCTATCAAATACTGCATTATTTAATTCAGTCAAAGAAAATAAATGCGTCGACGAAGCATAACTGCAGACTGTTGCAAACATTCTAGAGGTAGCTCAACTGAGAAACTGTGAAAGAATAAAAATTAACGGTAATATTTTGCATAAATCTTTAAAAAAAATTATAGGTATGAGCGTCTGGTCGAAGCGACGCGTGACCCGAGAGCTGGTGAGTATGTTGCATCAGCATTGCCATACAGCGGAGCAATGCAGCCAGCTTCTTGGCGACGCGACTGGTATTGATATGGATCAGTTGAGCTACCCGCAGATTGTTTGCAAGTCTGCAGTTAGCTGTATTGTTTCAATTGTAAGTACTCGTACTAGTTCTATTTTATTTCTTTTATACCATTATAATTTTCTGAATCTTCCTGCAAAACCCTGTAGACAGATTTTTCTCCCTCAATAATGACATCCACATATCAAAGGTTTACTGCATTGACTCCGATTGAATTGTGCTTACAGGGCGCAAAAGTACCCTATTATAGCTCATAGCATCAGGTAACAGCTTGTGTAATACACATTTATTTATTTATTTAAAAAAAAACAGTAGTTAGCTTACAGTCTTAACCAAAGCACTAACTACGCTAAATACATATAATAGAACTATAATTAATTAAAAATACAGTACACAGAAATTATCTTTAAATTATACATAATAATAAAACTAAATAATTATTAAATTAAATAGAGAAACATTAAGATTAAATTAAATAGAAAAAACATATTTCATACCTATAATGTAAATATTTGAGCAGAAACTGAATGCATCGTTTAATATTACGAGTAGGTATGTAAGGTATTCAATCAATCTAAAGTTTTTATTAATAAAATGCGTAGGTAGGCCATCACACTCAGGGTGATTTATAAGAAATCAAATAATATCCCAAAAAATTCGACTCCAACGGGACATGAACCCGCATCCTTCCCTCAGTACGGAAAAATGCTAAACATCGACACCACGAGATCAAGTGACGTTGGAGTCGACTTCTTTTGGGAATATTATTTAATTTTTCAATCGATCTGTTTACTCAATGTCGATTTGAATAGTATTTTAGTTTTGACATTCTTTTCTCGTTTTGTTCTAACTGTTTTTTTTTTACATATTTACTTTTGGCTAAAAAAGATGCAAGAGGATGATAGAACCTCTTATTAGCTGTAATTAAACTGTTTCTCCAGAACAAAGACAGAAAAGGTCTTAAAAGTTGTTCTTACAGAGTCAAAGCGATGTATAGATTGAACAAGGACTGTCTCATTTTGTAATTTATTTCATGTATGGGAGTCATTGGTCACCATGTCAGTCCCGTACTTTAACAAACTAACTTCAACTAAATTCTTTATTCACAAAGAAAATTACAATCAAATAATAGAAATGAATTACAACTAGTATTTACAATTGAAACAATTGAGCTAACTGCAAACTGTTGCAAACAATCTACAGGTAGATCAACTGATCCATAAAAGGAAATTATCGCGCATCAGTCCGTGGAGCGGGTAAAATTATTTGGATAACCTCAGTGGAACTGCCATAAGACAGGCTGACAACCACCCTTCACTTCACAACCCGTAGTTGTGATTCAACCAGCTGTCTTGGAGCCACTGTGTCGTAACGCCGTAACTGGTTTTTATGTGCCGGGAGATAGTCGCGGGTCGCGGAGAATGTTTTTGGGCCGTAACGCTACTTTTGATGGGCCCGTAATCTCTGCACTCTGCAGGCTTCGAGCGACAAGACACTTATTGCTAATTGCTTAGAAGTCTTGCGGCGAGTGGTTGCGGTATCAAATGATAGTGCGTTTAAGTTATTTACAGTATCGTTAACGGAATGACTTTGGAGATAACACTATATTAATTAATTTAAAACAGGACAATAGCCTTTGTTCACAAAGAAAATTATACCTACTATATTAATGGTTAGATGTTGAGAATGTTAAGATAAGTATCTGAAAAATTCCAATTTATTTCTATAAAAGTTTCTTGTTTCAAAGAGTTTTAAGTCGTGAGCAGAATCTCCTAGGTATGGTATAATTCCTCAGCTTTCTTCACGTTTCATTTCCAAGCTCCTAATAAACTAAAATAACCCTGAATGAAGAAATCTGAGATCTTGAGCGCCTTCGCATCGCAAAATGAATTGCAATTTAAAAATAAAATACGAAACTTGCAAGAGCTTTCACCATCTGAACATGTTGCAAATCGCTCCTTTGAGATACTACCCGGCTCCCAGCGAATGTACACCTTGGACCCAACCGCGCACGATTGAATTTCCTGTATCTGCAGTTTAAATATACGGAAGTCACTCAAGCGAATATAGTCTCTATTTCTTATGCATAAATCACATATTTCATACCCAAATATGTGTGCGAGTGTCGTAATCCCCAGACGTGTATTCGGGCCGCAGTGACTGCTCGCTAAGCTGTGCCCCCTTGTTCCTGCCAGGAATTGGTGACACTAGTGACATCTTGAGAGCTTTTCCCATTCCTTTTATGCTTCGGGATGTTATTAAATTGAGTGTGGAGTTGAATTTTCCTTTGAAGTCTACTTATAATAGCGGTGGCGTAGTCTGTCATGTCCCAAAAATCCAAAACTCCCCATGCCTACTTCTATCCACGTGGGTACAGTTTACGTGGATAAAATACAAGTAGTAACGAAATAGTGAGAATAAAAATTGAGCATTAATTGACATTATCTCCCCGTTTTATAAAACCGGTCACGAGCAGAAAACATTCTTCCGCAAATAAGTTGTTCCAAAAAGTATAATAGTTCGATTCGCCTCCGTATATAAAAGTATTGATAATGATATATTCCGGTCACGTCCATGGAGCTCGAACAACAAAAGTTTATAAATAAATAATAGGGAATACCTCGGGCCGGGGACAGGGAGTGGCATCTCCGCCGCGGATGATGGATGGAGCTTCGGAGACGGAGACAGCTCGTGAGGCTCAGGTAGATGGACTCGCGAAGCGCGAGGTGACGAGCTACGTGGCTGGAGTCAGATACTATTTTTTCAAATCATCAGGGGTGGACCGTGAGTCTGTGGGTAATTCTTCTGGGAGGCCTACCTAGTTAATGAACAAATGGCATATTCAGCGTCGGTCCTAGCAATATTAGCAGAGAGACCATGATTTGAAATCGCTGTCTCATTGCTAAGACATGAACACCTGAAAATAGACCCACGCAATAAGCATAGCATAAAATTAAGCTCCAATTTACCTTAGGTAAACCTGATAAAACTTAAAAGGAAATTAAGGATGAATAAAGTTATTAAGATTGAAAAATTGAATTTTATGCAAAATGCCAAGTGAACTATAAAAATGAACCAACTTGTCGCCCATTTGCCAGAACCAGGTCAACCCGCCAGAACCGGCCACAAGACGTCGTTAGGCAACTGTGGCACGGAGCAAGACGTACCACCTAATCCTTCCATTGGAACCGCAGTAAAAACAAACCGACTCATGTCCGGCACATAAATCACGCACGCCATACATCACGCGCTGTGCAGCCAGCGCTCGCTAATGGGCCCGTAATACGCAGCAATGGACTCGTCTCATCTCGCGCTGATTTATTGCCGCGCACAAAGAACGGTCACGCTCCAGCCGCGAGCTGTAAACAGACCTCCTAGGACATGAATCACTTCTGACTTTTCTGGGCTAATCTTAAGATGTTAGTGAAAAATAAAAACAACCACAATCTTTTACACATAAAATAAATAAAATCAGTTACTGAAAAAAAAAAATATCAACTAAACTTGAAGTAAGATATTCGAAGTTTACGTGCATATTTTTTTTATGAGTTGACGTTAGTTTTTTTATACTTTTTGGTTGGTAGCCAGAAAATAAGAAAATTGTTCCATCACTAGATATACCTATGTATCTACATTAAACTTTTGAAATGTTTGAAGTGAAGACATCGACTTTTATTCGCTGTTGAAAACTTGCCAATTTTTCAGGATCTTTTGTTTGAAGACCCTGTTAACTCATATCTATTGGCTTCCTACAAATATACTAACCTAATCTACATTTTGTGAAATGAACAGAGATAGAGAAACTTAGTGAAAGGTCCCGCTGACTTCTTGTGAACCTACGAACTTTAAAATGGTATCTAACAAAGTTTCAGCTTTCTAGGATCATTTTTGCGCGGCGCGTCGCGTCGTCTATTGTATTTAAGGCAACGAATGGGCTATTAAACCCCGATACGGCTCAATACACCTCGCTATCGTACGGTATCGATATAAAATTTTAGTATAACACGTTAAGGTAACGGGAAAATAAAGGATACCGACCAGGTTGTAAATAAAATCGTTACGCTGGATTGATCTAGCACGGTTTTATGCGATCTTTGTCGGCTTTGCTTGAACAAAATAGTCGATAAATATGGATATAAAATCTTATAAACAAAGTTGATAAGAAGGATAGTTCCTTTATACCGGTACTTGTATCGTTTATTTTGAGAGACTAGAGGGAAAGTTGAGATATTTTTATGCAAGGTATCAGAAAACTCTCCGGTGTCCGTCCACATGGAGGCCGAGGCATTGTCGTTCATATTCTAAGATAACAGATTTAACGGTCTATACAATCCAACAAGTTGAAGAATCATTAGACTCTTCCAAACTTGGCTATACCTACTTATTTTATTTGAAATATCTCTAAAATGTGACTGAATGACGATAAGATTAGCTCCAGTCTCAAATGGTTTATTATTAAGCAGCATATGTAGCATCTAAGGCACATTGACGTGCAGTGTTGGTTTAGTTTTAATATTTAACAAGAGTCGGTTTCGCCATTTAAGTTTTCACGCTGGGATGAGGGTATTCCGAAATCGATTTAACAACACACTGGCTTCGAATGTAATGTAGAGCTTTCAGAAATGTGAAGACGTGCAAAAGCTGTGTTGGTTGTGAATGTATGTTTTCAATTGTGATTTGAATGAAACTTTAAAACACTATTTGCTCCCCTTGGAGTCGAGAGCCTAGGTGCGTGGGTTCCGAGGCTCTCCGGGTTTTAAGAAATACAATCTGATCGCCTGGTCAAAGTGACGCGTAACCCGAGAGCTGGTGAGTATCTGGCGCAGCGCATCGGCATTGCCATACAGCGTGGCAATGCAGCCTATTATACATATATATAGTATTGATATGGATCAGTGAGCTACAGAGACATTGTTTGCAACAGTCTGCAGTTCACTCAATTTTTTGAATAGCAAATAGTAGTTATAATTTGTTTATACCTATTATTTGATATTAATTTTCTTTGTTATAAGGCCATAAAAAAATAAAAAAAGATCTGTTAAAAAAATGAAGTCAATGATCACTCGCAGAACATTTAAAGCTGACAGCACATTAGCTGACTTCGCGACTTTGATCTGTCGATTAGTCAACAGAGTACTACACTTCCCTCTCCAGCTGACATATAACCGCCAATTTATCGCATAATCACTAAAATATCAATTAATCGTGTAATGAATCCGCGGTAATCGCTTCATTAACTTATCTAACGCCAGATTAATTATGCAGCCGCCTGAACATTATTTAGTAAAACTAATTAAACGTTGCTCCATTGGACGCTTGACCGCACCCCATTACTGCGATACACTCCGCTTGTAATACAAAACATCTATTTATTTCTATAGATAATTAACTATAGTATGTCAGTACAATGTAATAATAATGGTAAACATAGGTTAGACTAAAATAACAAAAAAATAACACAAATGACCTATATTCTATGTCTACGACTAGTAATGCTGTGGCATGTGGTGCAGGTTCGATTTACTTACACTCAATATTCTACGGCAAAGTTGTGGCAATTTTTTGACCGTTTCTTGAAGCACAAAATTAGATGGATCGATAGAAAATTATTCATTGCACTACCAATTGATTTATTAACAAATTAAATTACATTTAATTATTCTCTAAAACCTAACAGCCCTTCTCCACGGCAACATCCGGTTTTTGGCAGGATCCCGATTAGTAGTTTACGTGTTTCATTTGCACACTTCAATCGATAGAAACAACACAACAAAATAACTTAAAAACCAAGAAACCAGTCTTATCGCTCATGAGCGATATCTTCCAGACAACCTTTAATGGATATAATCATTGGATAGTAGAATTTTCTAGAACAAAGCTCTGCTTGGTGCTACTGTATGGTGACCTAAAGAGCTTCTACTAAATGCGCAAGACTCACATAAAACTGATATTAAATGTTGTATGAACCAACTCTACAGGAGCCAAAACTACAGGAACATTCTTAAATGCACATTAAATCCTTCTTTGACAAGTACCTCTTAGAAGCGTAGTCTGTTTAGTCAGAGTGTACAAGCAGACGCAGCCAGGTCGACATGCATCAGACTGGCGCATGGCCTCCACGTAAGAGCAAACGGGACGGGGACGAAGGCCTAAAGCTCTGCGCACATTAATCCGCCGCAGCCACACAACACAAGAATGAGTACTTATTCAAATATGTGCTGGTTATCTTCAGATATTTAAATTTTACAGTGACAAAATGGCTTCCCACAAGCTTCAAACGAGTGGCCCTTGAGCTGTCTGTCATTTGATGCCGTCAATATGAAATGCATCTAAATAACGAGTTAAAGTACATATTGAATGCGCTTTTTGTGGTGTCCGGCAGCGGTGCTCTGATCTGCGACAACCTTTAGCCGTGCATAAGGACGTTGAGATTTTTTTCTGTGACGTGCCCAAGTTGTAATAGAGTTTAATGTAACAAAAATGTCGGCGCGAGTTACTAACCTTAATAAAATATAAAGAAAATCTCATAACTCGCTTGTTCACTTATTTCATTCGTCAAACTACTGTGAGTATTACTCGTAAAATGTTTTTATATCAGCACGCATTACATTGTTGAGACGTGTTTACATCTGGCAAGTGGGGTAAGCGCGTTCTTGAGTGGAGACCGCGACTCGGCAAACGTAGTACAGGATACCCTCCGGCCGGGGGGAAGATGATCTGCGGAAGACTGCAGGCAGATGCTAAATGCGGCAAGCTGAAGACTGGGAGCAATGGCGCTCGTTACGGAAGGCCTAGAATTATGTGCTGCTATAGAATAGTATTGGGCATCATCTTCATAACACCTGGCAAGTTATTGAAGTTAGAACTAGCCTAGAACTAGCTAGTTGAAATGCTTATTTTGCAAAATAATAATGATTACCTACTTACTTACATGCAATAATTTAGTTTTTTTATAAGTTTCAAAATAAACGTTCTTATTTTTATTACATAAAGTAGAAAAAAGATAAAACAAACCGTAATAAGACTACCAGACGTCGTGTAAACTAAAACAAAAGGCCATTATTAACAAAGAAAATTACAAATAAAGAATACCTAGAAATAAATAACAGTTAGTACTTACAATGGAAACTGTTGAGCAAACTGTTGCAAACAATCTAGAGGTAGCTTAATACAAAATTGAAACTAAAATGCTTTATTTCCGTAAGACCGCTTACTTCCTCAGGTACCTATCGATGATAATTAAACCTCACATCACCAAACTGCATCTAGTCCTCAAAAGCCTTGTTAAATACCTTATCAAATAAATAGTGCCCTAAACTCTGCCACAACCATTAGAGCCAGTGTTTCCGTCACTAGCGCCAGTGACTCGCCCACTGTAAAGCTGCACTGAAAGGGCCGTTGTGTTGATCCTGCGTATTCCATCCACATTAGGCGTGTATAACATCGCCGTAAAGTATTTATGTGTTTGGGACAATTTGCTTTGATTGCGTCGCAGCGCCAGCGCGCCAGCGCGCGTGTTAGTGTTGTAGCTCTGTTATTGTTTTACTACTTAGACGTTTGATTCAGTAAATTTGTTCCCACATTCCTATTTCTATATAGGTACTTTATCAGTCTCACTTGTGGGTATAATTGGTTAATGCCAGTTGAAAAAAGGGCCTGAAACACAGACACAAGGCCAGGGCCTCTGACTGACACAAATCGCGAGACCATTTCGAGGTCTCTCAGCTGCCGTGATTGCACAAAGACTCCACTTAGCTGATTCTTCCAGTTCCTTCTGTCATCTCGTACAATTGCTCTAACGACAAACAGTAGACGTTGGTGATCCGCATAGAGAAGGGCGCATTGCACGATAAATAAAGAGGCTGTACCTTTGGTGCATTCACTGCGGGTGGAAATGAGCGTGTTAAACCATCAATTTCACTCCGATTTATCTATACTAATATTATAAAGAGGAAAGGTTTGATTTTTTGTTTGTTTGTTTGTATGAATTGAATAGGCTCCGAAACTACTGGACCGATTTGAAAAATTCTTTCACCGTTAGGAAGCTTACTTTTCAGGGAGTGACATAGGCTATATTTTATCCCGGAATTCCCACGGGAACGGGAACTACGCGGGTGAAACCGCGAGGCGATCGTCTAGTATAATATACTTGAAAAAAGTAAGTTCTCAATTCGAGTCATCATCGTCATCAGCCTCTGTTGCCCACTGCTGGACACTGCCTGCCCTATTGAGCGCCGTAGCCCTCTGTCTTCAGCTGACCGCATCCAGCAGTCTTTCGCAGGACGTCATCCCACCTGGCCGGAGGGCGTCCTACGCTAAGATTTCCGAGTCGCGGTCTCCACTCAAGAACACGTTGACCCCAGTGCTTGCCGGTTCTTCGCGAGATGTGGCCGGCACACTGTCACTACCAGCTTCCTAATGATATACTTAGAGCGAGTACCTATAACTTCTAAGAAATTACAAGACATTTTTTTTTGTCACCAGTAAAATTATACATCAATGTTCTAAAAAAATGATTTTTGTCTGCTAAATGGAAGAAGATATATATTTTTTTATATGGAAGAAGCCTTTATTCTCATAAAAATTACATTTGTATTTACAATTGAAACAATTAAGCTACCTGCAGACTGTTGCAAGCAATGTACAAGTAGGTCAACTGATCCATATCAATACCAGTCGGAGCGTCCCCAAGACGCTGGCTGCATTGCCAAGCTGTATGGCAATGCTGACGCGCTGTGCCAGATACTCACCAGCTCTCGGGTCACGCGTCGCTTCGACCAGATGCTCAGATAATTTTTTTAAAACCCGAAGAGCCTCGGTACACGGACCTAGGGTATCGACTCCAAGGGGAGCAAATGTGTAGGCTCTGTCGAGACCTGCATATTTGCGAGAATAACTGGTCGTTAGCGGTGACAAAGGTCCGCCGGATGATGTCGTCAAGGCTGGCATGGCGAGATATCCGACCGGCGGCCCTAGTACACGATAATCCGTGATGACAATAATTCAATTATATTCTACTGCTGTTGAATAGCTTGTATTCGACGGTAGTAGAAGATAATTGAATTATTAGCAAGCTGAAGTGGCAGTGGGCCGGCCATATCTCGCGAAGAACCGACAACCGCTGAGGTAAACGTGTTCTTGAGTGGAGACCATGACTCAGCAAACGTAGTGTAGGACGCCCTCCAGCCAGGTGGGATGACGATCTGCGAAAGACTGCAGGCAGATGCTGGATGCGGCAAGCTGAAGACAGGGCGCTATGGCGCTCATTAGGGGAGGCCTATGTCCAGCAGTGGACTAATATAGGCTAATGATGAGAAGATAATTGATTTTATACCATTTGAAAAAACTATTTTTTTGCTTATGCTTAAAAAAACAGTAGAAGTTTTGAATATTTACTTTTTGCACATTTGCTTTAAAGAACCAACATTTATTGAAAGCTTCTAATATTTTAAAAACATCAACTACAACTGAAGCTCGAGTGAAAATGAAAACGGTATAATGAAAGAGCACACATATTTCATATTGGAAGCATTATGCCAGATCAAGCAAGCAATATCGTGCTATAATAATTTGCACAGATATTTTTGCAAGCAATATTGCGATATTTATAAATATTTCGCCAATATTCAAATGAACATCCGTCGCTCCGCTCGCGCCTCACGAAAGTGTTTTTTATAAGTTTTAATCAAAACATTCCGAGGGCGTCACTCACGGCGTGACGGGCCGCATTATTTTAGCATAATACATCGTCATATTACCCCGGAATATTGTTTTTTCGACCCACCCTTAAGGTAAATATGAGAAGAGAGACATGCGTAGAATTGAATCTCCCGTGGGCGTTACCTCAATCTAAAGGTGAAGGTACCCTACCTATCTAAGGATGGAGACCCACACACGCAGTGACAAACGAAAGAACGTATTTATGTCGTGTTTTTTAAATTTCGTTTAGTTAAATATGTTTTGTCTTTTCAAATTGTACAATTTCTGACTTGCCTTGCATATCAACCTGTGTATGTAATGGTAAATAAAATACAAATAATATAAATACAAATACTAATGTCTTAGAAAAAGGCGATAAACCTTTCGTGCCTAAAAATCTAAATGTAATATCAACCGGGGTTGTATAAAATTAGCTTTGCAAGTAACACTGAAAAGTGTTACTTGCAAAGCTAATATTATACATATATACAAAGCAGGCAAGGGTTAAGACGGACGGTAAAACTGCAAGAACTAAAAAACGAATTTCGTTTCTACCAAATGAAAAAACTCATTAATTCCGAGTAGGTAAACACATCCCTTGTGAACCTTCGCAATACTTGTGCAATATTTCGAACGCTTTATTTGCGCATCATTTGCATGTTAACTGGGCACATATCGCCGTCGCCGGCTATACCGCTGCGAATATGTTCACTACCTTATTGCTGTTTTTTTCACCATAACTATGAAATCTTTATTAGTTCCGGGTTTTCTCATATGCGGTTTTGTAAATGACTTTACGCTTGGTTAGAAAAGATGGGTTACAATGAAAAGACTTTGCAAGAAGGTTGTTGTTGCGAGACGAATACAGTACAGTACCATCACGTTATCTGCACAGCTGTAGTCAATGATTGAAAATTGAATTCTTAGTTAACATTATTAACCAACTTCGAAAAAGGAGGAGGTTCTATGTTAAGTCGGCTGTCTGTATGTTTTTTTATGTATGTCCGTCGATTTCTCCGTTATTCATAGACCGAATTGGATGATAACTTTCTGCAGTTGTATAGAGGATGATCCCGAGGTTATCCCATAAAAAAATATTTCCGAGAGATTTGGATTTATCGCGCAAAGCTCAAAACTTAAAATATGGGATTTGAAGTCAGTTTGTTAGTTTTTTCAAAAAAATCAAATTATTAAAATATTCACTACATCTAAGCTGGAGCTGGAATCGAACCCGCAACCTCCTGCGACGCAGGCGGACCTTCGCCCGCCGAGCCACCAAGGTCGTCTAGATAGATAGTACGACTATAGGTACTTTATTCTGACGGCACATTTGAAACAATTCTATCGACTATCCGTTCCGATACAACTCAACCAGAACATCTAAAACTATCATATAAAATCGGACATAAAAAGCCATCATTGCAGCCATGCCAAAGGTTTTATCTAGACGGCGGTGTTTCAACAAATCCTCGATGCGGCCGACAACTTGACACCCAACCAAGTTGCAGCGGCGCAGAAATGGATACCTATTGTGAACTCGTCCACAACTAAAATGAGCTCAGAGCAACTACTGATATTGTTCGTACACTTGGAGTTTGTGACTTGGTGTTCTAGTATGGAGTAGTTCATATTGAGATATGTATGATTGAGATACTCAGGTCAGGGTGTTGTTCAAATTACTATCAGGTACATTAAATTTAAAAGTTCTGAAAAAAAATTGATTCACTTGTGGGTTTTTTTGTTCACTGAATATTAATCTGTGGTAGCAGGTGAATAACCTCCTTCATTATTGTGCACTAATTTGAACAACACCCTGTAACGCTCGGAAATATCGTACCCTACCCTACCTGATCACTAGTGATTATCTATCAATAAAACTAAGTATTTTACTATAAGTTTTGTATTAAAATTGTGATTTAAAGTGGCCAATGATCGTCTAGTTAGCGGTAGGACTCATACATTGTGATGTAGTAACTCAGATTCTTTTAGAAGCTTAAGACAAATGAAATAAACGTTAAAACTACTTAGGTTATTGACTCTTCAATCCTGGTACAGTAGTATAGCACCCCTCTTTCATGGCCGTCTCAAACCATGATACTCCCATGCTCTGAAACAACTGAAATTACATAGTAAGCGAAGAACCTATAATATCTCGGCATTGTGACTTTGGTTGGTTACTCTGCCTCTCATTTTGCGGAACCTGAGAACTTTGCTTTATCCCGTATAGGTATAAGCCAAATTTATCTGGTTGGTGCCCCACTACGACGTTTCTCTTTTCGTCTCCTCGGGGAAAGTCGAAAGCAGACGGCTATCGCCCTTCCCGTACTCAGAGATAACCAGACATTTAAAAGCAAAGCGTTTGTAAATCGCTAACTCAGGAGAGTTTGATGGGGAATGATCTCAAGCGATCCAAATACATCCTACCTCACTAAAACTCTAGCCCACCTAATCCCATACCTAGTCCACGCGGGAAGTCCTAAGAAGTAAACGTGTGGAACCACATTCCAGTCCAACCGCAGATCAAAACAATAGATTTAATAATCAGGTTAGTTCAGGGCCTTACAGCACAAGCATTCACCAACACATCCAGGAACGTTGCAGTATCGACAGAATGTGTTTAATAAATATAATAATAAATTAGAATAGTCGGTTCTGGGATGTAACACCATCCGTTTACAATACGGAGAATTATTAGAAATGAAAAGTGTGGGTTTACGTAACCTGAATCTGATTGATAGAAATTTGCAATCCATCCTAGAATTCCTCCCTGGTCTCGTTCGATGGCTGAGCCGAACGATTCCCGTCAAAAAGAATTCACTATTCCTGTAAAACCTAGAATAAACCCCAAATTTTCACTTTACTTCAAAACTCACGATCTCCTCCCCCTGACATCTCTGTACCAACTATCAAGAAGCCCATTTGTTTTCCTAGAATCGTCAAATTCAAACATTACTAAACTGTCGTAAGACTTAAGAAGGTTGCTATCCTTCCAGCAAAGCGTTCGAACCGATTTACAGTTCAGAATATATTTTTAGTGTTTCAAACTATATCAAAATGTGTTAATTATTTCTATATTTGCAAATTAAACGAACCAGCATAAACTGGACCGTTACAGCGACCCCAAATCCTTAAGCATTTCCAAAGAAGTAAGGATTTCCTAAAATTTCAAATAATTTACAAATATATTTAGTTTTTTTTTATAATTTTTCTATTTAATTTTATTAAATAGTGCTATTATTGAACTCTTAATTTATTAAAACTTGTAATCACATACATTTTACTGTTTTGTGTATTTAAACCAGGTTTAAAACAATCAATATGGTCCAGCGCCACATTCATAATCTAATTGTCAAGTTAAATCTATTGCATTATCAATGTTCCACAGACCTTAAGACAATTGCTCCTGGAACATGGTCGTGAATCATGTCATCCCTAATAGAATATCAGTCAACTTATGATAGGATTTCATTATCCACACATAACCCAACTAAAACCAGATCAATTGCCTGTTTTACCTGCTTAATACTTAAATTAGAAACGACCAATAACACAATTTAAATTTACCCCAAAATCCCCACAAAGGCTTTAAATCCCATTCTAAACTTGGAGTTTGTGAAGTGTGCTTAGTTCTGGCCTAATAGGTGGAGTATGAGGTTCTATGAAGCCAGTCCAAGCTGCAATTCAGATCTCAGATTTTTCAATGTAATCTGACAAGATCTCAGTAACCTAACTCCAGAATTATTCCTTCATAGAACCTGTATGTGATGCGCATGTGACTCAAGTCCAATAAACCGTCCCAGATTCCGAAATAAGATTAATTACGAGGGCACACTGCACTCCGATTTTACTAATACTACTAAACATTCATACAAACTCACTGCTTACTCCTCTCGTACAAGTTATGTATATCAATCCCTCTTCCTTCTTCCAAACCCCCGCAAACAATTCAGTCATGTCTTGCCCACAGTAGTCAATCCGTATCTGAATCCGTGACACAGAGCCTCCATTATTTTTAGTTAATTTGTTAGTTATTCACGACTCTTTATTAGTATTTTATTAGTTTGTTGCAAATTATTTTTCGTTTTCATATTTATTCTCATTCTTACTGCCGACTATTTTTCCGATGGCAAACCATTTACCTGGACTGACAAATAACTAATTTTCTTACCAAGCTAAATAGCCCAACTTGTTGGACGGTAGAAATATAGACCATATACCCCAAGTCTATGGAACACGTAAGTAGGGTAGACACCTTGGACGAGTGAAATTAGGCCCGTCTTGTTGTTGGACAGAATGTAGACCAACCCTATGTCCATGAACCTATGGTCAAACTCACAGTTCCTGTCCAATTCTAAGGCCTACTGTCACTGTCAAACCTACAAAATCCACCCGCGTTTCCGCACTATATTCTGAAGGCAGAATTGTGTCAACCCATGATCATCATCATCAACATCATCATCATCAATGGCCTTTACATCCACAAAGGATGGTTTATGTAACCAAACTATGATATAAAGCTAAAAATAAACCGAAGAATAAAGAAGGATTCTGTAATAAATAAGGCCCCGTTCCAACGCAATCGAACCTTCATCATACTGAACCAAAATAAAAATAGAAGGTGGAAATTCTGAAATATTTAAGGTTCCATTCCATTGTAATCGAAGTTAATTTTAAGGCCCCGTTCCAACATAATCGAACGGTACGATATGGTCTCAAAAATATAAAAGGAAGATGTAAATTCTGAAATAAATAAAAAGAACAACGCTATGCTTTAATTTTAGTATTAAATTTAGTTTATTTTAATCGTTTAATTTATTATTATTATTTTTTTTTTTTTTTTAAAGTTCAACGCTATGCTTTAATTTTAGTTTTAAATTAAGTTTATTTTAACAGTTATAATTTTGAGACAATCAATGCTATGCTTTAATTTAAGTATTATTTTAACAGTTATAATTTTTAGACAATCAATGCTAATTTTAGTTTATTTTAGATGATGCTGTGTGAATTGTCCAGCATTATTATTATTACTATTATTTACTATTGATTATTGATTATTGATTATTGGTTATTGATTATTGATTATTGATTATTGATTATTGATTTTTGATTTTTGATTTTTGATTTTTGATTTTTGATTATTGATTATTGATTATTGATTATTATTTATTATTATAAACGTTTTAAACGACCCCGAGTGTCAAATCGCGAAATCAATGCTATGCCTTAATTTTAGTTTATTTAAACGGTTTAATTTCCAATCGACCCCGAGTGTCAAAACGCGACCGTTATTCTACCTCGTGTAAAACGGCCTTAATATACCGTGACATTCTACCTACAACGTAGTTCCATATTGACACTGGCAGAGTCGAAGGCAAGCGGCCCCATTAAAAAGAAGTTGAAGTAATTCGACTTTGACGTTTCGTTCGACATGACATTTGACAAAAACGTAAACAAACAAACATTTTTTTCTTTTCAAGGGTCACCACAATGCACGACAATTTACTGCACGGCTCCATAATGCTCACCCCAACAATCCGTGCCAAAACGGTTTCAATTATCTGGGTGTACAATATCTCGACGCGCAATATCAGTCTGTGTAAGCTTGTCACGTGACGATAATGCACAACCACCAAAATCAGAAGCAATGTACACGAATTATTAGGCTGTACAAATTTGGTCACCAATTATTGTGCCGTACAATATCCGGCCGTACATTATTGTCTCCCCTTTTCAAGACACAAAAGACAAAATAACAATTTCGACAAGATAATTGAGGTTTCTAATGTTTGTTTCCAATCCTATGCGGAAGCCTGTGATTGAAAGAAACCGCGCCGCCGCGCTCCGCTGTTGACCGGCAAGAACAAATGGATTTCCTATGTTTATCGTGAGTACACCATTTTCTATCAATCCTACGCAAATCAAACCGCAAAATAACCTTTTCGGTAACCTCTGACATTTCAATGTAGACGAACCAAGTCCCTTTTGAAGTCAGAAAATGCCAGATAATGACAAGCAATGCTAATTCGTACGAATGTTTACACATTTTTCCCTTATTTATTTCAGAAATAAACCTTACGACCCCTACGTCAAACTTACCCCTTCATGAGTCAAAACAGACCCAGTCCATCCGCAACGCGTCGTCCAGCGGCGCGCTCCTCCCGGATTCCTTTGCTGAAGCTAGTAGTGAATGCGCCAATCACCTGGCCAGCTGCTCGAAACAGCATTCCGTTTCTCCATTGCCTCGTCCAGTAACACGCCTCTCCGGTTCACTTCGTCGAAGCTAGCAGTGAATATGCCTATACCTAGCTAGCCGCTGGATACTGTGTATGCCGTTAGCTCAAGAAAGAATCAAGTAAGTACATTTAATTGACTTCAAGTCTTAGATATTCCTAACTAGTTTATGCCCGCGGCTTCGCACGCGTCGTTTCTATAAACGTTCAAAGGTGATTCCCATCCCATGGGAACTGATTTATGGGATAGAAGTATTCTATGTTTGATTACAGAACTAGAATCACCTGCATGCAAAACCTCAACCCAATCCGTTCAGCAGCCTAGACGTGAAGATGCAACAAACGTCCTTCCATCCAAACCTTCGCATTTATAATATTAATGTGACTAGCTAGACGTAACGTTCTCGAATCCCACGTCTGGGTGTGACAACTGCTCTGCACTCAATCCTCTGTGACGCAGCGAGCGAAGGTCCGCCTGCGACGACAGGAGGTTCGATTCCCGCCTCGGGACAAACGTCTATACGATCTGCAGATACCCGTCCAAAGCGTACTTGATGTTTCTATGTACAATAAAAATAATCTATCTACACTGCACCTCTGATGCTAACATATTCGTAGCTAGAACCCTAATAAAATAATTTTATTTCTTGCTTATCTCAGATGACGCTTGGAGATCGTTGTTCATTGCACGGCCCGCTTCTGCACCATCAATACCGCTTCAGATGACGCCTGGAAAACGCTGCTCACAGCACGTCCAGCTTCTCCATCATCAACATCGCCCATTCGACACCAGTGCTAGATATTAAGGAAAATTGAGTTATTGACTGAAATTAAATATTATTTTAAAGCGACCCCCCAACTTGTCGATTCTTGTCTAACCTTCTACTCAACTTCAGCCTCTAAACCTTATTCTATTATTTCACTTGCAACATATTTTACGAGAATCGAACCCGCACCTCGCATCTAAATCTTATTCTATTATTCCGTTTGTCTTAAGCTTCTTTCCATTTCACTGCAACAAATTGTGCGAGAGTCGAACTCGCACTTCACATCTAAATTTACTCTAACCTAACCAAACCGAATAGCTATATTAGATCATTTTATTCAATACTATTTTACGCGACTTTTGATTATGGTTATGGATTAATACATTATTAGATAGATAGGTACTCATTATTATTTTGTTTGTTGTTGGTTTGTTGGTTTGTTGTTGGTGTTGTTTATTGTGTTGTTTGTTTGTTAGTTTGTTGATTGTCGTTAGTTTGTCGTTACTTTTGTCGTTACCTTTGTCGTTACCTTTGTCGTTACCTTTGTCGTTACCTTTATTGTTACCTTTGTCGTTACCTTTGTCGTTACCTTTGTCGTTGGTTTGTTAGTTTGTTGTTGGTTTGTTAGTTTGTTATTGGTTTGTTAGTTTGTTGTTGGTTTGTTAGTTTGTTGTTGGTTTGTTAGTAATTTTGAAGGATTTTGGTCATATTTTTGATATTTTAAATGATTTTTAGAATCCTGGTCACGGCACCAAATTGTAACGCTCGGAAATATCGTACCCTACCCTACCTGATCACTAGTGATTATCTATCAATAAAACTAAGTATTTTACTATAAGTTTTGTATTAAAATTGTGATTTAAAGTGGCCAATGATCGTCTAGTTAGCGGTAGGACTCATACATTGTGATGTAGTAACTCAGATTCTTTTAGAAGCTTAAGACAAATGAAATAAACGTTAAAACTACTTAGGTTATTGACTCTTCAATCCTGGTACAGTAGTATAGCACCCCTCTTTCATGGCCGTCTCAAACCATGATACTCCCATGCTCTGAAACAACTGAAATTACATAGTAAGCGAAGAACCTATAATATCTCGGCATTGTGACTTTGGTTGGTTACTCTGCCTCTCATTTTGCGGAACCTGAGAACTTTGCTTTATCCCGTATAGGTATAAGCCAAATTTATCTGGTTGGTGCCCCACTACGACGTTTCTCTTTTCGTCTCCTCGGGGAAAGTCGAAAGCAGACGGCTATCGCCCTTCCCGTACTCAGAGATAACCAGACATTTAAAAGCAAAGCGTTTGTAAATCGCTAACTCAGGAGAGTTTGATGGGGAATGATCTCAAGCGATCCAAATACATCCTACCTCACTAAAACTCTAGCCCACCTAATCCCATACCTAGTCCACGCGGGAAGTCCTAAGAAGTAAACGTGTGGAACCACATTCCAGTCCAACCGCAGATCAAAACAATAGATTTAATAATCAGGTTAGTTCAGGGCCTTACAGCACAAGCATTCACCAACACATCCAGGAACGTTGCAGTATCGACAGAATGTGTTTAATAAATATAATAATAAATTAGAATAGTCGGTTCTGGGATGTAACACCATCCGTTTACAATACGGAGAATTATTAGAAATGAAAAGTGTGGGTTTACGTAACCTGAATCTGATTGATAGAAATTTGCAATCCATCCTAGAATTCCTCCCTGGTCTCGTTCGATGGCTGAGCCGAACGATTCCCGTCAAAAAGAATTCACTATTCCTGTAAAACCTAGAATAAACCCCAAATTTTCACTTTACTTCAAAACTCACGATCTCCTCCCCCTGACATCTCTGTACCAACTATCAAGAAGCCCATTTGTTTTCCTAGAATCGTCAAATTCAAACATTACTAAACTGTCGTAAGACTTAAGAAGGTTGCTATCCTTCCAGCAAAGCGTTCGAACCGATTTACAGTTCAGAATATATTTTTAGTGTTTCAAACTATATCAAAATGTGTTAATTATTTCTATATTTGCAAATTAAACGAACCAGCATAAACTGGACCGTTACAACCCTATGTATGAAATAAAGGAAAACTGAAACAGTCAAACACACATTGGTAGGTACCCTAGTTATTTTTTTAGTTAGTTCCCGTAATTAGTAATTTTACTGAACAAGACTCTTCATAGGCCAAAGTGTAGTTTCAAATAGGGTTTATCCCGTGTGACAACCTCTGTTTAGCAGCGGGCGAAGGTCCGCCTGCGACGCAGGAGGTGGCCGGTTCGATTCCCGCCTCGGGACAAATGTTTGTACGATCTGCAGGGGTATTTTAATTCGTCGGAAAGGCCGTCGGATTTGATATCGGGAAGTTTTTACTAAGAAAAAAGTTACTACGGCCTATCTATCTATCTATGTAGTGTATTGTAATAAGTATATCAGTTATCTTGTACCCATAACACAAGCTCTGCTTAGTTTTGGGCTAGATAATGGTGAGTGAATTGTCCAGCATTATTTATTTATTATTCTTCAAAATATTCTTCGAAGGAATTATATTGTTCGGCAAACCAATCTATGAATTTTATTTTGATAACGAGTTGGTTTTCAACAAACTGATGAGTTAGTTACATGTTAGCTTTCTGATTTTTTTTTATAATTTAATTGTTTTGTTGGTAGTAACATAAATGGGAATGAATGGTTATATAAATGGATGGTATGGATTTGCATAACAGCAAAACGGAGAAGCCTTCAGTAGCCGAAGCCGGGTTGCGGATGATGGTGATGTTGGTCATAACATACACTCTGATACCTCTCAACTCACTAACTATCCAATTTTACGAGTAAAAGATTAATCTCCGTGCGTTTATCGGCAATAAAACAATAACATTTTATCCCTCGCCCACTCTTAGAGCCCCGAGTACTGGACTGTCAATAAAAACTTTTATTTTTCTCTAATGGACGCCATGTCTCTATCATACCCAGTGGCTTACATTGTCGAGCATGCGACAGCTAGTACAGTAACTGGACCGAATAATGTTTTTTGTTGCCGGGTGCTACTCGGAGAACGACAACCAAAGTTTCTGACGCGTTTTCGTACAAAACCCACCTTAGGGCCCTTATTAAACCAGCTTACTCTGTCATCCATCTCTGCTTGAGTAACACTTTTCAGTCATAAACGCCACTCAAGCATACAACTGTGACTGCGCAAGCTTTCATAATAATATGGGCTTTTGTAACCTACATTTAACAACAATAATGATCGAAAACGAACCAGAAGCCTTGACTTTCGTTTTTACGAGGAGGGTATGGTATGGTTTTTATCTACAGGCCCAGGTCGCTGTACTAGTATTAACCATGTCCCTACTCTGTTGCTCTTGCTCGTAAGACAGACTTGAGCAGCGCAGTACCCAAAGGTCTATCAGCGCGCGTGTCGATATCAGACATTCTATGAGCTACGTGTTGCGGATTCTATTTCTTTCGCAGGATGCGTACCTACAAAATATATTTAATTCTTTTAAAACAAAGAACATGCACAATAATTTATAGATGTAGGTACTGTGTAGGTAACAGCTATGAAATTTATTTGGGATATTATAGTTTCAATCAATCTAGAATAACGTAATTCAGTTATTATTCAGTATCGGTGTAGAATTCATCTGATGGACTTATTTATCTTTCTAAGACTGTAATGTAAATTTATAAGACTCGCCTAGTATAACACTGATTGTTAAAAGATGGTGAATAATAAAATCTGAAAACTGAGTAAATTTTCGTACGATTGCAATTAATAAGACAAGACAAGTAGTCTGGTTATTTTCTATTTCAGCACACTTCTTTGTGCGTGCGTTGTGAGAACCTCCTATCTCGCGAAGAACCGACAACCACTGGGGTAAACGTGTTCTTGAGTGGAGACTTCAGGTCCCACCTGGCCGGAGGGCGTCTGACAATCTGCGAGAGACTGCAGGTAGATGCTGGACGCGGCAGGCATAAGACAGGGCGCTATGGCACGAGTTAGGTGAAGCCTATGTCCAGCAGTGGACTAACATAGGCTGATGATGATGAGAATTTTCTTGTAGCGTTAAGGTTTTTTGGTAAACCTTCTCTAGAGCCTAGATTGAATTCAAATTTCAGTGTTTTATTTGCTTTAGACCTCACAGGACTCTTGTACACGTCACCAAATTCTAATTAAACACAAGTATAACTAGGAACCGAAGGGTCTCTGCAGTGATCCATCTGCCCCTCGCTCATCCCTCGCGGTCATTCAGTAGCGTCAGCTTTATGCCTTGACGTCGTATTGACTCGTTTAAGTGTTTACGTGGACTGTATGCCAAACTTTCAGGTGGTTTATGACGACTGTATGCCAAAGTTTCAGGTGGTTTATGCCTCTGAGATTAGTGGCTTATCGTAACGCTTCCATTCAGGCTGCAGCTCACGTCTGTGTGTCATAAATTTCATAGACATATTCTATCTATCTAGAAGGAGGTGAATTTATCAAACACATACCTGCTATGAGCTTGATCGAGGTCAAATATCTGAAGTGTTGAAGACTTGCCGAGTTCCGTGCGAGTGCCGCATTCTAAATAGTATTTTAATTTAGTCATTAATTTACAATTTACACGTGCGACATGCTTTAGTGACATGTCGTAACAAGAGTGCTCACTGGTAACTGAACGCGAGCGCCAAGTAAATGCGCGCGTTCACCTGCCGGCATCGGATGATCCGCAATGACCGCACCGAACGGATTATTGAGCGTGACGCGTGAGTGCGTCCACTGCATCGGATTATGGACGGACTATGATATCGGATTGCCGACGCGACTGCCATTTGCATACAAATTTTCAAATGGTCGGCAATCCGAATGACGTCATCTGCACCGGACGACCGATCACTGGCATTTCCGACGGTCTGATACGCCCGGTCCGTGCGGTGCGGATCAATGGACGCACTGGTACGGCTAACCATACAAACAATACTAAAATCCGTTTAATGCGGTCAATGTTGATCGTTCGATGCTGACAGGTGATGGCGCACCTTGATACTTTCACTGCCCACGATGTATACGAGGTTCTAGCACTGCCCTGGGTCGCACTGCAGATGCTGCAGTGAAATTGTTAAACTGATATGGTTATTAAAGATCTATGGATTTTAGAGTAGGTACCTAGTTGACATCGCTGAACATTCCATTTTATGATGAATACTGGAAATATTACACTCAGCATTCTAACCACTTGAATTTTAGGTTAAGTATGGGCAGTTTGTTTACAAACATTCCACATCGAATTTGGGTCGTGTATAGAATAAACACTATTGAAGGTTCGAGCAGTGTGTTGTTTCTGTTGTGTCTTAAATAAATAAATAAATAATGCTGGACAATTCACACAGCATTATCTAGCCCCAAGGTAAGCAAAGCTTGTGTTATGGGTACTAGATAACTGATATACATAATAATATACGAGTACATAGATAGATATTTTTTATTATACATAGAAAACGACCAGAACACCCTGAACAAATATCTGCAGATCGTACAAATATTTGTCCCGAGGCGGGAATCGAACCCGCAACCTCCTGCGTCGCAGGCGGGCCTTCGCCCACCGCGCCACAGAGGTCGTCTTGTTTCAAAATATCCGTTTATCTGGACTCAAAAAACTCCTAGTACGGGCAACTTCTCTAAGCCATTCTAAAGTAAGCAGCCCAGCAGGTAAATTGAAAAGGATGCTTAAAGATAACGGTAATGGAGGAGTTAAAGGAAAAAGGGCTCGTTAGGCCGCCGCCGCCGCGCCGCCGCCCCGCGCCGGCCGCGCTACGGTGCAAATAACCATTCTTCATAACTTCTACTCGATCGCGCCGAGATTACCTGTATTATATTAGTATTTCCGCATGATTTTTGAGCCATGAAGAACCTGGATTAATCGGCTGGCGAATGTTAGCTTTACTAGTTTTATTATTTTTATTTAGATGAGAAACAAATAGCTTGTCTATACTAATATTATAAAGAGGAAAGATTTGATTGTTTGTTTGTATTGAATGAGCTCCGAAACTACTGGACCGATTTGAAAAATTCTTTCACCGTTAGGAAGCTTACTTTTCAGGGAATGACAAAAGCTATATTTTATCCCGGAATTCCCACGGGAACGGGAACTACGCGGGTAAAACCGCGAGGCGATCGTCCAGTACAACATAAATGAGAAGAAACTAAAGTTTAACAGTTTTCATTTATAGAATTAAACTACAATTATTTATGTAGATTAATAATAAATAATGCTGGACAATCCACACAGCATCATCTAGCCCCAAGCAAAGAGGAGCTTGTGTTATGGATAATAGAGATGACTGATATACTTAATACAATATATTAAATAGATAGATATTTAAATAGTTTAGGTTATTATAGAACTGACATACTTTGCAAAGTAAAATTCCTTAATAATAAATATGATTTAAAAAAAAATCAACAACAAATGTTAGACTATCTTCAAATATTTGTTCCGGGTGTTCCGGTATTTTCTTTGTACAATAAATTTTTTATATTATATTTATATCATATATATTATTAAGGACTTTTACTTTGCAAAGTATATCAGTCCTATCAGAACCTAAACATATTAATAACAAACAAAAGAAAACAAACAATAAAATTAAACTAATCAGTCAAGTTGTAGGTATCACTAAGGAGTCCACGAACCAATTACGGAAAACTAAACATTCTATATATCTATGCGCAGTTATACAACAGCTTACCTGATAACACTAAGAACTGTATATCAATCCACATATTTAAAAAAAGACTAAAGCAATATATTTATGATAATATCTTTTAAGTTAGCGTAACGGTACCAACCATTAAGGTGAAACTTGCTACGAAAGTTATTAGTAAATCTTCTGTAATGTAATATTAATTAATTAGGATTGTAAATAAGGTTATTGTATGTACTCATATAAGTGAACATTGTTCTCTTGAGTAAATAAATTCGTTAAACTGATCTGAGGTATAGGCACAGATATTATAATACTAGTATAGGTATTCAAGGGGAGTCACTGATGCATAACAAACTTAAACAGTGAAATGGCTGTTAATGAATCTTATTCCGCTAAAATGCTAATAAATGTTCCTAAATTTAATCTATATAAATTAAGTTCAGTCATCGGTGCCTCCCTTCGATCTTTGAACTTGGTGCAGTCCATCAAGATGTGGTGCACATCCTCTAGGATTTCACAAACTTCACAGTTTGGAGGGTCCGTTTTTTCATAAGGAACCCGAATAAGATAAATCTGTAGATTTTGTCGGATCTGGCTCATGCGGTTGTAGTTCTTCCAAAAAATTACGCACCGCATCTTTCGACAACCGGTACCGATTGCTGAATTGGCCGTCGCCATAGAAAACGGATTGCACTCATCTTGGAGCCGTTTTCTCTGTAATTCCATATATTTGTATTATGTACTGCGAAGAATCACTCTACAAGAATTCAAAACATTTCTAAATCTTCATTCATTTTATGGAGGTATCATTGCCGATAACAATATTATTTATAACCAAAAATCCAAAACAATTCACAAAAAGCTCAATTGTCGCAGCATACACAGAATGGTTTGATTTGACAGATAAAACAAGGATAGAAACGGCAAATGGGCACTTGTATTACGGCATTTCCAGACAATTTCGTTCAGAAGTCGGCCGAGTGACCGCTGACTGGCTGGTATTACTAGTTCATATAACAAAAATGGCGGGCAGTTTAGTTTAAGGCGTATATTGCCTGGATTTCGTAATAGGCTTGTTGCTTGGTTCAGAAGTCAAACCCACTAGTGACACCGTAAGGCTGTTGCAGATGCAGGGGCGCACCGCTACCGCACACACGTTATGTAGATGTGCATTCAAATAAGAGCTATAACTCGTTACATTAGATGCATTTTATATTGACGGCATCAGACGACATACAGCTCGCGGGCCACTCGTTTGGAGCTGGTCGGAAGCTGTATGTAACGAGTTATTTGAATGCACATTTTTGTGCTGTGTGGTAGCGGTGTTAGATTAATGTGGACAGAGCTTTATATGTAACCTTATTCTTAGTGTTAAAGTGTCTGTTTTCTAAATCCTACACACTTTTTAACATAACATTATAATGTCCGTAGAGAAAGTTTTTGAATGCGGCTAATAAACATTAAAATGGCGGCAGTAACGCTGAGCACTTCCGTCGTTTTATTATTCACCTCCAACTACGGAACCCTAAAACCCACATAAATATTTGATCCCGTTTCTTTATTCACAAGTGTGATATAAGAATTATGATTGCATTACGTCATGTGATAGGGCATTATGGGCTTTATGTGGTGGTCGTAAGGGCGTATTTACTGTTATTGCAGTGATTACGTAAGTTCCTGGTGGATGACTTTTATTGGGCTGGAGTCTGTCGGGACCTGTTCCGCGGGGTGCGGGGTGCGGGGTGCGGGGTGCGGGGGGCTTAATGGGCTCTACTGGGACCGCGGTTTAGATAGATGCAGGTGCTTGGTGGATTTTTTATTAAGTGGTATCGTTTAAGATAAGAATATTCACGAGTTTTCACATTTACCTTAAATTTGTGATGATATAATAGACTTTTTTTTTTAAATTAAGTGTGATGAGTTTTGATTACGTCCGAAATAAGGGCCCAAAATCCTTAGTATGTGTTGTGTATTAGTTAACTATGTATAACGAAAAAAACCCCCATTATCCCCCCCCCCTTGGGGGGGGGGGGGATAATTTTAAAAATGGGGGGCTACCCCACCGAGTGGGGTCATATGAAAGGTATTGGCTTACATTTCAAAACAGTTCTTGAAATTTCTGTGGGTTTCATGCTTTTCGAATTAAAAAGTCGAAAAATTTAGCGCTACCCCCTATCACAGAAGCATGCAGAGAGATCCATCTGAAATGTAGGTTGAAAGCTACTAGTTTTTTTAGGTATTTGTAGTTGTTAGGTAGATATTCATTAAATTGCGAAGTCTCTACCTTTAGTACATACCTACTTGTTGACAAACGTTCGAAACCCTCGGCGCGCGAGTACACTCGCACTTGACGAGTCTTATTTTTCTTCGCTCTTTTCTGCGTACAATCCCATAATGGTGTTTCCTTCCCTGTCAAAAATCTTGTGTGTGTCATAAAATTTATGGTCTACATTGAATATTATGTTTAATTAAGCGGTAGTAAATAAGATTTCGCGACATCAAGTGTCAATAAAATTATGTTCCTAGGGTGAAATAAAATAAATGTAATTAATTGTTAAAAATTATACACAATGTGTTTTGCGGTTTCATTTTGAAGATTTTATAAGATTTTATTGAAATAAAACAATCCTAACTTAACCTACTAATATAATACAGCGTTCTTGTCTTCTGTCTACAGCACTAGTTCTTTGGTTGAAAAAATTTTAGTTCCTTCTCTTTTGGTCCCACCTGGAATGTCATTGAAAATTTCATTTTTAGACGAAGCTCGAACGGCTTGGCATAGTCCTTGCCCCGATGCAAAATCACTTTTATCCCAACGGCAATGGGACGGGCCTCTGTGTGAGTTGACACGGAACTGTTTGTTACAAACGTGCTCCAGCTCTGCAGATCGTGCCCGCCTCCTGGCCGTTTCTAAATGGGAGTCAGGACATTGGTTGCAAGCATTTCCTTCATATAACACTGGTACTTTATTGGATCCCGTAACTTTCCGTATCGCAACATGTCTCCGGTTGGGTGCAAGGTGTTGCGCGCCTCATCAATGCCAGTGTGGTACTGCTGTCAAACAGCTTGGTCATCACAGATTATCGTGCACTAGGGCCGCCGGTCGGATATCTCGCCACGCTAGCCTTAACGACATCGACATCATCCGGCGGGCCTTTGTCACCGCTAACGTACCAGCTATTCTCGAACCGAATGGTCTGTTGCGTGACGATGGTAAAAGGCCCGACGGTATGACACTAGTCCCATGGGAGTTGGGGAGGCCCATTGTGTGGGACGCTACATGCGTCGACACACTTGCGCCTTCCCATCTTCCGAGGACATCCGTCCGGGTGCGGCGGCAGATTTGGCCGAAGATCTCAAGATGCGCAAATATGCAGGTCTCGACAGAGCCTACACATTTGCTCCCCTTGGAGTCGAGACCCTAGGTCCGTGGGGTACCGAGGCTCTTCGGGTTTTCAAAAAACTATCTGAGCGTCTGGTCGAAGCGACGCGTGACCCGAGAGCTGGTGAATATCTGGCACAGCGTATCAGCATTGCCATACAGCGTGGCAATGCAGCCAGCGTCTTGGGGACGCTTCCGACTGGTGTTGATATGGATCAGTTGAGCTATCTGTAGACTGTTTGCAACAGTCGGCAGTTAACTCAATTGTTTCAATTGTAAATACTAGTATAATTTTCTTTGTGAATAAAATTAATATACTAATATTATAAATGCTAAAATTTGTGTGAATATTTGTTACCACGTTAGGTAAAATTTTATATGTAGATAGTTAGCTTCTCGAATAGTACATGGCTAATCTAAGTTTCAAATATTAACCTCTGGTTAACAAGGGTAGTAAAGTTTCTATGGAAAATTATTATTCCTTGGTTCAATTCACTCAATACTACTATAAGTAAATCAACAATTACGTATTTATAATATATTATATGTATAGGTTTTTTACAAGACTACCCCTAGGGGGTGTGCATTAACAATTTTGAAAAAATTCGTACTTAATACATTTCTGAAAATTGTATGATTTCCACGCTGAAGACGCGGGGCGCAGCTAGTTGCTTAATAAAACTAATCCAAAAACCAATTACAGCTATTTTCAAAGACCATCAAAGAAAATTATGTTTGTTTTATTTATTTTTCGCTCTTTTCAACTTACTAGAGTATGAGCAAACTTTCAAGTGGTTCTCCTTAGCACCTTGGTAAAGCGCGATTATTTGCCTCATTGAGAATAGTTTGATAAACCTCTTTATAACTTCTTTAAACTTTGTGTTAAGCGAGGTAGTTACTGTTTTTATCAGATCTGCAGTCAATGACACGTTCATCTGGTTCTCTGGGTCTCTTCAAAACAAGAGGGAACGTGTCTTCTAGACCTTGTGTTACACATCTTCACTTTCGATCAAGTGAGACTGTGGTCAAACGGAGGACTCTTGACATGGATCATAACGAAGGTCTATTGACTAAAAAAAACTCTGTTTGTAAAAAAGTTCTGTTGTCTTCGGTATGTAAAAAGTTATGTTTAAATAATAACGGCTGTTAGAACGTAAACCAAAAGAAATACTTTACAAGACAAACATGCATAATCTACTTACTATTATTATGTTTGCCAGCTGTTTGTCGTGAGACGTCGCGTCGTCTGCGAGATTTGATTCCGAGTACCCGTTGTGTGGGATAATGTTATTGTGTGCAGGGAATCCCAAGTAACCTACGCTGCACGAGTCGAAGATAAAACGGTTTCTAAACATTATTTCAGATCAAATATTCATGAACATCTTAAAAGGCTCATTTTTCCATTATATTATATTTTAAACGAGAAAACATTGGCAGTACGTTGATAGTTATTTTGACAACGGATTAAATTATTTATGTTTTCAACAGATTTCAGGAATCATTGCATTAAATATGAATAAAGCCGGCAAAGTGCAAGTTTACTCGTATATGGAGGGTTCCGTACCATCGTACATGACTATTTCGCAAAATAGTTTTATTTCGGTTTAAAGAATTTATTCTCAGTAAAAAACTTACACAGTTTACTTACAATGAGATTACTTAAGATTACTTATTTCTAGTTTCTTTATGGCTATTTTAATTTAAAAATGACGCGGTTTTTATTTTGTTGTAGCGGCAAGAGAAATACACATTCCGTGAAAAATTGTCTACCTTTTAAGGTCTATGAGATACAGCCTGCTGTCGGACGGACGGATAGACAGAAGGACAGACTGGAGTGCATAGTAATATGGTCCCGTTTTCACCCTTCGGGTACGGAACTCTAAGAACAGGTTCAATAATAAAATGATTATGAGCATGAGATTTGGCATTCGCATCTGTGTACACGAGAATGTCTTGACAAATAATTTGTGTTATAAATAAATCAATAATACAAATAAAATTAGCCTTTATTCCCCATTTCTTTGGTTCATAAGTAACTTTCTATTTACACACTTTGATAGCCTTTCTTGGCGTGGCCTATGACAAAAAAGGCGAGTACTAACTTTAGCTACTTGAACATTTTTCTATTTCTGGCCTTTGTCATCCATTTAGGACCAGTTCTCTTCGTAAAGAACTTTACGAATAAAGTTTGTTAAGTACTTCTAAATCAGAAATCAAATATTAAGTAACGAGTGGAGCCTTACTTACCTTTATTACTTACTAAAAACCCTTTCAAATCTCAAGTAAATGGTTCCCGCAAATCATGATTCCCTAATGTCGGACAATAAGCCAACCGATTCAGCCGCGGCCGAGCCATCTTAACAAAACAGTTTTACCCTTGATACCCTGATACCCGCCACCCCGCCGCCTTGCTGCCTTCCTGCCTTCCTGCCCTGCCAAGTCATCATTGCCTTAACCTTTGAGGGTAAGACCAACACTTTAGAGTATTACTACATTAGATTTTGCGTCAAGCGCTCAAGGCACGTTAAGCTCATTCGTAATCTCCGTTTACATTCTAAAGTCCAAATTACCTTCAAATTCGATCTGATGGGCATTGATCTTGATCAGTTCAATTTCAGGAGCACTTTACGAAATAAAATTAACATTTTAATCTTGACATTAATTGACCCGAGAGCTGGTGAGTATCTGGCACAGCGCATCAGCTTTGCCATACAGCGGAGCAACGCAACCAGCGTCTTGGGAACGCTTGCGACTGTTATTGATATAATCGTATGTATTTTGATAAATGTTTTGCCATCTCATATACGAAGAAACATCACAAAATTCTTTACGACTATACAATTTCTAACAAAGTTCTTAATCGAAATTCAGTTCCTAAGGATTTGGGGATCAATTTTGATGAACAACTCTCCTTTATAACACACGATGACAGAATAATAGCAAGGAGTAATCGTTTGCTCAGTTTTATTACTAGAATAACAAAAGATTGTAAAAATTCCAACAGCTTGCTTTATTTGTTTAACAGTCTTGTTAGAACAATCCTGGAATATGGCAGCATTATCTGGTCTCCACATTATCAAAACAACACAGCTAGGATCGAGAGCATTAAACCAAATGTCTCAAATTTGTAGCTCATAGACATAAACTTGGTCGCTCGATCTCTGACTATGAGAATAGACAAAAAAAATGTAAAGTCACTGCTCTGTCCTCCCGTAGAAAGTGGTCGATCTGGTTTACCTTCACATAATTCTTTATTCCGTTGTAGATTGCCCCTTGCTCTTCTCCTCCCTCTGCATCAACACATGCTATAGATCCCGAAATCCCGCTACAAATTTCACTCAGCACGTTACAACAACATGTCGTACAATGCCCCATTATTTAGAGCGTGCGAGCGTGGACGATACCTATCACAAGCTTTTATTTAATGTATCTGTAATAGTTTTGTTTTGTATTATTCAATCAAAAACCTTGTTTGGAGAGCTTGGTGGCCACCAATAGGAACTAAACTCTTGAAACAAGTATCTGCCTAAATAATACAGTACAAAACTATTAAAGATACATTTAAAAAAAGCTTATGATAGATATCGTCTACGCGCGGTCCGATTTTTTGATAATTCCTTTGTGTAACGTAATTATAAAATTAAATATGTAGTGGCGCCACTATCCACCCTACTATTCGCCTTAAACAAACCTCTGTGTCTCGGCTTGATTTAACCAAGAGGTGTGCGTTACCCATTGTAGTGGCAGTCCGATAATCTGGGCATTGGCCGGCCTGCTGCGGCCACCTCCAGTCTTTGAGCGAGCTCGCCGCGGCCGGTCGCCGGTCGGCTGGAAACTGAAGATATGCCTTTGTGGCTGAGAACCAGGACGGTGAAAGGCGTTTACTTTGTACACCCTGCCCTGTTCAGAGTATATAGGGCAGGAGTATTCTAGAATCCAAAATATTTTTGATCAACAAAGATATCTAAGTACCTATGAGGAAACTACTCAATATGATAACAAAAACAGAAAATAACAAGATAACAGCAATGTAACCACTAAAGCAAAAGCAAAAACTTCAATAACGCATGGTTGCACACACTCAGCGAAACATGTCAAAAATAATTTTAAAAACTGACGAAAGAATAAGATGAAGTAATTAATGGTAGCAGTCTAAAGCAATCATTGTTTCTGCCTTCTGCGATTTGGTCCGATGTGTCGTAAAAAAATTAATCCACTTATGTTTATTTTTACAAATACGCCAATTTCTTAGGTTTTGTAAGTCCTGTAAAAAAAATATAGGATTCTAGAACGGTATTTGAACGGAACGAAATGTAGGCCTATTTCATTATAAAAGAAGTCCGTCACTTCTACCATTTCCCGATCATTACCATATCGCGGTGGAAACCTGGTTTAATGGAGGTCAGTGGGTTTTATGGTACTTCTCTATCCAGTCTGCAGCCACAAAGTGCTGGATGTGCATTCTTTTACACCATTCCGTTTGGTCTGTCTAAGAAATGTTTTAATAAATACAAAATCCAGATGAAGTGCTGACTTGTCTGCAGACTGTACTCGTTCGTACACCATCGAAATATACTTCAACTGATCTAATTTAATAGGCTTCTTGACTCTTTTTGAAGTATGTCTTAAATTTTATGAATTATTGTCCGATTAGAGGGATATCATATTTTTTGAGACTTAAAAAACGGCAAAACATTATTTTAAAAGTCTACTTTTCGTAAACAGGCGAAAACGCTGTCAGCCATATTTATCTGTGCCGTGACGTCATAAGGGTAGAAAACCACAGACATAATACTACCTGCGCCTAGAAAACAAAAATTAACATCAGCAGACGTCCATCATTGTAATAATATAAATAGACTAAATAGCGAGTTTCACTCGTTAAAGATCCGACATAAAACTTTCTTAGAGACCTATGACGTCACAACATGGCCGACAAAGTTTTTAGAGTTGAAAATTAAAAATATTGGTTCCTAAATTGAAAATATGCAGTCATCTTACTTTTTTTATATCAGAAATCTATAAATATTCGTTTATTAAGTCAAACACTACAGAAAATATTTATTATTGGACTTAATTTGATATGAGTCAAGTAGCATACTGCATTGCCCTGCTGAAGGCAGAGCTGATGAGCTGTTGTTATAATATTTAGTAACAATTGTAGATACCTGAGAGAGACATATTAAACATACTCTCGGTAAGTCTTCGTGGTATCTAGTACTAAGTGTATTGTTTGTGTTGTGATCAATATTTTTTTTTCTTCTTTCTTTCTGCAGAAGTTTTAGTGGCAAATTAATATTTCCGGCAGGCAGTATTACGACATCAGTTTTTTTTGAGCGTCCCCATACTTACTGTTTTAAAGCTAGGGACTAGTTATACCACAGAGGAGCTCCAGCTCCAACCAAGCTATTTTATAACGGACGCGGTGAAATTTCGACGAAGCCAACCGTTTTTGCCGCCCAGTGACGTGCGTGACCTAATTTTCTGTCCATAAAAACACATAATCACTTTAAGCCCCTCTTAAATTTCCCGGATTTTTCCTAAAGGTTGTTTATAAGGTAATAAGAAAATATGGATATTAAGAAAATCCTCGGAGCATAACTCTGATAAACCATAGATTACGTAAGTTGCAAAGCGCTGAAATAAAGGATAAGATACACTCGTTTTTGCGTAATCCTGCGGACTTATTCCACATTAAATGGAAAAAGGAAGGAGATAGTCGAAAACTGTTCAGGAACCACTCGGAAAATTTATTGCTAAACCAGCTCAAAATCTACTTAGCTACATGCAGACGAAGCAACTATTGCGGTAACTCACCTCACATCCTCACCTCAACAACGCCTACATATATTGGTTCACTGCTGGACGTAGGCCTCCCCCTGATTATTGACTTTTATCTCATGGGGGTAGTTCTTATAATCCCCACGCTGGGCATGCGGGTTGGAGATCGCAGTTCGGTGGTAGAATTGTTCTGCGGGGGAAGCCGCTGCGTTGATATCCCTTAGTCGCCTCTTACGGCACCCGCGGGAAGTATTGGGATGGTGTAAACTCAAAGTGGGCACCACACAGCTGGGCTATTGCGGCAACTAGCTGTTTAAATTCTATACTTCTTTTTAAATTCCTTCAGACATCCTGTATGTCTTTAAGAAGTTTATACGAAAAATATTAAACAGTTGTTAGTTTCTTGAACTAAAGTTGCTCTGTCTGCATAGCGCCTTATACTTAAACAAACCCAAAAGAACTATAATATTAATTAAACAGAGTTTTTTACCATCCAGATAAACATGTCTGCCCCACTGCGTCAGACGTGCGATTTAAACGAAAATACCGTAATATACGGATTATGCGAGAAAAATATTAATTTCCCAGATCGGTGAGACTTCAAACGAGGATCTTGCTGATTCCGGGCTCAGATCGCTTTCCGCCTGCGTTTCATATTTCTCCACGAATGGAGATCGCTTTTGACGATATCTTACCGCAATTATAAAACGTCGTTTATAAAAAGCTGGGGTTTTGCGAAAGGATTGTGCGATATTAAACAACTAGTTTCTGCCCGCGGCTTCGCACGCGTTGTTTCTATGGAAACGTTGAAAGATTATTTCAATCTCAATTGATAAAACTAGCCTATGTTCCAGGCTTAGACCTACATCAATACACAGCCCGATCAGCTCAGTCGTTTTGGCGTAAAGAGGTAACAAACATCCATTCTACTAACATCTAAACTTTCTCATATAATTATATATTATTGTGGTCTTTAGATGATTCGGCGCCGGTATTATATAATGTAGTTCATGTTTTTAGAGATATTAAAAAGGCAAATACTTAAAAGAGAATAGTGAAAATAATAAGAACTTTACTAATAAGTACACATAACAAGTAAATTTTAATTATATTTTTTAAATTTAAATGTATTGTCGATGTTATTGATAACTAAGCTGACTGTGGCGTGAGAAACCATTTTCTGTGGCTATTGTAAGTTTCAAAAAAAAATTGAAATAAAAGAGATAAATCAATGATGATGCCATCGTTCACATTCCACTGTGATCGTATGGAAATAGGAAGATTATGATAATGTGATGGCTATCTTGTAATTAGCTTGTTTAATCAGTGATTATCTCAAGAGGTTAATTAAAAGCAAGCAGCTGGCCGTGACTAATGATAGTCCTAATTATCATTAACTTGAAATATACACCAAATCGATTAATAAAGGTAAGAATACCTACTAGGAATTTACATAAAGAAGCTTTTAGCTTGAAGCTGTAATAATAAAATAATTAAAAAGCAAACATCCGAATAACGCAAATTTAATAAATTAATATCAGCATGCTGGAAATATTACAAAAGGAATATTAACCACAATCAAACAAGTGTAATTTTTTAATAATATTTATTAATACTTCCTTCTCTCTGAAACATTATTTACAAAACAATACAGAAGATAAACAACACATCCCTTCCTATCCAATTAAAAACGGTTCGTTTCATACAAATAATCATGTTACAACACTCTACGTTAATTTAAGGAACGTATCTATACTACGGTACTATGACGTCACTACGTATTATTACAAGAAGAGATCATCAAGCGAGCTCTGGTTACACAGCGACTGGATAAAACCACCTCTTGGAATGACTTGCTACGTTACGGCGAGTGACGGTCAAATATTGATCGCATTTTTTCTAGAAGTTTTGTGCACATTGTAAGATATTTGTTATGAACCCACGCTAAAACAATCTACAAATCATTATGAATGTAAGCGGGTTAACTACGAACCTCTTTTGTGTTGCAAGAACACCTACGTTTTACGTCTACGAAAGTTTTATAGTAAAATCTACAAATCAATTGTCGTTTTGGAGTCTTAAGATTTTTTTGCTTGAATCAACATTATGTCGTTTATAATTATGTTGACGACAAAACTACAACTGATTCAAAGTTTCATTTAGCACAGATTCATAGCAAATGACTTGGAATGTGCGCACTTCTTGCCTGCTGTCTAAATTACTTGTGGAACCTAGAAAATACTAAAACCCCGATTTTTTTGTCGAGTTTCACCAACTTAAACCAGCATACCATATGCATACCCAGATGCCGCTTAAAAATTTTTAGAACGTGAAAAGTAATAAAGGCAGCTGTCAAAAGGCTTGGCGGTGTCATCAGTGCCCGAGCCACAATAGTGCATTGAAATTTAAGTACAGCGGCCAATGAAAACACTATATATCTACCTTTTGAAGCGTGTCGATTTCGTGTCGAAGTTGTTTTTCATTTTCACGCATCTGACACAAATGTCACACAGCTTTGAAATGACGTGGCTTTTCACGGCCTATTTATACATTTTGACAGGTTTTAACTTTAATCTCTAGGTACACACCGATCGATTGACATTATCGAGTTAATACTGCGTTTGGGGAAAAGCTTCAATACTGTCACTAAAGTTTTGAAAAGAAAAGTTATTATTTTTGACGAAAAATCCAGCCTGTGTGTAACAAGATAAATGATAGGTATTAGCGATTTCAGTTTAGTATAAAACAGTCGATAAACTTTATACTTTATTTTTCAATATAACCTAGATAAAAAGTTTATATTGATTTTATCAGAAGCAAATTTGGAAAATCTATTAGATAGTATAAATACCTAGTTAATAATGGAATGTTTGACTTAAGTTTATTGGCTACCTATTTTTAGTTTAAAATTTTCCAGATTGTTTCTGACAAAAACATAAGTTAACGAAAACGTTCTAAGAACAGAAGAAGAGTTTTTCACCACTCGAATGGTGGAACGACTAATAAATTATTTTATTACAATAAACTCGATTATAATCATAATATTTACAATGATCCAAAATATTTACACTGTGACCTGATATAAATTTTATTCTACTTTACGTATAATCAGTTATTTACAAAAATTCAATTTACAACATTACTGAGATCAAATAAAATCACAGCTCAACACTATTCCGTACATAAAATTAAAACATGCGTTTGTTAATTTAAAGATTCCATTTCTCTAAATATCAAATCACGAGTTTATCCCGTTGCGAAAATTTTTATCATTATTATATAACAATTTCTAACGTTCGCTTACTTTAGTTTATTTATAAATTACTGATTAATTCTATGAATAATTCTTAATACTTGGTGGAGCTTTTGATGCCAATTCTGGGAAACCTTAGGAAGGAAACCAATTTCAAGAGTCGACCTTTCATCACAACCATTTCATATCTACGAGTACCTACATCATGTCTTATTTTACCAGTTGCTATAACTTTAGAGTTTACACACCGAACCCGCCGACACAGCCAAGTGGCTTGGTGCGACACTTCACCGTAGGTTCCGGGCAGCCGATAGTGTTTTGTCAATTTGTCGGCGTCCTGTCGACTTTGGTGGACTCCAAAATAAAATGATCTTATACTACACCTGCTCGGAAAGTTGCCTATTCCTTTTCCATTTATAGAATAGAAAGTATGTCTTTGTAGGCCTATAGGAAACCGGGAGGAAAAACTCTATGGAATTTCATTTCTCACGTGTTTTAGCGGGAGGAAAAGTGTATGGAAATCCATTTCTAATGTGTTATTTTTTTTTAATTTCCTAAAAGATCGACCGGTAGCTATGGTTATTTTCGTTCGGTCAAACGACAAAAAGTTTTTACTCCAAGTCCATTAGGCCTCCTCCGATTTCCGAACAATATTTTAAAAAAAGAACCCAAAGGCTGGCGCGGTCAATGAGGTTTTACCAACATCATTGGGCGCGATTTCAATTAATAATTAATTCTGCTTTTTATTTTCCTCGAAGGTGTAGTATAAAGCACTATTTATCACTCGGCAGAAAGTGCGATTCCTACCTCGTGTGTTTTAAGACCAAAACGACACACTCGGTAGGAATTGATCACTTTCTCGCCTTGGTGTAAAATGCACTATTAAAACACAAAAATTAATGTCTCATACTACGTTAAAAACTCCTTTGAATCTCTACGATCGTCCATGTTGGCCGAGTCGTCATAAACGTCATTCATTTTATTCAAATTTACAGCCCGAGGGCGTGAAGGCTCGCCATGACTCGGCCATCATGTACATACTATGACACTAATAAATGACAATCAGATCCCGTTCAACAACAATGAAATGTAACCTTAGTGAAAAATTGTGCATTCGCAATATGCAACCCAAAGTGCAAGAGTCTACACGAAGTCGCCGGCCGCCGACAAGTTGACAAAGCACTGGTGGCCTACAATTCCTTTTGGCATGTGGTGCGAACAATTTGGTGCGAAACACCGCTACACCATTTTTTATACACACAGCCCTGAGTTCTTGGAGGTTTGACGCCACTATCGTCAAACTGGTACTAGAGTGCTTTTCACGAAAGAAGTCCCCGAAGTGTAGATAGTGAGACCGAATCTGTTTTGAGAATTTTGCGCTGAAAAGAATCTAGTTGTACATTACCGCGGGACTTCTTTCGTGAAAAGCACGCTGCTGATGGTATCGACAACCCGCCGGGCTGGGCCGCGTCGCGGGTTCGATGTGTAGAGTCCATAGTGCTGCAGCACGCGTGTATAGGTCTAGTATTAAAGGAGGTTGTGTAGAAAAGCCCCACCTTCGGCGTGGAGCGATCACCTGCAGATGAGCGACGACACGAGGTAGGTGACCAGCGCGCAGCTCAGCTGGGACGTGAGGTAGGACGAGGCGCGGTTGCTGGTCTGCATCGCCGCGGGGTGCTCGCCTGGGACAAACATACTGGTCAAGTACAGTTCTATGTTCCGCCCAAACTCAACACGCAATCTTTGTAAACATGGCCGCTGTACTTAACCCAAGGAAGACTTTCTCCTTGTTGATTTTTGGATAGCATTTAAACTCGATTTGAGATCATTGCAAGAAATTATATTCCAAACTCGACGCCTAAACGAGAATGTTAGATTTTTGTGGTGTTATTTCTTGTAAATGACTTGACTATAGGAAGTTTTTGAACCCTAAACCAATAAAGTCTGGATCAGAGTGACCTCCTGCGACATGGCAGCGGTGAGAAGGGGTGCGTTAAACAAAAGACTGGCAAATCGCAAAAAAACCTCGCATGTGCGTTTATTTTCCGTGAGACTACAAAAATGCCCAGTATTTGTTTCTAATCTAAATCTAAAAGCCATGGCTGTGTGGTTCCGGAATTTGCACCACCCCAACTCTTCCCGAATGCACAGCGTCGAGATTATGGGTATTATCTCCCATGAGATAAAAACCAATAAGGCGCTTATCATGGGGAGGCCAGAGTCCAGCAGTGGACTATTTTAGTCGGTTGGGGTTGAAGTACCTAAAAGACTAGCTTTGGTGCTAGGGCAAAGTCTCTTATCGCCGTGCGTGTTCAATATAACAACATTTCCAGGATGCTGTTGGGCCTGCCTCGTTGCTGCAGTGCGTGAAGCTGGCACCTCACATCGCTGTTCATATTCGAATTAGTCTCCCTTCTCTTTCTTTCGAATACCAAACAGCTCTTACTCTTAAGACACATTCGTGAACACGAATAGCGTTGTGAAGTGCCACCATCAGAGATGATCGCGAACACCTTCACTGATGACTTCTGCCGAAGAAGTGACATCTTTCATGAGCTGAGTGAGAGGTAGTTACAACAGCATCCTGGAAGTCATATGTCACAAGGTCTGTCCTATAATGCTAGTAATAGTTAGGCTTTGCTCTAAACGTCCGCCAAATTTCATCTTGATCTGTGCAGTAGTTTTGGAAATCCTAGATAACAAAAATTCAGATATCACAAACTTTCGGCTTTATAATATTAGTAGGATATATTGTCTGTTATTTTGTGTTTTCTAAGGACCTTTGTTGTCTGGAAATAAACAATTTAATTTGATGTGGGTAGATATCATTAACCAATCTTGGTTCTCGTAACACAAGCGCCACTTTGGTGCTCTGTGTGATGTCCAGTAGGTACAATATAAATTATGCTATTCCTAGAATGATGACTCAACAAAACCATATTTCATTGATACGAGAATGAATAAAAGCTATGAACAATGGTACTCTTGCTTGGCAATAAGTATCAATAAAAATATTTTGCCACAGAAAATATCTACCATTCAATGATGACGGCTTTATGGCGAGGAGCTGAGAGCCCCAGTCAAGTAACTATAGACCTTATTGTTTGAACAGCTCAGTTCTATTTAGCTCACCATTGAGCACGTGCACAGAGACGGAGGCAGGATGCGCGTTGCTCGGCACGCACGTGTAGTTCCCGCTGTCCGTCAGGGCCGCCTTCGTGACGAGGAGCTTGCTCGTGGTGCCCCCTTCTGTCTTCTCCGTCTCGAGACTGATGCCCCCGCGGGGCGAGTCGAAGTCCACCACTGAACTGCCGTGGTACCTGTTAAGAAAAAAAAACGTGATGAAAAAGACGTGATGAGAAAGAAGAAAAAGACGTGAGATGTCTTCTAGACGTTCGTGATACATTGTATGCCACATCGTGACTTAGCCTCAGGTGAGGTTTTAGTCAAACGTCAAGAAAGGTAAGAAAAACTAAGATAAAGCTGATGATCTGAGTATCTATCTGTACTGAGAAAATATCCAGATCACCCGGAACAAATATATGCAGATTATACAAATATTCGTCCCGAGGGGGAAATCGAACCCACATCATATGCGTCGCAGGCGGACCTTTGCCCGCTGAGCTACAGGTCATCTGCCAGCAGTCTTCTGTACATTATCATCCCACCTAGTCACAGGGCGTACTACACTACGTTTGCCGAGTTGCGGTCTCCCCTCAAGAACATTTACCCCAATAGGTAGGTCGAGAACATAAAGCACGTAATTAATTGAATTCTATGATTTTACTATGAGATTTTGTGACATGTAATGACAGTAATGCATAAAGAATCTGTTATATTTGTTCCAATATCTGAGACTTTACACCAGTCAAACTCGACGTGGAATGTTTGTAAACAAACCACGACACAAAAACTAAAACTCACTGGCGTTGAGTTCCAGATATCATTAAGCAGATATCATTAAGCAATATTTGTTATAGGAAGGATCCATCATACAATACATCATACAAATCGACAAGTTATGTAAATTCCGTATTAAAAGACGTGGCAACAGAGTGAATTTTGGGTTTGTATATGGGCGGTATGTTTACAAACATTCTACATCCAGTTGGGCTAGTGTATAGTCGTAAGTATTGACTTAGTAAAGTTTTCCCTCAATATTGCCTACTAAGTAGCCTAAGTAAGTATATTTCGGTGTTCTCCGAAAGCAAGATGCTCTGAAACGTCCGATTACTTACAAACTGTAACTGTGCTCAGAAACACGACGACATACAGACAGACAAACATTTGAGGAGTTCTCAAAGTCACGAGCTAACGATGGCTTCCGCTAATTATGTCGCTCAAAGAGAGGCTTTCACTTTGACAAGGTTGTAGGTACTGGATACAGAGGGCAAAGCTTGATGATTAGGATGAGTAGTTATGTTCCTAACTAGAACGATTTATTTACCTATTGGTATCAAAAATGGTTTACTGGAAGATATATCTTCTTAGGGTTAAGCTTGCCTTTGCTATCAACTCTCAGGTAAGCTTTCTATGTATGTTTTTTTTCATTTTGGGTAAACCTTCCTGTTTTTAAGGTTCCGTTCCTCAAAAGGAATAAAAGAACCCTTCTAGGATCACTTTGTTGACCGTCTGTCTGTCTGTCTGTCCGTCTGTCCACCCCCTTTTCTCAGGAACGTGTGGAGGTATGGAGTTGAAATTAACATCAAATACTCAAATCCGTAAGCTCTTGAAGCCTTGATATAAATCAAACTTCTAAGTCAACGCAATCAAAAGTTACAGCCGTGTCTGAATATTTTGAAATTTTCAAGGGAATCACATGCACACAAAACCTATATATACCTATATCATGAAATTTAGCAAGAAGCAAGGTCTTTAGCACGAGTAAGGAGAATAATAAGAAAACCGTAAATTTGTAGTCTATTAACAAAAAAATAATTTTTGGTTCTCTCCATGGACCAAAATATACAATGTACCTGTTTCCCGTAAACCTTCAATCATGATACTTGGCAAGAAACAAGGCTTTACGGATCCCTAAGTGCGTGAGTAGTTTTATTTTAGTTTAAGTAAGTTTGTCTTCGGATAAAAACATAATAATAATACTGGATCAATTATAATCTGATTCTATCGATCCAAGATTATTTGGTAGTTGCTCGTAAGCCATAAGACTGCCACTTGTCACATATTTTGTAATTTTTTATTTTGTTTGTTCATTCTTTCCAAGTGAAGTCTGCAATAATGAATTTTCTATCCATCTATCTGTCTATCGAGCAACTACATAGGACGTTACAATATCTAGTTAAATGTGCGCTTTATTGAGTAATGGATTTTAGCTAACAACCCTTGATTCTACGAATCCGTTTATGTAACGGCCGTTTAACAAAAAGAATAACTAAAGCCTTATCTACTTACTTACAAAATTACACTGCGTCGCTACATCCTCCAATTTTTTTTAAATTTCTTCGGATGCAGCGACTCGTGTAATTATGGTCATACTTGACTTAAGGTAAGTTTGTTTAACCTTCAATTATTTTTTATCCACACCCATACCGACATGTCTACAGACCATACAAACGTTTGTCCCGTGGCAGAAATCAAACCAACCTGATCGAACTCGCGTAAAAAAGCTTTTAATAACCAGCCAACAAACGTTATTTGAGCCCAACGCACCAATCGAAATTAATTCTCACTTGAGCCACAGATAACTTACAGTTAGTACGTCTAGAGCCTCGTATTGACTTCTGTCACATCGTGTCATTAATCCAAGTCAATTTCAATCTTATGCTCGAGACCGAAGGTCGAAGGGCGTGAACCCGACAACTTGGAAGGCTGTCGCACATAGAAACTCTATGAACATGTAATTTTATATTATTTCCGATGTGATAGCTCACTTGCTACGCCACGTAGAGCGTCTACAAAGTTGCTACGCCGTAGCGGTATGTCGTAGCGGTTACACAATCATATCATCATAAAATCGTGAAAATAACGTACAAATGAATGGATTTTTAACGATTATAAACAAATTGGAACTAGTATTTACAATTTAAACAATTAAAGTAACTGCAGACTGGATTTTTTTGTAATAAATCTTAATAAAGTCTACGATTTAAATTAGCAAGTCCTTTAAACGGCTTCAACAAATTGACCACTGATTTAAATCATCAAAATTCTCACAAATTACCTTATTTTTAAGATGTCATCTCCCTATCTTCTGGCAGCGCCGCGACGTCGTGATCCCAGGCGCGCGAAGGACCACTCGACCTCAGCGCCTTCATTAATCGAAACGCCCAAAATCCTCATAAACGTTATACCCAAAAATACTGCTTTTTCACGACTTTATTGGAAAATGTTCGACATTTTCAATTTTTTTTAGTTAAAACACTAATCAGCTTTCATGTTGAGTGATGTATAAAAGGTTTCAATATCTAACAAAGGTTTTTAGAATATGGAGATTTTTATATATTTAGAAGTCTCAATAACATTAGCTCTAAAACTTCTTTAGACAAGTTCATTCACTAAAAGCTCAATTTTCCACGAACAAAAAAACCTGCCTTACCCAAAAAGAAACCAACTGGATAAACTAATAACCTTTTGTCGAAACATCAGCCATTCTGTTTATACTTGCAAACAGTACAGCGAATGCAAATGCCGCTACAAGTGAAGGCATCCTAGTAAATCTACAATTTGGCTTCGAAAACCGTCGCAAAAGCTAAAAACCGTAAAACTATTGCGAGTACACGCCAAAGCGCGGATACGTGGATGGTTAAATATTTATCTAAAGACAATAGTTGCTGTTGCATTATGCAGCTACTGCTCTTTACGAGGGGTTCGTGTCGCAAAATACAAGATTACTAAAGAGAATTGAATTAAAAAGTCTAATTTTAAAATGAATAAGCCCGCATTTTTAATACAAATTGAAGTTTCTGACATCCTACTATGGCTAATATGGGCCAGATGGCCGACCTGATGTTAAGTAAAGATTGCTTCGGAGTTCGATTAAGCAGTACAAGCATAGCCTTTACGAGAGCTATACCTCGCCGGCTCACACGCTAGCCTAGGAGTGCGCTCTCCGATGCACGGAACGCGTTAGTTCATCTGAGATAAAGATGTTTAACCATGCAAGTAATTTAAGAACACAGGCAATTCTGTTTTGTGGCAGGAAAAGGTGTGACGGTAGCACTTCTGAGACCGAGTCCTTTCAGAAGGACTTCTACAACTCTATATTAAATGGGATGAGATCGATTTTTAGTAATTCATTGGGGTCTCGATTATTTTGTATGGAAGGTAATTTACATGCAATTTTAAGAATTAAGACCTGGAGTCTTCACGAACATGTTCGTGATGATGGGCAGAACCTGCAGTTCACGCAGAGTTGTGAACTACTAGTAACCCTATATAGGCATTAAATTTACTAATTAATAAATCAATAACCACTGTTTAAGTTACGCTCAGTACTTTTAGATAGGTATTTCCGTAAAAAAACTTATATATAAAATCAAAACTAAACAAACAATTCGTAATTCTCAACCAGTAAAAAAGCAATCTCGCACACACGTCCATAAAGTTACGAGTATAATCAAATTAACTTCCTGCGGTGAAACTAAAAACTTACTGGCGGCGTAACTCAACGTTTCCACGCCGTGAGTTTTTATCGCGCCATAATCAACGCTGCTCGCTGCGCACGCCCATACTTTCTAACAGCCCACCATTAAATTATGATTCTTTTGGGATTCGATTAGAATATAAAGATTTTATTGTTGCTGTAGGTAGATTGTGCAGTCAATAAAGAAAATGAACCTCTTGAAACACCTTATTTGGTAAAAGTTTTGGAAACGAATTTATAATTTATTTCAAAAGCACCACATCGTATTTTAGCTGTCTATTTGACGTTAGTTACGAGACGTGATCGCGATGTCTCCTTTTTCTGACAACTAGGTACAGCGCCTCTGTCGTGCGGACGGGAACTACGCAAATCCCATACAAAAAGGACACGTCACGATCATGTCTCGTTACCAACGTCATATAGACTTACCCCTCAGGTCGCCCGGAGTAATCGTTCTACAAGAATATCAAAAATTAGACAACTGAACGTGATTCTTAACCACTCCATCATTTTTTACACGACGTAGTTCACAAACGCACCACAAAATATTCTACCGATGGTCCAGTAGCAATGGTGACTAGTGAGCTATCTTACCACAGCACGGAGGCGCTGGAGGGCGGCGAGGAGTGCACGTTGACGGAGCACGTGAGGGATATCGTGCTGCCTTTCTTCACGTACACGTCCTGCGAGCCCCATATGCTGGCCGCGGCCGCTGGAACAAAACATACCATATTACGGGAAGATTCAGATACAATGCGATGTGAGGGATCATGGAGTATTTGGTTGTTGGTATGAGGAATGATGTTTAAATCGATGGTAAATAGATTTCGCTCTTTGGAACGAACTAGCTTTTGTTCTGTTTGGGAAGGTATAGCTGTGATTTAAGTTAAGTTAAGTAAACTCTATGTTTAAGTTGGGGCATGGTAAGAACGACTTCAGATTTTGATTCTCACATTTTAAGGTACTCACCTAAGCCAACTATGTGAGAATTTTCTTTCGTTAAAATAGAATTAAGTTTTTATGATCGCTAGAGATACTTAAATCAAAATAATTTGATTGATGATCATTGGATTTCGTAAGTATTCGAAAGCAAATTTCTAGTCCCAAAAAAGATACTTTAAACTAGATTATGCAAATAAAGTCTACGAACCTACATGATATGAAATTCAAAATCAAATTATGCTGATCTCTATTTAATAGAGCGATCAAATTCAACTTTAATAGAAAAGCCTACAAAAATGAGTATTTGTGAAACTATTTGGAGAGCTCGGACCGTTTGTTTTTACTGCCGAAGATAACGACTGCGAGACATTCTGATGACGCGGCCTCTGCCAACTTCTCGACTTCGTTCACAGTTAGCTCAAGAGTACTTATCTTTATTGTGCATGCATTTAAGTTTTCTTACGTAAACGTGGAGTTGTTCTAGATTATTAATTACTGAACTCTAAATAAACAAACAGAATAACTTAAGCTAAAAAAGACAAAGGTAAAGGCGAGCGTAACTCTATATACTTCGTGGTTATTCTAGGAAAACTTATTGGGAGAGAGGAAGGTACTGAGTTATGGGTATCGTTCGTAAATCATGCACAAGCAAGTTATTATAATATATTTGTTATTCATTAAATTATTGTATCAAAATTTTAGTTTAATACTATGATACTGCCTCACCAACTTTTAGTGAAGGTCGTAAAACGTTTTGGGGCATACAAAGGCACACAAAAATATTGGCTGGTTTTATATTTTTTAATATTTTATTTTCCCGCCCAATGGCAAAGGTTTCCCCCTTAACTCTTGTCGATCCCATTGCTTATTATACAAACCATTTAGGTCCAATTTCACAGTTTCAATTGAATGCGTTCAATTTAAGATAAACTCAGATCTCTATCCATCAGATCACGATCTAAATCCCTTTAAACGAGTTCAGCGCATTTTACCGACATTAAGTTGATCAAGCGCTAAACTGAGTTCAAGAGCTGCCATGTCACACAATAAGAAACCGAGATTTGAACTCAATCAAGCTGAAGCTAGTTTTGTTCATCTTATTTTTGGCACCAAACTCTGAAATAGGACCAAAAACGTCTTCGTGTTGAAGTTAAGAAACCATTATTTAAAAAAAACCTTTCTCTTTTATCTCCACCAGTTTAAACACCGATAAGTGCAACCTCGATCCTGACAAAACTCATGCAATATTTCCCACTGCGGGAAAACTCACGATCTTGCCCGGCCACTTGCCAAATCTACGGAGATAGCTGTACAAATGATTTGGACAAACAACGTCGGGACACTCGAATACATGCATTTTGATCAAAAGACAACATCCAGGCTACTGTGAATTATTAAACTAGACGGCATTTTGCAGATTATTGTTTGAATAAGTAAGTAATGTATCAGAGGGAGGCCTGCGTCCAGTAGTGGACCAATACAGGCTTGAGATTGAGGTATAAGTAAAGTTATTTTATTTAGTACAATAATAGGGCTGAACCGCGTTTGATGAAAAAAATTGGTTGTCTGTAAAGTCGGTTTACTTACGATAGTTGAACGTGACAACGTCTTAAGAAAAGAGCGAGGTAACGCCGCATGAGGTAACGCCGCATGACGTCATGTTTTTTCGTGCGTGCAACCGGCTCTATCGAATTATAAGACGTTGTCACGTCAAAAAACTAAAGACATTAATGTAGCTCTAGTTCTTGTTCTCAGAAAGATTTTAAAAATAAAACAGCTTCGATCATTATTTCGATTTAGAATACACAATGGTGACCAGAAGGCGAACACTGAGATAGCACAAAAACAAATAAACATCTAGACATTCTTCGCTCAAAAACTACTTAGAAACGAAGACACAAAAATATCAAAAAGCGCAAACAAATAAGAAAAATCATTGGCAATTTCATTATGCTGAGACTTTCTTTAAAAGCGATGCTTGTGCGTTCGGGAATTCGAATCGAGCGTTTCAGTCGATAACAATGCCACAGCAATGCTTTTGCCTATCGAGTGTGGAGGTGTCTGGTTTTAAAGTCAACGTAGACTAAACGGGAAAATAGGAGTTTAGTTCACAAGATCAAATAACTTCAGCGCAAGTTCTAACCCACCTTCCAAGCAAGCAACGAACTGAGACCTAACGTTTCTAGTAATTGACTCATTTATGTAGTTTGAAACTTTTATTGAGTGCATAGACATTATTATTATATCTCTGAGACCCAAAGAAACATAACATATTTTCTAGAAGCAAACAGCACATACATATTTTGAAAAATACAAGGCTTAGAATCTAAGGCGTAAGGGGGTACGCCTTAGTACCAAGGAATTAAGTTTGACTTTTGACTATTAAAACCTTGTTAATAAATCATAATGGCAAATGTAGCAAGGTTTTACAAATATTTCCGCGTTTGATCTGCGTTGACTCTTAGCCCCCCAGCGTCCCCAGTCCACCAGACTAGTGTTAGCTTCAGATTGGTAAAGCGGGCGGTCAGCGGGGATATGATTCTAGATGAGTCGTGGAGTATGCAAACGAGATGCAAGAAATAAGGCGAGTACCTGAGGAGCGGGGAGGCGCCGGGGTCGCGGGGGTGTGGGACTCATCTGTAATTCAGAAGACAACAGCTTAGGAAGGGGTGAGGAATATCAAGCAGGCCTTCCGGCCGTGTTCAATGAGTGACGCATTGAGCGCGCGACTGACGGACGAATTGATAGATTATATTGGGATTTCATTTAACCTTTTGGTATCCGGGATTCAAAAGATATCCTTTTCTGTTATATTTAGAGATGAGGATATTTAGAAGTAATCTATTTTTAGTCAGTGTTGAGAAGATACAAGGCAAATGAATTACATTTCGACAAAAATCAACTACTAAGGAAGTTATTGATTTGATTTTGACCAAAGTATACTATATCGAGCTATTGTTAATAGGAGATATAAATAATCTAGCTACCTTGGAGCCCTATACCCAGCAGTGGGTGAAATCGGGTTGCAAATGATGATTATGATGAGATACAATACAATATTCATACATAGCTATTCACTGCTGATAGGATGATGATAATGGAAGGCACCCCAGATGCTAATAAATTAGTATTCGTACGAGCAATAATCTAAATTGTCGCGGTAGACGTAACAAGGGTGTTGTTTATTATTCACGGGGCAGATTGTTCGGGCCCTCGCAGGTACCCGCACAAATGAAATCTCATCACGGCTACAGGAGAGTGAGGATACACCACATCGTGGTTATATAGTCTGAACTGAACATAGACGTGGGTAGAATGGGTCTTCCAGACAGGCGCGGCCTGCGGTGGCGGCCAGTAAAGAAGTAAACTATGTGTTGTCAAATTGTAGGTACTGTCTGTATATGCGTCTGTCTGGGAGTCTATAACCGAGCGCTATCAGAATGGCAGGGAACCTTCTCAAAGTAAACATTAACAGGATTTCAAGGGACATAGTGGAAGCGTCAAGCCACTCGACATTCAAGCGCAATTTCATCACCTAGCTTGTCAATCAAGCTGGCTATTCATTCGATGAGTAATCTGCATATAGTTTTGTCTCGCTTACATTATCTATCCCATTTTTATAAAAGTACACGATTTTCACAAACTGCGCTGTGAAAATAAGAAACCTTGTCAAAGTAAATTTCCTTCCCCGCTTGTGTCAGTTAAAAGGGTCAAAAGTCGTTTCACTGTGTCAAACCCAGAGACATGGTAAGTATGTACCTACGGGTCGTAGGCCGTACCTCATAAAAGTTCTTTGGTCAAACCAGACGCAGAGCAAAAGATAAAAGAAGAAGAAGTTTCATCCCATTCAAATCTGAAGTGTAATTTTTCTAAATTAAGCTTGTACAAATTGATGCAAGAAGCAGATTTCCTATCTGCTGTTAAGTTATTCTTTGAGGTTCGATAAAGCCCTGTTTCTTTATATATTTGATGAATCATCAAAGTATATGTAAATTTACGTCTTAAAGTCTTAATTAGCAGAGAAGCTAACGAACTACATACTCGTACATAGGTCACATTGCCAAAGACAATATTTCTTTGGTTTTAATATAATTTGATAAAAAGATTTGTGTGAAGTCTAACCGAAACTTAATTAAAGCTCCAAGTTGCTAATTGTGAGCCTAAATAATGTTTGTAAAGGATAGGCTCCGTTACGTGGGGGTTTATGCATTTTTTGGGTTTTCTGATCTTATTTAAGGTAACGAGAATATAAAATAACAAACCCGTATTTAATTATTTACAAAATATACTAATGAAATGACTTTCTAATAAAGTGGGTACAGATTGCGTGACTGGCTGAAAGGCTAAAACATCATTAAAATGATTTTTGCTTCCAGCTGTTATCGTATGCTGACTTGACCAAAGTATGAGAAAATACTTTCCTAAATATTAGGATGAAAAGTATTTGGCAACAATTCCCCGTAAAACATTCTGTGAATAGATCCAACAAAATGTAATTCGCAGCAAAGCAGAATTATAACTAACATTTTTCATCCTAATATTTTGTTGATGTGGGTTGAAACGCTGACAGTTTTTGGTATGAAACGGCAAAAATGAATTTGTGGTGAGAGCCTGTGGTGCGAAACAGCGCTACACCATTCGATTTCTGCAAAATAAAAATACTTTCATGTGATGTGATATGTTTAGCAGTAGACTCTAGTCCACTGCTAGACATGGGCGTCCCCTGAGAAGCCCCATAATAGCTCTTGTCAGTAAAAATACCTTATTTACGAACATATGCGGTCGTTTGCTTATTTTGGGGCTAGTTTATACTGTGTAAATTGTCCAACATTAATTAATTATTTGAATAACAAAGGAGCTATTCTTTAGCGTTCCAAAAACAGACTTTTAGAAACATTCTTCATTTGCGATTTTTCCATGCAGAACGAAACATGTCAGCATCATAACAATACCAGTGTCCGCTTCATGAAACCCAAGCGGAGATTTGTCAAAATAGTGAAACGCGCCGCCGTCGCCGCTGCGTAAAACATGAACAGACATTTTTCATCGTAACAAGCGTCGTAATTGGCGGCTCTGAATTTGAGGAGGTGGATGTATCATTGACTTGATCGATGGACGAGCGGAGGTAGGCGCAGTCGAAGTAATGTATTATCTGACGAGCTTTGGGAACAGGGATATTTTATGAAGAAAAACGTAAATATGTGGCTATACGTAAGTGTTCTCTATGCAAAATAGTAAAACGAAAAACTGGACATAGGCCAAACGAATGCGATAAAACCATAATATAATTTAACTACAATACTCAATTCAGGAAGTTATTTTATATGAAATAGCGCGGCCGCATACACCGTCGTCGTCGGTTAAATAATAAAATAACAAAAACTTTGGGCTGATGGATCAACGCCATCTATTGATACTAGGTACAGAATTTCGAGCATTGCTGAGGAACGTAACTTAGGTACTTTGTATGGACAATTGGTCTAATGGTTGATGTGTTTGTGCAACATTTCGTTCAAAAATTCCGACAACAATCGTATCGCAAGTGAAGTGATCTGTAATACCTACCTACCTTTCCAAGTGCACCTTACCTACCTCACCTACCCTACCCACAAACAAGATTGAATCCGTTCAGGAGAAACAGACGCCTATTCTTGCACGGTGGGCATTATTTCAAAGGTAGGTACCTAAGGAAATCATTTCATTAGTTTTGAGCTAGGTATATAATTATACCTACTAAACAATTACCCTTACCTACTTACCTACCACCTAAGGTTGGTAAGTTGCCCAATGCACACCACACTAGCGTAAACCAATATTAGGTAGGTACCTACCTACCCATAGGACTTTTCTTACAACGCGTCCAAAAGTAAGAGGCACCGATAATTACATAGATATTAGGTACCTATAATACTTATGACAAGTTTAGCGCCATTAAAGGAAGGCTGGCGCCTACCTAAGCTGGTGCTTATTCTGATAAGAGGGCACTTTTGCTTCGTGATAAGATGCTTTCACTTTATTTTTGATTTGCGAGGAGTCACCGCCTAAAAACATGGTAGGTACATATACCTAAGTACCTAAATATCCCGTTTTATATAACTTTAGTACTTAATATAATATAAGTTACTAATATGTTGAAAAAAAAGTTAGTGCTTGCGAGGTCTACTGTTCGTAGATCTGCTAGAACATGATTGAACTACTAGAACATGTACAAGAACTTTTGAAAAGGTGTTAGTTTTACAAACTTCCACAAACGCTACATAGGTAGGTACCTAGGTACATTTCAGATGGGTCGCTATGCAATCTTCGGAAATGGGGGGGGGGGGGGTAAAGTATGAACCCCACAGAAGTTCTCATTATATAGGTACCTACCTAGGTACCAAAATATCCCGTTTTAAATAAAATTACTTTAGTACATTAAGTATTAAGTAAATTAATTGTTCAAAAAAGTTAGTGTTCGCGACGTCTACTGTTCGTAGAACTACTAGTTACCTTTCAGTCAGTTTCCGCTGACAACCAAATAGTCCTAATGATTTACCGATTACATTTTTTATGACAATCGTTTTTGTTTAGGACGAAAGTTGTAATCCATTTTATTATTTTAACTCAACGTTCTGTATTATCTTACAGTTATAAATAGGCGTATATTTTACTATTAGAATCAGAATATTCAATAGAATATACAAAAATAGTATTATTTTTGTTGTTTTATTTGCAACTTGCTTCTGCCCCTGGCATTACACGCGTTTTCCGCGATAAAAAGTAATACAGATAGACAGTGGTAAACCATAAATTTCACAGACTTACATAGACATTCACTTCATAGACGTGCATGTGTCACGAAGGTTCGTGGAATGCGTGTATTAAGTAACGAGTATTTTTTGCGTTGAAGTGTCGGAAAAAAGGTAAAACAACTAAATGTTCTCCATTATCCAGAGAAGGTCCAGGTCCAGATTGCTAGTTAAAACCTGTACCCGGGACTCAGATGTCTGCTTCAAAGAGGTCCAATCGCTAAATAATTTATAAGCCATCGAGCCCGTTTCCTTTAAAGCATTTATTTTCACACAAATCTGTATAAATATTTGAGCACACGCGCCATCGGCATGCGGCGCGCGTATCCGACCGCGCTGCCGCTGCCGTCTCGCTCCACTCATTTTATTCTTCGTGAGTTCGTGTGTTTTGTGTGGCAGCAAGGAAACGTTTGTGAAACATACGATTTCTAGCATTGTGAACAAACCTTATGAGAGAGTCTAAACAAATACACGTAAGAATTTTAAAGGTACCAAATCATTGGGTTGTTGAATAGCATCGCCAGAATCAGTGACGTTATCCTTGACCTGTGTACCGATTGTACAGACTGGCAATATCATCACCGTTTTTTTAAATCACAAGCTTTGCGTACCTACTTCGGGGCCAGCTAGACGGAGGTGTGTTGAAGTCCAGTATTGAGTTAAATATACAATTTATTTTATGTTTGTGCATTGATACCGTGTGTGTATCAACCATAAGCTACGTCACATAATATACGAGTACAAAGTCCATACCTTGTCTCAATTATAACTTGCTGGGCATCTCTGCCATAAATTCCCTTCAGAGCGGGCATTTTTCCAGCACTGTTGGCCGGAGCCCAGCATGTGCCGTGAGGGATGGCCTCCACTTTGTATCGCGGCATTAGCCGGGCTCGTAATATGACGCGTGACGAATGCCGGATTAGCACGGCGCGTCACACGAGGACCGGCACGCACCGGCGATGGATGTGATACATTGCTATTTACTCAAGATGGGGAGAAATCTTTGACTCGGGGTTTGAAAGTTATATTGCTGAGATTGTTATTTTGATTCGAATTAATGTTTTTCTTTGTAAGATTAACAAAAATCCCTGTAAAATATACAAGCATGATAGCGAGTGCTCTAAAATAAATAATTTAAAACGTGATTACAAAGTACTCAGTAATGAGATGCAGCACCAGTTCGAGAGAAGCCACTAAAAGCTTAGCAAAATAATATTATGAATATTCCGTAATACATCAGCTACTTGGCGAAAATTTTATAATTTTATCAACAAACCTCACCCAAACAGAAACGGAATGTATAATGAAGAATTGAAATTGTCCGTGCATGTATTATGAGGGGTGAATCGCAAACGACCCCAAATTTAAGTAAGGGTTGATGAAATCATAAAGACATTATCTCAGAATGACCTAATTTTACTTTAATGTCAAATGTAATTTTGCTTTATGACGCAAAGTGGGCTGGCTCAGTTAACTGTTGCTGGGTCATGTCGCGTAGTCCTTGTCGGTTCAATCTTATCATTTCAGTGAACGAGCACGAGCATGCTACTATTGTAATAGTTGTAAAGGCTACTTCACCCTCTAGGGACAACGCCCACAGGCTCGTCTCGTGTTGATTCAAAACCCAACTTGGGTTGTGACTTTGCCACGTGGAGACTAGGTACTCTGGCGATGGTGATCATTATTAAAAGCACAATGGAACGATATTAAACCAGCTTCAAGCCGCAGGCGCAAGTCTTTTGCACTCATAAATAATGTTGCTAACTATCCACCACCAACATCATAGGCTTTAAGTCCCCCACTGCTAGGTAAAACTCTAAATCTTGCCCAGCTCCTATGTTCTGTGATTTTCTTTGTGTCGCATCCAGATTTCAGTGATAGTAAAACTTTCACTAATCAGGAGATAAACAATCTTATTTTTATATATACAAGAGATCTTAAAATTAAAGGTGTGCAAAATTTATGCTTAAATTTTTACAATTTTAATAATTAATGAAATGTACTAAACAAACTAAACTTAAAATTATAAAAAGTCAAATTCATTAATAACAGAAACAATAAAAACAAAACAAGTACATAAGCTGGAAAAGTCGATCAATCATCAAAAATTTATAAAATCGTTTTTCTAGTAGCCAGTGTTTCAATTTTGTTTTAAACAGGCTTATAGGCAAATCCTTAAAACTTTATGGTAGGTAATTTACTGTAGATAGTAAAGGCATCATGGTACTCTAGCCGACAAGACGGGACGAATAATCTATTCTTTGGCCTTGTATGTCTAGACACGACTTCGCGTGTGTTTTAAAATATTGAGGGTAGGTACTTATAATACCTAATAGTGTAGGTGATTAGTCGTTACCTTCAACGGACAGAATGACCGCCATGTTGATCTTGGGCTCCGTGTTGACCTGGCACTCGTAGACGCCGGCGTCCCTCGGCTGCACGTAGTCTATCTTCAGGTCCCAGTCGTCCGAGGGCTCCGGGTGCAGCACGCTGAAGCGCGCGTCGCCCGTGTACGTGAAGATGTGCGAGGTCAGGATGTGCAGGTCGCGCTTGCGCATCCAGGACACCTGCGGACAGATTTGTGTTACAGTTTTATTAATAATACCTGTGTTTTGAACTAATATTATAACTATGAAATACTAGGTACAATTAATTATCATTTGCTATTGTTGAAAATACAGCGGAAAATCCCCAAGAAGCACAAGCAGCCTGAGTCACGCGCACTGCACCTTGTTTTGGCGACCCGAGACGAGCCGATGAGTGCCGAGACGAGCCGACGAGCGTCAGCGCGCTCGATCGGAGCCCATTCTCACGAAAACCACAGAGCTAGACGAACGTTGCTACTTTACTTGTCGATATACCTTTACCATTTTCATTTTGTACTTGTAAGAAGAAGTTCGTTTGTTCCTAATTGTTCTTAATGTAAATTCCGTTGCAAGAAATTAAAGTAAAATCATCCTCTAAATTGTAAAAGTATTTCAATACATAAAGTATATACGATAACTGTGTTTTATGTTGAGATCCTGCCATCCTTCTGAGTTTATGGTCAAAAGCCTCCTATAGTTCAGAATCGGGATTCGAAAACCTACGCACACAAAGAAGTGTAAGTACACATTTTGTTCCAAGTAATATAAGTGTTGTTTATTTTTGCCGATTTCTTTGTCCCTTTGTGCCAGCACTGGCAAGAGTAACCGATCGGGGCACACCCCGTGTTTCTCTTTTATGGTGTTTTTCCGCGTTACTCCGAATACTTGGCCGGGGCACTCCCTTGCAGACCTTGCAGTATTTCGCAGATCACGGTAGCATGAGGTACGAGAAAGACTAGTGAGCACAGAAAGAAAATTGATGGGGGTACTCCCGTAAATTTTTTCATCCATTGCGTAACTCGTCTCGAATACGTCGCAAGGACACCCTCTTGTAGTATTTTGAGGCTTACGGTTATATCATAAGGCATTCGACAAGAAAGGAGGTAACTTATGTTATGTTATGATTTATCACACCAACTCTTGCACCAGCCTTGGTTTTTACCCGTCAGTTTTTTCTCTACCCTCATGTTGAGAGATGAAAGAATCTAGATATGATTTTAACCTTTTACCACTATTGATAATTTATGAGGCACTTGTTCTTGCTTTTCACTAGATCTACCTTCAAAGAAGGTTTATAACTTTATTCGGTAAATTTAATAATTATTTGACGAAGTACCTACGTCACGGTCATGTTACAGACCACGATGCAGGTCATGTTTCAGGTTATGTTGCAGACCACGTTGAAGGTCATGTTCTTATAGGCTATAATTAGAAACAAATAGATCGAAAACACTTTATTATACCGTAACGGTTAAGTTGTAATTTGTTCGGGCTGCAACCTACTATTGGCTTAGAATAGGAAACGTTACGATCATCACTGATTTTTATAATTGTCTACTTAAATATGAGATGTTTACGTATTATGTAAATTACAATGGTTTTCTTTCTTCCGAGGTTATGGGCAAACAGAAAACCCGAGGTCTAAGTTCAAGAATGCAGCAACATCGCGCCACCAGGTTGCTGATTCTGATGAAAGAGAGGCCAGGCGCTAGTCACGGTGACGAGTGGTGTCCCGTTTTTGCACAAGGCAGGTTGCAGCAGGTCGCGGTGAAGATGTGAAGGCAGGCCACCTGTGCGCCTGCATGTGACCAAGAACCACTAAATGAACCGTTCGGGAGCGCGCAACTTACTGTTATCCTATAACGTCACACGCAGCGAGCGCTGCGCTGGCCGGAGATTTTCGAGATTTCGAAGGTTTAGAAATCTAAATGGGTCAATATCCTCCTTTGTAACGAAAAAGGTCGTACGTTTATTTATTGTTAGACGACCTCTGTGGCACAGCGGGCGAAGGTCTGCCTGCGACGCAGGAGGTTGCGGGTTCGATTCCCGCCTCGGGACAAATCTTTGTACGATCTGCAGACATTTGTCCCGAGCGTTCTGGATGTTTTCTATGTATAATAAAAAAAAATATCTATCTATGTAGTATGTATGTCAAATATTGTATTAAGTATATCAGTTATCTAGTACCCATAACACAAGCTCTGCTTAACTTGGGGCTAGATAATGTTGTGTGAAGTGTCCAGCATTATTAATTTATTTATTGTCCGAGACTGAAATTGTTTTGCTCAAACTACAAACCACTGGGCCATGAAATTGCCGGTTGCCCAAAATCAATTATTCAAATGTTTATTTTACAACATCTTTTTAATGGACGTACTATGGTACTACGGTTATCCTAACATTTAACACCTTGTTTAGACAATATTTACCGCAGTCAATCTTCTACCAACAAAGCAGTAATCAAGCATTTCAAATCGGACCAGTATGGTCAGTGTTAATTTTAGTAATACCTACCTAGAATAGAATCATTTAAATGTATTTTTAGAAGACATGTCAAGTGTTGCAGTGCTCTTAAATTTATCAGCAGCGGTATCAATGCAATACTATCAGTAGTTTTGGACTGGTATGAGAATATTAATATATAACACAAGCTCTGCTTAGCTAGGGGCTAGATGATGCTGTGTGGATTGTCCAGCATTATTTATCTATTTATTTATATACCTACTTAATAAAAATAATGATTTAGAAAATGCATTTAAAATGTATTGTCTGCGCAAAATCAAAATATTCTACCAGGCTATGAAACAATGACTCGGTTATTATTTTATTTTGTCTATTTTTAAACATAGTCATTGGCAAGTCCTTAAATTCCTTTGGTAACGTAATAGGTGTCTGAAATGCCATGAAAACTTAGAATGGTGATTTGGAATATAATATCTTATTTATATGTCTAGTATGCCTGGATAAACTGCACTTCTTTTGAAATAATGTAAGTATTGTTTAACGAATATGCAGATTTCTACCTCTATAGTGTAGGTACATAAGTGGCAAGTGCAGAACTAAGTTTTTTTTAAGTGGTTTATGCTATCAAGTAACCAGGCTCCGCAAAGAACACGCGTGCATTTTTTGATACGAAAAGTCTCAAAAAATGCAGGCTCTGAGTAACTCCGCCGAATTACCTCGCAATGGTGACCCATAGAGCAACGCAGAAGACAAATAATATTATTCATGATAGGCAGCAAGTGCTGCTGTTTGTGACACAGTTTTCCTAATTAACTATTAATATTAATCTTCAAGGTAAAACAAATCTATGATTGCTACTAAAATGTAGTCAACATCCAGCTTCCAATTAGGATGTTCGTCAAGTTTAATACCTAAGAAAATACATGATTCAACACAACATCTTACATTAATTGATTGATATTTTAGGTACAAATTTATTGATTTAATTTTTGTAATTTTAAAATTACACAAGTTTAGTCATGTCATTTTTAATAATTTATTTATTTCATTTTTGTACAATACAATCTGTACGTTTAGGTAACTACTACTGTCGCGTCATTGGCAAAACAAATCAAACAAAAAAAACTATATAATTTAATAAAATGCAATAAATGTACGCTTAATCAAATTATAAAATTAACCATTGACACCGTAACAAAGTGATCTTTTTGATTTCTGTCGCTTCGGTATGTATACTAAAGTAAAGAAGTGATGAAGAAACCTTTATCCTGTTAGTTTTTATTATGTTTGTTATTTTTTTTTGAGTTGGAGCAAAGGCTTCCCAAGCTTTTCTATCTTCTAGATATTGTGGTATTTTGTAGTAAGCCTTTTTGCACAGGAACGTTCTGACAATTTGTTTGACTTAATTTTGAGATTGAAACTCACTAGTTTTGTTGTTGAAGTACACATTGCCTTTAAAAGATACTTGAATTTTCTGTAGCCTAGTTGTGGGCACAGGGAGTTTATATTTATATCTAGTATTCAAATTACGTATTTCACTATTTTTAGGGAATCGATTGATATTTCCATGAGTGCACAACAAGTTTTCTTATATTATATTGACATAGTGCTGTCATAATTATGGTCATGATATAGTTTGAACGATAAATACACCTTCAGACCAATCACAGAGGGCCGTATTAAGAATTTTTAAAGTAGAGCGATTGATTTTTGATTTTGAACTAAGTAGCTAACAACAATATTGCTTGTTCTGATGACCCCAACGATCTTTTTGCCAATCTCTTGAATGTTGTAAACAAAGAAAAAAAAAGCAGTACTCAAACTTATCACACTGACATAATAGGGTCGGGTTTACTGATTGGGCCACTCCCGGTATTATATAAAAGTAGGATTAGGTTATAATAATCGGTATAATCTTTATGGTGCTAGAAAGACTATGACACATGATCCTGCGTATTTTGTTTGTATATACCAGAATATAAAGCTATAACCAATTGCTCTAAAATGTTTAAGAAAGTTTCCAAGAAAGCCAAATTTACGATTTTAACTATAATAATAATAATTATTATAAACTCCTATAATAAAGTATAATCAACATGGAGACTTACAAATAACGAAACTGGTACATCAAAGCCATGAATAGAAGAATGAAGTTAAAAACTAATAATTTAATTCTTTACAAGAAAAAAAAAAATTATGCGGTTTTGGATTCAAAGTTGTTCCCTAGTCTTTTTGCTCTTAGGCATCAACGGCAGTTGAATTACTATTTACTAATTGTTGAAAATGTAAGGAGGTCTTTCTCTTTAGTCATGTAAAGTACTGATTACTTATTGGAAAGGGTTTAAATCTGTTAACATCAAAAATACTGAGGATCTCTGAGGTATTTCAACCAAATTACGATGCTTTAAGGAAGTGGCTCCCTGTTTGGTGTACATTTTCAATAATTGTGTCGACGCGGGAGTTGTTTTCCCTGATCTCATGAAATATAGTAAAAGGGTCTCCTGTTTATAAATCTGGTAACTGATCCATATGCAATTCCGCAATTAGAGACCGATTTCAATACTTTCCACACTAAAATAACAACATATTCTCACCAAGATGACATTTCGATCTCGATAAGCTATTCCATGGACATTAATTTGGTTTCACCAAGGGTAGATCTACAACCCATGCTGGTATAGTACTACTAAAGCATATATTTGATGCGTGAGGTAAAGAAAAAAAAAATGCTATTGGTATATACTGTGACCTTTTGTAAGGCTTTTGTTTGTCATTCATGATACATTAATTAGGAAATTGAAACACTATGGAATTAACAATAAGACACTGGATCTTATATAATCATACTTTTCTGATAGAGTTATAAATTTAAATATTGCTAAAGAAAGACGTTTGTGACGTAGTTTTATTTCTGATAATTTGTTATTTGCTTAATTGATTTTTAGAGATGACAGCAATGTATAATAACAATGAAGTTAATGATTCGCTTTCACGAATACTTACTAGATTGGTTCACCGCCAATTCATGTTACCAAATGTAGAATTCTCAACCAAAATTATGCTAAAAGATGAGATTGTTCACTTTATGATTCCATTGTTTTCCTAGAGTTACTTACATAATTATTGATTCCTGTCTTCAATGGAAGCCATAAAATGATGCTTTCGCATGCAGACTTAGTTCGAACAATTAGACATATTACCAAAGAAGATACAGCTATGTAAGTTTATTTCAGTTACTGCCATAGTATTATGTCTTATGGTATATTGCTTGGAGACAGGCAAATGACATCAAAACTAGCTTCGTTCTTCAAAAAAAAAAAAAGGGAGCAGTAGTTACTATTGCGTTATTTGTAAATTGAAGCCTTCTCAGTTCTTTGAGGGATTTTGTTTGAAATAAATAAATATTCCGTGATTTTGATTATTATATGATATATTAATAAATATTAAACAGAGTCCTTACACAGAAGAAATGTAAGTAACTTTGTTCCATCAGTTTCAATTTTGAACTGATCACATAAATTGTTCTTTGTATGTTTTACGCTTTAATCTTGATTTTACACAAAAGCGTGAATTTAGGTTATAGCACTACTATCAATTTTGGACTGATACCACACATTGTTATTTTTATGCGCTTTAATCAAGTTAAGATTTAACACAAAAGCGCGTAGTAACTCTCAATTTTGGACTGATATCATATTGATGCTTGTATGTGCTTTAATCAAGTTACTATTGTATATACATATATGGTAAATAGCGTGTAGTTATGTACATGTAAGATTCGTATCGCTATCACAGACAACCTCAAAAATATTCAATTAAGTGTGCTAGTCAATGTAACGGACTTTCACTGTAAATCGTAATCAATAGCTAGTAACGATCAATGTCATGGATCGAGCTACAAATTCAATATTATCAATGGCAGGTAACGGTCAATGTCATGGATCGAGCTACAGATTCAATATTATAAATGGCTGGTAACGATCTAGTTATGGGTCGAGCTACAGATTCAATATTATGAATGGCTGGTAACGATCAATGTCATAGATCGAGCTACAGGTTTAGTATTATCAATGGCTGGTAACGGTCAATGTCATGGGTCGAGCTACAGATTGAATATTATGAATGACTGGTAACGATCTATGTTATGGGTCGAGCTACAGATTCAATATTATAACTGGCTGGTAACGATCAATGTCATGGATCGAGCTACAGGTTCAATATTATCAATGGCTGGTAACGGTCAATGTCATGGGTCGAGCTACAGATTCAATCATTATGAATGGCTGGTAACGATCAATGTCATAGATCGAGCTACAGATTCAATATTATCAAAAAAAAAACATATTAATTTATTTTAATTTAAACATTTTAATTTAATTTATTATTTTGAAAGTAACATTTTAATGTCGTGGATCGAGCAACTAATTAAAATTTATTTAATGGCCGGCGGCGGCTAGTGTCTTGAATCAAGCAACAGATTCAAGTTTATGTACCCTAGTTAATATAATGAACTAGCTAATAAAGTAAAATATTTTTTTTTAATTAACAATAACGAAGGGACTCGTTAGTGAGTGAATGGCCGAGCTGTTACAGTTTTATTAATAATACCTGTGTTTTGAACTAATATTATAACTATGAAATACTAGGTACAATTAATTATCATTTGCTATTGTTGAAAATACAGCGGAAAATCCCCAAGAAGCACAAGCAGCCTGAGTCACGCGCACTGCACCTTGTTTTGGCGACCCGAGACGAGCCGATGAGTGCCGAGACGAGCCGACGAGCGTCAGCGCGCTCGATCGGAGCCCATTCTCACGAAAACCACAGAGCTAGACGAACGTTGCTACTTTACTTGTCGATATACCTTTACCATTTTCATTTTGTACTTGTAAGAAGAAGTTCGTTTGTTCCTAATTGTTCTTAATGTAAATTCCGTTGCAAGAAATTAAAGTAAAATCATCCTCTAAATTGTAAAAGTATTTCAATAAATAAAGTATATACGATAACTGTGTTTTATGTTGAGATCCTGCCATCCTTCTGAGTTTATGGTCAAAAGCCTCCTATATTTGATGGATGAAATATATGTATTATAAGTAACTAGCTGATGCCCAAGTTCTAGTAGCCTACGTCCGCCCCTGGGATACTATTTAGCGGGGCAGTTTTACATGAAACGTCACACACGTGTGCGGTAAAGAGATAAAAGTAGAACATAATTATCTATCCGACAGTAGATTTAAGCGCTTAAATCAATGTATCTGACACGTACTTTTAGTTTAGGTATCTCATGCCGGGATTCCACACTCTTCGCGATGTCTTGTCGAGACGTCGTCGTCTGCGTGTTGTCGACCAACGAGAGCCCACGCGCACCGACGCGCGACCCCGAGGCGACACGAGCGCGCCAAGCACACACTCGTGCTCGGCATGTCTCGCGCGACGAGTGTGTAATCCCGGCATTATAGCCCTCGCAATACTATGTTTGATATCTTTCAATTTTTTTATTCTATTTGATTTGTATTTTCGCACGCAGTCAATGCTAAGTTAAATTCTAAATGCTCATACGCCTGTAAAGGCTAGTTCTGGTAGTACTATAAAAAATATTTTAAGATCTATAAGTACATCGTATAAAACATGTACCAATATGATATCTAATTTTATTTCAACAGATGTATCACTTTAGGCATAAATAAATAATAAATAAGGCATAAAAGCACTTCCCGCGAGCGTTTGATCAACAAAGAACATCTTACATCCGATACTCTCAAAGATTACATAAATAAATTATATTCTTTCCTGAATTCTTTGTTTTTGTCCATAATTACAGCGAACCGGTTTAAGCCGGTGTAATTAAGCAAGATGGAGGACGGGCTGTTTACAACCTTTAAAATAATATAATTAAGTAACGAACGCGTTCTTAGAGATTAGAATAAAGAGCGGCTCTATAAGTTCCAAGTGGTTTAATTATAAGTTGACATTTAGACTGTACCTTGAACCTGGTGTCATAATCTAAAATTTTTAAATGTGTTTGAAAATTACTGTTAGGTACATAATAACTTGTGTTCGTCTTCGTGATAAATCTTGTGAAACGTCGATCAACCGCAACAACACCTACTTAAATCAATTTTTTAGCAACATATATACCCAAAGTGAACTCGTTTGTTCTTTTTGAGTAAATTCTAAACAAATTTGGATCTCTGATATTTTTCTACAAACTGTATCATTATAAAATTACAGTAACTGTTGTTATCATAAAGTTATTTTGATTTTGTAACGGTTTAAAAGCCAATTTGATTAATTGAATAGGATTCCATAGATCTTAATTCTTTCTATGTAAATATCTAAAGGGCGCTGTGGCACTCATTAGCTGAGGCCTATGTCCAGTAGTGGACTAATATAGGCTGATGATGATGATGATAAAATATTTGAATCCTGGTACCACTGCAAAGTTAAGCAACCGTTTCTCGCACCAATGTGGGCAAGTAGGTAGGTACTCTAGAAATGTTGTAGAAGAAGTTACATCTTACATCTAAATCTACAGCGCCATTAAAATGTTGCCTGAAGTTGTTTGCTTCTGAATTATCCGAAGTGGAATTTCATTAATTTCAGTTAAACATTTTTACAATAACCGCTTAAGTGGCTAACAAGCTTTTCCTAACCATATTCATCAATCTTGATCCGTAACTTGAGTCAGCCGGCCCTCCGACCACCTGCCGACCTGTAAGGGCCCATTGTTCATTGTCGACATCACATCGAGCTCTTACCCTGCCCTCTGTAACCTTAAAGTAACAAAAATTGGAACTCTCATTTCCTTTACAAAAAATGGTGTTTATGTTTTCCTTTTCTAAACCTTCATCGTTAGCTGCTTCGTAACGAATCCATACTTATAGTATATCTAGCTGTTGCCTGCGACTTCGTCTGCGTGGATTGCAAAACATTTCATGATTAGAACCTACCTGCGGTCTGGATTGTTTTGTTATCCAATCCCCCCCTCTCCCCCCCCCCCCCCCCGTTTAATCTCCCGTTTCATTTTCTACTTCTTCTGTCCAGTGATATAGATACAGGTTGGCTTTTTGAGATGGGAACACTCCCACTCCCAATAGCCAGATCCGAAACTATGAGAAATAGATAATTCTGTCTGTGTGTTACTTTTTCACGCCTAAACTGGTGAACGGAGTTTTATGAAATTTGGTCATAGAAGGTTTCCTGGGAAAGAACATAGACATACTTTATTACGAAAAACGTGTGTGAAGCCGCGGGCGAAAGCTAGTAGTAACATAAAAAGCTAAATTAACACTCCATTAATATACTTTTTAGGACGTGACCCATGAAACTTTAGTCCTTAATGTCCTTATCGATCTAAGTGACCATCCAAGTATTCCAAATGTCGTTCGGATCAAACTATTATCCTCCGCAATAAAAAATAAGTGTCTTCCCAATGCTTGAATCCTGCAAGCTACGTTGAACCTTCGCCATGGTTGTGAAAGCCTATTTTCCAGTGAGACGAAGTGAGGTATCAAGTAGCGCTCCGGTGATCGCGATATTAATGGTCCCGGGTCCAGGAGGCCTACTTCCAAAAACGAAATACGAAGTTGCGGATGACGGAAAACACATTTTCATAGTAACAAAGCTGTTTCAAATTAATTTGAAGACCGATCCATTCTTCTTATTTTAGTGCAACAATGAAAAATGAATTATTATGTATCTATATAGTAATTCATTGTTGCACTAAAACACACCCAAAGAAAACTTTTATCACAGGAGATTGATAATAATATATCGTACGATGTTTTATTTATATTTTTTTCTCATCAGATCCGAAAGAAAAGGAGTCAGCTAATGACGCGTACGGAGCATGTTCGTGTTATAAACAGTAAAAGAAACCTTTTTATTCGTGTTTATTTAATTTTTCGAAGTAGGCCTCCTGTTCCGGAATAAACAGGGGGCTGACGGATCCGCGGTGCATCCGTTATATATCGCCGTCGCGCGGATTAACTGTCATTTTTGGAGGCGGGTTGTTCTGTGGGGAAAGGCTCATGTGGGCTTGAGTTATCTGCGAGTGAGGCCGGGGAACAGGAATGTTATCATCGAAGGTTGCTTTCTTTCTTGTTAAATTATATTCTTACTCTGAAAAAATGCCTCACCGATGCGTGCTATTTCAATCACCATTCACAGCCATACCAAATGTCGAGTATTGACTCATCTTCTTGTCTCAGTTTTTTTTTTACTTGACTGCCTCGGTCGTGTGTTCAACGGCTGATAATGAGGTCCCGAGTCGGGCCAAGATTTGCGTTATTGGGATTTTTCTAGCTAGAAAAATTCACAGTAGCAGCCCGGAGTCAGGAAGTTGGCGATGTTACACCCCCGTGCCGAAGTTATTGATCCTGCGCCTAACCTCTCCCCGGTCGTGTCGGTCTGCCGTTCCATCGGATTATGAGAGAAATTGAAGAGATAGTGTACCTGTGTTTGCGCGCACACTTGTGCACTATAATATGTCCTGCGCACCTGGATAGTCTTCGGTGAGACTGGTCGCCGTGGCCGCAATTCGGCTAGGAGGGCAAACAAGCGATTTAATCACGATTATAGTACCAAATGGCTCGTATTATAAACCTTGTGAGTAACGATTTTCTGTGAAACGAGCGTTACCTACTCAAGCATAGATACTAGAGCAATGACGGAGCATCTTTTCGTAATACGTGCCTAAGACAACATTTTTAGAAGAAGCCCAATAATAGCTGTATTGGTAAGAAACTAGCAATCTGGTGAATCAGTCAGTCACCGAGCGATCAACAGCTTGTACCGGATCCCTGGCTGCGTGTCCGGTCCAGGTGGCAGCTGTGATAGGCGGTCGGATTGGTGACACAACCCTGACACAACGGTGTGCAGTCAGAGTCAGAGGCGTTAGTATAAGCTTTGCACAAACTAGTAGTTTACAAAAACTATAAAAGCTTACGTTTCCTTCCATAAATTTAGCTCCTTGCAGCACCCTTGATGATGATGTTGTACAAGCTGATTTTGGCTACAGCGACTGTGCCTGGTCAGGCGTTTTAGCTTAGATTTCAGCCATGAGGACGTTGGTTTTCTACCCTTTTGCAGCGCTTCTACTGGATTTCGAGAGGAACTACTTTGGTTGTATGACAACGATCCAGTAGTTTCACGAACTCGATTATTGTTGTCGATTATTTTTGCATTTTGACAGTACCGGTACCAACTTGGACAACTATGCGATACTAAAACTAAACTTTCACGCCATCTTACCATTTATGTATTTGCTAACTCATACTAGCCGTACAGATGTATCGAACCCGTGCTATGACACATCAGATGTCATAATTGTCGCGTCGAACAATCTCGCCGCATTGTTAGTCACATAGTAACCCTCCGGGATTTACAACACAATGCCAAGATGGCGTCTAATTAAGGCATTAGCTGACTGCAATAATATACCAATATCTCGCGCTGCACAATATTGTAATCGGAATTTGTGATTGTTTGTACAATGGAATTAATATCACAGGAAATGGGACAGAAATGTGGCAATAATTAAAGTATTCACATTATAGTAAATAAATGCCAGAATACACGTTATTTCAGGATTTCTACCATATTCTATTGTTGAATCTGATGACGAAGCCTTAAAAATGCTGCATAGAGTACAATGTCCTTCCATTCTCAGAAAGTTTTACATAATCATCAGATATGCAAAACCATTCGTTCGGTGGATCATCCAAACAAAGAATAATCACAATAAAGACCATACCATACTTTACAAATTTCTGTGTCTTTTAGGTTGAGACTACAAAATTAACTAATATCTGATTTCTAATTACATTATACAAATAGTACACAATTACGTAGCCTCTTCTGCATTATTTTTTTGTGTTGATCTTTTGTCATTATTAATCAGACTAATAAGATTATTCAATTTGATTTCTTCTCATAATTAGTGAATGATTGGATGATTAGATGTTTGTTACCCCCGAACAGATCTGGCTCAAATATTATTTATTTATTTACTTATCATCACGAAAAATACATGAAAGCCGTGGACAGACGCTAGTTACTTTATTACGACAGAAACTATTAATTACAGGTACCCCAATGAGTGATTTAGAACCTGCTCTGCTTGAATCTAACACAAGCAGCCACTAAGCCGCCGTAGTCGTACAATAATAAGTAATTTATGCCCCGGCTTACGATGATTGAATACCGTCCTGTGAGGCCTGGGCTCGGTTTGAGGCACGACAGTGCGACAGAAACAGAAGTGAAGCTCGATAATGACCTCCTGGATTTTATGATTGCATCGTATAATACTTATGAATCAGACTATGATCATGGTTTTCGTAAGTTTGTTGTGTAAGAAAAAACATAACTGTACATTGAACTGGGGCCGACTAGAGCGTGTGGTGCTATTTGCACCTGAGAGATTGAGAGTGGTTTCAACCCCTGTCACTTTTGACACGCGGCCTATCTATGGTTTCTTTCATCAAAAGTCAATGCAAACATGTTGTGTCGTTCTGAGATGATACTATTGTTATGGCGCAGCGGTTAACTTAGTGTAATTAGGGCCCTGCTTCTTCAAGTGGTTTATTACGAAATTTTGTGAGAAATAGTAGCCCGTTTCATTAAGAACTAAGTTGAGGTGAGGACGAAAAATATAATCCTGTCAAACCGTCTTATAAAAGTATGAGTGCCGATAATCGTTCAGATCAGCCTTTACATACTTACACTTATTTTACTGATATCCAGGAAGAGATGAGTTTTGATGTTGAGTTGTGATGAATGAGTTTTCGTTTGTCCACAGCCACCGTCACGGGGACATCACCGAGAACGATTTTATTTCGGACAGAGTTCAAGATTCGACGTGACGGCGATCGACCGGGCGAACGACGCGGTGTGACGGCGGTGTGTAGAGCAGATCAAACGTGTTTTGAATTGCCGGCACATCGGTCCCTCACAATCTCAGGCCGAGTTCTCGCGGTCGAGCTGAACTACTCCTATGGCCTCTTGGCCAGATGACGGGCATGGAGTGGACGGGCGGCCATTGTAAATGTATGTTTCGCAACTTCGGCGCTGTCACCTAGCTCTCGGTGACGTCCTGGTGACGGCGGCGGCGGTGAGGCGGACAAACGCGGCATATGAGTTAATTTACTTGAACGATAACTGACCTCTCTGTACCCTCACACACAATTGTGCAGGTACCCGAGTGGTGCCAGCCTACGTCAGAGGTAGGTATTTCTGAATGGCATAGACAAATGATCCTGGATTCGGCTGCGACCCAGACAATAGTTCCCTTTGAACCGGCGATTATTTCTACTTTCTAAGGAATTCTGCTTCGAGATGAAAATTAATTTGTTACTTTACGTAGCTTCGGCTTCCGTAATATTTCGATTCTAAAACATTTACAAAGTCTTTGGTGCTGATTATTAAAAGATATTTTGAATGTTATTAATGTTTCTTTGAAGATTTAAACTTCTACAACAATGTATTTTACATTCCTATTTGAAGAAGAAATGTTTATTTTTATCCACATAGAAATTTAACAAACAGACTTACCTACTAACTAGATACCTACTCAATCGCATTCAATAGATACGAAACGACCGCAGGCAGATGCTGAATACAGCAAGGGGGAGACAGGGCGCTATGGCTCTCATTAGGGGCGGCCTATGTCCAGCAGTGAACCAATAATAGGCGGATGATGATGATGAATAGGTACTCAATACTGATATACTTAATACATTTATTGCATTCTATAGGTATGCTGAGGTGTTTTTAATCTACATAAGACACCCCCGCTGGGCACATAACAATATTTTGTATGGAGAGAGAGGAGGACGTCATTGTTACTAGGTTAGGTATATTTTACTCGTTTGAATATTTCTTATTTTTCTTTTAAATATTCGTTCATTGTGTACCTAATATGCATTTCGTACTACCCGTAGCTTCACTCGCGTGGTACCCGTATAAAACGTAACCTCTGTCATTCAGGAATAGTGTAGCTATCAAGTAGCTCATAAGGTGATTTGTTAGCGGTTCGTCCAAAAAGCGATTTATTCAAATCGCGTTTCGTCCAACAAGCGGTTCGTCAAGAATCCATACGCAGTTCGTCCAAAAAGCGATGCGTCCAAATCGCTTTCGTTCTGGCCGACGACCGACGATGCCACGTTTCTCGGCGACACGTCGTCGAAGTGGGACTATGAGTTTTACTGTAATGTACTTACGGTTCTATTTCCTATGTGTTTAGCTCTGCAGCGTAGCACGGCCACCTGCCCGACGACAGACGTCACGTTCCTCGGCGACACGTCGTCGAAGTACGGTCGCTCTGGTCGTGAGCTCTCCGGCAGGTTTATCCCGGGGAGTGGACCAAGACCTGGAACAAACCATGTTATTTTATAGATTTTTCATTAATGATTCATGAATTAAGTATTTTAAGATTTCCTGATTAGGTATTAGGTAAGATATTTTTGTAAGCCAAGGTGCCTTTCACTGTTTTTAAGTGAACAAAAAAATATAAATAAGTAATTAATAATAAATAATATCATTATAAATAAATATTTTTATTCCACGGGGGTATTGGTAATTCACTAACACTGCGTAAACTGCAGGTTCTGCCCATCATCACGAACACTTTTGTGAAGACGCCAGGTTTTAATTCCTAATTTTTTTTGTAAATCGCCTCACACACCAAATAATATCGAAATCTAATTAATTACTAAATGCCGATCTCCCACTTCTCCTTGGCTTATTTTACATCTACGCTAGATGATTAAGTGGCATTAGCCTGGCTGGGAGACAGCCAAAAATACACACACCCACTGATAATTCAGGGCAGAGCCGTTCTTGGATTTACTTTTAAAGAAAACCCCTTTAATGAACGATTTTTGAATGGAGGGAGGTACGTACTAATATCATTCCATTTCCAGCAATTTAAAGAATTGAGACCGTCTTGGCGTCTTCACGGTCGTGTTCATGATAGTGGCCAGAACCTGCAGTTAACATAGTGACAGTGAATTACAAATAACCCTTTATATTATTTATAATATAAATAAATATTATCGCGACTCGCGCACATTCTGCATGAGACTAGCCTTCGCGCTAGTACTATGATGTAGTTGCGTAGGGTTGCGTCTCATTTATCGATTTAACATCTATTTTATATCTATACATCCTTGAATCTCGAATCCTAGTTAAGATTGTATTCAAAGGGATGAGAAAATTTAAAAAAAATATGGAAAAAAATTATGACCAGTCTCAAAATTTTATTATCGGAGCAAATCGCAGAAGTTCGACACAAGTTTTGGTTTTGAGAGCTTTCATTCGTCTGTCGTCCGTTTTCGAAGACGGATTTAATCTTTTTGTTGCTGTGATTGTGTAATTATGGGATCTTGAAGCTTGTGGTTTTTTCTGATTATCTAGTAGTTACCTTATTGTTATCAGTTTTTGTGAAGATGTCAGTCATAAATGCCTTTGTTGACATGCAATGGTATCGAGTATAAGTTGATTATCTTGAACCTTTGTAAAATAGTATAATCCTTAACATTTAGCAGAACAAAAAGAAGTTAACAACTTGATTAATGTTCTTGTTCAGACCGTCTATTATTTAATTTAGAACAATGAAACAATGAAACTCATAACAGCAACTAAGATGAATGAGATGCTGCAGATAGCTTTCGTCTCATCCGCAAGAGCGAGACGCACTAACATCCCGGCTCGACTGTCTCGGCGAGCTAGACGGACTTAGGCCCTTGTCTACAGACCATTGTGTGCATATTAACTTCTAAAGTTCATCGTTGGTTTCTTCAAATGACTTGTAAATCATAAAGAATTTGATTGAGATTATGTTATCTACTACAGCAGGAGAGATGACGTCATTCTCAAGCCCATGTTTAGGTACGAAGGTTATATCGTAGACGTAGAATTATAATCCCACATTGATTGGTTTTAATAGTTTCGTACTCAAGGGATGCCATGGGACCTTACTTTAAATTCTAAATGGTTTAGCTGTCAATTCGTCTGTCAAGTGCCTTTATCTCGCAAAACAAATTTTACTGTAAGTTACTGCAAAATAAAATCAATACTAATATTATAAATTCGAAAGCAACTCTGTCTGTCTGTCTGTTACCTTTTCACGTACCTTTGACGGTATCCCAGGGACGGATATAGGCTACTTTTTATCCCGGTAAAGTGAGTAAAAAGCCGCAGGCAGAAGCTAGCAAAAAATAAAGGGAACACACTACACTATTTCCTATAAAATAAATTTAGATGTGGTACAAAAACGTTAGAGCACGATTCCGATTGACATTTTGGTGTTTATTTCTCGCTTGTGTAGAAGAAAAACAAAACACTGCTACTTTATCAACCCATTTATTCGTAGAAAGAGAATTATAGAAGACACATCCCCGCAGGGGACTACCAGCCGTCTGGTCGTTCCTTAAACATTTAACACATGTATCTTGCTTGTGATTTCATGTCAAAACTTGGCGAAACCAAACATTTGCTCATAAAACAAGTCATTTGATGATATTTAGTTAGGAAGGGGATCTCGCTAGAATAATATTTGATTTTGCATATTAGGTAAAATTTGCAGTTACTCGCTAGTTTAGTTATATCAAAGTTGAATAAAGTTCGTAATTAAATCATAAAGCTTATCTCGTTAAATTATTATTATGAAGTTTTCTTTCAGTTCAAAAACATTCAAAAGGAACTCTGAATAAAATCCACTTAATTACTTGAAAAAGGAAAACAAATCTGTAGATTTTAATTAAACTTTGCCGTGGAATAAAAACAGACAGAAAGCATATCATTATCGTAGTGTCTCGGTGAGCTGTTCGTTTCCGGAAGTGACGTCACACCCGCCGAACCGGAAATAAGAACGCAGCCTTTGCCCGCCCTCTTATAAAGGAAACACGGGAGAGCATATAAAATTGTGGTGGGGCTATGAATACAACGGAATTCTTACTTTAGCAATTATAAAACTAACAGAATACCAAAATTCTCAAGACAAAGTAAGCCAATGAGAGCCAGGAGCCAGGAGCTTGAGGAGCAGCTTCAGCGCTGGTCTTCCGTGGCACCTAGAGTAGAGCGCGTCACTGGCTATGGACACACTCTTTGCAATAAAGTTTGGTGTCCAACTAACCTATTTAGTAAAATTTTATAAAAGGTAACAAAACATTTGCGAGTCAGTGACACAGGTGATAAACTAAAATAAATTTTAGACGTGACATATAAATGGAAATAGAAAAGTAAAAGAAACAAACACAGAAAAAATAAATAAGCATACAAAACTAACAAAACCTAAACCACGACCACATTATTGCGAATTACATTGAAGACTTAAAATATATTTTTTTTGTATATATTATAATTTATTTCTACACTCAGCACCAGCAGTGGGTGCTGAGTGTAGAAATAAATATAAATTTATACGGTAATAACGGTATTCCGTCCTTTCCTGTACCAACTTCCTCCTCATTTGACTATTTATTGATTGGTAAAAAGGTAAAAGTAAAAAATGTATTGGTCACTCAGCTCGATCTTTTCCGAAATTTGGGTAACAAACAAAATCATCGACATGATCCGGCGGGCCTTTGTCACGTACCAGCTGATCTCGAACCGAATGGTCTGTTGCGTGATGGTAAAAGGCCCGACGATATGACACTAGTCCCATGGGATTGGGGAAGCCCATTGTTTGTGACGCTATATGCGTCGAGACACTTGCGCCTTCCCATCTTCTGAGGACATCCGTGAAGGCAGTTGCGGCAGCAGATATGGCCGAGGATCTCAAGAGGCGCAAATACGCAGATCTCGACAGAGCCTACACATTTGCTCCCTTTGGAGTCGAGACCCTAGGTCCGTGGAGGACCGAGTCTCATAGGGTTATAAAACAATTATCTGAGCATCTGGTTGAAGCAGTAAAGAAGTGACCCGAGAGCTGGTGAGTATCTGGTGCAGCGCGTCAGCATTGCCATACAGCGGGGCAATGCAGCCAGCGTCTTGGGGACGCTTCCGACTGATATTGATATGGATCAGTTGAGCTACCTGTAGATTGTTTGCAACAGTCTGCACAACTCATAAAAACATAACTAACATTACATTACTACCTATCCTTTTGCTGCTTACCTCCCGCAAACTAGTTCACAAGCAACTTTTCATACTCATAAAAGTCATACATCTTCCGTGATACACTAGAGTAGAAATATATCAACACCTCGAAAACTCAATTTCCGCCTCCCCCCGCTAGTTTCCGGGCTCTACACGCTAAGTCTGCGGTGCAGCGAGAAAATGGAAATGACAACGATGAAGTTCTTTTGTGTCTATCTGTACCTCTACGGATGTCTACGTAGCCTCTACGAACGGTTTCGTGGCTTCTACGACGTCTACGCCGTAACTACGTAGACCGTGATGTGTGTAATCCTTTGCTTTTAGTTGCATTTAATGCACTCTCAAAGTGTAGCATATGGTGAAGATGTTGTTAGCAGAAAGCATTCGGGCTATTTTTAGGTTTAGTTGTTTAAGTCTGAACTTCGTTGCTGCGTGTTTTACGATGACTCTGAAATATTGGCTGAATTTTAAAGCCTAACACCCAGCAGGTATAACAATAGTTGGACTCTGACTGCCACTGTCACCACTGTCACCAGAGGGACGCACAGGAGCGCGAGAATCCAGACTCGCGTGTGTCTGAGACCCGGGTCCAACAGATGGTTAAAATTTATACAGTTGTTTTGACATTTTTGACACAAGTTTTCATACATTAAACGTCAAAGTTAACCGACGAACCCGCCTAATTGTCCATTTACCTATCGATGAGCACTAGTCTAAGTTATTGTATCGTGTAGATTTAAAGTGATAAATAAAACATTACTTCCTGTTCTTACGAGTGCAAGTCGCGCAGGTGCGAAACAGAGGAGGGAATGGTTTACCAATGTTTGTAGAACTTCAATTAATTTTTTTTTAATTGAATGAAAATAAAATTAAATTAGAAAACAGTACCGAGTTAATGTTGAGTATTTCTTTAACCTCCTTCGAAAAAAGGAGGGCGTTATAGGTTTGGCTGTAGTATTTTTTATATAAGTTCGTTGTTTTCTCCGTTAATTATGGACCAATTTTAAACATTATTTTGTTGTTGTATAGAGAATGATCCCGAAGTGGTCCTCTGAACATTTCATTTCCGCGGTACTCGTATCATCAAACTTACAAACGCGGATTCAAAAATAAGGGATTCAAAGTCGGTTTTTAGTTTTTTTTAAGCAATCTAATTGTGAATACTACGCACATGTGGTGCGCTATATCACATGTCATTAAAATAGAACGTTTGCGTTCTGTGTTCGGGTCATAAACCTTTGAAAAGAACGACACTCAAATTTCATTCAACTAACACTTGTCCTTGTTTTATGTTTCTATTTATATTTACGTAAACTAAGATTAAACAACGTGTAAAATTGTAAATAGCTTTTTAAATTAACAAGTCACGTGATTGTTGAAACCCGCTTACAGTTTTTACTCCATCCACCGCATTTGCCCCAACTCACCCTATCGCACGAATCCTATTAAAAAACTTCGTTTTCGGTATTTACGGGCGTGGGAATGTCAATATGTAATTTTAATCTGGATTCGATTCAATATTTATATAACTGAGGTTTCTTTAAAATAGAATGGCTGAAAATATATTTATGCGATGAGTTATCCTGAAACCTGCGTCCATCCACTCTCTGGTGGAATAAAATAATCAAAAACTCATAAGAACTTAAGCAAAAGTATAAATATAAAGCTGTAATAAATAGGGCAGTTGCCTCAAGTGGCGGAATGTGCGCCCTCTCATTACGGTAATGAATATTAACTGGCCTCTAGTGATGTCTCCACCGACCAACCCCGACTTCGCCGGGACCAATCCGCTCTACAACGACCACTGGGACTATTCTCACAGTGAATCAAATAATATCCCAAAAAATTTCGACTTTGACGGCCTTCCATAAAACTTTTGGGATGTTATTAGATTTCTTAGAAATTACCCTGAGTGTGAGGGCTTACGCACTATACATATTTTTGGAAACCAGGTTCAGTGCAACTTGCATAAAACTATAAGTCATCACTAGAAGGCAGAGTACGTTGAATCGCAATGCTAAATCGTTGACCAAAAAAGAAGCCATCAATCGGATCACCTGTGGACTCTGTAAGAAGTTTGGTAAGATCTTTATAAATTGTGTGTGCCCAAGATCCCAAGGACCAAGGGTTTTCTTTTTTTTCTACGACTAATTTTGAAACGAGGAAATCTTTTGATCTTAATTTCAAAATATATTTTTTTTGGCAAGTTTCACATCCCTCGTCCCCCAATATTGGATCCAAGCGAGTGTCAACTAGGGTCGAAATGGAGCCAATATTAAAATTCATACAACCCCATTACACTTTACATAATTCTTTAATGAACCCACCACGTAAATCACGGCACGCTCCGTAACGGCCGTTACAGGGAAATTATTTAAATATTTTGAACCTTAATCTCATGCCGACGAGATGTTAATGTGACCTTTAGTACGGGGTTTTATTTAGCAGTAGAAACTTATTGGGTTAAGGAAATAAAATCGAATGAGTTATTTTGAAGCCAATATTCAGAATATTTACTAGCTTTTTGTTCGTTTATTAGCCATCAAATGAAAGATGCTCGTAACGAATACTGTTTGAAAATATTTTATTGCAACTTACCGTTCATAAAACTGTCAATAAAGTTTAGCATCCACTCGACAGTTTTAGCATCACGAAACTAAATTTCCGCATAAAATCTAACACGCCTATTGCCTGTTATCTGGCCCCATGGAGCCAAAAAAGTGCTGATTTGCCCCATTCTCTCAATTAGCTGGGCATTATCTGTCCCATAAAAACTAAGTCGACTATGCGTGATACATAAAAGACCCCGATGGGGCCGGAACGTGACCACACTGAGAAATAGCATCGGGGCCATCAATGACACAAGTGCGCCACTAATCGGTCAGCTATTAAAAAAATTGACAAAACAAAAAATTTATTCATCTGTCAGAATTTATGCATCAATGCTACCTGCATTTAATTTTTAGAAACCTTTCTGTGAACTGAAAAGTGGAAAGCTTTTATGCCATTGCTTTTACTCTACGTACCTATTCCGTGAAAACTACTATGTAAGTCGTGTTATTCGGGATTTTTGTGCGAATTTAGTTACTATGAAAATATAGTTTTTAATACATGCACAAAAACTTAAAAATAGCAACATAAAGGTTGTTACAAGTAAGTATAGGTTAAAAAGGATTGTTTTTTAATAAAAAGAATATAGTTCACATGCATAGTGAAATGAAAATATGTTTGGGTTGAATATAAATGTCCCCACATTTATATTCAACCCAAACATATTTTCATTTAACTAAGGTTAACTACAAACCTAGTTTTTGTTGGACGGACACACATCGCAATTCATTATAAATTCGTCAAAGTACGAAAGGTTTTTTTGTAAAGTGTTTGGGTTCAATAGAGTTGATTAGGTACTATAAAGGAATTTGATTTTCCTGAGACCAGTAGCTCGTATCAAAAACAAATCTGACCATGGACGTATGAAAAAATCTTCTTATGTCAATGAGCGTTTTAGTTTTAAGAAGTTATTCACAGATTCACTCAAAATGTAATTCAAACACGAACCTTCTTATTGCAAGTGGCCACTTTATGCCATATATCGAGCTACATGGAATATATAGTCATAAATCTATTCTATAAATAGGATTTATTTATAGAATAGATTTATAACAAATCGAAAACACCTGTCTCAAAAAGCGCGAACCTTTAACGCACTAGCTTAAATCCAGTACAAACTATCTTAAACCATTTAAAATGAAATAAAAAATTTAAAGCCACTAAAACGCACACGTTCCTCAAATGTAAAATTTCATATGACAAGCAATTTCGTAGCACAGCTTTTGAGTCAACGCTACGGGCCGGCACATGTTGGTTATTGCGATTTACCGCTGTCGTAGCGGCTTCGTAGCACTGCTACGCCGTAGCTCTGCTACGGGCTACGTCGTAGCGCATTACTGAATCACTCCCGAACTTGAACGTAGTACGACGTAACGTAAAGTACATGAGACACATTTACGTGATCGTAAACTCGTGTAATAAGTGCTATTCGAGGTGACATTGTACTAACGTAGGCGTGTGTCAAAACACGTTATTTTATTAGCCTGATTAGTTGAATTTCGTGATTTAGCAATATTGTTAAAATGTTTTGTACATAATACTGAAGAAATCTTACGCATATATTTCTAAGGCCTCTTGTAACACTTGTGTGAAACTTAGTTCACCCTGTTGAGTTTGTACTGACTTTGGTCTGTAGACAATATAAATAACCACTTAGATCCTAAAACACTAGATTTTTTCAAAACGAATACCATAGCAAAAATTTCAAATCAGTTTCTTTTGTAATTGTGCGATTTCGACGCGTAGAATTTTTCTTTAGTCTATTTTCTGGAGTGCTGAAGACAGGAAAACCAATAAGTGCCGCACAAAAACGAACTGTCTGGTTTCGGTTAGTCTAGCCGCTAGACTCCAGCGCGTACCTTCCTCACTCGTATCACTCGCAGAAAAAACTTCTGAAAATGAGTCTTAGAAAACCTAAAGCGATGAGCTTCTGTGATTGAGCGTTTTATTAAATATAAACGGATTCAGCCTATCATAACAACAAATAGTTGTTCCATAAGTCAAATTGTGTTTTATTAATATTTTTAATAACGTTGCCACAGTGTCATCTATATGAAGCAAAACTTATATTATGGGTACGACATAAGCTACTTTGTTTATCGGCTTATGCAAAAATATACATTAGAAACACTGAGACCAAAATTCAAAAATTGCTGAAATAACTTTTTGTGAAAGTAAAACTCTTAGATACACGTAAATGCTCACCGGAGCCAATATCACAGATACCGTACTCTACGCTATTATCCGTGATTTACGGTTTTCTACCGAAGGCTCTATTGTGTAACGTACCTCGGAGGCTCACGCGTACTTCCGGTTTCATGACAATTGTTCGAACAGGAGTACTTTTGAGTGATTACCATCGCTTTGTGTATGACTCACATTCTCTCCGTCTATCGAGTGGCTATTGACAGCACAATGTTATCGGGGGGCCGAGCTGCTTACTGCGAACAATGTAACGTTAATATTCAATACATTTAGCTTTAACTTTCGGCCTAACGGCATTTGTAAGGGACAATTTACAATGATTCGTGGTGGTTTGAGCTGTGCGTTTTCTGGTTACGGTAAAGTATCCCTTCATTCAATCACACTAATATATTAAAAGCGAAAGTTTCGAGTTATGGATGTTTGTTACCTCTTCATGCAGTATCAACTAAACCGACCGGGCTGAAATTTGTCTCTAAGCCTGGAATCAAACATAAGTTATAAATATATATAGGCTTTTATCCCATGAAAGAGTTCCCATGGGATAGAAATAACCTTTGAACGTTTCTATGGAAACAAAGTAATAAATTAATACTTAATAATGATTGTGCGCTGTTAGTGTTTTAAAAACGACTATAGATTCAAAAAATTATTTCTTTATTTCAGTAAATATTTTATTCGCCTGATTGACATCGTAGCCGAATACTTTTGAGATGTTATCTTTCTTGCCCTTTAGCAGTGGAGTGGAAGGAAACAATAAACTTATCTTTATGATGCAATAAACCACCTAAATAGTTTGATATCGAGTGCGGGGCTTGTGACGTCATTTGTCAACTGTCGTCGCTCTGAGCAGACGTTTATTACACAAAATACAAAAGAAAACAATTTTCACGAAAATATTTATTTGAAAACACGTGTAAAAATTTCCGAGAATCCTTGTATTTGAAAAAGAAAACTTAGTATTAAATTACCATATTTGACATATATGACTCAGACTTATTACTACGCACGTGTTCTATGGGATAAAAAGTACCGCTTAATTTATTCCTGATCTAAAAAAATATGTAAACAAAATTTCAGCTCGATTCGATCATCAATTTCGTAACGTCTAAACATTCGCATTTATAATATTAGTGTGACTTTCTCTGAAACTTATTCCATAGTTTATAGCTTGCCATTCGAGTGTTCTCCAAAATGCAAGAATCATATCATCAAAACAATCGGATATCAGTGCCCATCGCCAAAATTTACTGAACACAAAGTTAGTGTAAAATATTTTATTGCTTTCGTGATATTTGTCGCCTAGATGGCGTTGTTTGCCAAGTTGGAAGAGTGGAATTACTCAAGTGTCTGCCAACTGCTCTGTCGCCTCTACGATTAATGACGTGTGCTGGGTGCCTAATGTTCTGTGGGCTCCGGGGGCTTTTTATAGCAATGCGACGGAGAGATTAGATGCACGAGGGAAGGCTACGGACGCGAGGGACTGCGCGCGACGATAGAGCCGCCTCGCTGGATTGATGGAAGTAACTTGTCAAATCATTGGAACGGGCTCTCCGATGGGGATATTTGTGTGTGTTTGGAGATAGCGCTTTATTTATTAGAGATCAACGAGACAAACCACTTGAATTCAATCGAATTTACACTCTTGTGTTAAGGCGGTACCCTACCTCGTTATTGTGTGAAGAGGATAGGCATAGGATTTCGCGTTCACAGGAGCGGGACAGAGCAAAGCGGCGTAAGCCCAAAAATCAAGTTTTTAGTAGTTATTTGCTCCCCACAAACATTAGAATAGTTAATTGAAGAAAAGGCAACATATAAAATGTTTTTTATACTTAGTTCAATTACTATGCTTAATCTCAAGATCGTATCATCTGTATTTATTAAGAAATTAGGGTTTTAGTAAAAATTAGAGGTAACTTTGCGATTTTTTTCTATCGAGAAAATTTTATGGCATCGTGTTTTCGAAACATATGATCGATAGAATAAGTCCTGAAGTTTACCATATATAAATTTCAAAGTTAAATATTCAGTAGTTTGGAAGATATGGAGGTCCGACGGAGTTGAAAATAAGCAATTTGAGGTACTATACCCCCTTAACAACTTAAGCTCATTTCATCCTTAACTTTTTCATTTACGAAGTGTGGTTTATGTAGTGTAGGACTAATATTTACAATTGAAACAATTGAGCTACCTGCAGGTTGTTGCAAACATTCTAGAGGAAAGTGTATTATATTATTGTTGGTGCTTAAATGAATGACTTGGTAAGGTTATCTGAACAGGAACAAAAACATCTACATGGTCTCACGTTTGTCAATATTGCGACCGCAGCTAAAGTTCCTTACTCATCATCTTCATAAATTATACTATTGTTTGCAAAGCTACTTTTCAAATTTCTACCGTAACACAGTATTAACTAGTGCACAGGGAAGTCCCTCGACCTAGGGTATCAAAACCTAGAGACAATCAAATTATTAAACAAAATATTACTTAACTATAATTGTAACCTTTACCTTTAAAGAATGCCATCTTACTTTTAAAATAAACTTTTATTTACCCATAGACAGTAGTAAGTGTTTGTGCGATACGAGTAGATAGTTATTCTATGCACACCATTTGCTTTAGGCTTTTAACTCTTTGTCTTTAGTTAGGAATGTAATCTAGTCGCCAGGCAGCTGTCAATGACCTGCGTATAGCAGTCGCGGGTGATCGCTCACCGCTAGCTTTTCATTCGGTCGCTGACAATTTCGACGTCGACAAAATGCGCACATAGCACGTCCCATCAATTCACTTTCGTAGTTTTTAGCCGTTTTCAGCCGTCCGGCCGATGTGTTGCAATTTTCAGCCAGTTTTTTGTTACCTGCTATCGATACAGCGTTGTTCCGGATGCGTCTGTTGAATATTGAGTTCTGATTGCTTTTGCAACAAACTAATCAGCGGCGCAATCATTCGATATTGATCCGAAATGTGACTGACCGATGCGCGGTGTAAAATATACGCTTTATTTTGAAACACATTTTATTGCATGAAGTTTGTGGTTAAAACTAATTTCACATAAAACTTTGTTTTTAATCTATAAATATTTCAAATAGTTAATAGCCTTTATTCACAAAGAAAATTATACTAGTATTTACAATTGAAACAATTGAACTAACTGCAGACTGTTGCAAACAGTCTACAGGTAGCTCAACTGATCCATATCAATACCAGTCGGAAGCGTCCCTAAGACGCTGGCTGCATTGCCACGCTGTATGGCAATGCTGATGCGCTGTGCCAGATAGTTAATAATAGTTGATTGAAAATTGTTATAGTAAGAAATACGATTTTACAAAGAACCTGTGTTACTATTAAATTGAAAGAAATGAATTCAAATATAATTCAGAATCCAAGGCAATTTGAACAACTCATCCAGCTCATCAAATAAAAAGAAAACCCACTTGACAAAACGAAATAAAGTCCTTTAAGTCTGCAAATTCTTTTCTTGATCCATGCTAAATTGTATTATAATCCACACGCTGTCTGTAAAAAACTCCGAGGGAAAAATAGCCGCGCGACGTAATTCAAATGAAATAAAGTTTCACAGATGGAGGGTCACCCCAGGAGTGTATTTTCTTGAATAATGACCGTCAAATTCTGGGTCTGTCCTATTAAAAGTTGCCAAGATTATGGACATTAGCTCCTTGGGAGGTATTCAACTTCCATAATACCTCGCGCTCGGAGCGGCTCACGGCTGCTCGGGGATCGGTTATGCAAAGGTGGAAACGTTCTTGTTGGAGTAATACTTTTATGAATACTTTTTGAAGTTTAGGATGAAATGAAACGCGGAAATTATGAGGATGTGGAATTATTTTGGGAACGATCCGTTGGACTTAAGCTTATCTTATATTCTCAAAATTTTCCATATTCGGGTATTTAAGCGGGTAGGAAACAGAAAATAAAATAGATCAAAAAACTCATATTTAGAAGCTAATGTGTTTAATAATCATTCATGGGAGACATTTATTTCACATTAACCTAATTCCTGCCAAAAGCGGGTAATACATAAAACATTAAGGAACTATAAACTACGATTTCCACAAAAAACTGCTTCACGGTTCTCTCCTAAAGTAGCGAAGTGGGGGGAAATAAATCTGTCCGTAAATAACGCAGTTAACAATATATGTTCTGCCGAAATGTCGGGAATGGCCCTTGATAGAGGCAACACTTTAATAATTCTGGGGAAGCCATAACGTAAACGGGGATCGGGACTCGTTGAATTTATTGCCGACTATCGAGTGTTCTGTAAGCGCTTGAGGGAAGTCGCCATTCATGTTACTAAACTTTTTTATGGATGGAATAATCTTTCGCAAGTAAAAAAACTGAAATCGAATAATGATGTAGAAACAAGGTTCAAAATCAAAGTATTTCAGTAGAGAAGTGCATGCAAACTAAACTGTTCGTTATCCCCTGTAAGCAGGCTCATGAAAGCGCGCCGGTACATAGCAAGAGTACCCATAATCCCGTAATGGAGAGTGGCGGAGACCGCGGCGGCGCGCCCGCCCTGTCCGCAACCAGATCAAATGATGGCCACATTATAATGCACTTGATGGAGCTTGCGGCGCGCTCACTTTGTGGTCACTCCACTCAACAAAGAGGTATGAAATAACTAAGTGTGCAGTTCACAAAACTCTTTAGACGCAATTAACGCTTGTGAACTTTGAATCTCATGTTGGCAGAGTCCTTGCAAGCATAGGCTGTATAAATAATTAGATGAAACATGCGAAAGGACCGTCAAGTTTTAACTCATAAAATTTAGATTAATTTTATATCAGCATCAGATGACGGACAGCTCGCGGACCACTCGTCTGAAGCTTTAAGAAGCCATAATGTCATTATAAAATGTATCTAATGTACATTTATCTAAAGATATTTTTGTACTGTAAATAGTATTCAATACATGTAATAGTATTGGAATACTGAGCACAGAGCTTTAGCACTGAGTTGAACACTCCGTAGTACGTCAAAAGTTATTGCTATTTGTCATAAAAAAGGCTCTATTGTAAAACAATGAAAAACTGATAGCATAAACGTATTGCGGCAACCAAAACATGGTCTTTGTTTTAGAACCATGAGGCAAATAAAGGCGAGAGCAAATGAACAGCTCCACATTTTATCTGTGGTCACCCGACACCCTCGTCCCTGCGTCGTCCACTCCGCGGCTTGTTTATAAGAACACTTCGTTATGCGTAATTTGTTGTTTTCATTTACATCCCTGAATAATACAACAAGTTATGGAATAAATGCTTCTTCTGAATAATATTTGTCGTAGTTTTCTTATTTTAGTGTTCTAGTAAAGGAATATTAGTCGAATAATAAGTTGAATATTATTTTTAACATCGTTGTGAAAGTTCATTGAAGATAATTTTGACGGTTTAATATTTCAAAGAAATGTTTTGAGAAGTTATTTGTGTAAGTGACCTTTAAAATTTGTTTGAAGATTAAACAATTTTTTAAAATAAAATAGTGTAAGGTACCCATAAAAGCATCATTGTGCCGGTCACTTGTTTGGACAGACACAAGTCGCCGCCGCGCCCACAAGTTTTGATTACAATATCTGTATCTTGAGGCCTAAATACAAAAAATTTCTTGATAAAATCATATTTTACACGTTAATTGTTTCGTAATTATACAATATTACAATTAATAATTTATTAATATCTTGTGAAACATCACCAATTATATTTAAATGTTGACAATTATATGTTACGTACCTAACCTCTTAATTAAGAGGTTAGTAGTAATCCCCCCCCTCCCTGCCCCTACTAATTAGTAGGGGCAGGGAGGGGGGGGATTCTCTACAGTTCAGGTACATATAATTAAAGTGAACTATATATAATTGATGTAATTGATTTTGTCTTCACTTCCACTTTTTTGTTCACTAGTGGAAGAAATAAATCAGAAACCACTAGTAAATTTATACAATATCACACATGTGTAATGGATGTTTATTTTGTCTATCCTAATCTAAATATAATGTGATTTAGATACATGTCAATCCTTCCAACTAATATTATAAAGCCGAAACTTTGTGAAATGTGAATTTTTGTTACCTAAGATCTCCAAAACGACTGCACAGATAATGATGAAATTTGTTGTACATTTAGAACATAGTTCAACTTAGATAATAGGCGTATTATACCGAAAATACGCGTACAAAACCGCCGGAATAAACTAGTATTTATATAAAGCTAAGCACAACTTTTAATTTCTAACACACCTATTATTGTCGGTCCGGAACTGAGCGGCACCTGGCCAAGCATCAACTTCATTGATGTAACTCTTCATTGATGACTCCATAGATGACTATGGAGTAAAAGGCATCTATATATCTATAATATAAAAATGAATCGCAAAATGTGTTGGTAAGCGCATAACTCAACAACGCCTGGACCAATTTCGCTAATTCTTTCTTTGTTGTGTTTGTTATTGTCAGGAGAAGGTTCTTATGTAAGAAAAAATTAAGAAACTTGGAAACATAAATTTCCACGGGGGCGAAGCCGCGGGGCGCAGCTAGTAATTATATAAAAATGAAACCCGTTTTCCTTGGTCACGGCATCACGCGTGAACGGCTGGACCGATTTCGCTAATTCTTTCTTTGTTGTGTTTGTTATTGTAAGGAGAAGGTTCTTATGAAAGAAAAAATTAAGAAAGTTGGAAACATAAATTTCCACGGGGGCGAAGCCGCGGGGCGCAGCTAGTTCTTGATAAAACTTTGTTTTATTTGCTATTTAAATTTACAAATAGGGAGCTCAGTTGCTTCAGATGGAGGCTTACAAAACACTGTCCGCTGCCGACAACACATGCATACACTGCACACACCAGTCCGCCGCGCGCCGCCGGGCTGCGTCCCGGCTGTGACTTCGGTGTGTGTACTCCGTACCATTATTTGAACCTGAGAACCAGCCTCCCCCCTCTCCTCGGCACAAGGTCGCTGCTCTGAAATGCTTTAGTTAGTTTGACGACCTCTGTGGCGCAGCGGGCGAAGGTCTGCCTGCGACGCAGGAGGTTGCGGGTTCGATTCCCGCCTCGGGACAAATGTTTGTACGATCTGCAGACATTTGTTCAGGGCGTTCTGGATGTTTTCTATGTATAATAAAAAATATATCTATCTATGTAGTGTATTGTATTAAGTATATCAGTTATCTAGTACCCATAACACAAGCTCTGCTTAGCTTGGGGCTAGATAATGCTGTGTGAATTGTCCAGCATTATTTATTTATTTATTATTTAGTTAGTTTTTTCTCGTGACTTCCGTCGCTCGGAGCCGCCGTCACCGGTTCAATTAACTCGCACAACAAAAAGTAAACTAGAACCAGGACGTGCTGAGAACTTGACTAATAGAGGGTTTGTTGCATTTTATGATAATTGCTATAATGTTTACAACACAAATGTTACAGAACAACTAACGAACACGAACGAACGAATCTGATAGCTATCTCTATATAACTTTTAAGTAACTAAGTTATGACCCATCGGTATCTTCCTGTATTTGCGCATACATTTGTGCACTTTAATAATATCCTGCGCATATGTCTAGTCTTTTCTTTATTGATACAGTCAAGCATTTGGCCACCAACTCACTTAAAGTAAGTGAAGATGTGGCCTATGATGGAGCACGCTTTCCCAGAAGGAACTTATTCACCCTGGACTTGAAGACTGCAAGATTTTCTCTAGCCGGAAAACAGACGCAGGAAACTCATTCCACTCTTTCAGTCTAAAGCTCTTGACACATTGATACAACGCCCCGCTAGCACGCAGCGCCTCTGATCTGCGGCAACCTTAACAGCCGCTCCAGCGGTTTACAACAGAACTCCATAACTAACTAGACTGATATACTTAATACAATACATTACATTGCAGATCGTACAAACATTTGCCCCAAGGCGGAAATCGAACCCGCAACCTCCTCCGTCGCAGGAGGACCGATCGTCATTATCAAGGAATATCCGCACCGATACCTTTGTTTCTCTAGATGGAAGTTGTACTAAGTCCTATATCTTAAAATAAAGACCCGATATCGACGGCAATAAAGTTGAAATTACGTCCTTAAACTGTAACGGCCAGCCCTCGGCAACCTTCGTTTCAGAAAACAATAATTATTTATTTTTGCCTCCTTGAACTTTGTCACGCAAATTGCTTTCAACATTTATAATTTCACCACAATACGGTCATAAATCGGATTACCGCCGACCAAAATAATAATTATATTACTACATTAACATAGCTAATTCCGGGTGGGTCCCGCGACGCGGTTCCAAAACTGTTTTATTTTTGATCTCTATATAACTATGTATTCATAGCGACAAATTCCTGCACTCTCAAGTGACACGCTACGAAAATCAACTACCTACTTGTACTGCTGTCTAATTTTTTTTGTACGTGTAAGCGAGAAGCGAGATAGCAGTTAAAGTCTATCGAGCTCTCGAAGACTTTTTTGTCATCAAACTATGCACACGGGTACTAAGCGTCCAGGTATATCCTAGCTGCTGTAAAAAGCACGTTAGTTTACAAAAGCTCCTATTTCACAGCGGAATTAAGGCTTGAAATTGCATATAAAGTGCCGTGTACCCCATAACTGTGAAACATGGCCGCTCGGAACTACGCTATAAACGTACGCGGGCTAATTTGTGACCTCAATACTATTTTGTGGGAATCCGCCCGCGATTGCTGGTGTATTTTGAAAAAGTAGAAATAAATGGATGCGGATGCGGGAGTGCATGCGGGAGCTGATGCGGAAGCGGATTCTTAACAGCTTTCGAAAGAATTATCGTTCGCGGCGGGTAAAACAAATCATTGAAAATTTTCAAAAATTTGCCTCGCTTCAGATGTAGCTGCCTAATCCCATTTTGGCTGCTTATTAGATATACGTCTATTTATACTGGGTGTAACAAAAACTAAGGACCAAACTTTCGAGAGTAGGTACGGGTTTGATCACAAAATGCCTACAGAATAAATATATTGAAATAGCTGAATACTTAATGATACGTTTATATGAGCAAGAAAGACATAGACTAGATACAGACAGCTTTAATATGAACGACTAAGTACTATGTAATCCCGAGTTTTAATTGTTTTTTCAGATGTATGACAAACGCAGAAAACATAGGCATATGAATAGTAGACTCTAGGATTTTTTGAATTAAAAATTAGATACAGCAGTATACTCTCAGGCCAGGCCAGTAATAACTGTGTATCGGAACGCACCACCACTAAATAGCCACGTTCCGACGCACTAGCCTATAAATCACAAACGAAAGTAATAAATGTCCGTAGAGATTACGCGTTAATGTTCCAAAATTCTAATCAGGAAACTAAGTAGGCTTTCAAAGGTATAAATAACAATCTTATTATGATGTAAAATCGTGGGCAATCTTCGAGATGTACCGATAAGTGCCGGCCCATTACGCGTAATGGCCTCAAATTAAGTTACACTTAAATGGGAGGCAGAAAACAAGGGATAACCTTTCCTAAATGCCGTCTGATTGAGCTGATGTGAAGGCTCGGGCGCGGGCGCGGCGGGCGCGGCGGGCGCTCTTAGTTCCATTTGGAGAAGTCTGCCTCTGTAGGCAGGGCTTTTTGTTTCTGGAGGAGTTTGATCGTGATTGTTTAGAAGTAATTTTATAAAAAAAATTAAAGCCTAGTGTTTTTGCACCTACTTGTTACCGTTATTATTTTCAGATAATCTGATATGTAAATTGATTTCACTAATAAATAATATTCGCCTTACAGCGGGGCACTGCAGCCAGCGTTTTAGGGACGCTTCCAACTGGTATCGGTATGGATCAGTTGAACTACCTGTAGATTGTTTGCAACAGTCTGCAGTTAGCTCAATTGTTTCAACTAGCTATAATTTGTTTCTATTATTTTATTGTAATATTCTTTATTAATAAATTAGCTACAAAATTGTACTTCTGTAATTTTCTAACTTTTAAAACTGTACTCTGTCAGTATCACACTTACAACGTTTTGTGCATACTTATAGTAGCATACCGTATTTCATGTACTTTTCTTGACGACCTCGGTGGCGCGGCGGGCGACGGTCCGCCTGCGACGTGGGAGGTAGCGGGTTCGATTCCCGCCTTGAGACAAATGTTTGTACGATCTACAAATATTTGTTTCGGGTGTTCTGGTCGTTTCTATTCTATGTATAATAAAAAATATCTATCCATGTAATGTATTATTTATGTATATCAGTCATCTCGTACCCATAACACAAGTTCTGCTTAGCTTGCTTAGCTATTTTCTCGTCTTATCGTCGTCTATTGATTTTTACATAAATTTTAGACTAAATACCATTTATTTTGTAAACTTGTAATTAGCCCTCAGTATCATGCATATTATCTTAAGAATTGTCAGATCATAGCTGTAAGTTTTCTTAAGATTCGTAAAATAAAATAAAATATTATTTTGTACACAATAACAATTGGGTAGATCTACGAGAACGTTACATAGAGATGAGGCAATACTTCATGTATGACACAGACAAGCAACATTATAGCAAGACTATCAAAAACTAGCTTGAAAATATATCTGTAAACTCCCCGTGTCGAGTGGGGATAACGGCACCGGTGCTATCATATTTATAAAGGAGAAGGAGGAGCGGAGCGATGTATCACAATATCTCCCATTTACCACCTTGGAGGGGTTTCGAAATATAGCGGTAGGTAGATGGCTAAGTAAGTACTTTATATAATTGAAAATATGGCTTTTTATCCTGAAAATACCTACCTTAAACTAAATAAAGGTTTTGCGATATTAAACCTCTTTGTATAATTTGCTGGCGGTTTGAATAATGGTTTTGAAAAATTAGAAGGAAGCAAATTCAAGATGTCGACCAAACAAACACCACCTACCTTGTAGACTAGACTATTGCATTCAACACGACCGATAAATTGGGACATCAGGTCATCTTCTGGATCCAGCTGGATGGCTGGCTGTTCGGGAGTCACACACTACCTTGAGTTTTGTGGGTGGCTCACGAACAGACACTAACAGAAGTTCACAGTTTGTTGATAGAACATTATCTTGACAACTTAAACAAAGGAAATAACAAGAGAAAATAACGTCTCCACACATCGGCGCGCAAAACGGTTGTGTTGAGCCATTCGTAGTGCTCTCAATGGCTCGGCAGTGTAAAATACCCTCAAATTGTTAGTAGAATCAAACGAGATTTTTTAATGATTTTGGTTTCGAAATTCTATAGCAAAGTTATGATAAAAAAATTGCTTGTCTGTAAAGTCGGTTTACTGACGATAGTTGAACGTGACAACGCAGACGCATCGCTCACTCAAGTAGGAGAGAGACGGATGCCGAGCGCTCTCGCTTGCACTTCAAGCCTTACATGGAACGCCTCAGAGCGAGGTAACGCCGCATGACGTCATGTTGAGGTAACGCCGCATGACGTCATGTTTTTTCGTGCGTGCAGCCGGCTCTATCGAATTATAAGACGTTGTCACGTCAAAACGTTTTGTGTACTTAAATCAAATGTATTTTCTGCCTCTGTGGTCAAGTTTTTATTGGTTATAATTAAAATTGATTCATTAACTCGTACCATGATTCTGGTCCAAACTGATGTGAGTTGAAGAATCATTCAATAAAAATGCTATACTCGATTGAGGCTCCGACAAAAACTATAACTAGGTATGATGTCTCGTATTTAGATTTTACTCAAATGTTCTCGTAATACATTTATTTTATTTTTTCACTACAGATTAACCTACATCAACCTAGATTGATCTGACAGGAGAAAACTGTACAAATAAACACCTTTGAAATTGTTTTTAGTTTTTCATCAAATCATGTAATATTTTACTACTTATAGCGTTGCCGAGGCCTTTGTAGTGAGCACCATTCAAGACCTCTCTGTAATTGGCCTCCGAAAATTGGGGCCCGTAATTTTTTGTACTCAAATGAGGGCAAGGGGCCTATTGTGAGGAGTCGGACAAAATTTCCCTTATAAGGGATAATATAATGCTACTCTCAGTTGAAATGCAGTGAAAAACGGTTGTAGCTCAGTCAATATTTTATACTGATAGTTATGTTATTCTTTTCAAAAAGTTAGTCCATCGATCCATTTAGAGGATTCCTTAATCCAAAGATACATTTCTAGAAAATATTGTCCAGATTTACCCAAAAAGCAGACTAAAAAAAAAGTATTCTTGAATTTCATAATCCAAGATGAAGTACTGAATTGTGACTTTTTACAATAAAAACGTTTGATAACTCATTTCGCTGCACAATATAAAGTAGCCGTAGACAAGCAGATTGGTAAGTGACACAGCTATCGTCTGAAGGGCAGGCCCCATTTTTAGTTTCACTAAATTGGTTCCCAGGGCCAGATGAAGGGGCCCCATCGACCCCGTGGGGCCTGCGGGCCCCCGACTCCGTCGGCCTCGGCGCTAATTCCCGCCTCGATGATCCATGAAATTGACTCTCATGAATGCTTTGTCACGATTTATTTGCACATCTGCTGACATTTTTGAAAGATTAAAAGTTACGCGGGTTTTGAACCATACTTGAAAAGAGATTAAGGGCAAATTTTAAATTATGTTTTCAAATTTAGATTGAGAGAGATTAACTTAAGATCAAATAAATTGAAAGTGTTGAACTTAATAAACATTTTAAGGCGCAGCGCGTCAGCATTCCCATACAGCAGGGCAGCCAGCGTCTTGGGGACTCTTCCGACTGGTATTGATATGGAACAGTTGAGCTCCCTGTAGATTGTTTGCAACAGCCTGCAGTTAGCTCAATTGTTTCAATTGTAAATACTAGTGCTAATTGGTTTCTTTTGCAGTGCATCAGGGATGTTCGCGGAGGCACGCACGGAGGGCTTCCACGCAATTATTCGCAAGAAAGTCGCTTCCTACTCCAGCGTGCGCGAGACAGCGGCAACTGCATCCTGAAGATGATTGTGGCACGGGGGGGCAAAGACTGCCCCATTCAGAAGATAGTGGCCGCAGATAGTGATGGGCTGATTAAACTTTAATTGTAATATTTTTTTAAATTTCGTATTATTTGTGTAACATTCTATTATATCCAATTTTAAATTTACTTTGACATACTGCATTGCCATACAGCGTGGCAATGCAGCCAGCGTCTGGGGGACTCTTCCGACTGGTAGTGATATGGATCAGTTGAGCTACCTGTAGACTGTTTGCAACAGTCTGCAGTTAGCTCAATTGTTTCAATTGTAAATACTAGTATAATTTTCACTGTGACATATAATTTTATTTTTATCATGCTATCTATACCTAGTTTTAAGTTTGTTTGTAATAATAAAGTATGTATTTTTATGATAATGAATTATAATTATTATTACTATTTTCTTTGTATTTGATTATAATTTTCTATGTAAGTAAAGTTTCTTATAATTTACAAGTACGTTTTATTTGAAATTAAATCATTGACACAAATGTGAACGATTACGCCATTATAATAAGACCTAACTAATTAATCTCGCAGCATCCACACCCCGACAAAATACATCTATGTTGTTTCGCGACCAGAAAAGGTTTCAGAATTTCCTGAAAAGTCATTCATACATAACATAAATTAAGTAGCAGTGAAGTAGCGTTTGTACTTCATAGCAAGTAAGAGGCTTTCCTGGCAACACCTAATTAAGCCATTACACACTCAATCTGGCAACATTTATAATCTGTAATTCGATCGCTCGCTGAAGTAGAATGCCGTCGATGAGCACCGCTTTGATAGCTGTCATTAGACACATTACACGATTCATTAATCTGACTAATAGTTAGGTTACATAGGCAGGATACACCTACTGTACCTAACTATTTCATCTATGGCAGACACATGGAAAATTCCTAAAACTATACTTTTATAATAATCGGTTACGTTACTGACCGATCTTTTCAGCCGTGCGACGATATACCCGTTTTACCCAATAGAACTCGCCACATTGTGTCTTACCTTTAAACCCAATACCTAGATGTCTTTTTTTTTATGTGACTAAAAATATCTTGCTCTCCCGCTGTATTCATTTATTAAAATATAAACTTTATTCTCGATTTTCTTTATAAAAACCATATTTTCCTGCTTGTCTCACAGTTGGGCATAGACCAATTAAAAGTAACAGAAAATAACAATTCAGTTATTTTTGTAACAGTGTACGTTGGTATTGGATTTTTATTATGCCGCGGCTACATCGCTCCAATAGCGATTAAATTATGCATGTACGGGCGTTCAAAGTGCACTACTAACTACGTTATTATCAACCTTATTACACAGCCGGTAAGGGCTAAATTCAATTTTCAATCAATAGCTGATAGGTCGTTATGGGTCTATCGGGAGTTAAAATAATGTAGACCTCAATTACCACTTGGTTTTTTCAGAATTAAACAGCGAACTGACGTTTCGTTTAATAAATATCAATTGTATTTATTTCAATGTGAGCAACTCTTGCGTCAGTAAAAAGTTACAACATTTTTACGAACGATTGGTGGTTGAACTACCAGAGCTCTAGTGGATGACTAGGTTAATTCTCAATCCAAACTGACTGGGTGTCCACCGGAGCGGACCCATTTAACTGCAAAAGTAAACTGCATACTTGTATTTCTACCAACAAATAGTCGAGCGGAGACGAGCGAGCGAGCAGAAAACGTTGTAATTAACTCATCTCTCATTTCTCTTTCGCGGTGGAAACACGGCTTATACAGGGAAGTAACGAAAAGTAAGGACCAAATTTTAAGCCCCTCCTTAAAGTTCCTTCAGTCTTTACTTTTTGTTACACTCTGTATATTGTGAAGTAAGACTAATTACTGTTAGAATACTTCAGAAACATTATCATTTACGAATACGTACTAAGCAAATTATTAGTATCCATACTAATATTATAAAGAGGAATTGTTTTTTTGTTTGTTTGTATTGAATAGGCTCCGAAACTACTGGGCCGATTTGAAAAACTCTTTCACCGTTAGGAAGCTCACTTTTCAGGAAGTGACATAGGCTATATTTTATCCCGGAGTTCCTACAGGAACGGGAACTACGCGGGTGAAACCGCGAGGCCATCGTCTAGTAATAACTAAACTGGAATTTTTTATTACGGTGTGCCATTTCTGCTAACAAAAAGGAATAGCAACGACAAAAGGCCTCCCTCTATCTGAATGAATACTCAAACAAAGAAAATCACATTATAAAAACCACATCTCCCAATACGGCTGGTCCCCGCGGGAGAAAAAGACTAAAACCCTCCATCCGTCAAACAAAGCTGACAAAAAACCTAATTCACATAGGCACTTTCAATGTAAGAGGCCTCGTCGGAGTGGGAAGATTGGATGAACTCGAACATTGTCTGAAGAACATAAAATGGGATGTCATAGGACTATCAGAAGTAAAAAAGAATGGCACTAAAATAGAAGAACACGAAAACTATATACTGATGTACACAGGCAAGAAAAGTGGAGTAAATGGAGTTGGTTTTCTGATCAAAAAGAAATATAAACCAAACATAATCAATTTCATATCTACCTCTGAAAGAGTATGTCGAATAGACCTGTCATTGGGAAATAAAATACTTAGCATTACTCAAGTCTATGCTCCAACCTCTAGATCCGACGATAGCGAAATAGATACATTTTATGAGGAAATTGAACAAACCTTACAAAACACCGCAGAATCCACACTTATGATTGGTAACTTCAACTCTAAAATTGGACAATCAAACACAAAAGACAGGGTTACAGGTCCCTGGGGCTACGGACACAAAAACAGCAGGGGTGAACTGATGATCCAATTCTGCTATCAACACCAACTGTCCATAGCAAATACATTCTTTAAGAAAAATGAAAAGAAAAAATGGACTTGGATATCACCTAATGGAAGAGTTAAAAATGAGATAGATTTTATCCTGACAAAAAATATAAAACAAATTGAAAACTTAGAAATTATTGGAACCACTTACCCTTCCGACCACAGACTAGTTCGAGCTTCTTTGAACCTAGAGTATACAGCAAAAATAAATAGAAAATCCTTCAAACATCAAAAGAAGGAATTAACATCCATGGAAAAAGAAGTTTTGAAAAACCATTTTGAAAATTTATCACAAAACATGGAATATAAAACATCATTGCAAGAAAACTATTCCAAAATTATAAGTACAATACATAAAAGTATGGATAATCTACCAAAAAGAGAAAAATGTGACATGTACCAACTTACTCCTGAAACAATAAAGCTTATCGAGGAAAGAACAAAATTAAAATCCAAAGAAAATAAAACCAAAGAAGAAAAGAAAAAATTAACTAAACTTTACAGAAAAATCAAGAAAAAAATTTACAAAAACAAAAGAAAACACCAACTTGATATAATTGAAGAAGAAATAAAAACCAAGAGTTCTATTAAAAGAGGCCAAAACAGATTAAAATCATCTAAAGAATGGATACCATCATTATTACAAAAAAATAACAAGACAACTTCAAACCGAGAAGAAATTCTGTCCATAGCAACTGATTTTTACCAAAACCTCTATGGAAACAATTTCCCTGAAGGAATTGATTGTGATGAAAATATGATTGAGAGTCAACCTTACCAGTACGAATCACAGGAAATGTCGTTTCTGACTTCAGAAATCTACCAGGCTATAAATAACTTAAAATCAGCTAAAAGCCCAGGAGGAGACGGCATTCCTAGTGACGCCGTTAAGGCAATTATAGAATCAATAACACCTATTTTGACACACCTGTTTAATGAAATATTGAATGGCAGCTCTATCCCTGGAGAATGGGAAAATTCGATTATTACCCTGTTGTATAAGAAAGGAAGTCATGCAGATATTGGTAACTATAGACCAATAAGCTTGTTACAAGTGATTTATAAGATATTCACAAGTGTACTACTAAGGAGAATAAGAAGCACCCTAGAACAAAATCAACCTAGAGAACAGGCAGGCTTCCGACCAAAATTCTCAACTATGGACCATATATTTACATTGACTCAAGTAATTGAACGTTACAATGAATACAACAAACAACTCTACATTGCATTCATAGATTACCGTAAAGCTTTTGACACCATCTCGCATCAAGCTCTATGGAGAGCGCTAAAGTCACAGGGAGTTGACAATAAATATATCAGAATCTTGAAAGAAATATATGAACACAGTACAGCCACAGTACGGATGGAAAAAGTGGGAGAACCATTTCCGATATAAAGAGGAGTCAAACAGGGGGACCCTATATCACCTAACCTTTTTACAGCACTACTAGAATATATCTTCAGCTACCTCTATTCCGACTGGGAAGGGAAAGGAATCAATATCAACGGAGAATATCTAAACCACTTACGCTTTGCTGATGACATACTTATTCTGAGCGAAAATCATGATGACTTAGCCTACATGATTCAGACACTGGATACCGCAAGCCGGAACTGTGGCCTACAAATGAACAAAGACAAAACATGTATTCTAACCAATAGTATAAAGACACCTATCATACAGATACAGGAACATACCATAAAATATGTTGATGAGTATGTTTACCTCGGTCAAAACATTTCTTTCAGTAACCAAACACTCACAGAAGTAGAAAGGAGAATTAAATTAGCCTGGAACAAGTATTGGTCACACAAACAGATATTTAAAGCCAAAATTCCAATGACCATCAAGAAAACAGCTATGGAAATGTCTGTCCTACCGACTCTACTATATGGCTGTCAGAACTGGGCTCTATCAAAAAAGGTTATCACTAAAATACAGGTATTTCAAAGGGCAACAGAGCGGAGTATGCTAAATGTCAGGCTAAAAGACCGCATCAAAAATTCAGACTTGAGAAAGAGAACCCAAATAACCGACGCAGCAACACTAGCTTGCCAACAGAAGTGGAGATGGGCAGGGCACGTGGCACGGACAACAGATGGGAGATGGACGGAGCGCATCCTACACTGGTACCCGCGCGACGCCGATGCCCGGCGCGCGCGCGGCCGTCCCCGCCAGCGCTGGAGAGATGACATAGAGGACGTGGCCGGCGTCACGTGGTCACGACACGCCGCAGACCGTACATTATGGAAATGGATGGAGGAGGCCTTCACCCGAAGATGGGTGTCCTAATCAGAATAATAATATATAAAAATTATGCATGACATTACAATTATAATTTATTTTAGGTACAAATTCAGTTAAAATTTACATTTACTCACACATGTTTAGTAAGATTTGGAAAATAAAGGCTTATTATTATTATTATTATTATTTCTGCTAACATAATTTCGATTAAAAATATTGTTTTTAGTCAAATCGAACCCCAATTAAGTCAAGTACCTCCGCTTTCCCCACCCTTTTCCCGTCGACACTCGACACCAAAACCGCTACAGTTAACATTAGGTAGGAAAGACGGGCCGTTTGTCTGTCAGAGATAAAAGCGATTGTTAATATTCACCGTCAACTGTCCAATTGAAGATGTTCTTTCTTCTGTTATTACATCTGACGAATTTGCTCTGATTTTGTTCCGAATTTGCTCCTTACCAAATTGGTTGCTACAAAATCAAAAATTTCGCTTGCAATAGTCAATGCAAATAACCACATCGATAACGTCGCCGCTTCACGCTTGCAAGTTTAAACAGATGAAAACGTATGTGGCATGACCATGGCTGTGTGCTTGCAAGGTGTGTGGTCCCGGTTTAGAATTTGCACCACCCCAACTCTTCCCGCGAGTGTCGTAAGAGGCGACTAAGGGATATCCACCGGGCGCGGGCAGCAGCGCTTCCTGCATAACAATTCTACCACCGAACTGCAATCCCCAACCCGCATGCCCAGCGCGGGGATTATTTGCATTACCCCATGAGATAAAAGCCAATAAGGCGCTTATCAGTGGGAGGCCTGCGTGCACAGTGGACCGATACAGGCTGTTGAAGATGACCATGGCATGATTATAACGGTTAGTTCCCCAATCGCGACTCAAAACAAAAGACAGTAGGCCGTCAATGGATATGGCTGGACCGGTGATGGGTGTCGCTAACTCCGGGCTCTAATAGCCAATGGGTACACTCCTGCTTCAAATGGATTCAATCAAATCATGATTAAATATCTTTTGATAGTGCAAAACTCATACTTAGACCGACTATTAAATTGTTTCAACCACTAACAAATTTATGACTTACTAGTGTAAGGTTTTTGTTATTATAGTGCGTAAGCTCTGACACTCACGGTAATTTCTAAGAAATACAAAAATTCTACCCTAGACAACAATCCCCGTGCTTGGCCTACGGTACCTGAATGTGCTGACTACACCACGAGGTCAGCAGGGCTATGCAGACTCTCCGCTACCGAGTCATCAACTCGGAATCTGACACAAATTCGCGCGAAATTCAAATCTGAAAATATTAAAAACCGCTAAAGGTTTTTAATATTTTCTGCGTTCTACGAGGAATTCAACTACCGGACATGTAGTTTTGTATAAATGTATATTTGGTTATTTTTTTATAAAAATAAAATAAAAACTTTTATTTAGAGCAGTTTTACTTATGGGATCATATTATAATAATGTGATCCTATACATATTACATATTATGTTTACTATTGAAACGATAGATAGATAGATAATTCTTTATTCATCACCTCTTTAAAAACAAATTTTACATCGAAACATGTAGAGAAAAGCAATGGAACTGGCGGCCTTATCGCTTAAAGCGATTTCTTCCAAGTAACCAAAACGATAGGAGAAAATCAAACGATGACACTACCATAACTTTACAAACTGTGTGGTCGTGTCAGTCAACGCACAATTCCTACATTACTGAATTTTTAAAGTAACCTTCTCTGTATAACTCAGACAGAAGTCTACGTTTGTGGTAAATAAATATACACAAATACAATTACGTATCCATGTTTTCGTCGCAGTTTGTATGAGATAATTCCATTGTCAAAAATGCACGAAGACATTTCACGTTTTCGAGGACCGTTTCAATCTCAGAGGTTCCTTCTCAGATAATGAGGCTGTCTCAAATGCTCTCAGTAATTAGCCATTGTTGATGTTGCCCGCTTTTTCTTCATTTTGCTGCGACTCTCGGGACTTTGAAGGACAAACATGATGAAAAGTAGTTTGAGTGGCCCTTACGTCATGGTTTATTTATATCTGGAAGCTTCTATTGCTGCATTAGAAATACTTATTAGGTAGATAGACTTAAAATAATTAGATAACGGTCACCAATTTAGATATGTATTATTAGCAAGCCCTTAAAATACATAACGTACGTCATTGTTGCGATGACCCACGCACCAGCACAGCTTGTAGCTCAAAATGATACGTTAAAATCCCGTTTAAGTCAGTTCACGACTAAGATTTATTCAAAACTTATTTGCCCAAGCCAAGATATAAACTATTCGTTGATAAAATGTTGGAGTTGTTGAAACTACATTACATTTCCGGAATGTATTCTGAACTGTAACCCAATTGCAATACGATACAGATTGCGTTGTGGTGCAGTCGCGAACAATTCCAAAGATTTGATCGCGAAGGATTTATTGCTCATGAAATAAAGGAGAGCGAGAAATGGAGAGCAGACGATTTTAAAATTTATTTGTGATGAAATCCGTAAACAAAGATTATCTTATTCCACTGTTTGTAAGAAATTAAAGCGAGGTTTTGGTATGACAAAAATGGTAAATATATTTTCAGAACAGTTGTTAGAAAGACGATATTATATTTAACAAAATCAGTAGTAATAATTATACAGTGTGTTTTTTTTTACTGGGACAGTACCTACGGGGGCACCCATAACCAGAGGAGATACGGGTGCAGTATCTTTTGAAACAGCAGCTCCTTTTTGGAGAAAAATATTTCAGCATTAAAATTTTTTTAGTTAAGCGTGAGTAGCGCCTTAAAATGAATCAAGTTGGTATTCTTTTTTTGATTCTAAGATTCATTTTAAGTGATAGTCAAAATTCATTTTAATGCGCTACTCACGCTTGACCTGTTATGCCAAAATATTTTTCTCCAAAAACTGCACCTGTATCTCCTCTAGTTATGGGTGCCCCCGTACTGTCCCAGTTAAAAAATACTCTGTATATTGCTATTGGTGATGTAGATACATTAAATAAATATAACACTGAATACAGTTACAATTAAAAAAAGATTAACAAAAGTCGTAACCACTTAACATTTATTTTTCCCTTTCTTGAACTAGTCAACCCCGCCCAGTCTCCCCTCAAATGAAGTGTTTCTATATGTAAACAACGCCACTGTGCCCGCTTCAGCGAAACTTTCCAAAATTGAAACTCACAGAGACAGCCTTTGATGAATTAGATGTTGTTGATTTATAGTTTACTTCGCAACAAACCGCTGAATAGAGATAAACTTTTACTTTACCTCGTTGTTTTTCCAACTCCAGTCAATTTTGGGAAACACTTTTCAATTATTATCACAGTTAAGTTTTAATTTGAGTTCTGAGTTCTCCGCCTCCTCCAACTTCGACTTGTATCCGTACGCTCGTATCAACTTTTCCCGACCGCGTAACCTCGATCCCAATTTGTGTAAAAACACTCAAATGTGATTGGAAAACTTAGACTAAAAGTAATTTTTAGCGGCAAGAGTCAGACGGGATTACAAAATCGAATCGGGTTTAATTGGTAAAGTTGGCTCCTCAAGTTTCCCAAAATTAGCGCGAATTTCGGGTAATAAATTAAGAGACCAGCTCAAACCTCCAGCTGGCAACAGTATCTCGAGACAGTAAAAATTCTAAAGTAATTATTGGGTGCTTTGAAGTTGGTAATACCGATGAAAATCAGCTGAAGTAGTCCCCATTCGGCTGTTAAACTGTTATCTGGAGATGTATAATTGCGAATTAATGGTAAATGTTGTACATTAGACCGCTGCGCGCCGCCGCCGCGCCGCCGCCGCGCCGCCGCGGGGACGTTCTCGAGATACGCGAGAATTAGGTAGGCGTTTGCTGAAACTAGCTTCGGTAAGTTCTGAATTATTGGTTCTACTAGGGAGGAGCTCGCACTTAGTTATGTTATGAGTGATATTGTGGTTTAATTTAGTGAAACAATGTGAGAGACATTGTCTAGCTCTCTCTCTCTCTCTCTATCTCTCTTCTAACCATTAATATTCACGACTGACAATGAAGTTTTTTAATTTATTTAAACAATTTATTTATAGCAAACAAATTATTTTTATGGTGGCCATTATTGGCCCTCTTTTAAAAGCCTAAAAGCCATTGATGGTGAGCCAAATAACAGTCCTATAACCTAACAGTGGTTGTTGCGGCAAACAGACTGAAATTATGACGTCCTCACGAGAACCTATTGTTCAATACGAGAACAAGATAATAGTACCAGCCATATGAATAGCACGCGAGCACAGCTGCGGGGCGTAGCTAGTAAGTCACAAACCGCGATTGAAGTCGTTGAGATAACCGCACTGTGTTGTGGTACCAACTGTGTCGTTATTCTGTGGGGCGCCTAACGAGTAGTCTGCTGATAGTGCGGACGACAAAATGTGTTCCAGTGCACAGGGGGACGGGCGACAGCTGCGCCACTACAGAACAAAGCATGCACAGTGTAGCTATTTATACTATACTAGACGGTCGCTGAGGCGCAGCGGGCGAAGCTGGCACACTTGTTGGGGTTCGATTCCCGACACGAGACAAATGTTTGTATGATCTGCAGATATTTGTACTGGGTGTTCTCATATAAGTTATCTATTAGGCATAACACAAGCTCTGTTTCCTTTAGGGCTAAATGATTCTGTTTAGATTTTCTAGCATTTTTTGTAAAATAGTTTTACTCAATCTACATTAAACTGTGCAATTTTACTGATCATTTGTCGCCTTACCCCAGCTGTTTCCACCTAAGCTGTGCCTCCAGCGCTGCACAACACGTATTAAGTTTCTAAGACACACCGGTGGGAGAATTAAAAAGCTTTCATTATGACTTTTAGGTAAATGTAGTTTCCGTAATGCGCAGCCGAGGGCGGGGACACGGCTTATGAACACTTGTGTTTAAGTTAACATCCTTGTAAGTACAACGCGCTCTAATGTTTTAGAGCAGGGTTCGAATTTTAAGTTGCAAATTTAAAAAGTTAAAACTGGTTCAAGAAGATAGAAGAAGGTTAAACGTTATTAATTCGATTCTGTAACAATTTACTTAAAGCCCTCAAACAAAAAAACAATTCTAAATATCTTTATTAAACTAAGTTTTATCATAAGTATTATCGAGTGCACGAGTACGAGTAAGTATCTAAAAATATATTTTTGTTAATATTGATTAGCTCTAATGAGCTGCATAGGCTTTGGTGGACAACCTCTGCGGCGCAGCGGGCAAAGGTTCGCCTGGGACGCATGAGGTTGCGGGTTCGATTCCCGCCTCGGGACAAATGTTTGTACGATCTGCAGATTTTGCTCAGGGTGTTCTGGGTGTTTTTCTATGTTTAATAAAAAAATATTTATCTATGTAGTGTATTGTATTATGTATATCAGTTATCTAGTAACTATAACATAAGCTGTGCTTAGCTTGGAGCTAGATAACGCTGTGTGAATTGTTCAGCATTCTCTCATTTCATTTCAACACCATTTCATTTCTTTATTATTTATTAGTATTATTATTATTTATTTTATTATAAAAAATATATATCTATGTAGTGTATTGTATTAAGTATATCAGTTATCTAGTACCCATAACACAAGCTCTGCTTAACTTGGGGCTAGATAATGTTGTGTGAAGTGTCCAGCAATATTTATTATCATTATTATTATTATTTATTTAGGTACCTTGCCTACACGTATAGCAAAGCCGTGGGAAAATGTATTATTAGTACCTTGTGACTAAGCCATCGACCAAAAGAACAGAAGTTAGCCTTTTCTACGAAAAATAAACTTTGCACAAGTCTATGTAAAAATAACCGCCCTCTGTCGACTCCAACTGGTAATATCGACATGCAATCTGAGGCTTAGTTTGTCGTGGCAAAGCCTTAAGGCACATGTATGCCTCAAACTAGCGCTGCTGCCTTTTCTTTCTTATAATTACGTTAATCAAAGGAATTTTTAAAAGTCCTTTGTACTGTTTATGATACCTATCTTGAGCTTTATTTTAATCCCTCTGAAATAGTTTAGTTTCGTATAATTTAGACAGACAAGCGAAAATAGAGTTCGGTGGCCACCAAGACCAACCTCGCTTTTCTGCATAAAGGAAGTAAAAGAAAACTATTTTATGGGCATTAAAATAAAGCTTATGATAGGTATAATAATGTCCAATGGACTTTTAAAAACGAATTTTATTAAATTAATTATAAGAAAGAAAAGGCAGCGGCGCTAGTTTGAGTCATACATGCTCCTTAACTTTACTGAAATATTAAAAATCTATCACGTCTGAAATGAAAGCACATACACGAGCATAACTAGAGGTCGCTCATTCTCTATTTCCGATGGAAGCATTTAGTTTGACAACTCAGAACATCGACCATTCACCTAGAACGACTCCCTCCATAAATTGAATGAATCTCCGATGCACATTGATTTATTTAAGCCATTATTTCAACAGTGAAGTTAACAAGAAGCAAACAGGCGCGCTTGTCTTGAATTCACAATGTTGCCAGCCCTATCGGATTTCCCTTGAGGACGGGAGATAGTAACCGAATGAGATTTAACCCTTTCACTGGGCATCTGGTATCTTATAGTGATGGATCGATTTACTTGTTAGTGTAAAGTGCGGTGGACATAGGGATGTATTTAGGGCTGATTGATTTTTCACGCTTGATTTATCATTTCATTGCTAAGTACATTTCCGTCTTTGTTATTTTTATTTAGATGAAATATTGAAAACATTATAAGCATACCGAGTGTTTTCGATATTTTAATGTTGTTAACGTGTTTTTTGTAGTTTATCTAATCGAATGCATAATTTTAATTTCTTAACCGCTATATTCACAATAGTTTCAGAAAAATAAATATACGCTTAATTAAATATGCCAATTCATTCAAAATTTCAATTTGTTTATTGTCTTGGGGACGCTTTCGACTGGTATTGATATGGATCAGTTGAGCTACCTGTAGACTGTTTGCAACAGTCTGCAGTTAGCTCAATTGTTTCAATTGTAAATACTAGTATAATTTTCTTTGTGAATAAAGGCTATAATTTGAAAAAAATAATATTATTTTAAAATTCATAAAATGTAAAGTACAACTCAAAAGCAGGATACGGCCTACTGTTGCATTTGTCCAACAGTGGGATGTGTCTATTGAACGACCGCACCGAGATCCCCTATATACGTCAAAATCTTGACCCAATTGAATCCACGCTTATTTCGCAAGCTACAATTAAATACATTCACTGACTTTATGACTTTTGCAAAAATTCCAAAACTTCTAACCAAAACTCCTAATAACTCTTCTAAAGTCGTTCAGTTGGACCACAGACCGTTTACAAGCAGAACAGCCTGCGCTGAAATCCAATATGCAATTGGATCTGAATACATTACCGCTTCTCTATTGCTACAAGCTGGCTCGGACCCCACTCGCCTAGCGATGGTGAGCACCGAAAGAGGTACTCCGAAAAACCCGATAAAAATTGGTACAAACGGAGAAAAAAGTCTAGTTACAAAGTCATCAATCGAGGTGCCCTTTGAACCCAAGAAATCGAGAAGTTACTGAAAACTTCTTTAGAAATCAAATATCCGAGGCATTCCTCGTAGCGCACCCAGATGAACCTAAGTACTTCCACATAGCGCACCCGTTTTGGTGCGTTTCATTCAGTATGTATAAATGTTAAGTTTTAATTCCTCGTTGCGCACCCATGACAATGTAGGGTCTAGTGATGGGGTTGTTTTCATCTAATTAGTAACCTATATATGGAATACTGGAACTATAGGTGGAAATTTATAGTTAATCAATCACTGATGAAACGTAATTCAGTAATATTTGAGTAATGTAAATATTTAATATTTTCGTATAAATGAAGTAAGAATTAGAAAAACGACCAATTCTTAAATAAAAATAGACAGAATAAGGGCTAGCGCTTACATACAACTGTTGCATCGACTAAACTGTTTCGTCGAGTTGTGTACTTTTCGTGATTTCTACTCAACTGAACAGTTTAGTTGATGGAAGTGCGTATACTATCGATTTTATATCTTCTCAAATCGACCAGTCTTTATTCAGCAACGCTCGAGTCAAGGTGTTTACAAACCATGTCAATTAACAACAAAGTTTTAGTTTGTGCTTTGCTTTATAGAAATTTTAAGAGAGATAAAAAAAGAAGATACTGTGTACAGATTGATGTCTGAGTACTCTCTAAGTAAAGCGCAGGCCTTTTTTCGACGCTATTAATGAACTCCTCCGTGTCGTCCGTAATAGTTCCCGCCATGGCAACAAGAGACGTGCCGCCGCTTCAAATGCTTATACGAGACTGGCAGTCGCGGTCAGTCGCGGATCGACTGTTTAGTCGATGGTCTGCGCACATCAATACAATGCAATACAAATTGAGCGCTTGATCGATAGTTGTCCAACTTTTAAATCAAAAGCAAATCGGTAAAGCTTTTTGACTTTTTTGTCGAGCAACTATCGAGTTGACAGTATGTGCGCTTTTATATATTCTTTTAAACATATGATACACAACAAAATAGTTGTTCAACTAAAAGTTGTATGTAAGCGCTAGCCCAAGGTGATATTTTTTGTATCTGTCGCTTCCATATGGATTTGTACTTTATATGAAAACATTCTACTGTGTTCTTTACTACTCATTTATAATTTATAATAAAAATAAAGAGGAAAGATTTGATTGTTTGTTTGTTTGTATTGAATAGGCTCCGAAACTACTGGACCGATTGGAATAATTTCTAAATTCTTTCACCGTTAGGAAGCTTACTTTTCAGGGAGTGAGGAATTCCTACAAGAACGGGAACTACGCGGGTGAAACCGCGAGGCGATCGTCTAGTTTATAATAAAAATAGTTGTTTGTTTATTTCATCTTCACATAGGTTTTTCTTAATATTTAGTTATTATAAGTACAGTGCGTAACTATAATAAACCTGTATTGTGAGAGGCTGGAGCTTGCTATAGGTTTTAGAAAAAACCTGTAACTGCAAGTCTCCAGGGCCCCCACTCCACGGACTGCTGCTATAGGGTACAGTTGGATCTTGAAACTAAACTTGTATAATGTAAGTAACATACTACCAGCATGGAAGGATAAAACAATCTTTCCATGTGTGTGTATGTGTATGTTATTTGTGTGTCGTGTGTGTATGAGTGTGAATCTATGTAGGTACGTTCATCATGCTGACCCCTTCATCCCACCACGATAGAAACGACCTAGCTTTTAGGTCAAACAGACTGATAATTGTCAGGTACTTTGTATAAGACTAGCTAGAGGTTTTTTTTTTTAATTACAACTTACTTAGCTTAGGTTTAATAGTTTAAGAATTTTTATTGCAGATGGTTATGAAGGCTAGGAGATTTTCCTACTTCTGTTTTACACTTAATGTCCAATAACAAAACTGACTATATAGTCAGTCATATGGCTCAAACATTTTTTCCCCTAATAAAACTCACAAGGAAACGATTGACTATACTCTAGAAAATGATAGACAAAATTATTCTCAGCCATCACTGATATCATATCCGATAGTTTCTTCTCAGATATTTAAATATAATAACTTGTATGGCTCCAGGTTAATAGAAGATATTGAAGTCATATAATGTATCGCACCGTTGCCAATATTATATAATTTACCGGAGTAGGTCTCCACCCCCGTTCATACGGTTATCGCTACTGGACGGACCACAAAGGCGAGGGGGGACGTGGGGGGGAAGTTCTCAAACTATCATTCGAACATATTGACCTGACTTACTGCACTTTGGAAATAGACTTCTTGTCTTCAACTACTGGAGTATTATGTTGTTTCTGAACATAAATCAGATTTACTTTGTTTGTAGTGGTAAATACTAACTGTTTTTACACATAATTAATCTCTTCAAAACATTAGTGAGTAGGGGTCTAACTTTCGTGTTACCAAAAAATAAATCAGTAATAAGGGACATTGTTCACAGAACATCATCTGCCCTCGCTTGTTAGCAGAGCTCGTGTTTCGGGTACTATATTACCCGTAATACTCGTATAACTGACAAACCTAACTTAAACACCGAAAATAAAAACATGAAAATAATACAAACATTAATCCCGCAGCGGGGATCGACTCGGAACATTCTGAGTCACAAGTATACCTTCACTTACGCGCGAGAGGTCGTCACATTGTCATTTAATTTGACATCAAATGATCATGGTCAACCAACGTCTATTTATCCACAATGAAAGAATCACGTCGACTTACAATAACTATGAAAGTTTAAATGAGTTTCATTCGGGTCCTGAAATAACCTCGTGCAAACATTATAAACTAAAAATAGCGTGTTTTGAGGTAATTCTCAAACTCGTTTATTCCGGAAGTACTACACAATTTCTACCAATTAAAGTCGTAACAGGAACACGCCGTGTAAATTTAACATGAAAACTAGAAACATGTGTTCCTACTTGCCAGCTATTTGCTGTGTACATATTTGAAGTCCTTTCATTTATTTCTTACCTTTATAGAACAGGGACGCATAACAAATGCTCTATTGCTGTTTGATCGTTGATATTGGGCCCTTCTACGTCAATAAAGTATTCGTATTCAGCAACGGAGGAACAAAAACTGCTTATCCATTGTTCCGTGACGGAATATGATTAATATTTTTCATAATAACATTTATATTGTTCCTGATCGAGTGGTCCATATTTCTTTAATTAAATAAATTATTAGGGTATCATCTATTCGATTTCAAAGCAAACACAACTTGGAGGTTCAAATCTCGACATAATGCTACTGCTTTTCAATTGGCTACTGGTGGTAAAACCACTCACGTAATCTGCGCCCTCTGTGTCGGAGGCCTTCGAACCGGAAAGACAGTCCTCGAGCCAACTCAGTGCTGCGCGGTCGCATCCAACAGCTGACCGCCCCTGAAGGTTCTAACGCGTCCGCGATATCTAAATCGATCGATTCGCGACCCCTTTCGTACCTAACACACACAACTCCGGAGAATCAAGCCAAAACCAGCCCCTGTCGAAGACAAGTGTCCCAGGGAACCCTGCAGTGGGTCCATCTAGTTTGGACGGCTCCAGCCACCACCGACGTGAGATAGCAGGTGAGTGCCATCCAGACAGCCACTTCTTTTCCCTAACATCCGTTGATATTGACTCTCTTCTCATTTTTGACCTTTCACATCCATGAAAGGTGATGTCTGAGAGAAATGGATAGAAGAAGATAAACTGATATGACCCTCCGCCCCCCCTCACCTAAGTGGAAAAAAGGGAAAGATAATGAAGGATCGCTTATTTAGTGTTACATGAACACGAAGCTTTTTCGGATATGGTCTCACAATATTAGTTTAAATACAACAGTTCGGATACATGAATAGATGGACGTTTGTTACTTCTCCACGCCAAAGATACTGTGCAGAATAAGTAGAAATTGCATGGGTCGAGCTTTAGTCCTGGAATCAAACATAGGCTATTTTTTATCCCATAAATTAGTTCCCATGGGACTGAAATAACTACTAAGTGAAGCCGAGTACAGAAACTAGTGTATATTTAACCCTTAGAGGATCAAGTGGTCTTATTGGTCCTCCATGTTCTCCCTGCCTTCAAGCTTCAAGTGGAGCAATTGGACCGCGTCGAATTTAAATCGTATTTGTATAAAAAATAGACTCATTTCTCAATCTTAGTGAATTAGGACGTATTCTAAAATACTTGTCCATGGTCTAGAAGACAATACTAGTCCATGGTTTAGAAGACAATACTTGTCCATGGTCTAGAAGACAATATTTGTCCATGGTCTAGAAGACAATACCAGCTGTCCATGGTCTAGATGAATGACAAAAAAAGGTAGCACTCCGGGAGTGCCGGCAGAAGTGAAAACTTACATCTTACGATCTTACGCTTTTTCGATCAGCATCACGTGACCCTGACGCGAGTTTGAAAGTTTTTACCCATACAAAAAAAGTGCTCAGCGCCGCTAAAGAAGTTTTCACTTCAAAAAAAAGCGCGCGCGTGACCTCGGAGAGGGCAAGATCCTTGAGGGATATTCTCGTACTCTCATAAAAATCCTTCAAGGGTTAAATTATTTCTAGCTCAGACTACCGACTTCCCAAATCCTTATCAATCGATACAACCTCAAGGCGGCGAACAAAGAAACCCTCAACATTCCTCGGAGGAAGGCTTTAGCGCAGAAATGTGAAGTGAAAGCAACCGGGCGCTGCCAAGTCGTATCTCACGCGGCCGACGGCGCGCGGCAAAATACATTTTTCTATTTCGCTAGAACAATTTGCAAGTTAAAGATGGTATTGATATAATTTGTAGCAGTCCGCAGTCGGATTTAAAATGCAGCTTTATTGTATTGGAATATTGTGGGGGAATGTATTGTCTAGTGCTTTATATTTGTACTAGGGGTGTCTTTAGAGTTGCTTGTTATTGAATGCTCTATTTTAAAGCGGACGCCTCAATTGTTTTAAATCCCAGACGCTATCACACACAGGGTGTTACAAGTTAAACGCGTGTTAAATTATGAATTTATTTTGATTTTGTACATATTACATGAAAGTTAATATTTCTGTAAGTGTTCTTAGTTATGTTTATGAAGAATAGTGAAAACCTTATCAGCTCTTTACCCAAGATTCTAAGAGTAAAATCATTTAATTAGCTTGTAAATTTTAAGCTTTGATTGACATTTTGTTACGGCTGCTACCTTACTTGCTGTGTCGTAGCACTATTACAACGATGACTGTACTCGACTGTAGAGTCGTAGCAATGTGCTACGCCGTAGCAATGAACTACACCATAGCAATGTGCTACGCCGTAGCAATTCTCGTAGCAGTAACTACGAAAACACGTTACACAGTGCTGCTGTAGCAAGTAGCGTATCATCTGTGAAAACAGGCGTAACTACGGTATGTCAATAATCACAGTAGATATTCGACATCCGGCGCAATGTTCGAACGGCGCGGCGCTTATCAGAGAATGGTGATTTGTGGGCACACGGCTTAGTTTGCGTAATTTATGCAGTGTCGAGCTGTGAGTGACGTCATTATACAACCGTCAAACAGGCTGATACTGAATTCCCACACTATGTTTAAATAATCATCATCATCAACATCAACGCCCTTAGGAATGACTCATCATTCAAGGTCCGCATTTAGAAGAGAGGTCAGCCATGCAGGTAAGAGTAAGCTTCTTGCCAGCAGAACTTCTTCCATCATCATCACTTAACAATGCTACTAATATTTTATAGGCGACAGTCTGTGAGTTGAGAGTTCTGAAGATATGTTCATATATTTTGTTACTTAAAATCTCCAAAGCTACTGAACAGATTCTGATCAAATTAAGCGGACAAGTAGACAACAATTCAAGGTAATTAGTACTATTTCGTTTCTGGAATAGCACATGCAAAGATTCAAACAGAAATTAGTGTACATTAGGAAAATAAACCAAAATCAAGTTAATATTGGCAGACATTTTACACATCGTCACCTTATAGAAATTAAATTTTCAGAACTCTTTTAATACTCAAGTACACTTATAGAAATGACATTGAATTCAGAAACTATCAGCAGAACAACATAAAACTGCAATAACACTTTCAACAACGCGCTGGCTTCAGCGACTGAACATTTTATAAGTTCTATTGAACGGTCGCAGAATGTTGCTTACAGATACGATCCAGAGGTCAGATTGACAATGTATGCTTTTATTATCTTCACTTGAAAGAATTTGTTTACCTTTTAAATTACGCTGAGTATGAGGGCTTTACGCACTATAATAACAGAAACATTAGAATTTGTTTAGTTTGGCTTAACCAATAGCACTAGTGAAATTTTATGTTTTTTTTTTCATTCATTACCTAAAATATAATTTAATACTCCTCATAGAATTCCTTTTTTATATATGTGAATGCGACTTGTTATTCATGTAATTTACGACATAAATATTGATTATTAAAAGCTATCAAATTCTTCTTTTGTCAGTTTCAATATACTCGTAATATTTAACTTTTTGAATAAACGAATGAACGTTCTATTTGTAGATTTGTTTGCTTGCTAGTTATCTCTACACTATACTATGCTCTTCTCTTAACAGCTTTGGTTACTTACCTGAAATTGATATACCTAAGCAAAATGGCCGCCAACTATTTTTTGTTGATAAACAGGGTGTTTGGTGGATGGTCCGACCACAAAAAATGGCAGTTAGCTAGGGTCATTTGCAACACTTTTCCATGTAAACTTTTTGCCTAAGATTTTACACTTTTCATATGTTTTTTTTTTTAGAAAATTCCCAAAATCGTGCCTTTTAGACTTAATAACTTTTGATTTGTGTTGTTTCTTTTGTCTAAATTTCATTATCTTCAATCTGTAGTGTATTCCTGGTCTAAATGTAATGAAACAAACCGCAAAGAACATCAAACGAAAAACTTATGGGCTTTTAAAGATATGAAAATAGGAAAAAAATATCGAAAACCTCAATATATTTTATTTTTGTCGGACCATCCACCAAACACCCTGCATAGCGCCGATTGCATTTTGCTACTACTCTGCCAGTGCCAGTGTCAAGGCATGTCATCGTACATGTATCGCTTGGCTATTAAACCTTTCGTGGTGACTCAGCCAAGGTGTAACTCGCATCCAGGGACATGGTGTACCCAAAATCAAGCAGCCTACTACTCTTAGGTACCTACGTACAAATAACAGCCATATGCCGCACCTTCTTAAAGGTCTTTGCTAACATCTATAGACATACCGCGGAATATTCAAACGCAACTTAGATTTAAGCACGTCTAAAACGATCAATTATTGACAGATTTTCATTGAAAACTGTTCAAAAAAGAATCGCGACTTGAGACGTGCTCAAATGTAAGTTGCGTTTGAGTATTCCGGCGTTAATGTCACGCTCCACTTCAACTTCAACTTCTTTATTAATGGGTCCGATTTTCGCTGTAACTCTGCCAGAGTCAAGACTCTGCCTCTGTAGGGAGTATCATAAACTTCAAATATAATAATGATCGGTTTACTAAACAAAACAAACACTTGACAGTTAACAGACGCTATCGGATAAATATGAATAGACCCATCTGCAAAATGTCATATCTATAAGCACTAAGAACTTGTATAATTTTCTTATTGAAATTCTTGAATATTTTCGATACAAAGTAAATGGAGTGAACTCGATCCAAAGTCAAGTTATGATGTGAATCAGAATACCTGTCGTTTGCGAAATGGGAGCATATGTTTCGGTTATTGGATCGAAATGTTTTGTTTTAGTTGAATTATGTTTGGGAATGGATGTTATCTATATTGGAAAGCTTTTATTGTGTGCCAGGGCAATCGACTGGTCGAAAGGATTTTCTTGTTGCGGTAGTTATGTAATTCATAATTCTTTATTGCACAAAATTGGTACAAGTAGTTGTTATTACTGGGTAGTTTTTACTCGTAATATTGCGTCATTTTACTCTAAATATTTCGTATTGCGTTAAGACATTTATGTAGAGGTATCTTATAGTGTAAGATGGTATATAGTGAAGTCTGTGTGGTGTATATATGTTTCTCGCATATTACTTGATACGTAAATACGTAATATAATCACTACTGTATGGATAACGTATTAACTACTGAGTGTTTTACTATTACCTATTTTTTTACCGATATAATTTTGTTTTTACTTTAAATAGTCTTCTTTTTTCCAAAAACTTATCGAAATAGTGAACAATTAAAATAAACAAGTTCTAAAGCCAAGCAGTTTGGCAATGCTTCCTGATTCTCGCCTCGTTGGGGTTGCCAGCGCAGGCGGTAGAAGTCAATGTAGGTTCTGATTCGAAATTGCACCATAACTTCTTTTCTCAGAACGAAAAGCCAGCTTCCTTTCACATAACAAAAAGAAATGGTGCACAGAGGTGTATTCAACACTTTACACATCGACTTGACTTCTCACTGAACTGATTATTAATCAACCAACTTTCAAGTGATGTATTCGGCACAGCTTTCGTTGTAATTTATGTCATCGCTGTAACTGTTTTAGCCGTGATTTTACCTAGTTTTGTGGTATTTTGGTGCATTTCCCTAGCTCCAACTCTGCGTTCGCAACATAATCGTAATGTCGGCGACACTTGCAGTGCTGCCAACTCGCACTAACTTTAACGGAATTGAATTCAAGCACTTATTAAATAAAGGGACACAAAGAATTCTGCAATAAGCTGGGTAATGCGCAACAAACAGGGAAACTATGTTTGCAGGATATTTACTGCGTACAACGTAAGGTCGAACTTTGTATTTCATTATTTTTCCTCTAGTTTCTGCCCGACCTGCCCGTGGCGCTATGCGTGCTTTAGCGGATAAAAAGTGGCCTCTTATTTTAGTTTGATTTATTTTAGTTCTACATAATGAATGTCGTGCGTTTATGGAAGGTTGGTCTTCCATTACCACAAGACCGTGGAAAGTAGGAGAGGGATACCGGGCAGTGGGATGACCACCGCTAAAATGAGAACTGATTAAAAAAATTGTGTTCTTCATGTACATACATCAGATTTAATCCTGATCTGTTTAGTAGTTTAGTTTTGGAGATCTAAGGTAACAAAATATGATCCCAAACATCTGTTGTCGCAAACTTTCGCCTTTTTAATATTATTCGGATAGAAATAAGTATACACATAGTATTCTGACTGCCGTTAAATTAGTTTCAACTTGCCTGGCACCAAGGAGTAGGTACTTACACGTATCTGTTCCTGTACACCCACGGCCCTGTATGTAGTTGGCCACTGTGACCTATTCATCAACGTTTAGGTTTCATGTTTGATAAACTAAAAACATAAGAGCTAAAGGTTTCCCCATCGCCTCTTTACTTTAGTCTACATACGAAATCAAATACAGGGTGATTGGTAGCGGGGTGCAATGCTTGAAGGTGAAGCTAGCGCAGACCATTTGGAACTATTTGAGCCATGGTTGTCTCAGACGATGTCTGACCATTAATTTTTTACCTAATTTTTAAGGATTTAAAAAAAAACAAACACGCTAAAGTTAATTGATAATATCGACAAATTTGAATACTAAATTGGTTCTTTTTTACTTTATTACAATAAAATAATGTGTAAACCATCTAACAAAACATATTTTGATGATCTGCGGTATCAGACTCTTTTTTCACAGACATTTAAAGTTTTCGAAAATGTTCTAAGACTTTAAAAAGCCATTTCTTGGTGGCATTTTAAAATAAACGGAGAATGCTTCTTTACTGCAAACCTTTTTGAAAACATGCCTAGTTATTGTTCATTCTTTTGAAGTATCATTTACACGGATTTTCATACAAATTATTGAAATTAAGACCCACAAACCAAATTGAGGGAGAAAATTTGAATTTTTTGGCAGACAATTTAAATAATCCTGTAGTATCTGATTACCTGGCAATGTGGGGATCTTGTTCTTTCAGACCTTAATTGTGTGCAAGGTCTGAAAGAACAAGATCCCCACAGAATGACCCAATTCTGCCGTTTCCTCCTAACAGAAATATTGAAGATGAAAGCAATTTTTTAAGGACGGTATTACAAACTTCCACAACCTTCATCAGTGGGCTAACGGGGACAGCAACCCACACCGGAAAAAGCAGGAATCATTCCAGAGGTATATAATTCTCTATCAATGTGTAGGCTGGAGTAATTGGCAGAGCGTTGATTGGGCCCCACTTCTTACCTGGCAGCAATTATTTGCTACAAGACGATCTTCCCGTGCTTGTAGAGGAATTGGGTGCCCTAATTTTTCAAACAGAGCAAGAAGTCATTTTTCAGCAAGACAGCTGTCCAGCTCATTGGATGTTTGTAATACCGTTTCCGTTTTTAATACCGTCCATAAAAAAAATTCATCCGTCCACAAGAACGCATCTTGAATATCGCTATGGAAGAGGAAACGGCAGAATTGAGTCCTTCTGTGGGAAACTTTTTCTTCCAGACCTTGCACACAATAATGGAGACCATTGCCAGGTAATCAGATACTACAGGATTATTTAAATTGTCTGCCAAAAAATTCAAATTTTCTCCCTCAATTTGGCTTGTGGGTCTTAAGAAGGCTACGAACCTCTCCCAAATCTCTGCGGCCGGCCTATGCGGATTTGTTGTTGTGTCATGTCGAATAAAATAGGGCACATTATGAGTGAGAAAGCGCGTCTAACCATCAAATGCAAAGCTGTGGTCGCGTGTGAGTAAGTGGTTGCAGAAATTAGAAGCAATTTCAGCATTTTTTCGTACTTTCCGATTCATTTTGAATAAACGACTGATTTCAGAAATATTTTTGATTACTTCTAATCTATACTTATAATAAAACTGTAACAGGTCCAATTCTGTACATTGAAGATATTTTAAATTTTTTTTTTGGAGGGCACTCTATTATCGATACTGAAGCCAAAACTGTAATTTTTTTCATTCATGTCTGTCTGTCTGTCTGTCTGTCTGTCTGTTTCTTAAACGCGCATCACGCCGAAACTACTGAAGGTATTGTCATGAAACTCGGCATGATTTTAGGCCATACTACGAGGAAGGACATAGGATACTTTTTATCCCGGAATTCAGTCAGGTTCCCCTGGGAGAGAGGATGAAAGTAAAATTCTTTAATAGCTCATCACGACGGAACTGCTGAATGAGTTGGAATGAAACTTGGTATGATTTGAGTTCATACTACAAGGAAGGACATGGGATACATTTTATCCCGGAATTCGGTAAGGTTCCCCTGGGAGAGAGGATGAAAGTAAAATTCTTTAACCGCTCATCACGACGGAACTACTGAATGAATTAGAAGTTCATACTACGAGGAGAGATATATTTTATCCTGGAATTCAGTAAGGTTTCCCTGGGAGAAGGGATTAAAGTCAAACTCCTTCACCTCGCATCACGCCGAAACTGCTGAATGAGTTGGACTGAAATGGTACGATTTGAGTTCATTCATACTACAAGGAAGGACATGGGATACATTTTATCCTGGAATTGAGTGAGGTTCCCCCGGGAGAGAGGATCAAAGTAAAATCCTTTAATCGCTAGGAGGCTATTAGAGGTGGGCTTCGATTCGAACAATCGTGTGTTAGGATAGTAGGATAGGGTAGTAGGATAGGATAGTAGGATAGGATAGTGGGATAGGATAGTAGGATAGGATAGTAGGATAGGATAGTAGGATAGGACAGTGGGATAGGGCAGTAGGATAGGACAGTAGGATAGGACAGTAGGATAGGACAGTAGGATAGGATAGTAGGATAGGATAGTAGGATAGGATAGTAGGATAGTATAGTAGGATAGGATAGTAGAATAGGATAGTAGTTGTAACGACATATTTTGACGAAGAGAACCGAGGAGAACCGAAGTGACGACCGCAGCCGAGTTGAGCCGAGGTGCGCTTCGATTCGAACAATCGTGCGTTCTGCTCGCTCGCGCAACGTGTCATTGGAGTGAGCGGGATATATGAGTTTTCTGCGGCCTCACTGAAGATGACGCGAGGACGCGAGATTAATCGAAAGGAACTTCGTTCCATCCGGGTGTCCCTTGACACCTCTCAAGTTTTTTTTGTTAGAAACAGTGTTGCAATATCGAATTTGACTAAATCAGTAGAAAATCGAGTAAAATAGGTAGATTGATGAAATAATCTGTAGATTGAAGAAAAAATCAGTAGATAAAGGGTAGGTAAGTTTCTATCTATTTATTTTTTGAAGACGCCACCCATTAGTTAGGTAGAGTAGAACCTAACGAATGGGTGCGTCAATGCCTATTTCAGGCAAAGTAAAATGTACAAATGGTCCATGCAATCTTCATGAACATGATATTTGGTGGTTTAGCTGGTTAGTTAACTGTACCACCGAAGTTTGGTTGGAGTAAGTGCTCTAATTAAACTAACTGGACCACAGAACATTTTTTATTACTTTGATACTCAATCAACTGTACCTACCTACTATCGAAAAAAAATTAAGTCAAATGGATCAAGAGCCCAATTCTACAATACAATTGCTTCACTATGACAATGGAATCGTCGCAGAATTATGACGTAGAATTTCTAGATTAATAAAACTCCAGATAGTACGTGCGAGATAAATTAATGGTTTCAAACCTGTCGCGCGTCTCTCCATCTACATTCATCATAATTTCTTTCATCTAAGGTAGAATACCAAAACGTGTCATTCTGTGACGATACCCCTATCATAGTGAAGCGATTAGTTTAGCAGAACAGGGCCCCAGCTGATCGGAACCATGAGTAAGAAGTGAAACGAATATGACACTTCTTAACACTGACGCTGGCCGAGTCGTAGCTAAAAGTCGTGTGGATAAAGAATGCGATTGAAGATGACAACATGCTATCCCCCGTAGACCCTACCCGATTTATACACAATTTAACAAGGATCCAAATATAGATGCTTTTATTAAAAGCGTAATAGGTCCAATTCTGCGCATCGAAGTTTTTTTTCACGGTGGCGTTTCATATTTTGAGAGAAACTGTGGTTAAATGTGAACATAATTAGTCGGCAGGAATGGCAATCGCGAACGAAGTCGCGGGTACAGCTAGTGTTGAATATATTTAGGATGTTTGCAGTGCGACAAATTCTCAAATAAAGGTGTCTATCATGCATAAGAAATAGCTTGAAAATGCCTCGATTTGTTGCTCAAAATATGGCAAATTAGTTTCGCTCTCATTCAAAGATTGAGGATGAAGAAATGGCTTTTTGAAGTCTTAAGACATTTTCGAAATTTTTACTTGTCTTTAAAAAAGTTTTTTTTTTAATCCTTAAAAATTAGGTAAAAAATTAATGGTCAGACATCGTCTTAGACAACCATGGCTCAAATGGTTCCAAATGGTCTGCGCCAGCTACATCTTCAAGCTTTGCACCCCGCTACCAATCACCCTTTTATTTCCGTGTCAGTGTATAATTTTATAATCTGATCTTTTCTAAGTGTACACTAATTGTATTTCTGGAAATAAAGAGTTTTTGATTTGATTTGATTTGATTTACGGTAAGTGACTGCCTCTGCTGCAACAAAACAAACATCAGTTATTTCAGACAAAAAAATTGGTTGTCTGTAAAGTCGGTTTACTGACGATAGTTGAACGTGACAATGTCTAAAGAAAATACTGATGGAATGGTAGCATTTTTCAAAACTCGATCAAAACATGTAAATGTACTATAGTATAGCAGTTGTCCACGCAGACGCATCGCTCACTCAAGTAGGAGAGAGACGGATGTCGAACGCTGCCGAACGCAAAGGCCGATTGTGCTTCTTTGTCGCTCGTTCCGCGCTCTCGCTTGCACTTCAAGCCTTACATGGAACGCCTCAGAGCGAGGTAACGCCGCATGAGTCATGTTTTGCGTGCAGCCGGCTCTATCGAATTATAAGACGTTGTCACGTCAAAAAAACTGGCACTAAATCAAATCAAATCAAATCAAAAACTCTTTATTTCCATAAATACAATAAATATACTCTTAGAAAAAGGTCAAAATATAAAACTAAACACGGAAATAAAGTGATATTTTTTTATTTCTGTCGCTTCGGTATGTAGACTAAAGTAAAGAAGCGACGAAGAAACCTTTAGCCTGTTAGTTGTTATTTTTCGAGTTGGAGCAAAACCCGTCCCAAGCTTTTTTATCCTCTAGATAATCTGATATTTTATAGTAAGCCTTTTTGCAACAGCAAGGTTTTAACAATTTGTTTGAATTTATTTACTGATAATTTTTGCAACTCACTAGGAGTTTTGTTGTAGAAGCGTATACATTGCCCTTTAAAAGATATCTTAATTTTGTGTAGCCTAGTTGTGGGCACAGCGAGGTTTTGTTTGTTTCTGGTATTCAAATTATGTTTATCGCTATTTTTAGGGAACTGACTTATATTTCTATGAGTGTGCAACAAGTTTTCATAAATATATTGACATGGTACTGTCATTATGTTTATTTCTTTGAATTTATCACGCAGGGATTCTCTGGGACCCATATTATAGATTGCACGAACAGCCCTCTTCTGCAGCACAAATACGGTGTTAATATCTGCAGCGTTCCTCCACAGCAGTATAAAACATAAAACATAAACATTTATTAAATAAAAATAAGTGCTTGTATATTTCTCGTAGGCCAGTATTGTTATAAAATTCCCCGTTTCTCCGTAATCACACCGCAGGAGGTAACTTTGGCGCAAGTGCTAACTATTGCTATTTGTTTTCTAAAGGTAACCATGTCTATGTATTCTCCTGAAATGGTCTTCCACTCTCCTGGAAATATGAATGTTCAAAAGATAATTTATTTTTCCGCGAAACACCCACTAGTGTTCTCAAAACTATTCCGAGAAAATAAATTCTTTTCGACAGTTCCGTACACTTCTATCTGGCGGTCGTTGAACCCTTTATTAGCGTTCCGCAGCATCCAGGGGCCTCCAGTGCAAATAAAAAGATACCTAAGTTATAACATTTCCTTTCACTCGAATTCAAAACGTACACTGAACCGCACAAGGCTTAAATCGGCTTGAATTTGGCTGCCTTTATTGGTGAATACTTCAGCTCTATTTTTACGTTATTAAAGTTTCAAATGCTCTAGAAGTTTTAGTTTACGTGACGATAATGTGACAGTATTGATAGCCTGAAATGTGTTTTATTGTGGCAGCATAAAGTTCAGATTGGTTTACGCGGTTATGATCGTTATTTGAATCTCTGTGTGGAGTTTTATGATGCTCTTATTGCTTTTGACAAGATATTGAGATGGGTTTGTCTTCAAGTCAAAGACATTTTGCTTCAAGTCCTTGCAAGCCCTTTTATCTTAGGACATTCATACATTTTGAAGCAAAACATTTAAGAGCTGTTAAAGAAATACATACATAGATAGCTAAGCCAGATCGAAACTGATTCACACGGTACACTTACTTACCTTGGGTAGATCAATTGAGTAAAAATAATTTCGAGAAGGAAGCTAAGAGGATAATCCAGTTAGGCTGGGCAGAGTTTGGAAAGCTACGTCAAGTCTGCCAGTCATCCACACCGGAATGCTTGAAAATGAAAGTTTTCAATCAGTATTCTATTCGTCATGAAATACGGAGCTGAGACGTGGACACTCACGGCAGGCCTGGTCCACCAGTTGCTCAGCGAACTATGGAAAGAGCTATGCTTGGAGTCTCTCTGAAGGATAAGATTCGTAGCGAATACTTTCCACAGAGAACCAAAGTAAATAATAAGCAAACTGAGGTGGCAGTGGGCCGGCCATGGCGGCCATATCTCGTGAAAAACCAACAACCGCTGGGGTAAACGTGTTCTTGAGTGGAAACCGCGACTTGGAAAACGTAATATAGGACGCCGTCCAGCCAGGTGGTATGACGGCCTGCAAAAGACTGCAGGCAGATGCTGGGTGCGGCAAGGCGAAGACAGGGCGCTATGGCAATCACTAGAGGATGCCTATGTCCAGCAATAGATTAGTATAGGTTGATGATGATGATGAACCCAGATCATTATATACACAACGAGAAGTCGTTATTCTACAAATAAAGTGATAAACATTATGCGTTATGTTTAGAATCATCCTCATCAGAGTATTTGTCATAATATTAAAAACCGATCCTTACAACAAAAGCGTCAATTCTTTACGATAACATTTACCCGCAAAATATCCGAAAGGAACAACAGCGACCCGCTTTAGCTGTCAACTGTCAAGTCTGTCAGTTGGTAGTTCGGGCCGCGTTCGACCGATCCCGACAGTTAACGAATTGTGCTGTCAGTTCTCTGTCATGGCGCATGACTGTTTTATGCTCCATTTCGAGGGAAATGCATTTCCATGCTTTCCGTAATTGAAACAATGTGCATGGTTTTCCTTAAATTGAATTTATCATCATCATTTATCAGCCTGGGATCACTAACTGCTGGGTACAAACATAAAACTTATTTCGCTTCTGCCAACCTATCTGTTCTATGTTTTTAATTATATCAACATGGCATATAATTCCGATGGTATTTTTTAGGGGTTTCAATACTCCGGTGCCTTTGTTGTGCAACCTATCACCATCAGCTTCTATAAGTTTCCTGCTGGACATAAGCGTCCCCAGTATGTGTAGAACTTATGATCGCTAAAAAAATTCGTTCGCTGAATTTATAACATAAAATTTATCAGCTATTTTTATTTTAAAGGGAGTAAAAACTTCTGTGTCATTACATAACAGATAACGTATAAAACCTACGATTACTAATTTAACGTGTAAAAGAACTCTTTGTTCACTGTATGAGTTTCCAAGAATTTATTAGTAAAAGTGTGCCACGATGTGAAACTTGCGCGACGTGATCCGACTACATCTCGGCACGTTAGCTGGCAACACCGCCAGCGGTTAATTAATGTGCTAAACATTAACAAAATAAATGATCCAAGGAACACCGGCTTCTGTTTAGCCTTCTCTTGCTTTTTATCACACATTAAGAATGAGAAGGTTGAAATTTTCTGCTTAGAAAAAAATTCCTTATAGAAAAAACGATCTACTAGAAATGCTATGATACTTGGAAACGTGAAATATTCTAATTTCTGGCAATAAAAATGCTGCGATCAATTAAGTAGGTAAGTACATACCTGCTAGATACTAGAAGTAAGTAATTGCAACTTACGATTAGAACATAATCTACAAGTTCTGATTAGAACACACCTTGGCACCAATAGACAATTATTATTCATTTATGACTAGAAAAATACCACCACATTTAAAACAAGCTCTTGGGAAAACTGTTCAACAAACAAACTGCCAGCTAAGCCGTCGACCCATCCGAACTGTCCGTGTCAGTGTCACTGACGCGGCCGGCGATGACGCCGCTATGACGCGGCCAAATTGTGCCTGTCGCCTCCACTGAATGACAATTAAACCGCCGATTCGCGACTAAATTGATATTTTGAGTGAAGCCTGCGCTCAGGGTGTAGGGGTGAGAACGAGTCATTGGGTGACTGATGAGGCCCTCGTAGATGGTCGTTGAGAGGGTCGGAATGTGTGTTAGCATATTGACCTGTTATACAAATAGGTTCGTTTATCGTAAATTTATGGTTTGATCATAATCTCATTTGATGGTAGATTCAGATTGAATAATGCTTATTTATCTACTTAAACTTATCAACTAGATCTTACTTACGTACCTTACCTACCCACCTAAATGTTTGAAGAAAGAAAGAAAGAAAATAATTTTATAAGCCTTATACTTATAAAACACAACACAATAACTAACGAAACACTAAATAAATCTGCAACTTAGGTACTTATTAATTTTTGTGCCTAGCAGGTTTAGGGCAAATATGGCCTTAAGAGTTTCAAATAAATAATAAAATTATATTACAAAGGTCTAGAAGGCTCACTCGTTTGTCTTGAAAAGACGCAAATTAATAATTCATAATTTCGAAAATATTTCCTGAGAAAAAGTTATTTTAAAGAATGTTATCACCTAAAAATTTGATTAAACAATTTTTTGTTCAAGAAATACCCGATTGTAGGTATTTCTTGAATATCTTAAAATATATCTTTATAATCTTACAATGGACACAGAATATTTATAAATAGATATTTTCAGAAGGCGAGATACAGCTACACAATATATAAATTACGTATGGGAAAGGCCAACAATATGTCTCTCGATTAGTTTGCATAAATTCCTGTACATTTATTCCTACTGATAAACTGATCTCACCCTTGTCTAGACACGATAAATAAAATGTGGATGTAATCATGCGAAGATAACCGATTTATTTCGTTACGTGTCATTTTTCACGAGAAACGTTCTTGTGAGCGATACACTAGCACTTACCGAATAGGGGGCGTTAGAATAATAAAATTACACTTATTGTTTGATGTGCTATGAAAATGAAAATAAAAGTTTTTTAGTATATAGAATCTGAAGTTCTTAGGTGGACGATATACAGAAATATACAGTTAAACTCTAAATAGTTTTCATAGCGAACCACGGTTGTGCCAGCTAAAATAACACTTCAAACAACAAACAAGTCTAGTCCAAGGTTAGAGTACGGAACCCGAGCATTATTTAATTGTGTAATAGAAACAAACCGAGCAAAGTTTATTAAGTAATTATTTAAGTAAATTCATAACTTGGGAACTTAAATAATCGCTAAGAAACAAAGCAAGAAACTCATTGTCGACTTTGCATTGCAAATGGCGGCGTGTCGAAGTGACGAAAGGTGGCGATGCAAGTCTCTCGTCTTTGTACCCTTTGTATACCATTGTGGGGATCACCCAACGCTGACAATGGCCGCTGCTTTCACTGATAGCTGTGTTTTCTTCTCTTACGGTTACGTGTAGCTTTTTGTTACAGTTGCAGGTTTTGTGCTTGGACCATGTCATGCTAAAATTCACAACATTGAAGGAAATTTATAAGTAACAAACATACCTTCATACTCTATTCATGAGGCTTTTTCGTCTTTTCGATAGTGGGAGATAATACATACTTTGGCTTCACTCTACGTTAATTAAAACAACTCGCAACATTTATAAACCCAGTTATTTCGACTTTGATTCCAACTTGTAGACACAAATTTTATAGACAACACCTCTCTGAAGTCAAGTCATGTTCAAATTAATTAATTTATGCATCGCTCACTCCAAATGGCGAAGTTATGATTAATCATTCGAAGTAGGTGTATTAAATTACAACTGTCTCGAAACTTTAAATAATCGACACAGACGCGCGGAGTTGCCATTGTACGGCCTCCTTTGCAATGCAAAATAGAGAAGTCAATGTGATCACAGCTTAAAAGGGGCAGCTGAGTTTTTGCCACAAGGAATGAGACCAAAAACTTAAATTTTGATTTGGGTTGAGAGGGTTAGGTGAATCGAATGATCAGTTTAAATGTGGACCGAGTCATGGCGGGCCTAGATTTGTTTAAGAAGTCGAATGAGAACGCTTGCGGTAACTTGTTCATAGTTGCCGTGGACAGACCAGAAGATTTTTAACTTCTCCAACTTATTTAATAACAAGCAAGTCGCTTGAAAGTGGTACTTCCCTAACATGTTTTGTATATTCATGTTGATGCTTATAATTCAACAGGATTGAAGTCTATACAATCTAAAACAGGTGCGTAGGTTAAATAAAACTTTTAAAACTTTCGCGATTTGTTAACATATTTAATAATACTATAACATAATTAATATACTAGATGATAATAACATAATTAATATACCGTAAGGGATAATAATAACATAAAGGTTAGCGATAAATACCATAGAGACTGAGGCTCACGGACAAACCGAATTACGGCATAAGTTAACTGCAGATTAAATAAGTTTATACTAAATAGCCTAAATGAGTGAATAAAAAACTACCTGATAAATAAAATCATTAATTAAGTAAACCCTGTTTTGTTTCAGACTTGATGGACTTGCTTTCGTCTTGGTTGGGCCGGTCTGACCAGGCTGTGACGTCTGGCCTGGCTCCATTGTCAGAGGAACGGCCTGCTGAGAGGGACCGACAATTTCGACACATTTTTATAACGAGGATGTTTCCTAAAGTTCTCTGACAACACTGTTATGTCGGGAAATTATCTGTTTACTCCTTGTTACGGACAAAATGTTACTTTATGATTTATCATGGTGGTGTTTTATTTATTAAATCTGAAAGGATATTATCTTTTTTTAAATAACTAGTAAATCTCTCTTCCATTTTACATTTTTTTTACATTTAATAGATAACTTTCTTTAGATTTCATGAATAGATTTCCCTTAAAAACTATCGATCAAAACATTGCTATTGGACGTCAACTACGAAAATAAACCTTCCCACCAGATATTGTGCACTATGATTCTCTAAATTTTGTAAAATTTTATTTGACTCAATAAACTACAACGCCACCGCTAATAACTATGTCTCCCTCGACGTTGTTTAGGTTCCATCAACTTTTACAAAACTTTGATTTGAACGTCTCAGTTGGTTTTAACTTCTCCAATTCACATTTCGTAGCAATAAAATATCGAATTTCTATCAAAGAAACATCAACTGTAACCTAGTCAGCACAGAGTGTAAATCGGCTTGATCGTGTCTGTATTTATATTGTTGTGGATAGCTATTGTTGTAGAGGTTGAAGCGTATTGTTGCGCTGTCAGACATTTTGTCGCGCCGCGTCATCGCGCCCTGATTAATGACGAGCGACTGTTCAACCGGGTAATTGGAACATAATGCCTTAGTTCTCGAAATATTTGACACGTGTTTATGTTTAAGATTTATGGCTCTGAAGTTTATGCGTAAGGAAATATCTGTGTCTCCTATTGGGCACATACTCGTACGATGAACATGAATAGAGTAGTGGAGTGTATTCAAAATAGCTCGTTCGGGGACTTCCTAAATGACACATGCTTAGCCATGTGTAACTAACAAAAACCGATGCTGATTGACTTATAGCTTAGGTTATAAGTCGAGCAGCATTGTTGGGTTTTGGTTTATAGCGTGAATTTCTTGGCACATGAGGCATATGGGCGACATGGGTTAAGAACGAATAGTACCTTATGATAATTATTAGTACCTTATGACCTGTGATATGGCGGTCTTGACCGAAAAGTAGTTTACACGATAGAATGTTCCAAACATATATGTTACATTCAAATAAGAAATTAACTTAACATCACTACTACCGTTTGAAGTTTATCAAAGATTCTTGTCTCTGTGATCCTCGGCCTGAACACAAAAACAATATAACAACATCTACCGAGGAAGTTTCAAACAAATTCTATTTCCACATCGCAAAATTATTCCGCGTAAATTAATTTTAAACAAAACCCAACAAAAGACGGTCTCAGAAGTTTTATTTCATTTCGAGAATCGTGGCCTAAGGAAAAGATTTGTCATTTAAATTGTGTCCTAGAGTTAATTACTTACGAGAAAGACTGAGACGGGAAATGTAGAATGTAGATTAAAGAGAATTTTGTTAAATGGAACTAAAGAATTGGCCAAGAAAGGGGGTTATTTTCAATCAGTATACAAAATACACATCTTACAGAAACTGTCAGAAAAGCTTACTTTTTCTTGGATCCGAAAGTTAGCTCTCTCTCCAAAAGGTTATTAGGGTTATACACAAAAAAACTTATATATGTTGAAAGAGCCTATTTATTTGAAACCCTATTAAGCAGTATGAAATTATACTTACCATGCCATTTTCAAAGGACTGCTTCAATGATTAGGGAATAAAATCACGGACGAAATTACTAATTGAAAAGTTTAAATTATCTATTTAGATAATTATGTTCTTACTTATTTATTTATATAATTAATGCTTTTATTTACAAATAATATTAATGCTTAGCATACTTTAAAAGTATATATAGCACAATAATATAGGCTTGGTCGCACATGCGATTATGCCGCCCTAAACAAAAAGAAATTAACCAAACTGTTTCAAATATAAACATACGGTCATTTTATTGTCGACGCAAAATGTTTTGTAAATTGCCCAAGGGCCCATGTTTTACAAACGGAGCGACGATGACAGCTTTCTTTATAAAACTTTAACTCGTATGTTAAACGTACATAAACATTTAATTTGAAACTTAAATGTATAAGTAGTCGCGCTTCCTATATTTTGTTTCTTTTTGATTAGTCATTAATAGCATGAACTTTTTCGCCCTAACCAAATACGTTGTAAAAATGGCCGCACCTTAAGGCTTGACACCCGAGCACTCATCATACAAGTTACTAACTACAATAATTATGGCTTCGAGAAGCTTCATTATTAAGTTCGCACATAATCCGATTTAACTTTAATAACGACGTGTCCTAGTATGTGCGTTTCGCGCCCAACCTCGCATTTCACCCGCTGTCAGAGTGACAGTGACATTTGAGACGCGCTGACATTGCTGACACATATTAACAGCTTTCTTGATATGCTCTTTTACGTGGTTCGACGAATATTTTTTTATCTTGAGCGCTTTTTTGGTTTTATTACATTGGATTATATTTAAACGAATCGTTCACAAATAAAAATTGTTATAAATTTATCGTATTCAATCCTGCCTTGCTAAGCCAGGCTATAGGTATGGGGTTTACAAGAGTGAGAATAAACCTATACGTTAGTATTATTATATATTATACTATGCTGCTTAAAATACATTTCGTAACTCAAATCCTACAAGTAAAATAATCTACAGCCTAAGCTTCAGTAGGAAAAGCACGCATCAAAGGCAAGTTGAAACTAATCGCGACGTAAAAAGCGTACCTTTGTGAAGCTGGCATTGTCCGCCGCCGGCCCAGTTCGCCGCTGCCGCTGAGTGCCGCTGCCGCTGGTGCCGCTTTGTGCCGCTCGACGTTTGTATTGATGTACTTTGAGAGCTAGATGTGCTATCTGATTATTAAACGATTTTCTACGTAAAAGTCATGAAAGGATGACGACGGCTTTTTTTACCACTGTTCCCACGTTGTCTTTTTGAGATTATTTCTCGTAGTCAATATTGATCATAATTCTATTGCTACGCCACCGAGGAGTACTCGGTCCCCATTTCGTTGGTGTAGTAAGCTACATGATAGCAGTAGGGATTGCATTGCTACGTCGCACACTCTCCAATCTCTATTGCTACGCCATAGCCAGCTACAAAATGATTGTCTCAGAGATTACTACCCCATTGCTACGTCGTAGACTCTCAAATTTCCATTGTTACGTAACAAGCTGCAATGATTGTCTGAGATAGACAAATAAACAGTTAAGTAAGACTAGACGGCCATTGAATGCAGCAATAATGCTGATTGCCAAGTAAAATAACCCTGTATAATAATACCAAGTGTTCAGTTCAGATAGCTACACGATAACCCATAAGCAATTCAAATTGAATTGAATAGGATATTACAGGATAGGTACAACTGTCTAAGTATTTTAAACTATAGAGATGAGTAGTATAAGGTCGATAATAGTTCGAGTGGTCTCGCTGACCCGTTCACTCGGAGTAAAGTGCTGACGTCACGAACGTGCTCAACACTCAAACAGTGTTCTTTTATTGTGAAGACATCCGCTGTCTAGCGAAATACATGAGTTAGGAAGTGTTCAGTGAGATCGCGCTATTTTGGACCGTAAGGTAGTTTGTTTAAGTCGGACATAGTTTTAAAGTTTTAGAGTTATTAATAACGAACGATTGGCCAAAAAGCGTTGAACCAAAGAAGAGGTCGGGAACATTCAATGAACTAAAGTATCAGGGTTTAAAATTGGTTATTATTTTGAGACAAAAATACCAATGGTGTTCGAAAATTATTTATTGCAATGGCTGCGCCAAAAACTGTCACTCCCAGCCACGTCAATTAGTGAAGTATCACATTTATCGAATTTCCCGCATTTGTACTAAATTATGGAATCTACAATTGTTAACCAAATTCAATCCTATTGCCTACTAATAAGGTGCAAAGTGAATCAAAGTCAACTAGAATTTAACATTGAAATTGAACCTTACCGCTTTTCATTTGAAAATCAAAATGGATTGAAGTGAAAGACTGTAATGTCACCGAGCTTTTGATTCGTAGCCGCCTAACTGAGTACAAAACTAAACAGAGCTGTTGGGTTGGTATGCACGAACAGAGCAGCTGGTTCACTTCTATGGGACACAATATTACGTATAAGAACGCTCGTCTTTTTACTCATTCTGATACAAAGGCCCAAGTGCCAGTCGCTTATTTCAATAAAATTTAATAGAAGCATTTGGATGGAGACATTTAGACAAATAGCGCCGTCTCGATGAGCTACGAAAACCAAATCAGTATCGTAACAATGTTTTTTTACTCATTGGCTTTTCGCGAGCTCGAGGCAAGACGAGAAGACGACATCGAAATGATGCCGACCTGATTTCTAAATTGATCTGTAACGACACGATAAACCTTTATCGGAATAAACTGTTTTACTCTGACGGAATTGTAGTTAGGTGCGTTTATTTAACGTCATTCGCGTAAGGTGAAACGTGCCCACGTTTCTAAATCCCGATTATTTCAATTAATACATTACCGAAATATAAAATACAGGGTGTAAGGCTAAACAGTCTTATCCTTGAAACCAGAAGTTCAGAATCATGAGCAGAGTCCAAAACCGATGAAAAAACTAAACTTTTTTTTTTACATAATTTTGAAAAATATCCTCATACATCATAAAAGCATTTCACCCTACATTTATACCTACGCCGCCTGCTTTGTCGGTTTCGAACAAAGACGCCGCTCGCGCTTAGCCTACGCGCCGCCCGCTCGCGCGCGTCAGTCGCGGCCCGTCTGCTAGGTAGTGAGCATGTCATGACGCATTCCGTGCTAATTTGTGATGTGCCGATTTGTTCGCGTATTGTGTTAAGTATAGAAGTGACGATGTCGTTCACAAATGAACAGTGGACTGAAATGGTGCGACTTTGTGCCATCGCTGGTGACAACATGAACTTGGCTCGTACGATGTACGCAGAGCGGTTCCCAGAACAACGTGTGCCAAGCCGGCAAACGATCCTAGCGGCTACAGAAAGGCTACGTGCCTACGGCCAGTTCACCGTGCCTAGTCATGCACAAGTCATGAAAACATTTTATGCCTAATGTGAGTAAATCAAACTGTACATAAAGCTGTAAATTTTAATTGAATTGTACATAAAACTTTATTGATGATGAACTTTTTAAATACGCCAAAAGTACCTACCTACTTTAGCCTACTTACTGGCAAATGTGTTAGAGTAGCTATTTTTGCCTGTCCTAAGCCAGGAAAAGTATAAAGGGAAAGTTCCATCACAAGTTGTAGGTACCTACGATTCGATACCTACACCACCGGCCGGCTACAGGCAAGAGCGGGCGGCGCGGCGTGATAAGGTCACTAGGGTGTCCATGAAATCACGTAGGATAGCAGAGAAATGAATTATGAAATTCCATCGAAACAAATTGACTTTTATTTTTAATAATAACTTGTATCGTCTTATTTTAGGGGTGTACATACGTGGTTTCAAGGATAAGACTGTTTACGCTTACACCCTGTATAACACACAATATTTTTAATAAATAACTACATAAATAAAACTACTACATAATAAAACACTTAGTTTCGGGTGATACACGCTGCCATATTGGCCCTTATTCTGTGACGTCAGAATCATTGTCAATTCAAAGTGCCTCTGTTTCTTCGTTGATTTTTCAATCTAAATAAATTTAGATACAAAGAAATTATATCATTTATTTATTTATTCTTCTTTCTTCTTCTTTTAGGTCTTGCCAATATATTTATATTTAAAATATTTAAATATTTACATAAAGATTTAAAATATCTACTTTTCAATGATTACATTTCACAATATAAGCATCAATTAATACAAAAAATAAATATACGGATACATCTCTTTATCAATAGAGAATACGTTAAAAATATGTTTTGTAGTCACATAAGCATGCATAATATACCCTATCATGAGTGTAATAGAGTCGACAGGAGTGACCCAGCCATCCCCAGCCAGCGACGCCGACCACCCTGACCATGCCGCCCGCATACTCGCGGCTGCTTGCTTTGCTTTCCACCGCGTCCAATTTGCGCGGCTCTCCCCGCGCTTCATTTCACGTGTTTGTGTGTATTGGACTCGATCGGCCGTCCCAGCTGTCATTACCGTGCCTTTTAGATCACCAGCATTTATTAGACTGTGAATTTCCCCTATAGCCTAACCTGTGGTATGCGAGTGGTGGAGAGAGCGAGAAACAAAGCAATTACCACTCTTAGGCGTAGGTACAGGACCAGCTCTTGAGCAAGTACTAGAGAAGAAAATATTCAATAGTGCTAATGAAATAAATGATGATTAATTTTTTGGATAGGGCTACATCAACCAAACTCATCTTGTTTAAAGTTAAAAAACGTTATTTTGCATGTTGTATGAAAACTTTTAATAAAGTTATTAATTTTGTACATGTTCACAATATTTTGCCAATTATTTATTATATTAACTTCAGGTAGCAGCACCGTTATGGAAATGAGATAATGTATCATTTATAAATAAATATTCATACGACACGGATTGTAGCTGTCCGTCCGTTCATATCAACCTCCGGCCATTATTTAGTATGTAGACCTCGAATTATTTACAGTAAACGAACGCCTTTCACAATCATTTTAAAACCCTTGTTATGTGGTTTTAATTTTTGTTGTAGGTAAGTCGTTTGAACTATGAAAGCAGTATCATATTTTACGTGTTTTATTCGAAACATGGCTTTATTAAAGTTTGTATTTTGTGCGCGAACAACGCGAAAACTACCGAAGAGATCAGGTTGAAATTTTGCATTTAATAAAGATGCACTTAATTCTGGATCTTGTTGTATGTTAGAGCTTGGAAAATCGCGTGCAAACTCCGCGCTGAAGCTCTATTTTATAACGAAAATAGATAATTATTTGAATAGAAGAATAGAATAAAATAGAAATGTGCAAGATCAAAGAGAGTTACGTACTACATAAATACCTTTTTGTGGTTTTCCGGTCCGCTGGCAAGTAGGTACCTACCTACTCTTTCATCCCTCCTCGCACAATGAAATAGCATTCAATTCTCCGTCTGTCAGCCGCCTCTCATGACGACACGGGTCTAAATAGGTATCTACGTTATAAGCTCAGGAATAATTACATTCATTTTCATTGAACAGGGCTGAACCGGAATCGCTGGGAAAACAGTACAGTATACACTTAGGACCGTATTATGAAAGCTTACTCCGTCATATATTATTATAATTTAATTTAGATTTATGGTTGAGTAACGCTTTTCTATGGCATAAATGTAACTCACGCATAAATATATGTTTCATAATACGGCCCTAAAAGTATAGAGTTTATTTAGAGTATAGACATTAAGGCCAGGTATCCCTGCAGCAGTAGGCGTAAGCGACTGATCGCGCCTGCCAAGTTCTTTGTAGGTATTTAAACATTGTGATTAAGAAAAATTTACGACCTCTGTGGCGCAGCGGGCGAAGGTCTGCCTGCGACGCAGGAGGTTGCGGGTTCGATTCCCGCCTCAGGACAAATGTTTGTACGATCTGCAGACATTTGTCCAGGGCGTTCTGGATGTTTTCTATGTATAATAAAAAATATCTATCTATGTAGTGTATTGTATTAAGTATATCAGTTATCTAGTACCCATAACACAAGCTCAGCTTAGCTCGGGGCTGGATAATGCTGTGTGATTTGTCCAGCATTATTTATTATTATTATTAAATATTTTATAAAGTCAAACTCTGTGAATTTGTTTAGAAATATTTAATGTCTTGAACTTAGTACAAAAAATACTTTGATATTGAAAAAACATTACAAAAAGGGGTATACCTAACTTTGGGATTTTTTTAATCGATTGAAATTCATTAGATCTTGTAACTGAATGCGACTTTGACTAGACTAGATCCTTATAAACATATACCTTTTTTTCAGAATTTTAAACTTTAATGACTGTGTCTCAGATGATTTTAACAATCACAAATGTGCGGCCTCTGCTGGAATGCCAAGCCTTGAGGATGTTTTGATGCATTCAAAATGGGAGTAATCCCCCCCGTAGCACACACGTCTGCTGCTGAGCGCGCCGCGACGTGGGCACGAGGGCCCCCTAGCTTGGGGACCAAACATTGGGCCAAAATCACCACGCATAATCATCAAAATGAGAGTAATATTGTTCTTAATTCTACATTACCATTTTTTAGTTCCACTAAAATCTATCTACAATTTTTAAATTTTTAGGGACATACCTTTCCATTTTAAACAACAAAGCCCCTGTAAGACACTTCTGTAGGTATATTAATTAAGAACTATACTATAATGTTTATGATTTTCCTGTGATAAGAGATTGGCGTAGGTACTACGTGTTTGTAATTTAAGTCCTTTTGTCATGTTTATGTTATATTGTTGTCATATTCATAAAGGCTTTGAATTTAAAATTTTGGCTGGTATTAGGACTGAAAGAAGAACCAGAAAGAGTTTTCAAAATCTGAATCGCACTTGCTTCCACTGTCCACCGTAAACAGACCTTAGATAGATAGATCCCTAGATAGAAAATTCTTTATTGCACAATTATCAAAATAACTTACAATATTAAAATAAACAACAAAAATTACAGAATCTGTGACAATTGGCGGTCTTATCGCTCAAGAACGATCTCTACCAGACAACCGTGTCGACCGTGCCGACCTTAAGGAGCAGTACACTTATGAAATTGCTTCGATCAACACAGCACACGTCGCATTTGGCTAGAAGTACTCCAAATGTGTCTGCTTGTGAAATTGGACTTGCAAGTTCGTGTTTATGGCGCAATTGGCACATCACGCCATGACTGCAGATGGCAACACCATGGCCTAGGTAACATACATTTATGTTGTGTTGTCTAATGCAGTGTCTGCTAAAACTTGAAGTAGTAAGTTCGAGTAGGTATTACTTTGACCCGCGAAAATCAAAGATCATAATATCGAGTTTTGTGTAATGGATGCTGCATCAGACAAAACTCGATATTCAAGTTTGAGGCAAACTTTCATCATAACGTTGCGGAAACAAAGAAAAATTCAACCCGAATTAATAACATTGGCATTATGGGCATTACCCCCCATGAGATAAAAGCCAATAAGGCGCTTATCAGGGGGAGGCCTGCGTCCAGTAGTGGACCAATACAAGCTGTTGAGGTTGAGGTAATAACATTGTTAAAATCATTGTTATGCACACACACAATCGCTATAGCCAAGAGAATAGCTACAAGGTATTTGTAGAATGCAATAATCAATTGTATTATCTTTTAGCACAGTTTAATACAAATCTTACGAACTAAAATATTCATTACATTCAATAAAATTTTAAGTCACTCAGTTACTAAATCTCTCGGGGTTTATTTGCAATTTTTGAATTAATACAACGACCGTGAAAGTTTCAAGACAGAACTTATTTATCGCCAAATTCCAGAGCTGAATTATCTATGGAACAAAAACTTGTGGATCCTAAAGTCTCGTTAAAAAACTATAAAGTCGAGGATTATGTTGAACCCGGGCTACATTAGCTCTCACTTGGATTTATGTACGAGTAATTTTTACTGTTTCCTTGTTGAAACATTTTTGTTGCAATATTGAGACACGCGTAAGAGCGTCAGCCAAGTTCAGAAAGAAACGTGCGACGCAATAGCAGTGAGTATCTTTACACGAACCATTGGGCACGCTTTTGGTCTCTTTTGTATCTTAGACATTAACAAACCTACAGACTTGCAATTTTGCATGTCTAGTAAGATCCACAAATACAGTACAAATACCAATTGTGTCTTGGCAAGTCCAGAGACAAACAAATGCGGTGTTTTACACGCTAACACACTAATGAAATAATAATAATGTAAGAACTTAACAAATTAAGATTAGGAGCTGCTATGAAACTTGGCTAGTTAGAGATGCCAAGTAGTATGATCTCGGCTCATCGGTGAAGTCTTTTTCTTCATATATTATATTTCATATTTTTGTAAGTTTTATATACTGTGTAACTTATGGACTTATGTCTGTATAAATAAACTTTTAATTTATTTTTTACTAGCTGCGCCCCGCGGCTTCGCACGCATTGTTTCTATGGAAACGTTTATAGGTGATTTCTATCCCACAGAAACTGATTTATGGGTTAAATAGCCTATGTTTGATTCCAGGATTACAATTACCTGTATGCAAAAATTCAGCCCGATCCGTTCAGTAGTTTTTACGTGAAAGAGTAACAAACATCCATCCATCCATAGGATTTTTTTATCTGAACGAACTTGTTTAAATGTTTTTGATAAGATTAATGTATAACTGACACACAGTTGGTAACATTGTACCTACCGACAAAATGAGATAAAGATTTCGTCGGTTTTTTTACTTTTAGACAAGTAGGTAATAAGGAATTCGGTAAAAAACTAAGAAAACGGTTGATCATCCATGCACTGGTTTTTTACAAGCGAATTATTGGATAAATGGGTCATACATCAACTGGGTCGACGGTAGCTAGAGAATGACAGCATGTATATGGCTCTAAGCCCCCAGGAAACTACGTGGTTTCCTCAACAGCCCATATTGGTAGCCTTTAGAGGCACGGAAACGCTTAGTGTGAATCTCATAAGAGGGCTTAAGGTCACACAGACTGCAACGTAGAGCCTATTTCCAGCAGATGAGATGATAATGATCCACTCTATCAGAAGCAACAATAAGAATCTAATACCCGCTTGAAGCAAAACAATGTTCGTTCAAGTGTTCCTTCAACCCTCCAGCGGCAAGTCCCTCGGCTCTGCTTTGCATCCGCCATAAAGCAGTTAACAAGCCGGATACAATAAACCGCTCCACAGACTACACGAGAGCCGTTTGTTATTCCATTACGTATAAAATTTACTAGCTGAATCATTAAAACTTGGATCGCAGCCAGGGATAGCGAGTTCGGTTCCCGGGTGAGCACATTTCAACTCATTAACTACGTTTGTCCAAATCGATTGGAAGTTTCCTGCGGGATCATTTAAAGTTATTTTATTAAAGTTACAAGTTGGTACAAGTTGGGCTTAGAGAGCGATTCAGTTGAGGTCTAAGCTCGATTTGGCCTAGAAGTTTTGTCGCAGTGGCTTGTGCTCAGAGCTGCCTTGCGCTCGCTATCGCTATGTATGGGCAAACGCTAACTGATTCGTTCATCTCTTACTGATTCTAATCAGATCATATTGAGACAAAAACCAGCAAAGGGAACAACCGCGCTCCTTGTATTTTTAAGAAAAGTCTGTAAGCCTCGGTCAGAGACGTTTCTTTTCCTAACGATCAAAGACCAGTATTTTTCAAAAGTACTTTCAGCTGAAAAGAAGTAAAGACTTTTTGTTTTGCTAATTTTAAAAGCACCGCCGCTCCTGATGCTGAGATTTAAAGATCCATTCCGTGTCTTAAGAGGCCAATTCACCTAAATTCAGCTGCAATTTCCTCCCATCCTCATTGCTTTATTATGCACCAGTTTATAACTGGGAAAGTTTTCCAAACAGTTAATCAGATAAAGGGGCGCAGTGAGCCTGCTAAAATATTCAATTATAACAATTAGTAGGCGAAGTTCGTGTCGGCAGGTGGCGCTGCCGAGGAACAACTTGGGTTCAACTTATTGTAGGGGCTGCTACACCACAGAGGTCCCACTTGTGGGTAAGTAGGTAGGCGCATAGGAGTTTTGACAACCAAAGCACAGGCGCATAAACATAATTTACAACTTTAATGTGGGACATCGCAGACAGCGTCTTGGGGACGCTTTCGATTGGTATTGATTTGAAACAGTTAACCTATCTCTGAATTGTAAGCAATAGTCTGCAGATTTTCGAACTGATTTAGGTACCTACTGTGTATTTTACATACTTGTAGGTAGCCGTTGTAACTTTGTTCGTAAATAAATTATGGCTATACATAAATTCAGGTGTAATTAATTATTTATATCTATTATTTCATTGTATTTTTCTGTGACCCTAAACTTTTTAAAAAACTTACATTGTGTATTCGACTCATAACTTGTGAACAATCATTTTTAAGTAATGTGAAACTTCTTCTGCTAGATAAAACCATATACTCTGTAAGTGAATTCCTAGACAATGATTATAAACAATTTGTAATTCCTCAAAAACGAACCTTTTCCCGATCTCTACAAGCCTAATTCATACTAATTTAATGTATACTTAATTTTACTTGACGCGAAACTGATAAAACCTAACGTTAGCTTAACAATGAGTTAACCATTGTTATTGTGTATTTATTTTTCAATAAATATTTTCATTTCATTTGTGAATAAAGAATCATCAAAAAAAGTATAATAATTTATGTTTTATTGACATAAAATTAAATTTTATTGCATAAAAAAATAACACAGGGGAACGTTTGCAATAAAATCTGATCTATGGGTGTGCGGCACGATATTCTACAGTATATACCATTGGAAATATTATTTTATAATTTTTTTTTAATAAACATGATGCAACCATTCTAGAAAATGACTACCAAAATATGTTATCCATTTCAGGTGTTCAAAAATTTAAGTTGTTTTTGCACAATCACCTTGTGCAATTACAGAAAAACTTTGCTGAATGATACAGGTTGTCCCAAGCATTGCCCACGTGTAGGTAATAGGTTCCTACTTCAACAGTTCTCGTCACCCTCGTTCTAAGAAGCTCCCTGTAATAGCCAAGGGTCGGTTATGAAATCGCTATTCTACGTAAGTACTAGTATTATCCCGGCGCACCTGCCTCCGCTAATTATTATAATTGAATCCCCCCATAACTTCCCTCTTTCTTTCCACAATCTCTCGCCTTGAGGTCCTCAATTAATTCTTTCAGCGGGAATTTTATGAGGAAATTATTTTAAGCGGTCTAAAGCTGATGAATCTGATTCAACTGATGTTGGTTTTGGTTATCTGGCGATCTAACTGCGTTCCGAGGATTTACTGAGAATTCTACTGTTACTTACGAAAACTAAGATATGAACGAATTTTTACTAAAGTACTTAATCACTTGGTATAAACTATCATCGTTTTTAACATTTCTTTAAGAAAGGTTCATCATCATCATCATCATCATCATCATCATCATCAGCCTATATTAGTCCACTGCTGGACATAGGCCTCCCCTAATGAGCGCCATAGCGCCCTGTCTTCAGCTTGCCGCATCTAGCATCTGCCTGCAGTCTTTCGCAGATCGTCATGCCACCTGGCCGGAGGGCGTCCTACACTACGTTTGCCGAGTCGCGGTCTCCACTCAAGAACACGTTTACCCCAGCGGTTGTCGGTTCAAGTAGAGACGGTAAGAAAGGTTAGGTTTGTTAAATAGTTTAACTCATATAGAATTTTGCGAACTCACACAGATTTTGTAAAATTCTAAATCAGTCAAAACTCACTTAGAACGGCAATTAACTTTTCTAGTTTTAAAATTTTTGCTATAAAAGCTCTCAAATCATCATGAATTTACTGTTTAATAATTAGCTTTGGAAGTACACATTAAATTTTAGAGCACCCAGCCAAAAGCTTTCAGAATAATGTTAGTGGAGATGAAATAATGATGAGTGTGTAGATACTCCGCGAGGTGCAGGTCCCCCGGCGCGGGCCGTCAACGACACTCCCATTACATTCCCAACTAGATATATAAAAACTCGTATTATTATTAAACGACTTTAAAACAATAAGGAGGTTCTCAATTGAGCTGCATGCTTATTTTTTTATTTAGGTATATCACTTGATATCTCCGCCATTAATTAACCGATTTCGCTCATTCTTTCACTATTACAGATTAGTATAGAGAATAATCCCGAAATGGTCCCATAAAAATGGCATTCCCGAAGGATGACCATTTATCCCGTTACGTTTAAAAACAACATCATACTTTTAAAAACTCACGACTAACTACAACAATTTTGGTGATATCTTCGCCAAATCTTAATAGATTTTGATAATTCTTTCGTTATTGTCTAAAAATTGATTTTGAGGTTGTCCCATATAAGTTTGAGTCTCGAAGAATTTATATGTGAAACGTAAAACGTATCTGAAACACATGATAATTTTCCAAATAACTGGTTACTAATGGTTTCCATGGCAACGGGGCTTCAAAATCAAGATAGTGTTTCGGAATTCGGAACGTAGGCCGCGCACGCACTGCGATTAAACGCAAGCGGTTTAGGAAAAGCTGAAAATGCCAAACCGCGTACAAACACGCACTGCGGCTGGCGTTTTGCTGAATTTAATTTCAGTAACACCATTCTTTCTTCTGATGACTTTGTGGGAACAGCTTGTGTTGTGGCTTTGGGCTTAAAATAAAAAACTGAATGCGGTTAACCGCTGTGCGTGCGCCACTATGGGGAAAAAATCGCGCGTTTACAAACCGCAAACCAAATGTAGCAAGTTGCGTTTTTGAAATCAGTCACTGAAAAAATTCGGTAATGCGAACGCTTGTACAGAAAGCTATGTATTACTTTTTTTTGCGATTTCGGACTCGGTATTAAGCGTATGCGTTTAATCGCAGTGCGCGCTTAGGTTTCCTGTCATTCGTCTTTTCATCCATGTGTCATCAATCTAAACTAGACTCTAGATGTCGCCACTTGGGGATTCCAAGTCGGTTTATAGTTTTATAAAACACGCCGTGCATTCTTCATGATTGATGATTGGAATGTGCGTCGTTAAATTTATGTACAACATCAACAACACATCATACTTTCAGAATCCTAACTATGGTTTTCGTGGCAACGGGCGCGGGCGTAAACAGTACACGTGATTTTCTTTCTAAAGCTTGTAGCACACTTAGACCACACCTCTCTAATGCAGCATTCAACCACCACTCCAACTCCGGTCCACCCCTGCGCGGCCGCCCACGATCAGTAGAACTTGCTTCAAGCAAGCAGTCCACGCAGCGATAGCAGCGCGGGCCACTCGTTTGTTGACTGACGCTTTTTTTACCGCAAGAATAAAACTTGCGGTAAGGAAGACGTGTGTGGACAACGCGGGTTACTTGCTTACTAGGCTGGCACTGACTCCGAAAACTAACTGACTTGATACTAATATAATAATATAATAAAACTGTTACGATGGATTATTGTAGAGGTACAATATTCGTGTGTTTCCGTTTTCTGTTCTGTTTTACTTTATCTTGGTGTGCAATAAAAAGTATTATATTAGAATCCGTAAGTACTTATTATAGAATCAACATTAAGATCAGAGATGCTCAAATAAAAAATATTCCCGAGGGATTCGTACCTGCACCTATTCGTCTTGTAGAACTTAAAAAAATGGCAATTGAAGTCGTTTTTAGTTTTTTCAAAACAATCAAATTATTTTTAAATCAGAGCTCGCGAAGGCCAGTACTCGTATGTAAAACAAGCGAACCGAAATGTCCAAAACTACGCTAATTGGCAAAGAAATAATTACACTGAACACCATTGCTCATTAATAAATCAATAAACAGCCGCGTAAACATATTCCCCTATACAATAGCCAATAAATTATTGATTAATTTTAATAATGGAAATTGCACTAAAATACAATTTGTTTCCGTTAAAGCGGCCAATCGGACTGTGCGCCGTTATAGCGCCGCTAAATAACGGGTAAATATCCGTAAAGCGATGATGAGCGGATCTTTTAAGCTGATTACGGTATTTTGTTTTGCGTATGCTTTTAATTAAACTATCGGTTTGTAAACGGGAGTATCGCTGAACCTACTGTTACGTGTCATCATCTAGAGTTTACTGAAAATTTTCGTTCAATATTGGAAGCGCTTCGTGTTAATATATTAGTTACGGGTTTTTCTTGGTACAAAGATTTCTAACTATTTTTACGCGTTGTCTGAAAAATATGTGCTTGTGAAATTGGAGGTCTAAACCAGAAGGCGTACAAATCAAACAAAAGACTTAGATACTTTTAAAATAGCATAATTAAAGTTCAAAAGTTTTGTTCAAACGAGATTTTCAAGTCCTACTACTCAAAGTCAAGCCTTCAACAACAACAAATTAGTCAAGTTCCGTGTAAATAGGTCGGTTGTACAAACCACTTCTATCACAGTATACGATCAAGCTGACGTTCAAACGATCTCGCTAATTATTTCGGTTATAACGGATGTATGCGGACGCTATTAAGTACGCTTATACACGGTCACCCCGATCCTTGATTGATACAAGAAGTTGTAGATGTCTTGGAAAAATCTGATTGTTGTTGCTTTTAATCATCAGCTTCTACTACTGACCATAAGCCTCCCTGAGTGCAATATGGCCTAGTCTCTAGCTTGCTGCATCCATCGCCTGCCAGCAGTTTTTGGCAGATCGTCATCCCACCTGGCCACAGGGCCCGTTAATGTTATTATTGTAAAGCATACATTCTGTCAAAGGTTATTTAGACTGGTATGTGTGTAATTTAAAATGATGACAAGGTAGTTATGAAGTAACCAAGTGCACTATACGATCAAACATTTTGAATGTTGCGAGGTAAGAATACACGTGGATAGGAGTGGTCATGTATGGCCGCTGATCAGATGGTTCCTCGGCTACTGTTAATGAAGGTTTTTGTTTATGTCTGATAAAACGTGGACGTAATCTCCGCTCAGCTGTAAATTATCGGGATTTGACTTTTATGTTGTTGTTGTCAAAGCAGATAATATCTGTATCGTCTGTATTATATTTTACGATAGGACGGACAAGGACGGTTTATGTATCTTGGTGAATAAATAGGCAAGCAATGTGCTTCGCACTTACTTAAGGAAGAAACAAGTACTTACGTTCCTGATGTAAGTAGATTAGAGATAAGTTAGAGTTCATAACTTTAAATAAATTCCAAATTAAATTTACAAAGAAGTTGCAGGTGGGACACCATGTTTTAGATAAATTAAATGAGTGTAACAGAGAACCAGTCTTTCCTCCTCCACACATAGTTATTCATAACATTAAGAAACAAATTGATTGATACTTTGTTAGTCAGTTATATTTTTGTAAGTAGGCACTAAGCCAAGGAAAAAGTATTAAGAACCACAGAAATAACAATTAATTTTGAAGAGCTTACGTAAATGCGGCTTCTGAGAAATATATATCAAGAAATCATTCCTTACGTTTCTTCAAGCAATCAAATATGCCCGTAACAATCCAACTTGAATCTGTATCCAAGCGTGCTACAGATTTTACTCAGCAGACTAGATACTCTCTGACAGACGGTACCGGTAAAACGTGAACTCAGTCAATAATCACACAGTGAGAAGGAAACGTGTATAATAGTGAGGTCCAGGCTTACGTCTGTCAGTTTATGTCGCCAATCCTCAGATCCTCTGACCCTTCCCTCCCAGGGGCCAGATTTGCGGTTGTTCCGAGAATCAGATTGAACTAGTTTAATCCCGTTTCCGAGATAATGGACTTATAATTGAAGGTGAATTAAAATAAAGCGATTTTAGACATTTGTTTTAAGTTTAGATTGAATTCAGCGTTAGACGAAACAAATATGATACAAGTAGGGCCAAACAACAAAAAAACTTTGTCAATTTCCGGAAATTAATTACTTCCAAATATTCAGGAAATAAGTTTAAAGAAGGAAGTTAAGACAAAAGACTCCGCTTTGATGTAGTAGATTGTATTGTGTGTAGTGTAAAGTAAAGCTATTGGGACAAAAGGAGACTAGATAGTTCGATAGCCCCTCGATAAGTTATCTATGCGATATCGAGGCCACTCGAATCGGAAACACAATACCGAATAAAATCGCTTTCAGTTGTTTACAAATAATCCTCTCAAATAACAGTATGTCAACCACCTCTCGGTCCCTTTTTTCATCAACAATAGATTCAGATAAAATCTAACCACAGAACTTCGGTAACAATGTTATGCCTAAACAATGGCGGAACAAAAACCCCTAACATGAGCCCACGAATGGACCCAGGGGTAATAATCGGGCGCTTACCTCTCGGAATTATGGCGACCTGCCGTTGTGGACAAAAACTTTGATAATTTGTAACATGCGAACTTTCCTGGCACTTTGTTTAGGTTACTGAGTTGGGGTTTGTGCCGTTTTGTCGTCACTCTGCGCTTCACACAATTAATTATTAAGGCTTATCTTTTACATGAATATGCTCACATTTACATTTTGAGTGATGTGACAGTTTATCTCTTCCGACGTGTAAATAAGCTGTTGGAATATGTGGGTTCAACGAAACAAACAAGTCGAGGCATATTCTATTTAAGAGACCGGTTACCATACTAAAAAAAATCGGTGTCCTGAGAGGTACCAAAAATGCAAACCCAACTTCCACCAAGGCAATAAAACTCCAGTATATCTACAGTTACTAGAGACCAACAAGCACCAAATAGAGAGTTCAAATATTTCAAGAATAGAATAGCCGAGTCTGTCGCATTGAATGACACGACAAACAGAAGCGAGGAACACAACAGTGGTGGGACCGCGAGGACAAACTGAATCAAAGCCAAGTGTCTCGCGAAGGCGCATTACCTGCTATCCGTGGCTCCACTTCCGGGTAAGAGCCTCTCAGAAGCTTTATTTGAAAAACGATTTTCTTTGCCATTGTTGGACGTTTTATTGTTGGGCTTTCGTGGCTCCTTGAAATATTTAATTAAGGCAACGTTCCCCGGAACGTCTTCATAAATCTGTCAAAATTACTCTTTTACGTTTTCCCTATCTAGCATAAGTCGTTTTAATTTTATTTTCGGGTAAAATTGCTTGATGTTTGCCTCCTTTCCGCTAAATTAGCCTGAAGCTACAGAAATATATTTAATGGATTGATTTTAATTATCTTTTTATTGCGTAAAATACTGAGGAATCCTGCCATCATGAAATGTAATTTTCATTTGAAATATCTACGTTTATGATTTATGATCATTATAATCAAAATTAGCAATAGTATTTGACAATCTCGCCAATTGCGGTAGATCCTAAAATTTACCGCAAAACTATAATCAACAAATACGCTAAAACTATACTTACGTAACGGTAGTAATACATCGAATCCATTAATCAGCAGGTCTATTAGCAGTCTATTACACATATAACTAAACTGGGATTCCGGATAATTGCGCCAATATTTCATGGGTAAATAATTAACAAAACCGTTATACGAAATCAGGCCAATCGGTTTGTTTACCATAAACTTACTGATTGAAATTTCTATGAATCAGGATACAACGAACGTAAATTTTTAGAATATTATTAAATCCTTAGAGACTTATATAATATCCTAAAAATTTACGAATTCGACGGGACTTGAACCTGCAACGTTCAACTCATTTTGGAAATGCACCACCTTTTGCGCTACAAAGTGTGTGTGAGCTCTATAAAACCCTACAGAGAGACATCTAGTTCCTAAATTCACAAACAATGAATCGAAGTTATTGACTACACAATTACTGCATTCGTAAAAGCCAACGATTCTGGGCTCGATTTTGTTTTTAAAGTTGTTTGTTTGAACAAAATATTGAACAAATAACTAGTTATTTATAAATTACGCCAGTTTGTGAATCTTCAGTAGTAATCTGTCCAAAATGATAAATTTTAATAAATTGTGACAGAGCGTAATTTAATTTTAAACATGCACGTTAAATACATTTCGGTTAAAATAACAACTTTAATTAAATTATGGCCTATTTGCGGGAATACTCTTTGTGTTGTTTCGTCCGATGGAATTTAATTTGAGACGTCATTTCGGTGGCTTTTAAACAATATTCCAATTAGCAGCTAGAGGCTTCTTTAAAATTATTACGAAGTAATAATAATCGTTGAGAAAACGGTACTTTATAAATTCTCTATATAATATTTCAACAGGAAACCACAAGAAGTCAAAGTAATTATGCGTGCCTATGTCAAAAACACCACCTTCGTTTTGACGTAGCAAGTTTCATAGCACATCGTAGCAAATTTCGCAGCACTAAGTTTTAACATAATATGTTAAAACTTGCTAAGAAGTGCTGCGAAATTTGCTATTAGACTATTGCATAGCAGCCTCTACGAGGCCTACTGACTGGTGGATTGGTTCAATTTTCTCTGTTTCTTATTAGATTTGAAACTCTGTTTCTTATTAGATTTGAAATTTCTTCGAAAAGTCTTCTATCTAACTAAACTTATAAGCCAAATTACTAGCAGTTTTTGTGAAATTATTTACTAAAAAAGATTTTAGGAGTTGAAATCCTCAAAAACCAGATTTGTTTTATTTATAACATCGTCTACACAAGTAAACATCAAAACATGTGGTCTTTAAAACTAATCACGTTGAGCCGTCCCTTTCAGTGGTTGTGGCCAGTTTGTAGTCTCTGGTCGAAGTTACAAGTTACAAGAAAATTACTAAACTTGTGACAGGGAAAAGAGTAAACTGGTTACAGGGAAATGAGTAAAGCCAAATTTCTATAAGCGGGTTAGTAGCGACTGATCTTACGCACCCGTGAGCAGAAGTGGTTAAAGTCAATTTAGATGCGTCAGTCTGTACAACCTGGACATTTTGTCGGGTTTTATTTTTGTTAATTTTTTTGTGTGTACATTCTAGTATTGATAAACACTCCGGTAGTCAGATAAATTTCGGTGAAAACTTCTTTATTCTATTAACTTCTGTACGATTTATGTATAAAGGAATAAACCGCACATTTACACGTTTGCAAGCGGTGCATTTTTACTTACCTTAGATAAAGCATTCACGTACGCGATCGACCGCAGTCCCATGTATTCATAACATTATCAATTAGCAATACTTCTATCATTTCTTATCAATATCACCTAAAGGTGTACGCCGGGAACCTTACTAATTCCAAAGTTTCATCATTATCATGATTCTACCTCGGGATCACTGACAGCTGGGTAAAAGATTTTTGGCATTCTTTCAAGAAGTTTATTTTATTTTCTAACTTTAATTTCTCATATAAATTTCAAAAAACCTAACATTCCCAGCAACTCAAAAAAACTCCTATCCCTGTAAATATTACATAAAATAGGTACCGGGAAGTTGCCACGTATTCATACGTTTACTCAGAGCTAAAACGGGAAGATGAATAAATCTCTGTCGAATACCATATTAATTCATAGCAGATATTGTAAGGGCTGCCGCATATTTGCCCGTCTCATTTCCCCACTTAGCATTCATCCCAGAGTCGTGTGCGCGTTAGCTTAGGTCACTGCCACACGAGCTGGAATATGCTCGAAATATATGTATATCCGAGCCAGGGAAATCTCTGAGCGATTTGGAACGGTTAGCTGGGGTTTGTAGAGCAGTATTGTGCTGTAAATTACTTGAATCGCCCGTAAGGTGCTCTTGTGCGTTTGAAGCATGTATTATTTTGTCGTAGTAATGTTCTCAAAATACTTGCTATTTAAAAAGCTGAGACGTTGCCGGAGACTTTTACATACTCTTCAACACATGTAGGTAAGCTTCATTTTGAATGTACATAAGCCCGTAAAATCACGCGTGAGGAAAAAAACGTGTTTTACTATTATCTAGGTTCTACAAGTTATTTATATAGCAGACAAAAAGTTTTGCGAACATTGTAATCTATTCCCTACGAATCGTTGCTAAAACACAAACCTTGAATCAATTGTAGTTTTGGAGTCTATCGACATAAAGTTGATTTTAGTAATTTAGGCTTTTAGGCTTGTTCACATTTAAAATTCGCCAAACTACTAGTTTTTACATGTAAGCTTTATAGAAGCTTACAATATTAAAACTTTCATTCAGCTTTTTATATCTTCTCAAAAAATCGTTAATGTTTTGGACTATTTGTCCTTGCGTAGGTACGCACTGTAAGCGTATTCCAGTTAGGCTCCCCGAAAATAAATCGCGACACACGCACATAATGTCTTGTATATTTGATCAGGCGCTCAGTGTATCACATCCCTTAAGTTATCTGACGTGGGCGTTCCCACCAGTTACTTACAATTCCCAGCGTTATTTATTTGCGGGGCGAATAAATTCACTAAAAGTAGTATTTGCGGCCCTTTGCACGAATAAAGGCCCTTTTGCACGAATTAATGTTTATGAAGCAAGAGAGGAGCGCGGGGTTTGATGGAGCGATTGGCTTCAGTTTTTGTAGATGAAGGCAAAAATTGAAGCGGCAGAAACAAAGAAATTGTTACTTCAAAGCTGAACACTGCTCTAAGTGTAGGTACCCTTGATTAGAAAAGTCTAGACTCGGCCAATACACATTCTACTTTTTTGTTTCCATTTTTATGAAATAATATAATAATAAAAATTTCAGAAAGGTATTAAACAAAAACGTGATATTTACCCGTCGCTTTTGATTGAAACCTTTTTCGCAAATCCCGACCCACTTTTTCCACGCGTTTAAAAAACGCAAAAGAATTTTCGCCCAGAATTTCACGTAATTGCTAGCACTTTCTAAACAATTTCCATATGAGAATTTTTACATCATTTCGTACTCGTAATAGGTTCGCGAGAAGCTGCGAACGTATCTACGTCCATAACCAGCGCGTGATGAGAACGTACTCTATACTACGCTTGATCTACCAATAAGGTTTGCTTAGTACCTTGTCATAATAATAAGCCTTTAAAGATAGACTGCGCTCCGTGTTGTCGAGTTAGTCAATTTTAAAGCGACGTGGTATGGGAATGTTTACTATTTTAAACCTTCAGAGAACAATAGGATGTATATCCTTTAGTGTTACTTTTCTTACGTAGCAAAACAAGAAATTATTATTCATTACTACCGATTAGGTAACTATCAAATCTGGTAAACGCTGTTTCTATTAGATTCATGAACCAGCAACCAAAAACATAAAAAATAGGTCCAAAACAAAACCCTCCTCCACTTTCGTCACATTATTTCAGCCCCATTTTACGTACACCTACTTGACAAAATGTAAATATAACTACAATTTTACAGTTTCAGCTAACGCTTTTGCCGCACGTTTAGACAGAGATGAAACATACGAGCTTTTTATTAAATTGCTCCAATAGAAGCGCGGCACTATTCACTCTCAAAGAAGTCAACATGGTTTGTTTCATTTTAATAAATAGCTCTCTTTACTATTAAAACTTTCTTACTTGTAAATAACCCCCAGTCTGTCCGTCAGTCCGTCTGTGTGTCTGTCTGTCTGTCCGTCTGTCAACCCTCTTTTCTCACGAACGCGTGGACGTATCGAGTTGAAATTAATGTCAAAAAGTCCGTAACCTCTTAAAGCCGCGATATAACAACATAAAGTTCTAAGGTTCCATCCGCTTTTCCATTTGACTATCTTTCCAGAAGCCTAAAAACATGCTTGGAGAAAGCAGGCGCATGTAAGCAAGCTGCCTCAAAATTGTACCCAAGCGATGCAAACGAGTTCGATCAAAACAAAGAACGTTGTTCATCAAAAGCTTTACGTGTTTCAGACATGATTCAACTTTTGTTTCAGGGTTTAAAAAACAATTTCCATCAATCGTTTCGGATATTTCCGAACAGGAAAATATTTACACAACAAAAAGCGGGCCTAAGCCGAGCCCCGGTCTGCGAAAACAAAAGTACAGGCTTACACCGTCCCGTGCAGATGTGGTTTGAAATGTCCCTAAATGAGGAAATATACAGAAATATTTTATTCATCCTCGTCACCAGTACACTAGTCTATTGCTGGACATAATTATATCTTTCCTAATGAGCACCATACCGCCAAATCTTCTATTGCGTATTAATTTCACTTCCTCAACCTAAACCTCAACCTCAACAGCCTATATTGGTCCACAGCTGGACGCTTTTGTCTCATGGGGACGCTTTTGTCCACGCTGGGCGTGGGTTGGAGATTGCAGTTCGGTGGTAAAATTATTCAGCGGGGGGCGCTGCTGCCTGCCCCAGGTGGATATCCCTTAGTCGCCTCTTACGACACCCGCGGGAAGAGTTGAGTTGGTGCAAATTCTAAGCCGGCACCACACGGCGGTAATTTAACATAATACGCGTAAAATTATGTAAAATAAAATCAAAATTCAGAAGATGAGTCTTGGATAGGGGCTGTGATACATAAACTTGCGAGTAAGCATCGTTTCATAGCCTTTGTCCCGTTTCGCCCCATAACAGCGAAACAATGTCCTTTACGCGCCCCCTGCGAACACCTACGGGAAACGAGTTTTTAAATATGCTGAATTTTTTACCTTCACGGGAAAGAAAGGTGTTTTTTGTGTAACATGTTGGGACGGTTTAAACTAATTATGCAGCGCGGTTCAAAATATCCTAGCGTAAGAAATGTCATGAGCGTGGTTCACCTACTTTATAAATGATTTTTTTTTGTAAGCAACATTTTACTGCATATTTCTAGATTACATCATTATTTTTGCTCTTTATTAGAAGAATTTCTTGCAATTTTCTTTTAAATTTTTAGCTAGAGCTTCCTTTGGCGTGATAATAAAATAATTTTTACCTATGAAGAATATCTTTCATTTTTTACTTAGATTTTGACCACTGCAGAGTCATAGTAATATATTATGTCAGAAGCAGAGATCTCAACACTTTACACAAACGATCTTTTTACTGGACATAACGGTGTATCCACATCGATTTAATTAACTAAGGGAAGTGTTAACGGGCACTTCGCGCGTCGCTCGGAGATTACATACGGCGCCCGCAGGTACTCAACCCCGGGAATCGCTTGATACTACCTTAAAATGGATCTAAAAAGAAATATGTAAGAAATTAGAATATATTATTTGTCACTCAAACAAAACCTTTTTTTTATCGTCGTTTGTCCTTCGTTTGACCTCAACCTCACCTGATGGAAAGTGACGATGTAACACGACGGTGTCAAAGATCACCGAGCTATTCACTCTTATCTTGAAGAGACCCAGGTTGGAATTGTCCGGAAAAATAGCAGCAGGTGTTCCAAACCTCAGCGGTACGAATGATGAAGGTGGAGGAAAACAGCTAAGTGTGAGTGGACGGTATATTCACCAAGTAGGGGTAGTAATGCGTTGATGGGTCTGCTCGTCCAGTAGTGGAAGGGGAACGTGCGTCGTCGTCGCGGTTGGGTTGAATCAGAGTAGGTCTAAGGGAAGGTAAAAGCTGACCTAGGGGAAACTGCCAGCTTCTTTCTGTGTATTTTGAACACCTCTACAACAATCACGAAACCAACCGCCAAGCGTGGTGATTATGTAAAGGCGATCGTCACCTAATCCTAATAGTAGGTACTTGACTGGTGGTGATAACCGCTGTAGACACGAACGTAGGAATACTAAGGGAGTCATCAGAAGGGTGTTTGATTACAGCAATTTGGAGCTAATCGGCTCATAAGTGGCGGCTACATGCCAACTCGTGACGGGTAATTCACACTCGTGGCCTGATTTAATAGGTAATCATTGTTTCCAAATTGTAATGGCTGTCATTTTACACGTGTATTACCAGTAAAGTACAATATTTCTTGGAATAAATACACTTAAACTATCAGCCATTATATTTCAATTGTTGTTCTTGTTCTCGTGACAAGCAAACGCGACATCCATCATAATTAATGTTCATGAATGAATTTGAACTATTTACGGATATACTATCTCGCTATTTCACTTTGATTTTCCGACGTTATTAAACGAAATATTAAACAAAAACGAAAAATTCCCAGAAATCGCCTAATTAAAATGACAAATATGTGCTCCGATCGCTTGAGCCCAAAAAGTTAAAAAATATTGTAAAAATTAATAATGCGAGGATGGTTCGGTATACAATGAAGTTTTTGGGTAATTACCAACAGTCACCCTAATAACGTGTGCAGGGTGATGATTGAAACATTTTTCATATATCTCAGATTGCCAGCTATCACCATAACACTAACAATCAGACGGTCTGGCCGATTAAGAGTAGGTCCACCCGTAGCGTATGGGAACAGAATTGGGTAACGGCTTGTCTTGTTTTAGCAAGTGTAAGTTGTCCATAGAATCAGCTACTAGTAAGTTGATTAATTATTATATCGTGTGGCTAACCAGATTTGCTCTATAATCTGCTAAAGGCCCGTCCACACGATCAATAATCCGGTCGCGGTCATCGAGTTGATCCCGCTCTAATCATTGCGTTCCCACTGACGGCGTCATCCCGTTAATGCAGACACATTAGGGCCGGGCTGATTGACGATCATCATTATAATGTGGTACCTATTTGTAACGATTTGATGAGGATGAATCAACAAGGGTTTCGTTTGCAATGATGAAGCTAAATCAAATTGATTACAGTACTATAGTTCGTGAGCCGAAAGAAAATTCTAAACCCTGAGGGAATCAACATGTGAATAACGTGAATTGTTAATATTAAAAAAAAACTAATATTTTTTTATATTTTGTAATGTTATTTATTACAAGAGTGCGTGTTAAAGAACACGAATATAAAGCAAAAAATCCTTTTTCACAAGTTGTTGCCGTCGGGGTTTAGAATCACCCCCCTTTGGCTTAGTACACATGTTTCGTGGCACCCTGTATTGCTTACAAAACTATGGGAACAATAAAAAAAAAATTAAAAAAAATTCTGTAACCGGCTTACAATTAGTGATTCCTTATTTGAGATCCTCATTTAAGTATAAAAAACTTGTGTTAGAGGATCTCGCTCTTCTTTAACAAACGTTACAGATAACAATGTTTATGTTTACAAAGAAGACTTAAAATCTAGCATCTATTCTAAGGTATGCTACTCTAACAATATTTATATACGAGTAGTATATAATATTCTACTTTAAAAATATTTAATTTTGACAAAGAAAAACTTAAAATCTAACGTATATTTTCTCCTTCTATTAGAATTGTGTGCGGGGCTGTATGTTAGTGTTTTATGAAGTCTTAAAATAGCGTGGAGCGTGTAAAGTTGCCTAACTGACAGAATTTCAGTGGTAGAATAGAGCGTGTTTGTAGAAAACCTGTATGGCTTAAAGAACATGACTTTGAGCATAGCTCGCTGAGCTCTTTCAATTTCCAAAAATCGAGTCTTTGCCGCACCGCCCCAAATCGGAATACAGTAGCACAGTACCGACTGTGCTAGGATGGCGTATATATTCTTTAGCAGTGGTTCTGGGGCAACATGTCTAAGGGTTTTGAACACCCAGACCAATTTCCTTATTCTAGCGCTAAGTGCTTCAATCTGTTGATACCATGACAGATTTTGGTCTATAACAATACCCAGGTATTTTGTAGATGGTACTTTATTTATATGTGGGCAGCTACATAGATCATGTGTGAGATCAGAGTCGTGTATCCGAACCGAACGCTAAAGTTACTGTCTGGTTGGTTTTTATTATAAATAGTAGCACATGAAGTTACTTTTTTCGGCATTTAGTGTCAGCACGTTTTCTCTCAGCCAGCAAGCGACTTTGGAGAGTCCCTTCTCTGCATTAACTTTATCTTTATCTGCTCTTAACTTTATCCCAAGACTCATTGTCAAAGACTATTGCAGTATCATCGGCGTAGCAAAAGACTTTAGCATTTTCGATTTGTATATTACATAAATTATTTATATACACGTTAAACAAAGTCGGCCCTAGGACACTACCTTCCATAAGTGATGTCTAGAGGTTCACTTATGTAGTTTGCAAGCTTAACTTGCTGTTTCCGACCACATAAGTAGTCCTTTAGCAGCTCCAAAGCCGTGCGCCTTATGCCTATCTGTTCCAGCTTTTCGATCATCATAGGGACATGGACGGTATCGAAAGCCTTACGAAGATCGAGGTATACGGCGATACATTTTTTGCTTAGATCGACCTTCTCTACGATATATGAACTTAATGATTCTACTGCGTCTTCAGTAGACCTTCCATTTCTAAAACCAAATTGTGAATTAGAGAGAATTTCGTATTTATTTAGGTAGCATATTATTCTTTTATTAATAAGTTTTTCTAAAATTTTTGAGATGGAAGGTAGGACTGAGTTTGGTCTGTAGTTATTTAAATTAGAAGCGTCCCCATTTTTAAGCACTGGACAATATTATTCGTATTCCATCTAAAAGTGATCTTTGCTCATCAGTGTTTCGTGCTCTATTAATACCAAGTTTTTTGTATGAAGTGGGAAGTCTCTCGAACAACAACCATACCATTTCACTAATAGCTATATTGTTGCTAATTAATCTTAGCTAAATAAATATGTTTTACCGTGTGAGTGGACCCGACGTGAATAGATACAGGATTATATTGTGATAATACCGAAAACTTAACGTATTCTAATATTAAGTCAAAATTATGAAATTGCTGTTTTGTATGCAGAATATCTTTATTTTTTTAAACTGATTTTTTTTGTATGGAAAGAGACTTTACAATTAGAAAATTCTTGTATTTTTTGAAATAACATATCCTGTTACGGTAAAATTTTGCGTGTTTAATTGGACAACACTGTGTGCAGTATAAGTAGCATTTCTTAAAAACTTACAAATAATAAAAATACAACAAATTTAAGTGTGCGACGATAACATTCCTCATTACACCTGCTTTACCATTAGATACCATCGTGGTGTGTAGCGGGAATCAAATCCCATAAGATGTGAATGTACCCTCAAATTACCAGCAGATAGGTACTAACTGTTGTCTTATCTGCGGCCTGACGCATCGTTTCCCGCCTAATGACCCGAATCCGGATGTACCAGCTAATTGGATTTTAGTCAACTCCTCTACTCTAATGACTCCGATAATAATCACTTCACTTATTTGTTTGATTTTCAATATTTTATCCCGATTTTTTCCGGTTCAATTAAAACGGATAATTGGTTGCTTTTGAAGTATAATTCTACAAAAATTATTTGAAAAACATAGCTTTTATAGAAGAACGAATAAGATAGGGTCCTGTTAAAATCTTCCCTGATTTATGAAACCGCAAGGAGCAAGCAAGCTCACTTTCGAAATAAGATAAGTACCGAAATAAAATCTTTTATACGCTAGTTTCCCAGCAGTAAGTTAGCCTCTTTGTCTGAGGGCAGCTCCGGCTTAAACTAGAATATTTAAAGGAAGGATTTTCCAAATGCCGAAATCCTTTTTATTGATCCCGTGCGGTTACCGCTTCGACCCGGTTGGCCGTACCTCTCCGTAGTGCCTCTTGATGTTAAATGAGCTTTATCTCGCTGGCTTTAGGTTCGTTATGGCGAATCTGGATGTTGAATTTTGAAAACTTTTTACGCTAGAAACGCGTATCTGGCACAGATTCGTGGAAAGGTTGTATGGACGTAGTGGAACTTGTAACGGGTGTGTGTTCTTCTGTACAGTTTCCACTCCAGCTACTTTGTTTCGCTCGATAATTTTACCGGAAAAAGCTAATTTTGTATCGTTTGTTCTAACATACCTGCGTGAATACGGCTCTTTCTTGCTTTGTTCGGATATTTGTCTGACTTCACCGTTCTGAGGGTGATATTTACAAGGAAGCACCTAATAAACTTAGTGAATTATTGTTTAAAAACGTTGGAAATAGCACAAAAATTATACGCTGTTTGATGTAGGCCCTTCCTCTATTATCTATAACATTAAAATAAATAACCGGCTCGTTCTTGATTTTTCATTCAGGGTAGTTGACCGTTAAGCATTCTATTTTATAAAAGGGACAATTCGCCCGGAGGCCAGTTTTGTAAAGGCGCGAGATTATGAACCAAAACCCATTAAAAAAATATTTCCACTAATATGGTATTACAACACATCATAATATGAACAGCTCAACGATCCGAAAACCGTGAAGGCGTGACTAAAGCAGCTATGACAAAAAATAGAATAGAACACATAATAGCCGCCCCATATATATACATGCCGTTTTTCCCCATAAACTCAGTTCAGCTCAGTCCCCAAGACTCGGGCCAGTGGGCAGCACACGCGAATAGATCTCCATTCAGCGGCAATCTATCGGAATAAACTCGATACAGGTATCGTAGCTAAAGCTGAATAGTTTTCGGAGTGGGCCGATTAGGTTTACGGCCGTGTGTTATGGCGTTGGGTTTTACGGCACGGTGTCGACACGCAATGTGCGGAATGGGATGAAAAGAGATTAGTTGAGAGGGGTTTGGATCACGGATTTTAAGTCGATGACAAAAATTACAGTTTTTTTTTAAATTATTAACGCTAGAATAGCTATTTCTTTGGATCTTTGTAAAAAGGTACCTAGCCGGTCCTACGATTTTAGTTGTACACTTTATTCAGCTGTCGATAGATTCTGCAATTTTGTATTAGGTACATCAACAATCTTTTATCTCATAATTTTCCGTGAGCACGAATTAAAACTATGCCATAGCTGGGTGTAGCGCTGTTTCGCACCAAATTTTTCGCATCACAAGCTAAATGAGGTGAACAGTGATTCTTATAAAACAAAGATTGTATGTTTTAAAGTTAAGATTACAATAACAAATTCAGAGCTTCTGAAGAAAATAACAATTAATTGCGTCAAGAAAATGAGCCATAAATTTTGCGCCGCTTTAAATTTTAAACCAGAGAGGATTAAGCGAAGTAAAATCCGTACACTACCGAACTACGCTGCTTCATTTGGTAACATAAATAATTAATAGCACTGGCAACACAGTTTTAGGTTACAAGGCTTGTGCTAGATACTCTGCCTCGTATTTGTTTCTAAAAAATAAGTTCGTCAATTTTAATACTGCCTGTTAGACAGATTTCTAAACGTCAGAATAGATTTCTTTTTATTGGGCAATAAGAGATTGCATGATTACCATGCGAGCAAAGAAGTGAGCTGCTGCTAATATCACACTTGCTATATTACATACTAATATTATGAATTCGAAAATTTGGATGTATGGATGTTTGTTACCTCTTCACGTCCAACCTACTGATCAGATTGGGCTGAAATTTTGCATACGGTTTATTTTATTCCGGGAATACTTTTTATCCCATAAATCAGTTTCAGCCCCGGGAAGAAACTAGTAGTTCTACAGGTGCCCGGTAATTAATGGATAACCCCGCAGGTACTTGTGGGGGACACCGCGGCCACTCAGGAAAAAATAATAAAAAATAAATCGTTTATTTCCCATGATAATTTTAATAAGCACGGTATTATAGAGTGATTTAATTGTAGCTTTAAATACTCAGAGAAGAGAGAACCCTTTTACAGCTAGGTATGTTAAATAAAAGCAAAATCCCGCAGAACATTTTAGAAATAAAGTAACATTTACATAGAAAGGTTAGCCCACACCTGATATTGAATCTCTGCTTCGCTTTCAGCTTTTTTCGCTATAAAAGCGCAACAGAGACATTTCCATTTAAAATGGTGGATCCCTTTGTTTTATGTTGGTGGAATAAGTAAAATTTTGTGGAGATATCGTCAAATAAGTCTTCAGTTAATGTTCGAAGGAGTAGACGTACCTACTCAAAACTTGACCTTTTATAAAGACCTAATAATTAATGTGTCAATCGGTTTTTTTTCTAATATTTGACATTAAGATTTGTTTTAAATTACTCATAAAACCTATCAGACATTTTAACTTCGATTTTTGCTCGCTGTAAGAGTACAACACTTACGTTTTGAATTAGTGACCTCCGCCATATTTACCGACAACGCCAAAAAGAAGGGTTATGTTTAGACGATACGACACTGAACCTCATATAACCACATTTTATTTCGCAAATGGATGGATTGAAGAAATTTTTAGTTTTTATTTATTCGGGGTAACAAACAATTACATTCTTAGCTTAATTAAATAGAAACTTATTCTAAGTGTTATTCTTTACGTGCAATCAACAACGTTACCCTCTAGATATAAAAATAAACTTTTTTCTGAAATAAAATAGCCGTTTTCAATTACTTACAGTTTTTACAAGGTATTTTGGGAAAAGATTTACCTACCTCGTACAAATTACATAAAACTTAAATAATACACGTTATCATCACAATTTAGACCTATCTTTGAGAGCTGTGAATCGAATGGCCGAAATATATTATATTAATAAAAGTTGTCTAAGGTTGAAAACATACAGCGGGCGCGATTGAAAATTACTCGCTCAAGTCCGCCGCGCTAGGCACCGCCTTAGCCCTTTGTATGAAGTCTAAATTTACATGCCTATACTCGTAGTTTTTTCTTCTTCATATGGTAGTGTTTAATAAACACACACTCAAAGAAGTGGCGATGTGTCATAAGATGGAGCATGTTTCCATGGTGTAGTGTAAGACCAAGACCTACCTCCACTGGTGATGGACGCGGTGGTGGCTACGCAGAAGCAGTGCAGCAGCAACGAAAGCAGCATCTTCGTCGTCATGGCAACGCAGTACTTCAAGCCCCGGTGACGTCACATTCTGTGCTTACTCTTTTCTCCGCGTTCGCGTAGTGCGTCTACACATTTTTGGTTGCTGTAACAAAAATGTTATTTTAACCCTAAGTTCAAAGACATCCTTATTTTATTAGGAGGCAGTTCGTTTGTAACGGGTAATCTTCTAGACTAGAGTCTATTGGCGAAGTAACATTACCTAGTACAATGCAATACAAAATACTTTATTGTACACCAACACAAATACAATACAAGAGACATTACATACGACACAAGTACAATGGGCGGTCTTATCGCTTAGAAGCGATCTCTTCCATATAGAATAATGTGAATTTAAGAAAGGCCGGGGTGTACCAATTATATGCAATCTTAAATAAATATTGACAATATTATAAAACCTCAAAAAATAAGAACAACTTAAATAAATACCCAACTAGCTACTTATAGCACGTTTGCAACAGTCTGCAGTTAGCTCAGTTGTTTCAACTGTAAATACTAGTGTAATTTTATTTGTGAATAAAGGCTTCTGCCATGTTTAAAAAAAACTATACATAAACATAATAAACGTATAAATAATATATACATACAAGGCATATAAGTAACAAAAATATACTACATAGATACATAATAAATAGATAGTAGAGATAAACAATTCAAAAAATGCACTAGCGCGTAAAATCATTTATTTCAAAATTAAATATACGAAACAAGTGGCAGATGTCCCTGGTTTCTGTTTTAGTTCAGTTTAAACTGTATTACAGATAACCAGTCTTCCCTCCTACACATGGTTTCTAATTAAATTATGAAATAAGCAGGGAACAATATATTAAAAGTAACAAACACTACACAATACTTACTATATAAAAACAAAGGTAACTACAAATAAATTATCAAATGTGGTAGAGACTATGACTTAATACAAAATATGTGTGCCGAGCACTATAATATTTATAATTTTCCGCTCACGTATTATTATAATTAATAACTAAGGATAGGTTAAGCTAGCCAAGCATACAGAAACTATTTAATTTAATTTTGCAAAAAGTTTTTATATTTGGTCATAGTCGAGCATGATTAACCAATCTATAATTGGTTTCATTTGCGTGACGCAAGCTGTCCTGTATTGCCAACTTTTTATACAGATTATTGTTAGTCGGCGACGAGTAATGGTAGCCCCTCCGTGCAAGGGAGCTATTGATACTGGGAACTGGGCATTTATTAATCCTTTAATCAGTCAGCGGTAATTTTGGAATCGTTTTCTTGTGGTATCTTCGGAGGCACTCAAGTATGTATAATTTTCTGACAGATACACAGCACCGATTATACAGATCAGAGGTAGAGTGCCTAAAAGGAAGTGGCATAGAGACTTTTAGTAGAGTACGCTGTGCACGCTCTAGCTTAATCATGTATCTCTTAGCTGCTCCACCCCAAGAACATATGCAATATCCTATAACGCATTCGGCTAGCGCTTCATACGGTTGAATGAGAAGCTTGTGATCCGCCACCGAACGAAACTGTTTGAAAACGTAAATCAATCTTCGTATACGTTTGGAAACCATTTCAATATGGGGCCCCAGGTGAGTTTAGTGTCAATCATAACCCCGAGATATTTGAGAGACTCCTCATAAACCAGATTATTACAGTTACACATAGAGTTAGACGTCAATGATCTGTTGCAAGGAAATGTGTGCGCCACAATTTTATAGTTACTCGGAGGCTTACTAACATCGGTTTTTCTAAAGCATAAGTACTTCGTCTTCAGAGTATTTAGCAATAAAAGGTTGTCTTCTAGCTATGAAGACAAGACCACTATTGTTTTTTGTTATTATAGTGCGTAACCCCACACTAAGGGTAATTTCTAAAAAAAATGGCATTTTTTAGAAGACCACTATTCGTGCGGTAAACCGCACTGGCCAGGTCTTGTAGTGGGGCTTGGGTATAGATTTGAAGATCGTCTGCGGAGAGATGGTAGGAGATAGAATTAATAAACAATGCAAATAAAAGTGGAGATAAAACGCCGGCTTGCGGGACACTAGCATTGGTGTTGCACCAGGACGAGAAAGTGTCGTCAGTTCGAATCCGCTGCTGGCGCGCCTGCAGATAACTGCGAAACCAGCCAGTCGCCGATGTAGATGTTTTAATAAAGCGCGTAAGTCCAAGAATGATTTCGAAATCTAATGTTGAAAGTATTGCTGAAGTCAAGTAAAGTAAGAATAGTTAGATGTTCGTTTTCCATTTCCGATCTGATATCATCAGTGATCTTGACAAGGGCAATAACAGTACTGTGACCGGGACGGAAACCAGACTGGAACGGATTAAGGAGGCTATAAGAAGAGAGAAACGAACTGAGTTGGCCATGACCAATGCGTTCTTTGGAAAGGAAAGAAGGAATAGATATCGGCCGGAAATCTGAAAAGCCTATGAGCCTCCTTCCACACCGCCGGAACGGCTTCGGAGAAAACAGAAAAATTAAGGTGACTTATCATGGGCAATACCTCCACAATAATAGGAGTGATCGTGTTACGACCGATATTGTCACCGCCCATGGCATTGGAGGATGTGGAAAAAATGCTCAAATCACATGCGGCGAATGGACTAATACTAAACAAAGGATAGTCAGGAATAGGCAAGGAAGAGAGATAGTTGAGAGTTTTGACATTTAAATCCACGTTGGATGTCGACAAAAAGTGAACGATATGAGAATCAATATTAATATTAGATGCACACGCATCTTGACGTGTCTTGCCAATTCCCAAAGTTCTTAAAATTTTCCAGGCTTTAGATGGATCAGCATTTAAGAGTGAAGAGTGAATATAGCGGCGTTGAGAATCCCTACACAAGGATGGGATTCTCCATCCTTGTGTGTTGGAGGGATTCTCAACGCCGCTATATTTTATAAAAATCGCTGAAATAGGAATTTCAGCGATTTTTAGCGAGATGATACTTTTCCTTGTTGATATCATTAGCACATCGTTCTCGTCATCATCTCGCTCTGGCAGCTGCCTTCATGTGCATTAGCACATCGTTCTCGTCATCATCTCGCTCTGGCAGCTGCCTTCATGTGCATTAGCACATCGTTCTCATCATCATCTCGCTCTGGCAGCTGCCTTCATGTGCATTAGCACATCGTTCTCGTCATCATCTCGCTCTGGCAGCTGCCTTCATGTGCATTAGGGACTTGATTTCGTCCGTGATCCACGGAGCTGGCAGCTGCTTTATTTTGACCAAGCGGATAGGTGCTTGAACGTCAAACAAATTTGCAAGAGTCGAATTAAATTCTTTCACTTTCACAGGTGTCCCTGAGTGATAATCTACCATAGTTCCACGTGTCAAGAGCCGCGTGCTGCAGCTAGATCACTACTGTATTTAGATAGTAACAATAACGATTTAGATCTCAAAACAGAAAGATATCAAAAGAAAGACTTCTGATTTTTGTGGATAAAACAAAACGTCTGTAACTCGAATGAACTTTGCTCAGCAGAACAAACACACGACCGCAGCGCCGCCACAGAAGAGACAACTCATTTCAGAATGTTTGCTCGCCCGCGGTGGGACAAGTTGGCTCTTTGCTGTTGGTACCACTGTCCCTGGCGTGTTCTGACCGGCTTTGGATGTTGGTACCTACTCGGGTGTGCTAGCTTTACTTTTGTTTTAAACACCTAAAGTTGTGGGAGAGGTAAGGAAAGACAAATAATATTAATGAGTCGTCGATTAAATTGTGGTACATATTTTCCCATTATTGAAATCTCGGTTTATTCAAGAGTTACAGTCTATCACTTAAAGTAGGTAATTGAGAGGGAATTTGTACCACTAGATCAGCAAACGTATCAGATTAGTCTGCATCAATCAATATTATCAATACCTAATCTTTGGCAAGGTTGTTTGAATGTTTAATGGCAGCATTACTCGCAAGTGAAGCCGTCTCGAAGCAACATCGTAAAACAATGAAACGTACATTTGTACCGAAACAGCGCATTACCTGCCCATAACATTATCGGTGCCATAAAGCTACCCGTTGTTCCAAATTCCAATAGCAAATGCTCGCAATTTTCTTTATTGCATCGTCGTATCACGGCCAGAATCACCAGAGCTGTCAGTGATTCTGTAACGGCCCTCTGCGGGACTGAGTTTGAGGGTGGTACGGGGAGCGGGGGAGTTCCATGTAATTCGGCTGTAGATAGGTTTCGTGAGCTCGTTCCGCGACAATTTTTTTGACCGAATTCGTTGCACGAGAACTCTATTTGTCAGGCAGGCCCCCGGGGGCCGCCGCCGCCGGGCCCCGGGCTGGGGCTGGGGCCCGCTGTGTATGATGGAAACGGGGCCTCGACGTCAGCATCAATTCTGATGTTATTCGAACCGTCTTCCCCTTTCTTTTGACGAATGACGCTAATAAATTTTATTGCGGAGTTGTCGTTGAAAGGTGGAGCTTTACAATTGCGTGGAGTTTTATTAATTTTATTTATTTTGTTATCGGAACGACTGATTCGATTACTCTTCTTCGTAATTCTCCACTCCTCTCCTCTCCTCCCTTTTATTTTGCCTGAAGCGTATGGACAACATGACTTTCTTATTCCTAAAAAAGTAACTTTATTACTAGGTACATTAATACAAGGTACTCGTTGTTAGGTACTCCATTATGATGATAGTAAAGTTAATAAAAGTTTTAACTCGGGGGTTTTATTTTAGTAAAATGTTGTATGCATAAAATTCAGTTGTAAAGCATGTGTCTACTTCTCGTAACATTAAGGGTCGTAAGGTAAATCGAAAAAATTTAAAATGCATATACAGTGCAGAACCATCTACGGCGGTCCTCTTTTTGCAGCTTTCCTTTTACTGCGTTTCCACTGGAGGATGTCATTTGCTGATCGACGGAAAATGTATCCGATTTTATTTTTCAAAATGTAACAATAACGTCTGGTAACTCCAATAATAGTTTATTGTGAATTCTTCAAAATAGGTAAATTGTATAGAACATTAATTGTAAAAAAAACTTTATCTACAGCTGCATTTAATATAATACTATAAAATTAAATGAATAATTCTGGGTTATAGACACAAGCTAAGAACTTGTGTTGCTAGATAACTGATATTCTTACTTAGATAATAACATAGGCACTATAGATTTTTATTTTTCATAGAACACACCCAGAAAAATCGGAAACAAATATCTGCATATCGTACAAAAAAAATTCTAGAAGCGGGAATCGAACCCGTTACCTCCGGCGTCGCAGGCGGACCTTTGCCTGCTGCGCAACAGAGATCGTCAATGTAAAGTTACCTACTAATCATGTTTTATTTCCTGCGAGCCACACTCCCGTGAATCCAGAAACGGTTTGCGGTCATTTTCCAACTCCGTAGATTAGTTTCCTAACTACATTACATTTTTACTCCCACTGAATACTTTGTTGTACAGATTTTGCAATCTAATTTCGTGCCTAAATACGTTAAATTAATGTTTCTTTTTCCTAGACTGAATTATTATTACCTTAATGTAACGAAAAAAGTTTTAGAACATCGCCGGCTGATTACATTATCGTGTCGTGTTGTCTCAAACAACTTGCTTGAGTGATGACACTGCTATTTTAGGATATGTTGTGGATATCAGCTCGATTCTCCTTACTTGAATACAAATTGTCACGGAAGTCACCAATAATAACAAGCTAATACAAATATTTTTAGTCATAACTTTAGATGGAGTTCACTTGTTCATTTTTAATTGGTTATATTCGGTTAACAAACAGCTTTACACACTTTCTAAATAAAGTTCACTTTAATATTATAAATACGAAAGTTTGGATGGATGGATAGATGGATGGATGTTTGTTACCTCTTCACGCCAAAACTACTGATCATCAGATCGAGCTGAAATTTTGCATACAGGTAATTCTAATCCTAGAATCAAACATAGGCTACCTTTTATCCCATAAATCAGTTCCCATGGGATAGAAACAACCTCAAAACGTTTCCATAGAAACAACGCGTGCGAAGCCGCGGGCGGAAGCTAGTACATAATAATTCATAACCATTTATGTGTCCTCACATCCTCACCTCACCTCCGCACCCTATATTAGTCCACTGCTGGACGCAGGCGTCCCCAGATAAGCGCCTTATTGACTTTTATCTCATGGTGTGTGTGTGTGTGTGTGTGTGGTGGTAGTGCCCCTAATCTCCTACCTGGGCATGCGGGTTGGTGATCGCAATTCGGTGGTAGAATTGTTCTATAGGGGGATATCCCTTAGACGCCTCTTATGACACCCTCGGGAAGAGTTGTCCTCGCATGTTGTCATAAAACTGTTCTCATAATTTGTGGTCCCTTGAGAAAATAAAGTGAACTTGACTACCTGCAGTCAAAGTAAGCTAAAAAGTGCGGCAAGGTGAAAACAGGGCGCTAGGGCGTTATGGCTCATTAAGGGAGACCTATCTCCAGCAGTGGACTAATATAATGATGATGATGAGGGAAAGTTTAACATTTGCAAAACAATAATGAACAAGCATTAAACCAGTTAACAAAATTTCAGTATTACTTCCCTTGTGTCACCCACTGCGAAGAGAAAGGCCTTCTTTTACTTTTGACCCCATAATTTGCTCACGCTGTAGCACCGGCACGGTGTTTATTTAGAAAAACACTAGACTTAATACTACTTTATTTGTGTTATTCTGTTTGTGATGTGATTTTTCTGTTGGGAGTCCATAAATAAATAAATAAATTTATGCCAGCCTCCTCAGCCCTGTGTCTCTCGCGTGAGAGTCGCACATCTAGGCGTGCCAAGTTACTTAATTCCACAACCAACAAAAGTAAAAAACCGATTGTGGCATCTCTTGTACAAAGCAATAAGAATATTCAAACAGACGTCCAATTAGAGATTCTAAATTGATAACCAACCTCGTTAATATTCCAAAGCTGGCAGCATCGCAGATAAGTCCATTCAACCAAAATATTAACTTGTAATCCTGAAACCCCACAGTGGATTAATAGAGAAATTAATGTAAGACGCTCCACTATTACGTAGGGAAATTGAATGTTGTAAAGGCATGCTAATAAACGTAGAGTGGCCATCTCGAAAACTTAAATGTATAGGTAGGTAGTTAAACTCGCTTCCACCCTTGGCTACCAGCGCTTTCTTCCGGGATAAAAATGTAACCTATGTCCTTCTCCGGGATACCTTATATGTACATCCTTGCCAAGTTTCAGTCAGATCCATTCTGCATGAGATGTCTAGCTCAGCTTTAGAGGTTTATGTCATCCATTTATGCGTAGGAAAGGTAATAAAATGTTACAATCACTTGCTTTGTATACCTAATATAAAGTTAGCTAATATAAAGAATATAAAGTTACTTTCACTCGCTTTGTATACCTAAGTACTATAGATACACGCAATCACATCACTCACACTAATATTATAAATGCGAATGTTTGAAGATTTAGATGTATGGATGGATGGATGAAGTATTCCCATTTAGGCACCGATTTTTAGGGTACCACATTTACGGCACCTACTTTATTCCCAGTTAGGGCACCCACAAAAAGTAGTTTCTAGTGATGGGCTTTTGTTATAACTGAAACTTTTGCAATTAGATCTTCATATAAGATAAGCATATAATATAGTTTTAGAACTACGTAAAAGTACTTAAGATCCGTCGTTAATTTTCAAAGGTTCTGTATCGAAAGGTTTTTTATAAACATCCAGTGACAAGAGCTGCTAATATTCTACTCATCGATATCTTCGTTCTTCTGAGGTCGAGATCTACATTTCGGATGACAGCTATCAAACTTCAAATCATGGGGAATTGACCACCCCAGAGCACTAGTTTCTGGAGGTAAATTTTAGCTACGACCCTACTTATCTTCAAATAGATTTGCGTTAAATAAATTAGCTTTAATTTTATACATAAATAATGAACGTAGGTACGTTGTTTGTTACCTCTTCACGTCAAAGCGACAACCGAAATTTTGAACAAATGTAGCTTTTAGACTGAAATCAAACATAGGCTACTTTTTATGCCACTAAACGGTTCCCATGGGATAGAAATAACCTTTAAACATTTCCATAGAAACAACGCGAGCGAAGCTGCGGGCGGAAACTAGTCTGATCATACGAGGTTGTGTGGCGCACAAAGTCTTGTATAAAGATTTAAGTAAAGAAGAACTTGTATGAATAATAGCCGCAAAGGCACAACGCAGAACTGACCACTCGCATAATAGCCCTGTAAATCAATACCGAAGATCCTGAACAAAGGTCTCCAGTATCTAGAACTGGGATAACGGCCCGCATGTTGATAGCAGCCATTAAAATAGATCACTCTGGAGAAATATTGCGCGCGTCCATCTCCCTATCTCAGTGGGACAATAAGTTTCTTGTGTCTCTTTAACAAGCCTTTACTAAAATATTACTCCGAGACTCTCAAGATGGCGACTGAAGTTTGCAAGTTGCGAGAACGGAGTAGAGGTGGAGGGAAAACTGGAGAAAATTGCTTGGAAAATGTGATATCGGATGATGAAATTATTGTTTCCGACGTTTCCTTATTAGAAAATAATGAACTGATGAAAAATAAATGTAAGTTCTTTTTAAGCTTTTGATACTTTTTCCTCAAATTTAATGACGAATTTTTTACAAGACAGGGTTACAAGGGTTTCCTCAAGACGTTGCTAGTTAACGGTCATCATTGTTACCCGTGGCTTGACTTTTATTCGAATTTTCTCTGAAAACTTACTATAAATATACTGTAATATATCACATCACACTAATATTATAAATGCGAAATTTTGGATGGATGGATGGATGGATAGATGGATGGATGGATGTTTGTCACCTCTTCACGCCAAAATTACTGAACGGATCAAACTTTCGCATTTATAATATTAGTGTGATGTGATAAACACCAAATATGTATACTATAATGTATACTATAATATATAAACTATATTATACTATAATATATTTGGTGTTTTGTTTTATATAAACAACCGATTGGAAATTTGAATACTCTTATCAAAATTCACATAGGTTCTAAATGGCACTTTTAATTGTTTGTAGGTGTACCTTCACGGACCGCCATGGCTGCGGCTAGCACGGGGCCGTGGTAGACGGCACAAACTTCGGGAGGTCTACACACATACCCAGGAGTGCGTACAACCGGCTGCGGGTGATGATAATGGTGATAATCTATATTCCAGGTACACAAATAAATAGTGGCTTCACCGACTGTTGGTCGAGAGGATCAGCTATCCGATCTGATCGAACAGTATGATTAGCCTGAGTCATTAGGCCGCTGCGCTTCAGGCGGATCCGGTTAATCCGCTGATGGTGATGTTTGCGAATAATTCAATACGGTGTGAAGCCGATACCGTAATTAACGGCGTTGTATTCACGTTTCCCGTCAATTGCTGCTATAGTTGCTATAATAACAAGCGCGAGAGCTAATCGCTAACCACCAAACAGCATACAGTACTACGTAAGACTAGTCACCTGCTCCGTTGTGCGAGTGGTGCGAGCTGTGTGTGAGAAATAATAATAGCAACTTATAAAAGAACAACGTACGATTTCGAGTGTGCATTTATTTTTCGTAAGGCTGCTAAAGCTGCCAGTTTTATTTTTTCACTTCCTCCTACTCTCCGCTTGCGTACCGTTTACGCACTGTGCTAGCTTGTGTGTGATCAGTTTGCTTATTGAGCTGTTGAGCAGTTTGCTTTTTTTGAATATGCGAACGTTCTGAAGAGTTTTTTGGGCAATGACCAAAGCCTTAAAAATGTTTTTTTAGCATATTTCACTATTGCGAGTGCTATTCCCGGATCAATTCAATATAAATAAATTCAATATTTCAGCTAGATCTAAGCCACAACTGTAAACACAGCGTAATCACTTCGTTAGCTTCGTTTCATTTAGTTTTTTGTATGAATATGTATATGAAATATAATAAGTAAATGAGTCGAGGAGCACACACGTCTCGAGCGGGTGTGAAGCTTATTAGCGAATGCAGGCTCGTGCCAAAGCTAGATTATTGTTAGCCTGGCTCTGGGCACAGGCCACGGGACGTTCGCAGCGCGGTCACTCGAAAGTTATGTTGGATATGGTTCTAGTTATTATTATACGTCTGCATTGTCTTACTGCGGGCAACAGCCTCGCTTCCCATTTTCCTCGTTTACTATGTAGCTAGTAACGTCACGGGACAGAAACTGAAAGTGGCACAGCTAACTCTTCCCGCCATCTCTATCGCGGTCTGCCGCAAAACACAATAACGCTCGATTATACAACATTATTTGTTTATTACTCTGGACCAAAACGATTGGATTGCCAAACATTTTTACTATTTTTGCAGTCTCCAACAGTCAACAGTTTTTTGTAATGTTGTATACATCAACCTTATATAGAATTGGGTACAATAAAATAATACGGGGGGCTTAGGTTAAAAATTTAATGCATATAAAGTGTAATACTTATAACAAATCATCCTATATTATTGACATAACCAGTGTGCCTTCAGCGCTTACGGTGAATAAATGAGTTTGTAAGGAAATGTTCCTACATTCAACATGAGCTGGTTACTCCACATAAACTAGACCAGCTGTTCCGGCATCCGCACGAGGTATCTGCGCTGATCGCTTGGCCCGCGCCGCTGGCACCGACTGCACTCCCAAACTTCTGCTCATTTCAATTTGGTCTCGTGCTACCTAATTACGTTGTGTTTCTGCAATTGAGATTTAGAACTCGTTTCCGTTACTTATTTTAATTAAATTGTGGTTGGATGCTATAGAAAATAAAAATCAGCAAAAAATAAATTCTCATTTTTTTTTTGCTGAGATTTTTAAAATCCCTTGCTATTAGCCCCAAAACTCAATCAAAGAACCTAAAAGCTCGTTGAAATTAGTTAAACAAGACTTGAAATAAACAATGTGCAACTAGCCGACCGGTGAGCACACCCAGCCGAGTACAAATAACTACCCAAGTACGGCAAATAGGTGCTCAAGTCTCCAACTTTGCACATAAATACAATCCCCGCTCGTCGGTCGTACGGTCGTACCTCCACAAAAGTCATGTCCAACGTGTTAATGAAACTACGTTTGAAACAAGAGCTCTTCACTTTAGCGGTCCTATCCTTCATTAAAGGGTGGAGTGCCTCAAGGCAGCGTAATGGGGCCGGCGCTCCTCGCCCTTGTTATCATACGCCTTTGTGTTTCTCCACCTGCGTCGTTAGGGTCCGCATGCGGCATTGTGTGCACAATTAGTTAACTGAACAGTTTTGATACAGTTTGTTCGATTGTTTGCTTGTTATGCAGGTCTGTCCGCCTGTGAGCGGAGTTTCAATGAGCCGGTGGCGGGCGGCTCGGGAGTGCTTTGTGTTTGTGCTTAGTTACTGAGCACTGTTTTAGAAGCCGCTGCCGCAATACCTGCTACAATTTCATGTGATTGTGCAGGCAATGTATTTATCAAGAGTACCGCACGTGCTAGCCACTTCGATGGTTAACTGTACAATTTGGCAGCCTTTCGAATGTATCCATTACATTCTGTTGTGAAATGAAGCATTAACCCAGCAAATGAACGGAAAATATTTATCTGTAAAATTATTTGAAAAATCATGATGTGGAAACTGACGCTATCCATGATTGTATGCCTGCAAACATGAAGCAGTGGGGGTTAAAAGAATTTAAAATAAAATGAGCAAACAAAACATTTAGATGTATATTCAGTTACTGGAAACAAATAACGGTCAAATCTTCAAGCGAAATATTGTCCAGATAAATTTTTATCCGGAACGTGTTCCGGATAACAATTGGTGCAAACATTGTCTAGGCATTTCTGAGAACCAGACTTCGGTTGCTCAAATATTGCCTGCATTGGTTCCAGTTAACAATTTCTTGGAAGTACTCCTTGAAAAGCGACGTGTATCATTCAGCTCCAACAATATGTAATTGATTGTTAGGCGCTCTTTCTGAAAACTGAACAAAAGTGAACCATCACGGCTCGGAGCACTTACGCTAAGCGTGTGTACTCGGCTCCAGCCGACATCAGTCATGTTGACGGTTTATCAAATAGTCTATCGTCTGGGTTTTCACTTCTTTCGTATGTCACCAAGCAAACACATACCGTTTCTTTTGTTTAAAATTGTTCGAAGGGTTGTGGCAATTTTTGAAATTGGTGCATTTGTCCTATACTCCGAGCGTAAATCCATCAGTTCACACATTTTCCATCTGTTTCCATTCCATTGCCCGGCGCAAGCATCCCTCGACCCCCCTCCCGGCCTCCTCACACTCCAGCGATAAAATAAATAATCTCGCGATGATAGAACCTCCGTGTCAATAATTTATTATTTTCGTTTCCTTTTAAAACGATGCCATTAACGCCGTTGAGTGCTCCCTTTGGCTCGGATATTCCTCTCGAAAAGAATTTTCTAGATCCACATTAACGTGAGAATGTCTAAATTTTCATCTCACGGATCGGGCTTTTTGCAAATGGCGCTTATCAAATTTCTGGAAAGAATCGAGACAACGCCTGTTTGATTTCAATATCAAATTATCGCCTTTGGATGCTACAAAACAATGTTGTTGCTTCAATATTTTAGGCCTAAGTGGATTGAGGAAATTTTGTGTTGTTTTTGTTCAACCCTTGTAAAACAAGGAGCATTGAACGCAGAGAGCGCAAAACGAACCTAGCGCCTGACTTGATTTGTACAAATCCTTATAATATCGTAGTTAGTTCAAAAGCCGAGACAGCTGGGGCCCACGGCTGCTCTGCTGCTCTGGCGGAGCGGAATAATCGTCGGCAATTTGGTGTATTGCATTACCGGTGTTCGATAAAGAACATCCAGAGGGCGTAATGAGCGGCGCACAAAGGGCGGCGGGTGAAAGGCCGCGGTGCCGTTACGATCTGTAGTGCTTCTTATAAAACGTCGATTGCCTTTCGACGGGGCCCATTGTACTAAACCCTAAAATGCCCCCGAGCCTTTCCTAGTGCGTGGAGCCATTATCGCTGCCTCTTTTTGTCCCGTCGTCCCCTTTTTTGCAAGACAGATACGAACGGGTAATAATTGAAGCTTAAACCTTTTGTAACTGTCGTTTTGGATTTTAATGCGATTTCGGCCCTTTCAATTGCTGCTTTGATTTCGTTTTGAGGATTCGATTGTATCTCTTGTCAAATGGCATTCTAATTCGGGGATTCCTTCCCGATCTAGCCTCTTAGCGAAGAGCCGTGATTACTGGAATTTAAAGGTTTATCCGCTAAACAATTCTGTTTCACCCTGTTGAATAATCGAGAGCATTTTTGTAAAATCAGATGAATGTTAATCTCTAAAATAACTGCGCGAAGTGAACTCGAGAGACTTGTAAACTCTCAGCGATAAAACCGATCGGAAATCTTTCAAGCAGCATCCAAGTTAAGTGCTTAGTCTTAAGGAATCAGACTGGAAGGCTTAAATCACTCCGATTCAAATGCTTTGTGCTTTTATCAGGATTATTTGTTCGCTCAAAGAAGACGGATTTGGAAAAATCCAGCTGTCGACAAAACATCAAAACAGATAAGTATTGAAAAGATGGAGAGAATTAATCAAAAATAATACTCGGGTGGGTCGGCGACACAATAGCTGATCCGGAGCCAGCGCGGGGCGAAGACGCTCGACAATAAATGGAAATGAATAGACATCAAGACATCTTTATCTACAAAAGATCAACAAAACGAATTTGGAATCTGGACGGGAATCTCGTCCGCCTGCAAATGAACCTGCGGAACCCGCGGCCGGGATTAAAGAGATCTGAGGGCGATCTGAATGCCGTTTCGCTTTGCACTTTTTGGAGTCCGTTTCGAAAACGAGAAACAGCCATTTTCTTAACAAACTGTGATGTTTTTTGTACAGTTTGCTTTCTTTAACTTTGTATTCGTTATGAACGTCTTATAAATGAGAGCAAAACTGAAAACCTTTCTTCCTAACCTACTTGAACTTTCCAACTTTCATGTGGTCTACGAGACAAGAAGGTTTGGGGACCTTTGCAATAAATTAATTACCTATGTGATCCCTCTTCCCCTTCTCCTGACCTTATGTGACCTCAACAACGTAGATCTCTCCGTCATTCTGTGTAACTCGTACGGAGGAAAGTCACTTGACTTTCCAAGCCCTGCAGCTTGGAATAGCGGTATTTTCAAATACCGGTTCGACTAACCTTGACGTGGTACCGGTACATCTTGGATATCGATATAAATTATATAGTTTTTTTTTTTAGAACCGTTACCATTAGAATTAGTGCAATATCGGTATTTTAGGAATGGTTCAACTTCACCCAAAGCGCTGACAAATGGTGTCTTGCTTAATTCTATAATAGGTCAGGACAATCAACCATGAAATGGTTATTGACTAGGTATCAAAGCAGAGATATCATCAACCTTTGTGTGGATAGCCCGAATATCGTGTAAAATGATGTTCTCCTAGCCGAATCTTCGGCCACGGCGCGGCGGCCAGTCTCAACGGATACAACCCGGTGCGCAGGACATTTATTGTGCCAAAGTGTGTGCGCAAACACAAGTGCACTATCTATGCCCTCACTCACATAATCCAATGGGATGGCAGACTGACACGACCGGGGAGAGGTCAGGTGTAGTACCAACGGCTTAACGTGCTTTCCGAGGCACAGGGTTGTAACATTGCCAACTTCCTGACTCTGGACTGTCATTGGATTTTTTCTAGGTCCGACCCAGAATTCGAACGCGTGACCTCATTTTCAACCGTGTATATTGTGTATAATATCCTGTACTCGTACGAAGTAAATTGTGCACATCGCACCTATTAGGTTAGTAATAGTATCCAGAGGCCCGAGGTGAAATTAATTTACGAGTTAATAACGGCGTGGAGTCGGCATGACGCGTGCGCTGCGGATGTTGCTCAAATGAAATTCCTGGAGGCTGGAGCGGCCGCTGGAGGGACAGCTCGGACGGTCCTGGATCATTTCCTGGTTAAGTTAATCAAATTAGTGTGATAGGCATTTATTAACCGACTTTTAAAAACTAGGAAATAGATAGATAGATACATATACTACACGTTACCTTAGCTGTTTACTGATACAAAACACCTTACTTACCAAATAATAACAATAACAAGAACGAGTGAATTTATTTATTCAATATTTTTTGTGTACTTATATTGCTTTACAGTTCATGCCTATTTCTGAGAAAAGTTGCAAATCAACTTTTCTTAGAAAATCAATCATTGCTACTATGGTTTCTATTGCTAAACAAAATTCAGGCGTTTATGTTATGATTTGAAACCTTAGCAAAATCATTTTCCCTGCGTTATTACTTGATTAAATATTGTACATGACGCAGTCACCTTCGTTTGAACTTCAAACGTCGCAGAATCGTCCATAGATGAAACAACTGTACATAGTGCGTGTGACACTATACGTGCACGGAGAGATTGGTAGATTGGTTTCGTTCCTCCATCTATAGTTTTGCTCATCAAAGGTAAAGACTAAATGCCAGAATGTGTCATTCTAAGACGACACCATAGTTATGGTGAAATATTCAGTAGAGTTAGGGTCCTGGTTGGACCTCACCGTCATCATCATTTCGGCCTTTCATAAATCCATATCTGGATGTTAACATGTAAGTGAATATAATAACTCGTTGAGCCCATGGGTACAACATTGTTTCTCAACTATTCAGTCACATCAAAGCTAGCGGCACCTACTACCTAGGCACAATACCGCCCAGTAATATTGAACCTAGGTACTAAACCCGATCGCCTGGCTTAGTTAATATCTAAGTAGTACCTGAAACAGCGAGCTCCGAATTCCATAATATTCAATTAAGGAAGTTGGCCCCCGTTTCCGATGATAGGGTGGATTTCCCGACTGAGTCAGCGAGCCTGCGGTTGCGGTACTATAACTAGGAGATACTGATCCCGAACTGGTATTGTTTCCATGAATACCCTGTTTTGGAAAGCCATTAAATAATCTTATGAAAATGGGAGAAACTGGTTGATTGTTTGAACTTTAGTGGCGGCTTCTTTTCTTACTAATTGGAACAAAGTGGATTCTTTCAGTTGCTTTTTTCTTCAAAGCGTGGACGACCTAAGATAAAGAAGATATTTTATACTTGTTTTTGCTCGCAGCTTCGCATGCGTTGTTGCTACGAAATCGTTTACAGGTGATTTCTATCCCATGGGAATTGGTTTATGGGAGGAAAAGTATGCCTATGTTCGATTCCAGGATAAGAATTACATGCATCTTCAGCGCGATCCATTAAGTAGTTTCGGCGTGAAGAGGAAGCAAACATTCATCCATCCATACATCTAAAGATCCAAACTTTCGCATTTATAATATAAGTGATGTTTTTTGGATGGCAAGTCGTCATAGTATACCTTGACGTATCATAATAACCCATGTTATATTTTATTTATTTAAACCTTTATTGCACTGAGGTACAAAGGGTGGGCTTAATGCCGAGGCATTTTCTACCTGCCGGCCAAAAACACAATACATGTTTTTACTTTAATCACATTGTATTCCCTCCTGAACTCCGTTTAAACTCCGTCTCACGACGCGACCGCGTCTCCGAGAGATTAAAGGTTAGAGGTCATGCAGTCATCCAAGTGTTTATTCAAGTAACTTCAGTTCAGGAAGTTAATCCTTCAGGAAACTGGGCTAGTTCCCCTAATGCCTTAATTACTAACCGTTCGTTGGAAACAGACATCACGTTGCGGTCCCGTGTGCACTTGCCAACGTCTACATTGTTAATCTCTAGAATGCTCTAGAAACATACGAATTGCAACCTTTTCCACTAAAACTTAAGGTTCTAGAGAAAATTTTAACTGGACGATTATACATAGAACTGTTTGTTTGGTATTTCAGCATTTTTAAGTACATTCATGCCCTGAACATTGCGGTTAAGGCGCATGTTCGCATACTTGCCAAGGAAAATTGGTGTACACAACAAGACTGTATTGTGAACCTTGAGTTGTTACGATAGAGCTGATTTTAATTTGTGCTACAATACCTTTAGGAGCTCTTGACGGTATCTTTTGGTGCATGTTCTCATTACCTGCAAATAAAAGTAACATTTTGTTAGTTTAATTTACGGTCAGCGCAAACTTTCCATCGTTCGGGAAAGATAAGCATTCGTGATGGAACGTTCGTTTCAGGTATAGTAATTCTAAACTTACTCGTTTCTAGAATCTTAGACATTTTATATAAACAAAGGGGTTACAAAAGCAAAGAAATATTTTTGTAAAATATTTTACGACCATGGATCACGGAGCAAATCGCAAAAGTTCGAAATAAATTTTGGTTATGAAAGCTTTAATTTCGTTCATCATTTTTATTCATCTCCTGTCCGTTATAGAACTCTAATTTCAACCTTTTTCGATGCGCGTATGCAATTATGCGTTTTTGAAACCTGCATTTTTGTTTTAGTGATTACCGCGTTTTTTTCTATAATTATTATCAGGTTGTCAATGTCATTTTTGACGTTTCCCAGTAAATGCTGTGCTCGGAATTACTGATCCGATGCTGTTGTAAATTATTTCACTGATAGAAAGCGTTTTATTTAAAGTTTAACCCTCGGTCAGTCGCGCGTTTTTTCTTTACGCGGTTAGTCGCATGGGGTTTCTGAAGACCCCAAAAATAAACAGGCTAATAAACACATTTTTCTTAAATATTTCCTAATTTTCTAATAAAGTCATTGATTATTAACTTTATAACAATAAAACTACAAAAAATTGCCTAAATATTATTGTTTTTTGCTGCGCTAAACTGACAGTCCAAAAATAGGAACATAAATTTTCTTCTTTGTAATCATAGTCATAAAAAAAATGTTTTAACCCTACTAAATGAAAGAATGTTTCTTTTTAATACATTTTGATGCGATAACGCTTGAATAACGAAGACTTTTACGTAAAATTAGAAATTCTCTAATAAAAAAAGTATAAACTTTTACCAATTGAAGTCAGACAATTTTTTACTAACTTTTTTTTGAACACAGTCATTACATGCATATTTAGTATGTACTGGGCGTGTGTTATGCAAAAATACCAAACGGATTTAAATTTTCAATCTGTTTGTCTTGGACAATGAACACAACGCTTTTTCAAAGGAACGAAATTGTTTTCATTGGGTTGAACATTCTAAGAGGAGGTAAAAATAGTCTCATTGTCTGTTTCGATTTTAGAGCCAAAGTTGAAAAGGTGGCCCGCGATCGCAATTGTGGATGATATAATTTGAAACCCATTGTTTTTTAAAAATATTTCACGTTATTTTGTTATCCGAACTCACAGTAATTCACGCGGGTATACCGCTTTATTTATTTATTTTTCATTTACATTATTTACAACCAGCTCTAAGTGCGACGTTGTAGTTTTTCGTACATTTTATAAGTTAATTATATCAAAAACAGAAAAAAAATCGGGAAAACACATGTTTCAAAAGAAATAGAACAATATATTTAGCTTCAATTTTACTCACGCGGTTAGTCGCGTGGGGTCTTTCAAAGCCCGTACGCGCAAAACACTTCTATAACTCACAGTGCTTGCACGCGAATTAAAGTAAGCGATGATTCGCGGCCACTATAATCCAACTTAGGAGGGTACACAAAATATTGAACGGCTGGGATAGTTTAAACTGTTTAAATTTTTCATTTTTGTAACACCTGGGCTTTTAAAGACCCCACGCGACTAACCGAGGGTTAATAGTTACTAAGTGATCGAATCCGCGGACATAAGCTGGCTTTTTATTCCTTTGTACAGTTGGAGGTACTGACACGTCCAAAACATAAATATTATAGTTATATCTGTAACCATATCATAAGAACTATTTAAACACATAGTTGTAAGCTGGCTGAGGAACAGTGCAACGGTATTTAGCACGTGTTCCGGAACAGTTCACGTGCCGTAGAGTTACGGCGCGGCATAGTTACGGTCGTTACGGTCTGTTCGTATGTAGATCAGAGGCAGACCTAAATCCGTCGCAGACACATTAGCGCGGCAGAACCGAGGGCGGAACCCCTCACAGGGAACCTAACACGGAAACTATTGTACTTATGCACCCCACAGGGAAACAGAACAGGGAAATATGGTAAAGCCAAACTGCCGCTAGTGGGTAGTGGGTAGATGAGCCACTAAATGCTGGTTTTCCATAATACACACTTTTCAGTCAAATTACTTATTTAGTTTGGAATGTTTGACGTATCCAAGTGTCCTGTATGGTCAACAGGAAATAAATCAGTTTGAATTAATTTTGAAAGGTATCGAATAGTTTCGCTTATCAACAGTTTTAGCCACTACATGGTACTATAAGTTGTATGTAAAATTAATTAATACCTATTCAATGAGGATTTTTATGGGAACATAAATGAATAAATGGTGTATCAGTCATGTGGTTCCCCTAACACAAGCTCTGCTACGGTTACATAGTTAATACCTTCGTAGTTAGTTACCTACATAATTTTATAAATAGTAGGTACATCTAGAAATGTACCTTTGACCTATGTTCTTAGGTAGTGCACCTACCTATACGTAAACTTAATATCCCAAAAGATCTCTGTAATTTTAAATACCAACTTAATTAAGTCCCTATCCTTGTTCGAGATTAAGATCTATTGCCATACCCTACCTGACTTAAAAAACTGTAATATTTTTGTATTGCAATAAAAATACTGAATAGTACAGACTGTAGGGATATTATTATATTTATTATTGTATTTAGTTTGTAGATGAGTACACTCTGTACATTGTTATTATCTAATTCTGATGCGTAATTGAATATATCATTATCTCGTCAATCTAGATCAAAACAGAGCCTGTTAAGGGCCTAATGCATGATTATCAAGTCTCGCCGTCAACATCCACAAATTGCGCCTCCACTACAAACACGCTTGTTTGCGAAACCACATCATTTTGCTGCGAGTACAAACTCAATTCTACGCAAACTTTACGTAATTTCGTTAGACATTATCTGGTTGGAGAGGAGCCTTTGAATTTCTTTTGTGTAATTCAGTTTGAGTGAGTTTTTATTAGATTGTTTAGTGGAGCTAGTGTTTCTTTTTTGTTCAACATTGTCGTTGCTGCATTATGGTTCAGATTTTTTTGGCCGAGTTCAAAATGATGTTAATAATATTTATTATCCCTGCGTGATGTGATAAATTCAAAGAAATAACCATGACGGAACCATGTCAATATAATGTATTTGTGAAAACTTGTTGTACACTCATAGAAATATCAATCGATTCCCTTTGATTCGATTTGATCTTCAACAAAACTCCAAGATAGTTGCAAATATTATCAATAAATAAATTGAAACAAATTGTCAAACATATCCTATGTATAAAGGCTTACTTCTAAATATCAGATTATCTAGAGGATAAAAGAGCTTGGGACGATTTTTGCTCCAGCTCGGAAACTAACACCCTAACAAGGTAAAGGTTTCTTGTTCGTTACTTTACCTTAAAAAGATTGAAGTGAACAAAAAATCAAAGTGATTACATTATTTCCTAGTTTTACTTAAGTAATTTGAATTCTTGTGACGACGTGTGCAAGAGTCCTGTAAGGTCTAAAGGAAATAAAGCACTATGATAGTTGATACTCGTAATATCAGATTTTATAGTCTGTAGTAGCAATAGGTGAATTAAGGCTCGGTCAACCTCGGCCAATAAGTAACATAAAGTTTTGTTTCACTTTTGAAACAAAACTTTATGTTACTTATTGGCCGATATTATTATGATGATTATAATTATTATTATTATGTTACTGATTGTTATTGTGTTCGGTCTTTTTAGACCGAACACATCTAAGGTTTTTTTTGTTATTATAGTGCGTAACCCCACACTAAGGGTAATTTCTAAGAAATCAAATAACATCGCAAAAATTTTCGACTTCGACGGGACTTGAACCCGCGTCCTCCCCTCAGTACGGGGATGTGATAACCAACTACACCACGAAAAAAACCTTAGAATTAAGCTACGCGACACCTCTCGTCAAACGAACTAAATGTAACTTTAGTCTTTGAACAGGATTGGATAAACTTCAATGTTTCCCCTGTAGGTGGAGCTAACGGCGCGAAAAGACCGTAGGATGTCGCAGAGATTTTCGACTCCCACGTCACTTGACTTCGTGGTGTAGTTGGTTATCACATCCCCGTACTGAGGGGAGGACGCGGGTTCAAGTCCCGTCGAAGTCGAAAATTTTTGCGATGTTATTTGATTTCTACGAACACATCTAGTTCCGTATGTATTCAAAGAAAAGGTGCGATCGCCCTACCTAATTGCTTATTTACTAACTTTGATTCAAAAATTTTATTTTTGTTGTGACGCGTCTGGAGCAACCCTTAGAATCTAAATCTATTGGCTAAAGTTATATAAATCATATTTACATTCTAGTCCTTCGAAGATGGCAATAATATGATTTATACTTTCAATGAGCAACAAAAAAACGCTGAACAAATGGAAATTACAATTAAAGAACAGAAACAAATTAGAACTAGTATTACAAGAATTAAAACAGATGAGCTAACTGCAGACTGTTGCAAACAATCTAGAGGGAGGATCCTATCAATACCAATCGGATGAGTCTCCAAGACGCTGGCTGCATTGCCCCGCTGCGCGCTATACGGCAATGCTGGTGTGTTGCGCCAGATGCCTACTCACACTCAGTAATACATTCATCATCATCATCATCATCCCGTATACGTCCACAGCTGAACATAGACCTCCCCCAAACGAGCGACACAAGTAGCGCCCCCATCCATATACTCCTTGCGACCGCAAGTTGGGATGATCGGATGGACAGGCCATATAGCTCGCAGAACCGATAACCGTTAGGTATTAAAGGTTCTCGAGTAGCGACCGCCCCACTCGATGGACAATAATACATTACATAGATAAAACTATAATTTCCAGCAACTTACAGTCGTGGACGTAACTTTAAAGTTATCATAATAAGCTCCTAGAAACTTCTACTAAAGCCCGTGTTATGACAAAGACTGGCCCGGTATCTGTGTGAGATACAATCTACTCCGTGCATATAATTAGTTCGCTCTCGTCGCGCCCTCTAAAGTTACCCGCGTGACAAATAGACCACTAAATCACACCTTTATATGAACGGAATTGTAGCAGGATGTGACGTCACAGCTTAAGAATAATGTTGCCAGAATTTTAAGAAGAGTACAGTTAGTCAGTTACGCAATGTTTTTACTTCTTTGATGCAGTGATAGCCATTTGGGTTTTGAAAAATGCTGAGTCAAATGAACAGTAGCTATGCGTCTACAAAAAAAAAGTTTACTTCACAATTATTAAAATTGCTAGTTTTCCCATAAAATTGCGAGTTCTAAATAAGAATTAAAAACAAAAAAAATAACATCGTATTTTTAAATTATTCCTGCTGAACTAAAGCCTCCCTATTTCTAGTACTTTAAAATATTTAAGTAAGAGGATTACACAAATTCCAAAGCAGGAAATCCTAGAAATGGACCCGTCGTAAAATATTCTGCAGTTCTGGGACACAATGCGACAGCATTGCTTTGTGTCGAACTGCACATATTTGCATATTTCGGAGTTTCGTGTGAAAACACGCCGTGTAATAATGCTGTGTGAATGTGGCCAACAAATAACTGAAATAAACCGGCTACCATAATTCCGGATTCTAAAGTTCTATTAGCCGAAATTAACTGAGCCCGCCTTGTGTAGAGATAAATAGATTTAGGTATAAAATGTACGTTTCCAAAATGGGGAAAGCCACCGGCTCCTGAAATACAGCTCCTATAGGTATACCACCCAACTGGCGGATTTCTGTAGAACCTTGTCACAATAAGAAAACAATCGCCAAACAGTAACAAACAGTGACAAACGCCACTTTTGGCGTGGCATGGTTCTACAGCGACCCGCCAGTTGTGTGGTCTACCTATAGCTATGTAGTTCAGGAGCCTATTTATTTTATAATTTTGTAACTCAGGTAGAGTCAAATAAATCTTGACGCACGTTATCTCTATGCACAAAATATTGTACAAGTTTTTTAGTTATCTGTTAATACTCACTCTGAAAATTGTATAAAAATTTATAAAAATTGTAATTGTATTATGTGAACGCTCTCGCCGATAATCTATCATTTGATTGTTAAAAAAACATAATCTAATTTTAATTCCTTACTATGTACACTGTCATTTTAAGTTTTGCGAGACAAAAACTGATCCCACGGGAATTATGGGACCCTCTTTGAATCATTTTTATACAATGGCAAAAGAATCATCTAAATCGGTCCAGAATTTATCGGACGGATAAATCGACAAACATAGGTAGGCCCTAACACACACAGCCGAACATAATACTTAAACTCCTTTTTTTTGAGGATAGTAAAAAAATTGAAGTAAAGTTGTTTACTGTAAAACTTCTATCGATTTACAGTCATCACGTGCTAACAAAAAACTTTGCTTTCTCTGGTGATAAATGGTGCCTGCGAAAATGTCTATGTGAAAAACAGTAGCTATGCTTTGAGATGGAGACATCTCAAAACTCTTGTAACTATAAATAGTTTCAAATGGATCGGGTATTGGATCTACCCTTTATCTGTAGGTCATGATATCCCTCCCGGCGTTGTCAAATATAATCTACCAAGACGTCGACCTATTTCCAATCTATAGGCAGTAGTAAACTCCCCGCCATAGGCCGGTTATGACAACGTAATGACCTCATTATCGACAAAGTACACTAAAAGCCGTCATAAAACGTCCCATCGAGATCTCCAGGCACCTTCGTAAAAATAACGTCGTTTTAAGCACCAGTCTCATTAATAAGGGAAAAATAAAGAAATTACTGGAAGGTGATTATTGGAGGCATACGCCATTGTTTTGCCTTCCTCGAGGGGATCGCGAGTACAATGATGGATTTGCCTTAATTTTGAAGAATATTAGTTTCGTCTAGACTTATTTTGCTCCAATTTTCTAAAATTAGGTACTTATTTTAAGCTCTAGTGTCTTATAAAACTGCTCCTATTGACTGCGCTTAAAAAAATTACAGGTGAACTGCAGTTGGTCAATTGTGAAGTATTCGTGAGTACACTAATTTCGCCGCTTATCAGCTTCATTTTGATTACGAATAAAATACAAAAGAAAATAAAGCAATGAGCCTAGAATAGTATGCGTGAAACACTAATACTTACACCTTAGTTAAGGTCAAAAGGATCCCTGCCCTTTTCCTTTTTTTAAACATAACCAACACAAATTAAATCATTATTTAGTACATCAGACATTTTAATACCTATTGGGTAAACTCACAAAAAGTAGCACAATACTCCGTAATTTGGTCACAACTGGAATTGTGACCAATCAATAACAGCGCGGGATTATGAGGCGTGACGATTTAACGAGAGAAGGGAATTATTATTTTTACTTTTCAGTCGAATTCCTTTCGAATTGTTTATTCTGTCGAGCTTGCTTGTCTGCGGCGGTTTGCGGCAGGTTTCGAATGTTTGCAGCTGGCTGCGTCGGATACGATTCAGTTTTGTTTCGTAAACACAGTTATTGCTGTTCCTTTCTTATTGGTTGATCCGTATATTTATCCACTGAACTATGTAATGCTGTGTTGTTAGTAGCACCGCAGAGTTATTAAAATACTAGCGTCTGCCCGCGACTTTGCACGCGTATTTTCGATATAATAAGTAGCCTATTATCTAAGTTAAGTATATTCTAAATTTACGCCAAATTTCATATTGATTTGTTCAGTTGTCTTGAAGATCCTAGGTAACAAAAAAATCAAATTTCACAAACTTTCGGCTTTATAATATTAATAGGATAGGATAGGATAGTAGGATATCCGATTACATTCGAAATATCGATGTAGGGATATGCGGCTTCTAAAAGTACCTATTTGCTTAAATGGAATGCTTGTACACTCCATTTTGGTGCCTGAAGGAAAATATAATTTTACTACGCACTTCCACAACACGCGTCCAATTTTATTAATAAAAAAAAATTGCTTTTATTTACACGCACAGAAGTTTGGTGTAAAAGGAAAAAACTCCAATTTGGGATTCCACCTAACTGAACATCAATAAAACCTCTCAATTCATATACCTACCTCGTAATTCTGTTCATTCGTTCATTCCAAAACAAGTAAAAACACAGTAATAAATGTAAAGCGGCGGCCGTAAACAATACAAATACGCAGGGAGTGATGAACCGTGCCCGATATGGCCCAATATCCCTAAATCGCCCAATACTCGGCGAATAGGGCTATATCGCCCAAATCGGCCCATATCGCCTGCGAGTGAACCGAACATCCTTCGAGTTCGCGATAAAATTAAATAAAGCATTGATATTACTGTCGTCTCTGAACGTTTGTTTCCCACGAATATGAATTTGCATTCAAAAACAAGACGGTTTCAACTCGAACGTTCCCATCAGATAAACTCGTAAGTATTACAGACAAACAGCTTCTACTTCTTTCGTATTTGATGAATGTGAATTTTAAATTTCGTTGTTTTTTATGTAAATACACATCCAAGGTGAGCTGTAAAGAGTGGTCAAGCCTTTACCTACGGGTAAAAATTGTACGTTGTAGAAATCTCACGGTTTTCGTGTTATTGGACATTTTCGAAATTTTTAACTTTTTACCTTGTCCATTCTTTTCAATGCCACGGTTACAAACCAAGGAATTTTCATAATCTGTTTTTCTGATAGAATTCTTGGATAACTGTGCTATCAAATGCTAACTGCCATTTGTGTGCCAAAAGAACACTTTGTCTTTTACATGTTTATCAATCAAAAATGTGTTTTGCCAATTTTTTCGAAAAGTTAGACCTCCTGTGGTAAAAAAATATATATATGGTTACCTGAGTGACCGACTAATACAAAACTTCCCTACTTCAATGAGATTCCGAAATAGTATAACACTTGGTATTTCCAACTTTCCATGTAAAGAATGTCCCTGTAAAGATTAACTAAGGCCTGTTTTCGTGAAATGCTTTGCCGTATGCATTTGAAAAGGGCCTCGGGTTTGAGTTATGAAAATAATTTCACTTGTTCGTCCGGGTCGGTAAAATGTTGGATGACGCGTGCAGTAACGAATCTGTACCGCCTAACCAGGAACGCTCCATAAAAATATAGGCGCTCGGTAAGGTTTCGGTACCGCGTTTGCTGAGCGTGTTGATGTCGTACCGAAACAGAAACAGAAAACGGCCAATACCTTTTTAAAAAACCCCAATGAATTCCTATCCATTTGTCACAGTATCATTATAAATTCTACAAGCTACAATTATTTGTCAAGGTTAAAAGCTTAGAGTGACGCGCCATTAATAACCGACCCTGCTATAAAAGGGTTTCAATTTATTCAGCCACTTAGTGCTTTCGTGTTTATTAATTCAGTTCGTAACAGTATCCTTCATTTTTCAGCATTCCGTCATTTCTCTTCGTCATTCGATATAACGAGCCTTTAACGAAAACCCTTTATGGAACGTAGGCCCTTGCAGACCACCATGCTATGCTGCAAACATCGCTTTTACTTTCTGTTTTCTTTAAACCGGTCTAATAAATAATTTATCAAATTATCTGAACGTCTGGTCGACACGACGCGTGACCCGAGAGCTGGTGAGTATCCGGCGCAGCGCATCAGTATTGCCATACAGCAGCAGGGCAATGCAGCCAGAGTCTTGGGGACGCTTCCGACTGGTAATGTTATGGATCAGTTAAGGTACCTGTAGATTGTTTGCAACAGGCTGCGGTTAGCTCAATTGTCAAAACTTTGTTTCTAATCCTTGATTGTAATTTCCTTTGTTAATAAAGTTATTACCACCAGTAAGTTAATTAACCGGTCTAATTAACTGCAAACTTCATACGATTTTATTTATCAAAGGACCAGACCGCCTGGTGATAAAGAGAGGAGCCGGAGCCCCCGGGCTGAACAGATTTTCTTACAACGGGATATTTACCATGATTTGAGTTTTGAGCATTCCAATATTTTAACTGAGGACACTGCGAGAAATCATCAGCATCATGGTTAATATTCCGTCGTAAATGACTTTAGAGATTCATAGATTTATATTGGACGGCATACCAGTTTTTATCATGAGAGACTGTCGAATGCCGCTTGCAGAACCACTCGCCCACATTTACAATGCATGTCTAGAGAGATCACACTTTCCAGAACGATGGAAGATAACAAGGGTTATTCCTATACCTAAAGGCTCTGGATCAGATGTGACGGAATACCGACCGGTGGCTATTCTGTCGACGGCGGCGAAGGTCTTTGAATCAGCCATGCAGCGCAGCATGCAGGAGCAGGTCTCGGCACGACTGTCTGACGCCCAGCACGGTTTTCGGCCAGCTCATAGCACCTCAACGAACCTCCAGGACTCCATGGCCTTCGTGCTACCGCAAGTCGACGCAGGGGTGCAAGTCGACGCCGCCTACTTCGACTTCAAAAAAGCGTTCGATCTAGTCGACAACGACATCCTGCTTAAGAAGTTGGCGACGATCGGCTGCACTACCAAACTGCTGCAGTTCTTCGCGAGCTATATGAAGGACCGGCGGCAGTACGTAGACTACGCAGGATGCAGATCACAGGCTTACTCTACCTTAACCGGCGTGAGTCAGGGAAGTAATCTGGGGCCGCTAGAGTTTATCATAATGATAAACGACCTGCCGACCGTCGTCAAAGACGCCAAATGCTTGTTGTTTGCGGACGACCTGAAGTTACTTTTGCCTATCAAGGACGAAGAAGACTGTGTACGCCTACAACGAGACGTGGATAGAGTGGTAGAGTGGAGTAAGGTAAATGAACTCCAGTTTAATATCAGCAAATGCTCTATAATAACTTTTAGTCGAGTTAAGACACCGCTCTACCACGACTACCAGTTGAGGGGTACTCAGCTGAAGAGAGTCGACTCGATTAGGGATTTAGGCGTTCGTTTGGACGACAAGTTACATTTCCGGGGGCAGGTGGTCAACATTTGCAAAAAGGCCTTTAAAACTTTAGGATTGGTACTCCGTCAGACAAACAGCTTCAAAAACCTGCAAGCAGTAAAGTCGCTCTATAATGCTCTAGTAAGAAGCCATTTAGAATTCAATTCAGCGATATGGGCTCCGCATGAGGCCAAGTACAAGCAAATGATAGAGCGCATACAAAATAAGTTCACAAGATATTTATACTTCAAGTTGTACGGTATATACCCCTTCTACCCTTTGATGTATCCAACCTTGTTTGTTATAGGCATGGTTGGATACAACAAGCTAGAAGTAAGGAGGGAGGCAGCGCTCGCTCTACATTTGTTTAAAGTGTTGAGAGGGATGATCACTCATCCATGTATTTTGGGGGAAATGCGGCTGAATGTGCCCGCGGACTTTGTGCACAGACGAAGGCGCCCAGCCCTATTGGCAGTACCAAAAGGGCGAACCAACCTGCTAAACAAAGCACCTCTCACGCGAAGCGTCCGCACACTTAATTTGATTGCCGAGAGAATCGATCTTTTTTACTGTTCCCGGAGCGAATTCCAGAAGGCTTTGATTTTTATTTTATGTTATCACAGTACGATTTCAATGTAATTTTTTAATTGATGAATTATTATTTGTGTTTTTTAAATCCGATTATGTTAGGTTAATTTTTTATTTTTATTTTTTTAAGGCTGACTTTTGTATTATTATTATTACTATTCTAACTTTGATAATTATTAATTAAATTAATTTGACATTATTATCTACATATAATTGTATCTATCTTTGACATTTATATTTATTTAATTTTTTTTGTCGTTTTTCTTGTTTAATGATTTGCTAATTTTAATATAATAAGACTAGAATATAAGGTAGGTACTCTATTGCATTGGGTATGCCTGTTAGGATAGATGTACATGTTTAAATAAATAAATAAATAAATAAATAAATAAATAAATATTTGACGTCAGCAAATAAATTTGTTCACACGCCTTACATCTTTAAATTGAGTGGTTAAAATATTACACAGAGATAAATAAGAAGAAGTAAAGTCTCCCCCAGTTAAGATTTCAAAGTCATTTATGATTAATTATGAATGTAAGCGGGTTAACTACGAACCTAGTTTGTGTTGGAAGAACACCAACGTTAAATTATGATGTTTATGTAGACCATAATATCTTACTATAATAAGAATCCATAGAACCACTTCGCAGATTCATGCATGGCAGGTATACCTAGAGTGGAATAAATACCTACAAGAAAACTCCTTGAGGATGACAAAGCTTCTTAAGCAAATATTGTCAGCTTCCCGCGCCACCTGCGGCCTCGTGTGCCGCGCCCGCGCCTGTCCGCCTTCATACATACCGTACCGATGTCACAATAAATAACTGCTATTTACGTCGCGTCGCCATGCAACACGATCACTCCACGTTTTACTGTTCAATTTTGAACTTTATTGCACACAATTTATAGACCAATTTGGATTGATTGCTAACGTAATGCCGTGCATTTGCCTTTACTACGTTATTTAACATTTTTGGTGTTACTTTGATATATTTAGTGTAGTTATAGAGCGTGCAGTGATTTGCGTGTTGCCCTGTTTGTGTAACAATTTACAATGTTAGCATTTCGCCCATTTTCGAGTCGACACTTTTAAGCACTTGATTTATACATTGTTAGATTTAAGTCCACATTTTGTTTGGGTTTTAAAGCGCTGCTTCAAAAATAACTATTCATTTTCGCTCCGTTTAATGCATACAATGTTTTGAGAGCAGAAAATTCCGTTTGAAGTAGAAAGGACAGTACAAATTTATTACAATTTGCCTACCAGTTCAATAACCAAATGTTCAAAGCAGTTTTGTAAAATAAAAAGTCTTTCTATAACAAGATTCCCGATATCTAACGTTAAATTCCGATTCGATAATTATAGCTAACATCAGAGGCGTCGCATAACAGCCTTACCATACTGGCGATTTGCGAGCGATTTCAAAGCGATGCGATTGCGCAGCGAGCACGCCGTGATGACGCAGTGAGCACGTTGCGACGACGTAGCGAGCGAACCGCAACAACGCAGCGTTTTGACTGAATTCATTTGCTTCGACGGTTCTAGTCGCGGCGACCTTGCTGCGCAATCGCATCGCTTTGAAATCGCTCGTAAATCGCCAGTGCGTTATGGCTCCTATTCTCCTAATATCTATTCTTACGAACCTTTCAGGCTGTTGTGCAAATATCGCGGACCTTCAATTACAATAAACTGTTAATTAGAAGGGAAAGGTTGGGAGGTTTATTAAGGTCCCGCTCGGAATCAAAGGCAACTATTTATGTCGGCCCGCCTTCGTAGCTCAGGCACTTAGGCTTAGGGGATCATTACCTACCGTCACCCTGGTCTGTTCCCATAAGGGGATGGTTGGTCTTTAAATCTTTTAAAACCATCACGGTTATTAACATTAAAATCATTTACAGTGCCTTTAGTTATGCCGTGATCATGGCGCATGAAACTGTGCCGGAATATTGGAAGGCTCAAACTCAAATCATGGTAAATTTCCCGTTGTAAATGACTTTAGAGGGTGGTCTTTAGTCGTTTTACCTGTATGCGACAAGATTCGTAAATAAAATTGTGTCAATAATCACCCTGAATGTGACAGGAACACGCTTTTATGTCCAACCGTTCTGTTAGAAGGACTGCGTATCAAGATTATCGTTTACAGTTTATATTATATCCAAAGAAGGTCCAGCCATCCAAATAAGAATGAACCAGGTGGATGGTTAGGAATTTTCGATTTCCGCATTAGGAAAAAGGTTTGTACGATCTGCAAATATTTGTTTCAGGTATTTTCTAAGCATAATAAAAATATTTATCTATATAATGTATTTTAATATGTATATCAGTCATCTTGTATCCGTAACTTGGGGCTAGATGATGCTGTGTGGATCGTCCAGCATGATTTATTTATTTATGAAAATTTTCTTAACATTGTTTTTGTTATCATTTAAGTTAAAGTTAAGTTAAAGTTACTTTTAGTCAGTTTTAGTTACGTTCTTAAATTTACGTTACGTTACCGTCGAAGTCGAAAATATTTGCGATATTATTTGATTTCTTAGAAATTAGATTCTTAACATTATTAACGAATTTCGTAATGTTTTGTTTCAAGACAGACCTTCAAAACAAGGAATAGTCGCGTAGGCGCTAACACCGAACTCCACTTAACGTACACAACCCGAAGCGGAAACGGAAGTGTACGCACGTCCTGACGGCTTTCATACATGCCATCATACACACAGAGAGAGACGTTTCTAGACATCGTTTAAACTGAACAATTTACAATGTTACACATTTTGTGATCAACTAGTTTCTGCCCGCGGCTTTGCACGCGCTTTTTCTATCGAGACGATTAAAAGTTATTTCTATCCCATGGGAACTGATTCATGGGATAAAAAACCTATGTTTGATTACAAGCCTAAAACTACCTACAAGCCGAATTTCACCCGATCTATTTATTAGTTTTGGTGTGAAGAGGTAACAAACGTCCAAACATCCAAACTTTCGCCTTTATAATATTAGTGTGACTAGCCACATCACCTCGCAGCTTTGCATATTGGTTATGGTATCCAGGATATATAAAAAAGACCATAGAAACGTTATTCCAGGTCAACATAGATTTAGTTTCTGTTGTATGGATTTTTTTGGTGATTTCTATCCCATGGGAACGGATCTATAAGTTAAGAAACGAATATGTGTTATTTCAGGTTTAAAACGGAATCTATGTAAATATAATATTTCAGCGCGATCTACCGTAGTTTTACCGTGAAGAGGTATCAAAACATCCATCCAAACATTTGCATTTTGATATTTATTATCTCAAAGCTCCAAAGTGAGCAGGGCATAATGTGATGGTTATAGTCAGATAAACATGAAACTTACACATCCAGACGCGGAACAAATACCTGAAGATGATACAACCGCTGTGTGTTGAATCGAACTTGCAACGTCGCAGGCGGACTATTGCCCACTGCGCCAGTAACGTCGTTGAGATGCCTAGATAACAGTAATGTAACAATTTTAAAACGGTACCCGTTTTATGAGCCCTAGGAGAGTGCTACGGTGGTTCTACGGAATTGCTACGCGGCTACGCAGGTGCTACGAGATATCTACGAAAATGTTACGAATCTGCTACGAAAACGCTGCGTTGCATTAGTCTCTTAATGTCGGGTATAGAGCAAGCGAGCGGGCAAGGGAAGGCTAACGAAGTAACGACACCGTAAGATGATGCTCTTTCTGAAGTTCGGCCACGGCGACCAGTCTCAACGAAGACCAGTCAGGTGCGCTTGACATATTATAAGTTCACAAGTGTGCGCGCAAACACAGGTGCACTCTCCCTCACTCTCATAATCCGATGGGAGAGCAGACCGACTCAACCGGGGAGGGGTTGGGGTATTATTAATAAAATATAATAAAAAATAAAAGTTTGCATTGATGAATATATTGTGTGTTACTTCTTCATGACAAAACAACTGGATCGATCGGGTTGAAATTTTGCATAGCTGTCTAGACCTGGAATAACACATAGGTAAATCCCATAAATCACTTCCCATTGGATAGAAAAAGACAAGTCGTTATATGACTTTTTTAAGTGTATAAAACATTTGATTTGTGAATATTCGCATTTATTCCTCGTAGTCGGATACAGAATCTTTGACTACCCGCTTTCAAAGAAAACTCTACTTGAATTAATTTTATTATACAAAAGTATCAGCCCCAATACTATCTGCAAGCTTTGTAAAAACAATTCTATACATTCAACATTTAACGGGCATCACTGCCTTTGAGCAGAGTATAAAGGTATTTTACGGCATTACTTTTTTCTACTTATAATATTTAAGGATTGTGTACTAATGTGTTAACTTATGTGTCATCTGACGACTCCGTTGTATTGTGCCGCGCACTAGGTTTTAAAAGGACTATTTTGCTGTAGCTCTTTACTTTGGACAATAAATGAAATTCATTCTATTCTATTCTATTTTATAAAATGATATTATCGGCTTCTCTTGGCTCAACAGCTATCTTTATGAATATTAGAAAACCACCTCCATCGCAGATGATGGGTTTCCTTGCGGTGTGGGTTATTAACCGACTTCGAAAACGGAGAAGGTTCTATGTTCAAGTGTGTATGTTTTTTTATAATGTCCGTCGATTTCTCCGTCATTTGTGGACCGATTTGGAGGATTCTCATACGGTTGTAAATGATCATCTCGAAGAGGAGCTATAAAATTTTTATTGGTATTTATTCCGAAAAACTTAAAAAACAGCTTACAACTAAGGAATTTGTCTGTTTTTAGTATTTTCAAAACAATCAAATTATTTTATTCTTCTTCTCAGCTTTTCTCGACAAATAAACAGCTGTAGCCCTCCCTAAAACTATTCCACTTTATTTTATTTAGGCTTCAAGTACTAAAACTGTGTATATTCCTGATATATGTGATGACACGTTGGCACTCGTGCAAAGTATATTACCTACTGGAAGATTGATGGCTGTAGGTACACCTGTAATACGATCGACCTGTCTCAACGCCCCATTATGAATATGAGTAGGTGTACGAGGGTGCGAGTCGACGACAGATGCTATTCCGGCTAATTTAAACAAGAACCTCTCTTGAATCATATCATCTAATCGCACTAGGCACTTTCCTCACTAAAAAAATAGTTTTTGTTTCGTTGAATTTGAACTATCTCTTAAATTCTAACACACGAGTGCAGTAAAAATACCAAGAACAGAGATTATGACAAAACATAGTAAGGTGAATGACACCAGTCACTTAACAAGACTTAACATGATGACCACGATGGCTTCGACAAAAATGTAACGAAGTGGAAGATAGGTGTTAAGAAGTATCAACGGCATAACGCTGTTCGCTGTTTCCCACTGTTTCGAGCCAAACGTGCCAAGAGCGCCGAAAAGATCTAATTCGCAGCCACAAAGCAAAATGACCTGCAGATTTAAAAACTCCGTTACCGAGTCATCGACACGGGATCTGACACAAATTCGCGCGAAATTCAAATATTTTAGTTTCCACATTTTTTGAGTTCTGCAAGGAATATAACTAGCGGAAAAATAGTTTGCATAAACAGTTAAACATTTTTTTATGAATCCATGTTATGACAATTTTTGATTTGGTACTACTTTTGGAGCAAATAATAATACTAATCTGTCAAGAAAGTACCTACCGGGAAAAGATCAATAATACACAAAATGTTCATTATTCATCCAAATTTATTTTATAAACATCATAGTATGCTCTTTCAGAAACGATACACTTACGCCAACGAATAATCCAATCATCAAAACATTTTTTAACCGCTGTTTCCGGAATTGAGTTCAGTTCTCGCCGCGAATTCTCTTTTATGTCTAATTTGAGTTTAGGAAGAAGAAAAAAGTTGGCTGGGACCATATCTGGTGAATATGGTGGTTGCTCGATGGTATTTGTTGAGTGTTTGGTTAAAAATTCGGCCATAATGATGGCCTTGTGCACGCAAGACGCATTATTGTGCAAAATCCAAGAATTTTTTTTCCACAAATCTGGCCTTTTTCGTAGAATCTTAAACGCCGCATAACGCTCAAATAATATTCTTTATTTACCGTTTGACCTTCCGGCAATCTCTCTTAAAGCTGAATGAGGATTTTCAGTCACTATTTCCTTCACTTTTGCGATATTAACTTCAGTTGCAGACGTTGATGGCCTACCAGAGCGAGGAAAATCTTCTATCACATCTCGACCGCTTTTGAACGCTTTGTACCACTCTTAAGCACGTGTTTTTGATAAAGTCAATTCACCGTAAGCCTTCTGTAACATTTTCAGTGACTCCGAACATGAAATTTCATTGGCGATGCCAAATATAAGACTCTTTGTTCGATGTTTTGTCCATTATGAAATTCGCAATACACATATATAATGATATAACTAAAAACAGCACTGTATCACACTAATATTATAAATGCAAAAGTTTGGATGGATGTATAGATGGATGGATGTTTGTTACCTCTTCACGCCAAAACTACTGAACGGGTCAGGCTGAAATTTTGCAGACAGGTAAGTCTAACCCTGAAATAAAACATAGGAGACTTTTAATCCCATAAATCAGTTCCCATGTGTTAGACCAGCATTGAAAAGACAAGTGCTTTGAACAGAGTTTATTATCACTTTTAACACAACTTCACTTTACAAAGAGTTTACAGCGACTGCCGGTATTTAGCAATGGCTCGTTCCCAAGTAAAGTACTGCGCGCCACCGGAATAAACAACATCAGTGATTGTCTAAATAAGTATTTACTTGGGAACGCTGCAGTGATTTAAATATTAAATTATCAATTAAAATACTAGGAAAAATAAAATAATTATTTACATAAATTAAACCAATTCTAAAGACTAACTTCACACCGGAAGTATTCTAATTAAAAGTTACAAAGAACTATTAAAATAAATCAGTAATTCACAATAATTATTGGTACTAATATGACTGCATTAACCGTTATAGAAACTGAAAGCTAACAGTCGGCCTTTCCTGAAATTTTCACGTCTCGGGAAATGGATTAGTATTAATAACAATTACAACATATTCTTACTAATACCTCATACATATTTTTTTCAGTAATACTACTAAGTACCATACATAATGTGTGAAGCTCCTTCATGTCTTCAGTCCCTTATCTACATTATCAACTCTATCATTATTATTTATATAACCAACATTAACCCCTACTGAAATCCCTACACGTTTTCAGAATGAATGTAACAAAAACTTATGTATACTGAAACACCTATACATGTTTCCAGAATGATTAGGTATAACAAAAAATTAAAATAAAAATCTTATCCATACTGAAACCTCTACATATTTTCAGAATGAATGTAACAAAAACTTATGTACACTGAAACACCTATACATGTTTCCAGAATGATTAGGTATAACAAAAAATGAAAATAAAAATCTTATCCATACTGAAACCTCTACATATTTTCAGAATGAATGTAACAAAATAAAATTATATAAAGTTATAACCGTATTTTCTATTTTAAATAATATGTATTAGTTTAAATATAACAGTAATTTTTAGGTACATTTTTAGGGAAATTGTTTGGCTATGTTTGCAACACTTTTCTAATCTTGTTATGTTTACATCTAGGTTTACAATCTGGTTCACTACTGTAACTATATTATAAAGTGTATACATTTGATTGTAAACTGCGTTGTGAACTTATTATAATCAATGAATAAAAATAAAACAAATATCTGTTTAATACTGAAAACCCTTCTGTTTCCAGAATGAATGTTTGATCAATTCTTAAACACCTACACGTTTTCAATTTATATGTAACTAAAATCTTATACAAACTGAAATGTTTTCAGAATGGATGTAACAAAAATCGTATCCGTACTGAAACACTTACATGGTTTCACAATGATTGTAACAAAAATCTTATCCATACTGAAGCCTCTACATATTTTCAGAATGAATGAAACAAATATCTGTTTAATACTGAAACACCTTAATGTTTCTAGAATGAATGTCTGATCCATTCTAAAACACCTACACGTTTTCAATATAAATGTAACAGAAGTCTTATCCAAACTGATATGTTTTCAGAATGGATGTATCAAAAATCGTATCCATACTGAAACCTCTACATATTTTCAGAATGAATGTAACAAATATCTGTTTAATACTGAAACACCTTAATGTTTCTAGAATGAATGTCTGATCCATTCTAAAACACCTACACGTTTTCAATATAAATGTAACAGAAGTCTTATCCAAACTGATATGTTTTCAGAATGGATGTATCAAAAATCGTATCCATACTGAAGCCTCTACATATTTTCAGAATGAATGTAACAAATATCTGTTTAATACTGAAACACCTTAATGTTTCTAGAATGAATGTCTGATCCATTCTAAAACATCTACGCGTTTTCAATATAAATGTAACAGAAGTCTTATCCAAACTGATATGTTTTCAGAATGGATGTATCAAAAATCGTATCCATACTGAAACCTCTACATATTTTCAGAATGAATGTAACAAATATCTGTTTAATACTGAAACACCTTAATGTTTCTAGAATGAATGTCTGATCCATTCTAAAACACCTACATGTTTTCAATATAAATGTAACAGAAGTCTTATCCAAACTGACATGTTTTCAGAATGGATGTATCAAAAATCGTATCCATACTGAAACACTTATATGGTTTCAGAATGATTGTAACAAAAATCTTATCCATACTGAAGCCTCTACATATTTTCAGAATGAATGTAACAAATATCTGTTTAATACTGAAACACCTTAATGTTTCTAGAATGAATGTCTGATCCATTCTAAAACACCTACGCGTTTTCAATATAAATGTAACAGAAGTCTTATCCAAACTGATATGTTTTCAGAATGGATGTATCAAAAATCGTATCCATACTGAAACACTTACATTGTTTCAGAATGATTGTAACAAAAATCTTATCCATACTGAAGCCTCTACATATTTTCAGAATGAATGTAACAAATATCTGTTTAATACTGAAACACCTTAATGTTTCTAGAATGAATGTCTGATCCATTCTAGAACACCTACACGTTTTCAATATGAATGTTACGAAAATATATAATGTCATAAGTACCAGAAAGAATAGTCTTATTATAAATGAAGCCCCCTCATGTCTTCGATACTGCCCTTGTAACGAAAAGGACACAATCTAAAAGTATTTTCCGATTTGAGATATATACGTGGAATCGTTTCTTAATTTAGTATGGAGCTTCAAGAAGCCTACAAGGCACATGTAATGTCAAAATTCATATTATTTTTTTTAAAGACCGTAAATGAATTATAATCAGTTGCTTCCAAACGTTTTTCTTTGAAAATCGAGACTTTAAGCATTTATAGTGTTTTGGTTGGATAGCTGCGCAGCACAAAATAAAAATTGGATTCTGTATTCTTATCTGGTTCATCTAGTAAACTCTCCCGAAGTTAATTTTGAGACTATCACACTGCGATATCTGGAGGTCGGTCCCACATTCATGGCTGCAGATGACTTCCACCACAGATTGGTTGGAGCTTTCTTTTAAAAAGGCCAAACGAGTCTACGACTTTAGAGACCTTTCTAAAGCTCCGATACAGGTACAAACACTAAAGTAAAAATATGACTGTAAAAGACTTTTATGATTCTGAAGACTGTTCATCGATACATAAATAAGCGACAACACTCTAAACCTCGTGCTTATTATGAACAGCACGTGTGAAACTTTTTTTTCGAAGAGGGTTTACATCACTGTGGTATAAAATCAACCATAGCACAGACAATCAATTCGAGTTACATTTTCTTAAGAATAAGAACATAAAAATGGCATTCCACCATCACTGCAAAAGTTGGTCGAGAGAAGTGCTATTCTCTGCTATTTTGACAAAGCTGGGTAAGCATTTAATCTCATGCCTTCCAATAGAGGAATGTTTTGGGAGACTTTAGCAGTTTATGATTATTTTAGTGACCTTACTCAACTTATAAAGATTAACAGATTTATTGTTGAAACAAAATGGAGAAACATTCTAAACCAACGTTGATTAATTTCATAATCAGTTAAAAAGTCTTCCATTTAGGTATATTTCCAAGTGTAATAATCAATCTATTTCTAAAAGTGTAGTTTAAGTTCCTTTTAGTTCCTTTAAATCGAAACGTTATTAATATACCAAAAGGAATGCTAGCTCAAGTAGGTGTCATTTTATTATAAATAAACTTAACAGTCTATCATAGTTATTTGTTTTGATCTCAATCATTTTGGTGTGCCATCTACTTATTTAACCTTGATTAATAATAATAATAACAAGTGTGTGAGGAAGGTTGGGTGATAATTAGGTAAGTAAGTACTTATAACGAAGGGGTCAAATAATGTGACCTCTTTTAATATGCAAACAATTAGAAGGTAAACTTGTTGATTGATTTTAAAAATGTGATTTTCTTATAATGTTATTTTTGTTTCATTTAAATCAAAAATAATCTCCTGCTTGGTAAGCAGTTGAAATATTTTTGAATACCTATGCGTAAAAATATGTAATTGTACCTTTATTAAGTAAATAATTTCCAAAATAAATTGTAATGATATTACTTAAGAAAGACTATTGAGTAGAACGTCTCCTTTTATTGTAATATTTAAAACAGTATAACATTCAAAAGTTACATTTGGTTAGTTATGACTTTTTGATGTTATACTGATACTCTAATTAGTTTTTTTTTTAATAAGTTCAAAGGAAAAATTATAATCTTAAAATAATGGAATTACATAAATATTTAATATAAATATGTATAGATAAATCTTCCGTAAGTATATGCAATTAACTGCATTCAAAAATATTTTAAAGAATGTAATTTCAGAAAAACATTATGAACTTTAGACCCATTTAACTTGACATTTACAATTTGTTAGTCGTGCTTTTCTTCGTTGTGAGAGCAGAATACTGCAATAACACTCTGTAGGTATAACTAATTAATAATAAACAAATTATTGCATACCTACGTTGAAACTGAAGCCTAATTACATTGCCTCGGCTGATGGTGATGATGATGATTGTATCATAGTGTAAATGATTCAACTGGACCACCCATCTTCATTGTAACAAGCCTTCCCCAAAAAGCTATTAATTACTATTTGATTAATGTGTTACTTAGTAAATTGAACAATATTTTACTTGATTTGAAATTATTTACAATGAATAATATGTTATGCATGATGTCACTAGTTTTTTTTTATATTTTGTTTTTATTTCGATTTATTTAACTGTGACATAATGCAATTACTTTGAGCCAAACTGTGTCAATATCATATTTTATTCCTATTAATTTCCTGCATATAATATTGTTTCTATGTGATAAATTCAAAGAAACAAACATAATGACAACTGCAGCACCATGTCAACAAACTTATGAAAATGTTTGAATAATTTAGGCTACACAAAATTAATGTATCATTTATAGGGCAATGTGTACACATGTTTGTACAAGAGTTGTTTACATCAAAACTCCAGTGAGGTGCAAAACCTATCAGTAAATAAATTCAAACAAATTGTCAAAACCTTGCTGTGCAAAAGGCTTACTATAAAATATCAGATTATCTAGAGGATAAAAGAAAGCTTGGGATGGGTTTTGCTCCAACTCGAAAAATAACAAATTACAGGCTAAAGGTTTCTTCGTCGCTTCCTTACTTTACTCTACATATCGAAGCGACAGAAATCAAAATATTTCCGTGTCACTGTTTAGTTTTATAATTTGAGCTTTTCTAAGTGTACATTTATTCTAAAGTCATTTACAACGGTATATTTACCATGATTTGAGTTTTGAGCTTTCCAATATCCTTTAGTGTTAGTAACCATGATGGATTTAAAAGTTTTGTACATTTATTGTTCTTATGGAAATAAAGAGTTTTTGATAATCAATCAATTAGATTTGATTTTTAGTGTAAATAACCTAATCAATCTATTTTTATCTTTACTCAAATCTTACTTGTAACAAATTCCAGTATTTTTTTTATAATTAGGGGAACTTGCCAAAATCCAAAATAATCTCAATCACATTGAACTAAATTAAATATTAGATCCGCCTTTTAATGCAATATTTTAAAGATATAAAATTGTAATCATCTTTATCTACCTCAAGATGAAATATCAAATATCAAAGTGCTTTATTTCCTTTAGATCTTACAGGACTCTTGGACGCATTAGAAGTTTGAACTTGGCTAGTGACATACTTACTACTCTGGTTACATAATTCACTATTTCTACCTCTAGAAGGGCCTTCTAAATAATTGTTCCTTCTAAAAAAGTAACTGCATAATCACAACATATTTTACCAATCATCTATGTTTGTACCAACAAACTACTACCAGTGAATTTATTTAATATACATAATGTTGTTTTATGAAATGGCTTACTTACGAAACAGACTCGGTGCGCATTGAGCACTGGCCCCAAAAATGCAATAAAACTGTGACCGTTCACGAGAGCACTTTTAAAATATTGCAACCTATACAATATTTTATAAAAACGTACATATTCACTAAAACATAAGTTATAGAATTATATTTTCCTGCTAAAATCTAACTAGAGATTCTTATAGAAACCCGGTCCAACGGTACCTATTGCCACGCTCTGCTAGGGTACCATTGTGTCTCATATACATTACTTAGATACGAAGACCTACAAATGTACACAGTGATTGCAATAAATAAATATGAATATGAATAAATTTTGCTTGATGTTTTATGACCGTGAACTATGTTTATGTATGTGCATCGGAATTGGGCGCTGGGTTGTCGATTGTGGGCTGTCCGTGCGTCCTTCGGCGCGCGCATCAGGTCACCCAGCTGCAACTGCGACTGCTGCGTACCGTAGCTACATCGCGGACTGGGCTGCGACTGCTCCCCCTGCAGCACGATGCTGCTCACCAGGATGCTGACTGCAGGCTAAGCGGCAACTGCGACTGCTGCGTACCGTAGCTACATCGCGGACTGGGCTGCGACTGCTCCCCCTGCAGCACGATGCTGCTCACCAGGATGCTGACTGCAGGCTAGGCTGCAACTGCGACTGCTGCGTGCCGTAGCTACATCGCGTACTGGGCTGCTACTGCACCCCCTGCAGCACGATGCTGCTCACCAGGAGGCTGACTGCAGGCTAAGCTGGAACTGCGACTGCTGCGTAGCGTAGCTACAGCACGGGCTGGGCTGCGACTGCGCCCCCTGCTGCACGATGCTGCTCACCAGGAGGCTGACTGCAGGCTACTACGCCTGGCCTTACGTCGCAGCAACAGCAGGCGTCCTTCCATGTATATTCTGGGGTTCATGATTCTGCAAATAAATTTAAGAACAAGTAGCCGTTTTTTTTTGTCGTTACGGAATCAATAGTTGCTAGCTTGTAAATAAATAAATAATGCTGGACAATCCACACAGCACCATCTAACCCCAATCTAAGCAGATCTTGTGCTATGTGTACTAGATGACTGATAAACCTAATACATTACATAGATAGATTTTTTTATAAACATTTATGATACCCAGAAATCCCGGAAACAATATTTGTAGATCGTACAAAAATTTGTCCCAAGGCGGGATTCGAAACTGCAACCATTTGCGTCGCAGGCGGACCTTCGCCCGCCGTGTAAGATCGGTCGTCAATTGCTCGATTTATTCTTAATTCATTTTATTTTAAAACATTCAAAATAAAAAGGAATTTAGCAAATAAAATAAGAAAGTAGAAAATTCATTGATTACTAAAGCATTTATAGTAGACAACAAGAATTGAAAAATGATTTGACACAATACCAATTATAAATAGGTACACCAAGAATAAAATGTTTTTTTTTTAATCACTATTAAAGCGACAAATTATCAATTCGCCGGCATTGGAAAATACAAAAAGGAATTTTAGAATATTATTAAACTGCAAACCCAATCATTTACCGAACATTAAATTGTAATTTTATATAATGTTCCATAAAATTTATGACCAGGTATTTTATCAAAATTATTAACTTCTTCATTGGTTAAAAACCTCTATTTATCAAAATTATTTAGAGAACCAAAAATAAAGAAGTAGGTAGGTAGGTACTTTTACCACAGTGAGATGATAAAGAAAATAATAAAATGTATTTTTCAAAATTACTCAGCGAATTCTTTGAATGCGAAATATTTTCCACAAGTAGGCAAATAAATATGTGAACAATTGAATAATCCAAAACAGGACACACAGAAGGCGGTTTAAAATTATTTTTAAAGCCATATAAAATTTTCATTACACTGATTTACAATAGGTATAATACCTTTGCACTTTTGCAAATACAAAATTACGTTGAATTGGCGAAAAAAATATATCATTGGTTTCGTTAACAAAAAAAAGAACCACAGGTTAGGTAATGTTAATTCGTAAACTTTCAAGATACCGAAAACTTAATCTAGTACTTAACTTGTATTTTGTAGGCGCAGGGTTTCACCAAGATCGTTCCTCTCGGAACAATTTTTTTCTTGATGACGACGTACCACTTCTGATCTGTTAGACCAGCATTGAAAAGACAAGTGCTTTGAACAGAGTTTATTATCACTTTTAACACAACTTCACTTTACAAAGAGTTTACAGCGACTGCCGGTATTTAGCAATGGCTCGTTCCCAAGTAAAGTACTGCGCGCCACCGGAATAAACAACATCAGTGATTGTCTAAATAAGTATTTACTTGGGAACGCTGCAGTGATTTAAATATTAAATTATCAATTAAAATACTAGGAAAAATAAAATAATTATTTACATAAATTAAACCAATTCTAAAGACTAACTTCACACCGGAAGTATTCTAATTAAAAGTTACAAAGAACTATTAAAATAAATCAGTAATTCACAATAATTATTGGTACTAATATGACTGCATTAACCGTTATAGAAACTGAAAGCTAACACATGGGATAGAAATAACCTCAAAACGGTTCCATAGAAACAATGCGTGCGAAGCCGCGGGCAGAAGCTAGTTTGATATAAATAACAGATGCAACTCAAACGCGTCAAAATGGAAAACAGTTGTGCCAATCTAACAACAAAAATTTAATTTGGAACCATAAACAAATCATCCATTCCCGATACTTTTTTGACTGAATGTATAAAGATTCATTACTAAATAAATCAACACATTAGAAAAAGCTCCATCATTAACATACTTCATTGTAACATTGGTTCATAGAAAATGGTCCACGATTTCCGCGAATCTGTGTCAGATTCCGTGTCGATGACGCGGTAACGAAGTTTCTGAATAGCCCAGCAGAAATAAGCACACACCAAGGCAGAGCTGACCGCTACTTGGACACAAAAGCTCAGCACTAGTACCTACGATAAGATCTAGGTCTAGAGTCGTAGGTACGAAGCGCGTGCGTCGCGCACTCCCATTGTGCGCTTACTCTTTTACACGGGACATTATTGTTTCGGTTTCAAATAGAGGATGACGTGTGGCACAGAAGAAAAATTATTTACGAAGTGAAAATAAAGTCGTACATATGTAATATTATATTATGGTTATGTTATCTATCAAGTTAATTACAGATCTCACTGATACTATCAGTTTTGTTACAGAACTATTTCATAGAAGGAATTGCTTCCAACCCGCATTAGTACACCGCCCCACTTTGTCGTCGTAATTATTATTCAAATTTCTGTCCAACGTCGACTGGATTTTTCTAAGAATAATGTCTTACGTCACGGGCGTCATTGAAACCCAAGCGCCACTCAGGATTCCAGAATTTCTCACGAGCGAAGCGAGGGTTAGTAGAATCCTGAGTGCGAGGGGGATTTGATCACTTGCCAGACTAATACAAATTGTGCACGAGGAAAATACTGTGCTTTTCTTACTTTCCTTGAGTAAATAGTAATATTTGGTTACGTCTTTTGCGACGGTTTTTTATTCCGTCTTCTGAGCGGAGGTCAGTATGAATTTCGAAGAAGACCTCAGTGTACGGATCTGCTTGGTAAAAAAAAATCTCATTCTTAAATTCTATCTCACTTAACAAAATATGTTTGGAAAAGTTGACCAAGGAGACTCGAACTAAGAGATCTTATTCCATTTGTTTGAATTTGGTAAAATCTATACCTTTTCCAGCTATAATAACTTTCTTTGAGTTAAAGAAATATAAAGTACCTACGTTCGTATTATGTCCCCTTTAGTATCTGAGTACTGGGCATGTAAAAGGTGAAGTGTATTCTTTGCGGTGTAGACGTGTTAGCGAGTGGCAGCTCCATGCACACCTAATCCCATAAATAACACCATTAGCGACGGAACGACACCGATACTGGCTCTCGAGGAAACCTCGCTTCCGCAACTCAGCTGTTATAAGTTTCTCCTTTATTAATGACTTGTACTGTGTTTTCCCGGTTAATTCTAAGAGTATATTTTCCCTCGATTTCGGGATTCCGGGAAAACCAAGAAAAAGTTATTCATTTACGCTAGCTCGCGGATATTTTTTAAGATTCTCACAATGGAATAAGTAAGAGCAGAAAAAATCCTTTCTAAGCATTTTTTGGAATGCCGATTGAAAGAAGATTATAAGTGAGTACTCATCCAAGTATGTATTCATAAATTGAATAGGTAAGCTGAGTATCTATTTCAGTAACTTGGAAATGTGATAAAAAATTACTGTATTCAAAGACGCGTACCTACACAGCGTTATTGTTGTATTCGCAAATTGAAAAAAAAAGTATAGCAATTATGTTGTAATCTTCCCTATTTACCCAAAATATCTCAGGAAATCCAACCCGTATCAATTATATTGGTTTCTGTCCGTGATATAGCGAGTGTAGTTGCTACCTCCATCCGGCGGGTTCCGTACAAGGCCCGATTGATTGGGCCTCCTTCCGGCAAATGTGGGCCGTATATTGCAGGCCGCGATGCGTGAGGCACCTGAACCGAGCATTTATTCGAGACCCGTTTGTTTCGATTCCTACTCATTCGTCAATTGTTCTTCAGACGGCGAAAATCTACGAGTGGGGCTTCGTGAAATGTGGGTCAGATTTGTGAGATAAGGAGGGGGGGGGAGGGGTCGGATGGGAAGTCAATTGGGTGAGGATGAATGCGTAGCTACAGGGACATTCATTAAAGTTTAAATTTCTTCATTTTTGTAAGTAGCTTCTGTATGTCATTGTGTCGTGTGAAGCTCACGTGTGGAGCTCACGCGTGTTCCATAGATATTTGACCAGAGCCATAAGTATGGCGATCGAGGGTATATCATTTTACTATGGGATATATAAAATTAACTTTATTTTACATAGAACTAAGCAAATTCCGTACAAAAATGAGACATCATGATGATGTCTTGATACAAATCAAATTTTTGTTTCGGTCCGTTCTGTAGTTTTAGTGGTGAAGGAATAACAAACATACAAACTTTTGCATCATAACACGAGAGTGACGTCCTGTGATACTGACTCTATTGTTTACGATAAATTATAACCTGTAGTAGGTATTTTCGATGAGAAAGGTCTAGTTTAATTGAATATTACATTTCGATAACTCGCAAACTCTATCGAAATTTCGACAAACAGAAATTTGCTCACCAATGTTTAATCAAAGTTAAAACGTCGGTTCACCCTTTGTTTACTAAAACTAAACACTAATTGTTTTGTAAACCTAATCCAGCTACGCAATTTATCACAACAGATATTATTCCCACTAATCTCTTAACACTGCTATCAATTAGTTGCTATACGCTAGCATTAATTACAGCATGGCGGCTGTAAATTCATAAGCCGAGTGAGTTCTAGCACGGGCCGCATCCGGCGCGCCCGGAAATCAGCCGGCTCATTAAATGCCGGTCTTTTAGCTATTACAATTAATTTCTTTGTACTTTTACCGGTGATATTACATGCGGATTTTCAGTCAGTTATTATGTTGACCGTTGACCGCGACTAGCTGATATAGGAGGGGTATGGAAGGTGGAAAAGGTGTTTGTTCTGTAGTGTTAACATTATGTTGTTCTGACTTTAACGTTTTTCGTGGTCCACGTTACGATATTAATTTTAAAGGATTCCGAACACATAACGTGTAGAAATTATTACAGAATTTCATTAGAATTTTCCTCATTCCAAAATGCTGTGGAAAACGCAACCAAAACAAAACACAACATGAAAACCCAGCTTTACAGCGCTTTTTCAGCGAAGCGCAAAATGCCTGTGAAAACCTGATATTCTGTCGGAAGAGTCCGATGAAAAGGGAAGGAGAGTAGTAATGTGCTTAGTGCTAACTCCAAACGGTTTCTTTGTGCGAATGTATCACTGGGAGCGGCGCGGCGCGGGCGAGGACAGATGCTCCGTCAAAAAATCCTATTTATCCCGTCCATCGGACCTCTAACCCGATTACAGACCCGTCCGTAATGATGGACCTTATCTGAAGGGCGTAGAGCTCGGTTTAACATGAAGGCTGAGTGAATAACTTGAGTCGTGTTTAGTACGCTGAACTTTGTTTCTTTATATGCTTACGTACTTTAGTATTATGCGAGTCGCCTGCTACTTATTTAGATTATTTCGTTTGGTGTAAGCCAAGGCATTTGGTATTTCTACATTTTGAAGCTCTATAGAATACAATAGAATGATTTTTATCTCGGCACAGTGTACGACATGCCAGTAATTTCCTAAATTCCTAGTGTTTATACTTATTCCCGCGATAATACCGATTGTACTATAGTGGACGTGTTTGTGTGTGTAGATACTTTCCGGGGTAGGTATAGATACTAAAGTCTAAAACTGTGTTACTGACCGGTGTCACAGGGCGTAATATACCATTCGCAGCGAGCATGACACGTCAAGAATCCGTCTCGTTGCGCGTTGCGAGCTCCATTTACCCCGTACTGACTGCTGACTGCACGAACGTTCGCTGTGTAACACGTTGCACAACGCCCCGTAATCCCGCTCAGAGCCCGGCTTAAGGAGGCACCCTCAGAGCAAGAAAATATATCAGCTGCATTATTTAATACCTACTACCTTTTGTTCATTGAATTGGACGACTTCACCCACTTGTATTTCTGCAAGTTTGGAATTCCCCGTAAAGTTTGCACCTGTTTCTTATTCCTTGTACATGTTGTACAGTAGCCAGCCTACACGTTCGTAATAGTATCATCTGGCTCCCTTTGTCTGGTACCCCGAGACGTGTGTCCTCCCGAGGTACTCGTAGCCAACGTACCGAGTAATGGGGCGACCTGGGCCTCTCTCTCGCCTCACTGCGCCGCCCCCTGCCCCTGCCCTGTGCCCAAACCAGAACCAAAGCGAAGCTATAAATAAGAACCATCTACGTACGTGCAGGTAGGTACTGACTGAAAATTGTTAGTCTATTATTGTCGTGAAAAAATACATTTTTATTTGAAAGTGAATTTAGTATCGAGTTGCTAGCATGTATGAAATTTTGTGATTGCTTTCTCAGCAACGACCACAACTCCCTAAAACTTTATCAGTAGATATGTTCTACGACATGTCCTGCCAGAATTCTTTGGTTTTTTTAAACTTGTATTTTTGAAAAACTGAGTAACAAAAAAATAAAACCGACCGAAGAGAGAGATTCCTTATCATAATCTATTTATTATTTCACAAAACATTAATTAGGCAGGTACATTCAATTAATCTTAACATTAATTCTATTGTAGGCGCCTGAAAGATGAATTTCTGATTTCTAGGAAAGATTGATTTGATATTTCCAAATAACTTTAGTAAACAAATCTCTGGTAAATACGGAAGGTGCGGTAATCCGGCGGCGCGGCGCCGTAATGCCGTAATCTCGACTCATCGCCGGATCTGTTTGCTCGCGAGCCACCACGGCCGGACAAGTGTTTTTGTTCGACGATTATGTTTCAATCAGGGTTTTCAGTGATTCTCCGCAAAGGGCGCAGGGGGGGCGCTGCTTAAGATACACGCGACTTTTATGTCAGTTGTAGGTGCTAAAATAATGAGTTCTTGCAAAAATATGTGGATCTGTGAACGAAGGCATTATGAAGCGCTATAAGTGTACGTGTAAGAGGGCTTAGGTCTCTCATTTCGTTTCTAGCGGGAACACTAACAGTGCATTGTTCACTGAACAAACACTTATTCAATATCGAAACGGACAGCCCTCTCTGCAGAGACGACGAATCAGCTGCCCACGTCCAGTCCTGGATGCGAGGTGTGTGTTACTCACCACAACGAACAGAAATCCTCAACTTGCCGAGGTCACTCCGCGAAGCCTGTGAAGATACCAGGAAGATTCTGCGCTTCTGCACGGAGTTAGGCTGGCTATGCCAGCGATTACAAAGCATAATGGACCAACTCGAATTCAAATGCGGGCACAGGGTAGGCTACTATGGACTTCCTAACTCTATGGGCTAGTTTGTCATTAAAAGAAAATTTGGAAAATGACGGTCAATTTTCAGTCACAGAGAAACAAACCTACACGTCTAGGAATTGCAAAAGAGAATTATGGACTGATTCAAAACTTGTTTTTGTTTTATTCCCCCGACATTCAAATGTTATCTCTATAGTAGAACTAAAGAAGTTTTCCTATTATCCTAGTAAGTATTCTTACCGCGGTAAGCCCTACTTTCACAAATAACGTCCTAGTCTCCTTTCAGTTTTGTTTCGTCTAAATGATCTCAGTAAGTAGTTCGCCTCCACATCGACTTGTTTATTATTTCCTTCGAAACAAAGAGACATTTGATATTGATAGACATTGACCTTCGATCCTCTAATACAAAAACTACTTTAGTAACACATTCCACCAGTTATTCTAGACCCCCGAAAGACCAAAAATACTGTGGATCATGTCGAGTGTCTGAGGCACGCTGTTATTGGTCAATTTTGTATTAGGTTCGGGTAGTAAACTAGCAGAATCGCCCGGCTTTTCATGGACAGATGAAATGTGGCTACCAATAACACTCGGGGCCGTATAAATAATGTGCAATGATTAACGGCATTGTTTGAAGACACCACGTTCTATTTACAGTGTAGTTGTATTGTAGGTTAACAGGAATTCTGTGATGGATGATCGAACCTAGATTATGCTGCAAAACTGACATGGTTGACTAACTTTCTCTTGTAAGCTAAGTATACCTATCTTAGTTTTAACAAATTTTTGAGTTGACGATCAGCACAATTTTATTGCATGCCAAATAGAATAATTCAAAACATACCTAAGGTTGAAAATATTTAGTAATAATTCCGCGTTAGACCTCTGATAATATAAAACAAAGTAGTTTGTAGGAGTTTGTTGTTACTTGGCACTCAACACGAAAATACTCTATAAAAAATGTACGTGTTATTGCTTGACATTTGTTTAGCGACTGTCAAACCTACCTACCTATGGTTATCTACATGAACGTATGACGACTTAAAAGGAGTCGGAATGATAGGAACGAATCATATTTTCATCCTTATATTATGGAAAGTAACGCCTGAATCTACGATATTTCTTGGATAATTAATTTAGAATTACGGTAAAATAGATATTGACGTCTTAATCAAAAGTAAACGAGAGTATTTATAGAAAGGCCATTATTCATAGACATAAAGTGACTTTAATCTAGTGACAGCGTCAGGGTACCCAGCCCCTCTCAATACCCAACAAAGGCCGGGGGCGCGAGCGGAGTCGAAGGCGCAATTTATGGTTCTAATGATAAATGTACGGATCGTTCGAACGGTATTGTACTTTATCAGTGTGTGGTAAGGTTGGGAGTTAGTTAGCGATGAAATTGATATTAATGTGGATCGGATGATGTTGATAATTGATGGTTCGCGGCAATTTGAGGACATTGTGTGCGAGGCGCTCCTCGACCTTATTCGCCGGATTTCTTCCTCATTTTATATTTTCCAGGTATTAATCGCTTACTACACGATTGGTGTGTATGCCACTAAAGACAGAAAATATGGGAAAGATTTGAGTGAGGGCTTTGTCCAGTAAAATAGGTAAAACACAAAAAGCTGACAAAAACTGTAAGTAAGCCTTACGTAGATTTGTAGTACAATAAAGACACAACTACAATACAGCTTTAAACTGTTTACTTATATATGTCTGTTTAAAAATTTATTGTTTAGGATAAATTAAGGTAAATATCTTCGTAGATAGCTGAAAATCATACATATTTCTAAAATCCAAGCCTCGGTAACGGCGTCGAGCAGTAAATTATAAACCAACAAGTGAGTGTTTTCGAATGAAGCGATTTATCCGCTGAGCCAACAATACCGACTTATCCGGACAGTGTCGCACTCAGGCAAGTGAACAAAAGGATACTACAAATCTTTTTTCCGGAAATGTTGTAGAGAGCGCTACTTTGTTAATTCAATGGATACATAGGTGTTAAATAATGTTGTTTGTATTTCTGCGCCAAATATCCGCTTAGCGTCTGTTTAAACAAATCTTACTGAGTTATGAAAATAGGTTGCTTTATGCCTTCATCACCCAATGGTATGACAGATTTTTATTTTAGCAGAACCGAATAGTTAATTTTTCGTAGTTATGCGTAATCTACATAAAATATGTTCTAAGGTTTATGTGGTGTACAGTCATGTAGACCTTAGAACATAGGCCGGTGAACGAACAATACGACTCAACCTGCGCAATGCGGCCGTTTTATCCGCTTGGCTGACTTTCTATAGCACCCCCACCTCTTGAGGTCCTAGCTCCGACTCTGTATAGAACTGCTGTAATTAAATACACACATTGACAGGCAGCGTAGTGGCAATTTGTTTGCGTAGCAATAGGCTGATTGCTTTGAGAATGTTTAGGTTCTAGAAAGGACGGCATTGTGGAAGGACTTGCAGGAGATTAGCTCAGACATTAAAAGCTAGTTAGTGATGCGTTGATTAATCAGCTAACTGTGAGTTTGTTTATTATTATTTCACTGCATTTGAAATTGATTAATAATTCCTTTTCATAGTTCAACAAAATATTATATTACAGTACCTACATAATAATATTTGTAAAAACGATTTTCAGACAGTCTTTTTTGTTATTAAAATTTTATTTCAGCAACTCGTTTATGAACCTAGTAGAATATTCAGGCAGAGTTTGATTGGTTGTTCGAGGTGAAAGCCAAAGCGAACGTAACAGGTTCGAATAAATAGCAGTCACTGAGAGGCTTATCTTTACGTCTCTACAAGCAAATCACACGCTTATTTCCACAGCAGTAGAGCTTTTATGCCCTCTGAAACAAGCGATTATTCCTCTGGATCATCCGTAAACAATATTATATTTAAAGTCGAGACTCGAATGTTCATTTTTGTTTGAACCTACTTTGTTTGAATCTACTTGCCGAAAAAAACAAGTACTATATCAATCATGCAGTTTTCAATATCAGCTTTCAGCGAATAACCGAAATGTTTCACGAATAAAATTATCGACAAAGCTTATTATTCAAACAAGATGCAACAGACTCCAAATGAATATGGTATGGTTTGTTTGAGCTCGGCGCGACGAGTGGATGCTTCGGAAACAAAAATGGCGTGCATTTTTTTGTTGAATATTTTAGTGGTTAGAGTGCGACAGTTTTTCACCCATAGAAAAGATAGTTTGATTCGACATGAAATGGACTTGTTTAGAACTGGGTACATCAAGAAGAGGGCAAATCCAGAACTGGTCAAATCTAGAAGAAGGCAGTTTACGGAGTGGTCACAGAACGCCTAAACGAATACATACTCGTAGAGTAAAGTAGTAAGTGATATGGGTTCGACAGAGGGGCCATAAAGGCAGGTAGTGCGTTATCTATGGAGCGTGTAATAGAGCAGTACGTTACAGTCATTAGTGCGGAAATGCCGCGCGTGCTGAAACAACGCCTGATAGGCACGACAGGCCCGATAGAGCTGATAGGCCCGATAGTAACAGGCATTGGATGCTGTGAGTGATCGAGAGGATAAGATCGCTAGGATTTTTGACGAGTTTTTTACAGCCCTTTATCTAGTAAAGCAAATTAGCATATTTCCCTGTCTTAGCAAATGTTTCATTTAAACAAATTTCTGACAGAGTTCTTTCTTCGTTTTAATTACAAACTATGTAGTTTCTACCCGCGGCTTCGAACGCGTTGTTTCTATAGAAACGTTTAAACGTGATTTCTGTCCCACGGGAACTGATTTATGGGATTAATAGTAGCCTATGTTTGATTCCAGGATTAGAATTACCTGTATGCAAATTGTTTCAGTTGTTTTTATCATTTTACATCTAGGACTTTTGACCTACTGGACTTGTGATCGTCAGAAAAATCCAGTCGACCAATCAATCTAACCTCAATTTAACGATAACTATCAAACTTCACCATCGCGTCAGTCAGCTAACTAACCGTTAAATTCTGTCCATGAACTTGCACGTGTGATTTTATCAGCGCTCCTGCTAACGACCGGACGGCCAACCAGATTGGAGCGATACCTAAAACCGAGGCAATTAGGATAGTTTGTGAACGCTCGGCCAAATGATCTGTTAGTCGGCCCGACCGGGCCACTTCCGGCCGAGTATGAGTGTACCTACTTAGCGGGCCCAGTCGCAATCACAAGTTGTTCAAACTTTGAGACTTGTTTGAGCAATGATACGAGATTGCAATCCCATAGAATTCAAACTCTGAACACCAAACAAAAGAAAGAAAGAATATGATGAAAGAATTTTAACTGAGATTCTAATATAGAAGAAAACAGGAGTAATTAATGAAACAAGAATCATTTGTAACGTTGTATTCTAAAACGGTGTAGCAAAGAAGGCTTCGAGATGATACATGACTTGATCCGTCACAAACAATATAAACTCCGTTCGAGATACCTAGTTTTGAAAAATATACGGCTTCAATCGTACCTAGTACTTTTATTATTCACAATCCATTTGTTTCATTTTTTATGTATACCTTAAATATGTTAATATTTACTTGAGGCAAGGCGCAAACGGACCACCGGCCACAGCCACCGGTGGCTGTTGCGTGCTACGGCCACATTGGCAGCAGTCGCGGAAGCGCGCGACTGCCGCCGGTGTTTGGAAGCGACCACATCACAGTGACACGTGTGATACCTGGGACGCCTAGCGGTTAACTGAACTGAGTGAGTGAGTGTCAGTGGTGAGAGTTGGCGTCAAGACGCCAACTCTCACCACTGACAAGTGGCGAGTCGCGGACACTGCTGTAACGAGTGGCCGAGAGTTCGTACAAAATGTACGAAAGAGCGTGTAAACAACTTGTCCCTCGCCACCGGTGACTGTGGCCGGTGGCCCGTTTGCGCCTAGCCTTATACTTGACTTTACATAAAATATTTCTGAACCTTAAAGCTCGTGATTTAACATATCCAAGGTACTCGCGTCTACAATAACATTACCCACTGTTGCCTCCCACGGAGTAAAGCAAAGATAACATTGATCCACGCCCCGACAACAAGAGCGAGTTTTTGTAAAACTGCATTAAAAACACCAAGCGATAATACACTTTAACATGATGTAATAGAGCGTTATATTCTACCCCCGGCTTGACCCCTAGCTGTGGGACTCGGGGGAAAAAGTCGGAACATAATATTCTTGCATAACATTCCGCAGTAATGACATGTACGACATTGTCGCTAAATGACATGTACTTTCATTTCTTTGCCGTGAAACTTGCTTCCTTGGAATTACGAAATAGTTTTTTTATGAAACGCTACTTAATTTGAATTGCTGTGAAGACGAGATTAGTTGAAAATGATGCTTCTTTGCAGTATGTTTTATAAAATCAGTCGAGATAAAAGTAAATGAGAAGAAAAATATATTGAATGTGATAGAAAACATAAAATTACATGCAAACTTCTGTTGCTATGACTAGCCCAGGTGATCTATGTTATAAGTTAAATATAATAATATTGTAACACAAATCTGCTTTCGTCACATCGTTTATACTTTTAGAACGATTGAAAACAATAATCGATATTGAAGGTAAATGCCAAAAACATAAATTGTAATATTCATTTATTATTCATTTATAATATAAAATTTATCAAAATTTTACGAGTGACATCCCAAATTTGAATGCACATTTTTGCGCACTCAAATTCCTGTACTACAGCGGTGCTTTCCAGGTGTTGGACAAGCTTTAATAACACCTAAACCATTCTACATTCACATCACTACCAGGTCTGGGAATCTCTAGTGAATCCCAGAACCAGATAGGTAACCTATTATGCTGGAGTTAGTGAAGTGAGCAATGTGATCGAGTCGATTAGTGCCCGGTCCCAGACGCGCATAGGTTATTACCGATGGCCGTCGGTCTCGGTGACCACCGGTCTAGGTGACCTAACATGTCACTGACCTGTCTTACCACTGCGTTCTTGGTTATTCATATTTTCTTAGCCGAGAGAGTCGGATTAATTCAAAAATCTATTATTTTCAAATAAATGATATTGATGATGACACATAAATTTATTTTGTAAAAGAACACTCGAATTTATTTACCAAAACCAAGGATATATACCCTAGATGTGTTCGTAACCCTGACAGAATTTTTCTGTCAAGGACTCCTAAGACAGCTTTTTATAGTAAGAACTGTCATGCCATGTGTGGCTTTATATACAGGGTGGAATTTTGTAATGCCACCTGGAGGGAAAGTACTCTTAATACTGTAGATAGAAAATTTTACTCAAAGAAAACATTCCTTTAATTTTGAAAATAAAGAAAACTGCATTCAAAGATTTTCGAAAATTCGCTTACCACACCCGGGAATCGAACCGACTAAAATCTGTAAAAATTACACCCTGTATTTTTATTGCATAGATCGGTCGGGTCAATTATAAGGATGAAATCTCTCTTACAAACTTAATAAATTAAATGAAAGGAAAACCATGAAATCTTAAATTATTTTAATTATTTACAATAAAAGTCAACTAACTACTAATTAGTTCCTCAAAATGGGCTCCATTTTCTGGGATACACAAATTTATTCTTCTTATGTATTCATTTCTAGTAACTTTTAATAACGTGTTGTGGTGAATATTATAAATCGTATTCTGAACTTCAACTCTCAACTCGTTTACATTCGCATAAGATTTCATGTAAATTAGATTTTTTTCATATCCCCACAAAAATCTAGGGGTGAGATCTGGTGATCTCGCAGGCCATCTGATTTTGCCGTTGGTACCAATCCAGGTATTAAAATGGTTAATGTAGGCAGTAGTGATTCTGCTGTTATGGGCTGGAGCACCATCTTGCTGTAGAATTATTTGGTTTCGCTCCGCCTCGGGGAAACCATTTAACTCATTTCTTAAGAGATCCAGTATTTTAAGATAAAAGAGTCTGCATTAGGTACAAGCACGTGCAAATTTCAATCGTCTTATCTAGATATCAATTCGTCATTTTAATGGATAAATGACGTCAATGATAATTATTAATTACTGACACAAGTAAACAGATGGATCTTTAAGTTAAAGTGCTTAACTTGACCCATTCAATTTATAATTTAAGATTTCATGGTTTTCCTTTCATTTAATTTATTAAGTTTGTTAGAGAGATTTCATCCTTATTATTGACCCTAACGATCTATGCAATAAAAGTACAGGGTGTAATTTTTACAGATTTCAGTCGGTTCGATTCCCGGGTGTGACAAGCGAATTTTCGAAAATCTTTGAATGCAGTTTTCTTTCTTTTCAAAAATAAAGGAATGTTTTCTTTTAGTATAATTTTCTATCTACAGTATTAAGAGTACTTTCCCTCCAGGTGGTATTACAAAATTCCACCCTGTTTATTAAAATCCCTAGTGACATCAAAGACTTGCCTTTACAATTATTTATCAAAATGTTAAAATTTTGGCTTATTGAAAAAGCTTTTTATAGTGTTAAGGAACTTATGGACATGAAATTGAGAAATTAGTAGTATTGATATTTAATTTTGTTTAATTATTATATAAATTATTTGAAATGCTAGTCATATAATATAAAAGCAATTTATATAAAAGCCTAATTTTAAGACATTTTGCATGCCAATGTGTTTTGGTGAAGTATGTGACACTATTCTAATGTTTAAGACCTTGTATTATGACCATATTTCGTGCAATAAATGAAATGAAATAAAGGAGGAAAGCAAGGTTAGAAAGTTTTTCAAGTTTAAAAAGTTTAGAAAGTTTTTCAAGTTTAAAGTTACACGCAAACTAAAGCTAAGGCTGTGGTTTTGATGGATATCGGGAGATGACGGCAGTTTTAAGGAAATCTGGGCGGGAAACGTTTCCTTGCAAATAGTCAAATATTCGTTCCCGAAAACGAGTTTTCTTCATCTTACAAAGATTTTGCCGTTAGTGTCTACTATCATTTGTCATCGTGATTAACGATCTCACTAGCAGTAGTTGTTCTGATCTGACCATCGATCAACAACACATGTTCTGGCCATGAGTACCTGCACGGATTAATACGACCCTGTCAGATGGACAGGCACCATCAAATCATTTTCATAAAAACCACACCACGGAAAAAATACGTAGACTGGGAGCTCTACTGGCGTGCGCCGCGCAAACAAATAGAGAAACAAAATGATTGAAATAGTCAAACTAAGTGACTATTCCGACTTTTATTACCTACTAGACGATCGCCTCGCGGTTTCACCCGCGTAGTTCCCGTTCCCGTGGGAATTCCGGGATAAAATATAGCCTTTGTCACTCCCTGAAAAGTAAGCTTCCTAACGGTGAAAGAATTTTTCAAATCGGTCCAGTAGTTTCGGAGCCTATTCAATTCATACAAACAAACAAACAAAAAATCAAACCTTTCCTCTTTATAATATTAGTATAGATTACTAGAATTTTTTTTTTTTTTTCTAATTTTTCACGAAATGTTTGCTTTCATGAAATAATAATCGTTTATGTTAGAACCGATTATTTTTACCCTATTTGATTTGTTATCATGCATACTTGTGGGTAGACATGAACATCTGTGGCACGGTTGCAGCTGCTTAGCGGTGGTCGATCGCGACCGCGTCTATCGTCCATTTACTTAATGGCCTGCTCGATACAAGCCAAATTAAACGGCAATTTGTTAATGCACTGGAGCCGATTGCGTAGCAGTTTGCAGTCGAGCTGGTTGCTTACTCGTTTGTAGCATTGATCGACTACAAGAGACGTACTATGAAAAACGCAATACGCGTTTGGGATTACGGATCGCACGTTTTTCTACGTTGCTGGTCCGAATTCGATGAACGATCAGTTGTTTTGACGACCGTACTCCGTAAATGACTTTGATTATTTATTTCTTCGAGATCAGAATCGAAAGATGCCGGATGAGGACGCGTTCGAAGCAATTTGGTGGTAAGGTGCCAGTTTGATATTCGTTTAGTTAGTGCAGTCCATCATCTGAGACATCGTAATTCCTTTTTCAAAGTAGGCCTCCAGAAACTCTGCTATAGGTTTACTTACAGTACCGTTACCATAGAATCTGAACTGGAATTACGAACGAGTTTGTGGAAACTTGGTTTACTCAGGTGATCCCAGGTTTGCTTGCGTAGGAGGTAGACTCTCATAAATATGTAGATGACCTAATTCTGCCCTGTTCCAACCATTCTACATGTTATACTATGCTTTTATTGATTTACAAACTTCATAAGTTTCACACGTGTTTACACATTTACGGTTCTATTTGACGTCAGCATTCATTTATGTACAAGATGTTAAAATAAATTTAATGACTTAGCTTAATTATTTTAACTCATGTCTTGGCTCTGCTCTGAATTGAGAGTGGAGTGTTGGAATGGGAGATCGTTAATTAGTTATTCATTGAGCTCCGGACAAACGTTTTAGTTTTCATTTTGTATCATAGTTGTTTATAGAATAATATGAGTGACATTGGGTGGTTGTATCTATTAGCCAGCAAGTACCCAACGTTACACATGTAAGTGAATATTATTGTGAACATATTAACTGTGAACACATTAAGTGTACCAGCACATGGCAGGTTCCATGCGGCGTGTTGTGGCGACGTTATCCGCAGTCGGCGGGCGGGAGCATACGCAAATTGTCTCGCCTCGATTATGTACACAGAGACGAGCACAGGACGCTGCCACAATAGTCCTCATCTAAACTAAACCAGCCAAGAACAAGCGATGCAATACTGCTGGTGTAATTTCACGCAAGGAGTGGTCTCTTGACGGTGAAAATTGTTTAAAATAAACAAGAGAATTTGTACTAGCCTTTCCTATTAAGGCGCTACCCCGACCCAAATCAGCGCCACCACCTATTTTATTTAATTATTATGTTAAACGAAGGAGTTTTAAAAAATCGATTCGCCAGTTTGTGATTCCTACCATAAGCTTTTTTTTAATGCCTCTATAAATGTTTTAGTTTGTATAGTGTATAAAGAGATGCGAAGTTGCGCTTTTTTCCCACCATGGTGGCCAAAAAGAGCAACTTCGCATCTCTGCTTAAAGTATACAAAATAAAACTTTTACAGGGGCATTAAAAATAGCTTATGATAGGAATCACAAACTGGCCAATCGATTTTTAAAAATTCCTTCGTTTAACATAATAATTAAATAAAATAGGTGGTGGCGCTGATTTGGGTCGGGGTAGCGCCTTAAGCATGATTGATGTTATTTATCAATTATGCTTTTCAAACCCAGTCATTTTATCCCTCAGTAATAACTCAACATATAAAAATTGTGATATCGTAATTTTAAAAGAGACCGACAAGGTCAAGTCGGGTATTAAATACAAGGGATCGGCTTGTACCATTTCAAAAGTACTTCAAATTTTGTAGGTTTCATACTTTTTGAAATATATCGAAAAATTAAAATGGAGAAGGCGCTTCTGTAAAATATATGGGTCTATATTTTACAGAAAAAATATAGAGAAGTCTGTGAGTAGAACACTTTTTGAAACAGAGTCAGGGGGGGGGGGGGTAATTTTCAAAAGGGGGGGCCACCGAGTGGGATATCAATTGAAAGGTTTAGACATTTCAAAACAGTATTTGACGAGTATATTTCTGTAGGTTTGTTTTTTAATTTTTTGTTTTCTGTTGTTACGAAGTATCTACGGCGTAGCAAGCCATTACTGCTAAGTAACTACCATTTGTATTACTATACCATTTGCTACTATGAAGCCACGTCTTAGCAAGCTACGGCGTAGCGAGCTACGGCGTAGCAAGCTACGGCGTAGCAAGCTACGGCGTAGCAAGCTTCGGCTTATTTCGGACGGGAACTAGTCACTTTCTTTGCGTTATAGGTATGCAAGTTCCGATTGAGGGCGTAAGTGTAACCAAATATAGCCTTACCAGAAATAAATGCACGCTTAGAGACGTACGTTTCGTTTTTGGTAAACCGCTTAGCACGATTTTTTTCCACGCAATCTGCTTTCACTGCTCGCATAGTGCAGAAGGTGACTTAGCTGTCGTGCTTACACTATAAGAAAAAATAGAGATTAAATCAAATTAAAAACTTTTTATTTATATAAATATAATAAAAAAACGTTGTTAAGCTTAGAAAAATGGCGTAGACTTGAATAAAAATATTTCTAAGTAAATCACCCACTCCCTTTTATACCATAGTGCATGTTTAAAACTGTACACTATTATAAAACCTTCAAAATAATTACATGGTGGCAATAATAAATTGAGAAACTGAGGCTCCGCTCAGCTTGTCAACGCAAGAAAGGTTATTTTCGAGCAAATCACGCTCCCTGTGTAACACAGACACCGGTCAGCTTGTGATTGCGAGGCTAAAGCGCCGAAAAGTCATGTTTGACGGGAGTGAGCAGTTGTTTCGCTAAATAATGCACGCACTGCTGACACACAACGATTTATGACTCGCTCATGTGAGAGTTGCCTTCCGCACTTCTACGGTTTACCGTAAGGGTGCGTTTCCACTGACGCGGAGCTGGGCGGAGTGGAACGGAGAGGAGCAGTGAAAAGTGACAAGTATTTCCATTGAAGCGGAGGGGAGCGGAGTCACACCACAGCATAGCCTCCTCGTCTCCGTTCTGTTCATATATTTTATTTGAAAGTCCGCTGAGCTCCGCTTACATTGTTTCCACTGATTCGAAGTGAAGATTTCGACCCTATGAATAAGAAAAAAAAAACTAAATTCTACGTCAATTCACGGTCCACTCCTCTCCACTCCGCCCAGCTCCGCGTCAGTGAAAACGCACCCTAAGGGCCGAGTTAATGCTAAGAAATTTTTGTTTATTGTGAAATTCGGGGTTGATCTTTTATTTACCTTTTATAAGTGTTCATTCATTCAGTCATTTATTTAGGTCTTGCGGATAAAAACAACACTATCGAAATATAAATTTTAATTTAGATTGTATTCATTAAATTTTTTAAGCAAATTGACTTGCTGCTCTGGTATTCGTAATAGAACAGTAAAAGGGATAAATTAATTTTATATATACTTATCGACTATTTTTGTTTCTCAAAAACTCAAAATAATTTTAATTGTTTGTAAGCCTTGTACACTAAATTGAACAATTTCCACTTTGTTCGCGGTTACTTGTGGATTCTCTATCAGAACAAAGGATTAATGATTTTTATTCGTCGAGTCTGTTTTGTTTCTCGGAAATTCTATTCGTGATTGCTGGTGCGCTCTGCACCGAATTAAACAATATGAAATATCATAATTGGAATCCGGGCGCGATAAGAATGGGATGCTACCTTTTCAAACTAAGAGGAAAATAGAAAAAGAAAAAGAAAAAAGAAGAACATGCAAACTAGCGTCGATGTTCGCGAAGCAACTGAATAGTAAGGTTTTGGAAAATATAATGCTGGACTGTTTTGTTATTCAAACATTTTACTTTATCGACGTTCGAGGTATCAAGGAGGTACCCATTCTGATATGTGTAACCGACATGGGTAAAAATAAAGCCATCAGAATGGGAAGGAACTTCTTTGGTGTAACCTACATTGGCATAAGTAAAACTAAGAAGTTTTTTCGAGTCGAATCTAGATTTACTAGATCTAAAAACTTTTTAAATTAATGGTCTAAAGATTTCTACGGTGAATTTCGTTGCCAGTTTATATCCAGGTGCTCGACAGCATGTCGTGTTATTTATTCAATGTCCGATTTAAAACGGCAAGATGTGTTTTCTATAGCACACGTGTGGTCATGCCACGTGGCCGGAACAGCTTCGGTGACGTATGCGCGCGACGTGACACGCCTCCGAACAAACCTGCTGTAAATATCAACTATTACGATTTTTTACCTGAATTTAGTTTGCCTCAAAAAGCTGCTGGACTTAAATTTAACTCAGCCGATCATATTTGCCACCTTCCTAATGATTTCTGGGCCAAAATAACAGCCCTGTGGGCTACATATGACGGAAAACAGCATCGCGGCAGACCCAGATTTATTTGGCAGGACTAGACTAGCCGGTGCTGGCGAGCCGAACTCGTATACTTGGATGAGAGAAGCACGGGAGAGAGAGGCTGGCAAAAGCGGAAGGAAATAGCCTTTATTCAGCAGTAAGTGATCGCAAGCTGGAATGATGACGATGATTTAGTTAATCGCTTGCTCATCTCAATTAAGTATGCTTTTATCAGGAAGGATTATTTAAGTACCTATTGTTGGTTTGGCGACACTTACAGAGAGCTGTGGTTCCTTTAAACACCTTATAACCCCTTTACGAAAGATTCCACCTGCTATACTCTGCGGTAATACGAATGTCAATGAATTCTGCGTATTTGTAGAGAAGGTTTGCTTGGAACAATTTATTAGCCAGACTCAAATCGCTTTGAATTTTTAAAGACAATCAGTACGACCACTAATTTGCACTCATTAAAGGAGGCCTGTGTCCACCTTGCTGTCTGTAATTGTTTTTTGTGATTGTTTGTGGCTGACTGTCGATTTCTGATGATGATGATTTTTCGTGATTGAGGAGAAACAAAAACGGCTAGAATCAAGTTCTAACTCATATTGAGTAAGAGCCAAACGCGGAAGAACATAATCCTAAGCAAACAAACAAATCCGTGCCAATTGATTACACCATAAGTTATCCAACTTAATACCCCTAATACCTTACCCAAAGTTTTTCTGACTACCCCTAGATGATTAATGGTAGTCTATGGTATAAGGAAGCGGTCTTGCGGTACAAAAAGCTTCAGGGTTAAAAAGGCAAGAAGCCGTTCCTTAGCTGGAGAGGATCGGGTGTAGGTATCGATTGACCTAGTGAGTTGCTAGTTAAAAAATTATTTATTTTTTGTTGGTAAGACGTACTTCTTGCTGCTACCAGCTTTTTGCTGCAAACTAGGAATACCTAAAGTTATTTCTTACTAATATAAATATGATAGCTTAGCATGTGCTCATAGATCTATGGATGTTTCTTCTTCAAGTCAAAACTGCCTACGGAACGTATTTGACTAAAACTTTGCTCAAAGCTCATGTATGTATGACTCAAACTAGCGCCGCTGCTTTTTCTTTCTTACAATTCCGTTAATCAAAGTAATTTTTAAAAGTCCATTGTACAGTTTATACCTATCATATTTATCCGTGTTCGTCGATTCTGACATGAATTATGGACTGATATTGAAAACTATTTCGCTTTGTAAGGCAAATGATTTTGAAGTGGTCCTATATTTTTTTTATTAGTTTTTATTCGAAAAACTGAAAACAGTGTGAAATTAAGTGATTGATATAGCTACATTCTTAACAAGCTTAAAATAGTAATTATTTAAATCAATAAATAGGATTGGAACTGAAAAGTTATGAAAAATAACTGAGTAATGGATGTCCGAAGCTTTATCCAAGTGTTACTTGGTTCTCCTTCGGCGAATAAATGAGACGTACGACATACTTACTGTATGAGTGTGAGTTTAAGAAATATATTTACTCCATCTAGAGATTAAAGTAAAGGAAATTAAAAAGCAGCTTATTTTCAAGTGAAGTAGTAGTATATAGGTAGTCCTTGCACGAAAACTTGTCACCTCCTATGTGTAAGAAGAATGCAAAAGGGAGAGGAAGGGGTGCACATGTCACAAGAGGTGATTAGCTCGTAGGTCAGCACTATAACAGCGAAGAAACTGCTGAAATTAGGTTGTGCCATATCTGAATATTCACTTCTATGTGCTTTGATTTGTTTGTTGGCAGAGGACCTCAGACGGCTGTGTAGGAGCCTCTAATTACTCACTCTTGACAGCTGCCTTGGAATATAATGTACAAAGGAATAATAATAAATTAGTCTAGGTTCACAACAGCGTCTACGGTCTGTTTTATTTTACGGATTTTTAAACAATAAAAATGTTTATGTACAAAAAATTTAGAGCTGTTTTTTTTTATTTAACATCACACAACAAAAGGCTTTGTCGCTGAGCGCCCTCGCTTAGAACTGTGGGTGTCATCGACGTTAAAGTCACTAAAAAAAACAAATATCTCATTATTAGTCAAGTACTTTTAGGGGTGGTACAGTTCCAGACCCTATTTTATCGAATTGAGAAAAAGTTGGTACACAATCTTAACAATGAGAGAAAGCTCAGAACTGAGATGTTGGCAACATCACAAGACTTCTCGTCTTGCAAAGGTCCACTTTAGGTGTCGAGCCACCCGAGTAAGTACGCCACTATCTGGTGAACGAGGGGCCCAGCCCTATGTCCCGCGGGCCGCCCAGGTACACGTCCCTTCACGTGGTCCCTAATTAATCATACTCCTGTCCCACGGATTAATTCCCGTGATTTATCCCCGAGCTAATCAAGTTTTTCCACTTAATTATGAGGATTTTGCGCAATTTATGGTCTATGAAAAAAATTATATCGGATGCCTTATGAATGAACATTTTCATGAAATGATATGGACTGAAAATGCCTAATTATTTTTAAGGTTTAGGGTGAAGTTGCGAACAAAAATTCATGCTACCAAATTGAAATAGAGCATCATTTAGTTTAATTGTTGTCTGACAAATACCTGTTCAAAATTAGATTGCCTGATTTCCATCAATGTAATTACGGTAAATATGGTAATTTATTGGTATTGTTAAAGCACAGCATTTGCAGAGGCTTTATTTGCTAATTCATAACCAACACATAATTTACCTATTTGTGTTTGTCTGTCCATCAGTTGCTCGACCAACCTCATTACATTATGTAGGGCCTATTGCTTGATGATGGATTTATTATTAACTATTGTTTCGGTTTCGTTGGCATTTTGCTGTTTGTAGTATTTTGTACTTCATCAAAATTTTCCGTTTGAAGTGCTTTCAAATTAGATTTTATCTAATTTGAAAGCACTTCAAACGGAAAATTTTACCACATTTGCGGTTTTCCTATATTTCACTATTAGTGCTTGTTCCAGCCGTCAACTTCAATATACGAAGAATTTCAACATCACACAAAATATAAAAGCAAAACCAAAATGATTTAGCTTTAGATACTCACGCTTGACCTTTTTTTGACATTCGCACTTCCTGTTGCTTTCTGTCCTGTCTCTTGCTTCTGTACGTCTGTACTCTTGTTCATTTTAAAATAAACTATTATAATCCTGGACATCAAAAAGGGATTTTATTGAAATCAACCGATGAGGCATCTCCGAGAAACCCCTGCAATTACAGTGCCCCCTCAGACGCCTCAGCGATCACTCGTCCACCTGCTGAGTGTCGTGTTTGTGGCAAGCCTCTCTTGTCCGGGAGAGGTTTGCTCAGCAGTGGACTTGTGGTAGTGCTGAAAGTATATTCGATTGAATTCTAATCATTTAATTACCTATATTCACACGGAACAATTGGTCAAGTCAATTGCTACAAAATATAATATTCGTACAATTAAAAATAGTAATAATAATCAGAAAACAAATAAGTAAATAAAGTAAAAGGCCATGGACAATAACAGTTTTAAGTAATCAAAATAACATTAAAATGAGTTCGGTTGTCTTTAAAACAAACAATATCCGTCAAGTGATGACAGGCGCGCGAAATGTATTATTATTTTAAATTTCAAGGTGATAGCTGCAGTATTTACTGAGTTATTAAGAAGGGAAAAATGGACAGATAAAGCGAGATCATAAGGGTTTCAAGGGTTTCGGAACCGATTTTCGATCTCGAAACCCTAATTAAGGCTAACTAATCAATCCAGGATTTTTTGTCATTAATAATAGTCGTTGATACAATAATAACCTTTTTTTCATAGGCATTACTATCATGTTTTTTAAATGTTTTTTCTGGGAAGTTTACAATATGACTAGGAATTTTATTTAAGTTATTGTCGCCATTTTAGAGAGATCATTTTTGAGGATTACTGAGATGCCTTGCTCAAATCTCCCTGACATCAATTGAAAGAGTTTGGTATGCAGACTAAAAAGTCTTTCGTGAGAAGCGATCTCTGTTCGCTTCCCACGAAAAAGTTTCAAGTAACTTATATGCTTTGTTTAATATCTTGTCTTTGGCTCGTGTATTATAGTTGTGTATCACCTCGTATTTCAAATAGATGACTATTCTTCCTTAAAAACATAATATTTTCGTAAATGTAATGGTATATTTTATGTTTTCCTTTTTGACCTCAAACGAAAGTAATGAATGACCGTGTGTTCCGACACAAGCGACACATTATGTCGCATTCTCCCTGCGACACGCGTCGGAGACAGACGTGTCGTGTAATTAATGGCGTGCGTGAGTGACGACGCTGTGACGTCACGTTATTGTCGCCATTTTAGAGAGATCATGTTTGAGGGAAACTGAGATGCCTTGCTCAAATCTCCCTGAGATCAATTGAAGGATTTTTGGTATGCATAATTTTAAGACCAGACCAGAAAATCTTATGCATTATAAACCTAGAACCAAAGGTGATAAAGGTCAAGAAAAGTTAAAAACAAGCATGTTCCCAAAGTAAACTAACGCAAAAAGGATCCCATCTAGCCAACATACCGCAGGATAAATCACCTCAATACACAAGTTTCCAAAGCAAGCCAAATTAAATAGAGCTCGAGAGCCCTCCTTATTTATCCGGTTTATACCACCGCCGCAAGAACAAATAGAGCAGACTGTACGCAAGCATACAAAGTTAGGAGTGTAACTAAGTAGGCAGACACTCAAATTTGATGGATGGAAAACATTCACGTAACGTACTGTAGTATCCTTACACATATCAAGGGCCTGTTTTCATTATAACGTAAATGATTTTGCAAAAAACTTTACAAGTAATTCTATATTCCGAACAGGGAAAATCTTGTATTAAATATATCAGTCATCTAGTACTCATCATAACACAAGTTCTGCTTAGCTTGGGGCTAGATGATGCTGAGTGAATTGTCCAGAGTTTTTATAATTTTTATAATAATAATAACAGAACGAGTCAAAATGTCAAGAAAACCTTTTTCACTTAAACACAAAAATACAATTGTTATAAAAACGCAGTTTGCTCCCACTCCCTGTTACTCACAAGTCCAATAAATACCTGAACCCCGCTACGTACGTTAACTTTGTTAGCCCTCTGTTTGTTGTTGACTCGTGTGCACTCTCCCCTATTTAGTTGGTTTATACGGGCCCGTTACAAATCTTTGGTAAGCCACAGTCGAAATACAGTTCACTTTGTACCGGATTTACGTTTATTAACCGACGCGACTTCAAGATAGGGTTAGTGGGGCGGGGGGGTGGGGAACAATGGACGCGAGTGTTTGATGTCTGCTCTCAGCTGTTTGCAGCTATGTACCTAACGTAAAAGTATTTTGTTATACCTTCTTACACGATTGTTCTCGCACAATTCGTGTGTATCAGAAGGGACTGAACTCAAGAAGTCGATTGTCAACCATCGTTACAATTTTCTTTCATCCATCACCATAAAACCCCTAAACGATGCAGGGAGACAAGGGAAATAACAATAAAGGAAACAAAACTTAGTAAATTGGGTCAGAAAATTCAATTTACCTTGTCCTGATTGCGATGATTTAGTTGAATCGTAATAAGTTGTGGAGAGCATAATCCGAAACGAGCCAATAAACCAAAGAGAAAATAGAATGCCAAAAACAAAAGAACAAGAAACAGGAAATATAAAAAATTGATGTTGCGAAAATAATTGGAGATCGTTAAAGTATGCCCAGTGAGCCGAGGTTGTACGGGCATGCAGTGATCACTCCATGTAAAACACGAGCCAACGTAAACAAAGAACGGCGGCTGTTTTACCAATCTCATAAAACATTTTTCTTTTCTGTTGAGATAGGAAATAACTCTCGAGAGATTTCAAGTTTCGGCAAGATTGAGCGCTAGCACGAGTAAAGAGAAAAACCAATAAAGAACTGTATTAAAATTCAAGACCACGTCTTAATATAATCAACAACGCCAATAAATCAGAAGTAAACGCAAACACTTATCTACCTATAAACTTTGCGATCTTAAATTTATTAAAAGTTGGAATCGGTTGCGAGTAGGTGCCTACGTAAGTAAATATAAGTAAAGTGAGTTCCCTTTCGTCGGGTACGACTGAAATGTTCGTGTCAGCCTCTCATCTCGACATTGATTAGAAGCCACGTAAACTCAAAATTAAACGTGAAATTAACAACTAAAGGTTCATTAACGTCTATCTTGCAAAGTTCGGGGGAACTTGGGGACAAGAAGTGAAACTCCCAACTCCGCCCAGAAAGCGCTTTGATTGTTTTGCGATAAATCGAAAGGAATTCCTCCAACTCTGCTAATTTTCCCTGCAAAAGTTATTTTACGAAAATTATAATGAAGGATACGACATCTGGTTTCCGGTAGATACTAATTAAAACACCGGTGCGGATGAAGCCGTCGAATAATTGCGGACGGAAGTAGTCAAAGGAGGGTGCGAATATCGGGACGAGGAGAGGTTCCGAGCGATATTGCGGAGGGCCGGCCAGGGCACCGGATCAGGCCACAGCGTTCTCCTCCTTGTAGAACAGACAGCTGAACGGCACTCGTGCCGATGCGCGAGCTCGAACACTCGGGTAAATGCCGCGACCTCTCGCCAAAAGGAAATAACAAAAAAGTTCTTGACTTATTGGCGCGGAGCCTGCGACGTAAACATGTTGGATGTTTTTTAGCAGACATTTAGGCCAACTAGTTTATAAGTTAGGAGCGTTTACGTAATGAGATCACGTCAGGCGCGGTGCCTTTTCTAATACATTATGTATGCTTACAATGTTACGCGGGCTTCGCATCGCCGCGGTACGTTTGGTGGAGTGCCTGCGCTGCGGTTTACCAACTGCTTATTATTCCCCGAACTGTTTTGTACGTACTTTGGGGCCATTTAGTATTCATTCTAATTAATTTTTCAAGCTCTAACTGATTCAGCGTGCTGTAGGCTCCAGTTCCGAGCTCCATCGCGCTCGCTGGAGTTAGGAGTTACTTTAAGAGGGTTGACTTTGAATCGGAGCGCTCGAAAATTGCGAATCAATAATTTAAATTGGTGCTAAGAGGATTCGGTAACTTGTGAAACGTTGATTCAGCGACGGGAGTCTACCTAGGGCTTAATTATCTTGATCAATTCCCACTGGAATACAAATTAGGTTACACGTACCTTCGATTTTACTGATGCCGTGAATATTAAGGGGGAGATTGTAGGCAGAAGCGTATAATAGAATAGAAATCTTCCAGAAAAGACCGCATCTAATCAGTTATGGCTTGTCTAATCCGGCAGCAGTCGGCCTCGGAGACAGGCATTCAAAAAACCTCAGAAACGGCCCTGTGTCTGTGTAATCGTGTAATCGGCGCAGATAATGAGACGCGGCCGGGCCGTGATAAACACTCGCCGGGAACAATGGCTGTCGTAAACACGGCTCCCCCACACGCTTTGTGCCGGCTTCATGTCTTGTGTAATTTCGCAGTATGAAATCATTTTGTCCCGTTCCCGTTTTGTGATCTCGTTACGGGCTCTCTGTGGCATGGCTTTTTGATGGCTCAAATGAATTATTCATTTTCTTATGTTGTTCGTTTATGTGCTGTTCACGCGTGTAATGCTGTTGGCTATAGCTTCAACGAACATTACAGCCATTTCTACAACGTATGTTTTGCTTTTCACCTCATATTACCTTGGTTATTTAATATAAAAACAAAAAATTCTGTGCTGCCATCTTTATTTCACTTTATTCTCGGAAGAACCGATGACTAATTTACCCATATAAATTAACATTTTATTCGACGGTGACATATTTACCCTCAAAGTATGGAACTTACAAGTAGCACATAAAATGGTCCGGTGACATTTTTACCCCAACCCAATTTAACGGAATTTAAACTAAAAGAACAAATGAGTGTAGAATAGGCTACCATCGGCCGATTATCAACGTACAAAATAAACCATAATCCCACAACACAATATCAAATTGAAAGCATCCCTACTCATCTAAATCGGCGTACAATCGCGTCGTCATCAATCATCGGTACCTCCCGCCGAGCCCAGCTACCAGGAGAGCATAACTCACGCACAGATCTGATCATACTAACTACTGGAGATCCACGGGTTTTTGCACGAGCAAGGACCAATGCAAATTGTGCCGTAAAGTGCTCTGGTGATAGTTGGGTTTCGGTTTGCATAAATTAGTTTTTGTCTTCTATGAATTCGGAAGCGTGTCGAGTCGAAGCCATTGACAAAGACTCTGGACTACACTGGTGAGATTAGTACAAGAGATAGAAGGCTGGTAAATATGCGGGATAGCTTGGGCAGTTCAAGGGTTCGAAGACGAACGAGTTTACATGACTCCGAGTCAAGAACAGTCTTCTTAGCCATTCGCACATCTTTCCGAATCGCCCAAGGAGCCTAATAAATCGAATTAAAAGAAATGAATTCAGACAATTCTCGACCGTGCTGAGTAAGGTTAGTTTAGGAGTTCGTTTTCACAAAAAAAGTATACTAAAAATCATTCTTCGGCTCCTCTACGCTTGGCTGCTTCTTTCAAGCAACTCAAATGTTATTAACCATAAAAATATTACATTCACTTCGATCCCATGTAGAGTTACAATCATTTTCGATCTAACCAGCAACGAAATAGCTCTCACATCAGTTAGATCCTGGCTGGCCGTGAGCTGGCTCGAGGCCGGAAGCCAATCATTTAGCCCGCGGTGTGGAAGACCCAGCAGAAAGCCCCCGGGACCGTGATTCATGCGAAGCCGTCTCCGGGAAATCGAGCGTGTACTCCGAGCGCTTGTTTATTAATATTCGTAGCCTACTTGTTTTTATGGGTATTATCTGTTTATTGGAATATTTTCAAATAATGAAATCGAGGAGTAATATTAGGTATGTAGGTATATTTCCAGTGTTAAGTGGTTAAGGGGTCTGTGTGTCTTGTAAAGATATCGCAATACTCTTAATGTTGAAAACTCGACTCGGGGCTGTTAAGGTATAGCTAGACATATAAATACCTACGTGTTTGTATTTAACAGTTTAGCAATAATTAATGTGATGTTGTTATATCAGTTACCCCGAAACATTAAAATGCATAACATGACTCAGAATTTGAATTTGCACCACCTCAAGTCTTCCCGCGGGTGTCGTAAGAGGCGACTAAGGGATTTCCAAAGGAGGGGGGGACAACAACGCCAGCTGCAGAACCATTCTACCACCGAACTGCGATACCCAACCCTCATGCCCAGCGCGCTGGGCATGAGGGTTGGGTATCGCAGTTGGGGTTGAATATCCATAATTCCAACGCTGCAGCGTTGGAATTATGGATATTCAACCCCATGAGATAAAAGACAATAAGATGCCTATCAGGGGGAGGCTTGCGCGTCCAGCAGTAGACCAATATAGGCTGTTGAGGTGAGGTGAGGAGAATAAAAATGTATATTATCCAGAAAATGTCAACAAAGAAGCCAAAGCAATTTAAACATAAAATCAAATACCACCTTCCACCTGCGCAATAAAGCGCTGACAGCAACTTCAACGGTTGACATTTTAATCTCAATACAAAGCTAATTACACTCCTTCAATAAACTCAAAGTAAGCTAAAGCTTGTTACAAGCTACAACCCTCTAAAGTTTGAAGCGGCCATAACGTGTCGACTGTACGAGTAGACTGGCTCTCGGCGATAAACCTCGGACAACGTCTCATGCGACGCGGCGACGCGGCGACGCGCGACGTAAACACACGTCTCGAGGACGTCTCGCTAGTCCAACTTGAAAATGCCTTATTTGGTACTGAGGACAGTTATTCAAGTCAGTTTTATCAATTTATCAAAACCAAAATTAATAACCATTATTTTCATACGATCTTGAAAAAAATTAATTTTGACGTGACAACGTCTTATAATTCGATAGAGCCGGCTGCACGCACGAAAAAACTTGACGTCATGCGGCGTTACCTCGTCATACGGCGTTACCTCGTCATGCAGCGTTACCTCGCTCTGAGTTGTCACGTTCAACTATCGTCAGTAAACCGACCTTACAGACGACCAATTTTTTTATAATAAAATTTAGTTAAGTACCTATTTATGTTTGGATTTTTTGACACAATTTGCAGCTTACCCTTAGTTGAACCATAGTTAAGTGGTTTTATTTAGTTTTTTATAACTGTATGTTTCGCTTAAAAATAAATGAAAAATCATAAAAAATCTTTATAAATTATTGTCCCGTTTGATTCTCTGTAATGCAAATTGTAAAAAAAGCTAAAATTTGTCGCAGCTAGAGGTTTTCAAACTAGCTATAGCTAATCTAAATAGCTGGAGCAACCTTGCGAGAACTTGGAAGAAATGACCCGCGGCGAAGAGTTTCGTACGCAACAAAATAATTCGTCTCGATAATAGCTCGTCCCTTAATGCCCTCTTCACGATTTTCGCCATCAAGCTCCAGAAATGGATATAATTATTAAGAAATTTTCCCTTAAAGGGTGGGTAAAGGTCTAATAAATTCTAAACTTTTCAGCAAGTTATTTGAAAGTGACACAAGATTTAGTTACGTAAACGAGTTTTTGACGTGACAACGTCTTATAATTCGATAGAGCCGGCTGCACGCACGAAAAAACATGACGTCATGCGGCGTTACCTCATGCGGCGTTACCTCATGCGGCGTTACCTCATGCGGCGTTACGTTGTCACGTTAAACTATCGTCAGTAAACCGACTTTACAGACAACCAATTTTTTTGACTACAGCTTGGGTCACGATGTTTTTTATCATTTTGATATTGACAGCCGTTCATGTTTGTTGAATTACATCACGTGTATAAAATGAGTCTGTGTATAAATTGTATAAAATCATAATATCGTGTCGCCCGACCGTTCGCTGGGAGTACTTACTTTAATTTCCGTTCTTCAAGTCAATTTGAGCCTTTGACTGCATGTTACCCTTCTGTATTGAGGGTGTTCAGAGCAGGCGTTATTTTCTCTGAAATTAACTTGGACTATATTATTTTATTGCCAATATTCAGTGATGAGATAGACAGATAGATAGATAATATATTAAATGTATATATTAAATGTACCATCAAAAGTTACAGATTTACAGACAGTAACTACTAATTAATTCTAGTATGGCACAATTGGCACCCTTATCATTATCACTAAAAGCGATCTCTTCCAGGCAACTTTTGGACGGACAGGATCGGTTAGTATATTTTTTCAATTAGGTATATTGTAACTTAGTATAGCTTTCTAACAGTATTTTTCCTTGAATTCGTTTTTTTTCATGTCACGGTTGATTACGAATAGATCTAGTAACGTACAAACCTGGATAAAACACATAATACTCTTATAGAGGCTCATAAATCTTTTTTCTCATCTCCGTGGCACCGGGGGACCGGCCGACGAAACCTCGTTTATAATTTGCTATTTCATTCAAAACATTTCTATGTCCAAACTATCCTAAAAGTTTAATCTCAATGACACTGTAATAGAGTTCCCTCAAAGAGCAATAACAGTTTTAGTTCACTCGTTACATAAATACGGATGTAAAACATTCATCACAAAAAATAATGGGTCAAAGTAGTTGTAACTCGCAGCGGCCGGGGACGGCCGGGGACGGCGGGGGAAGTGCGACAGCGGAGCAAGTGCGCCACTCGCCGACCCGCAGCCAGTGGCTCGTTCGAGACTTTACCCATAAATTAGCAACTCTATGACGACTTGCGAAGTGGCTAGTTTGTCGGCGAATGTTCATTTATTCCTCGAGTTTTAGCGTAACGAGCAAATAGCTTAACCTAATAAGTTCAAAAACATTTATGATTTATTTCAAGTACATTTACATGACATTTTCATCTAGTTTATCTACAAAACTAAGCAAAATATTAGAAAACCGTAAATCATTTCGACTGGCTACTAATATAATCCACTATTTCAAAGTCCCAACAATGTACAATCCTGTATAATCCGGGAACTCGTTTCCCAAACGGCAGTTTTGTAGAGCGGCCATTGAGCCCGCAGCGCCGTACATCGCTGGCGGGCGCCCGCACTCGAGTACATGTGTGGAGCACGCGCGGAAATGGACTTTGTTCTAACTTTATTAGTCGGAAGTTAGTTTTAATGGAGGCCGGTACACTTGTCGTTTAGCGAACTTCAACGTTATAACCTCCCTCGGAATATGAACCTTACGCGCCTGCTTATAAAGGTTAGAGGGGTCGGATCTGATTCGGTTGTTCTCAAGAATTATGGGAATGAAGTTCCCGAGCCTACCTTTAAGATGTAAATTGTGTTAATAGCAATTATTGTGCCTAAACGGCTTCTTAGGATGTCGTGAGAGCGTTGTAATCAACCGCTAGTTGCGAGATAAGCCGAGCTGTTTGCGTTCTCTATGCTACTAGGTATTTGTAAGCAGGTACCTCTTACTCATCGTATTTTCTGGAGATTCTTAAATAATCAGTTCAGTACATTTCCATTCAGTTGATTTATTAAAAACCATAGAAACACGCATTAGAGCACTTGGTAACGTTAAATTTACAGTTTTAAAACATATTAAAGCACAGGCTACAGTAGAACTCCAATTATCCGAACTCCGACTATCCGAATCGCCGATTATCCGAATCACAAAAAATCGGGCGTCAGCCCGAGTGTGACCACTTGCAACTGCTCACCGTCAAGCGAATGCGTGACCTGGCTGCCCGAAAACGGTTGAAGACCGCAAAACAGCTTACATTGACGGAGATGTTTAAAAACAATGATTTTTATTTCAAAACTTGTACATAAGTACATTTTATTTATATTTAAAACATGTGAAAATTTCATGTTTCTTTCATTTAATTCAATAAAAAAATAGTGCAATATCAAAACGTAGCTTTTATTCTCTCCAATGGCAATTTTTTTTTTTAAAATCCGATTATCCGAATATTTGATTATCCGAATGGGTCCCGGTCCCCATTAATTCGGATAATTGGAGTTCTACTGTATTTAAATTATCTATTTATGTTATTTTTTTGTCTTTCACCAACAAAATCCCGAAATGAATCGTTCATATTCACCACTAGGTACAAACTGCGGGAAAAGAGCTAAACAATAAAAGCGGCGAAGCAACACTCGAATAAATACTCGTATTAATGAAACGTCCTTCACCCGGGCCTGGGTACCACCGGGGGCGCCGGCTGACAGCAAGCGGACGGGCAGGCTGAGGGTTAAACGGGACAGTCGGAGGGTTAAAAGCTAGTGTTCATTTCAGCGAGCCACTTGCAGACATGACAAGTGGTCGAACATTAGGAACACAATATGACGACAACCTGACTCATTCAATTTTTGAATTCGGTATTATTTACAGGCGACCTCTGTGGCGCAGTGGGCGAAGGTCCGCTTGCGACGCAGGAGGTTGCGGGTTCGATTCCTGCTTCGGGATAAATATTTGTACGATCTGCAGACATTTGTTCAGGGTGTTCTGGATGTTTACTATGTATAATAAAAATATATATCTATGTAGTGAATTGTATCTATACTTATAATAAAACTGTAACAGGCCCAATTCTGTACATTGAAGATATTTAAAAATTTTTTTTTGGAGGGCACTCTATTATCGATACTGAAGCCAAAACTGTAATTTTTTTCATTCATGTCTGTCTGTCTGTCTGTCTGTCTGTTTCTTAAACGCGCATCACGCCGAAACTACTAAAGGTATTGACATGAAACTCGGCATGAATTTAGGTCATACTACGAGGAAGGACATAGGATACTTTTTATCCCGGAATTCAGTCAGGTTCCCCTGGGAGAGAGGATGAAAGTAAAATTCTTTAATTGCTCATCACGACGGAACTGCTGAATGAGTTGGACTGAAACTTGGTATGATTTGAGTTCATACTACAAGGAAGGACATGGAATACATTTTATCCCGGAATTCGGTAAGGTTCCCCTGGAAGAGAGGATGAAAGTAAAATTCTTTAACCGCTCATCACGACGTAACGACTGAATGAATTCGAATGGAAGTCGGGACGATAGAAGTTATCTTGGAATTCAGTAAGGTTCCCCTGGGAAAAGGGATTCAAGTCAAACTCCTTCACCTCGCATCACGCCGAAACTGCTGAATGAGTTGGACTGAAATGGTACGATTTGAGTTCATTCATACTACAAGGAAGGACATGGGATACATTTTATCCTGGAATTGAGTGAGGTTTCCCCGGGAGAGAGGATGAAAGTAAAATCCTTTAATCGCGCATCACGACGGAACTACTGAATGAATTCGAATGGAACTCGGCATAATTTGAGTTCCTACTACGGGGATAGATAGGTACATTTTATCCCGGAATTTAGTAAGGTTCCCCGTGGAGAGAGCATAAAAGTCATATTCCAAAAAGTCATATTATGAATTTAAATGAACAATATTTTTTATCCCGGAATCAGTACGGTTCCCTTAGATTAGGAGAGTGGATGAAAGTAAAAATATGCTACTAAATGAATTCAAATGAAACTATGCATGATTTGATCTCATACTAAGAGGAAAAACATAGGATACATTTTATCTGGGACAGTAGGCACGGTTCTCTCGGGAGAGGGGATAAAAGTCAAAATGTGTAAGTACTTAGTTGTAATTCATTAACGCGTCGTCCGATTTCATGCATTCTTTTTGGAACGAAGTTCCTTATCGCGCGTTGTGAAAGGGGGCTAGACGGAAAAAATTGTAACGAAAATTGGAGCGACACTTTTTGCCACAGAACAAATATATCCTTACATTTGTTGGAAAGTAAACACAATATTAAGTCAGTGTCAAAGTGTAGAACTGTCACTATAGCGTTTATGATAGGCAGCTGTCATCGCGAATGACATTAGGTTTGCACAAAAATTAGAATCGCTCTCCGAACAATCGTGTGTTCCGCTCTCTCGCGCAACGTGTCATTGGAGTGAGCGGGATATATATGCGACGACCGCAGCCGAGTTGAGCCGACACATTTTGACGAAGACAACCGAGGAGAACCGAAGCGACACGGTAATATTATACCGTGGAAGCGACGACCGCAGCCGAGTTGAGCCGAGGTGGGCTTCGATTCGAACAATCGTGTGTTAGGATAGTAGGATAGGATAGTAGGATAGGATAGTAGGATAGGATAGTAGGATAGGATAGTAGGATAGGACAGTGGGATAGGACAGTAGGATAGGACAGTAGGATAGGATAGTAGGATAGGATAGTAGGATAGGATAGTAGGATAGGATAGTAGGATAGGATAGTAGGATAGGATAGGACAGTAGGATAGGATAGTAGGATAGGATAGTAGGATAGGATAGTAGGATAGGATAGTAGGATAGGATAGTAGGAAAGGATAGTAGGATAGGATAGTAGGATAGGATAGTAGTATAGGATAGTAGGATAGGATAGGACAGTAGGATAGGATAGGACAGTAGGATAGGATAGTAGGATAGGATAGTAGGATAGGATAGTAGGATAGGATAGTAGGATAGGATAGTAGGATAGGATAGTAGGATAGTAGGATAGGATAGTAGGATAGGATAGTAGGATAGGATAGTAGGATAGGATAGTAGGATAGGATAGTAGGATAGGATAGTAGGATAGGATAGTAGGATAGGATAGTAGGATAGGATAGTAGGATAGGATAGTAGGATAGGATAGTAGGATAGGATAGTAGTTGTAACGACATATTTTGACGAAGAGAACCGAGGAGAACCGAAGCGACGACCGCAGCCGAGTTGAGCCGAGGTGCGCTTCGATTCGAACAATCGTGTGTTCCGCTCGCTCGCGCAACGTGTCATTGGAGTAAGCGGGATATATCAGTTTTCTGCGGCCTCACTGAAGATGACGCGAGGACGCGCGATTAATCGAAAGGAACTTCGTTCCATCCGGGTGTCCCTTGACACCTCTCAAGTTTTTTTTGTTAGAAACAGTGTTGCAATATCGAATTTGACTAAATCAGTAGAAAATCGAGTAGAAAATAGGTAGATTGATGAAATAATCTGTAGATTGAAGAAAAAATAGTAGATAAAGAAAAAATAGTAGGTAGGTAGGTTCCTATCTATTTATTTTTTGAAGACGTGCGTCAATGCCTATTTCAGGCAAAGTAAAATGTACAATTGGTCCATGCAATCTTCATGAACATGATATTTGGTGGTTTAGCTGGTCCAGTTAACTGTAACACCGAAGTTTGGTTGGAGTAAGTGCTCTAATTAAACTAACTGGACCACAGAACATTTTTTTTTACTTTGATACTCAATCAACTGTACCTAACTACTATCGAAAAAAATTTAGTCACCATGTGACTTAATTCTTTTTCGATCAAGAGCCCAATTCTACAATACAATTGCTTCACTATGACAATGGAATCGTCGCAGAATTATGACGTAGAATTTCTAGATTAATAAAACTCCAGATAGTACGTGCGAGATAAATTAATGGTTTCAAACATGTCGCGCGTCTCTCCATCTGCATTCATCATAATTTCTTTCATCTAAGGTAGAATACCAAAACGTGTCATTCTGTGACGATGCCACTGTCATAGTGAAGCGATTAGTTTAGCAGAACAGGGCCCCAGCTGAACGGAACCATGAGTAAGAAGTGAAACGAATATGACACTTCTTAACACTGACGCTGGCCGAGTCGTAGCTAAAAGACGTGTGGATAAAGAATGCGATTGAAGATGACAACATGCTATCCCCCGTAGACCCTACACGATTAATACACAATTTAACAAGGATCCAAATATAGATGCTTTTATTAAAAGCGTAATAGGTCCAATTCTGCGCATCGAAGTTTTTTTGCACGGCGGCGTTTCATATTTTAAGAGAAACTGTGGTTAAATGTGAACTTAATTAGTCGGCAGGTATGGCAAGCGCGAACGAAGTCGCGGGTACAGCTAGTTAATAATAATAATGCTGCACAATTCACACAGCATTATCTAACCCAAGCTAAGCAGAGCTTGTGTTATGGGTACTAGATAACTGATATACATAATTATTAATATTAATATGTTAGTCCACTGCTGGACATAGGACTCCCCTAATGAGCGCCATAGCGCCCTGTCTTCAGCTTGCCGCATCCAGCATCTGCCTGCAGTCTTTCGCAGATCGTCATCCCACCTGGCCGGAGGGCGTCCTGCACTACCTTTGCCGAGTCGTGGTCTCCACTCAAGAACACGTTTACCCCAGCGGTTGTCGGTTCTTCGCGAGATATATCCGGCCCACTGCCACTTCAGCTTGCTAATTCTTTGAGTTATGTCGATACCTTTGGTTCTCTGTCGGATGTATTCGTTACGAATTTTATCCTTCAGAGAGACTCCGAGCATAGCTCTTTCCATAGCTCGCTGAGCGACTTTGAACTGGTGGACCAGCCCTACCGTGAGTGTCCACGTCTCAGCTCCGTAGGGCATGACGGGTAGGACGCACTGATTGAAAACTTTAGTTTTCAAGCATTGCGGTATGGATGACGAGAAGACTCGACGTAGTTTCCCAAACGCTGCCCAGCCTAGCTGGATCCTCCTCTTGGCCTCCTTCTCAAAATTATTTTTACCTAACTGCAGAACTTGCCCAAGGTAAGTATACTCGGAAACAATTTCAAGAAGGTGGCCATGTACGACGATCGGTCTCTGATCAATGAGGCCATTGAGCATGACTTTGGTTTTATCCAAATTCATGCCGAGACCGATGCGTCGCGAGGCTGACGCTAGGCCGTCCAGCATCTGATTCAGCTCCTCTAGCGACTCCGCCATTAAAACTATGTCATCAGCGAATTGCAGGTGTGAGATGTAGCCGCCGTTTATGTTAATGCCCTTACCTTTCCAGTCCAGCGTCTTTAACATATCTTCCAACGCGCTCGTGAACAGTTTCGGGGATATAACATCCCCTCAATCCACAATAGTTCTTGATTTTTAACAATAAGCATTTATTCACAAAGAAAATTATACAAGTATTTACAATTGAAACAATTGAGCTAACTGCCGACTGTTGCAAACAGTCTACAGATAGCTCAACTGATCCATATCAACACCAGTCGGAAGCGTCCCCAAGACGCTGGCTGCATTGCCACGCTGTATGGCAATGCTGATACGCTGTGCCAGATATTCACCAGCTCTCGGGTCACGCGTCGCTTCGACCAGACGCTCAGATAGTTTTTTGAAAACCCGAAGAGCCTCGGTACCCCACGGACCTAGGGTCTCGACTCCAAGGGGAGCAAATGTGTAGGCTCTGTCGAGACCTGCATATTTGCGCCTCTTGAGATCTTCGGCCAAATCTGCCGCCGCACCCGCCCTCACGGATGTCCTCGGAAGATGGGAAGGCGCAAGTGTGTCGACGCATGTAGCGTCCCACACAATGGGCCTCCCCAACTCCCATGGGACTAGTGTCATACCGTCGGGCCTCTTACCATCGTCACGCAACAGACCATTCGGTTCGAGAATAGCTGGTACGTTAACGGTGACAAAGGCCCGCCGGATGATGTCGTTAAGGCTAGCGTGGCGAGATATCCGACCAGCGGCCCTAGTGCACGATAATCCGTGATGACCAAGCTGTTCGACAGCAGTACCGCACTGGCATTGATGAGGCGCGCAACACCTTGCACCCAACCGGAGACATGTTGCGATACGGAAAGTTACGGGATCCAATAAAGTACCAGTGTTATATGAAGGAAATGCTTGCAACCAATGTCCTGACTCCCATTTAGAAACGGCCAGGAGGCGGGCACGATCTGCAGAGCTGGAGCACGTTTGTAACAAACAGTTCCGTGTCAACTCACACAGAGGCCCGTCCCATTGCCGTTGGGACAAAAGTGATTTTGGGGGAGCAGCATCAGTATTTAACAATAATGTTACATGTCAATAGATCTAAGACTTACTTAGATTAAGTCTTAACTTACTTACATTATACCTAGGCTAATCAATTGTAGCTACTATTACAACGCAATAAAATAATATTAAAAACATATCTATAACATAGATATCACACATTAAGTAGGTACTATTAATAAAAATCATTTAATTCAATTATAATTAATTGAGTAATGAAATGTCATTTTGAGCCTAGGAACTCGTCAAAGCTATAGAAAGTGTGCTCGATAAGCCAGCACATCAATATGTTTCGCCCACATCAGTCCCTTATCAATCTGAAATCCTAGAAACCCTGTACACTCAACCTGGTCGATAGCCTTGCCATCGATGGCGACAGATAGCGTCCTGATCCGCGCACCCGAGAACCGAAAATTAATATAATGTTATTTGTAGGGTGTGGCTTTACTACGGTAAAAAGTACAACGAAATGACTCAAAAATTAATATTGACTTAAAAATCCTGTCACACCATGGATTTCCTAGGACTATTCGTGTAGTAAAACGTCCTACCCATTTGTTTTAGCAGTTAGGTCGCATTAGGGGCGTGTGCAGTCGCGCTCCGTTGGCATTAACGACCGGTCGCGCCACATTGCCTAGGACCACCGGCTAGTTCCAACTTATTTATTACATATACTAAAGATGTCAATTTCCACTCATTCATTATATGAATGAGCGGAAATTGAATTTTTGTGACTAAGACTCCTGATTTTAGATAATTTTAGGACCATTTTAGATAATTTTAGAACTTTAAAGAAGCAGACGCTGACGCTCCGCAATAGGTATTTCCAGCCACGCTTAAAAGGGCTCGGCTGATTCCCGTGAAGTCCCGACCAGATTGATACCACTAACCGTTAGTTACACACCAGTTTTGTCATAAAGTTAACTAGCTTATAGTCTTCCTAAAATTGTAAAATAAATAAATCATCTTTCGTAGATGGTAAAAAACCCAATGATAATGAAGAGTTACAAATTTGAAAACAAGCCGACTAGTTACACATCTAACACGAACAACCGGCAATAGATAAGTTCTTTTGAAGTGGCACCGATCTAGTCCCAGCTGAAGATATAATACTTACCAGAAACAATTATTTGTAAATTATAATCTTAAAGATTTTTGAACTGAAGTTATTATTCCACTTGCTTACCAAGGGCCAAACCAAGCGAGCACCTAAACCCCCAGCCCGCGTAGTGCCCGCCAAGTAAGCATCTGCGTAACTCACCCAAACCAGGTCAAACTTCAATCCTTCAAATTCCGTCGCCGCGAGTTTCGTGACAAACGCCAAATGATTCCATTTTCTAGAAAAGTGAGTTGTCTGCATCGTGTGCTGGGACGGGGAAATCTTATTGTAAGCCGGGACTGCGAACTAGTTTCATTATTTACAGGATACTTTGTGATGCTGCACGTTGGCACATAGTCATGTGGGTATCTCGCTCGCTTTATAAGTCAAACAACACAGGATAATGTCTTTAGCATGAGTTTAATAGAGAAATCGTACAAGATCGTATTTGTTTTGATTTTAAGTAAACGTGTGCTTCTTTCTCATATTATGTGCCATGATTCAATATCTGTGTTTGTTCTACGAGTAGTACTATTTACATTTATTGTTTACAATATTAGTGTGGTGATCGTGTGATTAAAATGGTTCTTCCACATTATGACTGACTCAGCCACATCACTAACGTTCTTTGTGATGACAGATTTGACAGCCTGTACAAACTTGCTCGCCAAAAGTCAACCGAACCTGCGGAAGAACCATAATAAGTCCCGAGCACCGAGAAATTTGCCCATGTAAGGAATGAAAAAGCTATAAAGATCAGTCGAAATAAAAATATGCATATCAAAATGCTCGCAAACAAAGCCAAGCCAACAAGTCAATACGATGAATCGTAATTGTTTCGGCATGAGACGGGTTATGTCCATTTGTATTAACGATTGAATGAATAAAACCCACGGGCACACATGAGAGGGAATATGGAACACATGGGCCCGCCACCGCCTCGTTCAATGCGTTACAATACTCCTTGTTTATTGCTGCCACTCATTCTAAACGGCTGGATCACTCTTTCATTCGTTCTGGATCTTTTGGATCTAATTATCATCCGTAACGTGTTTAGCTAAAATGGCAGTGGACGACCATGTCTCCCAAAGAACCACCGCTGGGGTACCTAAATGTGCTGAGTGGAGACCGCGACTCGGTACACGTAGTGGTGCGTCCCCGGCGCCATAGCACCCTGTCTTCAGTTTGCCGCATTCAGTATCTGCCAGCAGTCTTTCGCACATCGTCAACTCACTACAGACACACACCACAGACACCATAGACAGGGCATCCTGCACTACGTGTACCGAGTCACGGTCTTGAAAACACGTTTACCCAAACGGTTGTCAGCGTTTGGCGATTACACCAAACGATTGTGAACAAAATGTGAGTAATTTGAGAGCTTTGCCTTCGGTGAGTGTGCGGCCCTACCGGCCCTGCGCCGGCATTACCCGCAGGGTCCCTAATGAGTGGAGGACAGTGTACACACCTTCATGAAAGGCCACTTTTAATTAAGCTGTGACGCCCTCGTTGGCGATGAGTTGGGCTGCACTGTAGGGTACACTGTAGTAAGGATCGCCCACTTCGCTGTTTATTTGAAACCCTCATTACCGTGGAAATGCTGCTTTATTAGAATTTATCTGGGGTCTTCATGATAAAAAATTAAGTAATTTTTTCCTCATAATCGTATTTCTTAACACGCACTATTGCATTCTTCATATTAATTTTACAAAATATTTCACAAATGCTTTTGCTTGTTTTTTTAACAAAACTAAAATTTCAAAACAATAATAATAATGATGTAAAAATACACTTAAGAAAACACGAATATGAAGGAAAACGTCACTAATATTTTTTCACAAATAAGCAAAAAAAAAATGTGACTTTACGATTAATTGAATCGTAGAACAAACGTTAAACCCCTCGATGTCCAGTATGAGGAAAAAATAAAGATATTTTCATCTGTGAATATCTCAGAAACCTGACGCCGAAGGACATTATTCTAGAAGTCATTTTTTATTTCTTCAGTCGTATATATAACTTTTACTGTGCGCGATGATTTTAAAAATAAAACAAAATGGTGACCGATGTTCGGGCCAAAATAGTTAAGCCCCTTTGATAATCTACTAATCTATAAACTTAAGCTTCATGGAAGCAGAAACTTCATGGATCCGCATCCCTTATAAAAATCTGTCATCCCCGTGTCTTGCAGTAAATACAAAGTCCTAGAATTTTAAACACTTCTGTGCTGCTAAGATGATAATAATAAGCCAATTTCCCAAATGCCAGTCGAGTATCAAGTTACAGGGAGCCATATTTCAAAGGATGGAAAGGATTTCGTTATGAGAAGTTAATCAAAGCAAAAGTTTGATCGGAATGTGAAAATACAAATCGCGAGTTTGTGTTTTTGTAAGTAATTGGTGGAAATGTTTCAGATACTTGCGCCGGCTACAGCGGGCGTCGAACAAGAACAGACAAATTAACTTTACAATTCAAAAAGCAACTTTTGAAATGAATATTTCAGTTCAGAGTATCCACGATGATGAATAAAGCTCAAAACTTCAAGTTAATGTTATTCAAACAGAAAAATTCTCTAGTGCCTTGGGATGGATCCGGGCCGGAATCGCACCGGCTTCAATATATCTCTCTTCTTAGCAATGCGGTCGCTTAGAATCTGTGTGAGTCATTGATCATCGTATCATCGCAGTGCGGTCACGTCGCAGAGGCTATCGGTGCCTTCCGCACCTACTTGTTATTTACGGCCGAGCTACTTACACCGCGACGGGATGGCACATGAGCGAACCGACTTTAAAAAAATAATTAGTCGTTTATGTTGCCAAACTAGCGTTAGTCGCACTATTGTTTTGTCTAACTGGCGTGCATCGTCGAACTGAGACCGTAATTAGCATACGTTTTGTATAGTTTACGAAAACGATAAAGTATTCGTTTCCTTCCATACATACTTTACTTTTCAAAATATAACAGATATATTATAGTTGCACACGAACTCAATTATTGTTTTCGTATGATTTTGAATGATTTTAGCAGTACAACTTTTACAACTTTGACAGTTACTTTGCAAACTGATAACAGCCACACGGGCGTAGGCATAGGAAGTTCTTAAGTTACCTCGTAAAAGAGCACTTTTCCAGCAAACCTAAAGAGAGATAATTGAATCCTAATCGAGATAAATAAATAAAATAAATAATGCTGGACAATTCACACAGCATTATCTAGCCCCAAGCTAAGCAGAGCTTGTGTTATGGGGACTAGATAACTGATATACTTAATACAATACACTACATACATAGATATTTTTTATTATACATAGAAAACATCCAGAACGCCCTGAACAGATGATGAATTTCATGATTTAACAGGACTAAGACAACACTGTGACAAAAATGGCGAACAGCACTCGAAGACGACGCATTGTATGGTGGGCCGAGATGTTTCCAGAATTCAGATGAAGAAGTACTTAATTGAATGATTATGAATAAAATTAATACATCAATAAATAAATGAAGAAAACATTGTTGAAAATTATTTAGTTTCTTTTTAAAACTATGCAAAACTTGATGTGTGTCTGTGATTTTGTAAAGAGCTGCAAAGTTTACAAAATAGTCCCATAATGCAGCGGCTTCTCTTTTATTTTTTAAAAAAATCCTTGCTGCTTGTGCAGTATCTAGTTGATCCCGGCACGGCGAGGCAAGAAGTCTTCTTTTATGAGTTATGGCCGCTACAGTTTACTTTGGGCGGAAAAGCAGAAAGTTCCTCTGACCTGTGTTTAGCACCAAACTTTTGGGTAACGGGTAAAAAAATGAGCGGCTTACGGAGTTTTAATGAGCGCAGGATTACCATTTTACAATGTTTGTTAGCCGTTAGGAAACGCTTTTGATCATTTTGACGACCTCTGAGGCGCAGTGGGCGATGGACGGCCTGAGACGCAGAAGGTTACTGGTTCGATTGCCACCTCGAGTATTTTTTTGAAGCTGTGTGTTTTTTTACAAAATGGCTGAATATGACCATAAAGTCGTTAAACATATATTTTAGTTAAATAAGATTCTAGGTCATAAAATAATTAATTAAAATTATGTTTTTCAATTAGTTCTACCAAAGCCAGATAAAAGCCTTAAGCCCTTTTCATGGTAACTACAATAGTTTTACATAGAAAGTATTGTAAAACCTCGTGTCTGAGAAATCTTTACAAACCCACAGCGGTACTCAGGTTGGTTCCCCCGACGACGCCGTGTAGAGGGCAGCACACAACCTCTGATTAATTACCGCTCGGATCAATCTTGTGGTCGGACTCGGGTTAAGTGTACTTGTGAACTTGGAACTAAGCCGTGTTTTTCTTTGAAAGAAAGTCCCCGTCACGCAAAGAGGTGGAACTTTCTCGAAATTGATCGAGAGGTTTGATGAGTGTGGTCTGCCGGGAATCGGCACTTATCGTGTTGAGAATTAAAGTTCGCACACCAAGTCTTAAGTAAGTTAATGTTTTAATAAACTCTTCGTAGAAGAAGTTTAATTAAATTTTAAGTAACTATTGCAGTATTAAATCGATAAGCTTCACAAAAATAAAGACTGAAGTCAAAAATTCGAAAACCTTGCAAGTTCACAAATATTTAAAATGTTCTCTGTATTTCGCATCGTATCTCGACTTCGCTCGTTTACATCCAATTTACCTGACTTTTATATCAAAGTCTGCTTTAGTATATAAAATCAGAAATCATTGGAAAAGCGATAGAAATGCCCGAGGTGAGTTCATTTCAGAATCGGATGCAATTTAGAGCGGCGCCGCTGGGCCGGTGGGTGACGTCAAGAGCTTCCCATGAATAGCTATGCACTGCAAAAATACCGGTATTATACGAGATATTTACCGAGATTTCTATCAAATACCTACCGATAAGTAGCACTAATCGCTTAGGTTCACGTGCCTGTACTCGGGCGAGATTATGCAGCTGTAACTGCAGTCTTACTTCAACCAATGTATTGTACCAAGTCTGGTGTAAATAAGCATTACTGAATAATTACAATAGGTACCTACGAATAACGAAGATCATCCCTATTGTACCTTCTCCATGCATTGATGTTTTTACTGTCTTATGCAAGTTTCGACTTCTATCGAGCTGACAAATGATTATTCCATAAAAAGTTATTGAAAATAGTATACAAATTATAGTTTACCATAGTAACTCAATCTGTTTTACTGTTTAAAGTCACTTGTTCAAGTGATTTTAAAAAGCCTGAGTGAGTATATCTCTAAAATAATACAAAATGTGGAGTCAAATTAACAAAATCGATTGAGGACAAGACTATTTGGCTGTCAGTCGACCTGACAAGGAAAGTCATAAGAGCATGGACAAGGTATACCTACTGTGATTCTCCTCGAACGATGCGCTACGAGTCTGTTGAGATAAACTCTTGATTTTCAAAGCTACGTTTACTGATAAAAGACACAATTTCATATCTGTCCACTCAATCGAGTTTAAATTGATTGCAGATAAAGTCACTTTCAAGCAATATTGACTAGTGACGCAATAACTAGAGTCGCACTCTGCTGCACCAAACGATTCCATCAAAACTCATGTCCAAGTGCATAAATCTCACGTAAAAAAGTGCAATTGAAGATCTTTAATTAAACCGTCACAACTCGGTCCGAGTCGGGAATTTTTCCGGCATAAATCAGCGCGCGGTGGCGCCGTATATCATCCGCGGAGACGAGGCAAACTATAAATCGCGCCGGACCCGCGCTGTGCTCCTTTGTTCCTACACGATAATGCAAGAATACCTGCACTTTAGAATACCTTCGGAGTTTTAGGATACTTTGAATCCACTTGTAATTTATGTGCAACGATTTGTGTTGTTTTGTGTTTTACTATCGACATACTGGCATGCCATGATCTCGGCCATGCGTATGGGATAAGAGATAATAGCCATGAGAGTTCCAAAAGTGTAAGTGTAAATTTTCTACTTACGTCTAATCATGCACTCTATTTTCTAAAATAATATGTATTATGTGTTGAGTATTTCCTGAGAGTTAGGTATCTAATAACGCTATTTCTTGATGCGTAACACACATCTGTTCCTGTATTTTCAGAGGGCTATATAATAAAACATGCCCAAATGGGAAGCAGGCGAAATTACCTTGGTTAGATTTAATAAACAAGACAAAATTAAACATTTTAAAAACCCGGCGACGTTTACTGGCTAAACGGGTTTTCATGAAACATGGCTAAGAACACTCGGGATAAAATTATCTATGACACATAAAAAAACTAAACGAAAATCAGTTCATCCGTTTGGGAGCTACGATACCACAGACAGATACACAGACAGACACGTCAAACTTATAACACCCCTCTCTTTTTGCGCCGGGGGTTAAAAAGACAAACGCCAAGCAAAATCAGTTAGAAATTTTGCTGACTGATGATAAGTTATTTTACATTTTCACAGAATTCAATATAGGTACCTAGATGTTCCAAATATTTTGCTTCATTTTCAGGCTGGCACTTGTTTCAGCGAGCTCACGTGTTTTATTTAGAACCAATCCTTTCCAAAAATTGGAGGGAAACAAACAGAAATCGGGAATTTCATAAGGTTTTCGACAAATTGTGTTTCCGCGAAGCTTGCTTGCCGAATTTAATTTCCTGAAACTAATAGGCCTGCGCACATCGGAGCTTCGATAAATTATATCCGCCAAAATAACAAAAGGTTTGTTTATATTTAGATTGTGTTGTATTACAGGTCAAAGACCTCTATATTCCCCTTGGACAAACAAAATCATCCATTGACATGGTCGAAGACATTCCCTTTTAATAAATTACCTTAAAAAAAGTAGATTATTATTATGCAAGTAAAAAAAAGTAATTTGAAAATTATGATAACAGCAACTAAGTTATCTATGGCTAAAAAACAAAAAGTGTATCCCTACCAAGTTTTTGCATATAAAGTAAAGAATTAAAGACAGAAATCACTATTATGCTAGGTTGGTTAACGTATTGACCCGACAAGGTGTTACTCTGTCCTAAACAGAATATAACACACGGCCTACTACACCAAACAAGGTTTAAGAAACAGTACGAGCCTACGGTTAAAACCATGTTAGGACTGTTATCCGCAAGCTCGGTTCCGCAGAAACGATCATGCAATGGAATGCGCTCAGCGAGGCGCGCGCTCCCGCCCTGGATTACCGGGAATCCTATTGCGATGTTCTTGCTACCGCCGATAGCTGGCCACTTGGACTGTACCTGCTAATTCCTTCGAGCGATATGAATGGGTATAGGTCATCATCATCTAAGCCCGTTTGCACTCAATTTTGGGTATAGGCCTTCTAATAATACGCCTCTCGTTTTGATCCCCTGCGTGCGAGTCGCATCCAATGGTAAATTGATGAGCTATCTAGTACTTTTTTAAATTAATCAAGCGTTAATGGTCGAGAACACTAGTAAATAAAACGTCAAGTGCGAGTCGGACTCGCGCACTAGCGGTTCCGTTTAATTTCAAGACCTTGTTTCTTGTCAAATATCATGATTCTAGGTCAACGGGAACTACCCTATAGGTTCTGGTCAATATCAAGAATCGAAAGTATTTTTGACGTGACAACGTCTTATAATTCGATAGAGCCGGCTGCACGCACGAAAAAACATGACGTCATGCGGCGTTACCTCATGCGGCGTTACCTCATGCGGCGTTACCTCATGCGGCGTTACCTCGCTCTTTTCTTAAGACGTTGTCACGTTCAACTATCGTCAGTAAACCGACTTTACAGACAACCAATTTTTATTAAGGAACAAACTACAAATTTACGGTTTTCGGATTTGTTCCTTTATGTGTGCTATAAAACCTTGGTGCTTGCCTACGGGAAGTAAGGTTTGTGTGCATGTGATTCACTTTTGAAATAAAAAGAAATTGAAATAATTGGACATAAAGGGCTGTAACTTTTGATTGCGTTGACATAAAAAAATAATTTACATCGAAGCTTCAAGAGGTTACGGGCTTGAGTATTTGACGTTAATTTCAACTCCATACCTCCACGCGTTCCTGAGAAAAGAGGGCTGACAGACGGACAGACAGACGGACGACAAAGTAATCCTTTAAAGATTTCTTTTTGTCTTTTGAGGTACGGAACCCTAAAAACACAATGACCACTTCACATTAATCTTTAATTAGATCTTTTTGATAAAACTAAAAACTAACTTCAAATTCCTTAAACATTACATTATGATTTAAATTTTGCGGGACAAATAGGAGTACAATTTTTATGAGACCAATTTAAAATCAAGTTTTAGAAAACAACGAAAAAATCATCAAAATCTAATAAGAATTGGCGAAGATTTCACAAAAATTGTTGTAGCTAGTCGTGATTTTTCAAAAGTGTGATGTTGTTTTGTAACCTTGACGGGATAAATACGAATCCCTCGGGAATAACATTTTTATGGGACCAATTCGGGATCATTTTCTACACAATAGCAAAAATTTTATAAAATAATATAATAATTTTCATAATCGGTCCATATTTGACGGAGAAATCGACAAACACATAAAAAAAAACATAGAACCTCCTTTTGTGAATTTTGGACGTCGTCGGTTAAAAAGAGAACCAAATGATTATTTATATTAAATTTATAGCAAGGCTGCGCGATCAAGGAAATCAAAATTTAGATTTTGACTTTTCAAGGAGCGTAAAAATTGTGAAAATTAAAAAAATACGTGGGGAATCGATTTCGAGATTTTCGAAAACAGGGGGGGCGAATTCAAAAGGTTAAGCCAGATCTTCACAAACTCCGTTCTTGTGTATAATCCAAAATATTTTGTGCCAACAAAAACATGAATGAAAATTAAAAAATAAGAAGCTTGTAAAAATACCAACTGCGTTGTATTGATAAACGATAACCGAAAAATCAAAAACAAGCTTAAAATAGTAATCTGATAAAGCAAATAGACAAACGTTTTAAGATTCCACAGTCTTATTTAATTCCTTACTCGTTCTAATCTACGCTTAGGTTGATTGTAAATACCTAATAAAGCCTAGGTAAAGTTGCACTTAGCTAAAGTTGGGGAAGCTAGTAAATTAGTCAAATTTTGAGTAAACCCCAAAATATTGTAATAGTCGATTGAGTCCAGCTAATACAAAACGGGAAAGAGCAAGGACTACTCGCCGAAGTTTATCCCAAGTGCTTTCCCAAAGCTTTATAATTATGTAATATTTTATGGGACAGTAAATAACTACAGTAAAGCTTAAGGTTATGGAATGGAGTCGGTTGACTTTATGTTTTTAGCTTAAACACGGTTCTACAGTCCCGGATTTTATTTGTTAGCAAAGGGGTAAGAAGCAAAACAAAAGAACATTGATCCAAAATATTTTACGATACTGATATCATCAGAGAAAATCGCAGATGCTCGAAACATTTTCCAGCTATGACGGCTTTCATTTGTCTCTTGTTCGTTTTCGAATTCGAATGTGCAACTTTTTCGCTGCGCGTTTCAATTATGAGGTCTTGAAATTCTTCTTTTCCCTTTTGTTACTTTTCTGTTTTCAGTTTTTGCGAAGGTTTGGATGTGGATAAAGGTTATACCTAAAAGCCAAAATGATTAAACTTTCTGGCCTATATTTCTGGGCCGAGAAAAACTACTTTTTAACCCCCGACGCAAAAAGAAAGGGGTGTTATAAGTTTAACGTGTCCGTCTGTGTATCTTGGTATCTGTCTGTGGTATCGTAGCTCCCAAACGGATGAACCGATTTTCGTTTAATTTTGTTTTTTGAGTCATAGATAATTTTATCCCGAGTGTTCTTAGCCATGTTTCATGAAAATCTGTCGGGGGGTTTTTAAAATTTTTAATTTTGTTCCTGTTAGATTCTAGCATCAACGCAAAAAAAATCATTTCAGCTTGTGCTTCCGTCAGAGTGCTAAATGGTTAACAGCTGTCTTTCTCCGTTGAAATAGAGGGCATCTCTTTCTACACTATGCAAACTGAGCGAGACTACAGGCTCAGACCCAGTTAGTCCACTAACGCGCTAAAGGTGTATTCTGGCCTTTAGCAGTGAAGAGCTGAGCAGTTTGCCTGCCGTCAGAGTCAACTCAAAGGAAATTCTATCGGATGCCCTTTGAAAGGCAGATTCAAGGAATCGGAACAAAGACAAAGGTCCTACTTGCGAGGAGGACGATACAAAATAAAACGATACTTCGTTTGCTAAAGTTCCTTACATTGTATTTGAATAAACTTTATGAAATAAATGGCTTACTGCTTATCACACTTCACACTAATATTATAAATGCCAAAGTTTGGATGGATGTATGTATAGATGGATGGATGGATGGATGTTTGTTACCTCTTCACGCCAAAACTGCTGAACGGATCGGGCTGAAATTTTGCATACAGGTAATTTTTTATCCCATAAGTCAGTTCCCATGGGATAGAAATACCATAGAAACAATGCGTGCGAAACCGCGGGCATAAACTAGTATTTTATAAACAAGAACATTGCAATGGGTATATTTTGCGGTTTTCCATTCCTGATTAAAATAAACGAGATCGTCCCGTCATTATTATGTGTTCGTCATGCAAGAGTCATTAATCATTTTGCGATATCATCAAAGTTTTTTTGTTAATTATGGATGGCCACAGTGGGTCATGGAAGTCATTTTATAACTAATAACAAGGTTTAAAAGATACAAAGTTCATATATAAATCCGGCCAAAGGCGAGTCGACCCGCAAACGGAGGGTTCCTTACCATCGTACAAAACTATTTCGCTAAGGAAACCCTTAAAAACTGATGATGGATCGAAAAAAAGTTGAAAGCCAACATGTCGCAGTCACCCATGTAAGTACTGGCCGCGCCCGACGTTGCCTAACTTCGGTGATCTGTACTCGGCGTGGTATGGAAGTCGTCCCCTTTATTATTAAATTTATTTTATTAGTATTTTTTTGCGGCAACAGTAATACACAACTTGTCAAAATTTCAACTGTCTACCTATTACGTACGTTTATTTTAGATACAGTCTTGACAAACGCAGAGTCAAAATAGGCAAAAAAGTCACGTTTTTTTGTATGGGACCTCTCTATATTATATTTGTTGTTATACTCGTAGCAGCAAAATCAATACACATTCTTTGAAAATTTCAACTGTTTACCTTTTACGGTTCATGAGATACAGCCCGCTGACGGGCGGACGGACGGACAGACAGACAGGGTCCCGTTAGCATCCTTTAGGTACAGAACCCTAAGAAGGTCTTAATTATTAAGATAGGTCGGTATTAGGTAGCTACTAGCCTAATATTATTCATTTATATTTGAAAGTCAAGTTTGTTAATGTTTCTCTTTGAAGTAGAATTTATAAATAACTCGTAAATCAGTCCTTCGCGATCGTAAATAATCTAAATTGCTGTCTTCAGAGGACTTTATGAATTATTTTAAATTTTAGTAGATGTGGCTAGCACAGAATTTATAGATATACTCAGGAGTCCAGGCTCAAATTGAGTTGAAAATGAAGATGATCAGCGCCTAATTGCAGCGTAAGCGCAAAAACATTTTTACTTATTTTTAAGAAAACTACACAACTTATGAAGAAACTGGTTCAAGAAACCAAATACAAATCAAAACATAAATCCTTTCAATAGACTGTAGGGTTCCGGGGATCTTCACTAAACTATGCGCGAAACAGTGCACTCTCATGATTTTTTTATCGTAATTTTTATTCGCTATCGTCTTATTATATTCAAGGAACCAAAGAAACATTTTTGAATTTCGTTTAACTGGTGTTTTGTACCACGTATATCCCGTGAGTACTGAGATCTAGACTTAGTTTGACAACCAAACCCGTTAGGTTCGCCTCTCAGGACACGAGTCTAGCTTTGAGTACTCAGCTGCTCAATTGGATCGACCAACTGCTATAAATTCAGTTCAAATTCAATGAAATGGATATAACTAGTGCACAAGCATTTTTGCTTGCTCATACAAAAATATCAAACTCATAGTTTTATTAAACGCTTGCCACAATACAGTTTCATTTATACTCGCCACAATAACGGAAAACGTGATTCTCTCGACAACTGCTTTATTATTAATCTCGCTGCTCTCGGCCCTTTGTTCTGTTTACTTATCGGCTTTTCTTATAATGTTTTACTTACTCCCAAAACGTTATCGACCTTTTACTTAGCTGAGCGCTTTTGTTGGGTTTGTTCAGGGCAGCGAGCCGGGCTGTTTGGTCTGCACACGGATTAAGAAATGCTTTTTAACGAGATGATAAAGAACACTGATCCAGGAAGGACATTAATATTATATTCTGGCCATTTTCACACACAACAATCACGGTAAAATACGATTCGAAAGTACTAGGCACTCGATAGGCAGAAAACAAAACCAGACCTGATACCAAACAAATTGGAACTGAAAACTACTTATCGTACAGGCTGTCGTAGCTTCTATAGCTTCGAATTATTGCGTCTTTGACTTCATTTCCTGAACTGGGACAAATATTAAGAGTCAATTTTACGGCCGTAGGTGTATAATCAATCTGAATTTAAGCTACCAACCACGCCCGTAAGCCATGTGCTCTGCGTAATAAAACCTGGAGGTTTATATATTTATTCCAGATAATAAAATATAACGGCGTCACTGATACGTGTTACAACGTTCTGATATGAACACTTTCGGCGCGACTCGGCGATCAAACCGGGTCCTTTCCCCGATGTCGCCGCATTTAGAGTCTTGGAAACGAAGTCTCAGTTCGCCGCAAAATCAGCCTCTCACATTTCAGCCTCAAAATGATGTCTCATTAATTTAGCGGAGTACGCGTAGGTATCCACTTGCAAAACGAAAATAATAAACCTAAGGAAAACGTTGCTACTTAGGTAATCCTTATTTAATTAATTCTCGGGAGGATATGAAAAAGTTCCGTTAAGTTGGAAAGGAATAATGGCTCCAAGCCACAAGAGACACTCCATTCCACTCCGCTGTCTAATTTGTTTCCAAGTTTCGTTCACATTATTTCTCTGTCTGTCTTTACAATTGAATACAATGGGTGAAAAACAATTCTGGGGTCTTCTTTGAATTTTGCGACTAAATTAGGTTACACTTGACCTGGTTGAAAACGGATTGATTCCCAGTTGTGCTACTCAATGTTAGCTACAGATATTCACCCTGTCATGTGTTTTAAAAATGTTCTGTAGATAATGGATCAACCATGACACATAACTACAGGGGATAGAAAAAACTGGACACGAGTGAGGCCTTTGGCAATTAGTTGGGCAAAGCGAGCCAAACATTTGATTAAATCTTGCTACTTTGGCTCACTGTTGGCCATAAATTATGGACAATCAAATTGAATATAAGTGAAATTCAACTACACCACATAGTTGTATTTGAACAATAATGGTGTGTACAATTTTGGTGTCAATAATTGTATAAAACATCAAATTTTTCACCGGACAGCCTATAAAGACACGTATACGAAATGAATATTTTCGTATGGGGCTTAGTTACATTTTATACTTATTTTGTATATAATATTATATAATTAAATTATTATTAATTAATGAAAACGGCAAAAAATGTAATTATGCATTACTATGCCACATTTTAATTTATTGTGTGTGCGACGTGGCAATAACATACTCTGACAACGATTGCCTTGTCCATTGACGCGTGACAGTGAACGAAGCATTTTGTTATGCTCGCCTAGTACGTAATGTGCGTGAAATGTAATGTGGTATGCGAAACTTGGCGGATGTCATTACTCATGAAAATGGAGGGTAGTTATCGCAAACTGTCTCCAAGATCTAGTAAAACCTCGGAACATACGCGACACTCGAGCCTTGGGTGTGTTGGATCGGTCGCGTACCTATGTTGTAGGATGTTTTTGCGAAATTAGGATGTAGCATATACTCGCTCGTAATTAAGTTAGATTAACCTAATAAAGTGTTAAAGGGTCACAAATGGATTTAATAAAAAACGAAATAATTATTTGTTCATGTGGAGATACATCATTCAGGGTAGCTTATAAATAAGGTGGATTTTCAGTAAATGGTAGAGAGGGAATGGAAGGGGGTTTTTGTCGGTATTTAATGTACGCGACGTTTTCCCGCCGCGCGCAAGATTGATATCGTAAACTATTAAATACCCGCTTCCGCCTCAAAATGCAGTCTTAGTTGTGGCTAAAAGAATTAAAAAATATGTTCAATAAATTATGTGCGTGGAAACGAATTATAAAAACAAATCTATCCACGCAAGCTTTTACACATAAAATACTTTCAAAGATAAAATTATGTTTAACCCTTTATAAAAATCTTAAAGAACTATGATTAATAATCTAATATCGCTTACCTAATATCTCGTAATCACCCGTACAATCACAACACCTGTCACTGCACTAAACACTCCGTCACGTATCCTCTGAGTCGAGCACAGCACTGTATCATCCGTCACTTATCACAAGCAGCGGTCACATTTATTATGTCACAAACTCGTTATCGTGGCGCGGAGCGTGGCGCGGGCGTGGGCGGGCGGGACGTGCGTGCGCGGCGCCGGGCGGCGAGGGACTGCCGCCGCGCAAGCCTCGACCCGGCTACCCCCCACCGCCCCCCGCCCCCGCTGCAATTCGGCACACAAAAAGAATGGCATCAGAAAGACCGTTTCCCCGTGAGCGAGCATCAGTGGGCATCAGTGAACTTCAATAGAGCTCTCACCTCCGCTAAGTGCTACTCCTCTAGTTATTACCCCCTAATGAGTTCAGAAATTATCCGCTGGCTTCGAGAGCTGACTGAATTTAAATTACAATTACACACTCGAAGATCAAAAGGAAAGTTCAAAGCGATTTTGCTGTTCGACTAATATTTTTTCCTGCTCGTCTTTATTAACGTTGTTTGCTTTGGGAAACGTCCACTTGTTTTAATTTAAAAGCGTTACATTGGCGGTGTTTCATTTCACGGAATCATATTATTGTACATCAAAAAACATTAAATATTTTTACGACTTGATTCTTCAGACAATGTTTATTTACTCGTGTTACAAGGAAAAATTTTTCCTCCAGGGAGCCCTTCACTAAAGAAAACTGATAAACATTTTTTTTTTTCAATCTGTTTGAATCCCGTGTCTTCGGGGAGTTTGAAACTCATTGCTTTGTTGGATGCTGCTAACTTTTAATTAGATGAACCACAAAAATACTTTCCAACTTGATCGAGAATAAATGACCTGGAAAAAATATTGTGGTTTTCATGAAAGAAACGCTATACACAGAACCTTTATAACATTTTATTCATTTATAATACAAAGTAACTTTTTAAAATTTCCAACATTCCAAGTACTAGGTATTTCTTACTACAGAACTGCAATATTCCTATCTCGGAAATTACATCACTTAGTGTTACGAACAAAAGCATCCGTAGAGTCCGTAGCAGCGTAGCGCTGCGATATGCTACGAAGTGCTACGATGTGCTACGAAGTGCTACGAGATACGGCGCCGATTATAAACGCTCGGCTACAAAGGCTGCACCAACACGCGATTCAAAGAAACCTTCAGAACACTAATATTTCAGCGCGAGAGCCGCGCCACCTCACTTATCTTCGATTCTTGCTTTTTCTATCCACTCATACCACACTCCAATCTCGACCTTCCCCTCACACACCACAGTCGAAATTCCTTTCATCTGGAAACTGTTTCATTCTGTCATGCTCCCCACCAACGGAAACTCATCTCTCCCCGCTCGTTGTAAGGTCGATGTTTGTGCGGTCGGTAATTGGTATCAATTTCTCACCTACAGCATTCAGTATCGGCTCTTTTCACGCCTTTGTTCCTAATGTTCATTACGTATTCCCTCTACTGATATCGAGGTTAGATATAAATTTTATAGGTTTTATTGCAAGGTTTCTATTGTGCTGGGGATTTGTTTTTGTGTGCGTTAGCTTGTTGTGACTTCGATGAATACTTTATTAGGTGTTTATGTTAAGAGGAAGGATTTGTGGCGACGGCACCCGTTTTATTTTATATCCACAGAAAAAATAAATGTCGATATAACTTCATCAAGCCACCGATTAGGGTTTTGGCAATAAACAGCGACTCGTGTGGGCAAAATATGTGCATAAATGTAATCAAGATCCTTTTGATAAGTCCTGTATCATTTACAATACGTCTCCTACAAGAGAGTCCGCGTGTACGTGTCCAAGAGTCTTGTGAGGTCTAAAGGAAATATAGCTCTGTGATATTTGATTTGACAACAGCTTTTCCTCAGAACAATTGATTTATCTAGACAGCTGTTATTGTGAAAGTGAGTGCTCACGAATGAAATCAAAGCACAGGCACCATGTCCCACGCTCTAATCGTCAGCTCATAACGCCAACGAATCACCCTATCTACTCATACTCATACGTACAAGGCGTATGAGTAGAAACTTATACAGAGTGTGATGTCAAAGATTTTTGTAGATTTTCTCAGAAACTTAGTAAATTTGAAAGGTTTCTTTGATAAAATATTTCGTGGTGTAAGATTTGATCGATCATTTTAAGGAACATTATTATTTTACTTAGATGTTTGATTTCTTTTTCAGGGTTTGGTACCCAAAGTATGCCAACGGGACCTTATCACTAAGCCTCCGCTGTCTGTCCGTCCGTCCGTCCGCCTATCAGCGGGCTGCATCTCATGAACCGTTATACTTATTTACATAAACAACTAACTTGAAATTTTGACGGAGTGTATATTTAATTGCCGCCATTTCATAATAACAAAAGTAAAAATAAACTTAAATATGAAGGGGGCTCCTTATAAAAGAGACTTGATTTTTTAGCGTTTTTTAATCGATTTAATACAGTTTATTTACCAGTTTAATATAAGTTAATATAAGGACATTGACAGTGTTAAATGTTGTACGATGGCAAGGTATCCTTCACGTGTAAGTCCAACTCCACTTTTATTACTTCTTTCTTTCGATAATAATAACCAATTTAGTTTTACATGATGTAGAAGTATTTGTGGTACAAAATCTTCATTTTTGAAACAATAATTGATTCTTATTCTTATTCTTCTCCTTGTCCTTTGAAAGAAAAAAATGTTGCCCCTTATTGATTGTCTGTCCAACGTTGTAAGATTTCTCTATAATTTTCCAGCCATCGCGGTATTTATTCCTTAAATCCACGTAAAAACGTCTAAATACTGCTTCAAAGGTGCAAAAAGCCAACCCTGTATAGGCCCGCCGCCCGCGAGTAACATTACTTTTTATATTATTATCCTACACGAGCGGATTGAAAGCAAACTGTTAATTTTGTTTATTTTATGCGAAGAGCGATCACTATCGCAGACAAATTGGGTAAATATGTACATACAGGGCGAGATAGGCTCAGAAGGTAGGGAAGCGACCACGGTGCACCGGAATAACGAGAGTTTTTAATGTGCGGTGCTTTCGAGTTAGAGGGCAAGAGAACTACAACAACCTCTGAGTGATCTTTATGTTTTGACCTCTCAATGTGACGTCAGCTATAAAAATAAGAGTGATTTTTATTTGAATTCATAAGTACTACCTGATTCGGAACATTTACATTTTGTCATACTTACGTCCACCTGAGACTTTACACGCGTTTTTTTGGAATTAAAAGTATGTATGTATGCAAAATTTCAGCTCGATCCGTTCATTAGTTTGAGCATTGTCTTCACCCCCCTCTTCACAACGGCACACCGTCGTCGTCGCCCTCATTATATTAGTAGAATAGGACAATCCCTTTTATGTTTGTAAACTGGCTAATTCGAATAATTATAGAAATGTATCCCACTAATATCCTACTAATATAATAAATGCGAAAGTTTGTGAAACGTGAAATTTTTGTTACCTTAGATCTCCAAAACTACTGAATAGATCAAGATGAAATTTGGCACACACTTAGGACGTACTTATTATACCGAAAATACGTGCGAAGCCGCGGGCAGAATTTTGTATGACCTGTGTACGTATTCGCTACATTTCTGTACGAGACAGGGCCGCATTCATAAACATAGTATTAAACTATGTCGTCTTTGTATGTATGATCTGTGTAAGCAACGTTTTACTGTATCGCTAAAACGAACATTACTAGAAAGGAGTTAAAGTTCCTGTCTAATAATCTTCGTTTTAGCGATACAGGTACATTTAAAAGGAAACCTTACCTTTATATTTTCAATTTAGTAGGTAGATATATCAAATATCAAAGTGCTTTATTTTCTTTCCTCTTACCGATAACCTGTTTGTGTACTAAACGGAGTACTTACATTTTTGTACCAAACGGCGACACTTAGCTCGCTGGGGGTACAACGTAGATCGTAATTTACGTTTTCTTTGACTTTTTCCTTAAACAGTTCATTTAAATTAAGCAATTCGAGACGCTTTGGTGCTCTTCAGTTAATTATGTTTTGTGTACGGGTACTTATTATTATGCTATGATTTTATTGAGGTTAAGGGTAATGAAGTATTATAGTTAAAAGTTTTATTTTAGTTAGGTACTAAAGGTTAAAGTTAATTCATTTGTTGTTGTAAGAGATTCTACATTTTGGCAGTAACAACATCAATATTATTGGGTTTTCAAAACGTAAGAAAATAGATTTGAATAGAAATTCCTTTCAGAATATTACCGGCGTGATACCAACATTATGCTGTGTTGAGGCTCATTAAAAGTCCCTTTCTATTATAAATAAAATCCCTAAAATATCTTAGTTTTCCATTGATTGAATCGTTTTAAAATTCTTGTTGTCACTGCAAATATAGATCAAATAAGCAAATTCCTGACACTAATACAACTTAATAGGTCGTTCGAGGCTCGCGCCCAGAATAATCACCAACTGACCTCGCGACAAATACGAGCAAGCGCAGACAAGGACGCACACTAGTGCTTCACTTATCTTGTTTTGTATTCTGCTAAGGAACATACTTCATGAAGCCAATATACCAAACACAATATGAGTTCGACTTGACTTCTTGGTATTGGCAAACTTGTGTAGCCAATTTACGTTGAGCATCAATATTGATCTCTGACTTTGGCATACGGTATCATAACCATTGCTTTGCGTGCAAAGAGGTCCCTCGCCGGGAGCATTCCTCCAACCAACTACGAGCACATTTCAAACCATAATAATAATTTCATTTATTTACGAAGCCAGTTTTTAAAGTCTATTGTGTTAGTCGGCTTATAACTACTTAGTTAGAATGTACTTTGTCCGTTGGACCAGTTCGTTAATCAGATGGCAGTAATTTTTTTCAGCTATCAAGGTTAGGATGGTGTTGCTGCTCCCGCGGGTTCTGCTGAGAGGCTGATTTCTTTCGCCAGATGTCATCGAAGGTGTCGGTGGGTGTCTGGGCGAACATGGCCGAGGCATTGCGGATGCTGGCAGTGCCGACAGTAATCTTAACACATTGTGATATTGGACCCGGAGAGCATTGTAAACCTTTTGCGTATACAGTTGACCCACAGACGCGCTGAGTCAGGTGAGGTGAAGTACGGTCGGTATGCCCAGAATAAAGTAACCTTCACCGCATCTGAACATTGCGCAAATCCGTGGGCCAGCATATTTTTACCATGACTGACAATGCCCTGCGTTCCTTCTCCATATCATGGTCACTCTATGCAACCCACAAAAGAGCGCGAAATGTTACGAGTTACGAGAAAAATTTTATTGATTGATAAAAATTAATTGATCTTAAACAAAACGTTTAAGATCAATATTTTTCTACTGGCTAGGTACTCCGTTTCTCCTTCTGTGCAACAAATACCTCAACACGTTTTAGTCAAACGAACTCAATACAAATCAAAAATAAAATTAAACAAAAAATAACTTTCACTTAAATCATCCTGACGTCAACTTTATTTCTGATACAGTCAAATTATCTCAACCACAAACCTCAACAAATAAAAATTGAATAATTCGTTGTCAATGATTTCAATGGACATTTAGTTCGTGTCGGCTCGCTACCATTCCGACCGAACCACTGCCATGGCCGCAGGCACGGCTGTCGACAATGGCATTTAACATCACCACTGTCTCTGGTAGGATGCTCATGTTGGAATTCGCAACCGCAAACTGAATTTCGCCGAAAACATAATTAAAGTTTTTGTGTAATTTTCACAGCCAAAATTTGTAGATTACATCAGCCTTATTATATCTTTTAAAAACGAGATCTACTAGTAAATAAAGTAAAGTAATTTGGTTACGTGTCGTTGACCTTTTTGACGCTTTACTATGAGTAAAGCGCCAAAAAGGTGAGGCGAAGACATTGTCTATCTTTTAATTGATGCTTACTTTGACCGTCTTTTAATTAAAGTGTGCTTATTGTTTCTGAGAAATCTGGATATAATAAGTTTTCCTACTCCCAGCTGGAACCTGAATACTTGGTATACTGAGGATCGGATTCTAATTTAATATGGAGGTTTCATTAAAACATGGTTGCGGGATAATGCCAGCCCTTCTCATGAACGGTCGCTTTAATGGCGATCGCGACCAAATTAAAAGTGGTCAAAATGTGGTGAACCAGAGTTCTGAGACTCAAATGTGATTTACTTGAGGGTTGGAATATTTCGAGGATGTTTACATGGAAAACTTAGGAACTAAGTTAATACCAACGCTCTGTCAGTTGATCGATCGACATTAATATCTATCCTATTCTATTTTTCTGATCATTATTTTCTTTCATAACCTACGTTCCGTATAACAATATCTCAATCTTTTAATTTAATTCCATCCAAGTCTCAACTATAAACCAGCCAGTGCTCCAGCGGAAACCTGACTATGCTATCCGAGAACAAGGAGTCCCAAGTCTCACAGTCCTTCATCCGACAAAGAGACAAGCTCTGAAGGAATCCCTAAAAGACTTGGAGTTGATTGGTTTACACCAAGTTGGAATATTCGGAAAGTTTCCAATCTGCACCGCTCGTGCTCGATACAGCAGCTGTGCTCTTTGCATTTTCATATTTTCTTCCTAACTATGGAGATTAGTTTTTTATGTGGAATATAAAAAGTTTTAGTTTAGAATTGCATCGACGTTTGTTGCGAATGAAGTATTAGGTAAGAGCTTAGCGGTATATTGTTTATCCCATTCTGCAGTTACTTTGCGTCACTTTATGAACAGAATCCAAAACAAAGTGAACAACCATTAAGTTTGGAATCCTCCGATAAAATGGCTGTTCATTATTATTTGCGAGAGACTTTAAAACACGTAATGAGCTAGAAACAAAGATTCGCATTACGTCACCTCGCTGAATAAAACTGCGATAAATAACCGAGTTGTGAACTCGGTGTCGTCTAAAGTTATTTAATAAGCGAGTGCCGGCCCTAATCTGCCGCAGATAGTTTCACCCTAATGGTAATTACTGTTGAGAAGGATCTCAATGGAAAATTACTTTTTGAAGTTGATAGTGCCAATTGAAAATGTATTAGCCCAGACAACGGCGGGGTCACACATGAATTAAGAGACACGTAATTTACTTTTAGGCAGAGGTGACTCTCGAAGGTTTGCTTATTATTGGAACGAATTGCTTATTCATTTTCTTGTACGGTTGATAATAATTATAGAAACTAGATACAAAGTATAGAATAGTGAGTGCGAGGACCTACTCGAACCTACAATAACTATTGACTGCCAACTAATTACGCCGTGCAAAGATATTTGTAGCCGACACTGGCAGGCTATAATATTATTTTTGATATGGATATATCTAGTAATTTACAAATTCACGAAAAAAATGTCATTCTAGATCAAGAAAATCGCTTTCCAGCTTTCAAGACGCTACCAAATTATTATGAATACCAAAGGAGGTGAGATTGCAGCATCTCGGGAAATTACTCGAACAAGAGCGGTCCTGGGTCTCACAAACATTTACGTGTCACAGATCGGGAATTAGATCATCCCGCGGGAAGCGAGTGCAAATTAATGTGTCAGTCTGGCAGTGTCGGTTGGCAAGCTTCCTCACTGCCTTCCGCCACACTGCTATACTGCCACATAAGTATTATCTCAATGCTTAAGAACCTCTTGTATTATGAAAGCTTGCTTGGTCATCGATCTATGCTTGAGTAACGCTTTTCTATGGCATAAGCATCACTCAAGCATAGAACTATGACTGAGCAAGCTTTCATAATTCGGGCCTAAAACGCGGAGAGGTATTTGCGTAACATGGTCTTTATTTCTGTGGTCACTTATTGTAGGCACAATGACAGACACAAAAACAGTGTAAATATTCATTTATTTTACTTCTACTCATGACAGCAATCGTCAAATTTTTCCCCAAATAAACTCAATTACATAAAACGAAGCCTGGTAGGCCTACGATAACAATTGAGATTTTTATTTAACTAATTTAGCGTAAATCCAATACTGAACATTATTAATTCTGCGATCTCATAATGAAACCTCATTAGACTGAAAGCAAACGTTCAAAAGCGAAATGTTTCTGGCGGTGTCCCGTGCGTTCCCACTTAATTCATCACTAATCGAAAATTGGTTAATGACCTCCCAACGAGAGACTCACTCCTGACCTCGAGCACAGCCGTCGACTATCTGCTGGATCGATCATGTTTCGTGCCGATCGAGTGTCCACTCACAACATTTTATCGAGACCGTAACTCGAAAAACGTTTCTAAAAGCAATCACAATAGAGAACACTGACACTGACAACATTTTAATGCTGTAACATCAACCTGAATATTTTTCAGTTTTAAAACGTAATCTCTCACGGACCAGGATCTTTTCATTCAGCCCTGGTCATCATATTTAAAAAAACCAGTAGCAGGCGAACGGTCAAGGTGCGTTTTCGGACGTTTGTTAGTTTCGTTTTCATGGATGAAATAAATCACCTAGTGCACCCTCCCTGCTCGAAGATTGTTTCAGATATTATCGTTTGCCCATTGTATTTGAAAACTGTCAAAAATCCTCAGCCGATAGATGATGTTAAATTTCAAACCCAAGGCTACACGCAAGACGAAAAACCTTAAACAATTACAATAATTCAGCATTTCAGGCACACGTCCTATTAATTCTGACTCCCCAATTATAATTTTATCATTGTAAATGAGTGGAAAGATTCGCTGGAGAGAAATAATATGAAATAAACAAGGCAATAAATTAGGAGTAAGCTCTTTATAACGCAGATGTAATGAGGAGATAGGATGAAGGGCAAAGAGCTCGCTCACACCACCGACTTGACGGCCGACCAAGTGGTACCTACCTCTAAGGTTCATTGTAAATCTGTCTCGGCAAGTTTAATATTTAGCAATATTAATAAAAAAATATAATTATCAACCATTTTTTGAACGGATATTTTTTTTATAAACCATCAATATTCACCACCTTTAATTTCATTGTTCGGTTTCGAAGATCGGTTTCGAAACCCTTATGATCTCGCTTTGTCTGTGGTTTCATACTTTTCGAAATATTTTTAAAAAGCCGAAAAAATACCCATTCCCCCCTTATCTCCGAAGATTGCAGAGCGATCTATACAAAATGTACGAAGCGTTTGTGGATCTGGATCTATATTTTGACGGAAATATATAGAGTTTGTTAAACAAACGTTTTTTGAAAAATAGTCAAATAGGGGGAATAATTTTGAAAAGGGCGGGCTACCTCACTGAGTGGGGTATTAAGTGAAAGGTATCGGTTTGTACATTTCAAAACCGTTTTTGAAATTTCTCTAGGTTTCATACTGTATGAAATATTTTGAAAAAAGTCAAAAAATCACCTAATCTCCGAAGTACCTATGCAGAGCGATCCATCTAAAATGTAGTTACTACTACTATTTTTAGGTATTCATCAAAAAGCGATATCTCTTACCTTTAATACATATTTGTATAATTGACAAACGTTCGAAACCCTCGGCGCGTGAGTTACACTCGCACTTGACGGATCTTGTTGTTGTTTGAATTGCCAAGATACTAACATGATAACGTAGGTCTTCAAAATTAAATTAAGTTCGGTGTCGTATTTCGGTCTTTCGTTCAATTAAAGTGATACACAAATCAGTGAGAATCAGCAGCCAGCGCCTGAGAATAATCATTGCTTAGGAAAATATCGTAAACCCGTCTGCTAGGCTGTCCACGAACGAGACGTGCTGGTGAACTCAGATGAGTCTTGCAAATAAACCAATTGATTTCCCTACATAACAGAGGAATACATATCAAAAGCTCTTTTTAGTTTTTATTTTGCCTAATCCATGATTCTGTGTATATGGTTTCCGCCCTGCACCTTTAGATGATAGTAATTGTTATGATAAGTTATAGACAGATTTTAAACTGATAACTCATTAGGTAATTGATAATGATATGAATACACGAGACTGCAGTCGAACGCGTACCTACTAAATTGCTTAAGCGTAGGAAAGCAAAACTGCACTGCTTGCAAAAATTCAAATGTGCGGTTTTTATGTACGTAGGTACGAGTATATAGTACACTGTGTAAACACAGTATTTATTTATCGTAGACGTCGTCGTGTCGTATTGATGTGAGGAATCCCGCGGGCGGTCATTAGCTCAAATAGGACTTGTTTTCAGAACGTTCTACTCGTAGTTCTAGATAAGTTCTAGCAGCTGAAGTATTTATTGGCCGATTTCTAATAAGATAACACCTACTGCAAGTTGGTGCAACTTTACACTTCTATTATCACCAGAGCTAGATAGCTTATGAGTAGGTGTTAGGATAGTACGATTTGTTTGACGTCGATATGGGTAGTTCTACAGAATTTTTTTTAATTTTTTAAATTCCCCATTGTTATTAACACGTTAGTCAGAGTTTTTTGGTTGAGGCTTTGCCACTTTTTGTGTTATTTACGAAGGAAAACTAGAAAAAAGCTTATGCTGGTATAGAAGACCTTGTTAAATTGCGCATCTTACTACTCAAATTAACTCAATTTTAAATTATAATTTACTAGGTGCACAAACACAGCCATTTATAAAATAAAACAAAAAATATGATCAATATAATCTAAAATATGTTTAGTCAAAACCCTCCGTATAATCTTGGTAGGTTTAACGCAATACGAAAAGAAAAAAATCCAAGTCCGTATTACCAAAAAGCCTGAACTCACAAAATAATCTCAGTAAGTTCGCGGGATATTTAATAACTAGTTTTTAATCCTCCACGAAGCGGCCATCGGAAGCTGAAGTCTGCGATGGATTATGAATACTGGAAGTTGCTTGACTTCAGAGTAAAGTTTATTTGGATTTTATCAGTAGGGGGCTTTAGCTGCTTGGATTGGAAGAGAGCGTTTGGACGGATTTTATTTTCAAATTGATGCAAGTGTTCACTTTGTCTCAATGAAAAGTGACTAACCCCTGCAAAACAAGTTGTTTGTTTGCAGTGGTTGTAGTTGCAGCAGAGCAATGCGATTTGAAAATTGCCTTGCTCTACTGCAATTTTTTTATTTAAAAAACTACTTTTGAAATGATCTTATATTTTATTACATTGAAACTCCATCGGCAGATCAAAAGGCTAATAATACGAGTATGTTACATAATTTTAGAATATCCTTTTCATTGAATTTCTATATTTAATAAATTCCCTTGGTGTATACAGAACATTCTAATTGTACAGAAACATACTTACCTGATCAAAACAAATTGTCAATGAGGCAGGCTTAGAATCAAATTTCCCTGTTCTCAGACTAAATCGTATTGAAGATGTTCTCAGAAGGAACAACTTGTTCATAAGTACCTACATTATGATCAATCACCCGGAAAATGCCGATTTCCACATACCAGTACCTACCTACCTACCTACCTACCTCTCTACCTCTCTATAACGTTTAAGTAAATACCAATTCATATTATCTCCTTAGAGGGAAATATGAATGAGAGTAGGTACGATACAAAATACATTAATTTATTGTTTTCGTAGACTAATTATTTGAAGTAATAACCAAATAATAATTGTGACTATCTGGCGCAGCGCAGCATTGCCATACAGCGTGGCAATGCAGCCAGCGTCTTGGGGACGCTTACGACTGGTATTGATATGGATCAGTTGAGCTACCTGTAGATTGTTTGCAACAGTCTGCAGTTAGCTCAGTTGTTTCAATTCTAAATACTAGTGTAATTTTCTTTGCAAATAAAGGCTTCTGCCATGTTAAAAAATAAATAATTGTTTAAAATCGCATGAAATAATCCCCACCACCTGGGGCCAAATTCTGAAAACCGATCAAGCGATCGGTTTGCAGACGATTCTGCGACGATAACATTGTCATAGTAAAGCTACTATGACAATGTTATCGTCGCAGAATCGACCATAGATGAAATAAACTCTTGATGATGCGTGCGCTGCTGTTTGCACGGATTGAGGGTTGATGTTTGGTTTCAACCTTGACACTTTTGACACGAGTCCTTCAATCTGTCGTTTCATTCATCAAAGGTAAAATGTCAAAATGTGTTATTCTCAGACGATACAACGGTGATGGTGGATCGAAATTCAGTGAAATAAGGGCCCTGGTCGCCAAAATGTATGCAAATTACAAAATATTGTTTGGTAAGCAACATCTTCCAGCGAATGGTTCAATAGCCGAGAGAATCTCATCGCCCAAGGGCTAATGAATATTTCATATGGAGGGGCGTTTCTTTAACGGAATGTCAACGGATGGGGCTAGCCCTTTTGATCGGCAAACATTTATGCTGAACGCACGTCGATACGATCTAACCATAGAGTTCAGAGTGTAAGAGTTGGTATAAGTTTGCACATTACCAAAACGGAAAGTTTTCGTTTGCGCCGCTGACTTGTCAAAGTTGTTCCGTCAAAAATCACTCAGATTCATTCACAAACTATTAATCACCTATAATCGAGTTCGCTTTAGACTATGACCGGTCTTAAACTATGAAACGTAGTTCCTCTCCAGCCGGGGCGTTTCAAGGCGCTTAATGTATGGAAGGAAACGAAAACTAACAATTTCGTAACTTTGTATACAATGCAAAACTCATCCTTATGCTTCACCAATTGCGACAATAGAGCCGAAAAACCCTCATTTTAAACAAATGCATTCTGATCATTCGTTCAGCGCGGACCATACAAGAACAATAAATACGAAGGGCGTCGTCTTTTATGGCGCTTTCGGCTCGGAATTATAGTTATACTTGGTTGCTTTTTTAGCGTTATTAATAAGTAACTAAGTACTTGATTTTTTACCCATCTTTTATTATATTAACCCCGTGTCTCTTACTGGATTAGTTTTTATCGCGTGTTGCGTTTTGGGGGACGACGGGATGAAAGAGTTTTAAAACGACCACTAAAAATAATAACGAATGAATTAAATCGAATCCCTCGAGGCGTAGAATCGTTTGACTACTCTATTTTGTACAAACGGCCATCGTTTAATAACACAGTTTACGATAACACGCCACTAAGCACCCCCAAGAAAAACACGCACCCCCGACTTATTTACCGAACCGTTTAAAAATAGATAGAACTGTAATTTGAATAATGGTCGATTAAGCAAAGCGTTAAAGGGTGCTCGAGGGGGATGAAATAACATTAATTTTATAGACGTTTAACCGACAGAGGGCTCCTCAACCGCTCTCAGTGTACACTTGTTTTCTCAAATATATTACAGCTCTAAGAAAGGTGGTACCTACAGATAACATCATCATCATCAGCCACATTTATGATATATATTTCATGATGATAATCTCAAATGGTGTCATGGTTGACATGAGTACCCACCATTGAGTCCTATCTTCAGTTTTCGCATCCATCATCAGATAAGTCTTTCATGAATCGCCGTCTTACCTGGCCTAGGTAAGATTAAATAGATAGTGCTAAATTAACAAAACTGTTGGGTTTCGAACTAGATCCAGCCCTAACTTGGAAAAACCATATAGACTCTACCTGTACTAAAATGGCTAAGGGCATATATGCTCTAAAACAACTGCGTCCAATGACATCCAATGACATCACGTGCAATTAGGGTGCTGGTTAGCGCCAAATTTAAAGACTCATGTAAAGAACATTTCAAAAACCTGAAAATACTAACCTCTGCCTCATTATACATCTATGAAATTTTAAAGTTTGTTATACAAAATATGTCTCAATTTAAGATAAGAGGGAGCCAAAGCAAATACAGTAACATACATCACATGTACTTAGAGGCAACTGCCCATAGACTCGTATACATCTCTAAAAAGCAGCCGGAAGTTATTGGCCCTAAACTTTTTAACAAACTTCCATTGTGTATTCGACTCATAAATTGTGAACAATCATTTTTAAATAATGTGAAACTTCTTCTGCTAGATAAAACCATATACTCTGTAAGTGAATTTTTAGACAATGACTATAAACAATTCGTAATTCCTCAACGACGAACCTTTTCCTGATCTCTACATGCCTAATTCAAACTAATTTATGTAAATTAATTTATACCTAATTTTACTAGACGAGAAACTGATAACACCTAGCTTTAGCTTAACATTGAGTTAACCACTGTTATTGTGTATTTCTTTTTCAATAAATGTTTTCATTTCATTTCATTAAAGATTATAGATGTTTAGTTGCCAGAATTTATTATGTTACAATGTAGGTCTTAAAACTATTATATGTCCAGTTATATTCTACCTAACACAGGCATGCAAAAATTTATTTTTCATTACACAATATTACAATTTCTATTTCTAAATTACAAATACAATTTAAATAATGATTAATTAGATGAATAACAAATTCAATAATAAAAATATTATTTAAATCAATGAATATATTCGAAGTCTTCTGAGTCCCTGTAATTAAAATATTGATTCATAGAATAATAGCATTTAATAAGGAGCCATTTTTTTTGTTGTATATTGAATAAGTTTCCAGGTCCATCCTCCGGTAGATTATTAAATATTTTTATGGTCATATAGTAGGATTGTTTCTGCGTCATTGTTAATTTATACTTTAGTGTGTGCAATCTGTTGTTGGAAATTTCTCTTACTCTTATAGATCTCAAGTCAACTTTTTTTTTGAAAATTTTGGATGCTGTTTAACGAGCTCTGCCGCTTATTTGATGTAGAGGCATGGCAGAGGAAGAATTCTGTATTTTTTGAAGAGTGGTTTACAAGGGTCTAAAAAATGTGCTCCACACAAAAAACGAACGCAATTTTTCTGGGCTCTGAATGCCCTACCCGAATCTACACTGTTGCCCCACAGAAGTAGACCGTACTGTAGAGCCGATCCTATATGGCCATGATACGCACTAAGCGCTAAGGTATACGTATAAATTTCGAAAAGTACACTATTATTTTAGAAGCGGTATTGTTTTTTTATCCTACATATTTTATCCCTTAGAGCGTTTTCTTATCTTACACAGCATTCGTTGTACAGGAAGGATATTGAATAATTTCTCCTACACAACTAGTTGTGCCAAATCAGTTGGTCTCTGAGGAATTCAGCAACTTTTTGAACTTCTACAGTAAATTAATGTTACCAACCTAATTCTGAGTCGAAATAACCATGAACTCGTACCTAATAGATAAATAAGTGCCACAAACGACCTAACACGCCCGTACCAACAAGGGCCCCGAAAACTTCGAGACTTATGTGTTTAAAATCGATTTATAATTGTTTGAGCACACGTTTATCACGCAACACTCCTTATCGGAAACAAAGCCTCTGAACTTCGCACATTAAACACCTCGCCTCGCGCGAACTTCACTCTATTCTACACGATAATCTTACTAACTGTTACACTATCTGCGGTAGCTATGATCCAAGCTCGTACGAACTGGTACACCATCTGTGGTTGCCAGCATACTATGTGTTGCATGTTCTGTGGCTTCGCTGGCAAAACAGTTTCGCTCATTATGAACGTTGTACTAATTAGTGATGTGCTATAAGTTTCGTATTAGAGCGTTATATGCTGGAAGTTGTTGTTGCCGTCGCGGCTGCTTGCTTTGTCGGAGGAACTACGAGTAGATACTGCTCTTATGAAGGGATTCAAGAACTTGGAAGTGAGACGTCAGTTGCCTTCCTCTGGCGCATGCGGCGGGTTTTTGTTTTGGCGAGAATAGTCCTCTTGTATTGAACCATTTTCAGTAAACTGAATCATCATCATCATCATCGCCTATATTCGTCCACTGCTGGGAATAGGCCTCCCCTAGTGAGCGCCATAACGCCCTGTCTTCAGCTTGCCGCATCCAGTATCTGCCGTTACTTGATCAAAAGAAAATATTTCGATAAGTACAATAAGCCATATACATATATCATCAACACCGCAATTACAGTTGCAAAAAACGTATCAGTAGTCCGGTTCAATCAAGCAACCGGACTACCGAGACGTCGAGCGACTCAGAAGTCCGGTCCACTTAATTGTAACCGGACTACTGAGACTTCACCAATATTTTCTGTAGTATTTGACTGAATAAACCAATATTTAAAGATTTCTGATGTTAAAAGACTGTAAGAAGACTACATATCGTCGTATCCTACGAATAAGGTTACAGTCGCCAGTGTGACCTTTTATTTTTATTGTATTTTTGGAATCTTCATTATCATTTGCATCATACCAGTTCGAAAAAAGTAAATAAATAATGAATACAAAAAAGTTATTAAGGTTTAAAAATTTGGTTACAATTGCACTGATGCATTTAGCCCGACGAATAAGGTAACGAACAGCTTTGGCACTTTTTTTCATGTGCGAAACGCAACCGACATGGGCATTTCCCGGCGAATATGGTTACACACTCCACAATAATCGTGTACCGCGGGCGAAAAGGCGCGCGGGCGCGGGTGACCGCTGTGTGTCGACTCCGAGCGAGCAGAAAACAGTGCAGTAGAGTATGAGGCGGGCACATAAATTAGTGATTGATTAGTGACTAATTCCAAAACAAAAAAATTATAAAAAATATTTTATTGGTATAGTAGTTTTCGTAAACTAAGAAAAACTCCCCTAGGGTTTTTGAATGCTTGATTCAAATAAATAATTGAAACTTATACGTTATAATTCCTTTTATTTAACAAGGTATTTCAGCATTATACAGGCTATCATCACAAATTATTAAGTCAATTGTTCCGTGATCATGGCGCATGAAACTGTGTCGAAATATTGGAAAATCATGGTAAATATCCCGTTTTAAATGACTAAGATAATTCAGTGCAGTTACTAATAGATTTAATGTTTTATTTGCCCTTAAACATTTGCATTACATTCGATGCTTGCATTCTTGCGAATGAGAATGCGAGTATTAAAACTTGCGAATGTTCACGAATGTGAGTATTCGTTACATCTCTCTTATGGATAAATGGGTATATCTATTATATTATTGTCATAATATAGATTGATATTAGAGCCTCTGTTTAAAACTTGATTTTATTCAGTACTCTTTATTTTTGCAGCAATGAAGAAAACTATTTCTCTGACATGGGCTTCATACGGCCAGCTCCACAAGGGGAACTAATCTTGTAGCCTGTAGAACTTGTAAGAATCTATACAGGGCGACCCAAGGCCATGCCACGTGGAGGGAAAGTATCTTAAATTTTGTAGATAGAACATTTTACTGAAAAAAGACTAGATTTGGATTTTTAAAACAATTTAAACTACATTGAAAGACTTTTGAATAATCGCCTGTCTGAACCAGGAGTCGAACCCGCCAAATTGTAAAATATCCACCCGTAATTTTACGATACCGATCAAAAGACTCAATCATAAGGATTATTTTTTTCCAAATAACATAGTATCTGAAATAACAGGAAAACTATGAACTTTTACATACTAAATAAATACGTTTAAAGTTATATTAATTCATTGTATTTCCTAGTCCCCCTACTTAAATCATGTAGAGAATATACCATTATGAAATAGACTATAAAACACCAAAATATATGTTTTCTCTAATAATATAACGTGAGTACACCCACAGCAGTAGGCTCAAGGCTCATTGACGAGTTCTCTGATCTGGATACGGTTGACTAAAATTAATAATAATAAATGTGATAATAATGCTCGACAATCCACACAGCACCATTTAGGCCCAAGCTAAGCAGAGCTTGTGTTATGGGTACTAGATGACTGATATACTTAATACAATAAGATTACATACATCTATTTTTTTATTATACCTACATAGAAAACAACCAGATCACCCTCCCCTGGACAAATATCTTTTTATTTGATGATTGCAATTTAAATACTTTATTTATTTTTAAGGAAGGCCTGCAGCTTATAATTTGCATACATCTTTTATCTATTACATTATCTTTTATCACTCATTTCGATACAATTACGCCCAAGGCTTATCGAATGCTTGGATTTATTATGAGAATTGGTAGGGACTTTAATAGCCCTTAAACTCATATCCTAATATATAACAACTTCGTCAGGTCAATTCTTGAATATGGATCAACAGTCTGGAATCCAAAATTTAAAGTACATATTGAAGAAATACAACGAAATCAAAACAAATTTTTGAAACATTATTTATTCCGCTTTCCGACAGCTCCTACAGACTCTATAGTAGATCTAGACATTCGTCGCACTATACGAGATCAAGTTTTTTTTATATAAATTACTGAAAAATCAAATTGACTCCGAGTTGTTACTTGATAATATTTATTTGCATTTCCGACGGGCTTCATCTAGGAAAAAGAAAACTTTTTGGACTCCAACCTCTAAAACAAATTACAGGCAGAACATGTTTCTGAATAGAGCTTGCAATAATTACAATAAATTTATCAACGAAATTGATATTTTCGACTCAACCGCCGCCGCCTCGTTTCGTAGAAGCATTGTAGGTATTGCTGCCGCCAAGCTAATAACTTAGTTTAAATTATTTTATTTTGCCTTTAGCCTTTTCCTCTTGTTTGTTAGAAATAGTGTTCTATCTTTGTTAATATTAATACTTAATTTGTTAATATGGTTACTTATTTTAATTTATTATTGTGCACTTTCCTCTATATAAGCAAGTTAATTTTCACACGTTAAGTTTGTTTGTTAAGTCTGTTCACCAGTTTTTATGTGTAATTTTGTTTATAGTGGAGACTTTACTGGTTTAAGAAAATTCTTATTGTTTCTCGTTATATATCTATGTACTGCCTGTCTTCCAAAGAAATAAAAAGAGATACAAATACAAAATAGGTTAGAATAAACTAGCAGAAAAAAATAATTAATTAGCCTTCACGGCTAAATGACCGATTGAAAATAAATACGTTAAGCAGAGGCATATCAATCTATTATGACAATTATCTAATAGATAGACCCATTTATCCACACTACATGTAACGAATACTCACATTCGCATTCGCAAGAATGCACGCGAATGTAATGCGAATGTTTAAGGAGAAATAAAACATTATATTTATTAGTCACTGCACTGAATTATTTGTAAGTCATTTAAAACGGATTATTTAAAATGATTTGAGTTGTTAGTTTTCCACTATTTCGACACAGTTTCATGCGCCATGATCACGGAACAATTACCTTAATAATTTTAAATGACTTAAGTTTTAATAACCTGTTAAATAGTTTTAAAAGTTTTATGCTGAATCACATTGTTTTATATGAAAGGAATTAAAACGAATAAGTTTCAATTATTAACTTGAATCAAGCACTCAGAAACCCTTGGATGAGGGTTAGGGATTTGCATAGTTTACGAAAACACTATTTTTCGTAGTATGTTAGCAATCCAACACTTTCATACGAACTAGGTTTTACTTTTAGCTTTAGAATGATTTTAAGCGATTAGTTGCATTTTAGCAGTACAACTTTGACAAATCAGCGGTAGTAGTTGTACGAACATTTGTCCCGAGACGGCAATTGAACCTGCAACTTCGTGCGTTGCAGGCGGAACATCCCCCGCTGTGCCACTAAGGTCGTAGATTGGGTGCTGTACAAGTTAAATCCATCTAATATTGTCCAGGTAGTAAAGCATCCTGTGCAGCATGAGTAAACAGTTTCTGACGCTAATTAACAAGATACCAAATGAAATTCTTGAAGGAAAGTAAAATATTACCTTAGTATTCTTGTAATTGTCCCACAAATTTCATCGAATAAGCTTACAAAGGCGATTGTTACCATCTCAGTTGACGTTGTGAAGCGAAATCGTCGTGGAAAAAGGTCACAAAGGCGCTTAAAACAGCGTCGTTTTGAAACTTGCACGCGGAACAAGGTGTTAAGCGACAAAAACTAGAGAAAACGGGTTTTTTTATTTATGAAAGCTACATGATTATTTAGCTAAAATCATGATAAAACGTTTTAGAAAAAAAAACTTACTCGTATAATGGAAACTTTTCGAAATAATAAGAAAAAACCGTCTCCTGTAAAGTTGGTGTTTTGCAACTGTAACCTTATTCGTAGGATACGACGATATTTGAAAATTGTTTTGTTAATTTTGAACTCTGAAAACGCTGTCGGCCATGTTGTGACGTGATAAGCCTCTAAGAAAATTTCATGATCTTATAAGTGTACAATACGCTATGAAGTCTGTCTATATTTTTACAATGATGGACGTTTGCTAACATCAATTGTTTATTTCTTGGCGCAGCTATTATTATGTCTGTGGTTTTTTACCCGTATGACGTCACAGCACAGATAAATATGGCTGAAAGCATTTTCGCCTGTTTACGAAAATTAGACTTTTAAAATAAAGTTTTGAGGTTTTCTAGGTCCTAAAATATTTTTCCCTCTTATCGGACAATAATTAATCATTTAAGACCCATATTAAAAAAAAGTCAACTAGTAATATTATGGTACCTACCTTTTAATTACTCGAATCTTCAATTTCAGTTCCAAAAACCCTTTTATTCACATCCTAAGCCTACTTAGACCTACATGTAAAAAGTTAAGACCAGTCAACGACATACATACGAAATTGTCGAGTATTTATTTAGTTATACTTTGCTTAAATAGATCAGCTTTCCAAAACCATTTTAATTTACATTTGTTTGTGTGTCATCGATAAAAATGTAGCAACCGGTCCAAGAGGCAAGCACAATCACAACTCGTTCGCTGCTATCGAAGCGACGCTCGAATTCACACAAAAACTGCAATTATTCCGAACCAACCGATCGCCAATTAATGTCTATCACAAAAACTCAACAAGCTGGAAAAACTCTGCTTTTTCTCTGTCTCTTTTTCGCTCGAAGACACGGACGCGTGTTTGCGGAGTCGACAAATGTTGCTTTATTTATTAGCTTTGTTAACAAAAGTGCACGGATTTTGGTCTCTGACCTTGATCACCACACGAGCTTAAACCTTCACGCGATACACATAAAGCATCGATTCGTTACTTCGATATATTTTCTATCAACTCCTGGTAAATTAACCGTTCGAAACTGAAACCATAAAATGCAGCGATATCCTGTTTCACCAAAACGTATTGGAAAGTGCAGTTTAATCAGATTTGCAAGGTTTTGCAATATATTTCCAGCTTTTTCGGTGACACACCTTTGTGAGATAAACCAGATTAACAATTTAAAGCCGAAATGGTAATCCACACAAATCCACACAAACTTCTACTTTAAAACATTTTTTTTGCAAGCATCAGCTGAAAAGAAATGTTATGGCGTGTTTGTCCATATGTAGACATAGACTTACCATTTGATTTTATTTGCCACCACATGTAGTCATGGCTAACGAAAAGTTCAAAAATCAATCACCGTTATTTCTGTTCATAGACCTGGAAGATACTTCTGTCGGTGTTCCACAAGGTGGCGTCCTCTCCCCTCTTCTCTTTTCTGTATTGTCTAACTCCATCTCAAAATTTAACTTCTTTTTATCCCATCTACGCGGATGATCCACAGATACGTATATACACAGGCACAGTTGGATCGTATTAGCGACGCAGTTGATATCACTAACACGGACTTACGCCATATCACTGAGTGGAGTCGAGCTCATGGTTTAAAAATTAACCCTGTCAAAACTCAAACTATAATTATTGGTAGTTCGAAACTGGTTGACAGATTGGACTGGCAGACTGTGCCCCAAGTCAACTTTGATGGAATACCCATTCCCTCAAAGTTGACTACGGGTTACCTTTGACCGTGAGCTTTCATGGTGTCCGCAGCTTAAAGTCACCTGTAAGACTATGTTTCAGCTGGTTCTCTTAGAAGGTTGCGGTACTTTCTGCCGACCGCTACCAAAATTACTTTAGCCCAATCTCTTCTTCTCCCTGTTCTGGACTTTGCCGACGTCTGCTATTTAGACCTTGCTGAGGAGCAGTTGGATAAACTTGAGCGTCTCCAAAACTTTTACATTAGGTTCATATTTGGTTTACGCAAATATGATCACGTCTCTCCTTTTCGCACCATGCTCAAGAGGCTCAATAAGCGACTTCGCACGTTCTTTCTCTTCTCTTTATTTTTTTAATCCTTTTTCTCCAGCGTATCTTAAGAAACGGTTTGAATTCCTTCATTCTTCTAACTCTCACAATTTTAGGTCATCAGATAACTTACTCCTCATGTTTCCCACTCATTCACAATCCTTCTATGGCAATTCTTTTAGTGTGCAGGCGATTCGTCTTTGGAACAAACTGCCTGTCGATATCAGGCTTGCTCCTTCCATCAACTCCTTCAAATCCAAACTGAAGTCCCATTCTCATTCTACCGCAGTCTAAACTCATTTCGTTCTCTACTTCTTCTGTAACTTTAGATGTTATTGCAACTTAATTAGATGTAAGCTTTTATTATAATTGTTTCCTTTGAACCTACTGTATTCGTTTATTTTTATTATTTTTAATTATTTATTGTTATTTTTACTATTTATTATTATTTGTCCTTTAGATATAAGACCTTGACCTTTATTTACTAGTACAATAAAGTCTTTATTCATTCATTCATTCATTGATTCTTTGCTTGAAGAGTTAATTTTTACAATTTATACAAAAATGTTCACCGCGTCGCTCTTTTGTCAGTTTCCCGCGTTATTTTTTTTTCCTAATCAGCCAGTGAAGCTGCGGTACAAAGTCCCATTCTAAGTCCTCATTATGCATAAAACCTTAATGCACCTGACTATTTTCAAAACAAAATACAATTCGAGATTGAAACTACACTGCGGGCCGCAACAGTGATGATGAAAATAGCTGGCCGCCTTTCGAGTAAGCTATAAAGGCCGATATTGCTCAAAGAAGGTTGTCAAAATAATGTACAGATTACGTATGATGTTTGAGTAAACTAATAAGTTATAAAGCTGACGTTGCATAATTCAATAATAAACAAAAGCTTCCATATAATATTGCATTCTCCATAACTGAGTTACAATGTGTCGCAATATTCCACAGCGGTGACTAAACGCCGACAAACGACGGCAAGCGATACATTGTATTCTATAAATAACCAGCGCAAGTTGGCCTGCCCCGTCCCTCCCAGCGGTATCAACCTCTGCTGGATAAAGGGAAGTATGTGAGTTTTCGGGGGCCAGAGTATACTGGACGTGCCGTGAGTCTAGTTTAAGTACCGCGCTAAGTGCAGACGAATCCCCAACGCTCTAGTTAAGGGTTAAAACATGACTCGAATTATTTTACAGTGGTTTACTACAATTAGCCGTAAACCAGAAGCTTGAGATTTGATTTCATCCTACCTTCATTTTCAACCGACGAAAAACGGAGGTTCTCAAGTCGACGCATATATATAGGTAAGTATATATATATTTTTTATGTGTAATCGATCACGCATAACTTTTTACAGAGTAGTCAGATTTTGATAATTCTTTTTTTATTAAATAGGTTATACCTCGATATATCATCAAACTATATTAGACGCGAATTTTAACTAGATTTCGCCACTAGAAGAATCTGAAGTCTGTTTATCGTTTTTTATAACACGCCAAATTATACAAAATTCCATTCATATTTTTAAATATATTGTCAGTTCAACAGCAATTACAAATAATAATAATAAATAATCTTGAAAACAAATAAATTTACACTTTTCAAATGAAACCCTGACTCCTTAACTAGGGTTACCTATGTGTCAGGAGTCAGTTTCAGTAATACAATAACGACAGCAATTCATCGAAAAGGTGGGAAGGTGGGCCTGCATGTTTTACAATGTTTATTTCCAAACGGGTCAAACGTACTCTTCGATTATGTGCAGGTAGGACGAGGTGCGGAACCCAATTAAACGCCGGCAAGTTGTTCTTTGCTCTGCGATGATTTATAGCCGCAGCCTGCGGAACCCTGATAACGTCTAATGAGTTTATAAAATGATTGGAAAATTTTATAACAAGTGTAGTACCTACTTGTTATAAATTTTTCCAAGTATAAAGTTTTAAATGACCTACTGGGATGATCAAAGCAAGCGTCGTGAGTTCAAATCTCACTCGTGTTCTTGTACGAGTAGATATCCTTCTAATATTATAAAGGTGAAGTTTGTAAGCTACTAATCGAATCTTCCTGAAATTTGCATTTGCATAGATGTCGACCTAAATGTGGAATACATAAGGAGTTACAGAAGTGAACTTTTCTAAAAAAATGCGGCATAGACGTATGCGCTTATGCGGTTAGTTTGTTTAAAATATACGTTTGTCGCACCGCATTTAATTGGATATAACTCTGCTTTGGGGCTAGATTATGCTATGTGATAATGTTCTGAATTAATACAATACATAATAAATAGGTACCTACTTCCAAATGTACCTAAAATTCACAACTACGCAGGAGGTTGCGGGTTCGATTCCCGACTTGGGACAAATGTTTGTACGATCAGCAGATGTTTGGGTAGAGCTGCAGGGTCAGCAGGTGTTCTGGGTGTTTTCTATGTAAACAACCTCTATCTTTGTAGTATAATGTACTTAGTCAGTGAATTATCTAGTAGCTATACCACAAGCTCTGTTTAGCTTCGGGCTAGATGATGCTGTGTGAATTATTTATTTAATTCAATCTGTAAAGCTGGTGAGTATCTCGCGCAGCGCATCAGCATTGCCACGCTGGCTGCATTGCCACGCTGGCTGCATTGCCACGCTGGCTGCATTGCCACGCTGGCTGCATTGCCACGCTGGCTGCATTGCCACGCTGGCTGCATTGCCACGCTGGCTGCATTGCCACGCTGGCTGCATTGCCACGCTGGCTGCATTGCCACGCTGGCTGCATTGCCACGCTGGCTGCATTGCCACGCTGGCTGCATTGCCACGCTGGCTGCATTGCCACGCTGGCTGCATTGCCACACTGGCTGCATTGCCACGCTGGCTGCATTGCCACGCTGGCTGCATTGCCACGCTGGCTGCATTGCCACGCTGGCTGCATTGCCACACTGGCTGCATTGCCACGCTGGCTGCATTGCCACGCTGGCTGCATTGCCACAGCCGGGAAATGCAGTCAGCGTCTTGGAGACGCGACGACTGGTATTGATACGGATCAGTTGAGCTACCTGTAGATTATTTGCAACAGTCTTCAGTTCACTCAATTGTTTCAATTGTAAATACTCATTCTAATTTGTTTCTATTATTTGATTATAGTTTTCTTGGTTAATAAAGGATTTATAGCCTACAGGTTGAATTGACTATTCTTTCAAAACAAATACAACGTCTCCATTCAACTACTTTGTAAAGCTAAAACAATGAATAGATTGGATATTTCAGAATAACTGACAAATATTTTTGAGCTTTGGACAAAACCGGTAGGAGTACCTGTACCTACATGTATTTCATGCAATACGAGATAAAACTAAAAATTTTAAAAACCCGCCGACGTTTATTAGCTGAACAGATTTTCATGAAACATGGCTAAGAACACTTGGGATAAAAGTATCTATGACACAAAAAAAAACTAAACGAAAATCGGTTCATCCGTTTGGGAGCTACGATACCACAGACAGATACACAGATACATGGATACACAGACAGACAAGTTAAACTTATAACACCCCTCTCTTTTTGCGTCGGCGGTGGTTAAAACGATACTTTACTTTACTTGACTTTTACTTTCAAACGGCTTCTTATCTATTAGGTATGCTGGCAATAGACCTCAACGCGTATCCCATGGACAAGGTTGGTGCAGTCGAGGACGAGAGGTCTGGGGCAAGTTCGTCTTCAAGCCAAGGACTTTTTAAACTACTGCTTTTATGCAAGTCATAAGACTGCAGCGGTATTCGTAAGCAAAATAAGTAAAAGAGCTTAATACAGCAGACTTGAAGAGGCTAACAGCCGGGTTCTCCAACGTGTCAAGTTGGATTAATTTGAACACAGATTACGTTCAAAGATTGGGTTGACGAGTCGGTGAAATTATTATTCAAAAACTGGTGTCAATCGACATTTTGGGAGGTAATGGGAATAAGGATTTGAAGGCATTTAGCCATGGTCGCAGTTGTCAGATCATAGTTTAACTTATCAGCGTTCGGTTACTGTCTGTAATACTCGCTCGCGCCCGCGTCTCGGCCCGCCGCCGGCGGTGGCGGCCCCAGGTGCGGAACTTGCCCGTTGTTTGACACTTTGTACAATTTATTCCGCCGCCGAGTGGACGTTAAACTGCGCCGTTGAAATAACGCCGCCCCATGACCCACTGTCGCCTTAATTGCATCCTTTATGCCGAACATTACCTGAGTAAAAATAACAAGGGAAAATGCCTCCACCAATGTGGGTTTCCTCAAATTTATGAGGATGCCGACTGAAATCAGAGGCAAGTACAACGTTAAATCAGACATGACGTTAAAAAAGCTTCCACAAAATACAGCTGTAAATAAAAGCTACATCATTGTTTTTTAAAACACAGAGACAAAATAAATCAGTGCAAACTAGCGCGCGATCACTCCCCGGGGCGGCCGCCCGCCCTGTCTGCGATCGCCAAAAATTTGCTACAAGCTACGTCTACGAGCCATGCTAGAAGCTACGGCGCGCTACGAGGCTCTACGAAAATGGGAACTTCTGTTCAAAGGTGCAAATTAGTAGTCAAATATTAGTTTCTGTTAGACAACAACAAGGTTGTTGGTCTTAAGTATTCCACCGGAGCAATAAGACTCGCTTAAGTACCTGTACTTTTGTCGGCGCGGCTTGTTTAGGTAAGTATTTGAAACAAGATTTTATCAGTTACGAACTGAAATCGGGTAAGTAAACTTCCGAAGTGGGTAGAATTCAGTTTTGTGACTCAAGTTGGGAGTTTATGAGGCCGATGTGAGCTGGGCGTGAGTTAGCAATATGAACTTTCATAAAGTTGTACCGTTCGTTCTAAGCGTTAAGCCGAGCTTAATTAGAGGTAAGTTCTGCATTAGCTCAGCATTTTCATTCTTGTACTGAACCGAGCAAACTGTCTGCGCGTTGTTTGCCTCGAGCATACATTATGTATCTTGTAGTATAATTTTCCACCAGTCTCCAAAGTGTCGTTAATTCGTCACAGCTGTACGCAAATACAGAATTTAATAAAAGTCTGTATCGTTGAAGGGTCATTGAGCCGAGTGCTTATGACGATGAAACCTTGCAGCCTCTCTCGCATTCCTGGAATAATCTGCTTGGTCCCTCACTAATAGTCTTTGAATGTCTTAAAAGTTCTGGATATTTTTAAGTAAATATTTAGATTATCATTTGATTAGTTTCTGACCGCACGATTTCGTCCGCGCTCATAAATATGTATGTTTGTATTTGTAGCTTATAATACGCTCGTTTAAAATAATTATTCAAAATACTATTCTAGAATAATTATTTAAGACCTACTTATAAAATTTACATAAATGCGATCAGTAGATTCGGCGTGAAGAACTATGTAAATTCAGTAAACGTTTAGTTCTAGTAATTATAATTACGATAGCAATCTCTAGTGAATAAGCCCACCGTGCACACATAATGAACCAACATTGTTACATTAGAACTACGTCTTTCATCTACGTTATAATCCTGGAGGAATTTCACGTCTAGCTGAGTCAGTGAACTGTAGTGCTGCCACTCAGTACCTACTGTGCTAAATGATGTACGATAATAGTCGACTTGCTTTATGAAGAGCCAGCTTCTGCCGTAGTTTTCGCTTACTTGAATAAAATGTAGCCATAATCTCTATCGTTAGTCGGATTGTTAGTTCAGAAGGTTACCAACAATAGTGTTCCTACCACATTGATTTAACCACTTGAACGTCCGGGCGCGCGATCGACTGTAGCCTCAAACATCCGCGCGTTTTCGTCGCTCCCCGCGTCGCTGGCCGGCCGCGACATTTTCGACAAATACGTTTATAACTTAAAAACTACTATAGCTTATATAGTAAAAAATAGTTACTGAAAGATAAAAGAATGCCAAATCCAATTTTAATTTCAATGAAACGGTTCATATGTAGAACATTGCGTAAATAGACGCTTAGTTTAGCGATATTGAACAAATTTAAGGAATATTAATTTCTAGTTTTACCGATAGAATGAAATGGTTCTTGCAAAGAGTATTCTTCTGGCGAAATGAATAAGAAAAAACACTTCTGGTGGACGAATTTAAGGTTAACTACAAATTATATCAATAGGTATAAGTTAAAATTTACTGGTTTGGGGTGGAGATAACAATTATAATTCTTAAAAATATATTGAAGAATGGATCGCGAATCGACAAGTACTATTAATTACATTATTTCTACTACCGAGGTAGGTTTTAAATAATTATTATTTTAATATAATATGTACATACATTTAAATAAATAGCATTCCCTCCTTAACCGATACCCAACGCTTCCCCTGTATCACCCAGACTCTTAAGAGACTGGAGTTTTACGGCAGACGCACCAAAACAAAGGTACACCTTTGGGTCTCCGGTTGCTCCGACTCTTATGAGACTGGTGCCTCAGGAGACCCAAACATACACCACACACTAGCATACATAGACAACTCAAACACACACTCGCACACGCATATACACACATACACACACACACACACACTCATACTGCGCGCGCGCGTTCCGGCGCTATTAAGGTACCTTTTGTGTTATGCTTTCTACTCTACCTATATGTAATTTGTTTTGGAAGATAAAGATTCCCTAACACAGGTATTTTCTTTACTTAAATGAGAATCTCAGACACTGTTAAACTATTAGTAGGTACTTACATTAAGTTTTAGAAATTAATAAATATATTTGTATTTTGTTGCATAAATTGTGTTTAAAAAACCAAATGTAATTGTGTTTCAAAATAAAAATAAGCAGACACTCAAACACAAATGATGCGACGATACGAGTCGTCCTGAATAAATCACTACCGTTTTGCGGAGTAGGTCCTGGGCCCTCGGGAGCGCCTCCGCCAACAATCTGAGCTGAGCCAGCCGCTCCGCCGACGGGCGCAGGTGGTGACTGAACTCTGATCACTAATTAAACATGATAGTTTCGTTTACTTCTACACGGCTGCTCAAAAATAGGAGTGTAGTGTTTTCAAGGTTCATGTATGTTCCTCTCAGTAGAAGTGACAGGTTTATAAGAACCATAGATGCATATGTCGTGGCCATATCCTAGAATTCATCACTTCATGATGTAACCGACCATTTCATGAAATGGTTGTATTTCATGAAATGGAAAATACGCGCTGCCCACATCATGATGTAGTCTAGCCAGATCAATGAATAATCAGCGTTTGACGATAAAAAAGCTAAACGCACGGCTACTTCATGATAATTATGGTCAAACGTTAGTGATCATATCATGAGATAGTTACGAGTACATTATCCACCGTTAGAGGCGCTGATATTGTTTTGTTTTGAGTGTTTTTGTGATGTAGGTATCAAGTCGGCGGACAATTATTCTGTTAGAAAAGCTAACAATCATTGTAGTGATTGAAAATAAAAGTGAAGTCAAACGCCGTTACGACACAAAACTACTTGACTGTTACGAAAGTCACTCAAAAAACGAGCACAACGTAAAAAGCCAAGGAGTTCGGAACGTATTTCACAGGTTAGTAGATTTCAATCTCAAATAGTGTTATTACTCCTCCTCTACAGCAAAACTGTAGTTATCGTGTTTTGGTGAATCATATCCTCATCGTTATAGTTTATAAATAAAAAAATAAAATAAAAATTCTTTATTTCAGACAACCATGGGTCCATAGATTTGCGAGTGATACATGTACATTAACACACAAAACAAGATAAAATAGAAAAACAATGACAAATAGAATGATAAATAGACAAAATAATGTTTAAGTAACATTATTTTGTGTTATGCTTACCTAGGGATACCGTGAATAATAAGTCCTCCAACAATTGATGATCGCAACTAAAGATTATTAAGATTTAAGTTAACATGAAGGTTGAATACGAAAGATAGAAATCACGTTTTACAACAAACATCACGTTTTACAAGTTTAATTATAATATAAGATTTTAGGTGAACTAGCTCTGCGGCCTGACCTGACTCACTACACTTCGTGGCTTTTACCTGTGTAACGACCACCACTTTTGTATTTTTGGGGACCTTCCTCTACAAACGTTTTTTATTTGAATGATTTTAAAAGTATAAATAATCTGAATCTGTATTCGGAAGGGGAGCTGCAAGGCGGTAAATGTATGGAATAAAACGTAAACTTTAATAGTTAAACTAAAACCTAAACTATGGTCACATACTTAGGTCTCAGAAATCACATGCAGGTAATTCTGTACAGCTATTAACCTGTTTTTAGGTTAATATGGACTCCAGACTCGATCGCCGGGATGTCGATGAATGGATACGTTGGATGAGCACTATTCGTGGCGTCGTTTGGGGGAGGTATATTCATACGTCGGTATATGCTATTTCACGGCGACTGGAAAAGACGTCGAGGCTAGTACACGTGATGGCTCCCACTGTATACAACAAACTACCAGACAAAGTAACAGGTGCCACCTCCACGCAATCTTTCAAAACCAAAATTAAAAATTGGTTAATTGAACAATCACCCTACGACTTTGACTTTGATAAATTAGGAAAGGATACTTAATTTAATTTAATGAATAATTTGAATCAATTAATACAATTGTATGATCATGATATTATTTTAATACAACAATGAACTAAAAACTATGCTGTTATATCTACATTGTAGTTAAGTTTTTATTATTATTATTTTGTGACTTGAAATTTTGTATTACCAATAAATGAGTTATGAGTTATATGCGTTGGGGTATAATCGGACGCGAGGTAAAGACCGTATGAAATTAATTTTAACCGAGTCAAGCTATATTTCCTAATGTCATACCAATTACTACAGGCTGATGGCGATGGACCCGGAAGTCCAAGCTTAAGATTTCCGAATTTTTTTTTTAATTTCTATACGTCAAACGATTGCAGAGCCTCGGGCACAAGCTAGTTATAAACACACAAGTTTCCTCGGCCGAGGCTGCGGCGAGGTGTGCACCTGCCAGCGGAACTGGCATCAAACTGCAATTACCGCGCGTCGCCGCCTCGGCTATAACATCTCGCACGTGCCCGCTGTGCCCGCGCTTACACGGTTGTTGTAGCATCTCTGGAAGTTCTACAAGTAGCCTATAGTCTGATTTAGGCTTAGCTCTAGACATACGCGAATTTAATCTTGATCTGTTCAGTAGTTTTGGAGATCCTAGCTTACAAAAATGCAGATTTCACAAATTTTCGGCTTTTTAATATTAGTAGGATTTTAAAATCAAATAACTTTGTAATCGTTTGTAAAAATCAAATAACGTGTCCTATCACAATTGGTGATAGGACACGGTTTATTTAGTCAAAACATAAAATCATGTTTTATTCTGTCCCATCAACTAAATAATTAATTCGTAAATGTGACAAACTTTTACGAAATCTACAAGAAAAATATTTTCATAACTAGCCATTAGCCATAGAGCCTACACCAAACGTCTTAATAGTGACGCGGCCAAAACTTGACAAAGTAAGTGATCCATATGACGCGAACAAATTAAGAAGTTACGTGCCTCGGTGGCTTGCGGGGGGTATAGGGGGGTGGGGGGGGAGGGAGTAGGTACTCTGTATTTATGGAAGGTGTCGCTGTACGCCGGTCACGTGCGCGACACGGGGACAAGTTGTGGCCGTACGCACTGCGGCCGCGAAACGCTGATTTAATTTTCAAAACATTGTTTAACCGACTTCTGGTTCTGGTGTCTGAACATGAAACCATTTACATTAACAGTTTCAAGAACATAATGTTAATACTAATTAGTAGCATCATACTTTTGAATCATAAAACAATCGATACATTCGCGCGTAAAAAATTAAACGCGTCACATAAGAATATATGAAAATGGTTAGTCACGATCGTTCCTTCCTCTCGATTTAGCAATATCAATTTATTTTTTAAAGATAAAGATAATTTATTTGCAAAAACACGTGTTAACAAAGATGGTAAGTAGTTTATGATGGTACAACATGTTTGACCAATTTATCGGTATGCAAAAATTTTTGTCCAGTCTCTCTGCACTGCTGTACTATTTGTAATATGTAGTTTACTGCACAGGTTTTAATGAACTTAAAGATTCATTATGTGTAGCGAGCAAGCATGGACATGCAATAATGTGGCCATGCGGTAAACGTTCCTCACTCAGTCACCCCTGTGTATGACCCAGTGATCACTTGAGTTTTTGGCCTAGAATTTGTCCAGGTATCTCCCAAAATCATTGAGTAATAGATAAATTGCTATCTGCTTACTTCGGGGCTAGATGATGTGGTCCATATGTCTAGCATTATTTATTTATTTGAAAAATAAACGCCTTGCGTCCGTCCCGCGCAGTGCGTGCAGCATCCAGGTAAAATGCGCAGAAGCTCCAATAAGCCGGTGTATTATTGTGCCTGGCTGTGACGCGCCGTGCAACTGTAGCCGTAAACTAATAAACACTCTTCTTTCGAATGAACGCGGGGAAACGTGAGCTTACTTGAATAAATCATATTAATAATAATACATCGGAAAGGTGAATAAAAAATGTCTACCAGTGATAGGTATTCGTAATTGTGGCTCAAAAGGATCACAAGCTCACGACTGCCGTTCGAGTGCTCTGCGATCTTGAAGTCATATTTGTTCAGTGGGTTAATTTGTATACTTACTGTGAAAGTGCAACATTTCTACTTCCAACCAGTCTAACTTATACAGGGTTATTGGTAATTCGCTGACACTGCGTGAACTGCAGGTTCTGCCCATCATCACGAACACGTTCGAGAAGACGCCAGGTCTCAATTCTTAACTTTTTTGTAAATCGCCTCACATTCAAAACAATATCCGAAATCTAATTAATTACTAAATACCGATCGCCCACTCCTATTTAAATCCACATCATCATAATTTGCTTATTTTACATCTACGCAAGATGTTTTAAGTGGCATTAGCCTGGCTGGGAGACAGCCGAACACACACACACTGATAATTCAGGACAGAGCCGTTTTTAGGTTTAGTTTCAAAGAAAACCCCTATAATGAACGATTTTTAATGGACGGGGCGTACATACTAATATCATAATATATAAGAAACAAAAATAAAATAAATAAATCATAAACTTTCCACCAATTTAAAAAACTGAGGCCTGGCGTCTTCGCGGCCGTGTTCATGATGGTGGGCAGAACCTGCAGATAACATAGTGTCAGTGAATTACCAATAACTCTGTATAATTCTAAAAAGTTAGATCTATATAACTTTGACTTTTTAAAGTTTCTGATGACCAGTGAACTATATAAAACTAGCTGCTGCCCGCTGCTTTTTAAGTAGCCTGTGTCCCCGGGATACCAGGTACATACACCTGGTGCCGAATTACATTGAGATCCGTTCAGCCGTTTAGGAGTGAAAAGGTAACAGACAGACAGACATAGTTACTTTCAAATTAATAATACTATGATGTAGATATGGATGAGCCCCCTCATAAATGAAACCTACCTAAAAAACGGTGGAAACAGGCTGAACAGATGATCATGGTTATTATTAAATTGTAAAATAAATAAATATATTTTATTTGTGTGGTGGTTTTCTACCTTCAATTACTGTGAGTTAAGGCCTCAGGCTGATTCCAGATGGTTATCAAACATTAAAGTAAATGCAAATAGAGTAGTAGGTGCGTAAAGTTAGAAGTCCGTCTCATTAGCGAGTAAAGTCACGTGCAGCCGCCATATTTGTGCAAACGAGTGGCCACTCATTTATGTTATTCACAAAAAAATTACATTCATTAATTTTTCTATGTAGCGTACAGTTTATTTTGAAACTAATGAAATCACTTCTTGAATTACACTTGAGACAGTAACTATGCTGAAAGCTGAGTAAATAACTATTGCTCCGAGTGTTTCTTAGCCTAATTCCAAAATTACTTAGTTGGAAACTAGAACAATTTTGCTTCAAAGTTCTAATTGAAACTTCAAAGTTGAAATTGATTCATCGAATGTTTCAAAAGATGCACTCAATAGATTGGCATTCGAACGTTTTAAAAGATTAAGTTACTGAAATTTCTCTCGTTCGCAAGACATGGCAACGTGTTGCCAACTTATTATTACAGAGTCTCGAAACTTTAGTGGCGGAGAAACTTTGATCCCGGACGAAGGCTCGAGGTGAAAAATCAAGAAGCAAACGGCGGAAGTTGGACTGTTACGTGTAATGTTATCGAGGGACGATGAAAGGCATCCTAAATAACGTCTTAATAACAAGTTTGTAAGTTAGTGCAGTATTCACTGAGGCGGGCTCGAGGAAACTGTCTTTAAAAATTATGTTTATGATGTTTAGGAAGAAATTACTTTGGTAGGTATGTTCAAGATTCTACGGGCGATATTATCTATCAATATTTCATGACATTGCAAGCCCGTAAATTTAAATAGGTTCCTAGTTTAGTTATTTTTTTTACAAAATAGCCTTTATTCACAAAGAAAATCATACTAGTATTTACAATTGAAACAATTGAGCTAACTGCAAACAGTTATTTTTTTAAATAACTGATCAATATTTGAAGATCGTACGATCTTACGTACGGTAATTTATGGAGGTGCATAGTGTAGAAAACTTTCCCTTGATTTATAGAAACCTACACACCGTATCCCCTCGAGGCGCGTTGCTTAGCGCCACATATCGACAGGCCCCACGCAATTCCATTCTAATTTGCAGCAAATAAATTCACTTGAGTCCCCCACGCACGCGGCTAACGAAGCAACCAAACTATTTTCTGACACCTCGATCGCACGCCCCTAATAAAAGCAATATACCGTCATATCGCTCCACCAGCCGTCTAGACCCTGCCACCGGAGCAGACAGTCCAAGACCAAGGGCCAGGAAAATCTGGTTCAAGAAGTTAGCATCATAACCCTAAGCCAAAGCACCTGAGCTAACGACTTGAAGCAAGTTGTCTGCGGTGCAGGTCTGCGTATGCTGGCCGCCGCGCTGGAAGTCCTCGCCAGGGAGCCATCGCCCAATGTGATCCAAGCACAGGGACTCAGACCGCGATTCGATTGGATCCTCCGATAATGACCCGGGGAATAAATACCGGGATATATCCCGGCCAGATTGCCGGGAAATCACATTCCGTATAAACATGTTTTTGGTTATTTTCTGATATCCCCAAGGTGGGTCTTCAAGGTATCAAATTATGAATTAGATTGGAACCGAACCAATCAGGAAACTAATGAAAAAGTGTTGTGAGGTCGACTTCTTCTTCGGTTATGACTCCAGCAAAGTTGCGCACCAACACGGTTTGAATTCACCCGGTAGATAAAAGAGTTTCAGTGCCGGTTTTCTTGTATTCAAATAGGTACAATATAGTGGATATAAGTTCTGAGTGAAATACAAAGTTCTGAACGAATGGATTATAGAGCTCATTACAAAAGGGTTATTCCAGTTTTCCCCCTTGACAAATCCCCCTTAAGGGGGAAAACTGGAATTCATTTTTTTCGCGTTCCAGTTTTCCCCCTTGAGAAAAATAGTCATGATAAATTTTATAAAATTCAAACAAAAAACTTTCCGAATAAAAGTGTTATTCATATTGAAAAAAGTCGTAGACAATAATCTCAACTGATATTCGAAAGCTGAAGTTGGCAACTATCGAAACAAAGAAAATATACGGTGAATTATTCAGGAAGCGAAAGAAAAATCGGAAAAAGTAAAGAAGTTCGACGGACGGCAACTTTCAACCCCCAACTATTTATTTATTACGCTACTGGGCATTACTACTTACCTTTTCACACATCAACTATAGAACAAACCTTACGTATTTCGGCTGTAAGGTTGGAAATGGCGTATATTTGAAAGTTTATTGTAGTTAGATAAGCCGTCGCCTCAGTTAGTCCTCATGTTGGTCGAAATCAACTTGTTTCGGCGAGTAGGGGCTAGGATTTGTACAATATTGAACTGTTGAATACTGTTTCTTGCTGAAAACTGGCGTAGTTCTGCTTGGGGCGAATGCGGGTGGAAAAGTGAAAAAAAACACTGCTAGTGTTTGCAACTTAAAAAATAAAGATTAGGACTATGGCTAGGACGATAGAATAAAATTGCACAGGGACCTGGGTTTATTAAGACGCCTGTACCGCCACCAAAGTAAACCTTGTTATCGAATTAAAATTCATTTATTTATGGTTTTTGTTACTATAGTGCGTAAGCCCTCAGACTCGGGGTGATTTTTAAGAAATCAAATCATTTATAATCACAATAATAACATGTTCTCTAATAACATGTTGTCTTGTACTAAACTAGTTTCTGCCCGCGGCTTTGCACGCGTTGTTTGTGTGTTGTTTTATTCTAGGCTTAAAATTACCTGTACGTAAAATTTCAGCAGGATCCGTTGAGTAGTTTTGGCGTGAAGAGGTAACAAACATCCATTCATACATTCAAACATCCAAACATTCGCATTAATAATATCACAAATATTAATATCACTGATAGTGTGATTCGATAATTCCCTGTAACACAAGCATGTGAAGGTAGCAGCCGGCAGCAGTTAGTCCGTGTAGCTGGTGGATAGTTGCCGCCGCATCGCGAACTCACTGACAACTAGCCGAGTCCGAGAGTACACCAAACTAAACTTAACTAGCCATACCGTAGTAAGTGATCAATGCTACAATACCGCAACGTCAGTCTAACCAGAAACTTGGCTGGTCATGTTGGTAATAGAGAAAACTGCAAAATTTATTAGTTTTTAGAAAAGCAAGAGAGACAAGCATTCTCTACTCTCAACAAATTACAAAGATAAACATGAGTACAAAAATAGGGACTTAATATTTATTTTCTTTCACAAATGATTATTCCAAATATTTCATTATTATAATGTACACATTTAAAGATAAGAAAATTGCTGCACAGCTATTATTATCCCTTGCCAGTCGTGACAATAAAGGTCCCAGAAGTGCCAACTCCATACTGGCAGCATAATAACGAACACCATGTCGGTAATAAGGTAGATAATAATATGAGCTTCTGTATAACTGCACGGTGTCTGAATTCCGCAGGAAGTTAAGCTGCACCTGCTTGCCTCGCCCACGGTGGAACTGACAATCAGCCTGTTATCCAGCTCACTTTCATCTACCTAGGTATAAAGTGGTACTTAGGCCTTGGCAAGTACGGTAGGTATTTGCCAATTTACGGGCATTCCGACCAAGCATGATAGGTTTCACCGCCCGAGAGATTATCAGGTTTTGCGGTGCCGATTGTCCATTTCGATTTTGGAAATATTTACACATGATTGTAAAATCAGGATTATTTTGCTGATATAATTTTGAATGATACTTGCAGCTGGTAAATGATTGGTGTTTTGTCTGTGTTCTGTAACGCGAACTGTCTGAGAGTACATAGTACATACATAGGCTTGCGTTTGACTTTATCTCGCCTGGTGGAGAGCGATGACTAGGCTCATCCTATTGAGAGCACGCTCACATAGAAAGATGCTGATTGACTCTTCTCATGATGAGATCAATACCAGGATTCAGGAAAAACAGACGGAGGTAGTGAATTTCATTTTCTTTGCAGTTTGCATGATAGGAACGACGTTTTCAACGGAATAATGAATTTGTGTCGCGGGCAAGCAATTAGACAGATGTTCAATTGTCAGAAATTCTTTTTCATTATTTACGTTTCTCTAACACGCTTTGCGGAAGGTCCGACTAAAACAATTGGTCTAAAACAATTCGACTTGCACCTAGAGCCATATGATGACACAAAAATTTTCGTTGTTAAAACGAATTGTTTTAGTCGTTAGTCGAGTTGTAATGTTTTTAGTCGAATTGTGTTTTAGTCGAATTGATTTATTCAAATTTTCCGGTAGACACCTCATCTTTAGACACTACTCCTTTGTGGGTGCTCTAACTTGGAAATAAAATAGTGCCTTAAATGTGGTGCCCTTACAATTGGTGCCCAAATAGGAATACTTCCTATGCGAAATACGAGCTAAAGTCCTGTTTTATTGAAAAACAGGACCTTAGCTCGTATTTGTTTTGTTAATGTCAGAGATCCTGCTCCGCTCTTCATCACGGCACGTTCCGCTGACTGTACCTACTCCAGTGACAATATTGAACCAGTGAACCAATACCAACTATTGTACAGGAATTATAACTTGAATTCTGAATTGAATTCCTGGTATCCAAATTGTATAGCATTGTATTGGATGTTGAATGGTGATTATTATTTGTACGTCAGTCATTTCGAAACTATAATTACCTCCCTGTAGGTTGATAATCGTAATGATGAATTGATTCTGTAAACATCAATGATGGTTGATTTATTTCACAAAAGTCAATAGCTACAGTCCTAGACCCAACCACAAGCCACAAATGATAGTATGGTAAAATAAGTTGATGGATACATAAATGGAATTACAGAATCATCATCTTTATCATCATATACAGCCTGACTTCAGTCAGGTACTGCTGGGTATACCTATAGGCCTCCAAGTTCTTGTGCTACTCTCTACACTTAGTCTTGCCATGTATCTGCCCATCTCGCCATAAAACGTTATAGCAAATATTTTTTTTAAACTAGCCCTACACAACAAACGTGAGGGCGCTTATAGCGTAGGCCCGGAAATAGTGTCCAGAAAAAGAGGATAGTGCATGTGGTTTAAATCAATAGTTCAGGATCCCAGAACTACGCGGGTTCTACTACTACTTATATTTTTGCAAGTTAAACCTGTAAACTTTTGTCTACGAGTAAATACACCCATCACCTCGGACGACTGCATTGAACCTCCGTGGTCCATCGATAATGGCAGCTTAGTAATGCTGCTTCAATAGCCTGCACCGCACTTCCGAGCCCGAGTCCCTAAGCCACTCGCCCCGTGCGGCGCGCTCTCGCTCTCGGGTAAGCAGATCTGCTCTCAGTGGCACTTCATGTTCTATGCATTCAAAGCCGAATCTCGGAGGCAACCTGACGCGGGCTTATCACGCCGCTCACAGCAAGCAGGTGTGCTCTACCGGTATTTCTTGACTACATGTCAGAGGAAGCAGGCTCTGAGTGAGCTCGATACCGTTTATAATGGGTTAGTCCCAGCAATGCGAAATCCATTGTTCTCTGAATTTAAAACTTCATACATTGAGATTAAACTCAACCAATATAAAGTTATTTTCTTCCCAGTGAATGTCACGAGTTTTCGGCAGGTACAGTTAACGTAAAAAGCTTCAGCCAAAACTTGTCGTTTACTTACGCATGTATGTATGTATGTAACCTACTTAGAATAGCAGGGATGTTAATTGAAGGGACCGATGTTTAATGAGCCATCATAAACTAAGTTAAAAGCTTACTCGAACTGCCTCTAGATATTATAATAATGAAGTCTGACATGTGCGTATAAGTATTAAAAGTAAGTTAAGACAATAATGCTTTTTAAACATGAGCAAATTAAAGTCGCGACGCAGGAGGTTGCGGGTTCGATTCCCGCCTCGGGACAAATATTTGTACGATCTGCAGATATTTGTTCAGGGTGTTCTGGTCGTTTTCTATATATAATAAAAATATCTATCTGTGTACTCCTATATTATTATGTATATCAGTTATCTAGTACCCATAACACAAGCTCTGCTTACCTCGGGGCTAGATAATGCTGTGTGAATTGACCAGCATTATTTATTATTTATTTATTTATTTATTATTATTTATTAAGTATGCTTTTTATTGCCATCGTGAAAGAACAAGCTTAATTTCATCTCAGTTGAGGCATAAAGCCTAAAAAAATTGTAAGCTTGTATTCTGTTTTCTGCGTATAGAGACTCACCTACCTACTGCTACACAATGGTAAGCATAGCTCTGAGCAGCGCCGTGTCGGGTCCTTCGCAATTGTATAGAATTCACTATTGTCCCGGAGCTTATTTGGTCGTATTTGGGTCAAAATGAAGAACAGAAACAGAGCGTATTTTCTCACACACTTGCTTTGCATTCCGGTCAGTATCTGAACACCGTCAAAACGTATACTGTTTAGAAGATGTTGTTGTGAAATTGTCTTAAAGTTCGTAGCATCAGTAAAAACCTCAAAGCCCCAGGTTGGTGCAAGTTGCGAATAGTTAGAGAAGACAGCACATTTAGGTGTAGTGCAGGTATGTGGCTGCAACAAGTTCTTCTGAGGTTCGCCGCCCAGGGCGCGCCGCCCGCCCTCCAATTGTTATTGCAAGAAAACTTCTTCAAAAGTCAATAAACAACTTTTGTAAGAATCGATCTTCACTATTTGAAGCAATAGGTATCGGGTTGGAAATGAAACTATGTTATTCCTATCTCCAATACTTGACTATCTAATAATTGATTTCAACAGCATTGCAAGGTTTGGATATCCACTTTCTTTTTAGCCTTATTTATAACTAGACCTATGTCCTATGTAGTAACAAGACACAATTTAAAATTTAAAAAACCCGCCGAATTTTATAGGCTGAAGAGATTTTCATGAAACATGGCTAAGAACACCCGGGATAAAATTATCTATGACACAAAAAAACTAAACAAAAATCGGTTCATCCGTTTGTTAGCTACAACTTATAACACCCTCTCTTTTTGCGTGGGGGGTTAAAAAGGACCACTCTTGTCGGTGACCGATATACTTAAGTGTAGATTAAGTCAGTTAAGCTAGTTTTAAGATTTTATTTCCACGTATTGTCAGTCGAACATTCTAGAGCTTTCGAAGAAACGCGTAAGAAAGCTTCGGAAAGTCGTAGAATATTCTAGAATAGTTGAGAACATTCGGGAACTTTTTAGAAACTTCTGGAAGCCTGTGGAACGTTATGGAAGTCTGTAGAACGTTCTAGAAATCCATGGAAAGATTTAGAACCTTGTGGAATATTCTAGAATCCAAACCCACGGCTAGGTATGTCAAAGTTCTAGAACAAATCGAAAGAAAAGACAAGGACAGCGAAACGTTCTCGAGTTAAGAACGAGATAGATATAGCTTCCAGAAAACCGTGGAAATGTTAGACAAGGACGGCTGACAATACGTAGTATGAGTGAGTAAGACAGAGCTAGTTCACTAGATATTACGAGAATATTCTAGTATATTTTCAAAGGCCGACGGAAGTATAAAAACCTGAGCTTGTCCGTCGGTCAGTCAGTTCTATTTTAGCAGTCAATCTGAAGTGATCTAATACGAAGAAGTGAACAAGTTCTGATCTGAGGAAAAGTGTTCCTAGTCTTGTGTGAATTTCTGAAAGTTTCAGTAGTGTTTTAGTGCTTATTAGTGTTTAGTGTTTGTAACTGTGTTAAGTGCTGTAAAATAAGTCCGATAGACTAAGAGCTTTAGTGCTAAGTGTCTGTGTGCGCGGAAATAAACGCATATCATTGGAAGGTCGGACTTTCACTGGATTATCAGGGATTCCTTCTAGTATACGCCGGTAGCTAGGTTTCCATTCCGCTACAGCGTTGGGTGGCTGGTTAAACAGCTGCTTGTAAGTCATCTACTTCACGCCCCTCAACCTCGTCACCGGACAGCAGACGCAGACCGGGTTTGCCGAGTGCCACGTGTAGAGCACCGAGTTGAAGCTTTGAGCTCGCACACCGCGAAGCTTGGCATTGCCTGCACTGACCCTTGGCCTGGCGATTGAGTGCAGAAGCTGGTATCTTGAACCGATTGCACTCGCCGCAACAACTCTTTTAAATCTATGGTGAAAAATGTGAACCGCATGTCACCATTCAATTACCAACAGCCACCATACACGTACCGAGGTACAATAGAGTGGTAAGTATAGGCACAGAGCTGTAGCGCATTCATAGAAGGATTAACGAGGCAGCGATAGTGCCCTCTCGCGCCATTAAAACTGGTAAAAAGCGAGGTTCGACGCGCTGGCAGCGACGCAGTGCCCAACTGTGAGCGTTCACATTTCTGCTGTTTACTGAAATAAAAGACGCAGTAACTAATTTTTATTACGAGTAATGGCCAGTACTATTTTGAATTGACATAGCCATTATCTTCAACTTTCATGTTCTTGCGCAAAGTCTACGGAACTAGGTGTACAGTTGTTTCTTCTTAGATACTGGTGACTTACCTTCCAACTAACTCCACTTAGTTTTTATAGGTATAAACTATTCGTGAAGTTTCTAAAAATAATGGAAATACTAATTCCCGCTACCCGTGCGCCCTGCCCTTACAAGCACAATGTATTTTTTCACGCCGATGAAATGTTGAGGTATAAAAGGCTGAAGAAAATAGCTTGTTAACGGTCATTTTGAATAATATACCGCTATTAGCGAATGATAAAGCGGATTCTTGGAGAAAGTTGAATGGAACTATCGCGGGGCTTAAAATTAAAATGGAGTGCCGAAAGCACTATAAGTTTATATGGCGAGGGCGAACTTGTCTTCATTCAGATGTTCAAGGGCACTTTTAGTGCTTTATAATTTGTCAGACTTTGCAGCTACTTGAATGTACCTAATTGCAAGAAAAAAATTAATGGACTGATGACAACGAAGAGCAAAACTAGAGGCTGGGCATGGAAATACATCAAAAGCCGCGCTTCAATCGTCAGAATCAATGAAAAAGGCTCAAATCAGCTAAAATCACGTTCCGAAAAATCCGAATTCCATTAAAAATGATTGAGTAGTGCTAGCGTTGCTTCATTCCGATGCGGCTTGCAAGTTCAGAGTGGATGCAGTGTTCGTAGGTACATACATACATATCTATACACGTATAGAGAAAAAGACACTCGCTCCTCCGGAAGTGGTTACAGCAAACAGCATCCGTCATCATCCATCAGGTCTCGCCGCCGTGTCAGTCTGTTACACGAGAAACAGATAAAATACCTACTCGGGGCTGGTTAGAAGAAATGTACAGTCAACTGCAAAATCGCTTAACTGCTTTCTGTATACGAACATATATAAACGGTTTAAATATCAATCTTGCAAAACGGTTTTAAATTGTTAACGAGGCGTAACAAAACATGCATAGTTGTTATCGTTCAATATTTTTTTTCGGTGATTGTACCTATTGATCAACATCAGCAGACTAACGCGTGTCCATTTGACATAGGCCTCCCCTCATGAGTGTCACAGCGCCCTGTCTTCAGCATGCCGCATCCAGCACCTGCCATCCAGCATCTGCGGTCATTCAGAGATCATCATCACACCTGGCCGCAGAGCCATCTCCAAAACGGCAAAATTGAAAGAGAGTCAAATGAAACAAAAATATATGTCTAAAGAGAAAAACCGTTGAATTACAGAAAGATTCATTTATCTGCTAGCAGTGTACACAGAAATTTTTCGTGTATTATTTTGATACTCGTAATGCTCAAAAAATATACTTATTTCCTTTCGTGTCGTTTAACGATTGTGAATACAAAATATTTGAAATATTTTTATTTCAACAATTATTTTCGTTTCATTGAAACTGTCGAATTATTTGCCGAAATATCATACGTTCTGGAAGCAGATTTCATTTATGAGTAAGCTTAAAAATTAGTGGGTCAGGAAAATTCCGTTTACATAATTATAATGCAAGTACGTAGCTACACTTTTTTATGAACAAGTGTAACTGATGGCTGCTCTATTTTATGAGTAAATATATAGAGTTCTGAAGACGAGAGACAGCTCAGAACCGAGATGCTCGGAGAGGTCTTGCGTCGATGGCAGAAGCCGCAAAGAGAATGGTTCATACCTATTTCTTGAAAACATAAAACAGGAGGCTGGCGTAATCTATCATCATTTGACTTCATAGCCGAAAATGTCCTAATCTTGTTATCAGCTCATCAGCTGTTTTCTAAATTGCAATATCAAAGTCAATAACCTTCATGGCCCATCTCAAAAGCAGCCCTAGAAGGATAACGATAGAGTATTATTTTGCACAACACGTGCAAATGAGATTGGCTGAAGGAAAATTAAATCATAATAGATGTTGCTTTGAAGCATCGTGCCGCGGCATAATACTGAGAACTTCGCTACCGTTGTTGCAAATTAAGCCTTATCTCATTGATTTTTAGTTTTAGTTTGAAATACACTGCAACTATAACATAAAATGGTCTCTCGGTACGAAAAGAGAAGAATTTTATGCGAAGAAAATTGAGTTATCAAACTTTGGCACAAACTCTACGATAAGATTTTTATCTTCATAGCACGGAGGCCAAATTCCACTAAATCAGTCGCTTCACCACAACTTAACTATAACCGTCTCAGAATTGCACATTTTGGCAGAAAAAAATCTACAAAGTGACGCGTGTCAAAAGTGTCAAGGTTGGAACCAATCTATCGATCTCTAAGTGCAAATGGCACCGCACGCACTGTCTAGAGTCTCTTTCATCTGTGGACGATTCTGCGGCGATACCACTGTCATAGTAAAGCGATTGGTTAGCAGAATTCGTCTACGTACATAAAAAATGTCAATTTAAAAAATAAACACTGCTTATTTGGTATTGCGTTTGTGTACTTTTTATAATTGACTTTTACATTGAAACACCCAGCCCGGAGTAAATATTTGCAAATGTTTGTCGAACCGGCAATCTGCCCAGTTTCGCATACTTCCCCACATACATTTCGGGTTCAAAAGATTTCTTAAAGTTTCGGACTTTTATTTCGGGGTCTTCAAATCTAGAGTGAACAAGTTCTTAAAATTAAAAAGTTCTCCATCTTAGGCCACATCTTAACTTAGGCGAGATGTTGGCCACAAGTTTAACCATCTCCAATTTAAAAAGAATCTCGATAGTCTAATCCAGATAGTCCTCAATTATATAAGGCTTTATCTTCACAAATTCCACGCAAACAGAGGCTGCACATTAAGCACCTCGCGCCGGACATAAAGGGAAACGACTAATCCAATAGCGGGCGATGCGCTGCTCATGAGGGCCGTTAGCTAACCTGAGCCTTTCAACGGCTAATAAGGCTTTCCGCGCCCCGAATTAAGACGCCTAATTATTGTTTTATTGTACGGTATTTAAGAAAATTTACTCTAAATTATTATTTGCATAATTTATTTATTTATCTTACATGTACAGAGTGCCATGGAAAGGGTGGAGGGGAGGATTAGAGAGGGAAAAAATCGGAATTAGAATTTCCGATTCTTTCCCTTTATTTTGAAAAAAATAAGAGACGTTTCTCCTTCGTGTTCGTGTTCCTTTACGTGTATTCTTCCATAATCATTATTGTTGTGAAATTTCAATGAATTTACATATTTTTTTGTACCTAATAATTTCATTTGAAAGCACTGGTATTGCTGAAAAACCAAGGAGAACACATTTGTGAAATATTTTTTAAGTTTAAATAATCTTAGAGTATAAAGAACTCGAATACGAGAATAAGAAAAAACACTTTATTTCTTGCATAACAACCCGACAGATTTTCATGAGACATGGCTACGAAACACTCGGGATAAAATTATCTATGACACAAAAAAACTAAACGAAAACCGGTTCATCCGTTTGGGAGCTACTATACCACAGACAGATACACAGATACACAGACAGACACGTTAAACATATAACACCCCTCTCTTTTTCCGTCGGGGGTTTCAGTTTTTCAGGTTTTATTTGGTGTCCAGAATAAGGCACAGTCTCACATGTTTCCGTGGCACCATAAATCTTGGTAAATAGCTAAATCAATAGGGCATGCATCCTGCAAGGGCACTGCAAATCAGTTACCTGCCTACATACCTGTCTTATGAAGAACCTGGGAAAGTATTGCGGTCTTATAAAACGTACTTGAATAATAGTTACTTCTTTTGAGAGCCCTTTTAGTTTTGTTTGTAATTTAAGAGCTAAAATAAACTCGTTAGATGAACTTAACTGACAGCTGATTAGTCCATCGACAGCTGCCCCACCTGGAGTTCCCTGTACATTGTACCCATGGGGGGCTCCATAGCAATGTTAAATTTAATTAAATCCAAAAATATTTTACAACTAGAGTCCTTCGGTAAAATGAAAATATCAAACGTTATAAAAACCAGAATTTATTAAATAAACGTTATAAATAAATAAAATACTGGACAATCCACACAGCATTTTTATCATACACTAGCGGCCCGTCCCGGCTGCGCACGAGTGGACATTTATTTTTTAAAATTTTGGGATAAACGTAGAGTAAATGTTTCTAATATTTCTGTCGCAGGACATTTTATACTTTTATCCGACTGCCCCGCTGGTATAGCGGTCGCGTGTTCAGCCGCTGATAATGTGGTCCCGGGTTCAAATCCCGGATCGGCCCAAGATTTGTGTTATTGTGTCTTTTCTAGCAAGAAATATTTACAGTAGCAGCCCGGAGTAAGGAAATTGGCGGTATTAGATGGCTTAACGTGCTTTCCGAGGCAAGAGGGCGTGCCTCAGAAAGCATAAGGTATCGCTAATTTTTTTGTAGTTGATGATATGTCTTTTAATATCGTAGAACATTTTTTTGTTCTATCATCAATAGTTTCCGCAGCGCATGCGATGATAGACAATTTATGGTAAAAAAATTTACACCTTGGGTTACATTATTGAAGTTTTGGTAGAGATCCCTAATTTTTTCAAGAAATAAATATAACCTATGTTACTCAAAAATAATGTAGCATTCTAATGGTGACAGAATTTTTGAAATCGGTTCAGTAGTTTTTGAGTTTATTCGTTACAAACATACAAAAATACAAATCTTTGCTCTTTATAACATAGTATAGATAGAAAATACCCAGAACACCCGGAACAAATATTTGCAGGTGGTATAAACAATTCTCCCAAGGCGGGAATCGAACCCGCAACCTCCTGCGTCGCTGGACCTTCACCTACCGTGGCACTTCGGTCGTATTATTGAAAGACAAAACCAAAAGTAATTACGTTTACTTGGAACCTGTCAGGGGATCGATGGAGCCCTCTGTAAATGTATCTGTTATCAGAGAGACATGTGATAGGTGGAGCAGAGATAGAAGCTCTGGCAGAGAGCTTAATGAACGGGGTATAGCTGCCGCTGTAATCGGCTCTCGCTAATTGCCCATTGCTAAGTATTCTTTACGGTCGCTGACCCCACTCAACAAGGATTCCCCGACTTAGTATTAATGCACCACGACGTCGGCTTATTCAATGAAAATAGATAATAGCTGGTAAGCCTTGAAATAAACTTCTTAAATCCGCTTTGAAAGTAATTCAATGGATTTAAAATACTAGCTGAAGTAATTTCTTTTTTTTCCTATGTTGTAGAAAAGAAATGCATATTGATCAAAAACCCGGAAAACGATTGAATCGATCGCAATATATCGGCAAAGTATCGCGAGCTGATTTATGTGATAGCGAGCCCATAAGTAAGTAGATCTAATAGCCATAAGTGCGAACACAACACATGAATCATGGGCGGTAGTGGTGAGAAGTCACCGGGCGGCCACGGGGGGCGGCCACGGGGGCCGCGGGGCGGCGGGAAGCGATCTCGGAGAACCAGGTACGAACTTACATGGAGTGAGGAAACCTGGATCAAATACGATGTGTCGTAAAATAAGCTTTTACTTTTTATTAGTATAGAAATCTGCCGTAGTTTAGTTTGTGGTCTTTGTAATATAAAGTAATGAAAACTGATAAAACAAAGTTAGTTTCAATTTAAGTTTGCGGCTTTTGTACTTAGTGATTGTTTAGATGGCAATCGAAAATCCAATTAGGTTAGATCGTAATATTTTTAACGTAAAGCCCACAAATAATGTTTGCCTAATAACAACATCTGGGCTCATCTCATTTCGGCACTCTCGGTTCGCGGACAAAAAATAAATTACATTGCGCGTTCGGGCGCGCTTGATTTACGCTGAGCGCCGCGACCGCGCTTTTTGTCCGCACCTCGCCCGCGGGGTCCTCTCCGAGTCTCCGATAGCAATGTTATATCCGATTGAATTGACTCACCGAATACCTTTGGAGTTCTAATGATTCACATTCCTAAAACCTATTGTAAGGATCATGGCCAACCTTGCGACTTGTATTTTACTAGCGCCGTAGACATACTTACCTATTGACACACTACAAATGACAACGCGTCCAGCGGCATAAAATGGAATAAACATTTTAATATCGATGCAGAATGCACAAAATTTGCAAATCCGATATTTGGCAGGTATTCACTGGCTGGTGTTATTGGGCGTTAGCGCGTAATCTCTCCACGGCGAGCGCGAGCGGTCGAGCTTTTTACATTTAAATCCGGTAGCGCAGAGACGTCACATCTGCCGTAGTAATTGATGCCCAAACGATCGCGTCTAATGGGAACAGACCTAATTAAAAAGAGTTCTTCTAAGAGATGGTTCGTAATTGATTACTTTAATCTCGTTGGAACAAAAACCTTTGTTTTTAACTGACTTCTAAAATTCACAATAGGAGGAGGTTGTATATTCGACTTAATGTTTTTTTTTATGCGTATGATCGTCGATTGTCCATCAGTGAGGAACCGATTATGAAAATTATTTCGCTGTTGCATAGAAAATGATACCAAATTGGTATCTTAAAAATGTTAGGTCCCTCTTCCAAAGGGACTTATCTCGCCAAGCGTAAACAAGAACACATACCTATGAAAGATCCTGACTAAGTACAACAATTTTGATGATATTATCATCGCCAATCAGATTTTGATGATTCGTTTGTTGTTGTCTAAAGGTTGATTTTGAGGTGGTCCCATAAAGTTTGATTCTCAAGAAATTTGTATGTGCGCCGTAAAACGTATCTAAACAACATCATGATAATTTCACAATCACTGGTAACTAATGTTAATGTTGATTGTTAATGGTTTCTATGGTAACGAGCGTGAATAAGAGGTCTACTTAGAAAAACAAATTGCAAAACTGACGAATAGCAGATCGCATAAAACAAAGGATGACCGATACGTTCTTTCGATGACCCTTCTATGAAATTGATTTTGACATACTTACCTAATTTATTTCTTAGATATCCGAAACCAAAGGTGTCATTTAGTGACCCATCTGAAGTAACGCACGTTTGCACGTTCAGCAGTAAGGTTTTCGTTTCATGCGATCCGTTAACCGAAACTTTTTATTTTGTTTCTAAGTAGGCCTTCTTTCATTCGTCGTTTCATCCATGTGTCATCAAAATAAACTAGACTCGACTTATGACTATATGTCGTCACTAGAAGAATTTTAAGTCGATTATAGTTTTTTGAAACACGAAAAATTATTTATGTTTCCGTTTCGAATATAGTTTTAGGTAACCCCGCCTGATCATGATCTGATAATGATTACTTACTTTCATTTTGTAAGTTCGAACGAATCATTTGCTTTTCTGTTTTGTTTCGATGACGGTCTTAATGAGGGTTTTTCGTTATTACTGTACATATAAAAAAATAAAAAAAACAATAAAGAAATAACTTATTCAGATTTAAATTTAAATATCCAACAAGGAACTCTGTTAGAAAGTCTTGTAAAAAAACCCTAGGTACTATTTATAAAACATACCTTTTGTGATCTAATCTCATCCTCAAATAAAGAAAAAATCACCTTCAACCGTACCTCAAGCTGCTGGAAGTTGTTTCTAAGTAGCAGCCAAGTTGGTCGGCGCTAAGTTACCGTGTGTAATGCTAAAAGATTTGCGCACTTGTAAGGAGAGCCTCTGTTTGCATGAACTAAGTTGGAGCTAAGTATGCCGGCGCTTCACTTTGAGAAAAACTAAGCTTATTAAAAGGTGGCGTTTTGTAACCTACTTTGTACAAAGAGTAGAAAAAGTTAGTTGAAGCGCTGTACATGATAAAAAGTACCTAAAATTTTACTCTGGATGTTCGGATAATTCCCGTTTATTTTAAATGCAACATTTTAAGTTTTATCTGTTGAGAAAGTACGCTAGGGTGCAATGAATCACACAGAAGTTCTCTACAATGGGACGAAACATATTATTTCTCGTTGATACAATGGAGGTAGATATTTATATATTCATGAAGAATTACAAAAGTAGATCAACTGTCGTGTACCTATATACCTACATATTTATGATATTTTAAACTACAATAGTAATATTATTTGATTGTAATTTTCTTTGTGAATAAAGTATCTTTTTAAAGTACACCAATATTATCCCTAAAAGATCTCTGTAATTTTGTACAAAACACAAAATAATTAAGTCCTTATCTTAAGTCCTAGATTAAGATCTATTGCCATGTCCTATCTGACAGGGTGCATGAATACTGACAAAACTTTGTAATATTCTTGTAATATTTTATCTTGCAATAAAAATAATGAATACTGAATACCTCGACTAAGTCCCTGGCGTGATTTTACAACGACTTGGGAGATACGTTTTAACTTAATAAAAGTTTTTCGGATAAGAGTCTGATCCCCGAAGATCCGCGAAGATAAAAACACCAGTTTGTTTTCATAGAACATTTTTTAGGAACAGCGGTGCTCAGTTTTTTACTGCTAAGTAGCAGTGCCACCTACCACGAGACCCCACCGGTCCAAAAGCAGCTCCTAATCTGCCTCCTAAATTGGAGGGTATAAAATAGGTGGTCGAATTCAAATTGAATGATTTTAACATACTTTAAATTAAGCGGTTTATTAAATGTGGTTTCGCCAATAAAATACTAGCCGAAATTCTACTGTGAAAACATTTCTAGGCCCTTGAAATATATTTAATGGTAGATAGAAGACAAAGTGTACTGGCATCCCTCCGGAGCGAGCGGCTGATTTACGAAGCAATCGGGCGAGGACACCTCTGTCGACTCAGGACTCGCGAGTTCTGAGCGAGTGGACTCAACCGATAGGTCACTTATTGTACAACCAGGAATAATGCTTCATCCATTTTTTTTCTTTTGGGCATGCCTGTTACAAATGGTAGCAAGCTTAATGTTCTTATGATCTTTGTGACTTCCTATTGCTAGTTTCATTGAAACGTTCATTCAGGCCCCTGGGAAATAATTTACACAAAACATAAGTATAGATAGATAGAGATAAGTATTTGATTTGCTTTCTTTTTCTTTTAACCTGTCTCTATCTATATTTTCCCTAGGTGATCTATCTACAACATACACAACGTATCTTTTTCTTGCTTTACTTTATTACATAGTGGTGTGAATTGGGTGTGAAAGCTGTCTTCCAACGATAACACTCAACTATTGGTAACTGGAACGTTGCTCGGAATTTACTTGAATTCTATAAATTCTAGGTAAACGTTAAATACTGAAAGTTTGAAGAACGGTTGAATTATAATTAAATAACAGTTTGAAGGCTGCGGCGAGTGGGCTGTCTCCGCCCGCCCGCGGGGGCGGCCCCGGGGGCCTGCTTGCTGGAACAACCCCGCCACTCGCCGACACCGATCGACGAGAGACGAACACACTGGCATTGTTGTAAAATAATCAAACAAACACAATTCAGGTTGGTATAAACTCAATACTAACTGTAACTTGTGTGAAAGAAAGATTTATTCGTCTTGACATAGATCACTGTTACTGTGTACAACGTGCGGCGTGGGCGTGCGGCGTGCGGCGTGCGGCGTGCGGCGTGCGGCGTGCGGCGTGCGGCGTGCGGCGTGCGGCGTGCGGCGTGCGGCGTGCGGCGTGCGACGTGCGGCGTGCGGCGTGCGGCGTGCGGCGTGCGGCGTGCGGCGTGCGGCGGCGTGGGCGTGCGGCGTGCGGCGTGCGGCGTGCGGCGTGCGGCAGTAGGCGGCAGGTACCTATTCCTTCTCTCCAAAATGTAAATCCTACTCGTGAGCCCGCCTCCAATAGCAATCCGGCTGTTTATGAAACGTCAGCGTTCTATCAATCTCCCCTCGCGCCGCCATCGCCAACTTAACCGAAAGCCTGTCTAATAACGTGAAAAAATATCATTTTCATTCCCCCGATAGACGCGAATGCGACATACGATAACGCGACATGGAAATGACGAAAATGACATTTGCGAAAAATCACAGCTATCCCCAGTCGATTCTCGACCCTAACAATGTAGATTTAGGGTGGAATTCCGCAGCGGGGAAGGGGTGGGTCGAGCGATGGCGGTAAATGTAGCGTGTGCAGTTTTCGGTCAAGAGCCACGGATCTTATTATGATAGCGCCGGCTGAGACAATGCTGATGCAATGGAGTGGACGGCCGCCGCCGCCGTTGGCGTGCTTCTTTTACCTGACTGCGCAGACCACCATATGTTTAACAGAGTACATCCGTTTTGAGATTATTATAGGCGAAACAGTTGAATCGTTCTTGTTGCTTCAAAAGGTACGTCTATTATACCAAAATTTTATTATTTACTAGCTGCGCCCCGCGGCTTCGCCCCCGTGGAAATTTATGTTTCCAACTTTCTTAATTTTTTCTTTCATAAGAACCTTCTCCTGACAATAACAAACACAACAAAGAAAGAATTAGCGAAATCGGTCCAGGCGTTGTTGAGTTATGCGCTTACCAACACATTTTGCGATTCATTTTTATATTATAGAAGACTAGCTTCTGCCCGCGGTTTTGCGCGCGTTGTTTCTATGGAAACGAATTGAGGTTACTTATATCGCATGGGAACTAATTTTTGGGATAAAAGGTCGCCTATGTTTGATTCCAGGGTTAGACTTACCTGTATGCAAAATTTCAGCCTGATCCGTTCTTTAGCTTTGGCGTGAAGAGGTAACAAACATCCATCCATCCATCTATCCAAACTTTTGCATTTATAATAATAATAAATAATAAATAATGCTGGACCATTCACACAGCATTATCTAGCCCCAAGTTAAGCAGAGCTTGTGTTATGGGTAACTGATATACTTAATACAATACACTACATAGATAGATATTTTTTATTATACATAGAAAACATCCAGAACGCCCTGGACAAATGTCTATAATATTATAGCTATCCCCAGTTATTTATAATATTAGAGTGAAGTGTGATGTAATTTTATTGGTGATTCAGTCTTATATACGATAAATCTTTAAAAAAAAACTGTTTTTGGTGCAGTGGTTGACGTTCAATTTAATAAAATAGCACCCTTTATACCTTTTATGTACAATGGCTGCTACGAGTCGGTAACACGAGTACGACTGGATTATATTTGGAGAGCGTGAGTAGGAGGTGGCCGGAAGTGTTGGTATAATGTGGTGAACACTCAGCGGAGATTGTCCGCAGTTGGAGCCCATCCAACACGTTAAGCAGAAAGACGTTTGTACTCACTCACTTACTCACACCACACGTCGTGAGTGATAAGTTTCCATGGATGTGATGTGGCCGCACTCAACGCCCACATTCAACTCGACATAACTTTTTACCAATAACTAACTCACTTATACCTTTCTTAGAAAAAGTTACAAGCGCTCAAAACTTCCCTAAAATGTTGGGAAATCCTTAAGTAAACCTTTTGGAACAGTTTTCACATTTGAAACTTCCTAAAAGTACTTTAAAACGATGTCATCGACCTATGCGAGTGGAGGTACTTCCCGTGCCATTCGATGAGGAACAAGTTAGGTCAAATCAGCGCCAAAACTAGTTGGCTACTTTCCGCTGAAGTTGCCGCCGTTTAATATTTTGATTGCCGTTATTTACGGTGTAATTGCACTTCGAGATTTTATGATTTTCGAAGCTGGCTTGAGATTTTTAAAGACTGCAAAAGTTGTGACGTTCTTAAGCTTCAACGCAATTTTATAACATCGTTTTAAAAATAAATGGCTTAGTTTCAGACCACAATGATAAATGCTAATAGAAGGGACACGCAATACAAATAAATAGCAAATTCACGTTACAATTAGGTAACGGTCGTTTCCATAAATCCAGATATCGGTAATGAGATCCGCGTCAAATTAGCCGAATAATTTCCAACTCATAATAACCGCGGGCTTTAGCCGTAATCATGCTTCTACTAATATTAACTTTGTAGATAGGTGTGCAATAGTGTGCATGCCCAACTACTGTGTTTTGTAGGACTGCGTGTAAAAACACTCCTTTTTTAACCAACTTTTAAAAAAGGAGAAGGTTCGCAATTCATCAGTTTATTTTTGTGTGTCCATTATTGTTGATTTTTTCACAATTGTAGCACACTAATATTATAAATGCGAAAGTTTGGATGGATAGATGGATAGATGTTTGTTACATCTTCACGCTAAAACTACTGAACGGATCAGGTTGAAATTTTGCTTTTGGGTAACTCTAATCCTGGAATCAAACATACTTTTTATCCCATAAATCAGTTCCCATGGGATAGAAAGCACCTTCAAACGTTTCCATAGAAACAACGCGTGCGAAGCCGCGGGCAGAAACTAGTAGAAAATAATCACGAATCGGAATTTTATTTGCGAGGGGTTACTATTTCTGTATTTAAAAAATTGTGGAAATATTAAGGAATTTGCAGTCGGTTTTAAGTTTTTTCATTAAATAAAAAAACTGAGTTTGGAAAATCATGAATTTACTGTATTAGATACTTCGTCGTGTGGAAAACCAGCTATCTATTTAAAAACGTATCAAGTGAGATGAATAGCAAAAAAATTACAAAAACAAATAGGCCTACGACTAGAGAATCTACGATATCATTATAATGTGTACAACGTAGAGAGTCTACGACGTAGGAGGCCACCGATGTACCAGTAGGTCTACGACTAGAGAATCTACGATATCATTATAATGTGTACAACGTAGAGAGTCTACGACGTAGGAGGCCACCGATGTACCAGTAGGTCTACGACTAGAGAATCTACGATATCATTATAATGTGTACAACGTAGAGAGTCTACGACGTAGGAGGCCACCGATGTACCAGTAGGTCTACGACTAGAGGATCTACGATATCATTATAATGTGTACAACGTAGAGAGTCTACGACGTAGGAGACCACCGATGTACCAGTAGGTCTACGACTAGAGAATCTACGATTTCATTATAATGTGTACAACGTAGAGAGTCTACGACGTAGAAGGTCTACGATGTACCAGTAGGTCTACGACTAGAGGATCCACGATATCATTATAATGTGTACAACGTAGAGAGTCTACGACGTAGAAGGCCTACGATGTACTAGTAGGTCTACGACTAGAGGATCTACGATATCATTATAATGTGTACAACGTAGAGAGTCTACGACGTAGAAGGCCACCGATGTACCAGTAGGTCTACGACTAGAGGATCTACGATATCATTATAATGTGTACAACGTAGAGAGTCTACGACGTAGAAGGCCACCGATGTACCAGTAGGTCTACGACTAGAGAATCTACGATATCATTATAATGTGTACAACGTAGAGAGTCTACGACGTAGAAGGTCTACGATGTACCAGTAGGTCTACGACTAGAGGATCCACGATATCATTATAATGTGTACAACGTATAGAGTCTACGACGTAGAAGGTCTACGATGTACCAGTAGGTCTACGACTAGAGGATCTACGATATCATTATAATGTGTACAACGTAGAGAGTCTACGACGTAGAAGGCCACCGATGTACCAGTAGGTCTACGACTAGAGGATCTACGATATCATTATAATGTGTACAACGTATAGAGTCTACGACGTAGAAGGTCTACGATGTACCAGTAGGTCTACGACTAGAGGATCTACGATATCATTATAATGTGTACAACGTAGAGAGTCTACGACGTAGAAGGCCTACGATGTACCAGCAGGTCTACGACTAGAGGATCTACGATATCATTATAATGTGTACAACGTATAGAGTCTACGACGTAGAAGGTCTACGATGTACCAGTAGGTCTACGACTAGAGGATCTACGATATCATTATAATGTGTACAACGTAGAGAGTCTACGACGTAGAAGGCCTACGATGTACCAGCAGGTCTACGACTAGAGGATCTACGATATCATTATAATGTGTACAACGTAGAGAGTCTACGACTAGAGGATCTATATTATAATGTCTACGAAGTAGAGAGTCTATGACGGAAAGGGTCTACGATTTACGTCTTAGCTTAGAGTAAATAACATTTAATTTGTAAGAAGTGTCTGTTTTAGCCGCTCCTGGCGCGGGGCCAACCTCCTGCAGTAGGCTACTAAGCCTTATTAACCGGGTTAAGGTAACAAAGGAACCGTCTAACTGGCTCCGTCACAGTGGTTCAATGGCGATCTACCTCAACAGTTTCGCAAAAATGTGCTTCAACGGAAAAATACTCGAACACTTTCTGTGAATTTTGTATAAACCACAGCAAAGTCGAGAACCTTGTTCCAAAGATTTCTCATAGCAACAATCTTTATGAACATGCCAAGATGAAGCGAGACATTAAAAAATACTAAAAGCAACTCCTCTTAAAACGCCAACAAAAATGTTAAAACTTGTAAGGAACAGTGCACCGTTTCTAAAGTAGCAGCATTTGCGAGTTTTGTGAACTTTTCCCGGAGCGGAGTTAAAAAACAAAATCTATAATTTTAAAAACATTTCGTACAAAATATAATTCCGACGATTGCGACAGTTGGACTCGGTGAATTTGTTGGGGAACCTCGGACCAACTTGTTATACCTCCCGGCACCCACCGCCCGACACCTAGCTCTTATTTATTGCAGCGTAAAGTTCAAAATATCTTAAAACGGAAAGCGCAGGTTGGTCGGCGGCGACTTGTTCGTAGAGAGAAGTTTTGGAATAGTGTTGCATATAGGACGTCAGGAAATGCGACTGGATAAAATACTAGCGACATCGCATAATGCAATGCATGATGTATCGCACACGACTACGGATAAATTCTTTTAGAGCTCGCTGTCTCTTCTATTTAACTACGCTCATGCTTTTACTTATCTCCTTTACAATCCGGCACTCTGATTCTCTCCGACAAACTAGCATCCTTGTGCTTGTGCCACTCACAAGTTAAATATTTCAGATAGAAATGAATTCGTAAGCATTGGCTAACATTGGCCCGGCCATAAAACATTATCTAAAGTAATGAATTTATAAAATGAAAGGGACAGATAAAAATCCCATTTGCTAATTGCTATCTCATTGAGGCAGCGATGCTCTGCGAGACTTTCAGATAACTTCATGAAACATAAACCTAATTACTTATTTATGAAGGAATTTCAAGTAGGATCTCGTAGAAATATATTTACTGAGAATTATTAATTATCTCTGCTCTATCTTTTACCTATTAGCTAACCAATAGGAATATTCGCAAAGTAAAAATTATAAAGGTCAAGATCGAAATAAGTAGAGACACCTACGGGCATCGTTATTTCCAATACAAGTTTGTAAGTGTCCCGAGTACAAATGATTACGTAAGTACTCGTAGGCAGATATATGATTATGTGAACGAAATTATTATTTTTTCTCGGCTATTGAAGGAACGCTTCAATTAGTCCAACAAAGGAAAGAACACTTAATTCAGTCATCAATCGCCTACTTACGGAACGATGAAGCGCAAATCAAAATCCAATTTTAATGAAAAATCACGATCACATTATCTCTCTCATTTTCTCCAGACGGCGTATTATCATCTCTTTATCATCTTATTCCATTCTTATACCTACAGACATTGCGAAACAATCTAATTTCACACACCAATTCTTTCGGGGTGAAAATCTGAATCTTTGGGTAATTCGTTAAAATTTACCTTCGGAGTTCCCGGGCAGGGCAAACATAAAACACAGTATAATTCCCGGTCATTATTCACAGCCCGGGGACCTGTCGGGAACGACTTTATTCGGAATGGAATTCGGAGACGGACAACTTGAGGGCCGCCTCTCGACAGATCGACTGCCGGAAAATATTACACTTAAGCCATATTTTATTTGTTTAAAGATAAGATTTTTATATCTGCTACGTCTATTTTCCTGTTTGAATAAGTAGGTAGATTGTACCCGGATATCCGCTAAGCCAATTATGTCAGCTAAGCAAAGTAAGTTCCCGGGAAGTAGGTAATTCTCCCCGGGAAGGTACGTGAGGTCCGAGCAAGGAGCGCTATCATCCTCATTTGAATACGATCTGACCTGCGCTCGCTACTCGCCGAGCTCCACTCGCATGCTACTCTACAATCGAATTTCACCGACCGAACATTCGAGAATCGCATTGTGACATTTGCGAACTCGGTTTCGTTAAATTTGATCATCGTAATACGAGTGGCAGCTGAAAATTTCCAATTCGAAAATAATCTAGAACAATGCATTCTACCCCCTTGTATCTACAACTAATACCGAAGCCACTTACTCCTACCAAGTCGTAATTATATTATTTATGTGTAGGAATGTAGCTATACTTAGCTCCCCCCCATGTCCCTTGTGTGTACATAGCATACCTATATACCTACCTAGTAAGATCTTCAAGGATCTTTTCACATCGATTGATTGAATATTTATGTACGAAGTTACAACTATTCAACTATACAAAGTTCATTATGACTGTAAGCGGGTTAACTACGAACCTATTTTGTGATGGAAGAAAATAGGTTCGTAGTTAACCCGCTTACAGTCATAATGAATTCGTCAAACTACGGAAGTTTTTATAGTAAAATATACAAAGTTCGTAGTTGTTAAGAGAGGCGTGTGAAAGTGTTAATATGCCAGTTTACTAGATACGAGTAGAGTAGAGTAGAGTAGAGTACAGTAGAGTAGTGCGACCGTTTACCTCGAGCGAGTATTGTGAGCGCGCCTGACAATAGAAACTTACCCTCCTTCCTACTCCGACAACTTCTGCTACGGAGATTGTATGTCTGCTAGATGTGTCTTGAAACTAACTGTTCTTTAGATCGTACAAACCAGATAAATTTTGCAAGTTATCCCAAAAGGAGTCGTCTGTCATACCTGTGGAGTCTGAACAATACGGGCTGGTACGAAGAAAAATAAAACGAAGGACCGAAGATTTTGGAGTGAAAAAAGTATAATGCTGTAGGTACCTAACAAAAATACCTAAAGAAGTAAATAGATCGAGAATAGCACAAAAGGAGGAGATAGGGGAGATAGAATAGCCTGATTCTCCACAGTATGCAAGGAATCAGCAATGTTTTTTATTAATCAGTAATACTTATGCACACCAATACCTACATATAACAGTAAAAAATTATTTGATTTTCATCTTTCCAAATTCAACGTCAATATGTCCAACTTTTACGGTGGTTGAAATCGAACAGGAAGAACGCGGATTCCTTTCTTCACTAGTTCGTTGACGGCAGGATATGGTAAGTCATGTCTCGTTCATTCGCCGATTTCCCAACAGATGGTAGGAAGAAATCGGCTAATGGCCTTACTAAATAAAACAACTCCATGTTTGTTTGAGCAAAGATCGAACAATACTATCATCAAGCTCTCATGGCTTCTGTTACTGGGTTTCCTTTATACAAGGTAAATAATAGAATAGAAATAATACCTAAGTGTAAAGAATAGCACGAAACATAACATCGTATGGTATCTCCGAGTGCATGACTATAGCAGCCTGATCCTTAAAACGAATGCTATCTTCCAAATTAATTAAATATGTCCCTATGACAAAGTCTCCAACCCAATGTGAAGATCCGCAGCAGCTCTTCCAGCCGCGTATGCGGCAACTAGTTTCCAAACTCGCTACTGTGGGCTGTCTTAATTCAGTTCTGCTGTCGCCGGCGACCGCCGACCGCCGCGGCTCCGAGATCCGCAGACGATAAACTTGCCTTAAACTGTTGTTCACTCCACGAGACCGTTTAAAACGAAACTTTTCCAATTATTCTACTTGTAGTTTTCTGTATTCGATTCCTTGCGAGTTATTTGATTTGCAAGTTTCCGGAATGCTATGCAAAGTTGCTCAACTTCCAGTCAGAGCTTTTTATATGAGACGCCTAACAACAAAGCAAAGAGTACCTATTATTGCCTCGCCGCAGTCGTTTGCCATCTAACGAGGTTTGTGCGGCACTAAACTTATAAGGCACGGCTCCTGCTTGTTTTCTCGACAAGATTAATCTGCGGAAACAATGCAACGAAAGAATAAGTTAATATTCCAAGTTCGCTAAAGAATGTCATGTGTCGTGCTCCGTACCAGAGCGACTTATCTTCTGGAAACTCATATTCGAGCAGCATTCTCGCTTTAAATATTTGGTCGATATTAAAAATATCTTTGGAACGGTTCTCAACAAAAATTCGATTTGGTAACTTCTGTGAAACGCTCTGAACTTTATCGGAGTTCCCAAGTTGTCGTCGCACCGCCGCGCCGTGGTCTGAATATCCACCTTGTAAACACTTGCCGTTCTGACCTTATACGGATGTGTGGAGAGTCGATATTGGGGTGAACTGAATGTATCGAAGTTATTATGGAACATGACTTATAAACGCCAATGGAAGCTGGGAGATGTGACCGAGGAAGCGTTTGTGATCGCAATGCCTCAATGTTAACGTAATGAGTTACCTACTAGCCTAATAGCTTTCACTGATGACACGCGTTTATTTCATTGTTCTGAAACGATTTTCATAAAAAGAAAAGTCCATAAATTGAAATAAGCACCTCGTAAGGGCAGGCTATTGAGACAGAGCGCCAGTCATAAAGAAGGACAAATCTCAAGTACCGTCCGTTCCATAAAACAAATAAGGTGTCCCGCGAACAGCAGATCCAAGATTATGGTAAATGGGTCCTCCTGATCCCTCCACTTACAGTCCCTGGCCGCCGGAGGTCACGCTGCCCTATCCAAAGCCGGTAAGTGGGCCACGCCACTCGGACAAATCCCTATATTACTGTTATGGCCCAGAAGGATCCGATCCTACCCTCCGAGCTCCTTTGTATACGACCGCTTTCGACTTATTATAACCGGTTTTTCCGATAGTATTTTTCAATATACATTATTGTTGCAGAAGAAGCGTGTTTTGTGATATTTTATAGCCCTATTCGGGAGCCAATCGAATGTCTCGGAGAAGAAAATTATGTAGGTATGTAACTACGAGTGATTCTTCCCCCGAGTTTGTCGACTACGAGGAGTGTACGACACACTCCGCCCTAGAGCAAAATGTTCTGAGTAGGAAAACGTTCGCAAAGTGATTCGTCATGGGAACAAAACGTCCCCAATTGAAAATAAAACGTCAAGTACGAGTCGGACTCGCGCACTAGGAGTTCCGTATAAATGTAAGACCTTGCTTCTTGCCAAATATCATGATGCTAGGTCAATGGGATGTACCCTATAGGTTTTGATCCATGGCGATAACCAAAAGACGTCCTCAAAAAAACGTAATTTGAATGAACTCCTGTGGACATAAATTTTTAATGTGATAGAATTTTTTTTTGTAAATAATTATCCCTAGCAAACACCGCCAAACAGCGCGTTGTCTATGCGATGACTAATGACTAATCACATGTACATGACTAATCTTCACCTTATTGCAAAGAATTATAAAAATTAATCAAAATAAACTGATATCTGCCTATTTTTATTAATCGACTTCAAATCGTCGATTTTACTCCATCAATACATACTTTATTCACAAAGATAAATTACAATTAAATAATAGAAATAATTTAGAACTAGTACCTATTTACAATTGAGAATTGAGCTAACTGCAGATCGTTGCAAACAATCTACAGGTAGCTCAACTGATCCATATCAATACCAGTCGAAAGCGTCCCCAAGACGCTGGCTGCATTGCCCTGCTGTATAGCAATGCTGATACAAGACGCCAGATACTCACCAGCTCTCGGGTCATGCGTTGCTTCAACCAGACGCTCAGATAATTTTTTTTAAATTCCGAAGAGCCTCGGTACCACACGGACCTAGGGTCTCGACTAAAAGGGGAGCAAATATGTAGGCTCTGTCGAGACCTGCATATTTGCGCGTTTTCAGATCTTCGGCCGAATCTGCCGCGTCCATAGTAAATACTATGTTGGGGTTATCTCCTCGTTGAGGGCACTGCAGTTATAGTTAAGTTTGTAGGTAATACAGTGCGAGTCTTTATAAAGTGCACATACTAAAATGGGTGAAAATATACTCAATTTTATCGACAGAAAACAAAATTCTGAATAATATATTAATTTTTTTATGGCCTTTTTAATATTTTTGATAACTACTATACTACCCAATATAAACAAACTGTTATTACTTTTGAACTAAGAGTCGTATCTCTATGAATCAAAATTAACTATGATCTCTAATGATAGGCCGTGGTTAAAAATTAAAAATGTTTCAAAAAATACACACCATAAATTAATAAATAAATGATATTGGAAGAAAATCTTACTATTTTTTGATCATTTTTATAAGAAACTAGCTGCGCCCCGCGGCTTCGCCCCCGTGGAAATTTATGTTTCCAACTTTCTTAATTTTTTCTTTCATAAGAACCTTCTCCTGACAGTAACAAACACAACAAAGAAAGAATTAGCGAAATCGGTCCAGCCGTTCACGCGTGATGCCGTGACCAAGGAAAACGGGTTTCATTTTTATATGTATACTAGCTGCGCCCCGCGGCTTCGCCCCCGTGGAAATTTATGTTTCCAACTTTCTTAATTTTTTCTTTCATAAGAACCTTCTCCTGACAGTAACAAACACAACAAAGAAAGAATTAGCGAAATCGGTCCAGCCGTTCACGCGTGATGCCGTGACCAAGGAAAACGGGTTTCATTTTTATATGTATACTAGCTGCGCCCCGCGGCTTCGCCCCCGTGGAAATTTATGTTTCCAACTTTCTTAATTTTTTCTTTCATAAGAACCTTCTCCTGACAATAACAAACACAACAAAGAAAGAATTAGCGAAATCGGTCCAGCCGTTCACGCGTGATGCCGTGACAACGCGAAACGGGTTTCATTTTCATATATAAGACTAGCTGCGCCCCGCGGCTTCGCCCCCGTGGAAATTTATGTTTCCAACTTTCTTAATTTTTTCTTTCATAAGAACCTTCTCCTGACAATAACAAACACAACAAAGAAAGAATTAGCGAAATCGGTCCAGCCGTTCACGCGTGATGCCGTGACAACGCGAAACGGGTTTCATTTTTATATATAAGACTAGATTCTGCCCGCGGCTTCGCACGCGTTAATTAAACAAAATTGTGAATCTAAACCATTCCCAGATCCCCTTGAACACACACAAAAAATTTCATCAAAATCGGTCCAGTCGTTTGAGAGAAGTTCAGTGACATACACACTCACAGAAGAATTATTTATAGTAAGATATCAAATTTCTAAATGTAACGTCCTACAAACCCTATGTTATTGTTATTTGACGTAGAATAACGTCACATCGTATTAGCTTTATAATAGTAAAATACCAAACCGATAACATCCACAACATTTTCAATTGGTGGTTAAACAATGACCTTCATTCAGCTGAACAACTTGTTTCGATAAGCTAGCAGGTAGAGCCTCCTTTTTTCCCTTTTTTTTGGACGTTTTGAACAGTTAATGCACTAGTTTGATCCTGTAAATAATTTAATGGTAAATAATTAGTAAATTATTTTAACTACTTTTCTTTGTTTTAATAATTGATATTCCCTATTAAAAACACACCAGAAGGCCCTGTCTTCAATCACCGATAGAAAATGTTGTTTAAGTTATTGGCTTGGTTATTTTATTATTATAAAGCGAATACAAAGTTAAAATAACAATAAGTAACAATAACATAGGGTTTATGGGACGTTTTGTTTTGAAATTTATTAATTAATGTAAAAGTGATCAAAAATTGTAAGTTTTTCTTCCAATATCATTTATTTATTAATTTATGGTGTGTATTTTTTGAAACATTTGTGATTTTTAACCACGGCCACGGTATCATTAGAGATCATAGTTAATTTTGATTCATAGAGATACGACTCTTAGTTCAAAAGTAATAACAGTTTGTTTATATTGGGTAGACAGTGGTTTTCAAAAATATTAAAAATGCCATAAAAAAATTAATATATTTTTTAGAATTTTTTAACTTGTTTTCTGTCGATAAAATTGAGTATATTTTCACCCATTTTAGTATGTGCACTTCATAAAGACTCACACTGTATAACAACACCAAACCACTGTTTAAAGTCTTTAGATTTATTAAAAAACTAAACGTTGATTAGATAATCTGAACCGCGCGTAATGTTTAGGTACGGAATGAGACACACACGGGCGCGTGGCAAAGATTTCATTACATCTGTTTTTAATGTTTACTCATTAATAAAGTAAATCTGCTGTATGAGCGATATGCCCTACGCGAGGAATTAGAACTCGGTTTTTTTAACATTCTAATTAGCATAGAAAAATTTCCGCGGCGCGGGCGTACGAAATTAAAGCTCCCAGTCGTCGACGTTTTCTTTTCCGACATCTTCAACAACTATTGTCATATTTCAGCCAACTGACTCGAAATTGTAGTTTAATAATACACAAGTAAACTTTCTTGTGTATCTTTCCGTCCATTGACAAAAACCGTATGATAGTTCGTAGCGTGGTTTAGGAGGAGTAGGTACCTAAGCTGATAAACCAGACAATCAAGTAAAAAAAAAAATACTCCCATAGCACAACAAAAATTGTACTATTTAAATATAACATTTACATTTAAACAGAAAAACAATTCTAACTTAAAAGTAAAACTAGCCAAGTGCGAGTCCATTCACATACAGAGGGTTCCGTACGATCGTACATAACTACATGTATTTCGCTAAAAGAACCCTAAAAACTGTTCATTTTTTAAATCGGAAAAAGCTAAAACCCAACTTGACGCATTCAAATATGCAATTTAAATTTATTAATTTTATTATTTGTTGTTAAAGCGGCAAAAGGAGACAATAGAGTATATACATACGCGGTCGAAATTTCAACTGTCTACCCATTACGGGTCAAGAGAACCAGCCGTGACCAAAGTAGAGTGACGACAGGCTGAGTGCGATCAAAAAAGCCCGTCTTACAGAAGACCAAAAATAATAGAGGCAAGGCTTTGCAGGCTAAAGGAATAATATTAATTGCAATAAAGTTATTATTACCTATAAACATAGGTATTAAAAGTCAACACTCTTTAGACGACTACAACGATTAACTTGGTTTATACAACGCACTTAACAGTAACACCGCGGTCTATTTCTTGGCGGCGGCGAGTTTTTTTCTGAGTGACTCTGGCATTTCTGCGGGCGGCGGGCGAGGCATGCCCGTGTATACCTTGAAGGCATCGTAGATGAACCACTGCATCCCCGTCAGCGCGCCGATCATGATGATGCGCGCGACCAGCCCGCGCCAGATGCCGACCATGCCCACCTCGCGGATGATGCCTCCGACGGAAGAGGACGGGTCCTTGTTCAGTTTCGACACGATCGTGTCCGAGGGGTGGCTCACGATGGCGCAGAGCACGCCCGCGATGTAGCCCGCCGAGAAGGTCACGATCAGCTGCTCCACGGCCGAGCACTTCTCCCGCGGCTTTGGCACCACGTTCGCGTACAGGTACTCGAGGGTCTTCTCGAAGGAGGCGAACTTCATCATTGTGTACGGCACCTGACGCCCCCACAGCGGCGGCAGGCCGCGATAGAACACGCCGAAGCCTTCCGTGGACATCATGTGCGGCATCGCGAGCCGCATCTGCGACGTGTAGCCGGGCGTCGTCTGAATGCGCACCTTGGTGGCCTCGAAGGGCGCCAGGAAGACATCCGCGATCATCTCGGCCGAGGCGGCCGCGGCCAGGTACAGCATGGTGCGGTACAGGTAAGCGGTCTCCTCGTCGCACATCTTAGCAAAGCGGTACTTGAAGTACTCGTAGCCGGAGAACTTGAAGCCGCCCTGCAGCGAGTAACCGATGAGTGTGGGCGCCCAGCCCTTCACGAGGTTGGAGATACCGCCCTCCTTGATCGAGACCCTGAACCCGTTGACGATGGACTTGTACCTGGGGGGATCCACCTGCAAGCGGCACTTCACCAGGTCCAGTGGAGTCAATAACGTGTGCGTGGCGCCGCATGCCACAGTGCCGCCCGCGAAGCACAGCATGAAGAATTTGGTGCTGTACATCTTACACGAGAACTTCTCCGGCGGCGGCGGGGGAGCCATTCTTATGCCCTCTTTGTCGAACCACGCACAGTTTTAAACTCAAGAGATCAGGCTATTGGAAATACAAAACCGGGCATTGTTTTTTGTTGACGATTGATGTAACAGCTTCAATTATTTTCTTATAAAAACTGACAGTTTGATGACGTTGCAAAAAGAATCGATATGATCCTTACTCTATGGATACGAAATGGGGTTTGAAGATGGAGGGTGGCCCTAACATTAGTTTTTTCTTCAAAGTCACACAGTAAAAGTAATATATTTGGATAGAAAACACAAAAAAAAATTAAAAATGTCCGTAATATAATGTACTAAAGCGTCAGGTTTCTGAGATATTCACATATGAAAATAAGTATAGAGTCATTCGGGGTAACCGATCACAGTGGGTAAGCGAGCGCACACCCATTATTTCTGCGGGTATTACCTAGTAGGATTTTTTTTACTTTAGTCTAGCATACATATTTAAATACACTAAAACAACATTACAATCGTGTCATAGATTTGACGAATGGGTAATTTTGTTTTAACTGAATTTTTTTAAAACATATTACTAAGAACGTGTCCATCGGCACTTTTCTTATTGTCTCTCTCTATTTAAGGGGAAAAAACACTATAACTATCACTACATCAACTCAAAAGGTTTAGTTCTTTTGAGCCTTCTCGCTATATCCGTGTTGTCGAGAAGAGCTGGAAAGTCTCGGCATTCACATGAAGTTCATGACCTCTGCGTATTCTTGTATTATTTTATCGACGAATCTACTCTTCAGGTCCTGATGAAGATTGCCACTTCTTACGTACCAGGGAGCATTTATACTCGAGTAGAATTTCATCCAATTAGCCAGCATATATTTTTATAGCGAATCTCTAGCTCTTCTTTTTTCTTTTTGACTTGAGCTTTCTAGCGTAGCTTGGCGTCAAGGGTCATGCTTAAATATTTCGCTGTGCTAGCTATGGCACAATGACTCCGTTGATGAATACAGGATGATAGCCTTCTCTTTTAATTGAGAAATTGATATGAATAGATTTAGATTCTGCTTAGGAAAATTTTCTATGGAATGGCACCCAACATTTTTAATAAATTCCTGAGCAATGTTAAATTGCTACTACTGTTTAAAAATATACTGTTTAAATTTTTGACATCAATATCTTTCTATCATTAAAAATGATTTTCTACTGGATAAGGACATAACAATAGATTGATTAGTAGGTAATAAATACGTACCAAGTTTATAATTTAATTTTTCTCACTATTATAAGGAATTTGATTGACAAATTTATTTGTATTTGATTTGTAATTTATTAAAAACTATTGACCTGATATTTGCATGCCCTAGATTTGGGTAGAACATGTTGTACTATTATATTAATTTCCATCTTTGTGACCTATGTTCGCAAATAAATGACTTTGATTCATTTAGTTTGATTCGCCAGGTTTTTATTCAGTTGTGTATTTTATTCACTGCCACTTGGACTTCTTCGGCGGCCTCAGCTTGAGCTCTTCCTGTAGCTATTATAACAGGGTCAACAGCAAAAGTAGCGATGGTGTTGTCTTCATGATTTGGGAGGTCACAAGTGTATAAGAGGTAAAAGACCGGCCTGGATACATCCTTGTGGCACTCCTGCTTTTATTTCCTTGTTTTTCAGAGAAAAAGTCATCTTGTCTTATTTCAACGTATTCTATGGGTAGCATTCTTTTTAACTTTAGTACTAGGCATTCGGCCTAATGCCTAGTACTAAAGTTAAAAAAGTTAAAAAAAGTTAATCGTTCTCTGAATCCAAATTGATGTTCTGGTAAGTTTCTAGTAATGGTGTAAGCCTTTTTAGAAATAGCTTCGACATTAAAGGCAGCAGATAAATTAGCCTGTAAGGTGTTGCTTCCCGTGGTGGTTTTCCTGGCTTCTTGACTTATATTTAACGATATTATTACTTCCGCAATTTTCCAAAAATCTGATAGGTACTTATTTTAGTGTGAACGCAGCTTTAATAAGATTTGTAAGTTTAACAAAGACTTTTCTTGGTAAGTTGTGCAAAACTGCTACTGAGATTAAATGGAATCCAGGAGATTTCCTTGCATATATATTTTGTTTTATTTCATTCCAGACTTCTCTAGATGAAACAAGCTTTACAACTTTCGGATACGACGATGTTACAATTTTCTTGACCTTCGTGTGGGCTAAAGATTTTCTCTAGGTGTTTTGCAAACACTGCGCCTTTTTGTTCGTTGCTAACGGCCCATTTCCCTGGTCCTGTTTTTATTGGTAGGATCTGGTTAATAGGTCGTTTCATATTCTTAATAGCTATCCAAAGTGAGTGAGTAATCTGAGCTACGATCATTGATGAGGCTTTGTAGGTAACTTTTTGTTGTGTCACTGTTGTGTTTTTGGATTTGCCGTTTCAGTTTCTTGGTAGGTAAGTATAATTTTAAGTAATTAATTAAGTATCTTTGTGTTAAAATATTTAAACTTAAGCTCGTTGATGGCCAAACGAATACAGACGATAGAACAACATCCGTAATAAAGTTCTATCGTCTGACACAGTGGCGTAGCAAAGGGGGGGGCGGTGGGGGCGGGCTGCACCGGGTGTCACCTTTTTTGGGGTGACACCCACCCGGTCTCTCAACTTTAAGAACGATGTATAAACAAAAAAAAAATCGCTAGCACAAAAATTTCTTTTTCGGGGATTCCTCCATGCTTTGCTTTTGGCGAATACTGAAGAACTAAAATTAGCTACATCTAAATTTACTGATTTTTATGATGAGGTCTCAGAAACCGAATTACTTTTGGAGATACCAAGACTGCGAAGACACTTAAAAGCCGCTAATGTTACGGTTACTGATTGGGTGTCTCTAGATTTTTTTAAGTTTTTGTAGAATGGGATTTTACAGAATCTCTTCCAAATCTTATGATTGTAATTGTTCATGACGGTTTGTGTGTCCGTAGCTTCATGTTTCAGTAAATTAAAATTAATAAAAAACTACTTGCGGGGCAGCAATGACCTGGCTGGTGGATGGCTTAGCAATCTTGGTATATTAGCCATCGAACACGAGGCAATACAAAATGTAAATTTCGGTGAAGTTATTGCTGAGTTTGCAGCTGTCAAAGCTAGAAAGAAGAAATTTTAATTGTATAACAATTCCTTTTCTGTCTTAGTTATTATTGTGTTTTGTTATTTCTTTAATATTATAAATAATAAATGATCCATGTCATTTATCATATACAATTTATTGCTTTTTACTTTCGATGGGGTGACACCACCAACTTCCTCACAGGGTGCCACCCAAGGTAGCTACGCCACTGGTCTGACACCATTATCAAATCGACATGGGACATAAACCCTTTGTAGCGCGGTGTAACATTTCTGTAACAAACTGATTTTCTGCCTACCAACCTTCAAATCTTTTTTTAAATCCGTTTTGTGTCAATGAGTTATATCTGTTACAAACCAATCTATCGACTTAGTTTCTTACACAAAATGTAGATGGTGTTATGTTAGTGTCACGTTACAACCGTTGTTCGTCGACTGGTCGAGTTCAAGGACCTACGTAATTTTGAAAAATTTGTAAAATATTGAAGAACGTGATAAAGACGGTGTGTTTTTAGAAAATATACGAGGTAAGTACATGTACTTTGTGGTTTATTGTAGGTTTTTATGTCATTGAATGCTTTCGATGAGTTTGACTTTGTGTCGTATTTGTACCAGAAATGTCACATTGCCTAACAAGGGTAAGTTTTTTGGTGAATAGGCTGGTAATCTAATTCGTTTGTTTTTCTTTTTAGAATGACTTTTCAACCTCTTCGGGATGGGGATATAGCAGAGGTCTTGAATATTTACGAAGACAGTGAAGATGGCATGGAAGATGACGATGACGGTACTGCAGATCCTGATTATCACGGTGAGAATGAGATGGAGCACGAGCAGTTTTCTAACGATGAAAATGAAGATGCTGAAGTAAACCTTGATGAGATTGTTGATAGTTTAGGAACCAGTGAACCTGATCCAACTCCATCGACTGCTGCTGTGCCAACTGGATCGTCACAACCAACTCAATCAGTAGGACGTCCTACAAAACCACCAAGACTCAACCTGCGATGAAAAAAAAAAGTCTGGATATGAATGAGCAACAGTTGCGTTTTTTAGGAAACGAGAACCTACCGACAGATATTTTAGAGCTTGACACGCCGATCCAGATTTTCTTGTTCCTGTTTCCCATGGATTTGATTGATTTGATTGCAACACAAACTAATATATACATAGTGCAAAAGGATCCCAACAACAGCCTTCGGGTTTCCACAACAGACATTCAGCAAGATGTTTGAAAAGATTCGTCGATTCATACATTTCAATGACAATTCCCAAAACTTGCCCCGTGAAGATCCGAAATTCGACAGACTGTTCAAACTTAGACTACTAGTTCAAAAATTGAACCAAATCTTTGCCAAAGTACCTTTAGAGCAATATCTTTGCGTCGATGAACAAATATGCTCCTCACCTAAGTTAAATTACCCTTTTGATGCAGTGTAACATTTCTGTCCCTTTATTGCTCTTTTTTTCAGATAAGTAAAAAAACAATTATTTTTCCAGAAACACGTGTATTTTTATTTCTTTCGATAAACATTTTTCACTACTAATTTTTAAAATTGAACACCTACAAAGAAACTGGTAAAACAGTCAATGCTAGTAATGCTTTTTGTAAGATAAAAAATGACAGAAATGAATTATTAACTAATCCATTTGACATAGCGAATCATTTTAATAAATTTTTACTCAAGTAGCAACTGTACCTACTTACGAAAGACCTTATTCGTTCTGAAAGCAAAGCTGTGGAGTCCTGTCTAAGTTTATTCCGCCAACTACTACCACTTTTTACAAAATAATAGATGGCTTTAAACGTAAGAAAACATGCGATATTTGGGGAGTATCTACATCATTGCTTAAAAACTAAAATTTGTAATAGCTGTACACTTAGCGGTATTATAAATGATTGTATCATTATTATAAGTAACTATTTACGAATACAAAATGAAAATCACTCTGATACATGGAGCACATGGCTTCCTTTTTGGTGTTTCTCATATAATACGTCGGTACATACTGAGAGGAAATTCACTCCATTTGAGCTAGTTTTCGGCAAAAAGATAAACCATTGAACTTAAATTCAAAAAAGATTACCCCCTTACAATAAAATAATGATAACTATCCATTAGAATTGCGTTACAGAATCCAAACTTCACAGAAAAAGGCAAGAGATATTCTTATTTCAAGTAAAATCAATAGGAAAATAAGATATGATCAGAATATCAATCCAATATCATATAGGTATGCCAAATGTATTGTTCACCAAATGTTGAAATAATTAAAGATAATAAAATGTATTAAACACAAGAACAGGACTAAGCTTTATATACCGCCTGATTCTTGATTTTAATTACTTTTAAAACCAATGTACTGAGAGTAAGTAAGATACCTATTTTATAAAAATATTATACAACAAACATTATACGATATTAAATCAAGTTAAATTTATTCCTAAGATTATATTAATTCATGTAATCATTACATGTATTCGATTTGCTTAAGAAAATGTAAGAAAAGATAAAATAAAATAAACTATCATTTATTTTATTTCCTTATTGCGGTGGAAATGAGATGAAGTAACTATGTACAGACCTATGTAATCTTGTACCTAATCTGTGGCATGAGAGTAACCTCCTCAACCTCAACCTCAACAGCCTGTGTTGATCCACTGCTGGACGCAGGCCTCCCCCTGATAAACGCCTTATTGGCTTTTATCTCATGGGGGGTAATGCCCATAATCCCCACGCTGGGCATGCGGGTTGGGGATCGCAGTTCGGTGGTAGAATGTTCTGCAGGGGGCGCTGTTGCCCGTCGGCTGCATCCCTTAGTCGCCTCTTACGACACCCGCGGGAAGAGTTAGGATGGTGCAAATTCTAAGCCGGCAACACACAGCTACAACATGAGAGTAACAACATAACTTAATGAACGATAGTCATCATCTAAATTTTAGTGGTTTCACTGGCCTCTGACGTCAATCCTTACAACGCATTCGATGACGAAGTGACGTAATTTTTTTCTATTCTACCCTAGACAACAAAACCCCGTGCTAGGCCTACTGGTATTATCTTAATTTTCACAAGAAAACAGCAAATTCATAGTTTTTTCTCGAAAGATACTGACAAGTGACTGACTGACGAGAAAGTGGGAACTGACGTCAAATTTCTCAAATTGACACAATCAACTTTGACAATTTTAACATTAGCCATCAGAGAGTCCCCAAACTGCCATAGAAATCAAAACATCCCTCTGTATCATGGTATAATAATATACTATGTTCTATATAACCCTTGCGACGGCCTGGACCCGGTTTTATATTATTTTGGACAGTTCACAAATGAAAACAAAATGAAAAAATAGCAAAAATGGAAAAATAGTTGAGGAGCAACGCTCCTGTTCTTAAAACTGTGCGTGGTTTGACAGAGAGGGTATCAGAATGGCTCCCCCGCCGCAGGAGAAGTACTCGTGTAAGATATACAGCACCAAATTCTTCATGCTGAGCTCTGCGGGCGGCGCCTTGGCATGCGGCTACACGCACACGGTGTTGACTCCGCTGGACCTGGTAAAGTGCCGGCTGCAGGTGGACCCCTTCAAATACAAGTCCATCCTCAACGGGTTCAGGATCTCGATCGCGGAGGGCGGCATCTCCAACCTCATGAAGGGCTGGGCTCCCACATTAATCGGTTACTCGCTGCAAGGTGGCGTCAGGTTCTGCGGCTACGAGTATTTCAAGTACCGCTTTGCTAAGATGTGCGATGAGGAGACCGCCTACCGGTACCGTACCATGCTGTACCTGGCCGCGGCCGCATCGGGCGAGATGATCGCGGACGTCTTCCTGGCGCCCTTCGAGGCCACCAAGGTGCGCATTCAGACGACGCCCGGCTACACGTCGCAAATGCGGCTCGCGATGCCACACATGATGTCTACTGAAGGATTCGGCGTTTTCTATCGCGGCCTGCCGCCGCTATGGGGGCGCCAAATGCCGTACACGATGGTAAAGTTTTCCTCCTTCGAGAAGACCCTCGAGTACCTGTACGCGAACGTGGTGCCAAAGCCGCGGGAGAAGTGCTCGGCCGTGGAGCAGCTGATCGTGACCTTCTCGGCGGGCTACATCGCGGGCGTGCTCTGCGCCATCGTGAGCCACCCCTCGGACACGATCGTGTCGAAACTGAACAAGGACCCGTCTTCCTCCGTCGGAGGCATCATCCGCGAGGTGGGCATGGTCGGCATCTGGCGCGGGCTGGTCGCGCGCATCATCATGATCGGCGCGCTGGCGGGGATGCAGTGGTTCATCTACGATGCCTTCAAGGTATATACGGGCATGCCTCGCCCGCCGCCCGCGGTAATGCCAGAGTCACTCAGAAAAAAACTCGCCGCCGCCGGGAAATAGATGGCTTTGTTACTGGTAAGTGCGTTGTACCAACAAGTTTGTCATTGTAGTCGTCTAAAGGGTGTTGACATTTAATATGTTTATACATTATACCTAAATTTCAATCCATATTATACCTTTAGCCTGCAAAAGTGTCCAGTGCTGAGCAAAGCCTTGCCTCTATTATTTTTGTTCTTCTGCAAGAAGGGCTTTTTTGATTGCACTCAGCCCATCGTCGGCCCAGTCGACGAGTATAGACTCGTCCAGACTTTTTTTGCGCGCCGTGCATCCTCTTTATCTTCAGATACATACAATACAGATAGATCCTCATTAATATAATCTCTCTATCTCCATGCCATCAACTTCCATTAATCCATCTTCGTGATATTGGCTGCTATTTGGTGCAAGGTGTTGCGCGCCTCATTAATGCCAGTGCGGTACTGCTGTCGAACAGCTTGGTCATCACGGATTATCGTGTACTAGGGCCGTCGTCGGTCGAATATCTCGCCATGCCCACCTTAACGATATCATCCGGCGGGCCTTTGTTACCGCTAGCGTACCAGCTATTCTTGAACCGAATGGTCTGTTGCGTGATATTAGGGGAGCCCATGAAGCTAAATGTGAATTTGCTCGATCGTCGTCGGGACCTGTTGGATTTTAAAGATATGGTAGAAATATAATATTATATGATGCAATACGATGGCACCCTTTCATCGGTGGGGGGAGCGTCTACAGCTTTTCAAAGATGTACAAAAGATTGACACATGGAAATACTCGAGCGCGTCATATCTTGATAGTGTATGACTGTGTCCCACGTTTCTATGATAACGGAACGAACCCAAAAGAAGCTCCCATTCAATGTCTCGCAAACAGAACCAAACTGCCAAGTTTTATGAAAATGCAAAAAAATCCAAAAACTATTCTTTGGCAAAGGCTTAGTTAGGATGTTAGGATACTAGTAAAGTATTATTATTGTATTATTATTATACACTCATTTATTCTTCAATCTCGTCTATAAAATACATTTTTACCATAGAAAATAAATATTATAAAACTATTGTACAGTAAAAAATGTATCGGCACGGTGAATCACCGGCCGCTAGGCTCAAGCGGCCGGTGACTAGGGCTGCAGAGAGAGGAACTTCCTGACGATGCGCGCCGAGTCCAGGAGTACCGCCTTTTGGATCTGGCCCTTGATCCAACTTCCTAGCGAGAGTCTCTTTAGATGTTGATCGAGGCTCTTCGCTATTACTCCGTTAACCGGAACTACTATCGGGACGATAGTCGCTGAATCAACATCCCACATGCTGACAACCTCGTTAGCCAAATCAAAATAATTTGCTAATTTTATCTTTCTCAGCTCTAACGAGGTTAACATCAGCGATACCGCCCTCCGTGCTATCCGATCTATCAGTACCTACAATATCAGGTTTATTCGCCAGAATAGGCAAGTTGCTGGTGTATAATTTTGGCTACTTGGTTGTGTCTGTGCAAGCACTGAGAGTTAGCAAGGTGTGAACGACCTGAAAGTATAATGATGGAGGGTCCCAGGATAAGATGACACGCTCGACAGATATCGATCGTGCCATCTTTAATGATAGGTAGGTACCTATACCTAATTTCGGTAATTGTTCGTCTTGAACACGTCATCTGTTGGGGTTATCTCCTCGTTGAGGGCACTCCAGTTATAGTTAAGTTTGTAGGTAATATAATAACTCCAAACCATTGTTTAAAGTCTTTAGATTTATGTTAAACGTTAATTAGGTAATCTGAGCCGCACGTAATGTTTAGGTACGTAAAGAGACACACGGGCGCGTGGCAAAGGTTTCGTTACGACTGTTTTTATTGTTTACTAATTAATAAAGTAAATCTGCTAGGTAGGTATATGAGTGATATTGGCTCGTACATGCTCCCGAGGGAAAGATATACTTCCGTAACTACTCAGATCACCTAAAGTAAAAGCAATACCTACAACAATAAGCAAAGTTAGAGCACTTGTTGGAGGTACAATCTTAGATTTTGGGCTGCATCTGGTGTGAGGTTGTGTTTTTCAGCTTCTTATTCTCTAATTTTTAGTCTCTTATTTTTTTTTATGCGATGTTTAATGTATTTCTTAGTATTTTAAATTCCTTCTATTTTAGTTGTATTGTATAAAATATTTATACGGATTCGTAACCCATATTTGGGAATTATATCTTAGTCGCACTTGGTGTTGGTTGAGCCTGTTTGTAGCCGGAGGGAAGAGCCCTCGTGTCTCAATATAAGTTATTTTAACTTAGTTAGAGCGAGGAGTCATTTTCTTTGACCCTAATAGGTTCATATTTAGCATATTTGTGCTAGATGTGTGATCCAGTCGAAATGTATAATAATATTAATAATTAGACTAGTACGAATATTTTAAACCTTTCTGTAAGTAAATAAATATTTTTATTATTATTATTTTTTTATTATTATTTGCGGATGACCAAGTCGTCGTTTTTAATTTTTCATTAAGTACCTACCAAATATTTCTATAATCTCTTCCCACATCATCCTTTCTAAGTCACGGTTGGCATAGTCTTCACAGGACATGTCCCACAACGCCCTCCTTGTCTCAAATCTCGTTTATAAATCTTACCGTGTCGAAAGACATCGCAATAATCACAAATCACGCTGTAGTTCCACAATACGTGCGGACCGGCCACCGCGGCACCGCGGCTAGTGCGCGCACACTGGTTATATAACTGCAATGCAATTGATCTCATTGGCCGCAGCGACCAGCGACTGAACACGGGCCGCAAATGCGTCGCTTGGATCTCGCTGCCCGCCGCGGCTCGGTGTGGCCGCGCGAGGTGCGCGTGCTCCGTAGCGATTTCATACTAAGGTATCTATCTCGATGGCCGCCGCGACCTGGCCGCTGCGGCCTAGCCGCTAGTGCGCTATTGCTCTTACGGTGCGCGAGTTCGACTTGCACTTGCAGTTTTATTTCCTATTACAGACTATTCATTTAGACGTCCACAACTTCGACCTATTGTTATAAGTACCTACCTGATAATATACCTAAATTTAGATAGGATATTTAATTAATTTTAAATCTTCTTGATAGCACTTGATCAAATGATATACTTCACTGCATAGAAATTGTAAAAATTTGTCTTGAATAACCCGCCGTGAAGCGATTCCAGTTTAAAGCTCGCAAGTGTATTATACTGAAAATTTAGTTGCCGCAACACGTTTTACTGCAGCGCTTTACGCACTAAACTATTTTGATGATTTTCTCGAGTAAATTCCAAATCCCCTATTGGGCTACTACGACGATGGTAAGAGGCCCGACGGTATGACACAAGTCCCAACGGAGTTGGGAAGGCACAAAGCGTGGCACGCAACATTCACTTGCACCTTCCCATCTTCCGAGGACATCCGTGAGGGCGGGTGCGGCGGCGGCATATTTAGCCGAGGATCTCAAGAGGCGCAAATATGCAGGTCTCGACAGAGCCTACACATTTGCTCCCCTTGGAGTCGAGACCCTAGGTACGTGGGCTACAGATGCCGGGTTTTCAAAAAAAATATGAGCGTCTGGTCGACGACGCCTGACCCGAGATTTGGTGAGTATCTGGCGCAGCGCATCAGCATTGCCATACAGCGGGGCAATGCAGCCAGCGTCTTGGGGACGCCTCCGTCAGTCGAGCTACCTGTAGATTGTCTGAAACTGTCTGCTCAATTGTTTCAATTTTAAATTCTATCTAAGTAATTTGTTTATATTATTTGAATAAATGTTATTCAAATGAAACAAAATTGTGAACGTATGTTTTATTTAGTAATTTCGATTTCATCTTTTTGCCTTACAAACTACATTACAATAGTTTTACTTGTAAAACTAAACTATTATTTATATTAACATTCATTTGTATACACATATTTACAAAACGATTTAATTGCATCGACTTTTGTACTTTAGACTTAATTTTTTAAATGCCGAACGATTAACTCAAAATATAAAAAAATATCTCACAAAAATAAGTAGATTAGTTCAAAAAGATGCTCAAACTTAACATTTGAAATCAAAATAAATAGTATTGTCTTATTCTTAATTAAAACTTGGAATTAATACATCTACTACTGGCTTTAGTCAATGGTAAAACTAGTGATGTACTGATAATATTGTTATTCTTGTCATCGATATTCAATTGGGGACGCGCCCTCGGCTTCTGTCGCCCGAGCGCTCGCTCGGCCGCGCCCTCGGCCCCGGCCGCGCCCGAGCCAGCGCTCGCCGTCTCCCCTAATACTGGCCGCAACCCCGGCGACCCTGGGTAAGGTGCGGATCTATTCTGTACTCGGATATTCACAAACCAACCAAAACAGATTATTTTTATCAAATAAAAATATAAAAATTAAATAACCGTCGTATACACAATATTTCGTCATCGCGCTAAACATTCAATCGGGACCAGTCTCGTGCGCGTTTCATTTACCTACGTAGTGAAACACATTTCTCATCACTAGGTACTGTTATTGCAGTTTCAATCTTAAAACTACGAGACAGCGTTCAATTTGAACGCGTCTACGGCACTCGTCAAAATGACTATTCACTCTCGATATCGACAGAACATAATAATGGCAGTGACTCGTTGTTTCTCGCGCAAGTCAAATATTGACACGTCGAACTCGCGCAATATTATCCTATTACCCAGCCGCAGAAATTCGCCAAGAAAACAATACAAACTATTGTTTTTGCGTTGACTTGCGATGCGTATTCATTGCCCTCATTAGTACAAACCACATCCTCTGGCGAATAAAGGCCAAAGAACATTCAAAACATTTTACATTTGGGTTTAGGTAAATCGCAGATCCATCCACGGTCAATAAGATAATCTGACTGATCAGTTGATCACACACATCTACAAGGCAGTTATTGCTAAAACTCGGGCTTCAGTGGTAACTGGCAGTGTTAGTTCTTGTTGGGCGCTATGTTGATGGAGACGTAGAAGCGGACCGGCGCGGGCGCGGCCAGCGCGAGGTGGCGGCGCCGGCGCCTGTCCGCGCCCGGCTCCGGCACCGGCACGAACCTGGGGAAGGGGGATGGACGTTATCATTATGACTGTTGTTACATCTTCTGCTGCTTTGGGAACTGGTCACTTTGAGACAAGTAAGGGACCATATACTAAGACTAGTATGGCTATTATAACAAAAAAAAAGTCACTGGAACAGAATGCTACTTAAAAGGTGTAGTAAGCCGGCACGCCGGGGTTCCGCCCCCGAAACCAAGTGTGCGGGGATGGTTTATTTTCAAGAATAGGTGTTTTCAGTTTTTCATATAACAAAATGTTACCTCCATGGCAAAAAAATGTGACAACCCTAAAAACGTAAACCACCAAGTTTCCTGTCCGGCTGGTACCAAAGATATTCGCTTTCGATCATTTAGCATAGAAGTTGGTAGGTTTATCAAACACTGTACCTATTTGAAGCATTTTGGGTATGATCACTATTAATTTTATAAGGTACACCACCTACACAATTTCATTGGCCTTAACCAGAGCCGTGAGAAAACACCACATAACTTTTCGTTTGACACACGACTTTGAAAGTCAAAATCGCACGCGCCACCAGCGTGTACGGAATATGCTAGCAGTATTTTGTCTTCGAGAATTTAAACCAATCAAAAGACTGAATGAAAGAATATAGCAAATGATAGAAAGTCAAATTTAGAATTGAGAAAACAATAGACTCAGAAGATTATTGTTTGTCATATCTGTGATAAGATAAGGCTCAAAGAGTAGTTAGATTTAGAAAAACAGATGTGCAAAAATATTATGTGTTGTGATCATCGATCAAAAATTTCCGGCCGGCCCCCCTTAGATGCACAATGCGCGCCCTGAAAACGTCAGTATCAAAAGGTATCCCATTTGGCATTTTGGGATACCTTTTCAACTAGTGTCATTTTAGCTCTCGGACCGAAAGCATGGTCAAGTGCTCGTATAAAAAATGCAATAATCGCCCGACCAAGCAACAGAAAAAGGATGGAATTTCTTATTTTCAGTAAGTTTAAATGTAAGTTTTACCTGTGTATTGTGATATGAGCCAATTGAGCCTTATATACTTGAGAAATCAGCATTAAATATTGTTGTTGGGTTTGCCTATGTAAAAATATTTATTTTGTTCTAAGTTGATGAATGGAGCGGCTATTTTTTCTAATTTTTTTTTTATTTATTTGTGGTAAGATGTAGGTGATAATTTTTTTTTTTCATGAAAAGACATTTAAAATAACTGGTCGAGGTTTATAAAATAACTAGCTGACCCGCCCTCAATTTTATTTGCGTGGACTCTCTAATAAAAGAAAGACTACCAAAAGTATTAGATTTAATTTACTTAGTATTTAATTTTTATCCTTATAAAAATAAAGTGTATAAATTATTTTTAGGTACCTTCCTACCTACTTACAAAATAAAGTAAAATAAATTCGACTCCACTAATCTCTTGTTCCGCATGTAAAAAACTTGACAGGCTCTGCGCAAACTGTCTGCGTCAAAACAAAACGTGGACACTTTTGAGTGTCATTCTTGTAAGGTTCTAGGTATCTACGGGGGAGGCCGCATACTTGATCGATGGTTGTGATTCAGTTTCGTAAACTTTCATTACACCACTGCCACTGCCTTGAGAAAATAGATGCTTAAACCGTATCCGTATTATATACGAATGTATTATCAGAACTCCTAAGCTTAGTAAAGTCAACCTGGACCAACTTGGGAATTGAATTTATTTGGGAACTTATTGAATAGTTTAGAAACTTATCCTGGTTTATGGTTAGTAGGCACAGATGCTTAGCGTCATACAAAATCTAAAAATGTAGTACGCGTTGTTGGTACCTAAGTACCTCATTTCAGTTAAAAATCAGCTAACCGAGTCAGAAATAAACAGCTTTTTTTTTAATGAAAATTGTCGCAACTTGGAAAGTTGTACACCCTTTCCGTGGCATACTGTATATTATAGAAAATAAAATGGATGAACGGATGGACGGGACGCACTATGGTTCGGATAAATGGAGCAAAATCATTACTAACTGGTATCTAAAGACAAAAAGAGGAAATTTGCGAGGATGAAAGAAGAGAGACGAGAGTGCAGACACAGACAGACTTGGTCTAGAACTGCACGCGCAAGGGAGGAAAGGGAGCAGTTGAGAGGCCCTTGTCAAAACCGGACAAACGGATATAGAGGTTGTCGTGACTGGATAAAGGTTTTTAATATTATTAATATAGTTATTAAGAGCTGATGTGTAGAATAAGAGGCCTATACCCTGCTGGGCCACTGCTGTGCGTGTAGAGGAGGCCTTTCCATAGCGTGAGCCAAGGGGACTGCAGAGGTAGGGGGCGCGGGTGGCTTTCCGCCTGCTAACAGCAAGCAGAGCAATAGGATAATTATTTCCACCAGTATAAGGCTCCAAATCCGCGGCTCCAAATCGGCGGTTTCCTATTTGAAATGAGTTAATATGAATGATGCGGTGTAAGTAGTAACCTAGCTTCAAGCTCCAGCTGGCGCTCCATGGTCGCGCCCGGCTTGACGTGCTTCCTGAGCCGCAGCGCCCACACGCCGTCCCGCTTGTTCAGCACGAACTCGTTGGCCGGGTCTCCGTAGGCGAGCCGGTAGTGCGGCCGGGCGCCGCCCTCGGCCGGCAGCAGGCGCAGCAGCGGCCGGCGGTGCCACGTCTGCTTGGGGGTGGCGCGGACCACGATCAGCTCGGCTTCCGGTTCCAGGAGCGAGCGCCGACCTGGGGGAAAGTGGATTCAACAATAACAATATCATTTCACTACTGTTTAGTAGAGAAAAGTCTTCATCCGTATTTCATTGTAATTTTCTTTCTAGTTGGTGTGGTGTTTTTAGGGTTCCGTACCTCAAAAGGAAAAAAAGAACTGTCTATCTGTCTGTCTATCCGTCTGTCAACCCCCTTTTCTCAGGAACGCGTGGAGATACCGAGGTGAAATTAACATCAAATACTCAAGTCCGTAACCTCTTGAAGCCTCGATATAAATAAAACTTCAACGCAATCAAAAGTTACAGCCGTTTATGTCTGAATATTTTGAAATTTCCAAGGGAAGAACATGCACACAAAACCTATAGGGTACTTCCCGTAAACCTAGAATCATGGAATTTGGCAAGAAGTAAAGGTCTTATAGCACAAATCACGGGAAAAATCAGAAAACCGTATCATTAGTAATTTATTAAAAAAAATGATACTCTACCTAAATCAAAATATACCTACTTCCCGTTGACCTAGAAGCATGATGTTTGGCAATTTACAAGGTCGTACAATTAAACGGAACCCTTAGTGCGCGAGTTAGAATTCAATTGCGTGTGTTTGAAGTTGGAGGGTAAGTGACTTGGCAACTTAATATTCAAGTCAAGTCATCATCAAGGTCAAGTCTACTTTTTACTTTCTCCGATGGCATGGCATATCAGTTTATGCATTTTGTTGACTCATATCGGTGAAGGTTTTGAGCGGAATTGTTTCTAAATATGTTTATCCTAATATTTTGCAATGGATTAACGCAAACGGAGGTTCAAAATACGCCTTAACTACAGGGTAGTTTGGTCTTTTGAGACGATAAAAGAAAGAGATAAAACATATACGTACGTCTACTGCGCCGCTTGCGTTTCTTCATGATGGTGGTTCCGTTCGCGAAGATGATGGCTTCGTTCGGCGCTCTTCGTCTTCTACCGTTCACCTGAAAAACAAAGTATTGACTTTAGATCTTACAAATTTTAAAAATGATTGTTTTTATTACTACACCTATTTTGCCGCAATATCAAAACGGGTTTTATGATTTGAAATTTGCATTTGTTAGTACAGCGAATGTTGCCGATGTGAAGTCGGTCATAAATGTATAGTCATTCCTGGACGGAAGTTACAAAGCGTTATTTTAGCTAGCTTCATATCATTCGGTTTGTAATAAAGATAAAACTATTGGACAATTCACACAGCTTTATCTAGCCCCAAGCTAAGCAGAGCTTGTGTTATGGGTTCTAAATAACTGATGTACAAAGTATTAGGATGAAAAATCTACCAGAAATCAATCGGAGAAGGTTTTGCGCGGATTTCACTAAATTATTTTTTGACGTGACAACGTCTTATAATTCGATAGAGCCGGCTGCACGCACGAAAAAACATGACGTCATGCGGCGTTACCTCGTCATGTGGCGTTACCTCGCTGAGGCGTTCCATGTAAGGCTTGAAGTGCAAGCGAGAGCGCTCGACATCCGTCTCTCTCCTACTTGAGTGAACGATGCGTCTGCGTTGTCACGTTCAACTATCGTCAGTAAACCGACTTTACACACAACCAATTTTTTTTAAAACGTATTTATAGTTCAAATTAAATTTCAAACATTCATTTCAACGTTTATTCTGTTTGTTCATAAACTTTAGCGGAACTTTTAGTAACTACCTCATACAGTAATCTGTGAATTGCGTCGTGGGCTGCATTATTATCTAAGATTATCATATTATGTACACCTAATCTAGTTATATAACTGTATATTGTAGGAGCTTTTCCCGAATAAATAAAATAAAAACATATCCTAATATTTTGCAATGGATATCCGCAAAGGTTAACAATAGTAACAATAACGCCTGAGTTTATTATTATATTTTTTTAAATACGTAGAAAACACCCAGAATTCCCGGAACAAAAGATCGTACAAGCATTTGTCCCGAGGCGGGAATCGACCTCGTCAAGTAGTTTAGACAGTGTACCTTGCAGCTGAAGCAGCCCTCCGTGGAGAGCAGGTCGTCGTTGGTGCGGTACTGGTCCTTGAGCGGGAAGACGGGCGCGGCGCCGATGTCGTCCGCGGGCAGGCCGGCGTCCAGCGCCGTCAGGCAGTGGCCCGCGCCCACGAGCTGGTAGCCGGCCGGGCAGCCGCACTGGTAGCCCGCGCCGCCGCCGAACGCGGAGCACCCGAACAGGCAGGACGCGGTGGCGCACCCGCCGCCCAGCTGGAAACAAAACTATCTCAAGCAGCCGGCATTCACCCGCACCTACCTTATACACCGCGCACAGGATTGTGCCCACTCAGACCCTGACCAACCCTTGACCAGCTCCTCGACTCGCTTGACAGCTGTGTTTCAACGATCAGTGTAGGCGGAGGGGCTGCCTTTAATGAGACACTTGCAGCCAGTTTCTTGAACGCTGATAAGTTAATCGATAATTGACCGCTCCGGGAAACCCAAAAATGTCGATTGACAAAAGATTTAGATCAATGATTTGAAGACTGGTCAACTAATCTTTGTTCAAAATCAACCAAATAAGCACCTGACTAGTGATTCGGCCATTGATTAGTAATAAATATTAAAGCCTGCATTCGCAAAACCACCAAACTCCTATTTGGTATGTTAGTGTCCTCCTGTATTAAATACCTGCAGGCAGACCGCGTGTCCCGCGTCCCAGCCGTAGCCGCTGGGACAGCCGCAGCGGTAGGCGCTGCCGACCGCGAAGCACGGCGAGCCGCCGCACGGCGATCCGCCGCATGCGTCTTCAGGTATACAGGCGCCGCCGGGACCGCGAGTTGTTCCTGCGATTACAAACTAACTTCTAACAGAATTCACAAGAACAGAAATTACCTTCGGTGGGAAATAATGGCTGGGCTCCCAAGGATTGAGCGTCGAGCCACAAACCGTGGCGAGGAAAGCGTGCCGCTTTCCCTCACACAGCGGGGCGTGCGTAGCGAACCGCGCACTTTCATACAGCGCGGCGCGACGCACTGGGTGCGGCTCTCTTGCACCAGGCGAGGCACGATCTCCTCTGCGTCACGTGGACACGATCGACTCATGGACTCACCCTGTGGACAGTCGCAGCGGTACCCGCCCGCGTGGTTGCGGCAGGGCGCCTGGCAGCGGCCCTCGGCGCACTCGTCGGCGTCCAGGCAGCGCGCGCCCTCCAGGTCCAGCCGGAACCCGCGCGGACACACGCAGCGGAACGAGCCCAGCAGGTTCACGCAGCGCCCCGGGCTCGGGCAGATGCCTTCCTCGTGGCATTCGTTTATGTCTGCAAACAGAAATAGATGCGGTTAGGTTTCAGAGGCGCTATACTGTATTGTGAGTAGGCGGTCATCTTAGCATGGTAAGAATAACAAACAAAACAACTAGAATCGATAAACTATAGAAACCATTGATATCTTGTACATAATCAACAGACGTGGTCCAAGCATCGAGCCCTGAGGCACACCGCACACTCACCGATGCAGGCGTCGCCTCGTTTCCCGTAGCCGTCGTTGCAGTCGCACTCGTAGGATCCCTCCGTGTTGGTGCACAGCTGGTGACACGTGTGGGAGCCCCGCTCGCACTCGTCGATGTCGCGACAGTTGGCGCCGTCCTCGTCCACCTCGTAGCCGGACCGGCAGAGGCATGTGTAGGAACCTGCCAAGACGTACAAGCCACTAGAGATACCTCGCTAGTTTGCAAAAAACATTTAATTTCTATTTTCTTTAGTTGTGCAGTTGGCGCTTTTCTGTGTGAGAATAGAACGTACCCTCAGTATTCTTGCAGAGATGCTCGCAAGGCGGCGGCCGCACGCTGCACTCGTCGATGTCCGCGCACACCTCACCGGCCGGCTTGTATCCGCGACCACAGACGCAACGGAAACTATAAATACAAATAACATTATTATTGTAACAACAAACAGTTAGGAACGAGAAAGCGAATGCGTCTATACGCGCGATGGGTTACAAATATAGAAAAAGTCGTGTGCATTGATGCAAAGGTCCTAGCAACCTAATATTGGCGTAATTGACTTATTCCCCGCTATCTCCGCCTTATCCCAGCCAGCGCGAAGGTTGATAGTAACAAGTACGCTCACCTTCCAATAGTGTTGACACACCGGCCGGGCGCACACAGGCCCGGCATGGCCGCGCACTCATCCACATCTCCGTAGATGTCCAGCGCCTGCCCGAGCCCGCCGTTGTCGCCCCCGCCGCCCCCCGTGGAGCCCCCGTGGCCCCCCTGGTGGCCCCCTCCGTGTCCCCCCAGGTTGGCTTGCGTGCAGAGTTCGAGTCGGTCGGGGCTGCCAGGCACGGGGCACAGTTCACACTCGGGACCCCACGCCATGCCGAGGGTGCAGCAACATTGGGCCCTGGAAAGAACACTAGCTTGGGTATACATATTTTTAGACATTGCCAGAATTAGCTGAATTTAGCAACGCGCCAATGTTGAAGTAGATATATTTCAGAAGCACTCATATCCTTGACTCGTGGTCACTCATACAATGCTGTACAGACGCCGTACAAATAATTTGATTGTTTTGAAAAAACTAAAAACCGACTTCTAATTCCTTTTTATAGAATCACATCACACTAATATTATAAATGCGAAAGTTTGGATGGATAGATGTTTGTTACCTCTTCACGCCAAAAGTCTGAACGGATCAGGCTGAAATTTTGCATACAGATAACTCTAACCCTGGAATCAAACATAGGCTTTTTATTCCATAAATCAGTTCCCATGGGATTGAAATAACCTCAAAACGTTTACATAGAAACAACGCGTGGGAAGCCGCGGGCAGAAGCTGGTAGAATATAAATGTCAAACAACAGGAACAAATCTCTCGGAAGAAATATATAATGGGAACACCTCGGGACTATTCTCTTTACAAAAGTGAAATTCCAAATCGGTCCATAATTGACGGAGAAATCGACGACCATACATAAAAATAAAAAAACATACATACAGCCGAACATAGAACCTCCTACTTTTTTGAAAAAACCGCGCGTATCTCATGGCACTATAATTAAATTCTGTAAGACTTCTTAAGAGGCGAAGAGCTCAAATATGCGGTAGAAATGGTAAGAAGGAATGCAGTAGTCATACTAACTTGGTAACTTGTGAGGGCGCGGCCGGCGTGGAGGCGACGGCGCGCGGCCACGGCTCGGGCACGCAGCGGCCGGCCACCAGGGAGCGGTGGCACATGCCGGTTCTACGGTCTGGAACAAACGCAAACGACGGCTCTCATCTACTACTTCATCTAATCATAAACTCCTTGTGAAAACTCGAATACGTCTTTGTGGAAATTTTAAACACCCGACGCAAAATAGCGGTCGTCTGTGTTTGTGTGGGCTGCCGGTGTGTCTGTCCATAACCGGTACCATCGTAGCTTACAAAATTTGGGTTTATTTCTTTTTCTGGTTGAAAGGATAGATCGGGAATATTCTGTTCTTAGCTATTTTTAATGCAAATCTGTGTAGCTATTCTTAGTTCAGGGGTTATCATTCTTTGTAAAAATTTGTTTGTCACACGTTCTAATTTCGTGAGAAATGTTTGCCCTTTAGAAGAAGAGGTAAGCTAGTTAGAATATCTCAGAGGGAAGGCAGCCGCCCGACGCGCCCACTGACCGATGCACTCGGTGCCCGCGTCACTGGGCTCGTAGCCCGCGTCGCAGTCGCATGCGAACGTGACCCGCCCCACTCACCGATGCACTCGGTGCCCGCGTCGCTGGGCTCGTAGCCCGCGTCGCAGTCGCACGCGAACGTGACCCGCCCCACTCACCGATGCACTCGGTGCCCGCGTCGCTGGGCTCGTAGCCCGCGTCGCAGTCGCACGCGAACGTGACCCGCCCCACTCACCGATGCACTCGGTGCCCGCGTCGCTGGGCTCGTAGCCCGCGTCGTAGTCGCACGCGAACGTGACCCGCCCCACTCACCGATGCACTCGGTGCCCGCGTCGCTGGGCTCGTAGCCCGCGTCGTAGTCGCACGCGAACGTGACCCGCCCCACTCACCGATGCACTCGGTGCCCGCGTCGCTGGGCTCGTAGCCCGCGTCGCAGTCGCACGCGAACGTGACCCGCCCCACTCACCGATGCACTCGGTGCCCGCGTCGCTGGGCTCGTAGCCCGCGTCGCAGTCGCACGCGAACGTGACCCGCCCCACTCACCGATGCACTCGGTGCCCGCGTCGCTGGGCTCGTAGCCCGCGTCGCAGTCGCACGCGAACGTGACCCGCCCCACTCACCGATGCACTCGGTGCCCGCGTCGCTGGGCTCGTAGCCCGCGTCGCAGTCGCACGCGAACGCGCCCTCCGTGTTGATGCAGACGCCGGGCGCGCAGCGGTCCGGCCGCTCCGCGCACTCGTCTATGTCTTCGCAGGCGTCCGTAGAGTCGTGCGGGGAATTTGTACGCTTGTAGCCTGAGAATACAGTTCAATATAAATATAGTTTAAAAAACTGACCAGGAATAGAACATTAATTTATACGAACATTAAATTATAAGATTCTTTAAAATTTTATTATGTATAACTACTACTTAACATGAATGTAATTCTATTATTTGTTGTGGCGTGTGTAGTTTACGTCTCAAGTCAGATCATATTTAATTATTTTTTGTGTTATTTTATTATTGCTTGTTATGTGTTTTGTGTAAATAAAGTCAAATTAAATTAAATAAAAAATTAATAATGCTGGACAAACCACACAGCATCACCTAGTATAAGTATTTTAATACTGTGCCCAAGCTATGCAAAGCTTGTGTTTTGGGTACTATTTTATTATTATTCATAGAAAATACTCAGAATACCGGAAACATATTTGCAGATCGTACAAACATTTGTCCTAAGGCGGGAATCGAACCCGTCGTCCTGCGTCGCAGGTAGACTTTCGGCCCCGCGCCACATTGTCGTATTGGTGGTTAGTGCTTTGGTTCAAACTGTAAGCTAACTGCTGTTTTTAAATAAATAAATAAATAAATGTTATATGGTTTGAACAATTTTAGTATTGTCAATACCACGGGTTTTTGAGTGGAGACCGCGACTCGGCTGTGGCCAGGTGAGATGAAGATTTCCGAAAGGCTGGTAGCAGATGCTGGTAGCAGATGCTGGTTGCGGCAAGCTATGGCGGTCCGGTGTCCAGCCGTGGAGCAGGTGGACCAGCTAGACTGATGACGTACGGCACCCACCTTCGGGACACTTGCAGACGTAGGAGCCGACCACGTTCTCGCAGGCGTGCGGACAGACTTGCGGGTCCTGCGCGCACTCGTCGATGTCTCGGCAGTGGATGCCGTCCGGCGCCACGTCGTACCCGTACGGGCACGTGCAGCGGAACGACCCGGGCGTGTTGTGGCAGCGGAACGTGCACGTCGCGCGACCCTCGCTGCACTCGTCTATGTCCACGCAGGTCTGGGGGTAGGGGGGGTAGGGGTTAGGTTGCACTTAATATGGCATATTGCGAAACGTATGACGCAAATTCCTCGCAACCCCTATGCCATGCTATAAGAATATCAAACAGTGTACATAAGAGAATCAACAAAACTGGTACGAAGTCAACTAAAATAATCTAATAAATAAGCCTATTTGATTTGTTTAATCATTTTAAAGGCAAACAAGGTACAGTCGGTTGTGTCCGACAAACAGATTATCGGTTACCTTTCAAGAGAAACTTTTAAGACAGGTATAACAATTCATGGGAAACTCCCATGAATTGTATATATTGAATAGGCCATCCATAGTACGAACCAGACCGTGGAAAGTAAACGGGAGATAAAGAGGCCTTTGTCCAGCAGTGGGAACACTACGGCAGATAAAATGACCAAAATGTCAAAATCATTATAGTTAATTCCACATTACCTGTTCCGGCCCCTGCGTGAAGCCCCTATTGCACGTGCACTCGTACCCCCCGGGCGTGTTGGCGCAGGTTCCGTTCCCGCAGATGCGGGGGGTGACCGCGCACTCGTCCTGGTCCACACAGCGCGGCTCTGCGCCCTCCTCCAGCACGTAGCCGGGCGGACACACGCAGCGGAAGGACCCGTCGGTGTTGACGCAGCGCCCGCCGCGGCACACGTCGGGCCGCACCACGCATTCGTCCAAGTCTTGCGTCAGGTTGGGCCGGCCCATCCCTCCCTGGCAGATGCGCAGGAACTCGGCCGAGTCGGGGAGAGGGCAGCGCTCGCAGTATCTACCCCAGGCGGCACCTAGCGATGAACATCAACTTATATATGCTGTGTGAATTGTCCAGCATTATTTATTTATTTATTTATATTAATACGATTCAAACAGGCAGGTATTCAGGAAAAAATCGACTTAAAACGACAGCCCAGAGTCATCGCAGAATTTGGCTACATAAAGCATGTGTTGGCAACCTACAAAAATACGAAATACAAAATAATTTCTTTGCCATTGAGATAACCTATTGCAACATAAATCGTACGAGATATTTGTAAGTTCTTAAAACTTCTTAGCGAATAAGTTGTTTCTGTTTAGTGTCTTGACAGAGCATAAACCAGCGTGATCGATCACCTTGGAACCAAATCATAGATTATTTGATTGCAAGTGCTATTGCAAACGCCTTGCAAGAGGTGGAACATTTTAAAACAAACCTTCAGAGCAGCAGCACTCGGGCCGCGACAGCTCTAGCGGTCTCGCCTTGTGGCAGCGGCCGCTCTCCCAAGTCTCGTAGCACAGCTCTCTTCTCTCGTCCACGCACATCGCACTGGCGGTGTCGAACACCCAGCCCGTCGGACACTCGCAAGCAAACCTGACAACAAAATATACCACTCATGATTCAGTAGAACGCATCAAAAAGCAACATTATTTGAAACCTACGCTCCGCTTAATAAACGTTGAGATTGTGGCATTTTTGCTGCGGCCCACGTTAATACCACCAAAACTAACTATAACTAGCAGAAAATCAAATTTTGGTGGTTTTTTTTTTTACTTCTTTATAAAATGGTAATCGTGTGACACATCTTACCCGCCATTGAAGTTCCGGCAGTCACCTCCGGAGCAAACATGCGGTATTTCCTTGCACTCGTCGCGGTCCACGCACCGCTTGCCCACCAGCCTGTATCCCGCGCCGCACGAACATTCGTATCTAGAACCAAAGCATGTCAACTAAGAATACGAACGCAGTGAAGGTAGAGCCTTGGGGTACCCACAAAATCGAATCAAATGTGAAATTAAATCATAAAATATAAAAAATGTCTTGGAATAATATGTTTAAGACCTTATGCATAATTTATGGAAATGACATTTATATGATAAATAAAAAAAAACCTGGTATATTGATACCAGGCATATCTTACATAGAATCAAAAGCACAAGCAAAACCCAATGTCCAGACAGAGTTAGAGTTAAGTAACCCCCCTGCATAACACAATGCAGGTCAGCATCCGTTTTTTACATAAGGATAAAAAAAATCGAGTTCTGTTTTTATGTTAGGTACCTAGATAAAAATAGGATTTATTTTCGACTTTTAAAACTCCTACGATTAACAGGTTTGGATTTAAACTTGCATGTGTTATTCAGGGGGTTACATAGTTTTGACGCTGTCTGTAAGTTTGGAGTTAGACTGTATATTTTAGCCAACAGTCAGACTAGTCAGGCTTAATGAAATGTTCGTTGCCTACCCTCCATTAGTGTTGGTACAAGATGGCGCGCCGTCGCGTCCGCACGGGTGGTCGTGCTCCGTGCACTCGTCCACGTCGCGACAGTTCCGTCCGTCCGCCGTCAGCGCGTAGCCGGCCGCGCACTCGCACCGGAACGAGCCGATCGTGTTGCGACAGCGGCCGTTGCGGCAGACCATGCCTCCCTCCCGGCATTCGTTGATGTCTGGACAAAGATACTTGCGAATTACAACGCTTTTTAGCGCAGAATTTTGGATAATCGAGTGCCGTGAAACGATGAAATAACTTTTTTAGTAGTCACATTAAAATGGAGAATTTACATTAACTAGAAGAATCTGGAGAACTGCACAGGGCCGTAAGGAGTGAGAAGGTGTTTGGAGTCAGGTCGTAAACTATGATAACGAGGAAGTTGTAGAAACTGTATCAGAGGCGGAACATACCAACACAATCGTTATTAGAGCCAGGCTTGAATCCCTCATCACAATGGCACATGTAACTTCCGGGCGTGTTCTCACACGTTCCGTTGCGACACAGCGGCCGCGGGCGCGCGCACTCATCCACGTCGCGGCAAACGTTGTCGCGCAGTGTGTAACCCGCTTTACATTCACACCTGGGGAGAGAGAGGGGTTGTAGCGGGCGTTAGGTTTAATAGAATTATTGAGTTGAGGGTCAAAGCATTTGATGTGTACTTTGCAACAAACAGATATGTGTAAGTCATAAGCAAAAGACCAGCGAAACAGTATCAGAGAGATGATACAAAGACTAAACATAAATAACGGAGGAAAGTGAGTAGAGAGCGCGCTGTCGGCGAGACCGCGTTACACGACGATAGAGCTATCGACAACAAACCTGTAGGAGCCCTGCGTGTTGCGACAGTCGCCGTGGTCGCAGAGCGCGGGGTCTGCGCACTCGTCGACGTCCTCGCAGTCGTCGAGCGCGGCGGCGGGCGCGTAGCCGGCGGGACAGCGGCACTCGTAGGCGCCGGGCAGGTTCACGCAGGAGGCCAGCCCGCGGCACGCGCCGCGCCCGCGCGCGCACTCGTCGATGTCGCGGCAGATGTGCGACGTGTTGTCGTGCTCGTAGCTGGATTGAAACATGTTTGTTGGTCATTACTTGGACTTGACGAAGGCTTTGGATCTTGTCTTGGGCACGTGCTACTTGGGACGAGCTTTGGACCTATTATTGGGTGGAGTGGGGATGTTTACTTAGACTTTACAAAGGCTTTGGATATAGTCTTCGCATAAAAACCCTAGCTTGTTTTATATGATTTTGATTACTTCCGTTTAGAACATCTTTAAATGGATCCTTCAAATGTACCTAATTATTAAATTTTGTTATTATTATTAATGATGTATTTTGGAGATTACACTGTAGATGTACCTTTTACATTATGTAATTTATATTTTGTGACCTGTAACATAATTGTTATAAATAAATGAACTATGGCAGAATGCCAGTAGTCTGCTGTATCTAACAACATAAAAACCAAGTCATAAACCATATTCTAATTACAGAAGTTATTCGCCTCTGAAATAGGAGCATGAACGTTTACAATCTCACCCATGATCGCAGCCGCACTGGAAGCCCGACGGCGTGTCGTGGCAGGTGCCCGGCTTGCAGAGCGTCGGCATGATGTCGCACTCGTTGATAGAACTCGTCTCGTTCGTCATCGGGTTTATGTATTCTCCGGGCTTCTCACCGCAGAGCGCTATGTGCTCCTGTCACAAGAAACAAACATCTGTTAGCAAAACACCAGAGGATGAGGACCGCGGACGTCAGCGGATTTGATATTTCTATCACATAACAATTTAATAATACGCTTGCCTATGAACAAACATTGGCAGAGCTGAAGAGAGGGAAGACTCTACGCAAAGAGAGTATCATACCTGAGAGCCCTTATCCGGACAGGCCTCGCAGGGCGCGCCCCAGGCGCGGCCCACGGAGCAGCAGCACAGGTAGCGCGTCTGAGGCACGCCCACGGCGCCGCCGCACGACCGCTCCTCCGCGTCCCATTCCATGTAGCACTGCCGTTGCCGCACGTCTACGCATTCCTCTGGAAGTTTAATTTGGATTGGGTCAGGAGTCTTTCCTTGAACTAGGAACTTTCGATTTAACGAGGTAGCCATTGATATAATACGCGTAGCGATGTCGATGACGCGTTGTTAGTTATCAGGAAATCTCCGTGTTCTAGTAAAAGATTTAGAATGTGTGAGATAGCGACCAATTAACGCAATAGGGTCTGCTTTGAGGCCTTGCTAAAGGTGTGAAAGCCTCATTACCTGCTAGCTAGCGCGAATGGTCAGCCCTGTGATATTATAATAAGTACACCTTGCATTGTCTTGTAGATGAAGGAAGAGGCTCTGTATTAGGACCATTCCTATTGGATACGCGAATATCCTGATAAAAGTGCTGGTGTCAATAATCATGATAGTTTCAAAACTTCTATACTCACTTCCATTGGGCATAGCAACGTAACCCTCCGGACACAAGCAGACGTAGGAGCCAGGCAGGTTCCTGCAGACTCCCGGGCCACAGACGTTGGTGTCAGCGCACTCGTCGATGTCGATGCACTTGAGCTCGTCGTTCTCGAGGGTCCAGCCGTCGCCGCAGGTGCAGACGAACGAGCCGAAGGTGTTGGTGCAGGTTCCGTGCTCGCACAGGGCCGGGTGGGCGGTGCACTCGTCTATGTCTGCTAGGGTTACTACGTAGGAGGGCTAGGGAAGAAAACAAAGATTTAACAATCATTGTCATCATAATTTCTCACAAATAGGTAAAATATACACGAGCATATTTATGTTTTTCTGGGTTTATTCGGCCTCGGGGAGATGTAATTACAATCTGAAAGCAATCAATAGCGCCTTGACATGGACACAGTAGTGGCTGGCAGGAGATAACATCGGGCCCTATTCTGCTAAACTTATCGCTTCACCATTACAATGGTATCGTCACAGAATTACACATTTTTGCATTCTTCCTTAGATGAAAGAAACTGTAAATGTAGGGAAGCGCGTCAAGTGTCAAAATTGGAACCATTTTAATCAATCTTTCCGTGTAAACAGCACCGCACGCACTATCTAGCTAGTTTGTTGTTCATCTAAGGATTCTACGGGACGATTCTGCGACGATACCATTGTCATAGTAAAGCGATTGGTGGGCCTCTGACCAAAATAAAAATGGGGAAGGGAAAGAAGGAGAGAAGTGGGGAGACTATGTTCAGGAGTAAGAAAAATAATGTTAATCTGCAAACTTACGGGTTCGAGCACAGGCTGGTAGCCCGGCCCGCCGGGACACAGCTCCCGGTACGCCTCGGACCCCGGCTCCGGGCACACGTCGCAGTAGTTGCCCCATGCCGCGCCTGAAACGGAGTTCGCTGTAGAGTTAACTATCCTCATAACCTAATCCTGCTTTAAACAATAATGTTGATCAATAGTTTAGTTTCCATCTCTTGTTCTCTCTTTCATTTCCCGCGAGAGTCCATCGGCTCCACAATGTGAGATAACTTCATTCTGTTCACATATAGTTCATAGAAGACAAGAATAGCGTGAATCTCATATACTTGGTATCCTTTTATAAGGGTTTTATGTATTACAACATAAAACACAAAGGTATTATGTGATAAGAGAAGGCAGGAGGGAAAAACTTACCAACAGAACAACAGCAAGCGGCCATGGTGCCATCTTCCGACAGCTCGTCGTTATCGCGACAGTACTCCGAGCCAGAGCGAAGGTCTACTTTGCCGTAGCAACGAGCCTTTCGGGAATCTGAACAAAAATAGATTTTGTAAATTCACGTAAAAAATGAGGCGAGAACACCCAAAAATGTAGCCAGAACTACTAGACAGAAAATTCTGCATGGGATGTTTACTCGAAAGCTTAATTGTTTGAAGAGTTAGTCATCTTGATTTTACTATAATAGCGCTTGGTTAACTTTACATTTTCTAGAAGCTACTTCTGCTTCATTCCGTTGAATTGAGGCACAGCTTTGTGAGCCCTCGGAAACGGAAAGTGTCGCGGTTCGGCATCAAAGTGGGGAACACCACCGAGAGGATACAGTTTCTTGACTTAGCATTCCCCACCCAGCTTGAGAGCGCTCATAAAGTTTGCGCAAATTGTAAACTTCTCTGTAAATGAACATGTCAGTTGGAGTGTCATTACATTAGAGTGCAGCACACTCACCGAAGCAGGCCGTCCCGTCAGACACGAGCTCGTAGTTGGGCGGACAGCGGCACTCGTAGGAGCCCTGCGTGTTGTGGCACTGTCCGTACTGGCAGGACTGCGGGGACTTGCACTCGTCCACGTCCGTGCAGTTGAAGCCGGGCATTACTGGAAATATTACGATGTTTAATACATTTTGAAATTAATAATTTGCTTCAATTTTAGGTTTCCTTACCTCAAAAGGAAAAAAGGAACCCTTATGGTATCACTTTGTTGTCCGTCTGTCTGTCTGTCTGTCTGTCTGTCCGTCTGTCAACCCTCTTTTCTTAGGAACGCGTGGACGTATCGAGTTGAAATTAACGTCAAATACTCAAGTCCGTAACCTCTTGAAGCCGTCATATAAATAAAACTTCTAAGTCAAGGCACTCGAGAGTTACAGCCGTTTATGTCCGAATATTTTGAATTTTCCAATCACATGCACACAAAACCTATAGGGTACTTCCCGTAGACCTAGAATCATGAAATTTGGTGGCAGCAAGGTCTTATAGCACAAGTAAAGGGAAAAATCCGAAAACATAAATTTGTAATTTATTATTAATGTAATTTATTAATTTATTATTATTAAAATATACTACAAAAATTAGTATAAATGCTCGCCATGGACCAAAACCTATAGGGTACTTCCCGTTGACGTAGAATCATAAATTTTGGCAAGAAGAAAGGTAAAGGCACGAGTAAAAGAAAAAAATCCTTAAATCATAAATTTGAAGATTACTCACCATAAAAAAAAATTTTTGTCTCCTTCGACCAAAATATACAGGGTACCTATAAGTACTTCATGTTGACCTAGAATCAAGATATTTGGCAAGAAACAAGGTCTTACAATTAAACGGAACCCTTAGTGCGTTAGTGTGGCACTTGACGTTTCGTTATTTTAAGCCAATAGACCTTCGTTTGTAACAAGAGCAAGCGCGAAATCAATTATTTTATTTATTTTAAGTAACGAATTTCCGCTATCACGGATTTCGCACCCTCCTCTACTCCAGGGTGTTTATTTTCATGTGTTTAGTAGAATTATAAAACATTTTTACCCGCAAAGGAAGAGGTCCGTGGTCGAGATTCAACATCAATTAACAAAAAAATCGAAACAATTAAAAAAATACGAATAAAATCCATCGATGTTCATCGAAGCTACACTTTTTCGCGAATAATTAGCAAACAAGGGTTTCACAGAAACGTTATCATGACTTCAGATAGAGTGAGTATGTGGCTATGCGACATTTGAACTGGGGGACAGTTGGTCGCGCTTCGTTTACTAAGCTAATACAACTATGTTGTAAGAGGCAGCGAAACAGAGAGTTATGGATCGACGCGCCTGCTCGACCACGACCGAGAGGATAAAGTAAGTGATTGTCATTTAGAATTAGCATGACTTTTACGTTACTTTATACTACACCTGCTCAGAAAGTTGCTTATTTCTTTTCCGAACATAAGGTAGAAAGTACGTCATTGCAGGCGTATTAAAATGCGGGACGGAAAACTCGATGGGATTTCATTTCTTACGCGTCCAGCGGGCATACATGCATTTATTTATTTATTTATTATCTCCTTCAAAACAGGAGATTGCATGTATGCCCGCTGGACTCGTAAGAAATGAAATCCCATCGAGTTTTCCATCTGATAGAAAATTATTTTATTTCTAGCTAGAAAATGATAATTTGGTATAGACACCATTTCAAGGGCAACAAAAGACTCAGAACAGATGTAATCATACACATGTATTATTTTATACCTTAGATATTATTGGTTCTTTTGTAATCCATTTAGCCCAAAGTTGTTTAAAAAAAATGTTTTATTTATTTATTTAATTATAACCTACTAGCTGCTGCATGCGACTTCACGCGCGCTTTTTAAGTACCAAGGTACGTGACAAGGTGAAAAGGTAACAAACAGACAGAGTTACTTTCACGAGAACAACGAAGAAGTAACGAGTGTGTCAGTTTGCTGTGAGCATTGGTACGAGACACACACGTATCTCTTTGTTTGTCGCGCGCGCTCAAACCGGTTTTAGGCGGTTTTTCGCTGACGACGTGTTTTAACGTGCACTCGATTGTGCACGCTATGCACTATGGCGGAAGACGCAATCGTTGAGGATGTGATTAATGTGTTGAATGAGGAATGCAGTGAAGAGATGAGGGCACCTTTACCTTCCGAGCCGGAGGAGCTGGTTGAAATTACGGAAGAGATTTTGATGCAAACGGAGGAAATTGTTGTAAAAAAAAATGTACCAGGTAAAAGAGGACATGAAGAGGTCGAAGAACGATGGACTACAGTTGTAGCTAGAAAGAATGCAAAGCTAGAACACAAGATCGATGTTTACGTCAGTAGTTCAGAAAATTTGCCTAAACAATTCGCCATGGCTAAGTTATTGAATACGCACAACATTCAAAACATTTGTCGTGTAAAATACCTAAACCCGTTCAAGGTTTTTATACAATTTGATAACTCAGAGAGCGCCGAAAAATTGATAGGGTGCAAGGCTTTGCAGGAATTAGGATGGAGAATTCAAAAACCACTCGAAGTGATGACCTCTTATGGCGTAATTAAGAATATAGAAACAGATTTAGAAGAAAAAGATATGATGGAGATTATTAAAAGTGAGTCCGAATTAATGGCGGTGAAAAGACTGAGGCGTAGAACTCAGGACGACTCGGGATGGGAGGCGAGCGAATCGGTTCGATTGGCCTTTCGGGGTACGACGCTGCCTGATGCGGTATACATATATGGTATGAAGATCAACGTAAAACCGTACGTATTTCCTGTCACTCAATGTTCAAGGTGTTGGAGATTCGGGCACTTACTGCGGATGTGTCCGACGATAAAGATAACATGCCCCAAATGCGGAAAGGGACACGATAACTGTGAATCTACTATATATAAATGTATCAACTGCGCCGGTAGTCACACGGCGCTAGACAGATCGTGCCCCGTGTTCCAAAAAGAAAAATGTTTGCGGGATTTGATGGCGGAAAACAATTATTCTTATCGAAAAGCCTTGCAGATGTATGTTCCTCCAGAACCCCCTGTTTCATACGAAGAACCTTTAACCATGCACACATATGATTTGCCTGAGTCCGTCCCTGCCCCTACGACACAAACAAGCTCGTATAATTTCTCGTACGCGAGTGCAGTCAAGACAAAGCCGATAAGAGATAACTCTCAGCGCAATATTGACGTGGACGTGGTCCCGAAACCGCTCCCTATGAATGTGTCTGAACCTAAAGAGAAGGCTAAGAAAAAGAAAAAGAAAAACAGACAGCTGGATAATGATCAAGTGTTTAATTGGGATGTTTCGTCGGAGTCTGAATGCGAGAAAGATATATTATCAGATAAATCAGACACTGAAAAGAGGCCTAGACGACAGAGAATAGAGAAGACTGAGAATCGTACATCTACCATGAGTTTCGCACAGCTCATAGCCAAGTTGAGTGCAATTATTTTTTCAGACTGTGAGGATGGCATGAGGGGTAAGATTAATATAATAGTGTCCTTATTTATTGAGTGGCTGACATCGGCGGCAAGGCAGTACCTAAGTGATCTGCCTTTTAAAAACTTTTTCGGTTTATAATGGATTTAGTGAAAATTAACATTTTACAGACATTTTACTCACAAAGTGCTAAGCCTAAACAAGTGGAACTTGAACAGTTTTTGTGTAGTGAGACAATACACATTGCCGCTTTAAGTGAGACGTGGTTAAATTGTGAGATTGATTTTAAGATTACCGGTTATAATATTTTTCGTCAAGATCGATTAGATTCTTATGGAGGAGTGGCAATTTTAGTCCATAAGTCAGTAAAAGCCCAACTTGTACCATTTAACTTAGCTAATCCTGGAATAGAAATTGTTTGTATCAAAATTTATAACTGTTCACACATTCAATATTTAATGTCTGTCTATTGTCCGCCATCAATCCGAACTTCACTTGGCGATTGGAATGAACTGTTCTCTTTTAAAACTAGTAAGACATTAATTTTGGGCGATTTCAATGGGCATCACCCCAGTTGGTCTTTTAAGACTGACCTGACAGGGAATAATATCTTTGACTCTCTAGTTGAAAATAATTTTATTTCTCTAAACGATGGCCGAGTTACACGTTTTAAGTATGTAAATGGAATTCTACAGGAATCTTCCCCAGATATTTCTACAGCATCGTCCGACATAGCTGTATGTTTTGATTGGAATGTTACTAATGAAACATTAGGTAGCGACCATTTGATAATTAAAATTAAAACATCTTATACTAATGATATTCCTCAATGTAGTAAGAAGCGCAATTTCAAAAAAGCTAATTGGGTCGATTTTAGTAATTCCGTCAAGCTTAGTTTATCTAATAATTATCCTATTTATGATGACTTGCAAAAAAGCTATGATTCGTTCCTTAATGTAATTAATGAGGCTGCTGATGTCAATATTCCTTTATACAAAATAAGTCACGATCCATCTCAACATTTTAAACCCAAAAATTATTGGAATGCCGAACTTTCTAGGGCAGTTGCAGAAAGACGTCTATCCCTTACTATTTTTCGAAGGAATCCTACCCCCGATAATTTAGATAGATTAAAGGACAAAATAAGAAACTCTCAACTACTAATAAGAAGGGCTAAACGTGAGAGTTTTACTAATTTTTGTTCTTCTATTGACGAATCCACTACTGTTTCTGAAATGTGGCGTAAAATGAAGTGGTTGAAAGGATATAAATCTCCTACTTCACATACTGACGAATCAATGACAAATAGATTATTACGTAATTTGACTCCAGACTTTGTTTGCCCAAAATACCCAGTCTTTTCATCATGTGGTTCCCATAATAAATTAGAGTCTCCATTCTTATTGTGTGAACTAAAAAGATGCATAAAGTCAAAAGATACGTCACCGGGAGTGGACTCCATTTCATATTCAATGATCAAGAATTTACCAGAGATTGCATTTAACATCCTACTTAGATTATATAACCAGTTCTATTCGTGTGGTTTTGTACCTTACCAATGGCGCGAAATACGAATTATACCAATTCCCAAACCCGGACGCGACCCCTCCTCTGTATCGGCTTTACGACCCATTTCACTTATGTCTTGCCTTTGCAAAATTTTTCATTCTATGATAACTAAAAGGTTGGAATGGTTTATGGAAAACGGAGATCTTTTCCATGAGGAAACTACAGGATTCAGGAAAACCAAGTCATGCTTAGATAATCTTACCAATTTAATAACAAGAGTTCAGTTAGGATTTTCGAATGACCAGATTACCTTGGGTTGTTTTGTTGATATACAAGATGCGTATAATAATGTTGACGTTACGGTGTTGCTTTCTATTTTGGACGAACTGGGTGTTGGTTCAAAGATAATTATGTACATATTTGTGATCGTTTTTAAAGGAAAGGTACCTAAGTATAGAAATTGATAATAATGTAATTTCTAGAAGTACAGGCAGAGGTTTAGCTCAAGGCGACCCTCTGTCTCCTTTATTATTTAACATTGTGACTTATAAAATTTGTAGGAAAATTAATAATGTTAACATTTCACAGTACGCAGATGATTATGCATTGTATGTAACTCATAAAAACCCTGATGACGCATCAAATGAGTTACAAATCGCTCTGACTGACCTATGTAAGATGCTTAACGATTTAGGATTAACAATATCACCTTCGAAATCGAAGATTTGTATTTTTAAGAAAGGTATAAATAGACATCCAATAGCTCTTAACTTGCATGATAACCCGATAGAATTAGTCGGTGCTGTGAAATATTTGGGGATGTGGTTGGACCGTTCTTTGAAATGGAATAAGCACATTGCTGAATTATTAGACAAGATTTCTAAATATTTAAACATTTTCAAAATTTTAGCAGGTTCGGGTTGGGGGGTACATCCCAAACATCTAAGAAGATTATATACTTATTGCAATTATTAGAAGTCGCCTTGATTACGGAAGTTTTTTATTTGACAATTGCAGTAAAAATTTAACTTATAAACTAGACAAAATACAAAATCAATCATTGAGAGTAATTGGAGGCTTTATCAAAACTACTCCCATACATGCTATGGAGAGTGAGCTCTGTCTCCCTCCATTGCATGTACGAAGAACGTACTTATCGGGTAAATTCATGTTGAAAGCTAAATCTCGTGAAAATAGTATAACCAATAATTTGTTAGGTCAGTTGTATCAATGTCAAGATAGCAGGTACTGGCGAAACAAAAGAAAGCCATTAATTTTATTGTCGTACGCATATCTTGCTGACACACGCGTTTACGCGTGTCGCCAGCTGGAGGTGTTTGCGATGAATACTTGGGTGAGTAGTGTAGATCTAGATAACGTAATCTGCTGCAACATACCAAACCTCGATAAACCTAAACGGGATTTTACAAATTATAACTTAAGGTCCATTTGTCAAGATTTCATTAATCAACAATATAGTATTTTTTACAAAATATTTACTGACGGTTCTAAGGATACAGTTGGAATCGGCGCAGCTTTCTTGGACCCGCAAAGTAACCTTAGTCAGAAATTCAAAATTACTTCTTTGAATATGTGTATCATGGAGGCTGAACTTATTGCCATTAGTGAGGCTTTGTCATATGCGATGTCACTAGATGTGAACAACATAGTCATATTTACGGATTCCCGAAGTGCGCTGCAACATGTGGTTCGTTGTACCACGGGTATCCGAGGTACACCTACCGCCTACACTGTACTTAATAGTATTGTTGATTTAATATCTACATCGAAATCTGTCATTCTGCAATGGATTCCCTCCCATTGTGGAATTGAATATAACGAGCGTGTTGATCTATTGGCTAGACAGGCTACCAGCGAGGGGATAGACTATCACATACTTCCATTTTATACTGATTGTATATATTCAATAAGGAGACAGTGTTATAATTTGTGGAAAGAGTATTTTGATGTACGCTCGAAAGAAATAGGGATTTGGTACAAAACTGTCCAGCCACAACCTCTTCGAATTCCATGGCTTAATAATAATGAGATGTCTAGAAAAGATATAGTTGTGATTTTGAGGCTTCGTACTGGACACATTCCATCGAAGAAATTCGCATTCCTTATGGGAAAAGTTCCTTCTCCTAACTGCGATTTGTGCGGTGTATTGGAGGACGTATTGCATGTTCTCATGGAGTGTGCCCAGAATGACACCTTCCGGACAGAGAAGTGTAAATATTTCTTAAAAGAATTTTCTGATTGTAACATAACCCTATCAAACCCCGATTCGGAAGAAGTTAAAAACCTAGTGAAATTGTACAACATTAAGTTCAGCTCCGATCAGACCGATCGGAGCTGACCATAATGTTCTTTCTTATTTATTATATAGTTTAGTAGATGTTACTTTAATCTGTTTAGTTTCTTTTTAAGTGTCCTACAAGTATTTGTTATTCTTTTTTGTTAATTAGTAAGAGCGACATAATCGCAGTGTGATTAAGCTCTCTAAATAAAGATTTAAAAAAAAAAAACGAGTGTGTCACCGTAGTTTGTGTCAGGTTTTTGGTGGAGGTACACTTACAGTCATCGATGCTGTCGGACTGGTACCCCTTGTCGCAGATGCACTTGAACATGCCGTACGTGTTCACGCAGCGGCCGAACACGCACACGTTGTCAAAGGTGGCGCACTCGTCCATGTCTGGAACAAAACTAACTTATACAGCTGAACTAAAAGGAATGTGAAACCAGAGGAGTTGCTGATCTTCCAATAAAAACAAGGTTCGTAGTTAACCCGCTGGCATTCATAAAAAAAAGGTTAACATTCCATACAAATCGGTTTTGTGTGATTAATTCAGTTGATCACATAGAATATCAACAATCATCGTATCATCAACTCGAGACATTCAGACGACCGATGTGGCACGGCGGGCGAAGGTCCGCCTGCGACGCAGGACGCTGTGGGTTCGATTCCTGCCGTGGGACAAATGTTTGTATGGTCTGCATTTGTTACCGGATATTCTGGGCATTTTCTATGTATAATAAAAAATATATTCAGTCATCACAAGCTCTGTTTAGCTTGGGGCTAGATGATGCGTGTGTGGATAGTCCAGTATTATTTATTGATTTATTTATTATTTATCATTATTTGTTTCATACTCCATATTACAAAATCACACTAACAGCATCGTAAAATCTTCGCTCGCTTTTTTTGTTTTTCGTCACAAGGTGAGGCAACGATTACACATTATCTAAAAAGCTAGTTTTTTTCCCCATCGATAGCATGACTAGTTAAAGAATGTAACTGACCGAGACAAGACTTGCCGTCCGGCGACTTGGTGAACCCGACGTCGCAGTCGCACTCGTACCCGCCGGCCGTGTTCCCGCAGTGCCCGTTCTCGCACAGCGTGGGGTCGTTCGCGCACTCGTCTATGTCCACGCAGGCGTATCTACACAATACATACAACTAAATCACATTTTACATACATAATTACTATCGATCTCTAAACAATAGATAGCGTTGCCGGACGCCAGCATTGAAGTCCGTACTGAGCTATTATGAGTATGTAATAGCTTAGGCTTTTTCAAACAGTTCATTATGCTTCTGCTAGCTACATATTTTCTTGAACTCTCAGCCAATTCAGAGATGAAGCTCATTTAAGAAAGGAAACATTAACAGAAGACACCAGTGCGAAATCCGATCAAAATTGCTTGCTATAAGTTTACAGCCCTAGCTAATGTAAATAGCCTGAAGTAATAAGAAACGCTAATAAAGAGTCCATGATAGTAGATTCTGATTCAGTATGAAAATTTTAACAGGAAGATAGGTTACCCGTCTCCTTTGTATCCGGTGTCGCAGAGACACTTGAAGGAGCCATCGGTGTTGATGCACGAAGCACGCGGGTGACAGCCGCCGTTGTTGGTGACGCATTCGTCGACGTCCTCGCACTCCGCGCCGTCGCCGCGCCAGCCGTCGCGGCAGCGGCATTGGAACGAACCCTGCAACAAACATACTCATGGATCTCTAGGGACAAGAAATCACAACGGTAGCAGCGGACTACCACATCTTTCTGCCAAAAGCTACAAACGGAACTATCGAATGGATCGGGCTGACATTTAACTAAATGATTTGAATTGAATTGAATTTGTAGTTTCAGGTCTAGAACAAGATGTAATCGAGATGGTTCTAGATCTGGTATAACATTATAGGACGAAATCGTCGGTACAAGCCGGGCCTTGCTGTAGCCTGTAGTTAGTGCGAGTTTGGACCGTGGTGCAGTAGACGTAAGAGTCATACCGGCAGATTGATGCAGTCGGCGGCGGGATGGCAGTCGCAGGTGCCCAGCTCACACTCGTCGTCGTCGGTACAAGCCGGGCCTTGCTGTAGCCTGTAGTTAGTGCGAGTTTGGACCGTGGTGCAGTAGACGTAAGAGTCATACCGGCAGATTGATGCAGTCGGCGGCGGGATGGCAGTCGCAGGTGCCCAGCTCACACTCGTCGTCGTCGGTACAAGCCGGGCCTTGCTGTAGCCTGTAGTTAGTGCGAGTTTGGACCGTGGTGCAGTAGACGTAAGAGTCATACCGGCAGATTGATGCAGTCGGCGGCGGGATGGCAGTCGCAGGTGCCCAGCTCACACTCGTCGTCGTCGGTACAAGCCGGGCCTTGCTGTAGCCTGTAGTTAGTGCGAGTTTGGACCGTGTTGCAGTAGACGTAAGAGTCATACCGGCAGATTGATGCAGTCGGCGGCGGGATGGCAGTCGCAGGTGCCCAGCTCACACTCGTCGTCGTCGGTACAAGCCGGGCCTTGCTGTAGCCTGTAGTTAGTGCGAGTTTGGACCGTGGTGCAGTAGACGTAAGAGTCATACCGGCAGATTGATGCAGTCGGCGGCGGGATGGCAGTCGCAGGTGCCCAGCTCACACTCGTCGTCGTCGGTACAAGCCGGGCCTTGCTGTAGCCTGTAGTTAGTGCGAGTTTGGACCGTGTTGCAGTAGACGTAAGAGTCATACCGGCAGATTGATGCAGTCGGCGGCGGGATGGCAGTCGCAGGTGCCCAGCTCACACTCGTCGTCGTCGGTACAAGCCGGGCCTTGCTGTAGCCTGTAGTTAGTGCGAGTTTGGACCGTGTTGCAGTAGACGTAAGAGTCATACCGGCAGATTGATGCAGTCGGCGGCGGGATGGCAGTCGCAGGTGCCCAGCTCACACTCGTCGTCGTCGGTACAAGCCGGGCCTTGCTGTAGCCTGTAGTTAGTGCGAGTTTGGACCGTGTTGCAGTAGACGTAAGAGTCATACCGGCAGATTGATGCAGTCGGCGGCGGGATGGCAGTCGCAGGTGCCCAGCTCACACTCGTCGTCGTCGGTACAAGCCGGGCCTTGCTCCGGCTTCACGCTGTAGCCGTCGGGACAGCGGCACACGAAGCTGCCGATGGTGTTGCGGCATTCTCCTGCGCCGCAGAGCTCTGGAATCTAGAACGTAACATGAAAGCTCGATTAGAAATGGTCACGGTGTAGTGCTCGCGGTCGAGAACAAAGTGAAACGGGCTTATTCACGTAAAGCCAACGGAGGGTTCTATTTGTGGTGCGGCCGCACCATCTAGCAGAAAGGGTCAGAAAGGTGTTATAATTATGTATCTTAATCGGCAGTCATAAGTCATCCTGACTCATTAGATCACCAACTCGTGAATATAGAAATTCACTTGTAATAACCTTTGTTGTTTGTGCTCCTTACGCGATGTCGTCAACGGATGGTATCTTGTTAGACTCGTATCACTATATTGTCAACTCATCTTGCGAGCTGACGACTCGTATTCCTACAGCAATCCAATCACCTACACATCATCTTATGACACTTCATCATCATCCTATATTAGTCCACGGCTGGACATAGGCCTCCCCTAATGAGCGCCATGTCTTCAGCTTGCTGCATCCAGCATCTGCCTGCAGTCTTCGCAGGTCGTCATCCCACCTGGCCGGAGGGCGTCCTTCACAACGTTTGGCACACTTACTACGCTACAATCTTAGTACTCTCTGGCAGGCGTATCTCAATACTTACATCAGCACACTCGTCAATATCCGCGCAGGTTGGTTTCCTGTCGTTGGGCGCGGGCAGCAGCCCGTCGGAGCAGGCGCAGGTGTACCCTCCCGGCGTGTTGGTGCATTGGCCGCCGCCGCAGGGTCGAGCCCCGTGCGCGCACTCGTCTATGTCTCGGCAAGTGCGACCATCGGCTCGGAGGTGCCAACCGTCTCTGGAAGCGGATTATTAATAAGACAAGAAAAATACGTAAATTATAGAGAAAACAGCATCCAAATCCCTTACACGACATATATTAAGACACATCCCAATAGTAAGGCGAGTCTTGTGATTTATCAAGAGCGTTCGAGCTGAATCATCTATCAGGAAACTATTATCACTATGTGCATTGTGTTAAAGGCATAAGTTCAACTTCTTATCTGAGTGAACAATCAAGGAAACCATCTCCGTAGTGAACCCCATGGGTGTAGTGCAAGGATCGATTTTTTGACCATTCCTATGTGTGATTTCTATAGTAATAGTCACTTCTGAATGATATTAATACCTGCATGTACAGTGATAAGATCCAGGCGTATTGACACAGTCGTGCTGGCATCTAGTGGGGTCCTCGGTGCACTCGTCGATGTCCTCGCAGTGAGACTTGACGGAGGACTGCGCGTAGCCCTCGTCGCACACGCACTGGTACGTGCCCATTTGGTTCTCGCAGGCGCCATTACTGCAGATTCCTGGGGATATGCGATAAGTAAATACATAATACTGGACACACCACACAGCATAATCTGCATACGATGCCTGCTGGTGAGACCCGGGTACTCATTTGCGGTGCCAATTACAACCTGGGTCTCTCCAAAACAAGAGTGTATAGTTATATTCTAGAGCTACAGTAGGTGTTAAACCGTCGGCCGCATCGTCACTTTCCATCAGGTGAGTTTGTGGTCAAAGGAAGGAAAAAAACATAGGCTTCTTTTTATCCCATAAATCAGTTGCCATGGGATAGAAAACGTTTCCATAGAAATAACATGTGCGAAACCGCCGGCAGAAACTAGTAATAAATAAAGCAATTTTTTTTTATTAGCTTGAGCTCCTCAGCAAAGCTAAAAGTATTTTTTTTCGTTAAAGTCTTTGAAGAAAATGTACTGACCAGAAGTAATGGAGCATTCGTCCACATCCTTGCAGGAGAGTCTGTCCGGAGACAGCTCCATGCCGTTCCCGCAGGAACACTTGAAGGATCCAGGAGTGTTGACGCAGCGACCGCCGCGGCAAAGAGATGGGTCTTCCTCGCATTCGTTAATATCTGAAACAGTATAAATTTACAGTTTGATGTCGCTCGCTCAAAAAAAGGTGGTATCTTAAAGAGGCTACAAAACAAAGCCCAGTCACAACCCCGCACCGGCGGCTTTGTTTCCGGCTGCGTAGTCAGTAACCTATGGCATTCACACAACGAAATGTTGCCATGCCAAAAGTTGCCCTGCATGGTCGCTGACATGACATTATAACGCCGTTGACACTCGTCGTGATGTATCGGTGTCATTACAATATGCTGAACTTATATTGATTTAAAGTCACATTACCAATGATCCTGGGCCCGTACACTTAAAAACGGAATCGAACTTTCTGATTTGTTTTCGTTAAAACGCTAATCATGCAAGCAACATAAGAGTTGGTTGAGCGACAACGAAAACGAAACTTCGATTTTCCTTTTCCGAGTAGGCACCCCTGCTCATTAATTCTTTCGTTCGCTCGACTAACAAAATTCTATAAGACCCCGGTCTTACTTAACGCTTATAACACATTTTGAAGTCACCTTTCACAAGTATAGTATTAAACTCACCAACGCAGACTTTGGAGAAGTCATCCGCCTTATGCCCCGGCTTGCACAGACACGTGAAGCTGCCCTCCGTGTTGCGACACTCGCCAGAACCGCAAACTCCGTCGACGATCTCGCACTCGTTCACGTCTACGCACGTGTGGTTGTTTGAATCCTGTGTGGTAGGAGATAAGGTGGTAATTTGTTGCATGACCTTGGTAGGTGTATAAAGGTCATAAGCTGAAGCATATTTTGTCTCATATTATGATAACGCCTGAATCTATTATGTATATTTTGTCTCGCTATCCTAGACAGCTAAAAATGCTAGGAAGCAGGACCTACATAGATAAGGATTATTATCGTTTTATCTTTCGTCTAGTAGAGCAGTTACTCGCTAGAAAAGGGTATCTAAGGCTTCTAGCGAGAAACTGCTCTATTAAACTCTCAAGGACATATCTGTCCTTCCCACTCCAAACTATTAGAAAGCCTAACTTCATATCGCCTCGATTTTCTCCTGCATTTTCTCCCATCGCATTAGTTTTTTATTTGAACTATAACTGCAATTGCAATTAGACCGAAACGTTGGACTAAAACCTCTTCCTGATCTCTCCATGCTACACGATCCTGGGCTATATAGACACCCGCTTTGTCACAGGTGTCTATCTTATAGGATGAAAAAACGTGTCCCGTTTTCGCACTCACCCTCTCATATCCCGGGAAGCACTCGCACTCGAAACCCCCGAGCATGTTCTTGCAGCGGCCGTGCCCGCAGAGTCCCGGGAACGCCGCGCACTCGTTTACTTCCATCTGTCCCGGGATGAGGCCGCCTTTCCCGTGGTTCCAGCCGTCGCTACCGTTCCAACCGCCCGACCCATGACTGTAATGGAACATAACTTTAAAACTAGAACTGATGAAAGCGCAGATGACTCCACAAAGAAAGATGCTAGTGACGATGTGACGGCTGATAGAAGAGTATTACGAAATACAACAACACAACGGGGTTGGGGGCCCCTTAGCGAACAATTGAGATGTAGACACGACATACAACAACGAAAACGGGATATGTGTGTCAACCTGAAGTAGGAACAAGAGATACAAAATGTAGTGAGTCTTACCCGCCATGTCCCCAGTCGCTTCCCCCATTATCGCCGTCGCCAGTCTGCGACCAGATGTTGGTTCCGTTGGGCCATCCGTCGATGGGCCGGTCCCAGCGCCCCGGCGGCTGGTTGGCCTCCGATATACACAGGTTGCGGTACGCGTCCGTGCCTGGAGGGAATCATCACAGGTAACTTACCTAACCTATATTCTTACTCAACTTAAATTCATGACTGTATAATTTTTCAGCAGAATGGTTAGTTACATTTACAAATAAAAGTGCTAAACTGTGCTAAGCTTTTCAATAAGTCACATTTCATCGAAGCACACTAAGGCACAGCGACAGTAATATCCATAGATACTTGGTCAATCTCCCTTTACTGGCAATCAGAGCTATCATTAAGAAGCATACAACATACTGACCCTTGCTAGGACAGATCTCGCAGCGGTCGCTGCCCCAGGCGCGGCCGAGGGCGCTGCAGCAGCACACGGCCCGCAGCACGTCCGCGTGCAGGGCGCCGGAGCATCGCCCGCCGGAGTACTCCGTGTAGCACTGGGAGCGACGCGTGTCCACGCAACGATTACCTATATGACACACGTGAATAACATAGGCATCAACAATATACGATGTATTATGAGCATGACTAACTAGAGCTTTAGATAAGATCATGCTTGATAAATATGGAAATACTTGAAATTGTTTAATTTATGGCTGATATGTCCCTAACTGTGCAATACCAAAACTGTCACAAGGTTACTAGTTGCTTTGTAGAATTTTTATCAGAAAATTATAAGACGGAGTAGCTGGGGGTCAGTATTGGGTACTTTTTTTTGTTTATAAAGCAGCTAGAAAATACTTGCAATATTTTAGGTTCAAAACCAGTTAGTTTTGTCAGTGAACTTACCAGTAGAATCCAGAGTGAGTCCTGGGGGACAATCGCACCGATAAGAACCATCAGTATTCACGCAAGTGCCGCCGAGACAGAGGTCTGGGTCCAGCAGACATTCGTCTACATCTCGGCAAGTCGCTCCGTCCAACTGTTAGGGTAAAAACAAAGGAATTGATTATACATTAATTGTATCACAAGTTAGTAACAGCTGCTCTTATCCAATCCAATCAGCCCGCTAGATCCCACTGTTAGCCTCTTAGTGTACTTCCCATTACAGTTGTTACTGAACCAGAATGGTACTGACCGACTCATTCGTCCCGCCACCTCAGTCTTTTGAGAGCGTCGCAAAGCACTGCACTCGCTGACCAAGACGTTTCACGTGAAACCAACGGCCGTGTGCCCCTACACAACCCCTACTCCGGTTTGTAACGTTACCTTAGCGAATCCTTTAGCGCAAGGGCAGTGGTCCTGGTCGCAAGGCTCGCAGGGAGAGCCCCAGGCGAGCCCCACGCTGCAGCAGCACTCCTGCCTCAGCAGCGGGGTGCCGCCGGCGGCCTCGCATTGACCGTCCACCACGCGGCGCCAGCACGAGCCTCGGCGGTTGTCTGCAAGATAATAAAGATGGCGTTCGATCATTCATAACATAACACACTGTGGCAATACCCAGCAATACCCAAGTGTCTGTCGTTTTGACTAATTTGCAGTCGTCTACCAGAAATATCAAAATCCTGCTTGCAAATCTTCAGATATACAAAACCAAAAAGAAACTTTGAATATCAGGAAATCGGAAACGTCCAGTCCTTGTAGTCGAAACACAACACAGAAGAGCATTTCCAATACACAAAAGTCGGCATCACAGAATCAGTTATATTTCTTTTGGTATGAAATGTATGACATCAAGTCAAAATCACCATAAGAAAGTTCCACTTACCAAGACAATGCGACGCCGTGGGATCGAGCACGAACCCGTGTTCGCACTCGCACTCGTAGCTGCCGTGCGTGTTGATGCAGCGTCCGTTGTCGCAAGGATTTGCCTGCTCTGTAACCACACATTACATTATATCTTGTTCTTATCATTATCCTCAAAAATCTCATAATTTCAGCCCATTGGTAAGCTGACAGAGTATGGCCTTGCTTGATCTTAATTGCGTCTTTTACCCCTTTCCGATCCTTTGCGATTTGACTGGACATCATTTCTAACTACCTATTGGCGAATGGTCTGTCTTCATGGTCGTTGCTCTTGGCTCATAAGGACGATTTAAACATATCTACAGAATTCTGTGGTACTAGATTACTCAAACTTAATTGTTATGGCCAATATTATTATTTATTTGTATTAAGAGTAGTAGTAATAGTCTGTTAAAATACAAGTAAGCTGTGCAATGAATTCGGTTTGCGTGCAGATTTATTGAATGCAGTTTAGATTGATTATTTTGCAGCGGCCAATGTAAAAAGATACCTATGAAATTTTGAATACTTTTCCTCATGCTTAAATCCGAAACATATTGCATCTGCCATTTGAGACAGGCGTTACTATTTAAAAGCTAAACAGCAGAAGATTCAAAAATGTCAATATGGTTTGACTCCCCAAGCTCTAATGTATGTCCTGTTTTCATGTCACTTTTCTCAACAATGTCAGTAGTGTAAATGCTGAGCGGTAATATCTCCGCGGTTGCTCTGAAACTTTTAGGTATTACTGTAATGTCTCGTGCTCGAATGGATACTGCCCAAGCATGGACCGATATTCCCTCTACTGTAAATGCTGAGCGGGATGTCCTCGGTAGCTCGTGTCCACAGCAATATCAGTTACGGTAATGTATCGTGCTCAAATGAATTTGTAAGCATGTCATCACCTACGGCCCAGTAGTGTAACCTGAAGTGTATAAGCGGGATATCCCACCGGTTGCTGTGAAATTTTAGCATTAGGAATAACTGTAATGTCTCGTGCTAAAATGGATTCGTAAGCATGTCATCCCCTATATCCCAGTAGTGTAACCTGTAGTGTATATGCTGAGCGGGATATCCCCCCGGTTGCTGTGTACATGGCGGGTGGTCTCACCGGCGCACTCGTCGATGTCGCGACAGATCTGCGCGTCGGGCTCGTAGCGCGTGCCCGCGGGGCACACGCACGTGAAGCTGCCCACCGTGTTGCGGCATTGACCGCCCTTGCAGAACTGAAACGATAACATACGAAGCTGTTTAGCAAGAACTTGACAGAGATGTCTGATCACAAGTGATTGTTTATTTCGCTTGCTCGGACTTAGATACGTATATCGTAATGTTGCGCTCACGAGTCAGCTTTTTGGTGTATTGGCTTAATGTGTTCATCCGATGCCATCTCTTACTATACTATACTATATACTAGATTGCTGAGTGAAGTTCTCTACTCAAGAGCACGTTTACCCCAGCGGTTGCCGGTTCTTCGACAGATATGTATGTGTAGCAGACAATGTCCGTTGTCCAGCATTATGACTCACCGACTGTTGCATCTCGCACTCGTCTATATCCTTGCAGGTGGTGTCGTGCGTGGGATGGAAGCCAGGGTCGCAGATGCAGCGGTAGCCAGGCTCCAGGTTCTCGCAGGTCCCGTGCGCGCAGGCGCCGGGCAGGGCGGTGCACTCGTTGATGTCGGCGCCGCCGTTGTCGCGGCCCGGCCCTTCCGCGCAGAGGGCGGAGTATTCCTCGCTGTTCGGAGCGGGGCAGGCTTTGCAGGAGACTCCCCAGCCGAGGGACAAACCTGGGAGTAATAAAACAATCATTCTACAAAAAACCACTCAGAACTAGCATCTATTCGGTCTTGCCATCCGACGAGGCAAACCAAGGCACAGGAGAATGAGCACTACGGGACAAGTTAGATTATGAAGATTCTAGACTACCTGACTAGAACTGGAATAGAGGAAGCATTTCAGTGGGACAATGCGGGTTAAAAATAAATAGTACAACTGCCAATAACGATGATGATAAAAATATGAAAACACAGTCTCTGATAGAACGACTAGGCGTAACTGAAAAAACAGACTGGCTGATTATAAGACTAGAGCTAAAATACTAAAGAATGCGAAAAGACAATTTAAATGGCAAGGCGAAGAGATAAAGACAAAGGTTTACCTTTAGAAGAACCGCAACAGCACTGTGAGCGAGTGACGGGGTTCTGTCCAGGGCCTGTGCAATGTCCTTCTTCGTATTTCTCGTAGCACAAGTCTTGAACTTCATCTGAAAATGTTTTAGAAAGTTAATTTGGTTGTTACAATAGTGGATATGAGTCGTCGTTGGGGGGAGGACTATGTTCAGCAGTGGACGTCTTTACGGGCTGATGATGATGAATGGTGGATGGAGCTCTCTTCAAAACATACGTTATGCCATCCCACAGATTGGCAAGCGAAGTGAGCAGCATCGCGCGCTGTATGCTGCTGTCACGCACGCAAAAGACGTTTAACGTTCTTTACTGCGGCCGTGTCTTGAAGCATTCTGTTTTCTCGAATATTTTATTTGTGTTGAATATTTTAGTATCCATATAACTCACACTAAGCCTCCACTTACCGAGACAAGTCCTGCCATCGTTGCTGAGCGTGAACCCAGGCCGGCACTCGCAGCGGAAGGAGCCGGGCGAGTTGTGGCACCGTCCGTTGCGGCAGACGTTCTGCTCCGCGCACTCGTCCACGTCGACGCAGGCGCCGCGCGCCGCGGTCGGCCGGTAGCCGGCCTCGCACACGCATTGGAAGGAACCTTCGCTGTTTACGCAGCGACCGCCCTGGAAAGTTACAGCTGTTATTTAGCCGAAGTCTTATTACAGAGCTGCGCAAATGTCACCCTATTTACCTTTAACATCACACTTTTCTATTCACTGTGCTAAAGGAAATCATAAATGATGGAGCCGTAGTCATCCCGCGTTCTCAGATTAAAGTCGCAGATAAAGAAAATTAATAGTAAAGGGCGATGACAGAGCCTTGCGATACACCACCGGAAAATACAATTATTTTTAATTTTCTTTCCTAGAAATTGATAAAACTAACGAAAGTGATATTTTTCAGGAATAAATAATATCCAAACTCCTCCGCTCCACTCCGCCCACCTCCGCGTCATCGGAAACGCACCTTAAACCATATGCGCTCACCTTACAGACGGTCTTATCCGCACACTCGTCGACATCGACGCAGTACCCCCTGGCCGACCACTGGAAGCCGTTGTCGCACTGGCACTCGTAGGAGCCCGGCTTGTTGCGGCACCGGCCGCGCCGACACACGCGCGGGTTGTCGGCGCACTCGTCGACGTCCACGCAGGCGGCGCCGGACTCGGTGGCCAGGTAGCCGGGGTTGCAGGTGCATTCGTAGCTGCGGATGGAAGATTGATGTTACAAGGTTTCGTGGCATTGTTGAAAGCGCATTTAGATTCTAGTTCGTTGTTAATTTTAATTGATGACAGGCGCATTTCAATTTTAAATTCACATGTCTTATTTTAGTCTTTTTAAACGGATTCATCCTCAAAATAACGATGCCAACCGTCAACTAGTTGTTTATCAGAATCATTTTTTTTTTGCATCGTAAAAATCAAGCTTAGAAAAGCTTAAATTTTAAGCTAAAATTAATATTGTATTTTATTATTTATTTAGCAAACATGCAATTCTAGCCTTGGCGGTGCCGCTACACCGGGCTGGAGGAGATCATCTGCGTTTGGGCCATGAAAGTGTTAAACACTGCAACTTACCCTCCATCGATATTAGTGCAGACTCCATTGGTGCACATCTCGCCGTCCGTCAGCTCGCATTCGTTGGTGTCGCTGCAGCGGAGGCCGTTCTCCACGGGGTCGAAGCCCGGGGGACACCTGCCAACACAAACATTCATACCGCCTTCTATCAAACTATTACCTCATCCCGTGCTGGTATAATTCACGATCGATACATTACTACTTATTGTAAATACTGTTACTTTATGCTACTACTATGCAGGTACTTATGACGTTTATTGTAAGAATTGTCAGCAATCGCAACAAATGCTAACGACAGAAATTGTTCGGTATAGTCTCGTTGGTTAAGAGAGTGTAATTCATTTACTAAAGTTTTTATCTTACGTTATTAAATCTATTAATACTCTACCGAGCGGTTTCTGATTATTTGTAAGTTCTTTTTAGTTTTAATTATTTTTTTACAATAATAATAATTCATTTATTTCAGACTATAGAAAAGTTATAGATCTTATTTAACTTTTTCTACGGTCCATAGTAATATATACCTTAAAACTAACATACATAAAATATAAAAAAAAACTTAATTAATAATAATAACACATTGTGATTACGGCGTCGACGTGTATGACGCAATCAGGGTGTCAGCTTACGACGGTGCACGGCGGTGTCCCCTTGCAGGCGGCCAGTGAACCTTCGGAACTTGACACGCTATGCACCCTATGCAGATAGGTATTACTGCTTGGTAAACCTTTCAGAATACCTGCGACGGCTGCGACACAGGCTTGTCCTAATGCAGGATCCACTGCTACTATACAGGGTGGAATTTTGTAATGCCACCTGGAGGGAAAGTACTCATAATACTGTAGATACAAAATTTTACTCAAAGAAAACATTCCATTAATTGTACTGTCGCTTTTTAATAGCTATACTTATGAGATAGGCCTATTGTTTCCCGCCACATTATTCAAATTATACAAGTATTTGTATTGAATATCTGTCAAAATTGAACTACAGCCAATGACAAGCTTCGTCCAATTAGGAATTGGCCAATCAGGTGTCTTCCCGCCACGTCAGAGAGGCGCGCGAGCGAGCCTGTGGCGCCACCATTTTGATTCTCCATTGGCGTTTAGTTTCCCGCCGAGTACGGACGTGCTACCAATACGTAGCACGCTTTTGAAGAAATATCTATTTCAGATATATTTGAAGGTGCATTAATTCACAAAGAATTTATTATCAAAGTGCACAAATGTAAAGGTTTGGTGAAAAATGCGTAAGTAACCTTTTTCTTCAATCTTAAACCTTATAAAGTTTAATTTGCGAAATTAATTTCGTAAAAATATTCCTTGGACTCCTCAGTCCATTTCATTTCTATTATTTCGTAGACTGACGACACGTGCGAGTCGCATTGTTATAACGAAAGCTAACGCTTTTACTACCTCGCACGAGGTGGTACCGCGTAAATTATTTATGTTTGTGTGACTTTTTATTTCGAATTTAATAACACGTGCTCGCAAACACGTGGTAATTTTCATTATTTTAATGACGTAAGCTGAGGCTTGTCCCACCTAGCACGTGGTATTTCCGCTATTATTAGCGGCAGTTCTTTTTATTTTAAAACGATATTTTAACGGTTTTACCGTTCGTTTTGTTAATTTTATTTTCCGGTCTTTTGTTGGTTTTTGTTCCTGTATGCTGAAATACTGTTTTTTCTAGCAAAGATGCAAATAAGATAAAAATGCCAAATTCCGACCACTGAAATCGTGGGATCGACGACGGGCCGTGAACAGCCGGAGAAAGAGTTCGACATGGATTGGTCATGGGAATAAAATCGTGAGTACTCTTAAAATATTGTAATTGGGCATTGTGGGCCACGAACGCCTACGTAGGGCGTTTGATTAATGCCCCTGATCATACATTATAAGTAATTGGCAAATAATACGTGGACTGTGCTCAACGTCTGCTAGATTTGCTTTTCATGACTCAACTCAAAAGCTTAGGTGTCCATGTAGTTCTAGCTTTCAGAATCGAATATCCTATGTCAACTAAAGGAAGATTCCTTATATAATATTGAAACCAAGCTGAATGTAACAATATTTCTGAATCATTTGATACGACAACACACAGTTACAACTATCAACTACAATTTGTTTGTTTCTAGAATATGTTTTGTTACTGCCTTTAAAAATTATATCGCTGTACGAGTATAGTCACAAATAATTTGCGTGATTGGGTTGTCTTATCCATTCACTGCCCATTTGCTGCACTGTCCGAGCAGCTCTTTTGCAAGGGCACTGAAGGTGTTAACCTAGGATGGCAAAATTAACTTTCTTTTTTTCAGAACTTTTACATATTTTGGTGTCTAGTGTTTGTGGTTATCGAACAGAATCAAGTCCACGCTCGAGAACATACGATTGAAGGATGAATAAGGAATAAAATCATATTAATAGTGTATAAGCAACACACCCGATGTATCTTCTTGCAAGTAATAAAAAAACCCTCGCAGGGTTTGTTTTAGCACCCTCGCAGGGCTGCAATAGCACATATTGTCATGGGCATCTTCTTGCAAGTATACATATCAAAATAACCCTCGCAGGGTTTATTTGCGCACCCTCGCAGGGCTGCAATAGCACATATTGTCATAGGATCTTCTTGCAAGTATACATATCAAAATAACCCTCGCAGGGTTTATTTGCGCACCCTCGCAGGGCTGCAATAGCACATATTGTCATAGGATCTTCTTGCAAGTATACATATCAAAATAACCCTCGCAGGGTTTATTTGCGCACCCTCGCAGGGCTGCGATGACACACACAAAATTTGATATTGTCATGGGCATCTTCTTGCAAGTATACATATCAAAATAACCCTCGCAGGGTTTATTTGCGCACCCTCGCAGGGCTGCGATGACACACAAAATTCGGCCGCACCGAATATGTTTCAGCTATTATAATTATCATGGACGTGATGTGATGATCATATTTCTCAAACAACAAGTCGAAAGGAAGCAATAACGTAAGTATGTGTTCACATGACCTTCAGAAAGGTCTGACCGGTTACTATTGGATAAAAGAAGTCGTCGTAGTGCACCTCCTCGCGTATCTATTGACAAGAACTTCCAGGAAGGCCAACTTCTATCCATAATGATTCGGATATCCACATCATGAGTTTGTATTGAATGGAATTCATCGTAGTGCACATCCACCAGTGATGAAAAAATTCCAGGGTATCGCGTACCTACTGACAAGAACTTCCAAGAAAGCTAACTATTATCCATAATGATTCGGGCATTGCATACCCATCTATATAAACTTCCGGGAAGCTCAGTTAGTATTTATTTTTAGACAATTCGCATATGCTTGGTGCACTACCGCTTTATGACGATTTTCTTATCAAGGTATCCGATACCTATTGATGTTAAATTATAAATATTATTTATCATCTGTAACATTGGGCTATGTCTGTTTCCTTGTTTGACATAAACTTTTAGAAAAAGCCGTTTAGCTGTATGATTAATATAATCTTTTGGTATACCGCACTTGTGATAAAATCATCCTTGGATATCGTACTTTTTGTAAGAACCTCTTCTTATCCAACTCAGGTTGATAAGTTTGATGGATTGATGATTCATTGATTAACTGACTTACATTCACCATTGTTAATTAACCAGTTACTTAAACTTACTACCATCCGCGTAGTTTTTAGGATATGTAACCTGTATATAAGTGATGAGTAGGAGAGGATTTCAGAACATTTCTATGGGTTCATGAGATCGCAGAAATGAGTGAAACAGATTGACATTCCGTCTACCTACCTATAAAATTTCGTTGCCTACCAGACTTGTCACATTAAAAAGACTGATTCGCTAAAATTATCTACCCTCAATTTTATTTTTGTCATCCCGAGATGAAAATCTGTTGGGCACCATCAACATTTTTAAGGTCACGATAAGTAATCATAGAAATGCAAAGAAAAGATGAATGCTGGTTTGTCTACATTAAATATGAGTAATATTAGAAACTTCCTTATCCCTTTTTCCAACACGAACTGGAATGATGCGTGGGATACTTTTTAGTATAATCAGGCTAGCTTCTACCAAAAATACAGAATTTTTTGCCTAAATCTCTACATGCTGCACGGCTGTCACTCCTAGCTGGGTTTTTGGTCGCGTATACAGCCTCCACAAAGGGCCCGTCATTGTCCCTCAGTGTCACGACAGTGTCTATCCGTGGATATGCCCTCGCAAATGCATAGATCCAGCTTTAACTCCGACCTTGGCCGTTTTAGGTGTTCATTTTGTCTGACAAGTAAATATGACTACTCGATAATATTGCTGTCAGTGCGGCACTGACCTGGAGGCTTACAATCTATATGTGTCTGGCGTATGCTAAACAGTTACATACAAGGTATATCTGGTTTAAAATTAAACTCCGGCCATGTCCGGAGTTATGATTGTGAGAACGGCAGGGGTGTGTACGATAATAATCCTTCCGTGTTTATTAACGACTAACTACCCTCTTCAAACTTTTTATCATCGATACGTACGATCGTATGGTAATAATCCTTCCATGTTTATTTACGAATAACTACCCTCTTCAAACATTTTAATCATCGGTGGAATTTCTGAGTTATCTGCTTTGTATGATAAGTGGTTGAGTGGTTTCTCAACTGTATTTGATACATGTTAACTACCAATTTTATTTCTAAAATTTTTTATAACTGGGAGAGTTTAATCTCTTAAAACATCAGTACCTACTTACTGCTTCTGTCCTGGTTTGACGCGCGGACCTGTTTTTATTTTCTATAGTGTTACGCTATAGAAGACTTCTATTTCTAAAATTTTTGTGGTGGAGCAAGCGATCATTGTCAGCTTCTGAGCTGATGCGCTATGTAAACTATGATCCTGAACGAGAAATAAATTGCAATCATCGCTTCGAAAGCGGTATGCAGTCAGTAATTTGACATAATAAGAGATGTTTTAACATAACTATTAGTTAAGCGTTAAATCGTTGCTGTTTATTATTTAATTAGCATTATCGAGGAACAGTCACGACTGCATCTTGAACCAAAACTATTTTGGATGAAAGTACATTGGCAATGAGTGACGTATCTATCTACAAGTCGAGTACATTGTAACAAATAATGTATTGCTGGTTTTTAAACTAGGATATCTAGTGCCTGGTAGTCACAATTATGAGACATGTCTCGATAATTTTCTCTCATTCAAGGAATGACATGCTTTTGTGAATATAATGTATATACTAAATATATATTCGGAATGAAGTCTAGATGAGATACAAAGGTACCCATGGCACGTTTCTAAGAGCAAAACATAACATGGTTGGTTTTCTCAATAGAGGTAGCTGTATTTTTATTGATATCGGATCAGATGATCCGTAAGCTTTCCTACAGTTGGAAATATATGCAAGTCTGTTATTTCAACACTTGTAACGTTGTATTCCAAACAATGTGGGGGGGGGAAAAGTTAATCATTTACTGAAACCCATTATAAGAACTTGCCATAACTGGACATCTTAGAAGAGCATAGCTTCACTATAGTTAAAAGGGTTCAGTGCGTAATTATACGTACTGCAATAATTTGAAGAGTGCTTCTAACCACCTACCTACATGATTTAAATGATTTAGATAGACCATACAGCCTGATGGGTGAGGCTTTTATTATGGCCAGTATAGCGATAAGTCCATTATTTTTATTTTGGATCAGAAATTTTATTTTCGTAACTCAAGGATGTTATAAATTACAAAATTAACTGTTTCTAAAAGAAATTGAGCCGTGGCCGCTGAGGTCTTATTTTACGGATACCAATGTATTGTATTGTGTATTAAGTTTATTAGTCATCTAGTACTCGTAACACAAGTTCTGCTAATCTTGGGGCTAATGATGCTGTGTATTTGTCTAGTATAATTTATTTATTATACTAGCATCGGTTGAACCTTCTATCATGGCATGGCAGTAGCAAAGAGCCAAAATCCAATTTTTCAATAAATTTAATGAAATTTCACTGTTATTATTTAGGTATAACATGCCAACCTTTAAATGTGGCTATTTTTAATACTTGTGCTCTAAGCACAAGTGCATTAGCTATGTATTTCGTTTGAATGTCACAATGACTAATTTGCATTCAAAACTGTGTGGCTTACGAATCTTACGATTATAACATTTCTTATAGTAAGTTCACATTGGCGTTGAGTGTCTTCACCACCACCAGGCGATAACAAACACGTCTCATAAGTATAGCTATTAAAAAGCGACAGTACAATTAATAGAAGCGTTTTACATAAAATAAAACGCATATTAATTTACTTACCTTTTTAATAGCTATAACTTTTAATTCTGCCTGGTGATATTCGACGCAATGGAGAATCAAAATGGTGGCGCCACAGGCTCGCTCGCGCGCCTCTCTGACGTGGCGGGAAGACACCTGATTGGCCAATTCCTAATTGGACGAAGCTTGTCATTGGCTGTAGTTCAATTTTGACAGATATTCAATACAAATACTTGTATAATTTGAATAATGTGGCGGGAAACAATAGGCCTATCTCATAAGTATAGCTATTAAAAAGGTAAGTAAATTAATATGCGTTTTATTTTATGTAAAACGCTTCTATTAATTTTGAAAAGAAAGAAAACTGCATTCAAAGATTTTCGAAAATTCGCTTGCCACACCCGGGAATCGAACCGACTAAAATCTGTAAAAATTACACCCTGTACTTTTATTGCATAGATTGTTAGGGTCAATAATAAGGATGAAATCTCTCTGACAAACTTAATAAATTAAATGAAAGGAAAACCATGAAATCTTAAATTATAAATTGAATGGGTTAAGTTAAGTACTATAGCTTAAAGATCCATCTGTTTACTTGTGTCAGTAATTAATAATTATCATTGACGTCATTTATCCATTAAAATGACGAATTAATATTAAGATAAGACGATTGAAATTTGCACGTGTTTGTACCTAATGCAGACTCTTCTATCTTAAAATACTGGATCTCTTAAGAAATGAGTTAAATGGTTTCCCCGAGGCGGAGCGAAACCAAATAATTCTACAGCAAGATGGTGCTCCAGCCCATAACAGCAGAATCACTACTGCCTACATTAATAACCATTTTAATACGTGGATTGGTACCAACGGCACAATCAGATGGCCTGCGAGATCACCAGATCTCACCCCTTTAGATTTTTTTTTGTGGGGTTATGTAAAAAATCTAATTTACATGAAATCTTACGCGAATGTAAACGAGTTGAGAGTTGAAGTTCAGAATACGATTTATAATATTCACCACAACATGTTATTAAAAGTTACTAGAAATGAATTCATTAGAAGAATAAATTTGTGTATCCAAGAAAATGGAGCCCATTTTGAGCAACTGATTAGTAGTTAGTTGACTTTTTATTGTAAATAATTAAAATAATTTAAGATTTCATGGTTTTCCTTTCATTTAATTTATTAAGTTTGTTTGAGAGATTTCATCCTTATAATTGACCCGACCGATCTGTGCAATAAAAATACAGGGTGTAATTTTTACAGATTTTAGTCGGTTCGATTCCCGGGTGTGGCAAGCGAATTTTCGAAAATCTTTGAATGCAGTTTTCTTTCTTTTCAAAATTAATGGAATGTTTTCTTTGAGTAAAATTTTCTATCTACAGTATTAAGACTACTTTCCCTCCAGGTGGCATTACAAAATTCCACCCTGTATACTTTGCATGACATAATATGTGGAAATAAATAAATGTTGTATTTGTATTTTTTATATCTTAATTTTACACAGAGTGTGACATTGTGTGACAGTCTGTGTGCTTCCAAACGGATGAACCGATTCGAATTTAGTTTTTGTAGGAATGGTGACTTTATTGAGAGTGTTCTTAGTTGTGTTAGTAGAAATCGCTGACCTGCAGTCGAACCCTCCAGGCTTGTTGATACAGGTGCCTCCCTTGCAGTACTGCAGCGCGCACTCGTCGATGTCGATGCAGGTGGGGTTGTCGTCGATCTGCGCGGACTCCGCGCCCGACCAGCACTGGCACTGGTAGCTGCCAACACAAGACATCGTGTTAACTTTCTGACTTTGGAAGATTGAAGCCGATGAGTCTATCACTTAACTGATTGAAGATATTGAAATTTATATTAGTCTAGTGCAGGATATGAGATTTAATTGAGCGCCGTAGTGCCCTGTTTTAAGCTTGCAGCGTCAAGCATCTGTCATTATTATTCCGTAGATCTCATCGTTCTACACGTTCTGCGTTTACCGAACCGCGGTCTCCACTCGAGAACACGGTTCACCCTAGCGCCAGCGGTTGCCGGTACCTTGCGAGATATTATCGGCGAACTGCCATATTCTTTGAAAGTTCTATTCCAAAGCAAATTATTTTTTGGTATGTTTGTTTGGTTCTATTACTATGTTGATCTAGGCGATGGCGGAGGACTCAAAATCCTTCTTTTTCGTCACCACTTTTTCGTACCAAAGTAGGTAGGAAATAAATATACATTTGGTAGTAGAATTCAATGTATCTGTTTTCTAATTCAATATTCTGCTTTTCGAGCATAATGCGTATGCTATGCGTATGTTAATAAAATAATGATATTTACTGGTTTTTTTTTTAAACTGAATGTGACGTTCCTATTGCTTACCCTATATCTTTATCGATACAATCTCCGAGTCCACAGATCCCGCTCCTCAGCATGCACTCGTTGATCTTGGCGATGGCGGGGGGCTCGTACCCCCCTCCCCCTCCCCCGTTCCCCCCCTCGCCGCCGTTGGAGCCCGAGGTGGTGTTGCGGCGCCAGTCGGGGGGGATTATACCGCCGCCGCAGAGATGCGTCCATTCCGCTGCAAGCAAACCACTCAATAAATTGAAATACAATGTTTACGACATAAAGTACCTAGGTAAAACTGATAAGATTCCTATACAAGTTGCGTAGAAAATTAAATTAGATTTTACTAATGTTTAGGCGAAACGAAAGCGCATCGCTTTTCTTTGTTATTTTGAGCGAATAGGAGAGGCTCTAATACAGCAGCGCCCAAATCGGTTGCCTCGTAAACCGTCGATCACTTGGACAGCGACGCACCAGCACCGCGGGCGTCCGAGAGGGCGACGTTCCTAGGTCCTAGGATTTCCAGTACCTAGGTACTGGAAATTTTTCCAGTAGTAACGCGAGCTTCCACAACACCTGTTGTAGAAGCGAACCAGACCGAAATAGTGACACTATTTGGTTTGATTAGCTCTTATCCTAATATGATGCGATACACTTTGGGTCAAGACACACTTCAGGTCGCTGAGCTGAGTACAGAACTATTGAGACTGTACTCACTGGCCCCCCTAGGGGGACAGGGCGTGCACATGTCCCCCCAGGCGCGTCCCATGTTGTACCCGCAGCAGCAGTCTCTGTTGGACAGGGGGAAAGACAGCCTGTCGGAACATTCTCCCGTCTCGCTCAGGTATGTGAAGCAACTGCCTACTCGTCCGTCTGGAAAGAGATAGAAAAACATTTTATGTATCGACAACACCAATTTTTTTATACGGTCTGGTTTAATTTTTAAAACTGGCGCGGTCCCCGTTTCTTTTTCGTATACTGTTCGCCTGGATTCTTGACGTCAGCACGGATAATAATTGTATGAAAAAACAAGAGACAATCGCGCCGGCTTTTAAAAATTTACCTTTATGAGAAATTACTTAAAGATTATCATTGAACCGATCGAAAGCCCACCAGACAACGCCGTGGTTTTTTTTTTTTTTGGTCAAGCGTTGTCCCTTTCGTACGGATTAAGAGATTGACGTAGCCTCCACTGATTTTTAACTCAAATAACATATAATTAAAATCGACTTCTAATTTCCTAGTTTTAAATATATAATAGTAAAAAAAATGTCATGTTACGAAATAAAAGAAGTTGATGAGATGTTGACAGGAAGTTTATTGCCAACCACGTTGATATATACAAGTGTCAAGTTAAAGTAAATTAAATATCTATGTCTAGAGGTAGAATTAAGGCTAGAGGTCTATGACCCTTATTACAGCTAGGGCCTTAATAAATACTAAAGAACCCTAAAAAATGGGCGGTCGATGTGAAGCACCGACCTTAAATGGGACGCGTGAGAAGCGCTCCAGATTATTGAAATGCCTCTATGGTAAATACATCCTTTATAAAAAACTAATGTGTATAGTGAGAAGCACCCTAACTTAACAACCTAAAGAATCGGGCCTTATATTCTCGGCGTGAGGCGCCCTCATAATGGCCTTGAAAACTAATCTATAAATCAAGTCCTTCCTACCTAACAGGGGAAGAGAGAACACAGGGTATAAAAAAAATAATAATAATAATAATTTAGTTATTAATTATTATTATTTTTTTGCCCTAATTGAGGTGATAATGTAGGGTTCACTTCGAGAAAAGGTTTCATTCTTAATTATCGAACCTATTTTCTTGTTTTTATGACATTATTTTAAAAGCTGGTAGTCTTTTTCAAATATGACAGCTAATGGAATGAAAGGAAGAGAAATGAAGGCAGTTTGGAAAAGTCAAGGGTCGGAAGAAGTCAGAGAAGGAAACGTTTTATTTTCCACCAAAAGTTTTATCATTTTCATGAGAAATGAGTGAAAGTCTAAATTAATGGTTGTACCATAACCCTACCTATATCTTCCGTGTTTTTCTCAGTTGTAAATCCGTTGGTGTGTAAAACAACAGCAGTATTGACCGTGGGCCGTGGGCCGGCCGAAGGTTCTCCCAATGTACTCTTCACACGAGCGGACGTCCCCATCTGCGTCCCGTGTGGAGACCTGAGGTGCATACCTGGACCTTCTTCTTCTGGTGCGAGCGGTCGATTAGCGATCCGCGGCCCTTCCCCGGCGACGACGACCTGTTTAACCTGACCTGGTGTTTATGATTCCGTACAGTGGCTGGTTGTGTTGTGTTCCTCCTTTGTTTCTTTTCTTCTGTTTATTCTACATTAAATTACAAGATTCCCTGTGTTCTCTCTTCCCCTGTTAGGTAGGAAGGACTTGTTTTATAGGTTAGTTTTAAAGGCCATTATGTAGGCGCCTCACGCCCGAGAATATAAGGCCCGTTTCTATAGGTTTTAAGTTAGGGTGCTTCTCACAATACACATTAGGTTTTTATAAAGGTTGTATTTATATTAGAGGCATTTCAATAATCTGGAGCGTTTCTCACGCGTCCCATCTAATGGTCGGTGCTTCACACCGACCGTGCTTTCTTTAGGGTTCTTTAGGATATATTAAGGCCCTAGTTGTAATAAGGGTCATAGACCTCTAGCCTTAAATCTACCTCTAGACATAGATATTTAATTTACTTTAACTTGACACTTGTATATATCAACGTGGTTGGCAATAAACTTCCTGTCAACATCTCATCAACTTCTTTTATTTCGTAACATGACACTGTTTTTTAATTTTTGAAAAATAGTAATCCCTCGAGAATCAAATTTTTATGGGACCACCGAATCACCTCTATGCAACTGCAAAAAAGTCATCCAAATCGGTCCATAAATTCATTAGACGAACATTCATCAAAAAAACATACATTGAAACTCCTTCTTTTTCGAAGTCGGTAAAAAAACGACTGTGGTACAAAACTAATGACGTTACATAAAGATTTCCAGTAAAGCTTAATATTAGAAGTACAATACAAACTCACCAATACAAAACTTCTTGTCGGGACTGGGTATGAAGTGAGGATTGCACAGGCAGTAGTAGTCGCCTTCCGTGTTCACGCACTTCCCGTTCTGAAACAACGCCATACAGCTTTATACACACAATAGATTCCACCCGCGGCTTCGCACGCCTATTTTCTTATGTAAAAGATAACAGACAGACACACAGACAGAGAGAAAAGAGTTACTATCGCATTAACGATTAATTTAATTTAATCTTTATTTCAGACAACAATAATGGTCCATAGAAATGTAAATAAAGTATTAGAAGGGTTATCAAGTCAATCTAAAAGAAGTTCTATCACAATAGCCTACGGTTCAGTACAGAATTCACACGCGAGCTCTCACTTACTGCGGTGGAGTCTTTCTAGCAATGTCCGGATTCCAAGCAGCAATAAGGGATTCACTTTTACTAGTACACATGACCGGGAATTACAAACAGTAGAGATAAATTTATAACAAAGCTAGAGTTAAGGAAAAAATTGTGTTTTTAAATAATTAGCAGAAGAGAAGAGAGGCTATTGCCATAACTATGTGTGTCGCTATGTAACATGCCATCCTAGTGCGGCCAGCGAGGTGAGCCGTTACCCCTAAACGAACACACACGGGACGTTTCACGAGGCTGCCGCGACCCTGATAGACCCTGACACAGTCTAGCCACTTTGCATCTCGCATGGCAGGCGACCAAGTGATCGTACTTATGTATAGTATTTAATTTTATTTACTAAGACGCACAAAATATATTATAACCACAAAAAATAACAATCTTTTATTAATGTAGGTCTAAAACTTGATTGTAACACTACCTATACGCATACAGAAAAACATATTAATATTACGAGCAAAACACGTATAGCAAAAAGATAAACCGTAAAAATATTTAAAACAATAGTATAGGAATATAATATATATCATGGTAGATATTCCGTTGTAAATGACTTTAGTGTTAATCACCATGATGGATTTAAATGTTTTATAGGAATATAGTTATTACCACGGTATTAAAGTAAGGTTATTACGCTTACATTCATTGTAATGTAGGTCTAATATCTAAATTCACAACAATGTAAGCACAGAATCAGGGACTTCATTGAATTAATTTTAGAGTTCTAATAAATTGGCTCAATCTGGTAACAAAAATGTAAAGAACGGCGCTGTCCTTAGCTGAATCATTGTTTCAGTAGTAGTATTTAGGTCTGTAGCGTGCTGCAGTTTAGTAAGGGACTCACGGGACAGATGTCTGGATCCTAGCACTCGTCGATGTCCTCGCAGTTGTTGGTGACGCGGTGCCGGCGCTGGCCGGGCGGGCACTCGCACGCGAACGAGCCCACGGAGTTGATGCACTTCAGTTTAGTAAGGGACTCACGGGACAGATGTCTGGATCCTCGCACTCGTCGATGTCCTCGCAGTTGTTGGTGACGCGGTGCCGGCGCTGGCCGGGCGGGCACTCGCACGCGAACGAGCCCACGGAGTTGATGCACTTCAGTTTAGTAAGGGACTCACGGGACAGATGTCTGGATCCTCGCACTCGTCGATGTCCTCGCAGTTGTTGGTGACGCGGTGCCGGCGCTGGCCGGGCGGGCACTCGCACGCGAACGAGCCCACGGAGTTGATGCACTTCAGTTTAGTAAGGGACTCACGGGACAGATGTCTGGATCCTCGCACTCGTCGATGTCCTCGCAGTTGTTGGTGACGCGGTGCCGGCGCTGGCCGGGCGGGCACTCGCACGCGAACGAGCCCACGGAGTTGATGCACTTCAGTTTAGTAAGGGACTCACGGGACAGATGTCTGGATCCTCGCACTCGTCGATGTCCTCGCAGTTGTTGGTGACGCGGTGCCGGCGCTGGCCGGGCGGGCACTCGCACGCGAACGAGCCCACGGAGTTGATGCACTTCAGTTTAGTAAGGGACTCACGGGACAGATGTCTGGATCCTAGCACTCGTCGATGTCCTCGCAGTTGTTGGTGACGCGGTGCCGGCGCTGGCCGGGCGGGCACTCGCACGCGAACGAGCCCACGGAGTTGATGCACTTCAGTTTAGTAAGGGACTCACGGGACAGATGTCTGGATCCTCGCACTCGTCGATGTCCTCGCAGTTGTTGGTGACGCGGTGCCGGCGCTGGCCGGGCGGGCACTCGCACGCGAACGAGCCCACGGAGTTGATGCACTTCAGTTTAGTAAGGGACTCACGGGACAGATGTCTGGATCCTCGCACTCGTCGATGTCCTCGCAGTTGTTGGTGACGCGGTGCCGGCGCTGGCCGGGCGGGCACTCGCACGCGAACGAGCCCACGGAGTTGATGCACTTCAGTTTAGTAAGGGACTCACGGGACAGATGTCTGGATCCTCGCACTCGTCGATGTCCTCGCAGTTGTTGGTGACGCGGTGCCGGCGCTGGCCGGGCGGGCACTCGCACGCGAACGAGCCCACGGAGTTGATGCACTTCAGTTTAGTAAGGGACTCACGGGACAGATGTCTGGATCCTCGCACTCGTCGATGTCCTCGCAGTTGTTGGTGACGCGGTGCCGGCGCTGGCCGGGCGGGCACTCGCACGCGAACGAGCCCACGGAGTTGATGCACTTCAGTTTAGTAAGGGACTCACGGGACAGATGTCTGGATCCTCGCACTCGTCGATGTCCTCGCAGTTGTTGGTGACGCGGTGCCGGCGCTGGCCGGGCGGGCACTCGCACGCGAACGAGCCCACGGAGTTGATGCACTTCAGTTTAGTAAGGGACTCACGGGACAGATGTCTGGATCCTAGCACTCGTCGATGTCCTCGCAGTTGTTGGTGACGCGGTGCCGGCGCTGGCCGGGCGGGCACTCGCACGCGAACGAGCCCACGGAGTTGATGCACTTCAGTTTAGTAAGGGACTCACGGGACAGATGTCTGGATCCTCGCACTCGTCGATGTCCTCGCAGTTGTTGGTGACGCGGTGCCGGCGCTGGCCGGGCGGGCACTCGCACGCGAACGAGCCCACGGAGTTGATGCACTTCAGTTTAGTAAGGGACTCACGGGACAGATGTCTGGATCCTCGCACTCGTCGATGTCCTCGCAGTTGTTGGTGACGCGGTGCCGGCGCTGGCCGGGCGGGCACTCGCACGCGAACGAGCCCACGGAGTTGATGCACTTCAGTTTAGTAAGGGACTCACGGGACAGATGTCTGGATCCTCGCACTCGTCGATGTCCTCGCAGTTGTTGGTGACGCGGTGCCGGCGCTGGCCGGGCGGGCACTCGCACGCGAACGAGCCCACGGAGTTGATGCACTTCAGTTTAGTAAGGGACTCACGGGACAGATGTCTGGATCCTCGCACTCGTCGATGTCCTCGCAGTTGTTGGTGACGCGGTGCCGGCGCTGGCCGGGCGGGCACTCACACGCGAACGAGCCCACGGAGTTGATGCACTTCCCGCCGGCGCACAGGCCGGGGATGGCCGCGCACTCGTCTATGTCCTGGAACGGAGGGGGAGGCAGGGGCAGAGTTAAGTTTAGGAGATTAATCAAGCTAGCTGACCACAGCCATATGGGTTAAATAGTTGAAATCTCTCCCTCTCTATTTCCTTCTCTAAAAATGACAGTTTCCGACTTTCTACGTCGAGTAAGAAATTCGAGCGGAAAACTGTCCTTCTTTCTATTAAAAGCCAGACAAGGAAAAATATCGAAATATGTAGCCGATTTTCACTGATTGATTGAATAACTATACTGAGTACATAGCGTCTGCGCCAGATGCAATCACCTTAACGAAACGTTAATTATACTAAATAACACAAAACACTGTCCCCGCATCGTTCGCACGGGTGGCACCATGAGAGGCCAACACAGCTGTCTCTCCATGTTACCTGACACTCCTTAGTGGCCAAGTTCCGGAGGTGTCCCTGTTGACAGTCCAGGTCCCCGCACCGCTCGCACGGGTGGCCCCACGCGAGGCCGACCGTCGCGCAGCACAGTTGCCTCGTGCAGACCACGCCCTCCAACGCGCCCGTGCAAAGCGCGCCGCGGCGTTCTGTGTAGCATGGACCTGAAATACGGAAGCAATGTCAATGTGAATTCATCATGATCAGTGTGATCGTTAGCTGGACAACACCTTGTTCCGAGGTTCCTGAATCATGACAAGACACGCCGTCGCTGCCTATATTGACTGACCACACAGCACCAATTTACAGCTAGATTCTGCCGGCGGCTTCGCATGCACTTTTCCGAGACAAAAATCCTATGTCCTCCATGATATTATCTATCTCACTTCCAAATTTTGAAAATCCGTTTAGCCGTTTCATCATGAATGTGTAGCAGACAGGCATAAAGAGAGACCGAATTATTTTCGAATTTATAATATTGGTAAGTATCCAATTTTTTACTAAATAAAATCTCCAGATAAATATATACCAACTAAAGTAACACTGTAAAGGCTCTCAAAAGAAAAAGGCGCCAGCATTCCTAGCAGTGTGTGTTGCCAGGGGAGAATAATGATGATGTCAAACTCACCAGTCCTCCGGTCGATCTCACACCTCGTCCCCGACAGTCCGTGGAAGCAGACGCAGCGGTCGGGCGCGATGCAGCGCCCGCCGTGCAGGCACGGCTCTCGGCATATCGCTGGAAACAATGCCTTCAGTTACTCACTATCAGAGAACCATCCGACTGCGCCAACCCAAACATTTATGCAACTTTAAACTGCTCTAACTTAGAAATTGGCGTAAAAATACTGTAGTCAGTTTCTAAATTAGATTGACAAGTGTTTAATCTTTACAGTGTCGAACCTAGTGAGGGAGTCAATCTGCATAATATATTTCTATTTTTTCCTCGTTTTTTTTTTCCTCTTTTCTTTTATTCATGGCCAAATGTTTCTTGTAATGCTATCTAGTGGATTGGGAAGGGGTACAAACATTGCTTTGTTATATTATTAATGTTCTGTGTGAATGACCCTTCTATTATGTTCTGCGTATGTTTTAAGTTCATTAGTAACAGGTGTTTTTGAAAATTTTCAAGATAAAACTTCAACAAGAAGGAAGTTTTTTTTTGTAATGCATTCGTCAACTTAGGGCAGCAGAATTATCACGCATAATAGGGAGATTAACGTTGGTTACAAATACATAGAATACAGAATACGTAAGGTTCGGTACTCACGTTCGGTACAGAACTCCCCGCTCCAGCCGGGCGCGCAGGCGCAGCTCCCGTTGGTGCACGTGCCGCCGTTCATGCAGATGCGACGACAACCGCCCGGGGTTCGCACTGGAAACAAATAGATTGTTCAACTTTCAGGATTTCGTACTGCACGAGGTTGTATTAGACTGGTCGATGGCCGAGGGCAGGCTAAAGCGTGCCTCTTGGGCACGAAGTTGTGAGGAGGGCCGACGACGTTATATGCTTCGCGACGGCGTCCATGGATGCCGCTAGCACAGGACCGTGGTGGAGCACACACTTCGGGAGAAATATAATCAGCAGGGGAAGAAATCTGGCTGCTTATAATGATAATTAGTATTCGACTAGGTCTTCGTCACCTAGGACAGTTAAGAACGTGTAAAGAAGTATAAAACCAAACCTGGGTAAGGGTAGATTGAGCCGCCGCAAGAGGGCGCCTCGAGCCCGCCCGGACAGCGGCACATGTTGGGGGCTATACACGAGCCGGGGCCGCCGCAGTCGGGCCGACATAGAGCTACAAACAAACAAAATTATAAAGAGGCCAAAACTGGACAAATGCACCAGACAAACTTGTAGTTAGAACAATAAAGTAAATGTGGGTTTCTGAGCTATCCGCGGAAGCTAGGGCCAGACCGTGGTAGACAGCACAAACTTTGAAAATCAGTAAAATCTGGATGATGATGATAAAGAAAAGTGTTTGGTAACCTACAAAATACTGAAACATCGACTCCATTAGTAATTATTCCTGTGTCAAAAGGCTTACCTACTATAAAATTAATTTCTTCATTTTCATTCATTTTTCATTATAATATCCTGTGGTATTTTGATTTATAATATCCTGTGGTACAGGATAAAAAAGCTTGGTACGGGATTTGCTCCAACTCGAAGAATAAAAACTAACAGGCTAAAGGTTTCTTCCTCGCATCTTTACTTCAGTCTACATGCCGAAGCGCCAGAAATCAAAAATATTACTTAATTCCGTGTCAGTTTATAATTTGACTAAGTGTACATATATTTTATTTTTGGAAATAAAGAGTTTTTGATTTGATTTGAGTGTAACTAACGGTGCATGAATACCGCAGTCCAATGTTATCAAAACCAAAAACGCGCATCGGCGTTACACGAGGCCGGTATACGAGCGCGAGTTAAGTAAAAGGAAACGAGAGTGAGACAGTTTTACGGTTGACTAATATAAATTGCGGGTTAAACCCAAGTAAATTATAAATAGCTCTACAAATATTTATCATGCCTAAAGAATACTCTATATAAAATAACCCATCTTAATATGTGTCATTTTGTGTTTATCGTTTACTTATATTTAATTTGAATGAAATTATTTTATACTGTATTTTTATTTTGTACTTCCCATTTAATTGGTGTAGCGGGTGGCACTGCACTCTGGCACCACCGCTGAAAACCAGCGCTGCTATGGCACGAGTGCCATAGTGAGCCGGTGACCTTTTTGTTTTACGTTAAATTTAATGTATATCATGTTAAATTATGTATGTCACACAAATAAAGATTTTTCTATTCCGTTCTATTATTTAATTGCAAAAGAATACTCACGGACTATACAAAGTAGCGAGTTGGGTCTGGAAGTCCATCCGGGACAGCAATGCGTGCTGTTCCTACTTCGACACACGTGCGGCCTGCGAAGCGGACAATGTCATTAGAGGAACATTCATTTCCTAGTAGCGTAGGTACACTCTTACATAGTACCTTGTCATAATAAAGACAGCTTATTGACGGATGGAAAGCAGTAGAGTAGAATGACATCTTAAAGTGACAAGATACTTCCTCTCTTCGACGCAGAAAATCCGTTTATTGGGTGGTTTGGAATCTTATGCATAAAGCTCTGTGCTCACTAATCCAATACCACGCAATTACACGCAGAACAAAAATGTGCATTCAAATATGTGCTCAAACTCGTTATTTTTAGACACATTTTACAGTGACAAATGGCTTCCAACGTCATGCTTCAAACGTTCGCGCCCATATTTGAATGCTCATTTATGTAAAAATAAATAAATAAAGGAATTTGCGTAGAGTTTTGCCAAAAACCCCATTACTCAGATAAAAATAATTTCATCTACAAACATTTGTAAATCACTATAATCCCGAACTCTTGCAAACATATGTTTTATAGTCTGCGATTAAAACACCTATTAAAACTCAACATCCGTTCAAAAGCTCTAAACCTAAACCAACACCAATGACGTCAAACCGAGCATAACTCATAGCCCTCGATTTAGTGCGTCCATATGCGTGAATTTATGAAAAATCACACTAATACTATAAATATGAAAGTTTGGATGTATGGGTATTTGTAACCTCTTCACGCCAAAACCACTGAACGGAATAGACCGAAATTTTGCATACAGGTATTTCTAGATCATAAAACATAGGCTTTTTATCCCATAAATCGGTTCCCATGGGATACAAATAGCCTATAATCGTTTTCATAGAAACAACGCGTGCGAAGACGAGGGCAGAAACTAGTAGGTAGTTAATAATCGGTATGAAAGGCAGATTTACATAAACAATATCACGCTCATCGATGCATCCGTTTGCGATTCACACTAAACGACACAAGTTAAGTCAAGTCATTTTTGTGACATTTAATTGTTGTAATATTCGCTTCAATACAGTCATTAGTAGTAATTTCTGTTGGCACAAATACTTAAGGTAACTAGCCTAAAGATTTTGCCGTTTCCATGGCAACAATTTGCTAGATTGTTTAGGTATGTTTTACTTACTACCACTAGCCCTAGCCAGACAGAGTCGTTAGAACATTTTGTAAGTTATACGAGAGCAAAACAAATTGGAGTTAACTCAATTTTACGAAAAGTGCCTGAGCAAAATCCCATTAAATAGAACTAAAATCTGCCATGGCTCTCTACTCGATTCTTACACCCCATTGGGTGTAAGAATCGAGCCCCCAACTAAGCCTGCGGTGTCGTCCTAAGAGTCCACTAAAGGAAGGGCAGCAGCTTCTTTGTGTGCATTTTGGCCACCTCCACTGCGATCACCAATCGGCTTTCTACCTAAGAGCGGTGATTAAAACCGCGCTAGAAAAAATCGAGTTTTTACGATTTTCTAGATTTCACAAGTAATGTAGATAGCAGAAGTTTTCTCAGGAACGCGTTGACGTATCGAGTTGAAATTTACGTCAAATACTCAAGTCCGTAACCTCTTGGAGCCGCGATATAAATAAAACTTCTAAGTTAACGCAGTCAGCCGTTTATTTCCGAATATTTTGAAATTTCCAAGGGAATCGCATGCAAACAAAACCTATTGGGTACTTCCCGTTGATCTAGTATCATAAAATTTGATAAGAATCAATGTCTTATAGCACAAATAAAGGGGAAAATCCGAAAAGCGTATATTTGTAGTTTATTCACAAAAAAATATTTTTTATTTTCGCCATGGACCACACCCTACAGGGTACCTACTTCCCGTTGATCTAGAACCATGATATTTGGCAAGACAGGTCTTACAATTTGCGGAACCCTTGGTGCGCGAGTCCGACTCGCACTTGACGTTTTAGTTTTCGAGCGTCCTTGTGTCCTTGCTGACAAGGCACTAAGATAAACTTCTGATGCGTATAGACCTCAGCTCAAAGCAAACCTTCTGCAGACGATGTGGTCTTATCTTCAAACTCATGACATTACCAACCTTGGTCAATAAGTGAATCTAAGTGCGATTGGTTTCGCCTATTCTAAACTAGACTAATTCCCGTCGGGTCAGAGAGTATCTCGCGTCCTTACACTCAGTTACACAGACCTTGTACAAGATGTGGAATCAATGCATTTGCAGTAGGTGTCGCTGAATGGATGTGCTCGATATTTATCGTCAAGTGACTCAAGAGGGGTCACTGTTATCGGAGTGTTTATCGTGACGTAACTGATTTATTTTCGTACTGACACATTTTTATGGACCAAATGATCAGCCTGCAATAAACATACCTAATACACAAATTGTACTTTACTTAGTTTTATATATTTATATACAGGGTGTAACCAGAGGGGTGGATCATCGGTGGTGGGGTAAGGTACCTCAGTACCTATCTCAGACCTCTCTATCAATTTAGCCCCATGTATTTTCTGCGATAAAACGACTGAATATCGCAGACTATACAGGGGGTTAAAGGTTAGGTAAGTGGCAGAGGCCACCGATGATCCACCCCTTTAGTTAAACCCTGTATAGCAATTATTCGCGAAAATGGAAGCAGTGAACGGCAACTTTTAGCCTGGAGTGGGACAGTGGTGGCTTAATAACAATAATATTAACTTAACGGTTATTACCAACAGTGCTTCACATATCACACACATTATCTGTCGATCACGTAGACAATGATTTGTTCCGCGAGAGTAGTGAACACTATACCGTCTCAGCCAGTCATCCAGCCACATTACCGTGAGAAGCACCACCTTGCATAATGCAAGGACCTTGGCTCCTGAAAGCGCCTCATCACTGCCCCAGTGAACCCGAGACCGGCGGTTCCGCCCGTGAGCTGGTCAAATGCCGAATTATAAGCGTGAAAACCACCCACGCGTGCCTTCCTACACGTGCGACTGTCATGTCAACACTCTGCCTACCTACACCTATCTGCCTGGTAACTGGTCTAACCTAGACCTATCTTCGGCCTACTTGCTATTTTACACTTCAATAGGAATTAAGTACCGAATATTAAAACTTTTTAAACTTTCGCGATTTGTTAACATAGTTAATGATTATATCGGGCATTTATCGCGTACCTTACCGAACCGAATATTCTACCTGACTTGAGCTTTTAAGTCCTATAGTAACACAGTAATTTTTTGTGGTTTTGAATGTTTTCTGCTTTCTACAAGGAAAAAAACTAACGGAAAAGTAATTTGCCGCAAATCGTAAACTATTTTCTATGAACCTATGGTAAAACCAACTTCGATTCATTGTATTTTGGGAGCATTTGAGAAAATGTTGATTTTTAGCATAAAATCTTTTATAAGAATAATAATTATTATTATTCAGATAATATAGGTATCCATAGCACATTATACATAAATAATACAAGTATGTATGTCCCATACTTACCTGTAATCCGAAAATACCAGTGAATCGTAATAATTTTTTAAAGTAAATAGAAAATGGTCAAAAATGGTAAAAATCGGAAGATTTGCGGCAAATTCCTGTTCCGTTAGTTTTATTCATTGTCGAACACAGAAAAAACCACAAATAACAAAATAATTTAAGTCTCGCGGCAACTCGAAACGATCAACCTTATTGATAGGATTGAAAAGCTTGCCAAGCAAAGCCCTTATTTAACTTTACCTACAACCCGAATAACAAATGCGATCGCGTCCGTGTGCTTCTGATTTTTGCACAATTCGCACAATCCAACACAATAAACCTTCCGATTCCGTCAAGGGTCCGATTGATTCAAATAACAGGCTCAATAGGCTGCCCTTTGAAATGGAAAACTATCGAGAAGGCATAAGAATGCTAGAAATGTAAATGTAATCCAGGGAGCATCGCTCCTAGCTCCCTGGAACGAACGTGGGTCGAATACATTGATACCAATCGTGCTTTACTTCACGCCTTAAACTGCCTATTGGAGGAAATCGCAAGCCTTTTGTAGGTACTGTTGTTTCTTTGGTAGAGCTTTTGTTCGAATTGCTGATCGAAAATGTTAAGATGGAATCGAGGGACCGGACAATCTACGAATCAATTGTCGTTTTGGAGTCTGAGATTTTTTACTTGAATAAACATTATGTCGAAAGACTCAATAACCACAATTGATTCAAAGTCTCTTTAGTAAAGATTCATAGCAAATGGCTTACGCACATTGCGTAAAACTTATTACCTGCTATCTAAATTACTTGTACGAGTAGAACCTGAATTACGAAGACAGACTATCAAAATTCAATGTCCAGTCTTTGAAAAGCAGACGTGTTCATTTCGATCTCATCTATTTATATCAAATATTATACACGTAATCATTGAATCCCCCAAGCTGTTTTCAGAGATATCTTTTGTACACGATTTAGTGCGCGCAGGTCCAACAGAACCAACCTCTTTGCTTTGATGACTTATAAAAACAATATCTCATTTTACAATCCCCTAACCCGAATGGCCCGCCAATGCCATAATTGCTCAGGATAACATTACTATATTATACTTGACATTTTTGTTCTCAAATTGAGCCAGTTTACCCGAACTTTTAAACTCATTTAAGCTAAACTCCTGAATGGTGTAATTGTTGGTATATGTGCTTAAACACTTAAGGCGAATAGTAGGGTGGATAGTGGCGCCACTACATATTTAATTGTATAATTACGTTATACAAAGGAATTATCAAAAAATCGGACCGCGCGTAGACGATATCTATCATAAGCTTTTTTTAAATGTATCTTTAATAGTTTTGTACTGTATTATTTAGGCAGATACTTGTTTCAAGAGTTTAGTTCCTATTGGTGGCCACCAAGCTCTCCAAACAAGGTTTTTGATTGAATAACACAAAACAAAACTATTACAGATACATTAAATAAAAGCTTGTGATAGGTATCGTCTACCAGCGGTCCGATTTTTATTGCTCTACATAATGTTTTGCTCGTATGAATGTACGCACATAATTTGTGAAATGATCAAGTTCTATTCTGTGATTATTTTACGTTTTGTGCTTCTAAATAAAGAAATAAAAAAAAAAACCTAGAAAATAGTAAAACCCCGATTTTTTCGTCGAGCGTCAGTAACCACCATAAGCGTCCTTTTTCAAGGACGTTGGATATTCGTGAGTAGGTAAATGTTACACCGAAACAGTCACAGTGCTTGATTCCCAAACAAGTGAAGGTAGAACTGTCGAAGCGGCATTCATATTCCGAACTTTAGGAAACGGGTTTGTGATAAGTAGACTGTATCAACATTCAATTAGGGCGTTTGGCACCTCGCTTAAACTGTAAACGAAACCAAACATACCATGAGCACTTTATGTAACTTTTCATTCATCTCGCTATCTCATTCATACCAATCGTAGAAAAACGAAAATCACACTATTCAACTTTGGATGTTTAGATGGATGGATTTAGGTATGTTTATTTTATTTTATTTTATTTATTTATATTAGGGGATCTTTCAGCACAATATACATAGTAGCGATGTGTGAAGACACAGGTGGCTATTAACAAGTTCCCACTTATAGAAACAGTATACAAATTTACAACATTCACAAAAATAGTATTATTAGGCTTATATTCGCGTTTACCTTATTAGATATAAACTATAGTTAGGTATATAATATCTGATAAGTTATAGACTATCTGTTTTTAGAATAATAAAAATATCTGCTATCGTTCACTCATTTATCATCTAATTTAAATGTTGGTTACTTCTTCACGCCAAAACTACTCGGATCGGGCTGAAATTTTGCATGGATGTATGTAGGTAGTTCTAGGCCTGGAATAAAACATAGTCCAGGTTTTATCCCTTAGATCCATGAGATATAAAATAGAAATAACCTTTCGATATAAAAAACGTGGCTTCGCACCCGCGGAGATAAAATCGTATTCAATAATCGTTTTTTGAGAAAATGGGGCGTATTTGCTAGATTTCTGTTGTTACAGATGGTCATAATGGACGACTTCCGACGAGACCTATGAGTTTGTTTACCTTCTTACCAAATGTTTCCCATCGCTTTAACACCAGGAACTTGGCAGCCCTGAATCAATCCTAAAAAATATCATTTAGCATTACCGTATGGCTCTGGGAACATAACACATAGGGTAGGTAGTGATTCTGGTAGAGTTCATCTGCTTTGCCGTTGGCTCGTGTCTTTTTTAACTCAACTAGCTTCTGCCCACGGCTTCGCACACGTTGCTGCTATGGAAACGCTTAAAGGTTATTTCTTTCCCATGGGAACTGTTTCATGACATAAAAGTAGCTTATGTTTAAATTCAGGCTTAGAGCTAGGTACATTTATGCAAAGTTTCAGCCCGATTCGTTTAGTAGTTTTGGTGAAGAGGTAACAAACATCCACTATGCATCTAAACATCCAAACTTTCGAATTTATAATATTATTGTGATAAAAATATTGTAATTGACTCTTTAGGGAGCATTTGCACCAGTGGTATACGAGATAGTTAAGTGGCGTGCGAGAAATTTTGGCAATAAGATTACTTAATTTTCCATGATTCGCTCAGAAAAGTTTGTTATGGACTATTTCTGCTGTATGAAACAAAGAGTGAAGTTCTCAGTGGCAGCTTGATTTGTATGTATGGTAAAATAGTCACTTCGAGCATAACTGTCCAACCGTTGATCCGATTTGCGTGAAAGTTGATAGGTCGATATATGAGATATGTGAAATATGATAACTTAGTGAGGCCAAATCTGTGGAGGGGTTTTTAAGACAAGGGGACCCCCTCGTCAAAGGGGGTAAAAATTAGTCAATTAAATCAAGTTTGGTCTCATATAAAAGGTATACCTACTTGAGTACATTTTAAAATGGTAATTATATTGTTCTAGAGTGTATAGTTTAATACGAGTATTAATTTGCCCCGAAGTCAGATATTTCGGTGCACACTCAGTGCATTCATGTAAGAAGATCTACCAAGTCGGATACGAAGACATATGACGTATATCCTACTATATTTTTTGCAACAGTCTGCTGTTAGCTCAATTGTTTCAATTGTAAACACTAGTTCTAATTTATTTCTATTCTTTGATTGTAATTTTCTTTGTGAATAACGATATATCCTACTATACATATCGTACCGTATATTATCCTACTTGTTTTCATGTCTGTTCGTCGATTTCTACGTCAATTATGGACTGATTTTGAAAATTATTTCGTTAATGTATAGAGAAAGATCCCGAGGTGGTCCCATACAAATGGGATCCCCGAGGGATGGGGAATGAATTTATTTAGCACGTCATACAAAATAAGATTATTAGAATAAAACAATTAAAAGATTAGATCCCAAGGGATTAGTATTTCTCCTGCAAACCTTAAAAACTGTGTAAAATTAAGTCGATTTTTAGTTTTTTCAATACAAATAATTTTTTATATTAGCAAATAATTATAATGTAAAAAGGTTGCACAAAGAGGTGTATAGGTGGCACTCACCCCACGAAGTGCTGCGGCGTCCTCTCGTCGAGCGTCCTCGGGCCGCGCTGCCAGAGGCGCGGGCGGTGCGTGCTGGGCCGGTAGCTGGGCTCCGCGCTCGCGGCCAGCACCAGCAGCGCCCACAGGATCCGCCGGAATGTCATTGCGGCACCATCACCCTGGAATACAGGAGCCTGTTCAGGTAAACTGACCTTGCAGACCAAGCCGGCTTACATGTTAAATGTGGCGGGGCCGGCCTCGGATAAACATCATGATCAGCCTTTGTCGACCAGTTTGTCTGACATGACGACGCGTCAGTTCTGCACCACTCTGAGTCAGTTGCATTGCAGGTAAGGTCTTGCGGACATCGCTTCCGTTTTGCGGATACCGAAACGACAGAAATAAAAAATATATCACTTTATTTCCGTGTCAGTGTATCATTTTATAATTTGACCTTTTCTTAGTGTATATTTATTGTATTTATGGAAATAAAGCTTTGATTTATCGTCGACCTACTATGCCGGTGGACTTTCCTTAATCCTACATCCGTCATATAGTAATGAATAATTAATAAATAATTAGTAAATAATATAATAAAAAATATATTTAATTACAATGATTTATTAAAAAACTATAACCTAAATGGATCGAAAGTGTCACATTATATTACGCAGATCAAACAAACAAAACAAATCAGGCCAACTTTTTACAGGTCTGCAATCCAAAGACCTTCAAAAGAAAGAGATGGAATTTCATCTTTTACAACAACAAAGTTGTACGACAGAGATGGCTATAGTCAGATAGAGGGACGTTCCGGGGCGGGGGGTCAAGGAATCTGTGCCGAAATGATAACGAGGGCCGACGACCCGCCACTATTGCACTACACCACACTCAATGCTATAATTAGTGAAAACAAATGCAAAGAATCAATGGATGCTTCAACTTTGCACAACAAGGACAGGAAGCAGGATAAACAAATCGGAGTAATCAAATTGTTACTTAATAAGGCGCACCTACTCTATGTCAGGAAATGTTATTCAGAGGATAGTCTAGCACACAATACAGTTAGACTATGCTATGATAGCCAGGAGCCTAGAAAACTAGTTCGCAACAATGCAAATAAGGAACACAACGATCATTCAACCAGAAATGCAGCACAGTGACCTAATAGATCAAAGAATTGTGACAAAAAAATTCTTAGATCTAGAGACGATCAGTACAGGACTTTTAGATAAATAATACTTTGATCAGTTTGATGTACCAAGGAGATAATTTAGAGCAGACAAAATCAGCACAATAGGTAGGTACTAAAAAGGCACAGAGTAGAAGAAAGACTCACCTAATCGGTTGATTGAATAGAGGACCGCGATTTAGATAAGATAGTTAAAGTCAATCAAGATGTTTCCTGGTACGGCCACGTACGGCCAGCAGCTACAAATACAACGAAGTAAGCTGTCTTACGTTGAAGAGATGAGGATCACGATTACCAATAATATTTTTTTAACCGTATGACAGCACAGGATCCCAGTGAGTCACGGAGTCTGAATGCTGCCGCCCACGGCGCGCCTTCCTTACTATCTGTCGCTCCTAGTAGTAAATGTATCTTTATTCATCAAATTGAGATTTCAAGTGGAATGCTCACGATCTTTGGGTACACCATACTTTCAAAATAACAAAAACTAAGAATTTCAACACTTTTTCTACGATGGGGGTAAGGTACGCCATCCCTCAGCTTTAAAAATCTTTAGTTTTAAATGATATTTCACTCGTGTGTCTTGAAGATCTTCCACTGTACAGGTACCTGAAGCACTAAAGTTATCGACGTCATAGGAATGTTATTCGTCTCATCATATATGATCAAAGTATCAAAGGTCAGTCCCCGTAGTTGACCCACATTTAAATCTTATTCCATAATACCCCAATCAAAGCGGAAGTCCTTCAACAATAACGTCCTGACATGAATGAAGTCTAATGAGCTTTCTCCGAACCCCTTCAGAAAATATGGGTTAGGTAAACAGAATTAAGATATGTTGTTGATAGGACGCTAGATAAAAATATAAGTAAAATCTAGAAAAAAGAGGTCCTCCGTATAGCCTAAGCTTATAAAAATAAAACGCCACAGCCTATAAAATGTAACCACATTATAAGTGTTCCCAATTGAGGAGTTATTAACGCCGCGGCGCGCGGCGGCGGCGGCGGCGCACCGCTAATTTCTAACGACGAGAATCTATACAAACATACACTAACTGCATCGATGGGAAACCGATACGAACTAACCACAAAGAGGTACCAAATCATAAAGAGATATTACCTACTTTGAACTACATGTGAAGGTATATCAAGATATTCCGATATCTATAAATCAACTTTACTGTTTTTTTGTTGTGTATATCTATTTATAACAATAACGTTGACCGTTGGAGAGTTCAGGTATTAATTAGAAATATTAATCACTTGCGGCGTGTAACATTATTAAATACTTACTAAACTTTTAAATTAGGTACTTTAAAGGATCGTAAATTGACCGGAGACTTTAGGAGCTTTTAGGGTAGATGATAGTTCTTAAACACAAATAGAAATAATGATGATAATTACATTCAAAATTCAGCTGATGTGGACATTTTAGTAAGCAAAAGAAATTTTAATGTATTGCTTAATTAAGAAATAGACAAAGCAATACTTTAAAGTCGACGACCGCTGCCGCTTGAATACAGACAGCTAGGCGCCAAAACATGACATTGACAGCGAATGATTGATCTACTGATAAATGCCGAGATCCCATGAGCCCTGCAACAAACTAGTTTCGGTGAATGGTGTAGGTAACTGTAAGAAGCTGCATCGAAGCTTATCAATTAGGGAGTTTAGAAATAATGACGAGTAGCATTTAACTAACAAGTTAATGCGTATTAGGTATGAAAGCATTTCTATGCGATGATGCTCGTTAGGATTATGTTCAAAACGTACTTATAAAACATACCTACGTACAATAGATAAATAATTTATCAGAAAAATTTTGAATAAATATTCTCTGTACGCTTTACAACAAACAAGATACAGCATAGACTGATAAGACTAGATTTGAAATTAAAATCAAAGTAAACGTGTTGCAATTAACCATCAATCATCTTGATGGATAGCGAGCGAAGCAGGGTACGCAGACTGTAGCAGGACTGACGACCCCGATTCTCTTTAATTAGTAGGTTATACTCCCGTGCAATCGCAGGCTCGCTACATTGCTGCTAAGGATTACTTACATCTAAGGGCCAAGTAGGGTTACCTCAAGGCTTGCTACTCGGACCTCATTTCAATAAGTTATACATAATGAAAGATTAAGAAATGTTGCAGTCTATTTGATCACGAACCATGTTTAAAACGGACGTCAACTAAATTTGTGAAGTTACTTACTTTGAGTATCCACAAAATTACCTTAGCATAGAACGAAAACATGTATGTACTTGAGTCGCGTAACAAACTGAAATAGGACATTACATAAGTTCTCTACCGGGTCGTAAGTAGCCCAATAATTTGTGATTCTTTACAACAAACAAGAGATAAGAGCAGATTTGCGAGTGTTTGGTGAAGAGCGCGGGTCATATATTCTCGGATAAACTCCGCAAAGCGTTATCTCTTCACGCTCTCAAATATAGGTAGGTACGCGAATGACGAAACTGAGCCCATATTTTATCTTAGTTTTCTTGAATGTAGGTCAAGGCCATTTTATTTAAGAAAAGTTATTGAAATGATCTATGTATTTAGTGAGCAGGGAACAATGATGATAATCCCTTGCCACGAAGTTGGATCCCTCTCGTAATATAAATAGTCTTTTACGTAAGGGGCCCTGGACATACCTTTAGAACAGTTTTATTTTTTTTGTTTACTGTGTTGTCTAGGATCTACAACTCTACCGAAAAGACACCTTGTGGTTTATTTCACTTTTATTAGAGACACAAAGCTAGGGTTTCACATTTCCACGAAAAATCACGAGACCGGAAATGAATGCGCGCAGTGACTTCAGTCACAGTTAAAGTACTACTGATGTGTGACTGTGAACTACTTCCGACACGGATTTAATTTCTACGGATTCGTCTGAATTGAGTTCACAGCTATCGATTTAAAAACTACAATTCATTAACACTGTGGCGTCACTTCCGACGTCACCAATGACTGTTTTTTTCTAAAAGAGATAAGAGGGGTAAGTTTGCAAATGGAAGCTGAAACATAAGTATTAATATTAGATTAGGAAGTAGCACAAACCGCGAAGAAATTCCATCACGGAAACGTATGAGTGAAACTTACGCATATCTTTCAATGCTTTCAGCATGTTTCGTGCCATATCATTTCATAACCATCAGGCTATCCTGACATAAGGAGGGCATTTATCCACCACCAGGAAGCGGTGTTCGTTTCACTATGATCAAAGGGGCACTCAGATCGATGCACTCGCTTGGCATCAAGTGTTTGCTTTTGCTAGTCTAGATTGGGAAAGGTGTTCAAATGAGAACATAGACGAGACAAAGGCATGACAGGTAGGTATGTAGTGCAAGACAAAAATAGCTATAGGTAAGAAAACATTCATTTTGGACTCGTTAGCGATCGTTGTTTAAGAAAGGTTCAAAACTCTAAATCTAGTCCTTAAATAAATTTAATTAACTAAATTTAATAAATTCCTTATTATTTACACTGTTTTTCTGGTTCCATACCTCAAAAGGAAAAAGGGACCCTTATAGGATCACTTTGTTGTCCGTCTGTCTGTCTATGAACCTCCTTTTTCAGGAGAGAGAAATTATCGAGTTAAATAAACATTAAATACTCAAATCAGCAGCCTCTTGAAGCCGTGATACAAATTAAACTTCTAAGTCAACGCAGTCAAAAGTTACAAGTGTTTATGCCCGCATATTCTGAAATTTCCAAGAGAATCACATGCACACAAAAACCTATAGGGTACTTCCGTTAACCTAGATTGACAAGAATCGATGTGGTATAATTATACTGAACCCTCGGTCCGACTCGCATTTGACGTTTTATTTAAATTTTGCGGGACAAATACCTATCCTTCGGAAATAATTTTTTAAAGGACGATGGTCCTACTTTAAATTTGCAAAAAAATCATCCGATCGGACTACAGTTCCCGGAGTAATCGACAAACATACATAAACAAACACAGCCCAACATAGAACCTCCTCCCTTTGTTGAAGTCGGTTAATAAAATCACTAAATAACAACACTGAAGTGTTAATAGAGCATCACAAGTTGTATCACAGGGCCTAGATACCGACGAGAGAGATGGGACAATCTACAAAGTAAACACATTAATTGATGCGCTCACTTGAAGCTCATGCGAAAAGAGGGCAGAACTGTAAACTACCGATGGTAAATATAGATAGAACATGGGCCAAAACAATTTCAATCAAGGAAAATAATCATGACACTAAAGGGATTCGATTAAAATATGGAAATTTATCATAACATATTTACTTACATGTATTGTTAAAAATGTTAAATGGATAGAGAAGACACGATTTTCAGTAGTGACAAATTATTATGATGATAAGTAAGCATTGCGAAATAATAGGTATGAATATTACGTTATCGCCAAACAAATGTTAGAATTAGAATTTCTTGTCTGAAATCAAGACTGTGTAAACGTAACAACTATTTATCTAACTTCAACAAACATTTGCCTCTTCATGTAATAGTTCTCTTGGCAACACAATCATTAGGAATTATTATTCAGTTAAGACTTTATATCTAGTAATTTTATTACATAGCCAGTAAACCTTCGGTTATGTTTTAATAGATATCTACTGGACAATCCACACAGCAGTTATATTAAAGAACAGCATTGGCAAATAAGCGTGATTCCTGAAAATTTTTCTCGGAGACCTTTGTTTAGCCATTAAAAGATTAATCAAAATAAAGAAAAGTTATTAAAAATATATGAAGAGAAAAAAGAGTTATTACAAATATATGTGAGTGAACGAACGATGAAAATATAGACTACATTAATCTGATAGCGGAACTTGAATTTACCTACACATTGCAGTAACTATGTCAGCAACAGGCGCAGACGAAATACCATCTGTGCAGACAAAACCCAAACAATGTTTTGATACGAATATTTTAATAGCCTTACTAAATATGTAAAACTTCAAAGAAACTAAGATAGCAATCAAGATGCACGAGTAAATTGCAGGAACAGGTAATAAAGAAAATGAGACGAGACGGGAAAAACGATCCCTATTTTGTTGATAAGACACCGATTGTTATGTAACCAAATATAAAACACCACGAAACTAATGAAGTGATATTATTCTCTTTGAATGAAACCACGATTGGGCGTGCGTACCAACAATATAACAAATACGTACATAATAGTTCGGAGAGCAAAATCGAAGCGAATTCCTGACCTCCATCTAGTTCTGTGGAAACAGGCGTGAAATTACATTTGTTTGTACACAAGCCATTAAAATCTATGAAGGCACAAGAAACTACCAAAGGCCCTGTAATTTCAAGCTCCTAAAAGTTTATAGTTGCTGACAATTGTGTTTGTAGCGACACTTACGACCGGTTGTTAGTCATAACGACTGCCAATAAAGTGCAGTACAATAGGGAATTAGTTTGCAATGCAAAAAGTGCAGGGGCCAATGTCAACCACTCTGTCAGCACGGCGATGCTAATTTATATTGCTGAGACGTTACGAAACGATAAATCACTAGGAACAGATAAATCGCGAAAAGCTTAAGGAAAGCTTTGTCGGAAATACAAAATTAATCTGCGATGTAGAAAAGTGAACGATTCTTACAGTTTACCCTGCACTTTTACTTCTACGTCTCATGCATTATGTAGATACCTAGTGCCTTTACGATTATGTAGTTGTTAGTAAATCTTTGCTGTAAAATGGTACTAGAACAGCAGTTCTCGGTGGTAGGGTTTCGTTAGGGGCTTATTCGTTTGTGACAGGCGTACAACTTGCAACAAAGCATCTTTTTGAAATCTCAAAATGATAATTTGAATGTTTCGAAAACACAAAAACCTTTTACACTGGTTTTAAGTTTTACGGGACAAAATCGGGAATAATTTTAATTTATATGGGACCATCTCGGGACTATTCTCTATACAATAGTGAAAGAATTTTCGAAATCGGTCCACAATTGACGGGTAAAGCGACGAACATCCATAAAAAACATATATAGCCGAACGTAGAACCTCCTTTTTTCAAAGTCGGTTTAAAAGATCGTTGCGGCTATTAATTTATATTTAAACAATATTAAGTAGATAACTAACCTAAATCTAGGATCAGCATCAAAGGGCACATTAATAATCCTATTAAATTTATAGATGCACGTAAACCACTAGCGTATAATAACAATGTTTTTGAGAATAACGGTGGTCTTAGAGGAGGAATTAATCATAGTGTTCCGGTACTTGATCCCGCCGCGCGCGCACCTACTCAAGTAGGTAGGTACACTCGGGAACAAGGATCGTTAGACATAATAAATTGTTCAATAAACGGATAAACCTGTCTACATGTGAATACTGCATACTGTGAGTTTAAAATCCGAAATATTAATATGAGAGGCTAAGGAATCTTTCACTAGATTGTGAATTTGTTATTAGGAATCACATCAGAAATAAAATGTGATTGGCTTGCACGAATATAAATTGAATCGAAAAGATATTCCTATTATTATCGGAATAATGTTAAACGTATAAAATCTATGGTTATTCAATTAAATAAAATTTGACAAATTCAACTAATATTATAAAGGCGAAAGTTTGTGCCATTGTTGTGAAGATGTTTAGCCAAAGACAGCGAAAAAGTACTGAATGGATCGCGCTGAAATTTTGCACACAAAGATCTGGACCTGGAATAACATACTTTTTATTCCAAAAAGCGCGTGCAAAGCCGCAGGCTGAAGCTAGTTATAAATAAAATGTTTATCTTCAGTATTATAAATGCTAACGCTGACCTGATGCTGAATTGCAAATTATTTTAGAGAAAAAAAAATTAAGAATAGCATAGAGCATAGAACTTTAAACGACTCTAGCATAGTGCTTAATTTTCAATTGATTGTTCCTTGTATAGGATACCACAACGATCGAGAACATTGTTCATCTGCCATTATAACATTAGAGCAAATTATGGTTAAAGCAAAAATTGCACGCATCTTTTTCGCACGACCTTTATTGCGATAATATTTTAATGCAGAACGAATAGGAAATTGTTATTAGGTCTATTTAATAGCAAAATCATCTCTTTATGTTCCGCGCCGTCAAACGTTTACGCTGGTTAGCGCATTCCATCTACTCTTGTCAACAGGTTATCATTATCGTATTTTACTAAAATGAGCATAAAATACTTAGGTACGTTTTGATATTTTAACTACGTAAGTACCTAAATGAAAAATCAGACGATACACATTTTGCAAATTTAGGTTTATGAATCGGTTTAGTGTACGAAAACCAAAGCTCATAAATTTAATAAATTGCTTCTTGTACCTAATCATGATTCAAGAGTTATGTATCACAAAAACAAGAAAAACATTGTTATTTCAAGTGACAAAGAGTGCAGAAGTCAAGAAGGGTAATTCCAACAACTACAGAGCAGTATAGATCACAATAAAGGCGACGTGAGGATTCCCACACGCTTGAATTTAGCCGCGGACGTGATACGAGATTGCGCAAAATCAGCCTTCAGTTCCTCCTGCGATAAGGGACCACTGACCAACATTTAACCCTGGCACTATTATGGACAAATAATCAGCGCAAAGTTGAACCATTTGCGGCAGGAAGAGGATGGCCGAAGTGAGGACTGCGAGGGACAACGTGGCTCGATGTTTCATTGTTTACAGAACAAGGGAATTTTATTGTTAAATGTATTGTTGCGCGCGAATTTAGAGCTTATCTCAGATTCGTTTTTTTTTTATATCGATGAGGAATCGATGGTTTTAGATATGTTACCTCAAACTCAGGAGAAGTTTATTAAATTAAAACCGAAAACGAAAATTTCAGGAAATTAACATTATTCTCGATTCTCTCATAAAATATACATTTAGCACGACTTCTAGGTCTAAAAACTCTAGGACTAAAAAAACCATAACACAAAAATATAGACCCAAAAAAATTCATACGATACCAAATGAATCGATATCCAGTCACACTATCCAACACATAATTTTCATTTACCATGCCACAGGATTATCAGCTGGTGTGGGATGTATCGCGCCGGGTGCGCTCTGACCACTACGCTCTGACCACTGGCTGGCACTCTCGTCGAGTGACTGGCCCTCTGAGTGACTGCACCGACCACCACTCGCTGGCACTCTCGAGGAGTGACTGACTGGTACAGTACAACTGCTCACGCGGTTAGCGCGCACAGAACTGAAGTCGCGAGCTTTGCGGCCGGCCGTTACAATTACATTGTTTGATCAACGGCTAATGAGCTTCATGTAAAGCTGTCTCTCCACTTGAGATCCGATGTGCGAAGATTCCTCCTGCATCTTTTTAACCGACTTCGAAAAAAAGAGGAGGTTCCTTGTTCGGCTGTATGTATATTTTTTGTGTTATGCGCCGATTTCTCCGTCATTTATGGAGCGATTTGGAGTTGTATAGAGGATGATCCCGAAGTGCTCCCATAAAAATTATACTCCCGAGGGATTAGTAACTATCCCGCAAAATAAAAAACGGCTTAAAAGTTACGGTTTGGAGTCGGTTGTAGTTTCAAAACAATCAAATTATTTGGAGTAAACTTTTCTAGTTTAAGGTTTGTCTGTTTGTATTATTTCGTATGTAATATAAATTACGTATTGTAAAATAAGCATACCAATTAGCTATCTAATAAATATAATAGGAAGTACATCACATATAGGTACCAAGTTTGTTTAAATTTCGTGGCTCGAAGCTCGCACGCACATCTTTGATTGAAACGCGACTTTAGGTTGCTTATCTCTAGGCATGGTTTTCAGGGAATTTTAAGCAAACGAGGAAAACTTAGATACAAGAGTGGGATTGATCGTTGTACATGACAGAAAGTACCAAATTTAAATGGTGAATAACATGACAACGAAAAGAGTTAGACCCATACTTTTGGAGGATTTGTAGAATAAATTATGAACTTTCATACAACATGCAAAGAAAGTACACCCTCAATAAACCAGTTTTAAAGTTACAGATCAAAAATAAAAAACGTTTTTTTTGTCAGTTTTTCAAAAAAAAAAATTTTTACAACGCTTATGTACCGAAATTGTATTTTTTATTTATTTTCTTAGCTAGGTAGACTATCTAGCTTTCGAATGAGACTACTTCGAATAAAATACACCGTTTACTCAAAAAGGAACGAAGGAAAAACCAGATGAAGAAGTTTTCATTAAAAAAATAATTAAATTGGCTTTGTTTTCGAGATACGAGACAAACTCGTAGCTAACATATAATTTTTTTCCCATTTTTTTCGATAAAAATTTGTTGTGTATCCGCACATGTCGTTCGATCAAGGTCCGACAATACACATTGCATAATGTATACAGTAATCATCTAGTACCCATAACACAAGCTCTGCTTATCTTGGGGCCACGATGGTCAATACGATTTTATATTATTGGATTAGTTACATTACAGCGAACATAGCATTAAAACAGATCTTCAATTTAAAAATATATAGCTAGTATACACCTGTCGACGTCAGCCTTAAAACCATTCGTAAGGATCTAGAAAGAAAATATAATATGTATTGGTAGAGGCGAATGACTTATTTTCATTTGCCCATAGTTTTAACTTTAACTACCCAAAATTAGACAGTGAAATCGAAAGTATTTAATTAATATCTATCTATGTAGTGTATTGTATTAATTATATCAGTTATCTAGTACCCTTAACACAAGCTCTGCTTAGCTTGGGGCTAGATAATGCTGTGTGAATTGTCCAGCATTATTTATTATTATTATTATTAAATATATACATATTATTACCAAGCGCAAAACCTCTGCAAATTACAAATGATGTAGTCTGGCTTCCTCGATACAGGCTCAGCCTAGTGAAGAAGTCGACGAAAATCACTGCTGAAAGTCGCTCAGCAAATTATGTACATATTTACCCATAAAATGTGTTTTAGATTAAGTCCATCGGTTCTGATTTGTATTATTTGCTGCAATAAATATTTTTTACTTTACTTACTTTATTAAATACAATAAAATGCATAAGGCTCGTAGGTATTTAGGAGAAGGTACTGAAACGATAACTTAACTATGTCTACTGTGGTGGGTACCTACCACTGTTACTGTATGTTATCAAAATCCTGTCACTAGACAAATAAATTAGATAGTTACCGTGAGTTACGGCTACACGACCGAGACCGAGCGCCGCGACGGCCCATCGTGCCTCGGCGCAGCACCGGCCGTCAGCCATTGACGCCCCACTGATAATTAAATGCCTTCATTTACATAAACATATGAATTGTGGCCCGTGCCCGTATCGACAATGTTTTGACTATCTCATTTTTGGTACGATTTTCGGAGGAATCTTGATATTCATAGTACTTTTGGAATTGGCGTAGGTATTTATATTCGCCAATTCCAAAGGCATCGTGTAGACCAAATACAATCAGACCCATCGAATATAGGACAAGAACAGTAAAGGTAGACGTGATTGTAACGTTTTCTTTTTTCTAGAGGATTAGATACAACGCCTCTATCATAACTAAACATAATGACAGTACCATGTCAATATATTTATGAAAACTGGTTGTACACTCATAAGTCAGTTCCCTAAAAATAGCGATAAACATAACTTGTACCTGAAATAAACATAAGCTCGCTTTGCCCACAACTAGGCTACACAAAATTGATGTATCTTTTATGGGGCAATGTATACGCTTCTACAACAAAACTCCTAGTAAATTGCAAAAATTATTATCAGTAAATCAATTTAAACAAATTGTCAAAACCATGCTGTGCAAAAAGGCTTACTATAAAATATCAGATTATCTAGAGGATGAGAAAGCTTGGGAAGGGTTTTGCTTTAACTCGAAAAATAACAACTAACAGACTAAAGGTTTCTTCATCGCTTCTTTACTTTAGTATACATACCGAAGCGACAGAAATAAAAAAATATCACTTTATTTCCGTGTCAGTGTTTAGTTTTATAATTTGACCTTTTCTAAGTGTACCTACATTTATTGTATTTATGGAAATAAAGAGTTTTTGATTTTGATTTTATCCTGCGGACAACTACGCAAATCCCGTACAAAAATGAGACGTCACGATACTATCGTCAACTGGACTCGGGGCTCAGGACACAGATTAAACCAAAGATATAAAACCTTTCATAGATAATTCCAAATCTAGAAAACGGTTAAAACAGGGAATTTCGCAAATTTTATTGGTACAGGGGATTTCAAAATGAAATTGCGTGTTACAAAATGTAGGCATCATCACAAATAGACTCCTAGAATTGTTCCTTCGTTATGTCATCAAATTATACAAATCTTTATTCTTTGCAAATGAAGCCTATTAGGTAAATAATTTGCTAGTCAGCCAGTGTCTCGATATGGAGATTTTGTTATTTTGTAGGTACGTACTACCAACCTACTTGATGAATGTTGAAGGTAACCAGTGATACAGACATTTATACCACCCATTGAGTTTAACGCATGGGATCTGTTCACGCAATAAAATTTATTGACGCTCTACATTTTTCTTTCAAACTTACTCTGGTGTTTTTATTTATAACAACAAATAAAATATAGAAGTAGGATAAAGTGGAAGACGGCTATTAAAGGGCCTCACAAGTACAAGATATGACTTTTACCAACACATGCTACTCATATGTAGATACCATTAAACAACCGAATTAAATAACCGAATTCTAAGTGCTGGAAAGTATTGCCACCACTGCTCCGTGCATGTGAGGTCTGATCATAAAATTGTATATCCTTCTACCGATAACTTACTTTATTTTTTCCTTACTGCAGCTTATCCCAAAATAACGACAATACCGGATAAAAAATAGGGTCCAAGAGTAGTGGGTAAGTAATAGGGTGTTACCTCACATCACATCACAAGCCTACGACAGATTTATTAAGATTCTTTACGATTTCCATTGAAACCAGCAATTAGCCTGACAAGAGATTGATGGGGCTCACAATACCGGCTTCCATTTTAGTGTTTCAAATGCCTCACTTGCCCAAACATGGGAAGTGGACAAGGCTGTGTGGGAGTCGCTTTGGTAATGTTTTTGGAAAAGGCTGATTTGTCAATTTCAAATTGGAGCTTTGTCTAGGTTTAACGAGTTTATTCATTGCTTATCAATGAGTTATTGTAATTGCGATCGTCATCAATGGCCCATAAGCATGGACATCGACGATGTAAATCATCATAAGATACAAAAGGCCAGAAAAAACCTGCACCAAGAGCAAATGATAGATGGCATCATAATAAACCACTAAATCAACCATGGCGTGCTCCTAAAACAAGCCCCATAAAATAAAGCAGGCGTTAAAATACCTCAGATCACATAAATTGGGTTATCAACGAACGAATTTTCGTCTAGATGAAAAACAGTGGGTTCACAATTGGGTCAGCCGTAAGGAGGCTGCAAACACAGATTAGATACCGAGCTCAAACAGGCTGTGCACACAGGCGCGTGCGCGCCGCCGTCAGAGACGTGATCAACAGCGTAATTAGCTTTCTTGTTACTGCTCAAATTAATTAAGAATTCTATGCCTTATATTGAGTAGTGACGTCTTGGTAGCGAGCCCTCAGGTCAGGGAAATACAGGTTTTTTACTGATTTAACTGCTGACAAATTTCTGAACTCTACCTCTGCTAGCAGAGGTAGAGTTCAGAAATTGGTCAGCAGTAGAGGGAAGAGACTTCAAATTCATCCTTGCACAAGTCCATACAACGTTCTAGCTAATTATCAACGACGATTAAAGATGCTAACAGAAAAAAAACCACCAAGAAGTAGGTACAAGCGAAGCTCTAGACCGAAAAGAAACCTCCAGAAAATAGACATACGATTAAAACCACAGCAGAACTCAGAATAAAGAAACCAATAATTTGGCGTGTTTTAAAAAACTGTAAAACGACTTTAAATTTTTCTAGTGGCGACAACTAGTTAAAATTTGATTCTAATTTAGTTTGATAAGTGATAAGATAACACATGGATGAAACGACGAATGAAAGAAGGTTGTTTTTGTAGGCAGACAAGAGTCTACGCCCGTTGCCACGGAAACCATCAGTTTCTAGTGATTGTGAAAATTATCATGTGATGATTTTTTTACGGCGCACATCATCAAGTCCTCGAGAGACAAACTTTTATGGGACCACTTAAAAAGCAATCTTTATACAACAACGAAAGAATCATCAAAATCTAGTATGAATTGGCGAAGATATCACCAAAATTGTTGTAGTCGTGATTTTTCAAAAGTATTATGTTGTTTTTAAACTTTACGGGATAAATACAAATCCCTTGGGAATAACAATTCGGGATCATTTTCTATACAATAGTGAAAGAATCAGTAAAATCGGTTAACCACAGGCGGATACAAGAATAAAAAAAAAAAATTGAAGTCGTTAAAAAAGACCAATGAAGGAAATGAAAGCATTTATAGAGAAATATGGATTATAATTCACCGTAAGTTGGTATCACTAAGTCTTATAGTCTTAGCATAGAACAAGTTATTTAACCCCCACATTCCTGCAAAGCCTCCATAGAAACAAGCCTTATCAAGCACGCTGGTAATCCTGAGACAAGAGAATTGAATGCGTAAGCGCCGAAATATGCGAAAATATGATAACGTTTGTTTATAACATTTTACTGCACAGCTTGAGCTTGTATTAGGCAAGAATTTGGGAGATTTGAGCCGGAAAAATCTGGTGTAAACTAAATCATTCTAGTTCACATTTTAATATCCTTTAAAAACACACACCTAAGTTCAGATTTCACTCACTGAAAATAGGGGAAACTTAAGAAGCTTTAAATTTTTGGAAAGAGTAATTCTGGCAGAACAGTCGTTGTTGTCGAAATAAGCATGAAATAGGGATGAAGTCATGGTAAGTACCTACTTCAGCGGGTGCAAGTAAACAACTCATGCAAGGCATCATTCAACTCAGAAGGTCACTAGCCGACCCTAATTAGTTTCTATGATAGATTGTGATAAATCTTTTATCAGTAGGTAAGAGAACCGCGGAATGTTAAACACTAGCAAATTTATATAGTTTTATCAAACAAATGGTAAGCAGAGGTGAATGACTTTCTATTTTTTTCATAACTAAGAGCAGGAGACACTTTTCTTAGGAGACATTCGTATTGCCGATACAAGAATTAATTGTTTAATTAGTGTAAGAGGTTGTTTGTTTAGTATGACCGATATAGTTGAATAAATAAATTGAATCGAAAAGAGCAACTTGATTCACGGAAGTCACTTTGCCAAAGGAAGACCACTACGATTTTCAGTTTTGATAATAGTAAAGAAAGAAGTATGTAATACAGTGTCTCTCCTGGACTATGGTGACTAAATTCAGAAGCACCTGTGTACACAGGTAGCACTGAAATGCGATCGATTAATACGCACCCGATATTACAAAATGAATTTGGAATGCGTAGGTGTGCAGCTAGCTTATTGGTCAGAAGTACCTATCGGTAGGAGACAGACATACTAAAGTTGGTAGTTCTTTGAAAGATAATCGAAAAATTAGCATCGACGTTGTCGGTTGAATTTAACGTAATACATTTTGTATGAAACGTTCTGTTAAAAACGTCAATTAAAATGTAATTGCCCGATTTTATTTATGTAGAACACTTACCCTAAGTTTTATCCTCGGTTGCGACGGATAACACCCCCGTCAACCCTTGCGATTTAACACAAATTAAATAGCTAAATAATGCTTGACCATTCACACAGCATTAGCCCCAAGCTAAGCATAATATGCGGTATGGGTCTAGATAACTAATATAGGTACTTAATACAATACACTACATAGATAGATATTTTTATTAAACATAGAATACATCCAGAACACCCGGAACAAATATCTGCAAATCGTACAAACATTTGTCCTGAGGCTAAAAAAAAGGAACATAAAATCACAGCGAAGATCAAGATCATCGGAACGGAACAAAGACCATCCTGCTGTTCATTTCTTTGCGTTCTCTGAACTGCCAAACAATAAGCTAGTCTATCAAACAATAATCGCTAAATTATCAGAACTTTACGACCAGACCAGATCAGATTGTCTTTAAACACAATGATCTCATAACCCAGCACATGTTCAACATTGGTAGTGGGTCGGATCGGTACAAGTGTATAAATAAATGATTAAAAGTAAACAATTATGTCTCGCATAATAAAGTAATGGCGGGATTGACCAAATGAGGCATGAATATGGTACAATAATTTTCAGTCATGAAAACCACTCGACAAAGAAGGAAATTAAGTTTAATAAATAAAAAAATTCGTGATATATTCAGCGACAGTAGGTACACCTTATGTCGATGCTAATAAGACTAATAACCAAGCAGTGCCCAGCTTTTGGCTATGCAATGAAAGATTTCAGATTTAAATAACTTTTTTTCTCTATGCTTACAAAATAAGCAAAGTCAAGCTCGAGTAGGTACTATGTATATTAAAAACTAACAAAGAAATTAAGGTTAACTGGTCACGAGAGCAGCCAGATGACATAAAAGGGCCTGATAGATAACAAAGATGGATAGACGCCTAATTTTAGCTAAGCAAACGTTTGGATAGTAAGGGCCATAAGGATAAGGATTCGTTTAAACAAAAGCCGCGTGAACGAAGAAAAGCGTGTAAGGTATAATTATACGCTAGAAGCCCGTCAGGCAGTATTCAGGTAGCAATGCTAAATTCAGGCTCCAATCCAAAGATAATTAATTATATAATGTTGGACCATTCACTCAGCATTATCTAGCCCTAAGCTAAGCAGACCTTGTGTTATGGGTACTAGCACGTACTAGGTAACTGATATACTTAATACAATACACTACATAGATAGATATTTTTTATTATACATAGAAAACATCTAGAACACCCTGAACAAACATAAGAAGTAAAAAGTTCTCAATTTATCTGTCGTTTATGTTAACCAGGAATTTCTCTTACACAATGTCGATTTTAATGATTATTTTTAGTTGATACCCCTATCTATTTTTTCAGGGTTGGACTCATAGATATTAATTTGGCCTAGATAGCGTCTAGCGTACCTATAGCTATTGGGGTCGAAAGTCGGTTGTTAAAATCGGTTTGTTTAACGTGAAAATGGTTTTTAAGTAGGATTACAAGCAAATCTAGGAGGGAAACAGCTAGTGGTAGTTTGGCGCCTGTCACTGTCATCTAGTCAAACAGATGATGGCTTGTTCAACGAATCGCAAGGAGCGGCCTCGCCTCTGTCGGCTTTGCATGCACCGAGCCAGAGTCAATATTTTCGCTTATTTTGCCCCACTTGTCTAGATTTAGACGTTACATTTTATCTGTGTACTAAATATGTAGGAATGACTATTGCACAATGCTCTAGCTAGGGGATGTTAACTGTTGGACCAAACTAGCCAGAAAGATTACAGGTTACTAGCTTGCTCTGCTTCTGGCTGAGCAAAAAAGTGCTCAGTAGAGTTTTTCTGACTAAGCCCTATTTGCCTTCGGCGTTAATTTTCAATATTAATTAGGATTTGGAAAGTGAAAGAAAAAAACTAACCCTAATATTGAGACGCGAGCTAAAGCGTCAGTCAAGTTTTAAAAGAAACGGGAGACGCAATAGTACCTAGTGAGTATCTTTACACGAACCATTGGGCACGCTTTTGGTCCCGTATTTATCTCAGACATTATAAAACCTACAAGACTTGCAATTTTGCATGTCTAGTTAGATTATATATTCCAAATGCATTAGAAGGTATATTGGGCATGGTTTAAATTCCGAAGTTGCAAAAAGAACGAGCTAAGTTTCAAAAAAGTTTCCCAACAAGAAGTTCCCACACTTTAAAAAGCTCTAAGCAGTAAGTACAATATAGTACCGACCGCATGAGATCATCAGCTTCTTACTGCATCCACATGTGTTGCTTGTGCGATTCATAATTAAACAAATATTGTATCTTGTCTCTTTACATTACACAAATTACATAATGTTACTGAGGAACAAGTTGACAATGTAAATTGCCAAGTGAAACTCTAAAATTCTGTTTGAATAGACGAAAAGGTCGGGCAAAATTGCACAGTGGTAGAGAGCCATGAGAGTAAGAGACCGAAAATTATCTGATTATTATTTTCCACGGCAGTACGATCGACAAACGGCTGGGCCTCAATCAGCTCATAAACGTTCACAGCTGAACAGAGGCCTCCCCCAACGACGCCACATATAGCGGTTCTGAGCCACCTCCACCTCCATCCATCTACCCCTGCGACCGCTACAATGTCGTCGGTTCATCCCAGCAGTGTTGGACGGATGTTGGGATGCTATCCCATAGTTTAATTAGCATCAATGTTTGTGTCAGCGCTAGTCCGGTCCAGGTGGAGCCCTCGTCTTTAATTAATTATAAAATCATTGATTAAATTTTTCAGCCCTTTGCCAATGGTATCACAAAGTTTCGACAAGTTGATGATAATAAATCCGCATCAGCGGCGCGGGTGAGCCTATGACCGCATAGCAATAGAAGCCCAAGGCTATAGATAACACTATTACAGTAATGGCCAGTTAATTGCTTCAGATAACTGCAATACAATTCTGCTATCTTAATGTGCGCATAATTGATTCAATATTGCGGGATTCTGGGAACGGGCGCCTTTTGAAAATTCTAAAGGGATAGGAGATTAACAGTGGCGCCTTGTTCAAAGCATTGTGGAGACAATAACGGATCTCTACTCTAATCTAATACGTTCAGAAGTCTGACCCCTGAATTTAACTAGGTTGTTAGACAATTATTATTTTAATTTCTAAGAAATCTAATTATATCGCAAAAATTCTCTACTTCGACGGGACTTGAACCCGCGTCCTCCCCTTATTATTTAATTATTATTTAATTGAAGCATGGATAGCTATTAGTTCATAATTATCATCACAATGAAATGTAGAACCTACTTCATTCATCATTAATGATGATATAAAGATGATGATTCATCATCATTCATCAGAAAAGTACCTTCCTGCAAATATTTTTAGCTGTACCTAGGTAGGTTCAGCTACCTACGTACGATTATCATACTAACTTGCATCTGCATAAATACCGATATCCACCAAAGCTGAGCGGAGTAGTGTTTGAAAATAACCAATATGTCAAAACAGCGACACATGACTACCACGACACGTATTCGAAACCCTTGGTGGTTATTACACAGCATCTGTGTGCTATGGTGGATCCGAGCCCCAAGAATAACATAGATGCACTATTACGATGTAAGTGGTAGGTGCAATTGCGTATAAACTGGGATTACATATCCACGCTACAATTGAAGTTAATTTGACTCGTATACATTTTGTTTACATTGTCATTTACTGCTTTTGAAACGGTGGTACAGTTGCAAATAGAGGCACTTGTGATTATTAACTAGCAAATAAAATAAAATAGGAGGAAGAAATCTGGAGAAGTATCTACCTATCTAAAATTGGTTTCTGAGTGATATTAACTTAGGGCTGTTTGTTTGCAACATTGCAAAATTGGCACGGGATTGGTGATCGAGGCATTAGACATTTTCAACAAACTTTGAGAAAAGGATGAGTTTCTATGTTCGGCTGTATGTACTTATGTTTTAATATGTATGTTTGTCTATTTCTCCGTCATTTATGAACCAATTTCATGATACAGTTGTCTAAAGGATGGTCCCGTGTGGTCATCCCATAAAAAAAATCATTTTATTCCCGAGAGATGCAACGCCGCGAGGACCAAAGGGATTTGAAGTCGGTTTTTAGTTTTTTCAACAGAATTAAATTATGATAAGTAGGAAGCAGGAGAAATAGGTATGCCATTTTATTAGTGGGCCTTCCGTCCGGGAGAGCGAGCTTATTTAGTGTATAAACAACAAATTTACGGTTTTCGGATTGTCCCTTTATTTGTGCTTTATGACCTTGCTTCTTGCCAAATTTCATGATTCTAGGTCTACAGGAAGTACCCTATAAGTATTGTGTGCATGTTATTCCGTTGGAAATTTCAAGATATTCGGACATAAACGGCTGTAACTTTTGTTTGCGTTGACTTAGAAGTTTTATTTATATCGAGGCTAAGAGGTTACGGACTTGAGTAGGTATTTGATGTTAATTTCAATTCTATACCTACACGCGTTTCTGATAAAAGAGGGTTGATAGACGGACAGACAGACAGATGACCAACAAATACTATAAGGGTTCCTTTTTCCTTTTCGAGGTACAGAACCCTTAAAACCTTTGACGCAACTTGGAAGATGCGGAGAAGTACCAAACCAAAGGCACCTGCCGCCTGTTTGCTGTATACCTAGGTGTAGCAAAACGTAGCTACAAACGATTGCAATACTACTCATATCTATTCCACGATTCCGATCCACTCGAGACAAATAAAAACGTGACAGCGTTGCAATGCAACCGTACCTTATCCCTACAACGCCTGCAATCAGAGATTATACAATGAAGGATACACCCCCGCGGAAGGTCACCTGTGCCCACTTGTTATCGCGAACACAATTTACCACTTGCGGGAGAAAAATAGCATCGTTAGGGAACATTCTGTTCCGCTACTTTGTACGTTGCTATCCGTATTTTTATAGGCACTTGTTGTTAAAGGTATACCTACACAGTTGGAAGTCAATTTACACATGCTGATCATGTTATAGGTACTTATAAGGCGCTCAGTTATAAAAGATGGTTGACGCCCAATACCGGGACAAATATTTGCATTATTAATTTATTTCCGGCGTAGGTACCTAATCGAACTCTATCCTTCTATCTACTCTACCCATAGATCCAAGTAAAATTCGGGAGATTGGGAATCTGATTTCTCTAAAATGGAAGGCTCAAATTAGGTGCAATTAGGTCCACCCACCTCAGCCATAGTCGTACCAGCGCCGCGCGCCGTCGGCGTTCGTGTTTCACGTACTTGCTACGACGTAATTTTTTTTGTGTTTACTTTTGTGATTTATTAGCAAAGCTCTCGTGTTCGTTCATTGGTGTACAAATAGCTCCAGACCAAAAAACAAAGCTTATGGCAACACTTTTCACTCGTACAACAAAACTGTATAAATACAACAAAAAAAACTCCTTTTAGACACTACCCGAATTATACTGAGATCGATAACTCTACCATTTGTTTGGGTGTATCTACACCAAAACTAGGATATTTTCTTGTACGTACAAGAAAATAGTAGGGGTTAAAGTATGAAATTGCCGTTTTATTGTAATAGGTAGGTACTTCGAATTGACATAGAAACTTCATGGTTTGTGATTTTTGAGCGAAAGTTTTTCACATTCATGGTACCTATGAGATTCTTCTTTTAAAACATGTGCAACATTCGATTACCGACTTTCAGTTGTTTTTAGGGTTCCGTACCTCAAAAGCAAAAAAGGAACCCTTTTAGGATATGTTGTCCGTCTGTTGGTCTGTCCGTCTGTCAACCCTCTTTTCTCAGGAACGCGTGGACGTATCGAGGTGAAATTAAAGTCATATACTCAAGTCCGCAACCTCATGAAGCCGTGATATAAATTAAACTTCTAAGTCAACGCACTCAAAGTTACAGCCGTTTATATCCGAATATTTTGGAATTTTCAAGGGAATCACGTGCACACAAAACCTATAGGGTACTTCCCGCTGACGTAGAATCATAAAATTTGGCAAGAAACATGGTCTTATAGCACAAATAAAGGAAAAAATCCTAGAACCATAAACTTGTAGTTTGGAACTGAATTCAATATGAGTTTTGGTGGTTCGTTAATATCTTTTATTTTGTGCTAATTCATTAATGATTTCCCACATTCTTTTAGGATTATCATAACTTTCGTGAAACATTTTAAAATAATATTGTTTTTCTGTTCTTTTATCATAGACCTGGTCTTTCTCAGTACTTACTTCATGTTGACCTAGAATCATGATATTTGGCAAGAAACAAGGTCTTACAATTAAACGGAACCCTTAGTGCGCGAGTCCGACTCGCACTTGACGTTTTATTTGTGCCGAGCCGAGTCGAATAAATAATTTAACAATTCTTCTTGATTCATTAGATAGGTACCAAAGTACTGAGGACATCCTTTAGGAAGAAGTTTATCTTTATTTATCAAGGGTAGGCAAGCCCAGATCAAGATTGGCAAGTCCGAAAGGTGCTCATCTAATTCGTCCCCCCTTCCAGACTAGCCCATCACATCAAGAGACACAGAAAACTGGGCAAAAGGCGTAGGCCTTAGCCCTGCAGTGAAACAATGCGGGCTAAAAATAAATAAATAGGTAACAGCTACATCATCCATCACTTTAGCACGATGCACTTTGCAACACGAACTGATTGAATAGTCGCCACGTTCAGGCCTAGACCTAAATGCACATCCGATCGGCTAATGGAGATGGAACGGAGCGAAGGTGATCCGGGCTCCAGGACCGAGCTCATCTCGAGGTCGGGATCTAAGAGGGTGGGTGGCAAATGAACATTTGATTTGTGAGTTATTGCGATTGAGGGTTAGGATTGTTATAGAGGATATTTATTATACAGTAGGTAAATTCAAACGATATTTGTAGACAGTAGGTTAATTCAATGTAAATTCAATTGCTTTAAGGTTCCGACTTAGAATTTGCACACCCGATCTCTTCCCGCGGGTGTCGTAAGAGGCGACTAAGGGATATCCACCGGGGGTGGGCAGCAGCGCCCCCAGCAGAACAATTCTACTATCAATCTGGAATCCCCAACCCGAATGCGCAGCGTGGGGACTGTGGGCATTACCCATGGAATAAAAGCCAATAAGGCGCATATCAGGGGGAGGTCTGCGTCCAGCAGTGGATTATATAGACCGTTGAGGTGAAGTGAGGTAAATTCAAACGATATCGAACGATTAGTAAAAACTATATCATGAGCCGGAAACAGACTTCACCCACTGCATACCCTGGAAATGGAAAGGTATTTCCCCAGTTTTCCATACGCTTTCCTAAATCATTCCTATCCATTTAAGATTACAGTGGCCCAAAAAAGTACTGGATCCGAAATCAGAAATCAATTACCTATAGCGTTTATTTTTATTAGGCTTACAAAGTAAGTTCCTAGACAAGTCAATATTTAAACTACAAATTGTTAACAAATAGAAAATAAAGTCTTAATTGTTTTTCTCTTCACTTCAGGATCCAGATGTGCCACTACTACAATAGTAGTAATAGTAATGTAATACTACAAGATTTTTTTTAACACCTTTATGGCGCAAAACGCAGATGGCCACCAGCGCCGCTGCGGGTCGCACCGCAGAGACTGGGCAGTGAATGTCATAAACGCAGATGGCCACCAGCGCCGCTGCGGGTCGCACCGCAGAGACTGGGCAGTGAATGTCATAAACGCAGATGGCCACCAGCGCCGCTGCGGGTCGCACCGCAGAGACTGGGCAGTGAATGTCATAAACGGTTCCCTAATGAACCCCGTCTTGCGGTCTAAGGTTACCTGGGTACATTTTAAAATGCTAACACACTCAACTGTGACTACGCGTGATTATCCCGATCTGAACCTACGGCCCTCCCAGGTTTCCAGAAATAGCGGCGTGTTGGCGTGAGAACGGTATCTGATGAGAGATACAGTAAGCAGCTGGTCAGCTGGTCACGCAACTGGTTACATCATGCATTCTTCGCTTAAAGGTAACAATCAAGGTCAAAGCTTATAGGACAAATAATTGGTACTGTAAGGGATAAGGATAAAGCTAGGAATTCGGTTCTGAGTGGGGAAAAGCCCTAGGCAGTTTAAGGGCGCGTTCCCACTGTGCCGCGACGACTGAAATTCGTGAAGTTTAAAGCATCGTGGCTTGTATATTTAAATGGAGGTGTTCACATATAGAATCACACGATTAGACGTTTTTTGTTGTGACGATAGATTGTCGTTATATTGGGAACAGGAAGTACGACAGTCGTAAAGCGATAAAAAACGTCAAGATTCATATTGTGTCGTTGTTGTGATGTGCAAACGACAAGGCAACTGCAGGGCACCGTTGAATGTCGTCAATGGGAGCAACTAGATACGATAGTCGTTCAACGATGAAAAATCGCGACGGCACAATGACGACAAACAGTTGTTATTATGGGAACAGCTAGAGACGATAGTCGTCCAACGATAATTTACGGTTACCCCATAGTGGGAACGCGCCCGCGGCGGCGGGTCTCGCCACATCTGGCGACGCGGAATCGCAAGCTTAGGTTAGATCGAAAAAGCTTTATGCGGGTATGTACGAGCCGGGGCGATGCAAACAGTGGCTGATTCACACATTTTTAAGGTATAGGCTGTAAAGTTTTTTCCGCCCTTGCCTCTACAATTGTCATGTCCTAGATTATTTTTATAATCCAAAATTTCGTTGAAATTGCACGAGAAATAGTTTTTGAGTATATTTATGAGCTAATCAAAGCTCAATCTTAAACGATTAATAAGGCGGTAATGTGCGCTACTTACACAATGATGTAACTACGAGTACATTCGGTAAACGTTAATAAAAATCTTTATTGCGCTTACAAAGAGTTAAAAATAATTATCTCAGTCAAGTTATAAAAGTTCGTTACAATACCTTTTTGAGCGATCTCTTGTTGGCAAAATCATCGATGATGTCGTCGCAAGTAATCTTGTTCATCAATTCCGACTCTATGCGCAAAAGAGCAAAAGCGATTAATTTTTAAAGTAAGAGGGAAAAGTCATTGGCAAAATATGTTGCAGAATTATATCTGTAACACATCAGAAAACCGTCATGCACAAATCGTTTTGACTTCTCTGAGGTAGCAAAAAAAAGTGGTCCCCAAATTTGCCGCCCCAAGCTCAAGCCTACTCAGCCTGCTGGTAAATCCGCTACCTACTGGATGCAAGTGACGTCATTTACGACCTAACTACGCCGCGTTAATGAATACCTATATCAAACCAGCAGTATAAGGATATCATTTTATAGTATAGTAACCTCATAAATGTAACAGATACTTAGGTAAACTAATGCACACTGTCAGTTTAGATACAAATATGATTTCTTGTTTCTTTCTAGAATAGGAAAATGAGAAACTGTGGATTGCAATGGCAGCTTGCAAATTTTGCTAGAATGGAAGTTATCTAGATATTTTAAGTCAAGCAATTTAAAACCAAAGCGAAGCAAGCTAACTTTTACTTATTTAGCAAGAAACGCGAAACAAATGGATCTAGTGAAATAGAAAGCGACAACACAGGACTATAAAGGACGAAGAAAAAACAACTCTAAGACTAAAGGAACAAAGTGTAGGATTGGTTGAAAGAAGACACAAAAACCTGGGTTCACAGACTTTAATAGGTCAATTACAAATGAAATGTTTAATTCGAAACGTACTTACAATAACGTACTTCTAAAAAGATCATTGAATACTTTGACTTATTATAAAGAGACCGGATTATATGCAATTGCATATTTAGCCCATTTCTATCGGTTATTGCATATTTAGCCTTATATTTTATGATGATGCATATTTTTGCTATATCTGGAATATTTCTGGGTAGGATAGATTTTGTTAGGATATACACTAGTGTGAAAAATCGTGTAAAGGATAAGAATAAAAATTCCAGTGTTGAGGTTAGAAATTTTTATTCCTAAACTTCACACCAGTGTGACAGACTGTGTGAAGGTTAGTCGGTCGAATGATGAATCGTAATGATGAAAATGAACAAATGAAATCTTACATTAATTTCATGTCGAAGTAACTGAAAGCTGGCTCTTTTGTTTTTCGTATACTGGAGGCCTACTTCATTACGAAATTTCGGTTCGAAGGAAAACTGAAATTTCGTACGAAGTTGAATTGCCTTTTCGTTTTAGAATAATGAAAGTAATTTTCATTATATTTGACACTAAAATTTCGGTCATTGGAATGGTTTTTTTATAAAATGAAAGTTAGTCATCAAATTTTACCAAAACGGCGCTTTCGTAAGTAAGCGAGTAGTTGCGTTTGTATGCAGTGGCGGATTTGCCGTAAGGCCCAGTAGGCCCGGGCCTAGGGCGGCCAGATATTAAGGGCGGCAAATCGTGCCAAAAAAAAGGAAGATTTATAAAAAAATATTTTCAAACGTTACTTTCTACCACAATGGTTTTCTATCGAGCCAAACCTTAGCGCTTAGCGGCCGCCCGCATTCTACGCATTCTACCAACCTTCTAGCCGTTAAAATAGCCAACCAACCTTCGAAGGAGTTTCGAAAGTTGTGGCAAATTCAAAATTAAAACCGGAGCGCGCGAAATCGGTTTTTCTTTGTAAGGCTTATTTTGTAAAAAGTTTGTATGGAAACGTGTTCTTTTTGGTTCTTTAGTGAAACGATAGGCTATCTAAATATAAAATAAAACGTACACTGGACAAAAAAACTGTAAGAATGAATTTTCATGATTTTTTTAAAAATGTTCGAAATTCAAAAATTTCACCTGAAAATTTGAATTTTTTGAAAAGTTTTGTTTTACCTTATTACTTACGTTACGCACCTTCAGTATGTTTACATGCTATTTTGTAGGAAATTTTATGGAGAATCCAAATATCTATAGATGTTATGGGGTATTCCTAGATAATAATCAAGAAAATAGCGAAATAATGCGCCGCGACCCATTTCCATAACGTTAATTCATGAATTATGTAATTCTAGTTGTTCAGGCAACACCTAAATGAATGACTGACAGTGACTTTCGCTCAGCTGTGACGGATAATAGGTGACAACTGTCAGACGTCACGCACGGAGCCGTCGAACGGACACTAGCCCCTCTCGCCCTACGAGAGACACCATCTTTATATATAAAATTGCATTGTAACAAGCCGCGGTCAACCTAAATCAAAGTCCTGTATTTTTACGATTAATTTATTACATTTGGAGTCAGATAGCACAAAACCGTATTTCAATTCAATCACCTTCCCACGATAAGGAACATGGTGACCACGACGTGATCAAAATTTGCACACGCCATCTTGGAATTTTTGAGAACAAAGGAATTTTACAACGCAAAAACCAAGCAAGCAGCAGCCGTGAGACGAGAGGGACTAGTCACCCACCACGATACAGGAATCATAAAACAGGACAGGAAGGAAGGCCGCCGCCGGATCGACAGCAATAAATAAGACGCAATTCTGCCACGACATCGCAGCTCATTGCCGCCACCGCAGCTCAGCCTCGTACCAGAGAAGTGTCCACTCTTTCCTACCCATAACCTTCTTCTTTGTCTGTTTAGCTTGCCAATTCTGCATTCGTGCACCAATATTTTGCATCCTCAGTGAAAGGCTTGACCCGCGCAGCCAATTTTCTGCCACACAAGCACATGTTAGAATAATTTTATTTGCATACCACTGCAACATCTTCAATTATTTTAAGTCTACGAGCATTTATTTGCAAGTAATAAGGAGAAATAAACATTTTAAATTGCACCCCAAAATAGCCAATCTTAGAATCAAAGGTGCACATTCCTATCCACATGCATAACCTTTACATTAGTGTGTGGCCCTTTTTGCACCAAGCCTCATTCAGCATCACACAGTGCTAGCCCTTAACCACACCAGGTTATTTAACCTTAATTTTTCCTTCTTTATTTTAACACTTGGCTTTCTTTGCATTCCAGCTTATGCTATAGAAGCGCAGAATCACTGCACACACCCAGCCATCGATTGTTAGCAGCAGGCACCTCGCAGTAGCGTCCAGAGAGAGGAGCATAAGCCGGATCCAATTCAATCTACGTATCGTTACCTTTATACCTTTTTTATTGGTTCTTATTCTTCTCTTTAATAATGGAGCCTAAATCGCCAGGTTTAACAATAACCATCCCATCTCCGTCAGCAGGAGCTTTGAAAGACCTTATCACAAAACGTAGCTCTGTCAAAGGTCGTATCACTAAGTTCAAAAACTTTTTAAATTCCATTATAACTGCCGAAGCAGTTAATGCAACTGACATGTGTGTCTTAGCTCAGCGCTATGAGAGATTTCGAGACTTATCTTTCAACTTTGATGATCTTCAATCTCAAATAGAACTAATAAATGAGTCTAGTTTAGAAGCAGAATTAGACATCCGTGAAACATTTGAACTCGAGTTCTCAACTTTAATTGCTCAGTGCAAGATGTTCATTGAGAAAAATCAGTCTCAAAATGACCAAAATTTTGCTAAATGTGACTGTAGCCATGCAGGTCAGAATAATGTAAGCTTTAAACTACCTGTGATTAAAATTACCCCCTTTGATGGATCATGCTTTAAATGGCTCGAATTTAGAGATACATTCACTTCCCTTATTCACTACAACCAAAAAATAGAACCAATACACAAATTTCACTACCTCAACTCATATCTTGAGAAGGAGGCTTCTAGTGTCATCAGCAACTTGGAAGTCAGTGCTATAAATTATGAGGAGGCTTGGCGTCTTCTGTGTGAGAGGTACAACAATGAAAAACAATTAATTAATAACCACTTGAATTCTTTGTTGAACTTGCAGTCTGTACCTCGAGACTCAGCTAAGGATCTTAGAGCCTTAATAGATCATGTCTCCAAAAACTTGCGCGCTCTTAACACATTAGGAGAACCAACCCAACATTGGGATACATTGATTATTCATCTGGTTTCGGCCAAACTTGATCCTGCAACTAACTTCAAGTGGGAGGAACACAAAGTTTCATTCAGCAGGACCCCATCTCTACAGGAATTCTTCCAGTTCTTGAAATCACGATCCAATATACTAGAGACCATTCGAAGCAATAAAGTTGATAGACAAAGCACTCAAGTGCAATCACAGAGATCTAATACCAAATCTTTTGCAGTTTCAGTCGGCAACATGCCCGCCTGCGTTCTGTGCAAGGGAAACCATCGTATATATGACTGCTCGGAGTTATTGGGAAAAAACGTTGCAGAGAGGATTGAGGAAGTCGTCAAGCTCAAGCTTTGTCTCAACTGCCTACGCAAAGGACACTCATCACCACAGTGCAGGTTGGGTCCTTGCAATAAATGCAAAGGGAAGCACAATACTCTCTTGCATAGGGAATCTTCTCAGGCTGTAAATATATCAAGTGTGCAATGTGATGTAGCCGATATAGAAACGAACCAGGTAGATGATAGCAGTGATGATGACTCAGATAACTTAGTCAGTATGTCGATCTCTAGCAACAATAGTGTACTACTCTCAACCGCCTTGGTTGATTTATACAACCCAGCAACAAACAAGCACTTAACTGTTAGGGCATTACTTGACAGTGCAAGCCAATGTTCGCTTATAACCAATAGATTAAAATCCAAATTGCAATTAGATCCTCAAGCGACACACGTCGATATTGTGGGAGTAGGCAACATCGCGTCCAATGTCATAGAGCGATGCATTGTACATTTAAAATCAAAAACCAGTAAATTTAGGTCTCAACTATCTTGTCTGGTACTGCCAGAAATTTCAGGTAATCTACCCAGTAAAACATTTGATATCTCTCAGATTAAATTACCTCAGAACATTAAGTTGGCAGACCCTTCTTTCAACCATGCTGCACCAGTGGATTTGTTACTAGGTGCAGACATTTTTTGGCAATTACTTGAAAATGATCAAATTCATCTTGGCCACAATCAACCCGCACTACGCAAATCCAAACTAGGATGGGTATTGGCAGGCCCAATTTTCCTCAATAATAAATCATCTAAATTCATACATTGCCACCATATTAGGACCACACAGTCCGACGATACTTTAGAGCAAATCAACCAGAACATCATTAAGTTTTGGGAACTAGAGAAAATCCCTGAACATAATCAAATACAAACAGATGAAGATATCATCTGTGAAACACATTTTGTCAAAACCACTAGCAGAAATGAACTAGGTAGATTTTCAGTTAGGCTACCTCTAATTACAGAGCCTGATTGTCTAGGAGACTCTATGAGGTTAGCCAAGAGGCAATTTATAGCAACAGAAAAGCGTTTAAATAAAAACGCAGAGCTTAAAGAACTGTATGTCAAATTCATAAACGAATATTCTGACTTAGGTCACTTGTCAGAGATAAGTTCTGTACCAAGCCCATCATATTTTATTCCACATCATGCTGTACTCAAGCCCAACAGTGAATCAACAGCCCTGAGAGTTGTTTTTAATGGTAACGCAAAATCCAGTTCATCTTATTCCATTAATGACTTGCAGATGGCAGGGCCACATATCCAAGACAACTTGTTTAATATTTTACTAAGATTCAGGCAGTACACCTATGTTATGTCAGGAGATGTAGAGAAAATGTACAGGCAGGTAGAAATGCAGGATGATCACCGTAACCTACAGATAATTATGTGGCGAGAAAACAGCACAGATCAACTAAAATTTTTAAGATTGAACACAATTACCTATGGATATACTAGCTCTAGTTTTTTAAGCACACGATGCTTATGGCAGCTTGGGGAGGAATGTCACGATCCTAGAATAAAGGAAATCATTCAGAAAGACTTCCTGGTTGATGACCTCTTAACCGGAAGCAACGATTCCAATGAATTATTGTATATTAAACAAGAGGTAGAAAATGCATTAAGAGTAGGCTGCTTTAATTTGCGCAAATACCGCTCTAACTTACCCTCTATACTTATAAATAAAAATGAAGACAAGCAAAGCAATCTAACTATAAGTTCATCCTCTCATACATTAGGTGTAGGATGGAATCCCAACACAGATGTAATCCATTTTCCATGCCACTATAAAAATAGAACCGAAGTTCCAACAAAACGAACAATATTATCTGATTCATGTAAAATATTTGATCCTTTCGGCTTATTAAGCTTAATAACAATTACACCTAAACTTCTAATACAAAAATTATGGCTTGAAAAAATTGACTGGGACGTACCAGTTCCTGATCAAATAAAACATCAGTGGAATAATTTTGCAACAAATTTAAAACAAATTCACTCATTAAGCATTCCTAGGCATGTATTATGTAGGTCACCCGTTCATGCAGAGCTACATATCTTTTGTGACGCCTCGCTCAGCGCAATGGCCTCCACGGTGTACGTAAAATCCGTAGACGAGCAAAGTAACATCACAGTTCGACTTTTGTGTGCCAAGGCAAGAGTAGCTTCAGTAAAGCCAACCACCATCCCTCGTTTGGAACTGTCTGCATGCCTACTTGGCGCTCAGCTTGCGGACGCCGTATGTCGCGCTTCGCGATGTGTCATTGAACGCAAGACTTTCTGGACAGACTCCACTATCGCCTTATCTTGGCTGGGCATGAGATATGACAAATTAAAAACATTTGTAGCGAACAGAGTCAGCGCTACTTTAGAACTTACAGAACAAAGTGAATGGCGTCATGTTCCCACCGATCAGAACCCAGCAGACCTGGCCACTCGAGGTCTGGATGCTAGTAAAGTCAAAGATTGTAATTTATGGTGGAACGGACCAGTATTTTTGCGAGAGCCTGAATCTACATGGCCCTCAGCACTCACAAGTAAAAGTACATTATCAGTAGATCACTTACCTGAAATAAAAGTGAATGTTAGTACATGCGATGAGGTAGGTACAAAGTCAACTTTGATCGATTTTGATAGATATTCTAGTCTTTGTTTCTTGCAACGCACCTTTGCGTACATACTTAGATTTATAAAAAATTGTAGAGACAAATCTAACAAACACACTGGTATTTTACAGCCTGAAGAACTCAACAATTCTCTCAAGTGTCTAGTAAAATTGTCACAAGAGGAATCCTTTCCAAAGGAGTTGAAAATTCTTCTCTCTCACAAACCACTCAACTCAAAGAGTCATATTGTGTCATTGAGCCCTTTTTTAGAAAATAATACTAATATAATTAGAGTAGGTGGGCGGTTGGAAAATTCTATCTACCCATACAACAAACGACATCCCATGCTTATCCATGCAAAACATAAATTAGCCAAATTATTATTTCAACAGGAACATCTCCGACTTCTTCACGCTGGTCCTCAACTTCTATTGTCCTCGATTAGAGAGTCAATTTGGCCCATCGCTGGCAGAGATCTTGCCCGCACTACAGCTAGGCAGTGTGTAGTATGTAGGAAAGTCAACGGAAACACGTCTTCTCCCATAATGGGAATGTTACCAAAGCAAAGAATAAATCCTGGATTCGCATTCGATGCTACAGGCCTGGACATGGCAGGTCCATATCTCATCACAGATAGAAAAGGTAGAGGCTGCAAGATAAGCAAATGTTATTTGTGCATTTTTGTTTGTTTTAGATACAAATGTGTCCATCTGGAGGCAGTCAGTGAATTGTCCAAGGATGCCTTTATCTTGTCATTTCGTCGTTTTATTTCTCGCAGAGGACGCCCTTCTGAAATTTTCTGCGACAATGGACGCAATTTTGTTGCCGCTTCGAAAGAAATTGGTGAATTTCTCTCTTCTCATGCTGATGATATTACGAGCTTCTCTTCCGGCGAGAGTATAAAATTTAATTTTCAGCCGGCTTATGCTCCTCACTTCGGAGGTCTATGGGAATCAGCAGTAAAATCAGCTAAAAGTGTGGCAAAACGTATTTTTAGTAATACTCACCTAACTTTCGAAGAATTAGCAACACTTTTCAGTCAAATAGAAGCTGTCCTCAACAGTAGACCTATTTGTCCCTTATCCTCCTCACCTAATGACCTTAATCCCTTAACACCCGGACACTTTCTAATAGGTAGGTCACTAATGTCGCTTCCATCGCCAGATCTGCATGATGTAAATAGCAACAGGCTGAACCGGTTCCAGCGGCTAGAGCAGCTAAGACAGCACTTTTGGAGACGCTGGCAAACTGAATACTTAGCAGAGCTTCAGGAGAAGCACAAATGGCGCACTCAGAGCAAACCCATGCAAGAAGGAGACTTGGTGCTGTTGAAAGAAGAAAATACACAACCGATGCAGTGGAGGCTGGGGCGTATTATTTCCATTTTTCAGGGAAAGGATGGTGTGGCGCGCGTAGCGGATGTCAAAACCACCACGGGTACCTATCGAAGAGGTATTAAGTACCTCAGCCCTCTTCTGGATCCTACGGAAGACGAAGTGGAACCTAAGGCTACCAAGGCCCCGGAGCATGTTCAGGCAACACCTAAATGAATGACTGACAGTGACTTTCGCTCAGCTGTGACGGATAATAGGTGACAACTGTCAGACGTCACGCACGGAGCCGTCGAACGGACACTAGCCCCTCTCGCCCTACGAGAGACACCATCTTTATATATAAAATTGCATTGTAACAAGCCGCGGTCAACCTAAATCAAAGTCCTGTATTTTTACGATTAATTTATTACATTTGGAGTCAGATAGCACAAAACCGTATTTCAATTCAATCACCTTCCCACGATAAGGAACACTAGTCTATAATGATGGGTGCTGAAAAAGGGGCGGCACATGGCCTGGGGCCTAGAGCGGCTAGAACTGCAAATCCGCCATTGTTTGTATGTAACTATGTATGTAACTATGTATGTAACTATGCAGCCGTACATGGAACATTTGATACTCTACCTGATTGTAAACGTCTACGAGAATTCAAACCACACTAATCAATCACATTACACTAATCACACTAATATTATAAATGCGAAAGTTTGGCTGGATGTTTGTTACCTCTTCAGGCCAAAACTACTGAAATGATCAGACTGAAATTTTACATACAGGTAAGTCTTATTTTGGAATCAAACATGGAGTTCCCATGGGATAGAAATCACCTTTAAACGTTTATAGAAACAACGCGTGCGAAGCCGCGGGCAGAAACTAGTGTTATTATAATTGTGAATTTACTGTCAATGTCTTATTATTAATAATAATAAATAGATAAATAATGCTGGACAATTCACACAGCATTATCTAGCCCCAAGGTAAGCAGAGCTTGTGTTATGGGTACTAGATATCTGATATACTTAATACAATACACTACATAGATAGATATTTTTTTATTATACATAAAAAACATCCGGAACATTTGTCCCGAGACGGGAATCGAACCCGCAACCTCCTGCGTCGCAGACGGACCTTTGCCCGCTGCGCCACAGAGGTCGTTATTAATTGTATTTATGTGATTTTGAATTTAAGTCTGCTATTCTTTAATTATTCAATGTTGCATATTTTAAAACTTTTCTTAAATTTCATGCATGCATATTTAGAGCTTTTTATGTTGCATATAATCCGGTCTCTACCTATTGCGTCAGGAAGAACTCCAGGAAAGAATTTTCCAGAAAAAAAGATTAAATACATCGATTGATATGGATATGGTATGAGCATAAATAAGAACACTATAAGTAGGCGTAAAGACGCGCATGGTTCTTGACACTTTAGTGCAATATCACATGGCATAGCATCAAAACATCACCAGAAACGTCACGGCACTTTTAATTCATCATACTTGCACGTAGTTGTAACGGTAAACAAAATGCGTTACCTTAATAATTGATTTCGACCACCTCCTGCACTTGCGCGTTCCTCCCATCTTCCGGCTCTGTCTCCGGATTGGGGCGTAGCACGTTCATCTCATTCCCTTTGTATATATACGCTTTGAAGTTATCCACTTTCTTGCCATCTATGTACATGTAACTGAAGAAGCAAGTGTCGCAGAAGAAAGCTGGGTCGAAGGGGACGGTCTCGGTGTTGGTGACGATCCACTTGGCCGCGAACTCTGCGCACGTGCTGCAGTAGAGAGTCTGGTTCTGCGAGGCAGCGGTGTGGCACGGGTAGTTGGAGAGGTGCAGAGGATCTGCGTAGCTGAGGAGACGGACCTCGGAGAACTGGAACAGGTGCTCGCAGTCGCCTTGGTGGACGTACACCTGGAAAATAAACCCTTGTTACTATCTACTTTCAGTGAGGCATTCGGCTGTAATCTGTGTAACATATGTGTGTGTGACGTTGTTTTGGAGTATTTCATTTATTTCCGTAGGTATTACATAGGTCAGGATATACTTGATGTCGTTGTTTCATAAACTTAAATAGGATTATTACACAAGTTAATACTACAAATGGAAAAAAGGATAGTACGCGGAAAACCTTGTCGCAATGACCTTGCTTCTCACCAAATTTTATGATTTCAGGTAAACGGGAAATACCCTATAGGTTTTGGTCTATAGCAAAAATTGTTTTTTTTTTAGAATAAACTACAAATTCACGGTTTTAGGATTTTTTCCTTTGCTTGTACTATAATACCTTGCTTATTGCCAAATTTAATCATTCTACGTCAACGGGAAGTACCCAATAGGTTTTGTGTGCATGTGATTCCCTTGGAAATTTCAAAATATTCGGACATAAGGGGCTGTAACTTTTGAGTGCGTTGACTTAGAAGTTTTATTTATATCGTGGCTTCAAGAGGTTACAGACTTGAGTATTTGACGTTAATTTCACCTCGATACGTCGACGCGTTCATGAGAAAAGAGGGTTGACAGGCGGACAGACAGACAGACGGACAACAAAGTGATCCTATAAGGGTTATTATATATAGTTATTATATTTGAGGTACAGAACCCTAAAAATTTATTATAAAATTGTCACAATAATTGTCATAGTAATAAAAATAATATTGGACAATGCCCCTTGCATTGTCCAATCAGATATCAATAATAATAATTTCAATAGGTACATAATTCAGGATATTAGATGCATATCGATTTAGATTGTACGTCTTGAACAATATACATTTGAGAAGCTGCAAGCAGTCAGTCAGATGGATCGTAGAGATAAGATAAAAGATGGTAAACAAACATACCGGCAATTACATGTCTTTTTTTCCTCCTTGGCCTCGGAGAGGGTGTAGTAACTCTTTTTCATGAGTTTACCTTCAGTTTTCTTTTTTTAAAGAACATATTGTGTTCTTTTATTTTGTCACTCAGTTTGTTGTACATTTTATACACAAGTAACTTTGGAAACTTTGGTAAATCTACGTACCGGATGCCGAATTTTGCCACCATGGCGCATATTATAACTACATAATATGTGTTGCCGCCAGTGAAGGAAACAATCTATTTTTTTAAGTAAATAAGGCACTGCAGTACAATTATATGGAGCTATGTGTGTGTGGTGATTTGTTTTTTGAGTGATACATTTGTAAAATTTGGGAATGTAAATTGCGCTGGCGGTCGCCGCTGTCAAAACCATAGGAAGGATGATGTGTTTTTGGATTTGTCCGAATCTTATTGAATCTTTGGGACAAATGTTTGTACGACGTACAAATATTTGTTCCGAGTGTTCTGGTCGTTTCTATGTATAATAAGAAATATCTATCTATGTAATGTATTATATTATGTATATCAGTCATCCTAGTATCCATAACACAAGCTCTGCTTAGCTTGGGGCTAGATGATGCTGTGTGGATTGTCCAGTATTATTTATTATTATTATTATTATGAGTGAGAGCTGTATAAAAAGTTAAGAAAAACAACAATATGGCGGTTGATAACATATTGTTGTTTTTCTTATAGGCGCCATTTTTGATACACAATGTAAATTGCAGGAGTGGAGTTTTTTGTAGATTATCGATGAATTTTTTCTTTATTATACTTAACTATTACTGCTAAGTTCACTATGTGCACTCCATTAAATTAAAAGCTTGCGATGTAAACATGAAACCAGACGCAGAGCCATTCTACAAGAAGTTGAAGTTGAAATTGTAGGGGGTTTTAAATCGTCAGAAGAATAAGGTTGAGTCTTGATTTGCAACACTGATTCAGTTTAAATAATATTTAGGCGGCAGCCGAGGGAGATAAAAATTTTAATTACACTTACAAATACACTGTAGTAACTTAGTAAGATGTAAGTCATAAAAATAGATTAAGTAACAAGTCAACATTCTTGGACCAAGGAATACCTAAATGTAAATATTGAACATTGGTTGAGTTTAATATGTCAAAACAGAACAAGTTTTACACAGGAAATAATGATAATAATATTTATAACATGCGTTTCGTACAAAACCCGGGCGTATGTTGAAATTTAACATATATAACTATTTTTAAGATTTATGCTACGTACAACATAACGCAATAAATAATCTTATAAGTAATTATAACACCAAATATAAATAGGAATGTATGAATATTGTATAGTTACCTCCGGATAAGCCAGCCGCACCTGGATCTCTCCCAGCGTGGTGGCGCACATGTCCCGCACCTCGAAGTGGCCGATGCCGTGCTCCTCGGCGAAGGCACGCACCTCGCGCGTGAGGTCATTGCAGTTCGGCCGCGTGTCTATGTAGAACACGTTGTTTATGAACATGAAGTTCGACGGGAAGGAATCCTGGAAAGATGGAAATTAAACTGGTAACAACTTTAAAGGGTTAAAAACAACCAACGCTTCCTTTAGCTTGTCGTCGCCGTGGCGGCCGCGGCGACTCTCCAACTCGGGCCGTGGATGTTGGAAGAGTCGACTATGGGAACCTACCAGAGAAGGGGCAGCAGCTTCTTACCGTGCATCTTCACACCTCTGTAACGATCACCAATCCGCCTGCCGAGCCTAGTGATTAGGCAAAGCGCCCTCTTGCTTGGGGGAAGCACGGTCAGTGGCTAATGTGTGCTGGCTTGCGCTTGGCTTGACGGTAAGCGACTATAGACCCTAGTGGGGGCATGCTTGTCTAGAAAGATACCGAAAGCGGCTGGCGACCTGGCAGCATCACGTCGCAGTTGAACACGGAGCGACGACCGCTCACCTGTATGAGAGCAATGAACAGGAGTTACCTTAGAGTTAACAGGTGCGATTAGAGTAGGATGTTCGGACAGGTCGAGCCGCAGATCCAGATCGTTCCGGCACACGATGCGGTCGCGCAGCGCCGACAGCGGCTGGCGACCTAGCAGAATCACGTCGCAGTTGAACACGGAGTGACGACCGCGGAACTGGGGATTTATTATGAGAGCATTCGTTCATTAGTTGCTAAGCGTATGGAGCTGGGCTGTTCATGTCTGCCGCACGGATCCGTGGCCCAGGTGGGGCTCCAGGGGGTGGTCAACCGTGACCACAAGTGTGGGCACCGTGCAGACTATGGAAGCATGTCTAGAGGAACACCTATGATAAAGTTTGGGTCCAGCTGGCTCAGAATTAAGAATTGTAGGGGTAAGAGGTACCAGCGGGAGGCATTTGCCCAGTAGTGGGATACTAATGCTAATAAGGATCCGTAACGTTATAGCAATTTCAATAGAACTAGTAGGTATCCTAGTTTTTCTTTATGACATTATTAGAATGATATATCTTTTTAAATTATCCCAATCGGACCATTACGTACGAAGTTATGACTAAACTACTAGCGAAGTTCACTGAGTGACCGCCGCGGGCGTGTGTGACGTCACTCGCTCGGTCGCCGCCCTTTATTTGTAGGCAGAAATCAGTTTGTAGTGATTTACCACGAAACTATACGTTTAGGAAAAAAAAATGACTAAACCAAATAGACTCAGTTTTGAGAGACCCATCGAATAATAAATAAAACGTCAAGTGCGAGTCAGACTCGCCCACTAAGTGTTCCGTATAGTTGTAAGACCTTATTTCTTGCCAAATATTATGATTCTAGGTCAACATGAAGTACCCTGTATATTTTGGTCGAGGGCGAAAATCAAAACTTAATTTTTTTTAGTTAATAAACTACAAATTTACGGTTTTCAGATATTTTTATCGTTATTTGGGCTATATGACCTTGCTTCTTACCAAATTTAATGATTCTAGGTAAACGAGAAGTACCCTATAGGTTTTGGTCTATAGAAAGAATTAAAAGTTTTTTTTTTTTGGTGAATAAACTACAAATTTACGGTTTTAAGATTTTTTCCTTTTACTTGTGCTATAAGACCTTGCTTCTTGCCAAATTTTATGATTCTACGCTCATCTTTCGACTCGAAAAATATCACTGACGAGAGCTTCCATAATGTTTATCGAGATATTAGTTAAAATATTGCATTTTTTATTGAGTCAAAGAAAATAAAAGCGTGGACGGAGAATAGTAGTTGTTAAATTGTAATTACTTGCTGTCCATCGGTGGCGCCGGCGCGGCGTCGCAGGCCGGGCTTGGCGAAGGTGAAGGGACGAAACAGGCGCACCCGGAACAACATGTCGTGCCCGGGCTCCAGGTCCGGAGCCTGCTCCTCGGGCTCCGGCGGCTTCTCCTGGGAACACACACGCGTTCAATACGCGAAAATAATTTGTTGTCCAGCATTATTTATAATTGTGGTGCGCTACACGTATAACTGTGTGTGTGATGTCTAGAGTCATTTCATGAATGTAGGTACCTACGAGTATTGTGCGAGTGAGACAGTTGCAAAATAACTCTAACATTTTTATTTTTTATTTTCTTCTCACTTATGGTGAAATTAAACCTCTGTTTTGAAGATAAGAATTTCGATCAAACAAATAAAACATCAAACACCTATCGCATTCGCTGCCCAGCCGCCGCTACACATAGCTCCAGATGAGCGAGTGCGTCGAGGGCTGTGAAATTGTTAAGCCGTTGGTCCTGCACTTGACCTCTCACCGGTCGTGTCGATCTGCCGTCCTATCGTTGCCCTTGCCCACGTGCGTTGCTACCTGCGTTGCCCGCTGTGCTGAACGGGGCACCGCGCACCGGCCACGGCGCGGCGTTTATTTTTCTAATAGTATTTTGTTAAGACAGACATTTTTAAATTCGTAATATCTTTTGAATGGAATGTCCAAATTGAATAATTCAAAAAGTAATCTCCAGGTGTTGAAACAGTCTTAAATACGAAATGGTTTATTTGTACAAGGATTACTACAAAGGTCATATTTTGGCTTTTAAAACTTTTAAGGCTTTTAACTTTTAAAATTTAAAAAATAGTTATAGTGACATAATGGTAACGCGAGGTTTTTTGTAGATATTGATATGTTCTTTGATATTGTAGATCATTTGTTTGTTCTATCATCAATAGTTTCCGCAGCGCATGCGATGATAGACAATTTATGGCTAATTTTTTTACACCTTGGGTTACATTATTGAAGTTTTAGTAGTGATCCCTATTTTTTTCAAGTAATAAACATAGCCTATGTTACGCAGGGATAATGTAGCATTCTAACGGTGAACGAGAATTTTGGAAATCGGCCCAGTAGTTTTTGAGTTTATTAGTTACAAACATACAAAAATACAAATCTTTCCTCTTTATAATATTAGGATAGACAACATGAACTTAAGATAAGTAAGTGTTATTTGTACCTGGTTTTGTAGGGAGAGAAGCCTAACTCCCCTGTACTTCAACTTCCTTGAAAATAAGTTATTGATGTCTAATTTAATCCTGGTATTGAGCTTTTTCAGCGTTTCCAGTTTATTGTTGTCTGGTATCTTCACGTGCTCCTCGGCCCGCAGCGCCATGGCCGAGGAGAGGGAGCCCGTCGTCGGACGTGGAATTGACATTCGGATTTCATTTCCAGTTAACAGCAAGTCAGGGCTAGAATTAAAGTATAAGATAAGATTTTGAGACGAATCAGAAATGTATTTCTTTAGGCTTACAAAATAAGCTCATTGACAAAATACAAACGTAGTTGAGAAAAAATGTTACCTGCAAAAATCTTTCAGTTTTTCATACTCATCATCTGACACTCCAACAAAATCTTGTACAAGTTTATCTTGGAAATGTGGCAAATCAGCTCTGTTTTTGGGGATGCCAAATAAAGGAAAATCATGAAAGGCTTTTGGCAAATTTTCTGATATGATAGGTTCAGTAAGCATATCGTTATTTTGAGTGTACCATTCTGGGCCAGTTTGCTTGGAAAATATCTTCACATCCTCAGGCTTTACGCCGGGTTCTAGTTGGGGCCTCCTCATGATTATTGGTTCCTTTGGTTTTGTTTCCTTTGGCGAGGTAATGTTCAAGACATTAGTAAATGAACCGCTTGCAATCACAGTCTGGCCCGTGTTGGGTGGTAGTGCCTGTCTCTGTTGAAGGATTTCATTCACAGCCTGGCCTGTGTTGGGTGGTGGTGCCTGTCTGTGTTTCAGTAGTTCATTAATTTTTTCTGAGTGTTTTGGTAATAGCTGGTCTGTACTGTGCATTGGCAGTATCTTGCTGGGATTGGTCATTGATACCTCCACCTTTTGACCAGCCATTAGAAGTTGATTTCTCCTCTGTAAAATATTGATTTTCTTTCCTTCTTTCAGTTCTGTCTGCACAAGTACAGCACCGGCTGGTCTGATTATTGTAAGGTGTGTTGCAGGTCCCAATTGAATATCTTCAATAATCTTCACCTTTGAAGGTTTTTTATCTAGAAAAGCAGATGATTGCCATTGAAATGCTTAAGCAATTGGAAAATAAGTTTTTCAAATACTTTGCTGAATATAGGCAGTACTGATATTATAGGTAGACCACACAGCTGGCAGATCTCTGTAGAAACTTGTCACAATAAGAAACCAAAAGCCAAACACTGGTTCTACAGCGATCCGCCAGTCGTGTGGCCTACTTAGAGTCTAAAGTTAGTGGGGTCAGACCTACCTTATTGAAATAAGTTTACCAACAAATTTTTCAATTTAGCACTAAATATACCACTTATTAGTTTTATTTTATGGGTTTTCTCAACAGTTATGCAATAAAAACATGTGTACAATCCATGGAATTAGAGTAATAAAAATAACAATAATAAAACTGAGGCATCAACAGTCGCACGCATGCCACCCCTTAGCCGGAGGGATGAAAGCTTTTATAGGTAAGAATCCCTCACAGGTTAATTGTTTTTTTTTTACTGGAAGAGACATGTACGACAGAAATCTTGGTGTCTTCTCTTACTGCTAGTACTTCGTGTGATTAAACCTTTGTGAACCTACCTCTCATACCTACCTTTAAAAACCTTAAAAACTAGATAAACCAAAGCGATTTTCATACATATCAAAAATTAAATTAATTGTTTAGCTTTTATATAGATAAAACAATCATGATTTTTATCAACCTTGGTAGCAGTAGGTTAGGCTCCATCCAAGTCTATATCCAATCTTTTTCACTAATTTCATTAAGATCGACAGTTGTTTAATCGAGAAAAAGTAGCAGTCCAACGAGGTTTCGATACTCGGAGTAAATGCCCAGCAGCAAAACCAGAGTGTATGAGGAAATCCCACTGTTCACTATAGGTAAGGTGTGGTACCGGCGACACAGAAAACCAAGCGAAAACCGCTAATGCAGGAAACACATACCGACAGAACAGGCCCTTACTATCGCATATAATATAAATAGCCCGAGATAAGTAATATAAGAGTAACCGTGGGCATCATACCAACCTGAATCAGAAGCTGCATCGACTTCCATGTTGCTACTTTTACGAACTCCCTCAATAATTTCCTTTGAGCAATTTTGTACAATCACAAAACCTAAAACAGTTTCTTCTTCAACGCATAAATTGTAAGGAAATCAATAAACCGAAAATAGGCACCAAAACAATGCACAATTTTATTGTTTTGTTTGATGAATGACGTGACGTCTCAATCAAACAAAACAAATCACACAGATTAATTATTGACGGACGAGAATCTACGTCTCAATCTCAAAACTAAAAATAAATTAGGTTCAATTCTTCTTCTTTTATTTTTGGCTCTGCGCTCATGGCGGCTCCAAATTAGTGCCGTGAATTCACGGCACAAGTCGTGCCCTCGCTCTACATTCACGGGATGCTCTCAATCGTTCCTAAAACCTGCCGCGAAATGGACGTATCTATTATTATTTAACGTATGGACATACTTTTTTTTTATCCTTATAATGCAGGTTTTTGGCATCCTACAGTATATTTTCCGAATGGTAATGCTCTAAAAAAGAGCATTTCAGTATCATTGTTCCAAAAGTTTGCGCGCGACTCCATTTGGCGCAACGACTGCATACGTCCGTTTGCCTTTGTAGTCCGGAGTAAACAAACTGGCATGGCACGGCGCGGCGGGGGCCGTGAATGTAGATGTGTACGCGTGAACGCCGCGCGAAGGGGGCGCGAACCCTTTGTCGCGGGACAAAATACCGACACTGATCGGGGAACAGACCTGAATGCGCGTGAACCCCGCGACAACCGTCCACATTCACGTTCACGGCTGTTCACGGGGCTTCACGGCACTAATGTGGAGCCGCCACGGAAATGGGAGCCGCCATCAAAGTAATCATTTATTTGCCAGAATGTATGTACAAACGTTCTTAAAATTAAAATGTCAATTTACGATCTACCCAATAAGGTGTGCAAATTTTTTTTTACAATTTTAATAAATTACCTATGTCAAATTCATAAATGAGGTACAATAACAAAGAAACATGTTAGCTAATAGTATAACAAAGAAAAGTGGATCAATTTTTAAAATTCAAAAAGTCTTTTATACTATAGAAACAGTAACAGTTGTCTAATAACCATTGTTTCAAGCTCTAGCCGACATGGCAGGACGAATAATCTATTCTTATGCCTTGTATGTCTAGTCAAGACTTCCGCGTGTGTTTTAAAATGCTGAGGGTATTGCTTGACAAAGACACAGATATTCCTGATGTAGGTACCTACATGCAAGGTAACGGAAGGATCTTGAATCTCGGCAACAACAACGGCTTGCAACTACCCGTACTCCAAAGTTCACAGATAGCACGCATGGATTTTTTCTGTGCCAAAGGCTTTATCAAAGTCAACCGAGTTTCCCCACGTATTACAAATTTGTCTATTTTGTTACAGACTAGATCTATACTATGTGCCTTCCAGTTTAGATGTAGGTCTATAATAAATTATTATAGACCTACAAGTCAAAGTCTGTGAAATTCTTAGGTATTATTATTAATAATACCTAAGAATTTCACAGACTCGACTTCAGCTATAGGTATCTTGTCATAGTCTTTTTTTAGCTTCCTTAGGTATTATAAAATTATAAATAATAGCTAAGGTTGACGATACGACCTACATAAGACCATGGTGAACGGAACGACTTGTAGGTAATATTTATTAGACTGTTGCGGATGTTGAAAAAATAATTAGGGAAACGAACACAAAAAAATATTCGAGAAATCTGCCGTAGCTTGCCATAAACGTACACCTTAAACATAGAGCACTCTGTAACTGCTCTATGGCTAAGAACACTCGGGATAAAATTATCTAAGACCATCGATCAAGTATGCGGCCTCCCCCGTAGATACCTAGAACCTTACAAGAATGACACTCAAAAGTGTCCACGTTTTGTTTTGACGCAGACAGTTTGCGCAGAGCCTGTCAAGTTTTTTGCATGGGGAACAAGAGATTAGTGGAGTCGAATTTATTTTATTTTATTTTGTAAGTAGGTAGGAAGGTACTTACCTAAAAATAATTTATACACTGTTTATTTTTAGAAGGATTATAAAATCAACAGAATTCAGATAAAGATAACGAATCATTTATTGATACAACGATAAATTAGCGTCGCAAAAGTCAACAAACAAAAGGGTCATTTCGGACATACAATAATATAAATAAGTTAACAAAAGCTAGTGAAATAAACCTAAAATACAATGTGCTAAAATGGACCTCCATTTTTCCCAAGGGTAACTAAAAATTAAATACTAAGTTGATTATATCTAATACTTTTGGTAGTCTTTCTTTTATTAGAGAGTCCACGCAAATAAAATTGAGGGCGGGTCAGCTAGTTATTTTATAAACCTCAACCAGTTATTTTAAATGTCTTTTCATGAAGAAAAAATTATCACTTACAACTTACCACAAATAAATAAAAAAAAATTAGAAACAATAGCCGCTCCATTCATCAACTTAGAACAAAATAAATATTTTTACATAGGCAAACCCAACAATATTTAATGCTGATTTCTCAAGTATATAAGGCTCAATTGGCTCATATCACAATTCACAGGTAAAAATTACATTTAAACTAACTGAAAATAAGAATTTCCATCCTTTTTCTGTTGCTTGGTCGGTTGATTATTGCATTTTTTATACGAGCACTTGACCATGCCTTCTGTCCGAGAGCTAAAATGACACTAGGTAGTTGAAAAGGTATCCCATATTGCCAAATTTTATTTTATTTTATTTTTTTATTTTATTTTACAAATTTTCGGAAAACTTACAGCTATGTTTTTACAAAGGTCTTTGCTTAATATAACATGCATGATACATGCATGCTATGCTACTGAGGGCTAATTACAAGTTTCCACATATAGATACTAAAAACTTAAGTAAATATCAGTAGACGACGATAATCAGGAAAGTATATATTATGATGATAGGGAATGTTACTTAGCTAGAAACAAAAAGATAAAAAACACAAAAAGTTAAATTAAATTAGAAAGAGGTGATTAAATAACACAATCTATCCAGTACATAGGTAAAGAGGTGATTAAATAATACAATCTATCCAGTACATAATGCTAATTAGAAAATATTATCCTTAGTTAATCGCTGTCCAAAAAGAATTTATCATTTAGAAACCGCTTTAATTTACTCACTGATGTATTGAAGATATCAACATCAACATTTTCCTTTGTTAAAGAGTTAAAAGAATTACTTGCTCTTATAATAAATGCGTTCTGCCTGTAGTTCGTATTAACGCGCGGTACGTACAACGTATTCGGGTTTCTCAAAGCTCTGCTCGTGCGCAATCCCACTAGCTCTAGTAACTCAGGACAGTCCACTTTGCCATTCGCTATGTTGAAAAGGAATGCTAGGTCGGAAATGTTCCTTCTTTCATAGAGGGGTAAAAAGTGAAATTTACGACATCTCGTTATGTAGTCGGGAAGATAGATTTTGGCACGATATTGTAGATATCGTAAAAATCTTTTTTGAATACCTTCTAACCGTGAGCTATAGACATCGTAGCACGGGTTCCATACTTGACAGGCGTATTCCAAAAGACTGCGCACGAACGAACAATACAATATTTTAATTATCTTTATGTCCGAAAATTCAGCTGACATACGAAGAACGAAACCAAGCGCTCTGGATGCTCCTTTTATGATGTCTTCAATATGAGTATCAAAAAGTAATTTGCTATCAAAGGAGACACCTAAGTCTCGGGTGGTATCTACTCGTGAAAGAGGCGTGTCGAGTAGAGTATAGTCAAATTTGATAGTGTTGAATTTACGAGTAAAAGAGCAAACAAAGCACTTGGCGACATTAATACCTAGTTTATTTTGAGTACAATAGTCTTGAAATCTTGTCAGGTCGTCTTGCAAACGATATGCATCGGTGAGAGACTGTATTTTGTGAAGGATTTTCATGTCGTCAGCATAAAGTATTATTTTTGAGTGTAGGAAGCAGGACGAGATGTCGTTAATTGTTATAGCAAAAAGTAGAGGGCCTAATAAGGATCCCTGCGGGACTCCTGAAGGAATGCACATGGGTGATGAGGAATATCCGCTTAGAACAACTGTCTGGCATCTGTTAAAAACATAAGATGTGAACCACCTGAAGAGGTTGCCTCTAATACCTATTTGTTGGAGCTTTCTCAATAGGACTACGTGATCAATACGATCAAAGCACTTGGAATAGTCCGTGTATATAATGTCCACCTGCGATGGCTCGGCCATGTTCTTAGATAAGTACTCAGAACAGATGAGAAGATTTGATGTAGTAGACCTACCTCTCAAAAAACCATGTTGCTGCGGCATGAGGTCGTGTCGTAATGCGGAGTATACTTGGTTATATACTACCTTTTCAATGACTTTAGCAAACAGACATAGCTTAGAAATAGGTCTATAATTTTCTACAACGTCCTTGGGCCCTTTTTTGTGGATTGGAGTCACATAGGCTGATTTCCATATTTCCGGTACAACACCTTCTGTTAATGAGCGGCGGTACAGAATGGTAAGGGGACAAACTAAGCTTTCCGCACATTTAACTATAAAGATAGCAGGGATATTATCGGGTCCCGCGGATTTATTCAGGTCTAATGACTTAAAAAGGCGGTAAATCTCGTCTTCGCTAATCTCAACCGTACCGATATCCGCACAAGAAGAGGAAAGATGTTCCGAGATTTCATCGTCCGGTTGTACCGGGCTAGATGAGCCATGGAGAAAGGTGGAGTGGAAGTATTCCGCAAACATGTTACTGATTTCTTTACCTTGGTCCGAAGATCGCGCGCCGTACTGCATAACAGAAGGATAGGTATTCGAGTTATTCTTACTCTTAACGTAAGTCCAAAATGCGCGGGGACTACTCCTAATAAGATTTTCAATGTTATTTAAATAACTATTATACATCTCCTTCTCCATCGCCCGCGCTCTGTCTCTTAGAATAACAAAAGAATCCCAGTCATAGGAATTACCATAAGTTTTGAACTTTTTATGGTATTTAGCTTTTTCACGTAGTATTTTTATTAGGGGCCGTTTATACCAGAGTGGATATTTTCTAGAAGGAGCAACAATCTTCGATGGAATAAAAGTATCTCGTAAGGTGTAAATAGTTGTATACATACGACGTACAGCGTCATCTATACTACCAGTATTTAACTCGGTTACCCAATCGACCGCGTTAAGATTGGTACATATTTGATCGTAGTTACCATCCTGATAGATAAACTTGATGTACGATTGTGGCTGTATTGCATGTAGCTGTACGAAATCAATATCAGTTACTATTGCGGGGTGATGGGGGTCCTCGGGAACTAGGGGGAAATCGCAGGCGTGGACAGATACGTCACTATTGGAAAAAATAAGATCAAGAAGGCGGCCATGACTACTATTTATAAATGAATTGTATTGTAAAAGGCTGCATGTATTAATGGCGTCAATAAAATCAAATTGATGCGACCCTTGCAAATTACTTGGCGACAGGGAGATACCGTCATTACTTGGCGTCCATGTGATAAATGGCATGTTGAAATCGCCAAATATAATAAATTTATCGAGAGGATTTTCCAAGACAATGCCAGGCAATTTATCTGCAAATTTTGTTAATTGTACCTCCATTGAATTACCTAGATTCTCATTGCATACGTAGATAACGCAGATATGCATCTTATACGTGGAGCGCGGGTTACGAGTTCGAATAGTCAAAGTTACCCACAAATCCTCGGCGGATGACGACCATTCGTTCCGGCATTCGGCCGCGAGTTCACGGCGAACCGCTAACAAAACCCCACCGCCTTTCCCCTGCTTGGTAGCTTCGTAATTACGATCTCTTCTAAAAACTATGTACCGGTCATCAAATAATTCGTTATTTTTTACACCATTAATAAGCCACGATTCAGTAATGCAGATAACATCGTACGAATTTAAACAGATATTTCCATAGAAAGTAGCAGTTTTAGTACGTAAACCGCGTACGTTTTGATAATATACACTAATCATTGTTATAAGTGGTTCTTATTCTTTGTGTAGGCATATAACAGCAACAGCGCAAGTTATTAGAAGTAATTAGGTGAACGATTAGATTTTTTTTAAGATAGATCGAGAAAATTACAATAAAAAATAACAATAGGACATAAAAGCAATTAACAAGACAAAAGAAACAATAGCGAGTAGCGAGTCGACTTACCGAAATAGAGGGTAGCGGTAAGCGTGCGGCGGGATTACGCATAGCAAGTGCATAGAACAGACCAGTTAACGAGACAGCGTTAGTCAAACTTTCCAGGCGGATTTTTACACAGATGCAGTGTAACAAAAAATTAGTTGAGAGAATCAAGTGTAAACATAAGCAGTTAACTACAACTTCATTAAATCTACCTCCGTGCGTATGTGGATTATTGGCGAGCTCTCGTTTTTTCGGACGCAGATTTTGCATCCACGAACCCATAGATGTAATGTAATGGGATACCTTTTGATACTGACGTTTTCAGGGCGCGCATTGTGCATCTAAGGGGGGCCGGCCGGAAATTTTTGATCGATGTCTAAGACACAAAAAAACTAAACGACAATCGTTTCATCCGTTTGGGAGCTACGATACCACAGACAGATACACAGACAGACACGTCAAACTTATAACACCCCTCTTTTTGCGTCGGGGGTTAAAAAGACCGGCAAGCGGAATGATCGGAGAAAATTTATGTGAAATTTGGGTGAGGCGATCAACAATAAAATAGCTATAGTTCGACCGAAACCGCTGTACCGCTCCTTAAGAAAGTGCGGCGAAGTGGGGGCCGAGGAAAAAAGAGCAAGAATACACATGAGATCGATATTGTCGGATATATCTTACGATATCGTACCAATATAAATATTTTTGTTTTATATATTATATCGATATGTTTATATTTTCTTATAACTACTTTATAAGACATATATTTTTTTTATAAGACAATGGTGAGCAGAGTGAACTGCACTTATCTATGGGATTAATTCTGTTTTTGCGAATTAATCCCATAGATTAGATCCCGAATGCCAAGCGAGCAACGGTAGCAGCTCTAACAATAAAAAATAGATGAAGGGTTTAGGATTTATTGTGGCGGTTTTCAAATATAACGAAGTAAATCACAGAGGTGTAGGTACTTATACAAATCTGCTCTTGACAGAGGCAACACGTTACACTTAGGTACCTACCTATGCAACAATCAACAATGGTGCGTCAAATGAATCCCAAATCGATGTGCGCTGGATGATGCTTTGTGAATCAAGTCTTACTTTCAATGATTTTGGCTCTCCTGAATAGCATCCTATGCAAAGGCACATTTTGTATTTTTACACCTTATGTTTATGGACCCTGACTTACTCATATCATTACTTACAAAAAAACATTAGGTATACAAAAACTTGTATAACATTCACAAATCGGGAAGAGACTCTATTCAGTAGATCTGGCAGCACCCGATTCCCGTGCATCCGTCGCATCCTTAGGTCGCATCGCGTCTTACGCATGAATCTGAGAAAACATAGGTCTCCAATAGGAAAGAAATTGAAGTGGAGCGGTCTCTGTTCATCTTATGCTACGGCTCCACCTGCGTCCTAAGCCTAACGCGTTAATTAGGGCGTTACGCAGATGTGGCCAAGGTTTTAACGTGTTCATTTATCAACGGCATTACAAACGGCATTAGACGCTACGCTAATCCTACTTCAATCAATAGGAATTCGCCGTTGTTGTTACGTTAATGTAATGACAAGCACATAGCATCATTCAAAACCCACGTTTTGACTGTACGGAAAATCAATTTTAAAGCAACATTAATTTTTGTATAGTTTTTTGATAAGCATCAAAAGGTAAGGATTCTAGTTAGGAAGTTATGGTCTATGGAAGTCGAAACACGATTGAAAAAACTTGACTCTATACAAAAAAATCGCAATGTTTCCTTAAATCTTCATTTTTGCACTAATACTTCTACGGAAAAGGCAGTTTCTTTTGCTAGTTATCATATTTCAATCAAATTTCGTCTACGCGTTCCCTAATAAATACTTCAGACGATAATGGTTTTATTTTATCGCGAAAGAGTATTATTTGAGAGCAAAAAAACAAATTTATAAAAAACGACCAGTAAAATTGCGCGCGGTCCGGCCATTCCGCGGCTCTCGCCTTCCCCGCGCGACGTTCGCTCGTCCTGGTCTCGCAAAACCGATCCCACTTCTGTTGATCCCCCGAGGTCCAGAATCCCCCCTTTTCGGCTTAGTGGCACCCTGTATAGCTAAATATGCACTATTAAAAGATTTTTATAACCAACTAGCTTCTGCCCGCGGCTTCGCACGCGTTATTTCTACGGATTTCCTGAATTTTCTTTGCTATGAACCTCACGGAGCCCGAGACCTTTCCAACGAATGCAAAACCGTGGAAATCGGTTCGTGCGTTCTGGAGTTATAGCGTCAGGAAGGAAACCCCGACTTATTTTTATATAGTAGATAATGTTTTTTCAAACCAAAACAAATGGACGTAAGACACGAGTTCATGACATTCAGTGTTATATTATTCTGCTAAAATAAAAACAAAATTCTAAATTATAGTAAACCTAATAAAAACTTGGCTTTGTTGTTCAAAACCTGGAATAACACAAAACATACTTTTTCCTTGGTGATCGTGATGTGTATATTTTGTTATATTTATTCCATTTACTAATTTATTACATATTTTTTTATTAAAAAAACTTACATTTTATCAGCCATATAATTTTTTTATTCATTTTCTCTACGCCGCCGCAACTGTACACCGTGAAAAAAGCGAGATCGTTGTGAGTGAAGGAAATTCAAGCGCGGTCGCTTTTAAAAAAATCCACGTTACGGGAATCGACGTTACGGGAATCGACGTGCGAGGAACAATTAACTTCTGTACTTCATGTAATGTATGTAGATGTTCAGAGTCAAATATCTCTTAAACCGCAGGTCTATTTCTGAGCTTTGCAGGAGAACTAGATACCTTAAGGCACAGTTAATTGGCAAAGTTCATGATTCATACTAAGAATCGTGAACTATGCCAAGTAATTTACGAATCTATAGCGAGATATTATCTCGCTATAGATTCGTCGAAATCAGCGGGGCTGCGAGCTTGACGTCAAGATAGCAGCCACAATGGAAGACCTATATATCTTCTAAACACCTTCCAAAGTACTGGGGCACTATTTATTTTACTAAGGGCATCGGGGGCACTATTTCAGGACACATTTACTGAGTTGAAACCACCAAATTCTATGGCGAGGCTGCTAACTTGACGGACACCCAGAATCATTTGTTGACACAAAAAAAGGTCAGTGACCTTGAGGTCGAAGGTCGTTGAGGTTGGCCTCAAAACTGAATGATTTAATTTTTAAGAAATCAAATAATATCGCAAAAATTTTCGACTTCGACGGGACTTGAACCCGCATCCTTCCCTCAGTACGGGATTGTGCTAGCTAACCAACTACACCACGAGGTCAAGTCCCGTCGAAGTCGAAAATTTTTGCGTTGCGATATTAAGTAGGTATTTGTTTTCTTATAGTTAAGTATAATTTACTCAGAGTTTGAGGGCTTGCGCACTTAACAAAAACCTTAGATTAAATTTTCATTCATCGAACCTAGCAAAAACCAACGTTTTCCCAGAAAATGCTCAGTGATTTTAGGGTGACTGACGTCAAGGTCAAAGCTCAATCCTCCAATCCTTGACCTTGAAAAAAAAGTTGATTTTACCTTGCAGCCCGTAAACTTCACATCTGAATCTGAATTGACACCATTACCAAATAACCAACTTGTTATACCTAGCGTTGAATATTTATTTTTACCTACCTACACCACATTTATGGAATAAACGAGAAAATAGAACAGATTTATATAAAAACTTTTTTTATTCATACAAAATATAAACTTACTGTAAAACAATGACAACATGACTTGTAGGTACTCCATCTGCCTTCTTCATCAGACTTCACCCAAGGAATAATTTAAATATTATTGTTAGAATATTGAGAACTATCAATGGAACTGAAACAAATTATGAACATTATGTAGGTAGGTAGGTATCTGATTGTAATCAAATCACACTATCACATCACACTAATATTATAAATGCGAAAGTTTGGATGGATGTATAGATGAATGGATGTTTGTTACGTCTTCACGCCAAAACTACTGAACAGATTGAGCTGAAATTTTGCACCGGTTTAGCTCTATGCCTGGAATCAAACATAGGCTACTTTTTATCCCATAAATCAGTTCCCATGGGATAGAAATTACCTTTGAACGTTTCCGTAGAAATAACGCGTGCGAAGCCGCGGGCAGAAGCTAGTATCATATATTTTGTCTTTTTTGTTTAGCACATCAAATAGATTTTGTCATCATCATAACACTGCCGAAAAAGCCCAATAAGGAGAGGTATTCGGTATCAACAGGAACCAATCAGACCATTCACTAAAAAAAAACAAAAAAACTTATATCGACGGGTAAAAGTAAGTAAAGTAAGTCTATTTGCTTTATGCGCCATTTGGTAACTGTACAGGAGAGCCAATTAATGTTTTACTTTTCGGGAAAATATTCACGACTCCTAAAATACAAGTTGAAAAGAATTAGAACTGGCAATAATTTAAAATTTTAAACTGTATGAAACCAGCGACAATTCTGTACGTTTTGCGTTTATATAGGAGTAATATTTATTTAATAAATTAGATGTCGTTTAAGTCATATCGCCCTATTTTCTGATCAAGGTTAATTGATTTAGAAACCTGAAAAGCCAGGAATAGATCAAGGTAAAAAGATTTATAGACCACAATTTTAAGACTTAGATTACGACAAAATGACTTAAATGACTAGGGAATTTCTTTAGAGAACTGGGTAGAAAGGTTTAAATTAATGAATTATGATAAACTGATTAAGGAAGAATGCTTCAAAGGCAAGAGACATAAGTTAAGTAAGGTAAAAATGATTGAAAGGCAAAAGAGAAATATGTTAACAAATGGAAAATAGATTTAAATGACCAAGTTACTAAAGAAAACAGATTTCTAATCCAATAACTTCATCTTTTTATACTGCATGAACTTAAAGCTTTTTTAGTCTTTTTTTAATTTGGTAAAAAAGCAATAAGGACCAAACCAATAATGCACCTTTTAGTAATTTGAATTTAAAAGACGCAGAAAAATTCACTGATTCCGAATACATATTTATCTCAATATCACCTAGAGTGGCTTTTGAGTCAAATAGCCTTTTACCCGTCGATATGTGCTCTAGATCAGTGAAAAAACATAGAAGCATTCCTTTACCCTAGAAAATTACCAAAAGCAAAGTAACAAAAAAAAGTGCTCTTGTAGCTGTTAATTATGCTGCAAATGATTTTAATTTTCAGGGGACTCGTGGTAGCAACAGGAGGGTGTTGTGGAAAATGATGCTGCGACTTACACATTAAACAACAATTTAATCTCAAATATCAAGAAAATAAAGTAGACTTTGCTCCAAGTGCCCTGAGTGTTAACCTGAGTGAAAACAAATTGCTGGCCAATCAGCGAAAGATATTTAACATGTAAGTTTGTGTATCAAGGTGCGCGCATATTTTTCTTGAATCTTCCATGTTTTTTCCTGACTTTTTTTGCTCACAGGGAGTGTGATACAAGTTAGGCCTACCTAACTCCTAACTATACTGTTTCATCACATCATCATTTAATGGCCTGTAACTTATACAAGTTGCAAGGCCTATGCAGGAACTACAGATGCACCTGCAGTATGTAATTGTGTATCCCATTTAATAAATTAATAATACTAGACATAGTCACACAGCGTCATCTAAGTACTTACTTCGTGTTACTGTGCGGATAGATCTCACCAAGTTCAACATTTGAAACTTTACTGAGGATTGGTCTGTATAACCTTGATTTTGAGTATTGGCACCCCATCCCACTGAAACCAAGTGAGCTGTTTAATACACTAGACTCCCTAACAATTAGACAGGAATTAAGACCACTTAGCAATAATTAAGAACAAACATGAAATCTTTTCATTTTCAGACTTACTTTTTTGCATAAATCGCTCTTCGTGAAGAATGCATACCGCGTTCAGACAGAGAAGAGAGGCTTCGAATAAGTTCCACAAGGTAAAGGACATTTTGTAAAAGTTTGTGAATTCTGTTTTTCTTTTGTACAGTATTTTCTTTTCCGAAAGCAAAGCAAACCGCTAACAAAACGTAAAATTTGTTTCTTCTTCTTCAACTTCTTATATAATGGCACCGCCCGCTTGCTTCAGTGTCAGTAAGGAGCAGTGTTGTTCCAAGAGAATTTTTGTATTGCCGTATCTCAACCTAAAAATTGCCGTATTTAGGGGAAAATTAAAAAAAACGGGCCGTATATTCTAAGTTTTTCTAATAAATGCTTACAAATAAAACATACTCGTACAGTATTAAAAAATAAAATATACAGTAGGTATTAAATTTAATCGTCTCTCTCCCACTGTTTCCTATACTTCTGTTTGGTATGCTAGTTTTGATGTTTTCTTTGGTGTTGATTGAACGTCTTCGTCAGGATTACTATCACTCATTGTAACAATTCAGTTCAGCAACGTTAACTTTAAACTAATATAACTGAAAACTGAAGCAATAATTACGGGAAATTGGTATTCAAAGTCTACAAATGGATGGGCCGACGTAAGTGTTGTAACTAGAAACAAAACTTACATAGTGACTAAATTAATAAGTCGCTAGGTATGCAAACACTAGTAAGGTCCATACGTGCCGTCTCATTTTATCAGGTTATTTTATGTCTACAGCGGGAAACCCTTAGCCAGAAAGAAGCCAGTCGCTAGTGCGTTCCGTTACACGAAGAAATTCAGTTTTGTCAGCGCTTCCTATACCGGCCGTATAATTTCATATAAATATTATACGGCTTTGAAATGTCTGCCGTATGCCGTATTCTTGACGATTTACCCGCCCGAAAACCGTATAATACGGCAATTGCCGTAGCCGGAACATCACTGGTAAGGAGTGTCGTAAACTTCAAAAATATTAATATGACCATAGACACAGACACTGGCAGAGTCGTAGCGAAAAGCAAACGGCGGCGCCATTAAAAAAAAGAAGTTGAAGTTGACCGGTTACAAAAAAACGTAGAAAATTTAATCTGAGCAAAAAAATATGATCGGTTTTCTTCTTGCTATGCGATGTTATTTAGGAAGATCTAAGATGATAAGAATGACTGACAGCAAGTAGATTCAGTGCTGCCACCTTGCAGAAAAAATATCACTAGGTTTGGTCTCAAAACTCGCTAGATTTCAGGGATATTTTTAACGAAAATATCACTAGAATTCATTGAATAATTTAAAATGAAATTACACGGTAGGGACTACAACGTATTTGTGAAAATAATTAACAAAAAACAAAACATAAGTACTAATATCAAATAGCAAAATTTTATGACACTAAGCTAGGTAACGTGTATCTTAATATGTGTACTATGCCGAAAGGGGAGGCTTCAGACCCCAATGGTAATCAGTTGTGGGGGGGGGGGGGGAGATAATTAAAAATTCCTATTTTCAGTTTCCCATACAAAAAGTTTTAATTTCTTAGTGCCTAAATAAAGTGACAACCCTATCCGGGTAACCTATACCTACTAATACCTCTGCAGGTATCTTCGTAAATTTTTTGGGTTCATTTTCAATTTCAATAAACCCCAACAACATAATTAAGTAGGTAGGTAGGTATTAGGATTACAGTCGTGAAATAATAGGTACTTACCAAAATCAAAATCAAAAACTCTTTATTTCCATAAATACAATAAATGTACACTTAGAAAAGGTCAAATATAAAATTATACCTACACTGACACGGAAATAAAGTGATATTTTTTTATTTCTGTCGCTTCGGTATGTAGACTAAAGTAATGAAGCGACGAAGAAACCTTTAGCCTGTTAGTTGTTATTTTTCGAGTTGGAGCAAAACCCTTCCCAAGCTTTTTTATCCTCTAGATAATCTGATATTTTATAGTAAGTCCTTTTGCACAGCAAGGTTTTAACAATTTGTTTGAATTTATTTACTGATAATTTCTGCAACTCACTAGGAGTTTTGTTGTAGAAGAGTATACATTGCCCTTTAAAAGATATTTTAATTTTGTGTAGCCTAGTTGTGGGCACAGCGAGCTTATGTTTGTTTCTGGTATTCAAATTATGTTTATCGCTATTTTTAGCCTTACATACCTAAGTACTTAGCTGGTAGAAAATTGTATGAATAAGTAGGTAGGTACCTGGTTTTATTTTACATAGGTATTTCGCCAATGTACTACACATACACTTTGCGTGAATTCAGATAGTTGGTAGGTATACCTACTACAAAATCCTGCATCTTTGACGGTGACTCATGTTTTATTTAAGGGGGTATAGTACCTCAAATTGCTTATTTTCAACTCCGTCGGACCTCCATATCTTCCAAACTACTGAATATTTAACTTTGAAATTTATATATGGTAAAGTTCAGGACTTATTCTATCGATCATATGTTTCGAAAACACGATGCCATAAAATTTTCTCGATAGAAAAAAATCGCAAAGTTACCTCTAATTTTTTACTAAAACCCTAATTTCTCAATAAATACAGATCTTGAGATTAAGCATAGTAATTCAGCTAAGTATAAAGAACATTTTATATGTTGCCTTTTTTTCAATTAACTATTCTAATGTTTGTGGGGAGCAAATAACTACTAAAACCTTGATTTTTGGGCTTACGCCGCTTTGCTCTGTCCCGCTCCTGTGAACGCGAAATCCTATGCCTATCCTCTTCACACAATAACGAGGTAGGGTACCGCCTTAAAAAAATATTTCCTAGTACGTACTTTGTAACTTATGTAAGTTTAGTAGGATTGGACGGTACCTACGTGTAATTTAATAAGATTCGCTTCAGTCGGGTGTCCCACGACACTTCACGAATTTTCTTATTTTAGTATCTGTTCAAAAAGTAGAAAACGGAAAGAAATGCTATAAATGCTTTTGAACATTTGAACGCACGAATTTCTAAAAATTTTGATATGTAAAAAAATAACGGAACCCGTGTGCCCCCGATGGTTGAAAAGGCGGATCTAAGATTTTTTCCAGATTTGAGTTACATATTATATTCCCGGAATCAGGGAAAAAGGCGCATCTGCCTGTATTTTTAATATTTTTCTACCTTGCTTCGGTGCGATTTTAGCACAACAAAATTAGCAGCTTCTGCACACATTTTTGCACATAATTGAAGATAAAAAGACGAATTGAGCTAAAACTTAGTTGAAGAGTCGCATGCATGTAGATATGCCCTTATGCTTTGCATATTTTATTTGAGTTCGGTAATTTAAAAGACTATTATTAGTATTTTTCTGTCTCTTTACTTCAAAGTACGATACCACGAGTCTACCAGAAAAATATGTGTGCAGTTATTTTTCAAGGAGGACTTACGATACCGTTCAAAACTGATTTTGATGGAGATAAAATATGTAGGTGTTATGTGACTGATGTTTTTCGGTTTTCTTAGTTAGGTACCTAACAATGATTAGTACTGAGTTGTTATAAGTTTATGTTTTTTTTTAAATTTGTTACTTCAGTCTGATCTGATTAAGCTAAACTTTGTTTATGTTGTGTTACTTCTAGCTACGTAAGTTCAATGTTTAATATTTTAGCCATATAATTATTCTACTTAATTAAATTACTATAAGTAGGATCTAGTGATTCTTGAAACTCTTTGCATAATGTAATAATATGACATTTATTTTGATTTTGTGCCACAGACATGCAGTTTTCTTTAATAAATACTTGACTCCGTCGATAGTGTTTTCTTTTTGGTAAATATACATTAGAGTACCTACCTATTCATATAATACTAAGCAGTGAAACACATTTATTGTACATTTTTAGCTTATATTCTCGAGATGAAAGGATTAATTAGATTACTGTATATACTTTTTATCTTATTTAAGGATTATCTACATAGTTTTGAATACTTAAGCAAAAGGCGGATATATCCAAATGCGCCTATTTTGTTAAGAAACGTAAGTACTGCAATAAATGTTCTAGATTAATAGGGCGCATCTAGCTATTTACGTCTATTCAATTAAGGATGTAGTATTTTTGCCCAATTTTTATATTAAGTTGAAACAGTTTTTTGTTATTTTTCAATTTACCAAAAGACAGCAAACCATTTCCCGTTTGATTAATAATACCCCCCAGGGGGGTGATTCACTATGACCAACCAACACATGGACCAATCCAAACGTGTTACACACCTACAACAAGACAACGGCGCGGCGTGGAATCTAATAAATACACACAGACAGACAGATACAATAAATTAAATTTTGTTTATTGCCCCTGACATAAAACGTATTTGATAAGAAAGTGGCGTTTGGAATGTATTTTTAATTTTAGTAAATGGTTTATGCGAACATTTATATATTTTTCAACGATTGCCTTCATGGTGTAGGGTGGTGTAGTGTGTCCATGAAACAATACAATGTCACAAGGCTATTGAACAAAGTTTCTGATGAACTTACTTCTGTTAGGTTATATTTACTTTTTAAAAAATTGTCCAAATTCCGCAGCAACATTACCGTAAGAATGTTAAACACATGTTTCCAAGTCTTTTACGCACTATGAAAGTAGTGTGTAATAATGGCTAGCAGACAGTGAATACTACTACAACCTAGTAGAAACCGAATTATCAAGTTATTAGGTCTTAGAAAAAGAAGACTTAGAATGATAGTTGACACAAACGAGGTAAGTCTAGAAAATTGCGACGGACCGTCGCAATTTTCATTTTGAGCCGTTATGGAGGCCATACACGTTAGGGTTTGCATGCTGGTTTTAGCCTTGCATGCATAACCGACAGGCATAACCGAGTTTCATATAACACATACACGTTTGGGTTTGCATGCACAGTTTTGCCATTAACTCTCAGTTGAGCTACGTGACGGTGTGTGTACGACGCCTAGGTACTGTGTACGGTATATACCAACCAAACTACAATGGACGACGACGATGTGATAGCTGTACTTGGCTTAGCACTTGTTTTGCAGAACAGAAAAAGAAAAAGAGATCGCACTGAATGGTCTAAACGCTGGTTATTGAAAAGAAAGCAGTTCTCCCACGTAAATTTGATAAATGAATTGAGATTTTCACCTACAGATTACGAAAACTATTTACTACTTACTAACTATTTACTACTTACTTACTATTATACTGAGAACTGTGGCAGGCATGCTCGCCGGACGCCACACACGCTCGGTTATACTCGCGCGCAAACATAACCGAGCGGCATAAAATATCAATTTTGATATTTGCTCGGTTGCATGTACATGCACCGATAACTGTACAGTTTTATCACATACACGCTAGGGTTTACCTGTTGGTTATGCATGCAAGGCTAAAACCAGCATGCAAACCCTAACGTGTATGGCCTCCATTAGTACAATACTTCAAATGACGCGGAAAGCAGCTCTCACATAAAAATATAAAAATGATGTGTTTTGCGGTGCAATGATGTTTAAACCCCAGTAACAGGAAAAATAATACCGCAAATATCTCATTCCACTGGTAAGTACTAATATTCCATTTGTAATTTTGCCTAAAACAGTCATCAAAACTCATAAAGAAATTAAAAAATTTCGTCCACCATTTTCGAGAAAATGTTACTATGCACTGGGAACAAAATACCCAGGTTTTATTACTTAGTACTTAGGTATATAAAATAGTAGAGGAGAGGGTGGAATTCCCTCAAGTTAGGACTTAGGAATTAAACTACGCGGAATATCACAGTTTTAGAATTTTCAGTCACTCGACGATATTCTGAGTAGATTCAAGATGTAAAATCAAATTACTATTTTACATAGAAAATTACAATCAATGAATGGAAACAAATAGAACTAGTATTTACAATTGAATTCATCATCATCATCATTAGCCTATATTAGTCCACTGCTGGACATAGGCCGCCCCTAATGAGCGCCATAGCGCTCTGTCTTTAATTAAATTACGCTGAAGAAATCATAGGAAAAAATCTGTTTTTTTGTTCAGTGTAGGTACTTGTCTAAGTTGGGCATTATTATTTGTGAAAAAAATTGGTTGCCTGTAAAGTCGGTATACGGGCGAAAGTTTTACGTGACAACGACTTTGAGTTCCTTTCACTTTTTATGTCTGTCTCTCTCGCTCTTAGGCGGGCTAACCATGCCCGAGTGGAAGGGACGCGTGCCTCTCACTCGCTCTCATTGTGAGCGCATAACGTGAGCGGAGCGTAACGCAGTTTCTTGAAGTGTCACCCGGCAAACCAATTTATAAGACGTTGTCACGTCAAAAAATGCTAGCAGTAGGTGGTGTGAATTTAAAAGGAAAACTACACAGCTTTAGTATGCTTTACTAGTTGAGTACCTAATCATAATCAACTAAAAAAATGTAGTTGGTTTAGATAGGCCATGAACCGTGCAACTAGTTACACTGCACGTAGCCGAACACGCACTTGACCGTCTATTTTAAATTATTGTTCCGAAAATGATCGGAGCCGATCTTATTTTGCAGACTTGGAGTGAAACCTTTTTGTCGTTTGATCTAGGTAGAATGATAGTAACCATAGGTACCGGCTGATATTTCGTAAAATTAAAAACGATGGAAATGGATTTTCATAGATTTTTTTAGATTTTTGCTATTTGACAATAAACTATTGACACCTTCGGTAAATTGAAATAATGGAATATCAAAAATAAAAAGGTAGGTGATAAAAACAATGAAGTGTTTTCTTCAGGGAACTTTGCTTCAGTTACCCAATTTTTTAGGGAAAATGCTATTCACTTGCAACATTCAATCATGCGAATGTGTGAGTGAAGGCACTGTATTTACGTGCTGTCAAAACACACATAGATCTGTTTTTGGTTACACAAATTTTCAAAGTGTTGAATGGCGCTTCTAAACGGGCTATACTTTGCTGCAATTTGTAGCTGCATTATCGGCAACTGATGGCCCGGCCATTACAAAAACATTGCTCGGCAATTGATGTCCGGGCAATGTATGGCCGGGCCATGTGTTGCACATGGCCCGGCCATGTCGGCTATACAGTGGCTCATGATGCAGACTCCTAAACGGGCTACACAATTCGGCAACAATGGCTGACGAAATCACACTTGTCTCAGCGGCTTATATTATTTTAAAATCAAAAAAGAAAAAAGAGAGACTGTGGATTCGACCTTACCTAAATAGGCGTGAAACTTTAGGCAATTTAAGTCTGGAAATAAGCCTTGATGAAAAATTATTTACAAACTTTACTAGAATGTCGGTAGAAAAAGATGCACTATGCCGTTACAATAGGGAGCGACTGAAACAACAATAGAACTAGCCCGGCAATATTTTAGTTCAGATCGATCGGACAGCGATCGCTCGGCCATGTATGGCCGGTATTGCGAGCAATACCGGCTATACGGGCCACACCGAAAATGTTTGGCAATGATTGCCGGGCCATTACTGCAAGATTGCATAGTGTATCTGGTGTTGCTGGCAATGTTGCCGGGCCATACCAGACACAGTTGCAGTAAAGTATAGCCCGTTTAGAAGCGCCTGAATGACACTATCCCTCTGCTGAGACAGCAGCGAGTTTTTACTCTATGTATTAGGTATTTTATTTTATGGTATTATTTTTGAAAAGAACAAGTTTCTATTACCAACCATAGATGTAAAAAGGGAAGATGTGTTACGTTCTCCCAGCAGCTCTTACTCAACAACTGGCCTGTGTTACAACTACACGCAAACACATACACTCACAGTTATATTTCCAGTCCTGTGCAATTTAAAGAACAACAAAGATGGCAAGACGTACCTAAGACCGAAGTGAGACAGAGACAACAATATTAATCTCTAGTACGACCCCACTAGGTATATAAAAACAAATTCGGGATTTCCCCGAGTTACGGTAGGTACAATAGTACGGTCAACAAAAAAGTTTAGGGCGAAAATAGGAATAATTATCATTTTTAACTACATGTATTTTATTGAATTTATAAAAAAACAAAATTAACATTCATTTATTTACGACTAGCGGTCCGTCCCGGCTTCGCACGGGTGGAATTTTTTTTTAACATTTTGGGATAAACGTAGAGTATATGTAAAAAGCTTAATATGCTAACCTAATACTATAATACAATCTGCAGACCTAACTTAAATAAAATAATAAAATGAATCTAAATCCCAGAGGTAAGTATATGAAAATATCCGAAAGTATGGTACTGCATATTTATACAATTTTCGATATCCTTTATTAGTCGTAAACATATTATTATCATCTGCTCGAAAGTGTATCGAACATATACGACGACCTCTGTGGCTCAGCGGGCGAAGGTCAGCCTGTGACGCAGGAGGTTGCGGGTTCGATTCCCGCCTCGGGACAAATGTTTGTACGATCTGCAGACATTTGTCCAGGGTGTTCTGGATGTTTTCTATGTATGTTATAATAAAAAACATATATATGTAGTGTACCTATTGTATTAAGTATATCAGTTATCTATCTAGTAACATAACACAAGCTCTGCTTAGCTTGGGGCTAGATAATGCTGTGTGAATTGTCCAGAATTATTTATTTATTTATATTTATTTATAATAAACATTACGCCGTTACTGCTGGTAAAATCAAATTACGCGGGTGCGTGTGACGTCACTGACTCGGCTGAACGAACCGAGCGGAGCGCAGCCGGCACTCTTACTTCACGATTCGACGGAGCGGCGACGCAAGGTTCAATTTATTTACCTTTAAAAAGTGTTGTAAGAGCGAGTTTCGTAAGGAATAATGTTCTCGGCAGCAGTTTTGAGTCCCTCGGTACGTTAAAATAGTAGATTGTTAGCCTAGGGTTGAAAAGAATCAATTCCTGAGGTAGTTAGACGCCCGAGCGCAGCGAGGGCGGCTATAGTCCGAGTAGGAATTGATTCTTTTACCCGTGGCAAACACTCTACTTTTCTAACTCTGCGCACCTTATCGCTGCCTACGGATAACTGGCGGCGACCGAGTCAGTGACGTCACAGCGACCGCGGCGGTCATTGAACTTCGCTAATAATTTGGTATACCAATTGACTTCGTCAATTCTTGTAGAACAATTTTTTTTGCATTTTGTCTATAAATCGGCATTCTCAACCAAAAACGTTACGGATCCTCATTATAGGTAAAATAATGAATCATGAAACGAACGAAATTATTACAAAATTAAATCATAAAAATTAATATGCTGACGCTACCCATGCACGCCGGCTCGTAGAGTCGTTTATTTAACTCACACCATCAATCTTGTCCCAACTGGTATGAGCGGACGAATCTTAAAACGTGTTTACTTTACATAAAGCATCATGCCTTCCTAACGGGCGGGATCCCCGTGCAGCCGTGGTAAAAACCTCGTGTACATGGTACTAGATACTTATACTATAATTCAACATTCATCCTTTGGTTCTGGGTATGTTAATAAAGAATGAGGATCCGTAACGTTTTTAGATGAGCATGCAGATATAAAGAGCTAAGAAATCCATAACACACAGTTGCCTACGGTTAACGGGCGGCAACCGAGCGAGTGATGTCACACGCATCCGCGGCGGTTACTCGGTGAACTGCGCTAGTAATTTAGTCATAACTTCGTACGTAATGGAATTTGGATAATTTAAAAGATACCTTTAATCTTATGTCATGCATGAAGAACAACGTGGATATTAATTCTGTTGAAATTGCTATAACTTTACTGAACCTCATTTCATTATGGTTCATGTCATGACGACATTTTGGCAACAAACTGATCCATCATTTTGTCTATGGTACTGGACCTCCGTTTTTTTTTTGCGTGTCTAGCTAGCTGTCAAAAAGTGAGTGGGCAAGCGAAACGCCGGCCTTCTTTTTCCGTGTTTTCCACTACGAAGCGTTTGTTTCTGCGCGGATTATTGGTGAATTATGGCAGCAAATAATTATTTTGGGTTTACTCATGGAGGAACCCAGTACGGGTGAGTAGTTTTAAAACGAGAACTGTTAAAATTTGATGCAGTGCGTAGAAAAAGAGTAATAAATCGTGTGCGACTGAAATGCCTTGTGCTCGTGTTTGACCTAATCAAAATGGCGTCTTCGGATTATTGATCGTGGTCGGTAGCTTTTACATGATATCCTGATAGAGTTATTATGTGTATTTTGTAGCGCTGCCACAGCTAGTGCCGCGTATGGAGGTCAAACTGGGTATGCGGTAGCGCCTGCGGCTACTGCTGCCACTTACGGAACCCAGCGCGCCGCCGCTACAGGCTACGACACCGCATACCAGGCGGCCGCAGCCACTCAAGGTACGCACGTATCGCTTACGTTCAAAATCTTACGGCATGCCTAATGCTGATAGACGGCTTTCAATTATGAGTTTATCATTGGACTTATCCATACCTACCGAGTTTAATTTGCTGAACGCAACGAAAAAAATTAATAGAATACCCTACACCGAAGATTTTGTGACTGTTCATTTACCTCCTCATATTTATTTCCATGTCCAGAGCTTAGTTTTCATATCTATATCAAATGCTATTTGTGAAACCAACTTATGAAAACCTTCATCAAGACAAGTTGATTATATTTCCATGGCGGCCCTTTGTCAACTATAACATCAGTTATCTGCCAGCGCCCAAAGCAGTCCAGCCGTAGTTAAAATCAGTTCAGTTTAGATTAGCTTGCAGAAACAGAAATATAAATAAAAAATTAAAATTTAGTGTCTTTCATAATGTATTTAGTCTGTCTGTGTGCAATGTCAAAGTAAACAGTATAATGCTGTTGCACACAGACAGACTCTTCAATTTTATTTATGGTTCAGGTTGTCTGGCAGAGATCGCTCTTGAGCGATAAGACCGCCAATTGTCACTTAGATTATAATTATTTCATTTTAAATGGTTTCCTAATTTTAAGTGTGCAATAAAGTATTTTATCTTTATTTGTATACTTCATAGTGATTTACCAGGTAGGTACATGTTCTCCAAAATGCATTAGAGCACAACAATGGGTAGTTACTTAAGTTAACAATTGAATAGCTACCTACCTGATAAAGTATTTGAGTAAATTACAGTCACCATGGTCAAAATCAGCTAGCTAGACAAACTTGGTTTAGAACAGAAAGTACAAAAAAAACAAAGGTAAATAAAAGTTTGCTGCTAAAACATGTTCTACAATAGGTGCAGTGCAAAAAGAAACTACTCTCTACAGCTACAGCATCAGTGGTGGACGTTAAAATAAGTGGTGGTCACAATGGACCTACTATGACCACTGTTGTGTTTGTGCATTCGAGTTAACATGTGTGCCTTGATATCACCAAAGCCACACAGAACAACACACTAAGGGCCAGTTAATTCACCGTACTTGAACTTTACGCAGGGAGCTCAGAGAGGCAACATCACTGGCAGGACTCTGTCGTTGTTGCTTGACGGTCTCAGTGCCAAAGTCGAGTATTGTTATAGCGTCCTGATGATGTCTCGTGGAGAGACGAAACTAGTCGACTTATTTTTGATGAGTTTTTTCATTTTGTAATTAGTGTGGTCTTTTCTTTCACAAATTAAGTTATATTCGTGCTTAAAGGTTGGGAAGGTAATTTACTTAGGCAATTTTATTACATAAGTCTGTTGTTTACTTTCTCTAATTATAAGTAGGTTCAATTTAATGAGGTAGGAAGGTAATTTACTTAGGCAATTTTATATTACCAACATAAGTCTGTTGTTTAACTTCTCTAAATGTAAGTAGGATCTATTTAAGGAGGTAGGAAGGTAATTTACTTAGGCAATTTTATATTACATAAGTCTATTGTTTACTTTCTCTAAATTTTAAGTAGGATCAATTTAAGGAGGTAGGTAGGTAATTTAATTAGGTTATTTTATATTACATAAGTCTATTGATTACCTTCTCTAATTTTAAGTAGGATCAATTTGTGGGAGGGCGGGCGGTACACACGGATTACATTTTGTAGGATCTTATCAGATAAGGTTTTGCGCGGAATTGTTACTAAATATTGTTTTATCATAATATTATATAATTCACCGTGCATAGGCAAGGTCGCCAGTGTTGTAGGGATCACTATGGAAGCTTGTTGGCACACAGGTTTTTCACTGTAAAAAATCTACGGTTAATTCGCTGTGTGAGTACGGCACCGTCAACAAGCTTCCATAGTAATCCACACGACGCCGACGACCGTGTCTACACACGGAGAATTGACGCTAGGTTTTTATGGCGAAAAAATCGTGTGTGTACAAAGAACCCTTACAATGATGAGGATGAAGTAATGATGCATTGTTGTGTGGCGTTAGCAGCGGCGGCGGCGCACGCGCACGCCCACGCGGCGGCCGCGGCGGCATCCGCCTACGACGCCTCCAAGTCCGCCTACTACCAGCAAGCCGCCGCCTACCCCACGGCGCAGCCGCCGCAGCCGCAGGCCTCCTATGACCAGACTGCCGCCAAGCCGGCCTACTCCACCACAGCTACGTACGCTCAGGTTAGTTGATCCTTGATACTTTTTTATCGTTCCTTTATCATGAATTCTTGCTTTAGTAAAAGGTCATGAATGAGTCTACACACCAAACCCGCCGGTGTCTGTGCGTGTCCCTTGTCTATAAAACACTAGCCGCCGCCGGCCCGCCGACACAGCTGGGCGGTGGCTTCACATCTCATTTCAGTTTCAGTTTCAAAATTTCTTTATTAACATAATAGAATATAATATACTTAATTACAAGTTGTCAAATCACTGTCCTACAATATTTATCCACCGAAATGTCGCCGGGTAGCGCTGTCACCAACATGATTCTCTTCAAGTAATGCTGCCGACATCTTGTGTCGGCAGGCAGCGGTGGCGTCTTTCTTTGGTGTCAAGACTGCTTTAAAGGCTTAAGATGTCTTACGGTCTATCTTATTTGTCCAACAAAAAGCCACACTTCACTTATTCCTTTTGGTGGGTGTTAAAATGTTAGTTCTGCTCCAAGCTTCATCAAGACAACAAAGTTGAACCTAACTAATATCATATCAAAGGCATTCCTAGGCTTCGTGTACAATCATTTGAATGAAAATTTTCCGCATGAAACATTGGCTGTAAATGTCAATTGTAATTGGAAATCTGCCAATGCTGATAAAACGGAAGCTTGCTACTGCAACATTTATTTAGAGTTTCATACAGCTGTTCGCCAAATTGAGCTAGCTGATGAATGCTAGTTTTCAGCAACCATTAATTATATTAAAGGACCTATTATTTTTTATATTATAAAGGACCGATTATTAGTAGTAAAGAAGTAGTATAAAATGGGTCACTTATTATGGGTTTCCTTATGAGCTATTACGCACTGTCGACTTGTCACCGGCGACCAGAACATAAGCAAGTGACGACGACGAAATGCGTAAACACCTATTTAAACTGTAGTAAGTCACAGTCGCCAGCGACCGAGTCGCCGGCGACAAGTCGACAGTGCGTAATAGCTCTAAGTGGCTATTGTAGGTTCTTTCCCTTACCTGCTGCTATCAATTTAGCAATTTTGCTACAAGTTTATCGCAACACAATCATACTTAGTTAGACTCTGGGTCAGCCTTTGATGATTATTTACTTGTTTCTAGCATGTTTTAGTAGTACCAAACCAATTAACAGTATGATTCACCATCCTGTAAAATGTGTCCATAAAAGGGTAGGTATATTGCCTTGGAGTCGAGACTCATTGGAACGGAATCGAAGGGAGCTTTCGAACATTTTTGGAACTTAGTTCCTTATTGCAAAAATCATACGAAAAGTTGTAACGACACTTTTTGACGAAGAGAACCGAGGAGAACAGAAGCGACGACCGCAGCCGAGTTGAGCCGAGGTGCGCTTCGATTCGAACAATCGTGTGCTCCGCTCGCTCGCGTTTTCTGCGGCCTCACTGAAGATGAAGCGAGGACGCGAGATTAATCGAAAGGAACTTCGTTCCATCCGGGTGTCCCTTGACACCTCTCAAGTTTTTATTTATTGTGGTATATTATTAAACCCTATTATCACAACGTATGGCCCACAATGTCTGTATTTAAGTAAGAAAAATCATGGTCATTCGCAAGCATTCCGACTGCAGCTTTTTTTTTTCATGAAAGAAATGTGTAGAGAATGGGTTCAATATCCTATCACAATCTTCAAAGTTCACATCCCAATGTGCCATTAACTATTTATTTGCACCACTTATGCCACGTATTTTTTCGATCACACTACCCTCCACTCTATGGAACTCCCTTTTGTAAAGTAAGTCAGTTAAAAAGCTTCAACAGTTTCGCTTTACTCTCTCTAGCCCATTATGAAGTCCAAGCATGTTTGGTTGGTTCACCACCCAGCAGGCAATAGAACAAGTTCCCTGTAAAGCGAGTCAGTTGAATAATGATCTCTGGCTAGTTGAGGCACGGGCAGGGCATGCTTGCTTAGTCAGCATACTGACACGGTCCCCCTTGCATTAGAACTTGATCATGGTGCAGGGCGGCGCGCGGCAGACGGCCGCGGCCAAGCCCGCGTACGGGGGCGTGTATACGGCCACCACGCCCGCCTCCTCCTACCAGCAGCAGTACCAGCAGCCGCAGCAGACGCACCAGCCTAAACGTGAGTACCTACACCTCGCACACACAAACTATGTACAGATACAGTGCTTTTTACTCGCACTTAAAACAGGATACCTTTAGACTCAAAAGTGAAAATAATGTAATCACAAAGATACAAGAAACAGTGGAAGTACCTACAATAGACATGCATGAATCATAAAGTGGTTCATTCTCAGCATGCAATTCTTACCTCCAGTCCAAATACTTCATACACTCAAAATAACAAGAATGCTGCTTCATTTTAGAATACCTGCGCCACTGTGTAAAATCAGTTCAAAAGTCTGTATTTATAAACTTCACGATATTGATAGCAAGTAGGTAGGTACCTTCAAAAGTTATCAGAAGTTCCAGTATTATCGTTAGTGCTGTGCTGGTGGCGCGCGCGCCATCTCGAGTAAAGCTAGGCGTGTCACGTGGTGCACCGGTCCTATCGGACTCGCTGACGACACCGCAATCTGATCCGCAGCTAAACATACTGAACTTCGAAATTGCTGCTTACTTTACATAAAATTGTAGAGTTTTGTAAGCAGCCGTTTTGATATTATTGCATGCTCAATGATGATTTGGAATGAATACATATTATCTGTGCAGAACAAGCCACGTCGAGAAGCAACACAGCTTATGATACCGCTCTGTATAACGCAGCCAGCATGTACGTCGCGCAGCAGACCAAGGGCGGCGGCGGGGCCAGCGCCACCTCTGCACCCGGGTGAGTACCACTTTATTAATAATGCCTCTACTGTCCTTCTTTACAATTATTAAATTTTTATTAATTTATGGAAAATTACATCATTCTAGCAAAAAATATGTAAAATCAGAGATTTCTCAGCATTACTTACCCCAAATGGAAAACCTCGCGCCGATGTTTTTTTACGAAAACTACATCTGCACTATCCTACAAAGCTCGGTATGGATTGTATGGGTCAATTTTCCCTCAACACTAATTGCTATCAGTATTAATTAGCGTAACTAATTTGATGATGTATTCTGTAGCGGCTGGAAGAACTACAACAAAAGCGGCGTGAATGCAGGCGGAGCGGCGCGCCGCCCCAAGCCGCCACCCAAGGCGCAGCAGCTGCACTACTGCGACGTCTGCCGCATCTCCTGTGCTGGCCCGCAGGTAACTACGTCAGGAATCGCTAATAGTGTCAAAGAAGCAAGCTTTCGGTTTCACAAACGAGACGGTTGGCTTGTGGTTAAATTTATCTACAGCATTATCTAACCTAAAAGACCCATGAAAATCCCACTACTGACTCCCCCTTCTTTGTCTCCATTCAGCAACCAAGGCAATGTGTGAAATTCCACCATACTCAGTCAGCACAGCATAGCACTCTTGAAATTGAAATATGTTGGTCAAATTACTAAAAATGTACGTGAACGATTTGTATCCCACAGACATACAAGGAGCACTTGGAAGGGCAGAAGCACAAGAAGAAGGAGGCCGGAGTGAAGCTAGCGGCGGCGGGGTGCGCGGCGGGGGCGGGCGCGGGGCGCGGCGCGGGCGGCGGCGCGCTGCGCTGCGAGCTGTGTGATGTCACGTGCACCGGCGCCGACGCCTACGCGGCGCACGTGCGCGGCATCAAGCATCAGAAGGTCGTCAAGCTGCACACCATGCTCGGCAAGCCCATACCCTCTACTGAGCCTACTAAGATTGGTGGTAAGTTGGATACATTAGCATTAGCACTAAGTAGTTGCTCTATGAATGAATGAATATTTTTATTTTTCAGACAATTTGCCCATATAAAACACATTACATTACAAAATATGTACAAAATTGAAAGATCAGTAATGATGAATGATGATAATTGGCCAGCAAAGTTACACAAGAATGGACCACAAATGGAGTCTCATTTGTGGTCTCTTTATTTACCATAAATAGAATTTGTGATGCACTTGATATCTTTTGCATGAAAATGAACAAGAACTGGTAGAAATCAGACCAGTCTTATGATCTTATGATACTTTTCAGATATGTTTGCCTAATTACTTTATTGTGTTTATACTGTTATTTCATGTATTATTTTTATTATGAACAATATGTACGCCATAGCATAGCGCTCAAATATTCTCTCCCGAGAGCGTATGGTGAGCGGCGCAGACCCCCCGCCACAACGTCATATCTGTATCGACGCCGCGTTACTTGGCCGACAGTTCCAACAGTCAAATTTTCTCAATCCAAAACTAACGTAAACTAACAATATACAGATATGGAGTGTGACTTATTTCGTGAGCCTTTTTTATACGTAAAAACATTACACACATTTATTTCGGCATGTCGGAAGCTTACGTTTCGACTGCTTGTGAACTTTCCCCAGTAGAAAATAGAAACTCAAAAGAAATAACAATGATATTTAGAAAAGGCTCAAGCCCACTCATCTCCTGCCAGATTAGCAAGGCTTGGCAAACGTGACAATGCACTTAAGATACAAAAACAAAGTTTACGAAGTCTAATTTTGAACCTATAAGAGTTTTCCCAGACATAACATGTACGCAACTTCAATTCGGAACAATGAATTGCATTGAATTTGTCATTATCACGTTTCCCTGTCCGTTCATAAAGAGAAAATTTGACTTTTCGACTAGCCAAGCGAACGGTGGCCGGCACGCCCCGGATCGCGTTCGTTGCGTCGGGGGGTCTGAGCACGGTCGGCGCCGGCGCCGCTACAGCCACCGCGCCCGCAGGGGACAAGGAGAAGGAGGAGGACAAGGAGGAGGAGGAGGCGGAGGCCGAGGTGCAGCCCGTGGGGCAGGACTACATCGAGGAGATCCGCGGGGACGACGGCAAGGCCATCTCCTTTAACTGCAAGCTGTGCGACTGCAAGTTCAATGACCCTAATGCCAAGGAGATGCATATGAAGGGGCGCAGGCACCGTCTGCAGTATAAGAAGAAGGTAACTATTCATTCTTTGCTAGCTATCATATACCATAGCTGTCCAGAACAAAAATATATAATTGTTTATTTATTTATTCATGTCCATTAATCCAAGATGTTACAATTTTGAAGTATAATCTACATGAACCCTGTAAATTTTTTGTGTATGTTGCAACACGAGTTCTTACTGATACAAATTTAATATCTACATCATTCATTTTGTCTTCATATTTGGTTCATTTGTATTGTAATTTAACGAGTGAATTCAAATTCATGTACATATTTTTTTCTTATTCTAAGTAGGGGAACTGAGTACTCCACTGTCAACTCGCATGGGAGTGTATTCTGCATTATCCCCCTGCCTATAATAGGCCCTATGCAGCCCACCTTGAAATTTTATTATCATGGTCAGTGTAGTGATCTTTGAAGAAGGCTTATGTATGCCTTTCAGCTGTGATGATTCTTATAATTCTTATTCTGAGTGGGGGAACTGCGATCTGCACGGAAATCTCTCATGGAAGTGTATTGTGCAGCTGTGATGATAATGAATTTATAATACGAAAAAAATTCGTTGTTCATACGATACAATAACTTTTAATTGAACAACTGATTCGAGTGGAAAGACCATTCAATGATTATTTAGTAAAAGGTTTGAGGCGTGCGTCGAGCCTGGCGGCCCGCGGGCTGCCAAGAGATCCGTGCGTCGAATGATTACGGCAACTTATGAGAATGGATCTATCCACCTTTAGTACAAGTTTGATTCACGATAATTTACTAAATCAGTTCCCATTATTATGCAACCAAATCTTGCTCATAGTAATATATTTCTTTTTTTAAATCATTTTTAAAAAAAAAAAATTGCAATCCTCTAAATAATGTCCATAAGTGTATTAGTGTAGATCAGTATTGTTAGACCAGCTCATCTCAGCGCAAATTAATTTCCATCCAACACCGTCGAATGATGGTAGAATTACCAGAGCTATTTCTGATGAAGTGTGTTGTCTAACAGGTGCAGCCAGATCTGGAGGTGAAGGTGAAGCCATCCATGCACCAACGCAAGCTCGCGGAGGCCAAGGCTCAACGAATGATGGTGCGTGACGACATGTGGCCGCGCGCCGTGTGTACGGCGGGCACGCGATCCGATGTGATGACGGCAGTATACTGCTAAATATAATTGACGTTATTTCAGATTTACGCCTAAACGCAATAAAGTTCATTTCTCTTCGAGTACTTGTCCTACGAGACCAGACAAGGCATCGCAACATAGCTCTATGCGAACTGAATTTAACTCACTTTCGTTGGGGCTAGCATCTAAAATATGTTTTTAAGCTGACTCGGGCAGTAATCTGTCGGCAGATAGGTGTAAATAGCGCATTAGCTTTTCCTTAAGGACACCGAGCGTTGACTTGCGAGTCTGTACTCGGCTTATAAAAAATCATGACATTCTACCTCCTTTCAATTAGAACAATTCTTAGTTGACAAATGCTAATGAATTTTTAAATGACAATATTGACAAACCGATATAATAAAAATTACTAAATCTAATTTGAATACTGACATTATTGTTTGAACAACAATCTAATTTATTCTTAACTTTCTTGCGTACCAACATAACCATATTTTTTTAACAGTACACGTGTTGGCTTAGTCCTACTAATATTAACGGTTTTACTTGCCAACTTTATAATTTTTATTCATTCAGACTAGACAAGTAGGCACTACTCACCTTAGTACCTACATATTAAAAAAAAACAACCTCGGTCTGCCTTCCACTTGTTGTTACGCCCAACAGGGTTCACATTGTGATACTTATAGATAATTACCTATCTACCAATGTAATGACAACGATAAATATATTGAGTATTGAGTAAAGAGCGTCAACTATTGGAGATGATGAGACTTGATGACGAGTCGTAGAGTCTACTATGTGTGTGTCTTGTGTCCCTAGCTGGCGAGTTATTCGACGCTTGGCGATGCGAGGCCATGCTTGCAGACTCCATGACGATATGGCATTCTGATCCACCGCCTAATATCCTATGTTGGCGAAATCCAAAACTGGAAATAATGTCTACATATTATTGGGAAACATGTCAGCGGAGCTATTTGACCATGACTTCTCTGGGTCCCAATGTTGTTAAACCGCTTCACTTTGACGGTATCGTCGCAGGATCGCCACGTTGAGTATCAAAAGATGTCTGGTGACGATTCTGCGACGCGACGACGATGAAACCATTGTCATGTGAAGCGATTGGTTTTCCAGTATTGGGGCCCTGGCACGTCGGAACTACGTTTCCATGGGTCGCTCATGGAGACCTTCAAAAAGCTGCTGCATCTTGCGTAAATTCTCACACTAAAGTATACGTTTTTATTAAAATCATTCTATGGTAGATAGAATATAATCATCATGATTTGCTTGATCGCAGGGCATGGAGGATGAAGACCGCATGTACTGGGAGGGCGGCAACGAGCCCTACTGGGGCCGCGGGCCCGTGCCGCCGCCCATGCACCACCACCATGTAAGTTCAATACACACATTATAATCTTGATACCCACGTCATTTCTAAACAACTCTTTTATAAACTAATTAACCTAACGCGCATCGAGGGTGCCGCTACCCGACATCCGTGCCATAATGCTCTAAACACTTTGGTGTGGTTAGACAAAACTTTTATCATCCCGAGTATCAGAATGAGGCTTCAGAATGTGGGCCCGAATGCTAAATCATGGTTAACCTGATAGGATCTCCTTGGCATGCTCCCTCCCTCAAAGCCGAGTGAACTGTAGCCAACGGTTTTGATTTTTCCGCGGGAGTATTAAGTTTTGCGCAAATGATACACTTCAATCCAATGCTGCCGGCTGCAAGCATTCGCGAACCTTCGAGAGATATGATGAGACTTGATGACGAGTCGTAGAGGCCTCTATGTGTGCGCCTTGCGTCCCTAGCTGTCGAGTTATTCGATGCTTTGCGATGTGAGGCCATGCTTGCGGACTCGAAGACGATATGGCACTCTGATCCAATCTTCGATTAAAAAAATCCGAACTGCGTTACGCACCGACCATGATTTGCTTACCTTCTAGACTTACGTGTGTTCTATGTTACAGGGTGGCATGGGTATGGGCTACGGCGGCGTGGGTCGCCGGCCGGAGACGTCGGACGACCGCCATGTGCTGGCCAAGCACGCAGGCATCTACCCCACGGAGGCGCAGCTGCAGGAGATACAGCGGGCCGTCTCGCACACAGAGAAAGCTCTCCGCTCGCTCTCCGACTCACTCACTGACGCCAACAAGCCCAAGGTAACACATATGCACGTATACCCGTGCACCACGCACACATCCACCCAAGAAAGTATCTACCCTCGATAATAATTTACTGCGCTTAAGTAAGATTAATATTGTTGGAACTGTAATTCACAGCTGTTATTATGGTGATAGTGAAACAATTGCTTGCATTCTGTGTGCTGTGTGGTTCAAGAAATAATATCTTAACGAGGCTGTTCGGACGAGGCCTGTGTTCATCCGTAGACGAATGCGGGCTGATGATGATACAGCGCGTATCATGAGTTCGGTTGCTTAGCAAGCACTACAGTACTAATACAGTGATGGATATGATGAGACTTGATGACGAGTCGTAGAGGCTACTATGTGTGCGTCTTGCGTCCCTAGCTGACGAGTTATTCGATGCTTCGTGATGCGAGGCCATGCTTGCGGACTCCATGACGATATGGCACTCTGATCCAATCTCCTTGAAGGCGATACAAACATACTTTAAAAATCACGCTTTTCTGTAAAAAAATAACAGGATTTCTTCAACAGGCTGCAAAAACACCGACCAAGACCGACGACAAGAAAGAGGACAAACCTGAAGGCAAAGAGGACGGCCGCGACAACCAACTGTGAGTACCTTCACCTTAAGTTCTGAAAATTTGGTGTAACATTCTTCTTGTGTCGCTGATATTTAGCTTCATCCCTTGATTTTCTTTTGCACTTATTTGCATTGTGTGCAGGGGTGGTAACGCTTGGCGGAACATTAAAGTAGAAGGCATTAAGAAAAGCGTGAAAAAGGAAACGCAAGATACGAACGCATCGTGAGTGATTCGCATTCACAGTTTTACGTAGTTGGATTTAGAATTTGATTAGATTTGGCAGTAGTAGGTAGCTATTTTTATATTGACACAGGGTGATGGCCTAGTAGTAATTGGTTATAAAATTTGGTATTATTTTTCCACCGCCAAGCAGTATCGCATGTTTTCTGTGTATTTTTTATGATTAAGATTTATGAGTGAAGTTGTATTTGTGTTATGTAGTTTAGATCCCCCACACCATGCTTTCTGTAGTTGTCCCACACCACGCTATCTGTAGTTGTCCCACACCATACTTTCTGTAGTTGTCCCACACCATATTTTCTGTAGTTGTCCCACACCATACTTTCTGTAGTTGTCCCACACCATGCTTTCTCTGTTGTAACTAGAGATGGGTAACCGCCGGCATATACATTCAGTCAAAAAAGTATCGGGAATGGATGATTTGTTTAAGGTTCCAAATTCAAATTTTTGTTTTTTTTTGTTAGATTGGCACAACTGTTTTCCATTTTGGCGCGGAGTTTGAGTTGCATCTGTTATTTATATTAAACTAGCTGACCCGGCGAACTCTGTTCCGCCTTAAAGGCAATAAATAAGCAGATTTTCGAATTTATTAATGAATTTTTTTTATTAGAAACAAAAAATGAAGTACATTAATCATTTATTATTGTTTCAGAATTTTAGTACTTAGGTTGCTCTTCACATAAGTACCTTGTGATACACGACATTTTTTGTTTTATTATCAGGCGCAAAAACAAACAACGCAGATGGTCTTCCGTGAACATGCCACATATAATTGACCATGGGAAAAACATGGATGTTCTAGATTCAAACCACAAACTTTTAAGGATTGGCCTTGTTATGGTCATCCATTGTTGATGGTCATGGCAAATGCAAGACGGATCGGAAATTGAAGTCTTTTAAATTCAAACGGCATATCGGTTGGGATCATCGGGATCCTCGGAATGAGAACTTCCTCACCTTTGAATTTTCCTTTCAGTATCGTCGCGTAAATTACATTGTTCATCAATTGTCTAAGCAACGTCATAACTTCTAAACTATCTTACTTAGGGCTAAGACGCAAGACTTATTTTGAAGCACACATTCTGTACTATTGTTCAAAAACAAAAAACAAGTAGCTTGACAGTTTCGATTTTATGAAAAAGCTAACTATTTCAAAAAAAATGTTAAGAAAAACTTTTTTTTTGTTCTATAAATTCTCTTTTCTTCTATTATAAAATAGAAATTGCAACAATGTTAACATTGCTTTATTGTCTACATTATTGGCTATCAAATGAGTCCTCTATCGTCTTCCTAAGACCTCTACATGGGTAGCTACATCTTAATAAGTACAAGCACCCGTGCTTCGAGGCAACAGAAAACAAAATGGCTGCCATTTTATCATGGAGAGAGAAAAAAAATAGGGATAGTGATTTTGTCGATAAAATTTTCCGTATTTCACCCCCCCCAAAGTCTCCGACACCGGTGACCGGACACATTGTATATAGATACAGTGCTGTTTTTAGTTATATCATACAGTGTGAGTCTTTATAAAGTGCACATACTAAAATGGGTGAAAATATACTCAATTTTATCGTCAGAAAACAAGTTAAAAAATTTCTAAAAAATATATATTTTCTTATGGCCTTTATAATATTTTTGAAAACCACTGTCTACCCAATATAAACAAACTGTTATTACTTTTGAACTAAGAGTATCTCTATGAATCAAAATTAATTATGATCTCTAATGACAGGCCGTGCTTATAACCTAAAAATGCTTAAAAAAATACACGCCTTAAATTAATTAATAAATGATATTGGAAGAAAAACTTACTATTTTTTGATCATTTTTACAATAATTAATAAATTTCTGTTATAGTTAAATAAATAAAAGGGATGTTGGAAATGTTTGTTTCGAACCGCATGAAGGCTATGGTTAGATCCTGGTGAAAGGATTATGTATGATGCAGCGTTGATGCGTGTGTTGTTCCTCCAGCTTCTCGTTCATGGGCGAGGGCGAGGTGGCCGGCGGCGGCGTGCGCGCGCTGAAGGGCGTGATGCGCGTGGGGCTGCTGGCCAAGGGGCTGCTGCTGAAGGGCGACCGGGACGTGAGGCTCGTGGTGCTGTGCCACGACCGCCCGACCATCACGCTGCTCAAGCGGGTCGCCACTGACCTGCCGACACATCTCGCCAAGGTCAAGGTAATTCAAACCAGAATATTATATTTTAGCTGACAGACATTGTCTTGTACAAGCCTCCGTTAGCTAGAAAACTCAAATCTTGGTAAAAATATGGGATGTTTGCCATGATATGTTTAAAAAGTTTTACAGTTAGAAAAGTCTATGAGCGTTTCTAAGTTTTCAAATTTTTGTCCCCCTGAAAGCTTTATTGGGACTAATATGAATATTTTGACGAGAAAGTAGCAAAATCATTCGCCCTACACCGCAGAACTGAATTGTGAACTTGGCAATAAGCCATGACGCTCACTAACGGTAGGCTATCAGTAGGTGTAGTATAAATGTAATTGGAGTGATGACATAATGCGCAGGGCCCCGGCGAGGAAGCGAAGTACAAGGTGGACCTGCTGCCGGCGGAGGGCGGCGTGCAGGTGTCGGACGGCGCCGTGTCGGTGCTGGTGTCGCTGACGTCGGCCGTGATGCGCGAGCCCGCAGGTACTGTCCCCCCCCGTCCCGTGACCCGAGCCTCCGATGTCGACCCAATTTCACTGACCACCACTCTGTGTACGCTCACTCGCTTGCGCCCATACAGGCTCCTAACTTTACCGAGACGATGCCTGAGACTGGCTGAAATTGAAGTCGAAATCGACGTTTTGTACTGCACGCCGACTGGGACATTGTGAGAACAAACTATCTATACCTTATACTTATGATTCTGTATCTTATCTCTATCTCAATTTATTTATCTGATTTGATTGATCAACTGATTGTGCTAAAAAAAGATAATTTGTTCAATGACCGCCCGGCGCCCGTCGCCGGGCCCTGTGTTCGATGCTTATTTTTAGGTGTTAGCATAAGACGGCGCGGGAAGAAAAGGATTTTTGATCATCTCCCGAGATATCACTCGGGCTTGGCCTCCGCAGTGGTATATCGTTTTACTGAAACGGAGCAAACATTCTACCCGAACACTGTCCCCTTTCGATTTCCTTTTCGCTGTTCTGTTTTCTCCATCATACTTAGGATACTATCAGTTACAGATATTTGCGATGGATGTATGTTTTTAGGTATTAATTTATGTTTAAAAGTCCCCTAGTCAGATGAGTATGTCGCGTTATGCCGCGGTGCGGGCCCCGCCGGCACCGCGCGAGATAACGCGCCCCTTAGGGCCCGCTAACATGTTTGCCCCGTTTTCGTCGATACAATGATGGTCAAACACCCTTTGTGTTGTTGTCGCTAGAGGGCGGCGACACTAAGCGCGACGACAAGGACGTGCTCCCGCGGCAGAAGTGTTTGGACGCGTTAGCCGCTCTTCGGCACGCCAAGTGGTTCCAGGTACTGACCGTACTACATTACTGACGAGGGCGCACTCCGGACCCTTCACTTCACTCCATTCCACTCGCCCCCCTCGCCCACCTCGCCCACCTCGCCCACCTCCACCGAAATGCTACTGACTGGAGGCTTGCACGAGACCGACTATTTTTTGACAGCTTTTCATTGAGAACTGTCGAGTTACTGTCCTTCGATTCCTGCTCTAGTCTAAGTAGCGTTTCGGTGTAGGGGGTACCTCCCTCTCCCAGCCCGGGCCTCGCCGCCTACCTACCTGTCACCATGCTAGAGGAGTGCGCATCTCTTTACTTAGTCACATGTTTGTTTCGTTTCTCACTAAAAATTAGCTTATTATCTCTCGATCATTAGAAAGAGAACTCCCGTGAACATGTGGCTACAAGTGCTCGTAATGTTTCTAAGCTGCGTTTCCCTGCACTTGTGAGCCGTTTATCGGGAGTTGAAACGGAAACGCAGTTTTTTGTGTGAAAGTTGACTTTTGATATTTATTGCTCCGTAGTTGCATAGTAAACCTAGTTGTGGAGTAAATATTTCCGGAGCAATAGATGTTCGATCGCTATCGCTATCGCTCACGTGTGCGTTTGTGTGTAGGCCCGCGCCGCGAGCCTGCAGTCGTGCGTCATCATCATCCGCGTGATGCGCGACCTGTGCCGCCGCATCCCCAACTGGACGCCGCTCAACCCCTACGTGAGTATTTTATTTATACAACCAGTCCTACCGCTGCCTTGCCCAGCTCTTGCGCCCTTCCCCCCTCACTCAAACAAAATGTTGAACAGAGGTTTGACTCTTGCTCTAGAATTACACCTTTTCAGCTTCGTTACACCTTTTCAGATGAGTGACATAGTCATGAGTAAAAAAGATTTTAAAAAATACCTCCAAGATGACAAACAGGCATCGAGCATGCTTGATGCCAGTTGATGCTAAGCGGTTGCCGCAGCCTATGGACGCCTTGAACATCAGAGACGTCACACGCACACTCCCGACCCCCTCAAATGTTTTAGGACGCGTTCAGAATAATTCCGTAATAAGGTTTTTGTTATTTAAGTGCGTAAGCCCTTACACTCAGGGTAATTTCTAAGAAATCAAATAAATATGCGGGTTCAAGTCCCGTCGAAGTCGAAATTTTTTCAAAAATTTTCTTGAGGGAAAAATTTATACCTTACATAAACATGGTGTCTTTCTATGGGAGAAAAGTTATTGTCGAGCGTCGTCACACTAGTGGCCTCACTTTAGAGAGAGCCTACGAGGGACTCCGAGGCGAGACGAGTGCAGCACGTACCCGCTCGTGCTCGGCCTGTCTCGGACAGTCTCCGAGCGTGTGCTGGCGCTATAAGAGTAACGTTCACAGGCGATGGAGCTGCTGGTGTCCGGAGTGATGCACTCGGCGGGCATGGCGCTGTCGCCGGGGGAGGCCCTCCGCCGCGTCATGGAGGCCGTGGCGGGGGGGCTGCTGCTGGAGCACGGGCCCGGCCTCAGGGACCCCTGCGAGAAGGAACTAGTCGTATGTATCCTAGGACAGTGTCACGGAGGCCATAAGTAGTGTATTGACCATGACTGTACTTTGTGCTTCACGTGAAGACGCTGATCCACACTGCCCTGAAGTGGAGAGGAGTCTACCCTATCATTATAAATATACATTGGTTCGAAATTTTAATATGCGTGTGTACTCTCAAATTAGAAAGAAATCTCGTTCAAGGCGTGTTCCTCCTACTGACACGGAGCGAAAGTTTGATCACGAAAACAGGGTATGGTATGGCCGTATGGTGGAAAACAACCAAATATCATTCAAAATAAACAAACGTTTTTATCGTTGTCATAATTGAAACAAAATTCCTTGATAGTGATTTCGTGGATCAAAATTCTTAGAATCTCTGTATTTTCGGTTCAGTGTTTTTTAATGAGTTTAATACTTTCAGGATGCTGTGGGTAACATGGCACCACAGCAGCGCGAAGATTTGACAGCCTCTGCGCAACAGTTCTTGCGACAAATGGCATTCCGGCAGATTCACAAGGTCAGTATTACACTCGCCTCACTTTCTGAGTTTGATCTATTTATTTATTTGATAGATAAGTAGCTTGTGGCTGATATGTTTACGACACACGGTGTTCTGGATATAGAAGGGCTACCTTTATTTTGATGCGACTCAAATGCAACTCAGATTTAAGAACGTCTCAAAATTGGAGTTTACGACAGATTTTCATGGAGACCGGTCAAAAAATCGCGACTTAAGACGGGCTTTCATCCGAGTTGCGCTTGAGTGTGTTAAGCTGTGTTATGTTCAATAATCTATTTATATAAATATATTATTGAATTATCTATATATATAAAAATGAAACCCGTTTTCCTTGGTCACGGCATCACGCGTGAACGGCTGGACTGATTTCGCTAATTCTTTCTTTGTTGTGTTTGTTATTGTCAGGAGAAGGTTCTTATAAAGAAAAAATTAAGAAAGTTGGAAACATAAATTTCCACGGGGGCGAAGCCGCGGGGCGCAGCTAGTATTGTAATATTAGTTTCCTGGCCGCGGCTTCGCACGCGTTGTTTCTATGGAAGCGTTGAAAAGTTATTTATGAGTAATGAGAACTGATTTATGGGATTGAAACCCTGTGTTAATCCTGGTCTAGACCTGCCTATGCCAAATGTCAGCCTGAGCCGTTCAGTAGTTATGGCATAAAGAAGTAACAAACATACATCCATGCAGTGCATTTAAATATGAGTGTGATTCTGTGTGTAACGTGTTGTATTGTACTGGTCCAGGTCCTCGACATGGAGCCTTTGCCCAAGGTGAAGCACGCGGGCGGCGGCAACGCGTGGAAGTACCCGCGCAAGCGCAGGCGCTCCAACGACACGGAGGGCGACCAACCCAACGGTAAGTGTAAGCACGCGGGCGGCGGCAACGCGTGGAAGTACCCGCGCAAGCGCAGGCGCTCCAACGACACGGAGGGCGACCAACCCAACGGTAAGTGTAAGCACGCGGGCGGCGGCAACGCGTGGAAGTACCCGCGCAAGCGCAGGCGCTCCAACGACACGGAGGGCGACCAACCCAACGGTAAGTGTAAGCACGCGGGCGGCGGCAACGCGTGGAAGTACCCGCGCAAGCGCAGGCGCTCCAACGACACGGAGGGCGACCAACCCAACGGTAAGTGTAAGCACGCGGGCGGCGGCAACGCGTGGAAGTACCCGCGCAAGCGCAGGCGCTCCAACGACACGGAGGGCGACCAACCCAACGGTAAGTGTAAGCACGCGGGCGGCGGCAACGCGTGGAAGTACCCGCGCAAGCGCAGGCGCTCCAACGACACGGAGGGCGACCAACCCAACGGTAAGTGTAAGCACGCGGGCGGCGGCAACGCGTGGAAGTACCCGCGCAAGCGCAGGCGCTCCAACGACACGGAGGGCGACCAACCCAACGGTAAGTGTAAGCACGCGGGCGGCGGCAACGCGTGGAAGTACCCGCGCAAGCGCAGGCGCTCCAACGACACGGAGGGCGACCAACCCAACGGTAAGTGTAAGCACGCGGGCGGCGGCAACGCGTGGAAGTACCCGCGCAAGCGCAGGCGCTCCAACGACACGGAGGGCGACCAACCCAACGGTAAGTGTAAGCACGCGGGCGGCGGCAACGCGTGGAAGTACCCGCGCAAGCGCAGGCGCTCCAACGACACGGAGGGCGACCAACCCAACGGTAAGTGTAAGTGCGCGTGCGCAACCTGCACGGTCCAAATGAGACATGTCTAAAATATAAGTACATGAGTTAAATAAAAGACAAAACAGCCCTATTCTTGCATTGAGTCAAGACGTTCTCTATCTCAGCATGAACTACATAGTTATAAACGCGTTACAACCAACGGTGGTCAAAATAAAAAAAATCAAAATCAAAAACTCTTTATTTCCATAAATACAATAAATGTACACTTAGAAAAGGTCAAAATATAAAACTAAACACTGACACGGAAATAAAGTGATTTATTCTTAAGTGGTCTTCCGACAGAGCCGTTTGGTGAAGTCACTGAAGCAAATACAAGACAACAAGAAATAATGTACGGTCTAGAGTGGAGACCGCAGTAAACGTAGTGTAGGACGCGCTGTGGCTAAGTGGGATGACGCTCTTCGAGTGATTGCTGGCATATTCTAGATGCGGCAAGCTGAAGACTGCGCTATGGCGCTCACGAGGGAGGCCAGCCGTCGCCTATGTGCATTAGCTGATGATGATCATTATATAGTAGGTGTAGCCAGGTATACTTTCGGTACTGGTACATCCTGGATTCTACCAGTGATTGTTTAAAGTTGTCTCTAGCCATACCCTGATTTTGACCACTGCTTCTGAGGGGCGAGTCTATTTGACGTTAGTAACGAGACGTGATCGTGACGCCGTTTGTCCATACAAGTTGGTACAGCGCCTCTATCGTGCGCACAGAGAACTACGCAAAACTCATTCAAAAAAGGAGACGTAATGATCACATCTTTAAATGGACTCGCCCCTCTGTTTTAAGATTTCAATATTTTCACGACAAAATGTTTGCTTTTAGGAGAGGGGAAAGTGGTCAAGACGGAAGAAAAATTAGACGCGTCCGAGAACGCGGTAACTAAGAAGTAATCATCCACTATAACTACAGACTATAGTAAAAAGGTTTATTTTTCCAATGCAGGAAAATAGTAGGATTAGTTTGTATTAAAAAATTTAGTGTACAATTTCATAATTGAAAGATATTTTGTATAAGCTAGGTGTATTCAAATACACGATATAATTTTCGGTCACATAACTTACTATCAACACACGGTGATGATCTGTCCAAAACGTTACGCGATAGTAGTTAGGTAGTTCTGCGATTTATTGTAGTTGTCTAGTTAGCGTAGGGACTAACTAATATTGTAACAGTGTGTGCGACGGGGACGTAGCGCGACTCGACGTAGCGGAGCGGGCCCAGCCATTGCCGTAATCTCAGGCCGGCGAGCAGCCGCGGCTGCTGATGCTGTCAGTGAGGGGTCGAATTATGGCTATCCATGATAAGGGTGGAATTTTCTTTAGTTACAAGTATTTGACTTATTATTATATTTTGTTCCTTGCGCTTAAACGCACTTCTGTGCAGGTGGATTATTATAATATAATGATATATTTACTTAGTTTTAAGATGTATATTTTCCATTTATTTACGCGAATACACGCCACAGAAGTTTTTTTATTCCCTTGGCTGGAAGTAAACTTCTTGTAATGCCTCTGAGGCAGTTCAGATGTGAAATCGTATTAAGTTTTTGTTCAACTAATGTAGCCGAATTGGCTTTAGATTAGATAAAGTTCGAAAAACCTTGGAGCGTGTCAAGAATGAACGTTTCCAATTCATAAAGCACAGGATAAAGAGAAAGTGCGTAAACATTTATTTATTTTTAGTATTTGTGACGGTCTTTAGATAGTTATTGTAAAATCTTTTCAGATTAAAACAAATGCAAACTCTATTTCTGTATGTATTCAACTTACTTTTTTATTCTTAAAACTGTACTGTAAAAGTATGTCAATAAATTAATGACGAAATTCATTTGTTTTTATTTGGACATGGTAGGAATCAAGCCCAAAAGTGTTCTAAATTAAAATGGGACTGGGTGGACACGTGTGCTCTATGCCGGCGGAGTTCTGCAGTCCTACGAATCGGAAACTTCAAAAAAACTCCAGAGTAGAGCCCTCCGGGGGAAAAACCGTTACGGAAGGGCGCAGGCCGCGTGGAGGCCTAGCTGTAGATGGAAGGACGAGCTACGTGCATTCATACCTAAGAGTGGCCATGATTGGCTAATAGCCTCTTCAGACCTGAGCCTTATACAAATGAAATCAAAGTTATTTTATGATAGAATAGGAATTATTAGGGTCCAAATAAGACATTTTATGTACTTTCAAAAAAATTTTTTTTTTAATTTTGGAATTATGATAGGCACACATGTGTGTACCTCAGGTCTATGGCATGTACATTTCGCCTAACATTTGGGTGTGAAACATCTCAAAACAATTGTTCTTTGTGACAGACAAATTATTTGGCAACAAGTTCTCATAGTGCGGCATCATGAGGAGCAGTGTTAGTGTCGGCATTTTGATGCAAACTTGTCATCCAGGAAGCGCAGGAGATGACTGAAGCCATCCAGACGAACCTCAGGCTTTGGTAGGGCGACCACTGCTCAGTGTTTCTTTTTTGTCTCCCTCCTGCTCATTTCTGGACAAAGAAACTAGCTGCCCAATTTCTACTCTGTTTGTGCTGGACCTGGATGTAAAACTAGGGTCAACTCTGCCACCTGCAAATTTTACCATAGCAGTAGCTACATTTAGCCTGTATTGTAGAAGTCCGAGCTTGTTTTTGGGTTCGACGCCCTCTTGGTTGCAGCAACGGACGTACATTATCCAGCTGTTGAATGGCTAGATGCACAAAGTGGCTGAAGGCCCTTACAGTTCACTTACTTGGGCGCATAGCGCTTCGATAGTACGATATGAGCCTGTCACAAAGGTCGATGTCGCCCATGCAGGTGTTTTATTTTTTGACCACTGAAGGTTGTGGTACATCCACCTTTCTATTCTGAATTTTCGCGCCCCAATGAATACTTGTAAGAGCTGGTTTACAACTGCTTCCAGTGTACGTAGAAAGCATTGCTACGGTATTTGTATCCTTCCATTGCAACACAATTACTTTTCCATCGTTTCATACTTTTTCATCAAATTCCCTACGTAAAACGTAGAAAACCGTGCTTGAGGATATTTCAGTCTCTATGATATTTCAGAGTCTCCATGATAATCAGTAAATTGTATCATCTCTAACCGATTCTGACCTCAAATGTCCCAACTGTGCAGAATATCGATTGGTTTGGTCTGCGGTTAGTTTTCAAAAGTCTTCATCAAGATATTCGAAAAATGACTACAAATAGTTATTGTTTGAACTACCCTGGCTGAGGAGTACGTCTTTACTTATGTCGGGACCGCAAAGAATCATTTCTTTGGTCAGCCAGAATTCACGAGTCGGAGGGATTTCTTCACTGCTTACTTGATCATCTTCTGACTCCAAAGATGAGGGTCCATCGGCATCGAGTGACCAATATTCCGGTTCATCATCTTCTCCAGAGAAGTCCACATCACTGGCAACCAGGGACCGTACAACCCCGAGTTTGGGTTAACCCCTTCGAATGGGTAACACTATCATCGTCTGCGCATTACGAATGGGTTACCCCTTATTCGGGTTACCCTGTACAAAACCCTAGTGAAAGGGTAACCCTTTCATTGGGTTTTAGCAACGATAGTTTTACCCTTTCGTGGCGCTATCCGATTGAAGGGGTTACCTCTTTTTATGGGTTTTTTGGTGTAACACTATGGTTTCCATTTCAATTGCACTTTTTGAAAATAAATACTAGATGTTGAACAATTAGTTTCGATCGCGCGATCACTCAGTCTGTATACAAGTGTTCTGGTTTTCAGTGTGAACAATCTATAGGCAGCTTAACTTATCCATCCTTATTGATTAGTTGAGCAAACAATCTAGAGGCAGCTCAACTAAACAATCTAGAGGCAGCTCAACTAATCCATTTATAGATAAGTTAAGCAAACAATCTAGAGGCAGCTCAACTAATCCATTTATAGATAAGTTGAGCAAACAATCTAGAAGCAGCTCAAATAAACAATCTAGAGGCAGCTCAACTAAACAATCTAGAGGCAGCTCAACTAATCCATTTATAGATAAGTTGAGCAAACAATCTAGAGGCAGCTCAACTAAACAATCTAGAGACAGCTCAACTAATCCATTTATAGATAAGTTGAGCAAACATTCTAGAGGCAGCTCAACTAAACAATCTAGAGGCAGCTCAACTAAACAATCTAGAGGCAGTTCAACTAATCCATTTATAGATAAGTTGAGCAAACAATCTAAAGGCAGCTCAACTGAACAATCTAGAGGCAGCTCAACTAATCCATTTATAGATAAGTTGAGCAAACAATCTAGAGGCAGCTCAACTAATTCATTTATAGATAGGTTGAGCAAACAATCTAGAGGCAGCTCAACTAAACAATCTAGAGGCAGCTCAACTAATCCATTTATAGATAAGTTGAGCAAACAATCTAGAGGCAGCTCAACTAATCCATTTATAGATAGGTTGAGCAAACAATCTAGAGGCAGCTCAACTAATCCATTTATAGATATGTTGAGCAAACAATCTAGAGGCAGCTCAACTAAACAATCTAGAGGCAGCTCAACTAATCCATTTATAGATAAGTTGAGCAAACAATCTAGAGGCAGCTCAACTAAACAATCTAGAGGCAGCTCAACTAATCCATTTATAGATAAGTTGAGCAAACAATCTAGAGGCAGCTCAACTAAACAATCTAGAGGCAGCTCAACTAAACAATCTAGAGGCAGCTCAACTAATCCATTTATAGATAAGTTGAGCAAACAATCTAAAGGCAGCTCAACTTATACATCCTTTTGGATTAGTTGAGTTAAAAACCTTATTTTCAACCTTACGCAAATCAAATAGAGATTATAATTGCAATATTCTAAAATGCAAAGAGTTACCGTGTTACAGTGTTTGAAAATGTAATCCCAAACGACCGGGTCATCAAAACTATCGAGTACTCGAAACCCTTTCAAAGGGAAACCCATTCGACTGGGTTTTGAAGGGGTTACCCCTAAGAGCGGGTTATTCATTAAAAGTGTAACCCCTAAGGATAGGGTTTTAAAACAACCTCTTCAAAAAACCTTATCGAAAACCCCTTCAACGGGTAACCAAATCAGTCCCTGCTGGCAACAAGTGCCTCAGCGATAGCGGCATCATCACTGATCTAACAAGCAAAAAAAAAATGATATTTTTCCATGGTAGGTAGTACAAATCTTAAGAGTAACATCCCGAGGTACACACATGTGTATTTACGAAACTAGACACGCTTATTCACCGCACATACAATTTTTTTCAAATCTCTCATGAAGATGTGAGAAATTAACATTTTATTCACTAAATTACATAAAAAAATTAATCAGTTATCATGTTTTTGCATATTTACCTGTTTTCCAAAAGTTTCGCATCGACTTTGTGATAAAAAACGTTGCACTTTTGAATTCAAATAAAATTTTCACCCATTTCTTCCGCTTGCAACGGTTTGTTTAGGAACTAATATCATTAGTGAACACATAAATAGTACCAAAAGCTGCCAAAAGATGTCACTAGTAGCCAAAAACGGAGATTTAATATAGTACTCGCTTGTGTACCCCAGGTCTGAAGAGGATAGATAAAAGTGGAAGGAGGAAAGGGAGGCCTTTGCCCTGCAGTCGGACCTTAACCGGTTTCTGAGATACAATCATTTTAGTGTAAATCGCGAAAATTTCGCGAAGCGCGCGCCACCCCTAATCCTTGAGGGATAAAAGCTATAATAACTAAGAATCCTTGAAGGCATAGGCATTATGTCGTTGCATGAAGTGAGAAGGCGGTCAAAATTTTTTGTGATTTAATTCAGTCTGAAGAACAAAACATCATGAAAAGGGTCTGCTAATCACGACTCTAGCAGACAATAAGGATAGAGCTATTGCTCGCAGTGTCGGAGCGGGGCGGCCACGGCTCGAGGTCACACCCAAAGGAGCTACGCGAACAACGTGTATCCGTCAAGTTTGCAGCCCTGCCATGGAATTTTGGTGGTTTAACTATGCCAACAAATGTGTGCATCCCGGTGCCCTAAGTAAAATAAAATAGTGTAGGTATAAAATATCTTTATATATATACAGGGTGGCCCATTCAAATCGGTCAGTATGGGAAAGTCTGAAACTGTAAGACATACGAAGATTTGTTCTTAGGAACCATGTCACCGATTTCGATAAAAAGAAAAACTGCATTCATACAATTAAAAAAAAAGTGTACCCAACTGGGGAATCGAACCCGGTTGTTTTGAAAAAATAAACTTACACTATTTCTATTCAGATATCGTTTAGTGTAGGTCTTAAGCAGTAAATATCTCTAAGAAACATAATGTCTAAAATGAATAAAATGCATTTTTTTCACATACTTTAATTTATCATAGTAGGTGTTCAAAGTGACCACCGTTACAATATTCAGCAAGTTCAGGCATGTAAAATTGTCTCTATGGTTGTTTGTACCTCTCTACTTGTTACATACACCGTGTTATGTATCATGTGGCATTGGCATTGCATTAAACGTTTAAGGAAGTTTTGTTATCTACAGTAATATTATTATCTATTATTGCAACTGCTTACTTCTATTAATCAAACACTAACAATCAATTGAAAAGCCCACTTAAAGTAAGTATGTAGATGTTGTAGATACAGAGACGTGTTAAACCTCATTTGAAAATGGAACGTGTCGGTGTGACTGGCCGAATAGCGATACAAAAAAAAAAGAAAAAAAACTTGAGTGTCAAATGTTTAGGCGGGAACTGAAAATTAAAATCAATGCTTCGGTATTTTTGTGTCGTTCGCTGTGTGGTTGGGAAAATGCGTTTTACAAATTCTGAGCACTTTGATTTATTGGAAGCTTACTTTAAAAACGATAAAAATTGCTCCCGTGCACTACATTGGTACCATATCAAATATCCGACACGTATTTTATTTATTTATTTATTTTATTTACTCATTTATTTCAGATTGGTAATCCATAGATGCAACATAAAAATTCACAATAAAATCAACTTACATAAAATATTAGTACAATAATAATGATTGAATTAGATAGGTATACAAAACAATAATTATTTCATGATTACATTACAATTACATAATAAATAACATAACATAATTACCTACTTACTAACTTAAATTAAATCTAAATGGAATTATTCCCCAACATTATCCTCATCCACTTATTTTACCTACCCGTAAGATATTCATCAAAATTGTGCACAATTTGAAGACTTACGGAAGTTTTAAAAAGCCAATTAAAGTAAAACCAAGAAAATGTGATGAAAACATGGAAATGAACATTTTAACCTATTTTGAAGCAACACCAGATGCCTCCACCCGTAATGCAAGTCGTGATATTCCTGAAATTTCACGAACACACATTCAAAGAACCCTAAAGAAACACAAATACAAGTGCTACAAGAATGGACATTGGGTGCAGGCCTTACATGCAGGAGATGATATCAGACGACTTGAATTTTGCAATTGGATAAAAGAGAGAATGGGCCTAGACAGACATTTTTTAAACTACGTTATATTTTCTGATGAAACTCAATTTTCCAATAACGGAATGTACAATCGTAAGAATCATCACTATTGGAGTCGAGAAAATCCCTTACGAGTGCACGAAGGACGCCGTCAAGTTAGATTCTCATTTAACTGCTGGGTCGGCCTACTTCACAATAAGGTACTCATGTTTAAAATTTATGATGGACATTTGGACAGATTCAAGTACCTTGCAATCTTAGAAGATCTTTTAGAGGCCGTAGGAGAAATGGCAGTAGAAATAAGAGAACAACTTTATTTTCAACAGGATGGAGCACCGGCTCACAATAGTCGTATAGCAAAAGACTTTTTAAATGAAAACTTTCCGCGAAAGTGGATTGGTACGAACAGCCCGATCAAATGGCCGGCGAGGTCGCCCGATTTAACGCCTCTACATTATTTTTTGTGGGGTTACATTAAAGATGAAGTGTACAAAAATAGCTATAACACCGTTGAAGAACTAAAAGTAGCCATAGAGTCAACTTTAACGCAGATTCACCACATGAAGATACAAAATGCAATAGTAAGATCGTTACCTAGACGTGTTGAATATTGTATTGAAAAAGACGGTGGTCACTTTGAACACCTACTATGATAAATTAAAGTATGTGAAAAAAATGCATTTTATTCATTTTAGACATTATGTTTCTTAGAGATATTTACTGCTTAAGACCTACACAAACGATATCTGAATAGAAATAGTGTAAGTTTATTTTTTCAAAACAACCGGGTTCGATTCCCCAGTTGGGTACACTTTTTTTTTAATTGTATGAATGCAGTTTTTCTTTTTATCGAAATCGGTGACATGGTTCCTAAGAACAAATCTTCGTATGTCTTACAGTTTCAGACTTTCCCATACTGACCGATTTGAATGGGCCACCCTGTATAACTAGTTGACCTGGCGAACTTCGTACCGCTCTCGCCTTTTAAACCTTCATATTTTTATATTGTGAAAAAAAAAAAAAATCTGAATCTAAACCATTCCCAGATCCCTTAGAACACACACAAAAAATTTCATCAAAATCGGTCCAGTCGTTTGAGAGAAGTTCAGTGACATACACACTCACAGAAGAATTATATATAGTAAGATTCTTCTGTGAGAGTGTATGTCACTGAACTTCTCTCAAACGAATGGACCGATTTTGATGAAATTTTTTGTGTGTGTTCTAAGGGATCTGGGAATGGTTTAGATTCACAATTTTGACTGGACCGATTTTGATGAAATTTTTTGTGTGTGTTCAAGGGGATCTGGGAATGGTTTAGATTCACAATTTTGTCCGCTGGACAATGTTTTTTTAATTAACGCGTGCGAAGCCGCGGGCAGAATCTAGTAAGGTCAACCAGTCTAAATGCGTCTATGGGGAAAATGCGTCTTTTTGAATTTATTCAAAAACTGCAGACTGCAACGCCATCCGCACGAACTACATGTTCAGTATTTAGTTCAAACAAATGTAACTAGATGGCAGAAGTCAACGTATGTTGAACAGTTTTCGAATAAATTCAAAAAGACGCATTTTCCCCAATAGACGCATTTAGACTGGTTGACCTTATATATATATTTTTATACCTACTTTAGGACAAAATGACAACAAACGTCAGTGTCGAGACAAGCAAACCTATGTATTTCCAATGACAGCAGCTGTCGAGGTAGGAACGAAGCCTACATTTTCGATGACAGCTGTCAAAGTTGAAATGGACCTATCTCCGAAACTACTCATGCTAGACTGAGTTCATGGCTCAAACGAAAGGTAGGAACTAAGCGGTATGAACGAAGTCTACATTTTCGATGAAAGCTGTCAAAGTTGAAATGGACCACCTATCTCCGAAACTACTCGTGCTAGACTTCCCAAATAAATTAAAAATATAACAATCTTTAGCCATATTAAATTTATTAAAGAGTTATTGGAAATTCACTGACACTACGTGATGATGGGCAGGTTCTGCCCATCATCGCGACGTTCACACGTTTGTGAAGACGCCAAATCTCATACACAATCTTAGAATAAGAATTGGAACAGTTTGTTTATTTCACAATTTACAATAGGAAGAAGGGAAAACCTTCTTGTCTTTTGACTCAAAAAAACTGAATAAATGTTTACTTTTGAGTCAAAAGTAAACATTTATTAATTTTTTTTGAGTTGTCATTCTTTTGACAAACAAGCAAAAAAAGTTATCATTAAAATCGGCTACTACAAACTCATAATAGGCTGCCAACCTTATATAACCCTGCTTCGAGACCCAGAGCCTGCGACCGCTAGACCTTCGATTGACTTTGAATTTTGTTTCCAAGGTTTTCCCTTTAGAAGCGTTTTTCTTTTTCTCCAGATCTATTTTGTATGGAGATGACGTCAAAATTTCACTCTTCTGCGACTTCCATGTCCGTGCCCTTATAAACCTTATTGACTGATTCATAACGTTCATATTATATATACGATTCATAACGCGTAAACACCTTGTACGTCAAGTGTCCGGCGGTACCCGCCGTCCGGGGCTACCCCCCCCCCCCCCTTCCCTGTCTCTTTAACCGCAGGAGGTCTATTTCTCAGCTTTGCAGAACTAGATACCTTAAGGCACAGTTAATTGGCATAATGAATGAATGAATGAACGAATGAATGAACACTTTATTGTTTACAATACATAAAATAACTTGTATCTAAATAAAATAAAAACGTACAATGGGCGGCCTTATTGCTTAAAGCAATTTCTTCCAGGCAACCTTATTACTAACAGTAGATATAAGAAATAAAATTTTTGGTAGTGCATATAAAAGAAAAAAAAAACAATACAGGAATACTTATGCAATTACAATACAAATACAAACATTATACATACATAATATACCAATTATCTAAGCTACATTGACATCAAAAGTGACAGGTTAAGGCGAATCAGAAAGAAAGGAAGCACAGCTTAAATAGCTGAAGATAGGAAATGGGACTTGAGCAATACCGTCTTTACCATAAGGGCACACGGGGCCCGTGCCCAGGGCCCCCATTCTCAGGGGGCCCCGAAGGATCGACAATTTCTCTTACACATTTATTCTCAAAACATTTTTGTCGGGCACATTACACTTTTTTCACAGATCAGTAATCTTAACAGAAGGTTTACCTACTACGCCATTATATCGATGACTGCGCCTATTCCTACTGTACTAATTATTAATATTTCCGAACGCATCCTACCTAATTTACTAAGTACACCATCTAGCGATCACTCACGCAATCACTCGAGATTCCAAAGTCAAGCTGCGACCATATTATGGCCGATTTTCCGATTTTTTGACGTGACAACGTCTTATAATTCGATAGAGCCGGCTGCACGCACGAAAAAACATGACGTCATGCGGCGTTACCTCGTCATGCGGCGTTACCTCGTCATGCGGCGTTACCTCGCTTTGAGGCGTTCCGTGTAAGGCTTGAAGTGCAAGCGAGAGCGCTCGACATCCGTCTCTCTCCTACTTGAGTGAGCGATGCGTCTGCGTTGTCACGTTCAACTATCGTCAGTAAACCGACTTTACAGACAACCAATTTTTTTTTTGTTGTTTTTTGTTTCGAAGAATTTATGTACTTAGAGTCAACTTTTCAGCCATGTCAATGTCTTAAAAGTTGACTGACAGTGTCAAGCTGACGTTAAAACCATAAACTAACCAAGTATAGAAGAAATTAAAAAAAAATCGTATTATTAAAATTGAAATCTGACACCCGCGACATTTTTTTATCGTTTTTTCTGAATTAAAATTTATTTAAATTAAATGGCTTGGAAATGTGCTCTTTTTTGTGTTTAGTGTAATAATATGATGGTAAATCTCTAAACTAAAACTCAAACTGGACATAAAAACGGTAAAGTTTTTTACGTTTTTTTTTAATATTAAAATTTTACCATTTTTCCGCAATTATAATTTAATTTTAATCAACCTCATTAATTACGTTATACAACATCAGAATGTTTCCACGCTGTTTTGTAGGAAATTTTATGGAGAATCCAAATATATATAGATGTTACGAGGTGTTAGTAGATAATAATTAAGAAATCAGCGAAATAATGCATTGTGATGCATTTCCGCGGATTTTTGCGGAAGTACCTGCCACACAACGGCGGTAGCGGGGCGCGGGGCGTGCCACTTGAGAGGTTAATGAAATTATATCAAACTATATTTTGATTACCTATAATAAATGGTCATAGGTACTTAGTAAAAGATGTTATATAATTCGCTTTTTTACTTTCCAAAAGGGCCGCGAATTCTTGTGTGCCCAAGGGCCCCGAATTCTTGTGTGCCCAAGGGCCCCAGCCTAGTTTAAGACGGCCCTGGACTTGAGTTGGGATTTGAATGAGTTAATGGCATAGTTCATGATTCATATCTCGCTATACCTTTATTCGTCGAAATCAGCGGGGCTGCCAGCTTGACGTCAAGATAGCAGCCACAGTGAAAGACCTAAATATCTCCCTAAACTACTGGGGCACTATTTATTTTACTTAGGGAATGGGGGGCACTATTTCAGGACACACAAATGAATTAACCAAATTCCATGGCGGGGCTGCTAACTTGACGGACACGAGATAATCACTGTGGCTGCATCTTGACGTCAAGCTGGCAGCCCCGTAGGGTAGGCCTCGGAATGCCCGTATAAAATTCTTCAACAAATTCTAGGATTGTCGACTAAAAAAATCGGGCATTTGTTTAGATGTACCTACCCGTGGTGTAGTTCTCAGCAGTCCTACGCTGTGTCACTAAACTGCGCTAAAAGGAAGGCTTTTCGTCTGATGCTACGGCTCCCGGATGATACGCCGTCAGTACGGGATAAAGACTGGATGATACGCCGGCATACCTCACTAACTGCCGAGAGATTCTTGTGTGATCGAAGTTTGAATTCCATAAGGGTGGTTTCTGGCATTACGCCAGTAATTCCAGGAACTCCCAACGCCTATTCATTGGATCATTCGATTGCCGCCATAGTGCAGTCGGCAAAACAACACGCACGACACATCCTTTCCGTACCTACGCATGTGGCCCGCGGAATGAGACGGCACTACTGTAGCCAACATCGCCTAGTGCGCTAAACTACGCGCTAAAGCCTTTGAGGCATGTGTAGAAAAAACCGACACCTGAGCTATCGTTTAGCGTCTAATGCCATTAGTAAATTAACACTTTAAAATGTTGGCCGCATCTGAGTAACGCCGTAATGGAGGATCCGTAACACACGCACCCGCGGCGATCACTCGGTGAGCTTCGCTAGTAATATAGTCATAACTTCGTACGTTATGGTCTGATTTGGATAATTTAAAGAGATTATCTTTTTAAATTGTCCAAATCGGAGTCATAAAGAAGCAAAGGCAGCAAATGGATGTTCATTTGAGTTTCAAATGGATGTGTAGCTGCCTTTGCTTGTATAGGTACTCGAATAATGTTACCGATCCTCATTAACGCGTTAATTTATGCGTTAGGACGCAGGTGGAGCAGTAGCATAAGATTATTAAGTTGCTGCCTTCGTTCGAAAAAAATAACACCTCGAAATGGACGAACTCTATCTCTCCTCAACCTCTTGTCCTGCTTCAAGTAAAAACTAATAGTAGTAGTCAGTGTTGCCACCTTGCAGAAAAAATATCACTAGATTTAGTCTCGCTACATTTCGGGATATTTTGGACAAAAATCACTAGATAATTTAAAATGAAATTACACGCTAGGTACTTACTACAAAATATTGTATTTGTGAAAATAAGAAACTAAAAACACAACATACTGATATCTAATAGCAAAATTTTTGACACTAAGCTAGATAGATAAATTTGTTTTTGTGTTTTTTTATACCCACAACTCTGTGTTTCTTAATGTCACCAATTCTTGTAAATATGTCTTTTTGATAAAAATTTCAAAAGGCTGTAGTAGTATCGTTTGCTACAGGCCGTAACCACATCTTGATTTCTTAGGTTTCCCATTCTTGTCGATATTTTTGTGAATAAAAGTCTTTTTTTAGGGTTCCGTACCTCAAAAGGAAAAAAGAACCCTTATAGGATCACTTTGTTGTCCGTCTGTCTGTCTGTCCGTCTGTCAACCCTCTTTTCTCAGGAACGCGTGGAGGTATCGAGTTGAAATTAACATCAAATACTCAAGTCCGTAACTTCTTGAAGCCGTGATATAAATTAAACTTCCAAGTCAACGCACTCAAAAGTTGCAGACGTTTATGTCCGAAAATTTTGAAATTTCCAAGGGAATCATCAACATGCACCCAAAACCTATAGGGTACATCCCGTAGACCTAGAATCATTAAATTTGGTGAGCAGCAAGGTCTTATAGCACAAGTAAAGGAAAAAATCCCAAGAACATAAATTTGTAATTTATTCACAAAAGAAATACTTTTGACTCTCGCCATGGACCAAAACCTATAGGGTAATTTCCGTTGACGAAGAATCATAAAATTGAAGCAAGGTCTTATAGCACAAGTAAAGGAAAAAATCCTAAAACCATAAATTTGTAGTTTATTACCTAAAAAAAAATAAGTTTTGATCCTCCCTCGACCAAAATATACAGGGTAGGTATCTACTTCACGTTGACCTAGAATCATAATATTTGGCAAGCAACAAGGTCTTACAATTAAACGGAACCCTTAGTGCGCGAGTCCGACTCGCACTTGACATTTTATTTTTACTGGCACGTCCATAGTAAATGCGAAATAACTAAGAAATACTTCACAAATCTTACGCGAATGATTTCGATGTGATCACTTACCTACGTTCCCGAACGAAGTTTAGCAAGGACTGCCTAGCAACAGTAGCAAGCACCTAAATAAATACTTACATACTCAAATAAACTAGTTTATTTGAGTATGTATTTATTTAGTTATGAGTATGTATTTATGTAATTTAGTTAACTAGTTTAGTAGGTACGTGATAGGTTCTCATCAGTAGTCGGGGACTCCCCAAGGTAGGTTTGCATAACCAAACAAAAACGTTTAATTCATGAACCTATAAAGATTCACGGTTTAATTACGTTTCGGCTGTCTAAGAAAAGGATTGTGCTATTTTTACATAAATTGGGGAATTCGTTGCTAATAAGTATGTATTTTCAAAAATAGGTATCACTAAAAATCAGATATTTTTTAGTGATTTTTCTTCAGAATATCACTAACGTACTCCAAAAAATCACTAGATCTAGTGATAAAATCACCAAGGTGGCAACGCTGGTAGTAGTCGGGTAAAATAATAATAAAGCTGGACAAGCCACACGGCATCCTCTAGCCACAAGCTAAATATAAATAAAACAAGTTTTTTGGCAGTTTGTATATATTTTAACTATTACAGAATATGTATTTTCTTTACAATATAAGTACATATCTTTTATACAACGATGAAGACAAAATTCGCACGTGTTCAATAAAATAAAATGCAACACAAAGTAAAAAAGTTGTCAAAAAGTGACAAAAATATGTTTATAAAACAGCAGGCCGAATGGCGAGTAATATTACAGCTACTTACAAGAAAATGATTTCAAAGTCCTGAATTGATAGGGACGATTTTTCATAGCCATGAAGAAAAGTGCCTACATAATTAAATGTTGATTTTTGCATTTTATTTATTGAAAACTTGAACAGCACGCTAAGATGGTCGTCAACCAGTACGTCGGCGCAGCCGGAAGCGAGAGGCGCTTCAGGCTTTCAACGCTCACTGAACAGGACTACCAAAATTCTAAAATACAGTTATGTAGAAAGAAGATAGTATGTATGTATGTAGTCGGTAAGGACCAATATAATTATTCATCTGTAGGTACCTGTTCTAAAAGTGTCGGTTATGCCGTAAAGTATTGTAAGCAGAGTTGTTGAAAATCTGCCAATATAAGCTTTCAATGGTTGACAGCGCTAATAGAAGAGAGACCTTTACATTGCACGGGTAGTAAAACGGACTTGAATTTAAAAAACGAGTACGTAAACTAATATGTAAGCAAGTACTTATGTACAGTGGTTCGAAATTGTTAAATTTAGTTAAACTGCCAATGACCGAGATTATCAAAGAACCACTTTTCGTACAAATCGTTTTTTCAGTTACATAATTTTTCATGTTTTTGAGTTGGTAATTCCTTAATTAAATGTAAATTCCTTTGATATATAACTACCCATTTCACACACATGGGGAATAGAGTTTATTGAATTAATATTTTTTTTTAAATTCTAATTAAGTAGGTATAGTTTTTGGTAAAATTAAACATTTACATGAATTTAAAATAAGTTATAAAATAATTTAATAGTTTACAATGGTTTCAATTCTGATAAAATGTGTCCACTAAACGATATTACTTATACCTATATTTTTTATATCGATCGATACAAAAGGGACGTCAGATTAGATAGGTTTATGTGACAATCAAATAGACCATCTTATTTATTTCGATCGATACAAAAGGCACGGCAACATTATAGCTGTCAGATTAGTTAAGTTTTTGCGACAATCGAAAAGACCCCATTATAAGGATAGTTTTGGATACTTACTATAAATAAAGGATTTGTATGTACTGGTTGATAATCATTAAATTCGTTTCGGAAGGCCCTTACATGTGTTTTGAAAATTTTACAATCAGAAGATGTATGAAAAATATGACGAACAGATATTCAAAATACGGTTAGAGTTTCCATGTTTACAAAATGAATATAAAACCACAACATGCAGGAATACAAGGCTCCGCGGGCCGATGGCCGTCCGCTCGAATCTGACTTGGATTCAAATACAAGTCAACGTAAAATAATTTTTTAGGTTTTACAGGTTTTTTTGATATATTTTTTTTACATTTTTGGCTTTTTAATTTTTTTTGTATTTTATTATTTTTGTGTCAGCTTTTTTATAACTTTCAAAAAATTAAACAGTTTTTGAGACACCTCTGTTTTCATTAACATCATTATTCTAATCAGTTTTCTTATAAATAACACGTTTTTAAAAATTATTTATTGTACTTTATTAATTCAGCGCGTAGTAGGTAGAGTGATGTAAAATCGTTATAAAACTTATACATAATATACATAACGCTATATAAAATTGCCAGGCATTCTTTATATCTAAACAATAGTAGTGCTTCCAGGACCCTCGGCTCGGCAGCAGCGGTTAGAATCACTGACTCATACAATAAGTACTCAAACTTAACAACTCTGAGACTAATCTAGCGGCTACCAATAAAAACAAAACTTAACAAAACAACACCATACTGGCATCTGTGAAACATATCGGAGTGACGCCACATCCTACACTGTACTATACGACTCAGCAGCGATCGACTAGCTACGAAGGAAAACGTGACAATTTGCTCCATATTTTGCGCTAACAAAGGTGTCTGTGATGATCCAAAATGCAAAGCGAGCAGCGTTACTGCATGGTAGTCTTCAAAATGCAGAGCGAGCAGCGTTACTGCATGGTAGTCTTCAAAAGAAATTTGCTATTTCATGCGTAGTTAAATAATAATACTAGTAAAAATAATATCAAGTGATTTCATCTCTTTCATCTCTGTGTATAGTTCATTATTGTTTGTTTTCAGTAAATAATAGTTCTGTTTTGTTTATTAATATTTAAACTTTTTTCCATGCTTTAACAATTTACTTTAGTCAGTCGAGAAATATACTGGATAATTTTATAAACTAGATTTAGAAATTGGCATCTTCTTTAGAGTACCTACCTACAATAAATTCTTGCATATTAAAAGCAAGTTTATATTACAATCTTTGTATGTTAGATATGCATAGTCGATTCCGAATATTTCTAAGGCATATAAATCTTACTTATGAGCTTATTGCTGTTGACCAATCACTACAATTCCCTATCCATAAAGAACATGGTAACATCCTACTTTAGTAGGTAATGTTCAAATATAAGGCATATTTACGATCACTCGTCCTATCCTTCTGGAGATCAGCATTCAACAATAATGTAGATAAATTGTGGCTTTAGCCAGAGTCACGGTCGCATCTGACGTCAATAAAGTAATATGTTGATTTCTGATATCCGAAAGGAATGACGACAAGCTACTCCCAAACGCAAGCTGTACCCTGCAGGCTGGGATTGCCGGTAGCGAGTGAGATCTGAGCCCAGAGGCCCTATTCTGCTAAACCAATCGTATCACGATGACAATGGTCACAATATCGTCGCAGAATCGCCACCATAGACACGTTATGGTGTGAAGCGATTGGTTTAGCAGAGTGCCCCAGTGTGCAGGGCACAGGCCCACGTGGGCAACAAGCGAGGCTGAGCTCTCGGCAAACTACTACAGCACCATTAGGAAGCATACGGTAATATTGTCAAGTAAGACACTGAAACTTGCGGACATACATAACGTCTAAATTATCACATAGGTAGTATTGTTATGCACGGCCAGCGCCAACGGCGACCGGGTAAATAGGATTTTATGTACTTATATAACAAGAGTCGCCTTTGTCTCCGGCCGTGCATCCAACTAAACGTTTCAGTACATAACTCTTATATAATTTGATACTCTGTGCGTACTTTAACTATTTGAGCCGCAATTTTTGCATATTTGGAGCAACAACACTAAATTTAGCACCATACGTCGCTCCCGCCATACAGCCTCGCACTGGGAACAAATCTGTGTCGGTAACATCCGTTTGCCGTCAACATACGTGTGTCAGTAACATACGTGTGTCGGTAACATCCGTTTGCTGTCAACATACGTGTGTCGGTAACATCCGTTTGCCGTCAACATACGTGTGTCGGTAACATCCGTTTGCCGTCAACATACGTGTGTCGGTAACATCCGTTTGCCGTCAACATACGTGTGTCGGTAACATCCGTTTGCCGTCAACATACGTGTGTCGGTAACATCCGTTTGCCGTCAACATACGTGTGTCGGTAACATCCGTTTGCCGTCAACATACGTGTGTCAGTAACATACGTGTGTCCGTAACATCCGTTTGCCGTCAACATACGTGTGTCGGTAACATCCGTTTGCCGTCAACATACGTATGTCAGTAACATACGTGTGTCGGTAACATCCGTTTGCTGTCAACATACGTGTGTCGGTAACAACCGTTTGCCGTCAACATACGTGTGTCGGTAACATCCGTTTGCCGTCAACATACGTGTGTCAGTAACATACGTGTGTCGGTAACATCCGTTTGCTGTCAACATACGTGTGTCGGTAACATCCGTTTGCCGTTAACAGACGTGTGTCGGTAACATCCGTTTGCCGTCAACATACGTGTGTCGGTAACATCCGTTTGCTGTCAACATACGTGTGTCGGTAACATCCGTTTGCCGTCAACAGACGTGTGTCGGTAACATCCGTTTGCCGTCAACAGACGTGTGTCGGTAACATCCGTTTGCCGTCAACATACGTGTGTCGGTAACATACGGGCGCCGACAACACAGGTGGACCGGTAACATACCTACGTGCCCCGGTAACATACGCGCCGGGAACTCTCCGCCGCCCGCGCGCCTGGACGCGCCCCGCCAAGCATCACAATATATTATTATCTCTTTCATATATCTTTTCTATAAAGTATTATATTTTTTTGTCATTTACTCTTTATTCATCACAAAATACTATTTACAAAAACGAACACGACTTTAAAACGAATATTTATGTTTTTTTTTCATATCCTAATATTTACATTAAATAACTTACAAACAAACAATAAATATATTAAAAACGAACGGACGCTTTTTTTGTGAGGCAGCGCTGTTTCGTCGACGCGGCCTGGGCCGGCGACTACTCGGAATCACGTCATCACGGCACGTAACCTTGTTTGTGGCATTCGATGATCGCGACTCAGTCTCGTGCCGGCGCCCGCCGCCAGGACGTAGCCACGACTGTGTGTGGTTTGTACTGGAGGCGCCGGCCTGCGCACTGGGCCCCCGCGGGGGTCGCCCGCTCGCGGACAATGAGCCTGTCCGACCGGTCCAAATATGTTCCTCAAAATAGTAATATCACTACAAAACCGGCTCGGGACCGGCTCGGCGCTCACGGACGGTCTAGAACGGTCGGCTCCGCGACTTAAAACGACTCCTAAACAATATGGCACTATGGAATGTAAACATATAATTTTCATAGTGGCATTCGTTGTACACTATCAACGATATAAATATATAATCTGTGCAATAAATAAAGATCCGACGGTAGCCTCGCGGGTCGGCTCCGCAGGAAGAGCACTTTGTGTCCCGATGGGCGCTATCTACATACCTACAGGCAGCCTCCCGCCGCGCCCGCCGACGACTCCGCGCCCCCGGCGAGACCGGCCCGACTCTCCTACAACGGAGGTAATCCGATTCATCCCAAAGAATATCTCTCTATAACCTTTCCGAACGTTCACTGCGACTAACTATTCCAGCTACTTAAAACGCTAAAACGTGTCGGCGTCGCACACAGCCAACTTGGACCAATATCGTTTCACAGCTCAAAAGCTCGATAATCACTGCGAGCGCTCGAGCGCTGCTCTTCGTTGTGTGAACTCTCAGCTACTTATGATGACATCAGTCTAGCGAGAACTCGAGCACGAGCGATTCAAAAGTCGAGCTTCACTTCATTCGACTAGACTAGTACCGTTAGTACCGTAGTTGTCACACAGCTCACTTCAATAGACTAAGGCCAGAGCCATTATAAACTACAACGTTTCGGCACTGAACAAATCCGACTTGATAGAATTAGATATGAACAATACTCTCCATGCGTGAAGACGGAGAGTATTCTAGAATATAATCTCCGGGGAGGCGGAGTGAGCAGAGTACGTCAGGCGGGCGAGAGACGACTCGGTCTAGTGGAGTCAGGAGGGCGCGGGGTCGGCGGGCGCGGGCCAGGCGGCGGCCAGGCGCGGCGCGGCGGCCACGCGCGCCGCCGCCGCGCGGAACGTGGACACTATCCGCTCGAACGTCTCGGGGTCGTACACGGAGCGGGCCGTGTTGGTGAGGTCGTAGGGTTCTGGAATACAATTATACTGATGATAACATTAAGCTTTTTATGCAACGGAATTATGAGTCCGTCAATGTTGGCTTTGAGGCCCTGCTTTCATTTGTTACGGTACCAGATATCTAAAATCTAGACGAGGACCTCAACTAAGCTAGACAGGTTGCATTCATGATACATTATTATGTGGCACTTCTACCTTTGATCCATGAACGATCCTATGCGAGTTCAAGAGCTCTCTTCTCAGGCGACAAGGACACATCAAGAAAATGGGAGAATAGTAAGTATTTTTCCTTTTGTCGATTAACAAAATATGATCAAGATATTGTCGGTTAAAGTTCCGCGTGACGTCACGCCTTGCGACACTTTTTAGCAAGGTGTGACGTCACGACGACGGCTCTTTATTTTTGTCATTTTTAGGGTTTCGAAGATCGGTTTCGGAACCCTTATGGTCTCGCTTTGTCTGTCCTTTTTTTCCTCCTTAATAACTCAGCAACTACAGCAGCTATCAACTTGAAATTTAAAATAATAATACATTTCGTGCGCCTGTACAGATTTTAAGAAAAAAAAATTAAAATAAATGAAAAACGAAAATGAACATTTTCCATACAAATTGAGATGTCAAAATTTTAAAAGAGACCTACAGAGTCAAGTGGGGTATCAAATGAAAGGGATTAGTTTGTACATTTCAAAATAGTTTTTGAAATTTCAGTAGGTTTCATACTTTTTGAAATATTTTGAAAATAGTCGAAAAAATACCCATTCCCCCCCCCCTATCTCCGAAGTTCGCAGAGCGATCCATTCAAAATGTATGAAGCGTTTGTAGATATAGATCTATATTTTACAGGAAAAATATAGAAAAGTCTGTGAAATGAACAATGGTCAAAAAGAGGGGGGATAATTTTCAAAAGGGGGGGCTACCCCACTAAGTGGAGTATCATATGAAAGGTATCGGTTTGTACATTTCAAAACAGTTTCCGAAATTTCTGTAGGTTTCATACTTTTTGAAAAATTTAGAAAAAAGTCGAAATTTTACCCTTTCCCCCCCCCCTATCTCCGAAGTTTGCAGAGTGATCCATTCAAAATGTATCAAACGTTTGTAGAAGTAGATCTATATTTTACAGGAAAAATATAGAGAAGTCTGTAAAACGAACACTTTTTGAAAAATTGACAAAAAGGGGGGGGGGGATAATTTTCAAAAGGGGGGGCTACCCCACTAAGTGGGGTATCATATCAAAGGTATCAGTTTGTACATTTCAAAACAGTTTTTGAAATTTCTGTAGGTTTAATACTTTTCGAAATATTTTGAAAAAAGTCGCAAAAATTACCGCTACACCCTATCACCGAAGCATGGAGAGAGATCCATCTGAAATGTAGGTTGGTACCTACTAGTTTTAGGTCTTCATTAAATTTCGGAGTTTCTAACCGGTACCTTTAGTACATACCTACTTGTTCACAAACGTTCGAAACCCTCGGCGCGCGAGTTACACTCGCACTTGACGGGTCTTGTTTGTTTTGTTGACAAAGAAAAAATATGTGTCGAATATCTTCTGATAATCTAACTGACGGCCTAATAGAATAATATTTATTTAACCCTGGTAGTTCGTTACCTTCGACACAGAGTAGCTTCCACTGGTGCGGGTCGTTCTTGGCGGCTCGCACGGCGCGGCACTCGTGCACCGGCAGGCGCGACCCCGTGCGGACCGACACAGCGTAGCGCGACCACGGGAACTCGGCGTAATAGCTGGACAGATGACACTCGTTTATAATTATACTGTGAGGCTAGGAGCGACGACCGCTGGGGTACACGTCTTTTTGACTGCAGGCGTTGCAATATGACGATATGCGAGACTTCGGCTGATGCTGGATGCGTATAGCTGAAGATAGTCCCCTAATGTCCACCATAGCGCCCTTTCGTTAGCATAGGCCTTCGCCTATGTCCAGCAGTCACTATCTGCCTCTGCCGAACAAGTGCCACCAACGAATGATGATCAGTAAGTAGGCTGGTAGGCTTCGGTTCAAAGCATTTATCAAGCGTGTGCTGGAATCGTGGTCCCAATAATGCCACTATTATGGATTTACTAAACAGACCAGCATCCGCCTTTCGGAGTTCCGAAACGCTCTGCTCGGCGGGGTCGGGAAAGTAGTGCTTCGATGGCAATGTTGGCACAGAGATCTCTGCCCAGCGTAGTAGCGGCCATTTTGCCAGATATATTACGGCTTATAAGGAAGGACTTCCAGTGAACTGTATGATACTTAGTGTGTGTGTGTGTGTGTGTGTGTAATGTCAAAATATCACCTCAAGTCCGCAGGCCTCCCCCTGATAAGCACCTGGCTTTGGTTTTTATCTCATGGGGGATCCCCACGCTGGGCATGCGGGTTGGGGATCGCAGTTGGGTGGTAGAATTGTTCTGCAGGGGGCGCTGCTGCCCGGCCCCGGTGGATATTCCTTAGTCGCCTCTTACGACACCCGCGCTAAGAGTTGGGGTGGTGCAAATTCTGAGCCGGCACCACACGGCAGTAATGTCATGTGTGGGTATAAATATAGTACTACCTACTCATGAAGGAACAGCAGAGCTTGTCCAGGGAAAACTAAAGCCTGAGGAGCAGGATGTACTCACTTGAGCAGTCCTATGAAGAGTTCAGCGAGCGAGGCGCGGTTGGCGGCGCGCTGGTGCGGCGGCGGCGCGGCGCCGGCCTCCGTGCCGCGCGGCAGGAGCGGCGGCGCCGCGCCCGCTTGCAGGTAGTGCAGCGTCATGAGAGTGAGCGAGTAAGACGACAGCGTGCGTTGTCGCGCGTCGTTGATGTTGTGCGCTTGTGCCCATAGCTTTACTACCGCTACTAGCGGTCGGACGCGCCAGTCCACTGCAACAAAAGATCAAATTCAAACTCTGCCACACTGCTAGGTTTCACACTTCTACTCTTGTAAAGCCTGATCAGACATTTTTCGTCATCATTTTCCGCGCATGCGCCTGGGAGGAGTTTCGCCTATTTATTCTCAGGTGTCAGGGGTTAAATGTTTTATTGAACAAAGAAAAATGTAAAAAGGTTATCAAAGCAGTCTCTCTCACATTTTCTTTTGCGAGTCAATACGAGTCACCGGCTGAATACCTGGATGCAGGCCGCAGGCCTTTGATCGGGTTTGACACCAAGGTCTTCTATCACAGTGTGTGAAAGGGTGGCTAGTTCTTTTTGTTATGAGGATAGTTATTAGCTTAAATTATTAAAAGTGTACTAACTTCTGGAGAAGATGTGCAGAAGGGTGGTGTTCCGGATGCCGACAACGTTGTTACAGTTGAGATCCACTTGCAGGCCGTTGCGAGCGTCGCGGAACTTCAGGATAGGGACCTTCGCCTGGATCAACTCTGCACCTGGGAAGCAGATGGACTCATTAGGATAGTTTCTTTAATGTAACAACCACATGACAAACTCATGAGAGAACCCGGTTAGAAACAGTCTTAGAAATGCAAAAAACCTAGCTGCTGCCCACGGCAGCGCACGTGTTTTTCCGAGATAAAATACAGTCCCATGTGAATGGCTGTAGGTAACGACAAGTGTTAGGTTACCTAGCGCTTCTCGTTACAGCCTAACCTGCCCAACTGAGGTATTCATGTGGAGGAATATACATTTATACGGCTTACATAATAAGCAGGCTTACATAATAAGCACTTCATTCTATAATATTATACATAACTAGCTTCTGCCTAGACCTAGAAGACCTGAAAAACTGTTTTGAAACGACGATTTCTGAAGTGAAGAGTAGGTATACTATATACTAACCTGGGTCCAACCCCTTGATGTATTCGAGTATGTGGTTGAGGTGTAGCAGAGCGTGCGCCCGCGGGTCCAGGTTGTCGTAGGGCCGGACGTACAGACACAGGTCCATGTCTGAAGAGTCCAGACCGAAACCCGACATCGTGGAGCCTACTACGTAGAGGCCGTAGCGGGGGACTAGAGTCTGGAATGGGTAAACTTATGATTTTGGTTAATCAGCTAATTTTGCGAGACCAAATGCAGATCATCTCAGATCCGTACCGAATAGTAAACCTGATTTTGCTCTTGCTCTTACGATAAAACTTTTAAAGGTTAACATAAAGAAAAGACGATATTTTTTCCCACTTCTGGGCAAAGACCTTCGCTAATTAGCTATCAGAAAAGAAGGTGCAGGTAAGCGAATTTATGAAATCTATTTTTATAAAAGCGAAAATTGGGTGACTCATCAAGAGATCTCTGAAACTAGAAGAGCTATGAAGCTGAATTTTGCATAGAGGGTCCTTTTAGGACGTAGGCACCCGCTATGAACGGATTTTTGGAAATTCGTATTATAAGAGGGTCAAATGTCATTTTTATAATAACTCCAGAACCGTAACTGTTGGCGCGTCAAAATTTGTAGCGTAAGATGACTTAAAATAAACAGATAGTACGTGTTTATGGGTTTCTTGAAATTCGCATTCGGTCAATGGTGTGGAGTCAAAGCTAGGCGACTCACTGACATGTCACGAAATCTCAGGAACTAGAAGAGCTACGAGGCTGAAATTATGCATGGAGGTTAAGACGTAAGCTAAGAACGGATTTTTGAAAATTCGTATTTTCAGGTTGTTAAAATGGGGTCAAGGATCATTTTTATAATAAGTTCAGAACCGTAACTGTTGGCCCGTCAAAATTCCTAGGGTATGTAGATGACTTAATATTAACATACACGTATTTTTGAAATTTGCACCCTAAAGGTTAATGGTGTGGAGTCAAAGTTAGGCGACTCACTGACCTATCAAGAAAACTCAGGAACTAGAAAAGCTAATTTGGCATGGCTGAAATTTTGCATGAAAATTTAGTTCATGAAGTAGCGTAAGGTACCGTATCGAAATCCGTTGCTTGGTACCTAAAGCGAAGAAATAGACAGAAGAACAGTCTCTTCGTTTTATGCCTATCAATTTCATAGAGCTATCCGTCGCAGTTTTATGAGCATAAATCCTGTTAATGTGGAAAAATAACTTGCTTGAAAATTAAAAACCCAAGTAAAACAATGTATGTATAATTAGAAGCTCTCGTTAATAAAAACAAATAATTATCTATATCTATCTTCCATACTGGTGGATAAAACTATAACAGGTCCAATTCTGTACATTGAAGATATTATGAATTTTTTTTTTGGACGGCACTCTTTTATCGGTTTTGAAGCCAAAACTATAACTTTTTATATTTTTGTCTGTCTTTCTGTTTCTTGTTGACAAAGAAAAAATATGTGAAACTACTGAATCAATTCGAATGAAATTTCGCACAATTTGTGTTGATACTACGAAAAAGGAGATAGGATACATTTTTATCCCGGAATTCAGTAAGGTTCCCCTGGGAGAGGGGGATGAAAGTATAATTCCTTGACCGCATATCACGCCGAAACAACCGAATGGATTCGAATGAAACTCAGCTGGATATAGGACACTGTCAGAAATTCAAAAAACCATGAATGAAATGTGTGATTGTATTCGCTTACGGTTACTGAAATACAGAGCATTTTTGTTTAAACTTTCAACTCCTATTTTGAAGCTCTTAGAGTGCGTATTTTCAAAATACCTTTCTTAATACTCCCCTACGCACTAAAAGGAACAAACACTCCAAATTTCAAGCCTCTAGAACCAGTGGTTCGGGCTGTGCGTTGTCGAAGTCGCGGGTACAGCTAGTGTGCAATAAAAAACCACCTAGCTACATAGTTTAAAGTAAACACTGGTAAAGGAGTTACTGACCTTAATGGTGATATAAAGATAGCGCCACAAGTTCATCTTTTTCCGAAAGGTTTCCTCTGTCTGCTGCGACTTGACGAATCTATCCCACATCTCCTGAGACATTGTGTCGTATTTTGAGCCTGAAACAGATTTCTTTTTAAGAAAAGCATGATAATTTTAGTTGTCCTCGTTTTTTGATTTCTGTTAATTTATCTGTGTAATATCTGTGTAATTTCATTTCATTATATTTTTATACTAAACCTTTGAAAACTAAACTATGTACCTAATGCGTGACCGTAGGTTGGCTTCCACCAAGGCGAAGACAAAGGGGAAAGGATATGTGTAATGTAATACCAATGGAATCTCGAATACAAATTGTGATGGTCATGCGAGACTCAAATAATTTGACAGCATGCTACTAGTAAAATGGTGGCCATGGGACCCTGACAAAGCCTACGCCGTCTAGTCTGTCTGTCCATCGCAGATCTCTATTTCTGTAACCGTTGTGCGCTATAAAAGACTGAGATCTCAACCTAGACGGAGCCATGTGTCTCTTTCACGGCGAGAACCATTTTCCTTTAGTAAGCCAGCCCTCTCAGTGCCTCCTCTCTCTCTCTACAAAATAAGGTCTCACCCTCACCATTGAGCAGGTCATCGGGCGTGAACTTGACTTGGAAGGGGTACGTGGAGTTGAGGTATCTGTCGGGCGCTATCCGGCGCTGCGGCCGCGCATCCCGGTAGCCGCGGCGCGCCCGCCACTGCCGCGCGCCGTGCCCGCCGTGCACTGCGCTCAGGCTGCGCTCCGAGCGGGATGACCCTTCTCCTAAAACATTATTTATTTATTAATTAATTGGTAATAGACGACCAGCCTGTTATTGATGTGTCTAATATCACAATGTTGAATTTGGTCATTGCATCACTTTTTTCAGTTTGTTTTTGTCGTCTCGTAACAAGTTGTCAAGTTTATTCTTGAAGGCGTTTATTGATGCGGCTGATACGAGTATAATGTCTTCTGGTAATAGGTTCCAATTGTGAAGCACTCTATCTATGTATACTTATAATAAAACTGTAACAGGTCCAATTCTGTACATCCAATGTCCAATTCTGTACATTGAAGATTTTTTTTTTTTTGGGGCACTTTACTGTCGATACTGAAGTCAAAACTGCAATTTTTTCATTCATGTCTGTCTGTCTGTTTCTTAAACGCGTATCACGCCGAAAGTTTTTGACATTACATTAAGGGGGTATAGTACCTCAAATTGCTTATTTTCAACTCCGTCGGACCTCCATATCTTCCAAACTACTGAATATTTAACTTTGAAATTTATATATGATAAAGTTCAGGACTTATTCTATCGATCATATGTTTCGAAAACACGATTCCATAAAATTTTCTCGATAGAAAAAAATCGCAAAGTTACCTCTAATTTTTTACTAAAACCCTAATTTCTCAATAAATACAGATGATAAGATCTTGAGATTAAGCATAGTAATTCAGCTAAGTATAAAGAACATTTTATATGTTGCCTTTTTTTCAATTAACTATTCTAATGTTTGTGGGGAGCAAATAACTACTAAAAACTTGATTTTTGGGCTTACGCCGCTTTGCTCTGTCCCGCTCCTGTGAACGCGAAATCCTATGCCTATCCTCTTCACACAATAACGAGGTAGGGTACCGCCTTAAGTATTGAAATGAAACTCGGCATGATTTTAGGTCATACTATGTGGAAGGACATGGGATACTTTATATTCCGGATTTCAGTAAGGTTCCCATGGGACAGACGATGAAAGGAAAATTCTCTAACCGCGCATCACGACGGAACTGCTGAATGAATCCGAATGGAACTCGGCACGATTTGAGTTCATATTACGAAGAAATATACATACATTTTATCCCGGAATTCAGTAAGGTTTCCTTGGGAGAGGGGATGAAAGTCAAATTCCTTGGCTGCGCATCACGCCGAAAGTACAGAATGAATTCTAATGAACAATACTATTTATCCCGGAATCAGTAGGTACGGTTCCCTTGGGAGAGTGGATGAAAGTAAAAAATGTGCTACTGAATGAATTCAAATTAAAATGGCATGATTTGAGCTCATACTACGAGGAAGAACATAATATCATACATATTATCTGGGATTTTAGTATGCACGGTTCCCTTGGGAAAGGGGATAAAAGTCAAAATGTGTACTTAGTTGTAATTCATTAACGCGACGTCCGATTTTATGCATTCTTTTTTGTTAGAAACAGTGTTGCAAGATTCAATGAATAATCTAAATGAAATAATCTGAAGATTGAAGAAAAAAAAAGTAGATAAAGGGAAGGTAAGTTTTTTTTTTAAGACGCTCCCATTAGTTAGGTTCCTACCTTAGTTGGAAAGGAACCTAACTAATGGGTAAATGTCAATGCCTATTTCAGGCAAAGTAAAATGTACAAATGGTCCATGCCATCTTCATGAACATGATATTTGGTGGTTTTGCTGGTCAGTTAACTGTACCACCGAAGTTTGGTTGGAGTAAGTTTTCCAATTAAACTAACTGGACCACAGAAAAATATTTTTTACAGTGGTACTCAATCAACTGTACCTATCTACTAACGAAAAAATAATAACGGTGGTCCAGTCAAATGGATCAGGAGCCCAATTCTGCAATACAATTGCTTCACTATGACAATGCAATCGTCGCAGAATCATCACGTAGAATCCTTAGATTAAGGCGCTACCCCGACCCAAATCAGCGCCACCACCTATTTTACCTTATTATTCCGTTAAACGAAGGAAATTCAAAAAACCGATTGGCCAGTTTGTGCTTCCTATTATAAGCTTTTTTTAATGCCTCTATAAATGTTTTTGTTTGTATAGTGTAGGAAGAGATGCGAAGTTGCTCATTTTTCCCACCATGGTGGGCAAAAAGAGCAACTTCGCATCTCTGCATAAAGTATACAAAATAAAACTTTTACAGGGGCATTATAAAAAAGCTTATGATAGGAAGCACAAACTGGCCAATCGGTTTTTTAAAGTTCCTTCGTTTAACAGAATAATAAGGTAAAATAGGTGGTGGCGCTGATTTGGGTCGGGGTAGCGCCTTAATAAAACTCCAGATAGTGCGTGCGAGATAAATGAATAGTTTCAAACTTGACACTTTGACGCGCGTTTCTCCATCTGCATTCATCATAATTTCTTTCATCTTAGGCAGAATACCAAAACGCGTCATTCTGTGACGATACCACTGTCATAGGGAAGCGATTAGTTTAGCAGAATAGGGCCCCAGCTGTAGGCCTAGCAAGGGTTGGTTGTCTAGGGTAGAATAGAGAAGAATGACATTGAATTGTCATACATTGCGTAAATTATTGAAGTTGAAGGAATGAGTTTCAAACATATTATGCATTCGATGACGATGTGATGTAATTTTTCTCTATTCTACCCTAGACAACAATCCCCGTGCTAGGCCTACTGAACGGAACTACGAGTAAGAAGTGAAACGAGTATGACACTTCTTAAAACTGACGCTGGCCGAGTCGTAGCTAAAAGTCGTGTGGATAAAGAATGGGATTGAAGATGACAACATGCTATCACCTGTAGACCCTACACGATTTATTCACAATTTAACTAGATACCTACAAATAGATACATAAATTAAAAGTCGCGGGTACAGCTAGATGCTAAGAAAATGTGCGCGGCAAGGGATTTCGTATAGTCACGGGCCAATCTAAGATGGTGCCCACGGATTGAACACCTTTCTTCTTTACGTAGACGTCTTGTAAGGACAGCTCGTAGGTTTTATTGGTGAAGGTGATTAAACAAATCTTTGGCCATTGCTATTATTGTCATGTTACCTCAGAACCGACCGCGCCATGGCATGATCAATTCAGAGCCTTGGTTCATCATCATCAGCCTATATTACTCCACGGCTGGACATAGGCCTTCCCTAATAAGCGCCAATTGTCGCATCCAGCATCCGGGTGCAGTCTTTCGCCGATCGTCATCCCACCGCCAAGTGGGGGGGAGGAGGTGGAGGGCGTCCACACTATTTTTATAATCAAGAACAGCTAGAATGATGAACAAAGAAATAAGCTTAGTTTTATAGGTACCTATCAAGACCAAGAACTAATGAGTGTTAATTTTGGTAAATGTATGAGGCATTTTTATTCTGTAGTATTTTGCATAGTAACCAAGACAGCACTTATAGGTAGAATCGTACTTTCGTCATGGTTTTGTTAGTTAAGAATTCTTGATAAACTTTTTATAAAGAATTCCAACAAAAATTTTAGTTAATGAAAAGAAGGTTGTATTGAATGTTTACTCTTTCTTGAATATCCTTTTAATTATGTACCCTCATGAGAAGACATTTCTGGCTGACACATCAGGTCATTTAACCTCTAGGGTTAAACGACAGAAATAACCGGCGCGCTATGTGGTTTTTGTCGTAATTTTTTAGAATTTTCCTGCTGTCTAGCTATCCATTTGCCCTTCTGGTATGTTTGATCGGTGCACAGGTGGTCACGGGAAAAGAATTTAGATTAAATAAATAATGCTGGACAATCCACACGGCATCATCTAGCCCCAAGAAGCTAAGCAGAGCTTGTGTATCTATGCAATAGCAAAGAAACTTGCGTTTAGGTGTCGCACCAAGGAAAATTAGCTACAGCGCGCCCACTCAGTTTGTGATTGTCATAGAAAATTAGAATTTACATTGTTTCTATAATTATCGTAACTTCAAATCCAAACTCGACATAGATGTTACGTATAATATTGTAATAGGTAATATGCGCATTCACTCTGTAAAGTTACCTTCTTTATATTTAAGGAAGTTTTGGTCAACAACCTTGGAGGATGAAGGTTGCATTGTTCCGAATTTGAATTACTTTTTCAACAAGTTGAATAATATTAAAAAATAATAAATAAAATTAAAAAAAAATGTTTATTTCTCTCACAATATTCTTTATTCCATGTGTGAGCAAAACCCGATTTTGCTCAATGTTTTTGAGCAGAAAAGTCACTGTTTTCGAGCGACAGTGATGAAAAAGTTATTTACATGTTCTTAGCTCATTTCCGATCTGCACCGCTGGATTCAGATGCTAGATCCAGCAAGCCCAAAAATGTACTGGATCCAGCTGGATTGCTGGATTCAGCATTGTAATCCCTATAGTGTAGATAGATACACTAATAATAATATTATAAAGAGGAAAGATTTGTATTTTTGCAATGAATGAACTCAAAAACTAATGGACCAATTTCAAAAATTCTTTCACCTTTAGAATTCTACATTATCCCTGAGTAGCATAGGCTATATTTACATGTTAAAAAAATTAATGTCCACTCATGCGAAGCCAGGACTGGCCTCTAGTATGAGAATCATAGTTATGATTTTACTAATGTCATGATTTACTTGTTTTCTGTTTTGTTTTTTTTTTTTTTTTTAAACCAAAAGAACAGACATTTATTCACAAAGAAAATTATACTAGTATTTACAATTGAAACAATTGAGCTAACTGCCGACTGTTGCAAACAGTCTACAGATAGCTCAACTGATCCATATCAACACCAGTCGGAAGCGTCCCCAAGACGCTGGCTGCATTGCCACGCTGTATGGCAATGCTGATACGCTGTGCCAGATATTCACCAGCTCTCGGGTCACGCGTCGCTTCGACCAGACGCTCAGATAGTTTTTTGAAAACCCGAAGAGCCTCGGTACCCCACGGACCTAGGGTCTCGACTCCAAGGGGAGCAAATGTGTAGGCTCTGTCGAGACCTGCATATTTGCGCCTCTTGAGATCTTCGGCCAAATCTGCCGCCGCACCCGCCCTCACGGATGTCCTCGGAAGATGGGAAGGCGCAAGTGTGTCGACGCATGTAGCGTCCCACACAATGGGCCTCCCCAACTCCCATGGGACTAGTGTCATACCGTCGGGCCTCTTACCATCGTCACGCAACAGACCATTCGGTTCGAGAATAGCTGGTACGTTAACGGTGACAAAGGCCCGCCGGATGATGTCGTTAAGGCTAGCGTGGCGAGATATCCGACCAGCGGCCCTAGTGCACGATAATCCGTGATGACCAAGCTGTTCGACAGCAGTACCGCACTGGCATTGATGAGGCGCGCAACACCTTGCACCCAACCGGAGACATGTTGCGATACGGAAAGTTACGGGATCCAATAAAGTACCAGTGTTATATGAAGGAAATGCTTGCAACCAATGTCCTGACTCCCATTTAGAAACGGCCAGGAGGCGGGCACGATCTGCAGAGCTGGAGCACGTTTGTAACAAACAGTTCCGTGTCAACTCACACAGAGGCCCGTCCCATTGCCGTTGGGTTTTGTGTACCTTAATAAAGTAAATTAAAATTAAATATTAGATACCAGTAGGCCTAGCACAGGGATAGTTGTCTAGGGTAGAATAGAGAAGAATGACATAGCAATATTTTATGCAATGTATGACACATTGCATAAAATATTGAAATTGAAGGAATGAGTTTCAAATATGTTACACATTCGATGACAATGTCACTTAATTTTTCCCTATTCTACCCTAGACAACAATCCCCGTGCTAGGCCTACAGAGCTACATACATAAATAACTTGTTTCTGCATTATGAATGAGCACGGTTGGAATAAAACGTTTTTTTTTTTATTTTATAAAACAAACAGTCCAAATGTTATAAACAGGTGTTTTTTGTTTTTATGTTTTATTTTCTATTTAGAGTAGTTTTTCATGAATTTTAATCGAATGGGCCCTGTTAAAATCATTGTTAAGCTGTCCTGATATTCTTTTGTTGTTTACTAAAATCTAATGGACTAGTTTTTTTTTTCTGTGCCCCATTAATGATGATTGATCTCTTACTTACACCTTGTAGGTTAAGATAATAATTTTAGTAACACAGCTTCACAAGCTGTTGCTTCAAGTACCGGAATTGAAAGACATACTGACATACGAAATAGATTGTTTTTAAACTCTGTTTTATTGAACTCCTATTATACAAATATAAAACATTGTTTTAAGCATATTATAAACTATTTTTTTAAAACTTCAGAAAAAACATTGTTTTAAAAAAACTGTTTTAAACAAGTGTTTTAAACATGCCAACCCTGTGAATATGTAGACTATATAACTTTTGTTTCTGTACCACCAGAATTTTGATACATAGTACATACATATCATAAAACATTGATAGATTCATTCATGACATTTCTTTTGATTTGGTGTTTTACATACCTTAGAATGTCCACTCTTTAAATATACTAAGTAGGGGTCTACCAATAAAAAACAAAAAATAAAATAATTGGAAGAACCCCCCTTGCATTGTTGAAAACTGCAGTTTTCAACGATGCAAATTGCATTTGCAAACTTTGCGAATTTTTTTAATTTTATTTTTCCTTCGTGCATTGGATGTCATTGTCATGGTCATAATTATTGGAAACACACCCCTAAACACCAATCAGACACAGACTAAACAGATAATTAAATAAAAAAATTATTGTGAATAACGTTTTTTTTCCATTATTTTTTTCGCTTTGGTAGCTCTAGTTACCATGGTCATTTTAGGCTTTTGAATTTTTGGTAGCTCTAGTTACCATGGTTGGTCATTTCAACGGTACAACGGACACAACAACTCAATCCATACAAAATCTTAGCATCATGAATATTAGCTTAATTATTTCAATGAGTGGCCCTGTGCTGTAAAAGTATTAGGTACCAATTGTCTAGGTTGCAATAAGTACATTAAGTTTTACTAGCAATAGAGCATAAAATAATTTGCAGGTAGGTTACAAAAATGTAATGCAGCAAAAATGTATAGCAGATTGAACAAAATCACAGCTAATCATAAACAATGTTTGATATTTACCAATAGATTCACCCTTCTCTCCAGACTTGTTAGATCCAGAGGCATTGCTGGACTGGCTAGAGTCATCAGATTCATATCCAAAGGCAGAGTCCCCGCCAGCCTTGGGCGCGAGGCGCTCGGGGCGCGGCGGCCAGCGGCGCGGCACGCCCGCGTCCGGCGCCACGCCGCCCATTATCTGCAGCACCTCTAGCGGGTACTGGCGCGGGGGCCGCTCCAGCTGCCCGCCCACCACGTACACCTGCCCACCCGCGCCGTACCCGCCGCCGTGGAACATCATCGGAGCGCCCTCGGCCATGTCTCCCTCACCTGCCGGCGAGGTTACAAACTTTATCCAACGCCCGGCGACTGGCCTCCCGAACCGCTCGTTTCCTGACTCGGATACTGACCTGCAACTCGACTATATCCGATGTAACAAATTGGCTATTGCGTCATAGTAGGCGTAGTGATCTAAGTGTATTGTGCGACGTCGAGGACTAATATTTCTTGAGAACTTAGATCAGGAGAAATTCGAGACGTTCGACTTGTAGGACGCCTTCGAGAGCTCGTTCCGATGGCTCTTGGTCGCTTTATAATTTGATTACGTGTCACTGGCCTTCCACAGTACGAGTAAAACGAGCTATAATTATTTCGGCGTCGGTAATAATAAACTACCCACGAATTACGGCAAATCTTGTAAAAATCTAATGAAATAGATCCGCCATGACTTTTGAGCAACACAGACGACATCTGTCGGATGTCAGTGAAAAATTGTGACACGTGATTTTTGTTTCTTTTCTTACGAATTTTTTGTTCCATTCCCAGCCAGTGACAAACAAGTAGTGTAGGTACAAGCTTTCAGTTTATAAATCTGTTGGAGAGAAAAGGCATAAGCATTCTGAATTAAAAAGAAACACTTTACCTTACCACCTAGTGGTACCCTTTACCTTTTTCCTCCTTGTGAAATAAACAAACATGCCAGTACCGGATCTACAATTTTTCTGAAGGGGGCAACTTAAAAATGGCGGAGCTCCGTCTCTACCGCAAATAGTCACGGATGTATGCAACTCCCTCTGAAAGCTATTGCGTTGCGTTGGCTTTCGCTAACCATTTTTCGGCACAACACCAAAATTTTGAGGTTTTTTGTGCAGAAACCAAAGCTGAAGACAGGGCGCTATGGCGCTCATTAGGGGAGGCCTATGTCCAGCAGTGGACTAATATAGGATGATGATGATGATGAACCAAATTGCTGCCATTTTTGAAACTTTGGGGAAAATACAAGGTGTTGTGTTATTTGAATTAAGAAACTATTCACCGGCTGCTACAGATTAATATTCATTAAGTACAAAGAAAATAGAAAAGCTCATTTTGCTTCTTAAACCCGCTCGAATGGTTGCGTATTGCTCACTGCGGTACGCCGCCACGTGAAAATGACAGAGCTATACGTGATCACGAGACAGACAGCTCACGTATCATCTTTGGCTGCATTCCGAGTTACGCTAATATCGATAATGGCGCTCTCTTACGCGTTCCAAATTACTGTGAGCGCGACAACGATGTCCCGTGTGACGTCATAGATGACGTCATTACATGCGCCATTTTGCGATAACACCGACCATCCTACAAACTGAAATCACTGTGAGCGCTCTGTCAAAACTGACGTTTATTCTGTCAAAACTCACATTGTATTACATGTTGTTTTGTTTGTTTTCATCTATTTTCATCAAATTTACTGTTGTTTGCCAGTTTTGCAGAGTTTTTGTTTGTTTAGCGGAGTCATCGGAGTCATTTTCACGTTGTTCTGCGAATAGGTACTGTTTGTTTGTTGTACAGTACAATGACATTTGACAAGTGACTCGTGCGTGGCCGTGAGCGCGTTCACAAAGTGTTCCGAATTGATGATGGCACTCAACTGTCAATATCGTGCTAACTAATTTGGAACGACAAATATCGTTGTAATCGATAACGGCGCTGTTTTTGTAATTCGGAAAGCACCCTTTGTCGCCGCAATATCAATGCCTTCCATATTGTAGGAATCATCTGTTTGGACGGACGGCAAAACTAACTTCTAGGAGATTTCAATTCACATCCGCACCGCAGGAAACTTTTTACAAAGAATTGTCGAACTTATGCGCGGATCAGTCCTGGCTCTGTGCAGATGTAGAAAAACTGGGAGGCTCTTCAAATGCTTAATTATTTATAAGACCAAAATCCGGTAGTAGAAGATGGTTAGACCACTGTATTGTTTCCCTCTCAGCTTGGTATGTAGTTAGCAAAATAAGTATTAAATCTACTTTGCTATCTGGACCAGTTTGTGACCACCCGAAAAAGTAACAAAAATATCGGTGGTGGTTTTTGTATTCCTAACTATTTTGTTAACCCACTTGTTACTAGCGTTTGATATACCTACGGATCAATGGCCAATTTAAAATATTAAGCAAATTTGTGGGTGGTTTCAAAATATTCCATTGTTTGTTAGATATATAATTCCTTTATATTTAGACGTATTCCATTCTACAAGAGTTTATAATTCATGCATTTTTATCATGAGTGTTTCAAGGTGAGTAAATTAAATAAATTGCATTTATTTTGATATAGTTTTTGCGAAAATAGGATAGGTTACTTCTATTATGTGAAAAATAAAAATATTTAGGTTTTCTTTCGGTATTTTTCAGTAAATTGTCAATAAAGTTGATGTTCCGTATATCAAAAGATAGTATATAATATGAACTACGATGTTTTGTCGTTTTAGGTCGAACTTCAGAAACTTGTCTTTGAATGAAGTTCTCGAAGCATTGAGAGGTACTTAATGAAGATGAACCAGTGCCAGATACAATTACTATCCCCCCCCCCCCTCCCCCGAAAAAATTGGACTCGGGAGATGATAATGTAGTGACAACGCACAATTTGCCTGTTTCACAACTGAAGCCATGGTGGCTACACCAACTATCAAAACCAGAAGATTTTCTCAAAAAAAAACCCACAAATTGACCAACCTGCTGCAATCAAGATCTACACTGAAACAAGGGGGCGAGAATAGATCTGATCAGAACATTGGCTTGTAACGCACTTCAAATCGTGGAAAAAAATGGTAGTTTTTCTTGATTGTCCATTGTTTCGATTTGACTGTATATAATGCTAAATGCAGCTTTACAGACATAACGGCGGAGATAATGACAATCTGAGGTTCCGTAGGAGTTTGTTATGTCGTGATGCTTTATTGGTAACTTACGTTAAAGGCCAGGCCCAACATCGATGAATTTTCGGGAAGCCTCACGCTACAATGTTATAGGTCATATCTTAATAGAATAAAATTTGTTTTGAAACCTATCACAACCTTGACGAGTGAATAATTTATAGGTATAATTACATAATATACTTATAGCTAGATAAAAAATTCTTTATTGCACTGTTTTCGATAGAAACAATACAGCAAAACAACTCAAAATCTAAGGGACAAGTGGCGGTCTTATAGCTCTCTCTTGATCTATAAGACCGCCACTTCTTCTCTACCAGACAGACTTAAATAGTAATAATAATAATAAATAAATAAAGTAGGTATATACGGAGAGTTTTTATATTTTGTACCTATCTAAAATAATTCTAGAAAAGTTTTTGTTTCAGTAGCAGAACATTTTACTAGCGTTCCGTATACCGAACACAGTTTTCCAGCATTTTCACAAGACCTAGATTTTTTTTCTTTTTTGTTTTAGGTAGGTCTCTCATGCTTAGTTTCCCCAAACATCAGGAAAATCCCAAAAAAATCTAGCTCGCTCACTTCGCTCGCCATTACTTATACCCTTAAAATTTCGTGGCTCGCTCCGCTCGCCGTTATAATCTTTTTGTATTCCTGGTTATTTTGTTACCTTGCTCGCTCTATATCTACGAGGCTTTCGGGGGTCGCTTCACTCGCTATATTTTTTTGTCGTAGGTGGCTTCTCTCTTGCTTACTTTTCCCCAAGCATCAGAAAAATTTTCATTAAAATTCGAGGCATACTTATATTTGCTGTTGTCAGGAGTCAAGTTTATAGTACATTACAAGTGAGTTGCAAAAATTATCAATAAATAAATTCAAACAAATTGTCAAACATATCCTTTGTAAAATGGATTACTACAAAATATCAGATCATGTATACGATAAAAATGCTTGGGACGAGTTTTGCTCCAGCTCGAAAAATAACAACTAACAGGCTAAAGGTTTCTTCGTCGCTTCTTTACTTTAGTCTACATACCGAAGTGACAGAAATCAAAAATATCACTTTATTTCCGTGTCAGTGTTTAGTTTTATTATTTGACCTTTTCTAAGTGTACATTTATTGTATTTATGGAAATAAACAGTTTTTGATTTTGTCCAATACTACACAAGTCGCAGGCTGCCGGTACACAGAAGAAGTAAAACTAACGCTGTTTAAGTTTAAGGCGTAAGTACTGTCAAAACTTCGACACCGGGAGCCTATCGGTAAACTACACCAAACTTCTTTGGGATAAAATTGTTGGGACTGCCTCGTTTCGGCAGTGCATCACGAATGTTTGCCGAGTATGAGACGGATGGGTTTACTGCCATCCTCCGGAAAAATACGGAATCCCTGATGCACAAAGTGCGGGATAGCCCCAACAGCATCCGACAAACTGTATTTAAATTTAAACGTATTATTAACACTAACATGGTCCAAGACGCATGTCGCACCTCTGAGACTGAACAGTGAATGCGTTAATAAGTTAAAAGACAAGTTTTTATTCAAACAAGGATTTGCGCCCTCCCTCGAAGTTGGCGCCTGGGGCAAGCGCCTCGGCCCCTAGATCCGACACTGAAAGGTGCGAATGATAATGATTATCATGCTTGTAATCAAGCATTTGAAAATGTGGAACAAACAAAACCTTGGAACTTCAATGACTACATCCTCGGACGAAGCAAATCACCTCCTCCTCTCCCTGATCGAAGCAATCATCCAATTTTGGCTTTATCAATGTCATGCATCACTGTCAGTTGTCATTTGAAGATTGTTGTTGGTTCTGGAAAATTTACAAAATTTTGTAATAAATTGGAGAAAAATCAATGTTAAATCAGTCCTTATATTATTATTTACTTGACTATGGGTATGTCCAGGCTCACTGTTGAAGTTTGTAAGGTATAAGATTTCAGTAAGCGAGTGATGACGTTGCCTGAAGACTATGTAACCCCAAAAGTGCTAGAAAAAAACTTTGTCGTCTCATTGCTTGATTATCCCTATCTTTTCCGTGATCCACAGCTCTGATATGTCACATTTTGGAGATTTTATGGACGGTGTGCCAGTAAAAATATCAGAAAAATATAAAAGGCCACCAAGAATCGAGCTGCCCTACTCAATAAGCGAGTGTCCTATCAGTGCCCAAAATGTTGTTGATTCTGCCAAATATTGCACAACTTTCGAGACGAATGTCTTGGCCAAGCTCAAAGAGCTTCGGAGTGCTAAGGAGACGAAGAAAAATGAGAGAAGGCATCGGCTACAATTATTGGAAGAAGCGAAACAGAAGAAGTTGGACGCCATAGCCACCGCCGAGGAGCAGGAGCGCCTCAAGCAGCTCAGCGTCTCCGACGTGTCCTACCCCAGTACTGAGGAGATCAGTGCCTTGTCCCCCGATGATAGACCAGATTTGAACTCTGATATTCCTGCAACTACTGACAGTGTCCCTGAAAAAACAGGTCACCATGTGCAATACCCTGTCTCTGCCAACCCTGCAGACCCGCAAATGAATATACTGCAACCTGTACAAGTCAAAAACAATAATTACCAAGACACCTGTTTGATGGATGACCCTATTTCAGATCCACTACAAAATCTTAGGCTAAGTTCCAAAATGAAGGTTGCTCCCTACAGCCACAACGTTGAAACATTGACTTTTAGGGACTTTGAGCATGACACATCCAGTCCATTTGATAATGTAGAGCTCAAAACTATAAATGACATGGAGCAGCTTGCTCAAGTATTGCAAAATCAAACAGAACCATCAAATGGTTGTAGTCAACAGCATCCAACTGTCTCGGAGGCATATTATCCTGTGCCCAGCTGTTCCTCTCAAGCTAATTTAGAAGGAGCCACTTATATGCCAAATTCTTATGTAGGACAACCTGCGCCAACCCCTAGTATGATTTACTCACCACCACAGCAATACCCCACAAATGGTTACTACATTCCTGCTGATCAAGAAAGCATGTACTTGCAGAATTACCAATACTATGTTCCAGGGCCTTACGCCATGGACCCTTACTACCAGATTCCAACAAGCTCCGATGTCCACATGACCAATGGGACCCCTCCGATGGCCCCCTACTACTGCCAGTACCCTCAGGTGCCCGTCAGCTATGCTCCTACCACATATACTTTGCCAGTAGAGAACCGGGAAGTGCCTACATCACATAATATTATTAAGTCTAGATCAAGAAGTGTACCAGATATTGTAAAAGAATTGAATGAAGAAATTGCTTTAGCCAAACAGCGAGCTAATGAGAGATCCTTTAACCCAAGTCCAACACCAAAAGTTGTTCCCCAAACCCCATCACATACTTCAATCCCATCAAGTAGCAAGAAACAGGAAGAATCCAAGCATAGGAAGAAATCTGAGCAGCTACCGAACCCATTTGAGAAATTGTCAGCAAAAGTTCAAGAGATGTGTAGGAATATTCATGGAATGGGCTTTCCTCTTGACAGGGTAGCTAGAGTGTGTACCCTTGTAGGTGATAATGATAAGAAGGTAAAGTATTTTGTATTCATACTCCATATACTCCTCACCTCACCTCAACAGCCTATATTGGTCCACTGCTGGATGCAATCCTTCCCTTAATAAGTCTCTATTTCGCTTTTATTTAATGTGAGGTAATGCCCATAATCCCCATGCTGGGCATGCGGACAGTGGATATCCCTTAGTCGCCTCTTACAACACCCGCGAGAAGGGTTAAGGTGGTGCAAATTCTAAGCCGGCACCACACGGCCATAACATTATCATTACAGAATTATTATAAAACAAAATTCTCCTCTGCAACTGCCTGTCAACATGAATGTGATAAACTCAAAAAGTACCCAACGGATTATCATACGTTTTTCACCAATGGACAGAGTGATTGATGATGAAGGTTGATGTGTGACGATAATCGTTGAAGACGTCGGATAAAAATGATGGGGACAGGTCCATTGCCGGGACGGGTTTTTGTGCAATATATCTTACACAAGTTTTCATTTCATTGCAGGTGATAGAAGGTCTTCTAATACTGGGAGATTTGATGGACCTCGGCTTCTCAGAGGGGCGAGTGTCAGCGGTGCTCGCCAAACACGAATTTAACCGAGATAAAGCTCTGGATGAACTTGTGTCGTAACGAATTGTGCTGTGTGTTTTGTGAAAGTCGTAAATGTGATACTAAGTTGGATACGAAAATATTCCGCATTCTCAATGGAGTTCTAATGTCTCTTAGTGTTATCCCTATTGCATTGGAAAAGGGACAAGTCGGTGTTTTTACTTGTTACACTGCACTCCAAGTGTTGAAGGTTTTAGAATGGTTTGATTCCATCCAAGATTCCAAAGAATTAGGGAAATATAGTGGCTTTATCAATAACTCTACAAAAGATCGATTCTTTTTTCACTATTTATTTGACTTACTGAAATCACCTATTCAAAAGCTTTTTTTTTACTTAATAATGCTTAAAGTGTACAAAACTGGCTATGTGCATTTACAAATATAAATTACAAGAAATGCATTTAAACATCTGTAGTAGATTGCACATTGTTTAAATTAATATCAACTCATTATAAAACTTATTGAACTGACAACACAGATGATAGAAATAAATTGTATCATCAATATTTATAAGAAATGTTTTATAAACTTCGTCTGATCTGAACCATTGTCTTATGATCTTTCTAAATTAACTTGTAGAATTTTGAATTCATAGGACTTTGAAATTGATATTAAAATAATACTGGTAGGTGTTTAAATTATTAGGACCTTCCATTGCATTTAACAGCAAAACATTTAATAATTAGTTGTAAACATTTGTAAGCATTCTAAGCACTATGGATATGAAAGTTAAGTAGGTCCCTTATTAGTAGGGTATGTAAAATGGTAATAGTTTAAATAGCACCATTTCCAAAAGAAACAATATATAAATGTAGAAGATCTATGTATAAATTGTAAATAAGTAATATGTGCAATTTATTTTGTATACTAACTTGGATTAAGTATTTAACAAACTACTTATATGTATGATAATCTGCTGTTATAAGAGAAATCGCGAAATATTCACTTATGATTCATTAGTAAGTACATTGTACATCTAGGCGAGAAAGTTCCCAATTCCTATCGAGTGTGAATGAGTGTCATTTACATTACATTTGAAACAACACCTGCTCACAAAGTAGCTTTTCAATTCAATTCAATTCGTTTATTAAACCAGACCTAACATTACAGAGTTCTCCAATGCGTTACGTCTAGGATCGTGTTTAAGACACCTACTTGCTAAGTAGTATAGATTTTTTATTATTATTATATAAAAACTTAAATAACTAGGTATGTACACAACATGACCCGCCTTCAATTTAAATTATAGATACAAACAGAGAAAATATATTAAAATTCTATAGAAACAACATCAGTTCAGTTAAAATCACAGTAAAAATAAGTAACAGGTGAAAAAGAAATAATTTAATTTTTCAAACATAAGGTAGAAAGTACGTCATTACAGGGGTAAGTACTAAAATGCGGGACGGAAAACTATGGAATTTAATTTCTCACGCGTTTAGCGGGAGAGAAAAGTGTATGGAAATCCATTTCAAACGTGTTATTTTTTTTATTTTCTGAAATATCAACCGATAGCTATGGTTATTTTCATAATAACCATAGCTAGGTCAAACGACAAAAAGTTTTCACCCCGAATCCGATATGATATCGGCCTCTTCCATATTCGGAACAATAATAAAAAAAAATAACCGATTGAAAATCGCCCGTGCGCGTATTTATTACTACATTTGAATTTACTTGAGTGATTTTGAAAATTCTAAAACGATGATTTTGCTCGAAGTGGTATAAAACACTATGTATCTCGAGTGGAAGTGCGATTCCTACCTCGTGTGTTTTAAGGCCCACGACTGCGCCTCAAGCCTCAAATGACACACTTGATAGGAATGGGCACTTTCTCGCCTAGATGTATGTACAATGTTCCTACTATTCTCTACTATGTCTACTGTGTCTATGTCTATGTGTTCCTTATATTTTCGGGATTTCTCTTATTTCATCCTAAATCATTATGTACAGTGCTGCAGTGGCGGTCAAACGTGGTGACCTACATTCTAAGACATTGTCATGCTTAGACCTTTTTTGAATTTATTATTATTTGGGTCCAAGTTTCAAATCCACAAAGTCATTAACACTTAATATTTACCCTGATTTTGAGGTTTAATGTATTATCTATTTCAATACGAAATAAACAGCCAAAATGAATAACATTATTTATTTTAATACCATTATAACTTTAAATATTAAAACAATTTGCCTATGTATTCTATAATATTTCGCTTATGCATACCGTCATACCGTGTAGCAAACAGACAGATATAATGTTGGGCTGAAATTTGGAATTAGATGAAATTTACTATTATAAATCGTAGTAACCTTCAAGCGATTATGATCTTTAAGGTATGTCTCCAATAATTATGACCGCAACTGTACACACCTTTGTGAAGGTACCAACCTACTGGTAAATATTTTATCACCTGATTAAAATATTTACATTCTCAAAATTATCTTTCTCGCTTTTTGACAGTAATTTATATTTTAGTTGATGATGATTCGACGATTACGACATGTCAATAGACGTTCTTACAGAGTTTATCCTACGTCGCCTACGTCAAGTTCATCGACGAAGCCTAGGACATAACCACTGATCGTTTGATTATCTCTCAGGGATCATTATCCTTATTAGTTTCTTTTAAATTAATCTAATAATTATTTGCACTTACTGTATTTATTGTACCTACCTATGTTTAGACGGTTTATATGTCATGGTATAACATTTTTTTTTCTTATACTAGGTTCAGTCATACCTTTTCGATTCAGGTAAATATTCTGTGACATAAAAATTGTAATTATTTATTTATTTTTTGTAATCATTTGGTATTTGCTTACGAAATTACTACTCAATGTCTCGAGTCTAAACGAAAATACGTAAAATGAACGATTTCGTATAAAAAATTTACAAAAAAAAACACTTTTCTTTGAAGCAATCGTTTTACTTTAATTTCTTTTCGTTTATTATATCATTCATAAATAAATACAAAGGTACTTTCGTAAACTACCCACTAGAAACGGCTATGTGCAGATTTCAGCCTCTTGACATAATTTGCTTTTAAATATGTAGGTAGATCTTGCATTATTTTTATACTGAAAATAATCCGATGTAGTCAACATATCATAAAATAAAGCCTATTATAACTTAGATTCTGTCACTTGTAGATATTTCAAGACGCTGTAGAATTATTATGTATTTTTATATAAAGTAGACAGTTTGAGTTAAATTATATGGATTATACCATTCCGTATAAGTAGGAAAAGTTTGATCTAATCTGTTTTAATTTATTTCTCGAAAGTTTAAATTGTGAGCTTGCTAGTACTTACCTGTCTATCTACTTTGTGATTTTATACGTTACAGCTTCATAAAAACAAATGTAAAATATAAAATGTTATTTAAATATTATCTTTACAATTATAATTGGTCTGTAACGTCCCACTGTTGGCCATAGGCCTCAAACATCTTAAAGTATTAGTTATTTTGGTCCCCAGTGGCACCTTGCGAAACGCCACCGTCCGGTCTGAGTATACTAGTAGGGTAGGATACGTTCTGTTTCTTGCCAATGTCGTTTATTCGTACGTAGGTACTCCTTCCCGTTATTATTGCAGACAATGGATACTCTCTGTTACTTTACTCATTTCCAGAGATCCTATGACTACGTTCCGTGTCATTTCAATTAATTCGTCTGAGAATTCTGTCCTCGGGTAATCAGCATCGACAAAGACAGCGAAAATGTTTTGAAGGTAGCATTATTGAATTAAATCCATAATTTATGACTTATTTTGTTATCAGATGCCCGCACTAGGCTTAAAATATATTTGGATAATTTTATCTAGAAATACTTTTTGGACTTCGTCAGTCTAGTTGTGTTTTGTAGATTATTGGCACCTGGGTATAAAAATCCTATCAATTTTGTTCCAAACTTTTACAGAAAATAGCATTTTGCGTTTTTCACTTTGAACATTATTTTGTAATTTCCCTGACTTCTTATTTATTGTGCCTGGTTTGCCACTTTTCTGTTCTATGTAGGAATGAAAGCCATCTGTCATCTCAATAGGACGACGACGTGAGTGTGTCGTTAACATGTGCTTTTGATTCATATAACTTTGGTATGATTCTGAACTCTACCGCTACTAAAATAAGGATGTAACTTCTAACAGTTCTAACGGAGATTCGCTTATCATGTCCCATTTTCGGTGGCAGGTCAATGCCAAGATGTATTTTGTAGGTAAGTATCCGTCAGTTTAGCGAATGCTTGCGGATTAATGTTTCTGTTTTGCGACAAGCAATTTAAATCAATTAATGTAATAATAAATAACTAATTTAGCCGACTGACTTCTGAGTTCAGCGAAAGAAGAAAGATAAGAACAAAATCTGAATCACAAAGACGATTATGTACCTAAATCTTTGCTTTATACTAACTCAAACTAGCGTAACCGGTAAATCACACGAGTTAGAGATCAAGGGCGTTCATGAACCTTGAACTTATCGATGTCAGCAGACTTCATAATAATGCGAAATACGAGCGCGTGCGCATGTGGCACTACGCAGGTAAAGTAAAGGAACTACCCATCCGTCGCGACATCTCCAGTTCCCGGAGACGAGCAAATAGGTCATCAAATGTAGTTTCCGCGAGCCGCTGACCCACCGGCCGCCACCAGACAATGGGCGGCCACCGCATTGTCTATTGTCATCGTAGACGATGAATGGCAATACGACAAGTTCGTATCTCGACTGGCCCACCGGCCGCTCGCGACAGAGACGCCGCGCGCCTCCGCCCCGAGGGGGAAAGAGATCTCCGAGTGTCCGAGTCGGAACTGCCGCTGCCCGCTGTTTCTCGGTGCACAGTGCAGGCACAGGCACCGGCAGTCGCTCTGCGGTCGGCGCACGAGTAGAACTGCTAGCACGCGCACGTCGCCCGGCCGAGCGCGCGTAACATGACCGTCTCGCATGTCCGCATGCGCCGCGCTCGCTCCGATAACATTGCCGAATCCGATATTCGGCGGCGATAGTGCGATCGCGTTCGATTGATATCTCGCGACATCAGTGCGCCGGCGCACCATGTGACCGCTCCCCGCCGTCGGGAGCGCGCCGAACAAAAAAGCAGCCCGCTAATGTCTACCCCTCCCGGCCGCTACAAAAAAGGGATAAAAAGGTCGTTCCCGGAATGCGCACATGTGGACGCCGGGTAACAGTGGGCGCCTTCGTTGAGCCTTCCTCAGTGCGTTGCGATGGCTCGCAGGAGCAGGTGGATGCATGTGGTGGCGGGCGTGGTGGCCGGCGTCACGCTGGGGGTGTTCCTGAAGCTGTGTCTGCGGCCGTCGTCGCGCGCCGGCATCCAGGCGTGCGGCGGCACGGCGCGGCTGGCGGCGCCGCAGGACCCGCTTGCGCTCATCGGCCTGCTGCCCAACGAGACCGTCTCCAACTCCAACCGGACTCTGGTGTTCGTGGGGGTGATGACGGCGGAGCTGTATCTGTCCACGCGGGCGCGCGCAGTCTACGACACGTGGAGCAAGGACCTGCCGGGGCGCATCGCGTTCTTCAGCTCGGAGGCGTCGCGCGCGCCCGGCCTGCCGCTCGTGCCGCTGCGGGGCGTCGATGACAGCTACCCGCCGCAGAAGAAGTCCTTCATGATGCTGCTGTACATGTACGAGAAGTACGGGGACAAGTTCGAGTGGTTCATGCGCGCGGACGATGACGTTTACGTGAGGGGTGATAAGTTGGAGGAGTTCTTGCGGTCAGTGGACAGTAGGAAAGCCCAATTCATCGGGCAGGCGGGGCGTGGGACGACCGCCGAGAGGGACGCCCTGGCCCTGGATTACAATGAGAACTTTTGCATGGGGGGTCCGGGGGTGCTGCTGTCCCGGGAGACGCTGCGTCGCGTGGCGCCGCACGTCAAGTACTGTCTCAAGCACCTCTACACGACGCACGAGGACGTGGAGCTCGGCCGGTGCGTCGCCAAGTTCGCGGGCGTCTCCTGCACGTGGAGTTATGATGTGAGTACCTTTCCATTACAATTTAACCCTACATGGCCCATCGATGGACAAAGACGTCTCGTTGATGCCTCCATGCGTCATGATTATGAGCCAGGGAGACTCATACTCTACCGTACCATACAACAAAGAGAAAAAACCCTAACTGGTGTTTATCTCACAGATCGCGTGCAGATCTAGTCCTGTTCTAGGTATTCTCCATATCAAATTTGAAAATTGAATAATGATTGCCATGAGTCGCGATCCGCGTGCGGATGAGTAAGAGATTAGGTATTATGTTTCATTTGCTATTATGATTCAGAGGTAGGTAAATTCGTTTTGGTGAGGGCTTTCCAAACCTTGTATCTATTCGCAAGCGTTGTTTCTATGGAAAAATGTAAAAGTTAGACATTTTTGTATCCCATGCGAACTGATTTATGGGATAAAAAATCAATAATCATAAGATGTGGTCCAGGTGTAAACCAGGTCTGGCTATATCTATGCCAAATTTCAGTCCCATTTGTTCAGTAGTTTTGGCGTGAAGAACTGACAAAAAGTACATAACTACCTACATCCATCCTTACAAACTTTTGCATTGAAATTATTAGTGTGATTTGATTAGATTACGTGTGCAATGTGGTATTATAGCTGTCGTCGGTACAAATAACCAAAACCAGCGAAGGGGGAAAATATTTGGTAAAATATGGTTGATAAATATGGTACGCAGGTTATCGATCTCGCAAACCGCAAGGTTTGGTTTCCTTATTATAACATACCTACGTATTTACGACCGCTACAAGAACCTTTTCACGATTATTTGAAATATTGTGAGGACCTTACCTATGGATTCACCCAATAGGTGTTCACTTCCCGTTGCAGGACAATACAAAAACACGCATCGTACGACCTGTTTATCTGGGCAGGTTTTTTGTTAAAATTTGGAATTGGTATTTTTGCAATAGGTTAAAACCTATTGCTAAAATTCCAAATTTTGTAATCGCTGTTTCACATCACACACTCATTATGAGACCCAGACTGACGTCCACAGCTAAACATCGGCTCGTTGTTTACCATTATTGAAAAGGTAAAGTACCAGAACCATAGCAACTGGTAGAACGGAGACAAGTTAACGTGACGGAGAAAAGTTGAGATTAATTAACGAGGAGCCCTTAGCCTAGGAGTATAAAAGCATTCACCTAGAAAAACTTTGCCGAAGTGGCCAAAGCATTTTTTATATTTGTATGAGTATATATACGGCAAATAAGCTAATCTTGCCGATGATTAATTGCCGCCGGACCACTTGTACCATTAGGCAGTTCCATTGATGGTACAACGGTATGCAAATAAATGCATGCCTTTGCTGAAGTAGGTATGATCTTACTTTCATAACATTCAAATGGAACGGCAGCACTGATTTCATCAGCTAAGAACAACAACAAAGAGCCCGTCAAACAAAACAAACTAAATCAAAATCGGTTCATCCGTTTGGGTCCTTACGATACCACACACATACAGAGACAAAGATACACACTTCCGACTTATAACACCCTCTTTTTCGTCAGGGGTTAAAACCCGAGTAAAGCCAGGTCGGGTGACTAGTGCACATTTATTACCGTCAAGATGTTGCAAGTTGTGCTGTGGGAAGCACTTGCAGATGGCCATCGCAAGCACATTTTTATTGCGAGTTTATTCTATTCTGACGTGAACGAGAACTCGAATCGGTTACAAGATGGTAACCACTTGCTTCTCACTGCGTTATTGTAGTCCGTGTAATCGCTATGAAAGTGCCTTGTTAAGTAATAGCTTGCAAATAACACGATTTGTAACTAAAATTGTTCGTGGGCAGATTTGGAGATTCGGAGTATCTGAGAAAAACATCACTACGTTATGTTTATGATAGGAAAGTTCAGAAAAATCAGAAGAAAAAAAACTGAGGGGTGAGTATATTTCGTGTTAGTTACGAGACGTGATCGTGAGGTCTAACTTATTTATTTAGGTATGTAAACAATAAATAATTTAACTAAATGCTGAGATTTTTCTGTCTTTTTTAAAGTTACCTTCTGAGCAATTAAATTTAACAGTTTTTTTAAAATCCTATAGGCAGTGTGTGTCGGTATATCTGTGCACGCAAACATGAATACGTAAATGCCAAGGCTGCGTGTTATCGTGATAATCAATTAATGCCTCGTCAATGGCAAAACATTCAAAAACATCTTAATCCCCGTTTAAAATAACCCTGATTAAGCAGCCTTGGCTGCCCTAGAAGCTTGTGAACTCTTCTTAAGCCAACGTTAATCTACCTCTACTCAGTAGAGTTAGATTATCGTTGGAAAGAAGGAGTAGTCAGTAGAGTCTACTGACTACTCCCTCTCATCGACTAACTCACTGTTTTAATTTCGTAACTATAAAAAACATTACACTATTTTGGTTCGGTACTAATAGTCTCAACGATTCTATTTCTTTCTCTCCTTAGCGGTTTTGATGGTTTAGTAAAGTTATACATATAATCTATGTGTCTATCCTTTTAACCATTTGGGATTTGAATTGAATGCATGATTGAATACAGAAAATGTACCTATTCAGACCGTTGATACAGGACATTTAGAAAAGCCCAAACTAAATAAAATTAAAATTTTATATTAGTACATTACATTACCTACCTAATGTCCTAAAATCCATAGTACGAGTATTTTTATTTAACTTAATTTTGAAGCTAGAGTCAAAAAGTAAAAAAATATTTGCTATTTAAATAAGTATTTACTACAACGAAAATATCACGGACAGACACTAAAGTCCAAGGATTTAAGTTCATCTTCCGATTCAAAAAATTGCTAATCATAACAATCCCGAGATATTCAATTAAAATAGATACCTACATTTGACATGATTAGCATGGTGCGTGAGTGGGCGTGCAGCGAGGGGATCGGGAGCAGGCAACCGGTCCAGCAGACCGGTTCCAGGTTTTTTGCAGCGTGCTTTGAGCGCTTGTCGTGTTCCTAATACCTAACGATAGCGTACAATTATACCTACCTAGAGGCTATCTCGTTACAACCAGTTTGGTAGTAAACCTAGAGGAAGTGAATAAATTAATAGGTAGGTAGGTAGGTAGGTAATGCTGGGCTGGAAATTAGCATAGCATCATCTAGCCCCAAACTGAGCAGAGCTTAGTTGACCTTAGTTGAGCTTAGTTGATATTCCTAGGTAGTCTAGGTACTATCTAAACTCTTACATATTTTCTGTCAATAACCTTGAACCTATGTGTTCAGGGTCTATAGAAAAACACCCTAAACTATTTTTTTGCAGATCATAAGTATAAACTTTTATCCCGCGGCGGGTAACAAACCCGCAACAGTGGCCGAAAGTCCACCTGAGCTACCTGACTCTCTTGGATCCCCATTGCGGCACTGAATTCAAAGGACAACAAAGGAAACAAGGGATACCTACTGAACTTAGTCAATATTCTTCTGGTTATTTGAAAATACTGAAAAAAACCAAACCCAGCATTCGTCATCGACCACCTGGTCGATGACGAATGCTGGGTTTGGTTTTTACTCGTAAAAACGAAAATCTGAGTTACTGATTCGTTTTCGTGCAAACGCTATCTCACGCAAGTGACATATTACTTGGTTTAGCTTGAAAACGAATCAGAAATTTAGATTTTCGTTTTCCGAGAAGGCCCCCAGATTCTGTGCCACCGAAGTCGCTCAACAATCCAACTTTTTTATCCCCGTTTGGGATCCAATTTACAACAAGCGACGATCGGACCATTCCGGAAGTTACCACAAAATTCCATGTGGCCGTCTACGACTCGAGTTCACTAACAGTTGGTTAAATTGTAAACAGTTGTTTTGCAGTTTTTGACGCGAGTTTTCAAACATTTAACGTCAAAGTTAACCGACGCAGCAGCCTAATTGTCCGATGATCTATTGGTGAACACAGACGTAAATAAGCCACAAAATGATCTTCCATAATCAACAAATTGTGACGTCGAGCGCTAGGTCAACCCGATTATGTGAAGTTTTGGTATCTTACTCACCTCCACAACTTGTTACCTAGATTAGTGTGAATAAGTATGTAAATGTTTGTAGAGACGGTCTCAGAATACCAATGGTTGGAATGGATGGAATTTATCTAATTATTACGTGTTTTCATAATTTTACAAAACCTATCTCTTTACGATAGTTAGGTAATCTTTCATCATCTCCAGAATAAATAGAAACCAATTAGAACTAGTACCCATATACAAGATAAACAGTTAAGCTAACTGCAGACTGTTCGATACAACAACGTCTCTTAATAAATTATCCATAACTTAGTTTTAATTTTTCAACGTTTTTCCGAGTTCAACCGATCCAAAATCCTCGGCAAGCTGGAATTCAATGATTAACTGTCCTGAGCTAATCTTGCCCATTGCAGAAGCAGCAATGGGCCACTACTTCTTTACAAGCAAATTAAATTTCCGAAAGTCTTTACGTTTGATACAATCTTAAAATACCACGCAGCGGTTACCGTGCTCGGCGCGCATGAAGTTACAATGTTGTCTAAACAGAACCCACACATGCCTGCAGACATGGCTGGCAAGGTCGCCCTCCACGTCACGGCACTATTTGAGTGCTAACTTTGCATAGGTGTTGCGGATTTCATTTTCTTTTTCCAAGGGCGTCGGCGGATGCGTCGCGTGATATCCACTAAGTAATTACGGGGTCTGTCTGGTTGCCATCTTGCATTTTCCATAGTTACCTAAAGCTCAGATTATTTTATTAGTATGAAGGAAAGGTTGCTTACTTAGTATGCTAAGTTTGTCAAATAACGGTGGGCTGGTCAATGAGGTTTTACCAAGTACCTATCTCAGTTTATATTATATCATCGTTGGGGCTGGTAAAGCAATGTGAACAATTATACAATCCTTATCTTTGGTTTGAAGAGAAGACATGCGTTGATCTTCGTTCAGCTCTATTTTTAACTTCCCTCTTATAATATGTATAATAGTATTGAAACCTCCCACATTTTGGCTCTAGGCCTCCTCCAGCATATTCCATACTTCTCTGCTCTTAGCTTTAGTCATCCATTGCCTGCCCGTTGTTGCTATGATGTCGCCAGACCATAGTTTCATTGGTCGCCCTACTCTTCTTTTACCATGAGGTCCTAAACATTTAGTTGCATTGTGACTCTTTCGTCTGTGAGCCGTGCTAGGTGCCCTGCCCATTTTCATTTAAGACGGAGAGCGTAGCGGAGTGCATCTGATAATTTAGTTTTTTTCCTCATGTAATCACTTCTCACTTTATGCATTTCCCCCCTTAAGCCCCATATTAGGTATTTAACTACTAAGGTACTAAACCTTTCTCGACGGTTTTCCTCCATTGATATCACCATAAGTACCTAAATATACGCGTAACTTCCTATTTATTGAAATTGCGAACGCTAACACAGATATTATAATGCTATAAGACAAAATCTAAAAGAGAAGTGACCGCGACTCGGTGGACCTAAGTGTAGGAGGCCAGGTGTTATGACAATCTGCAAAAGACTGCAGGCCGTCATGCGGCAAGCTGAAGACTGGGCACTATGGCGCTCATGAGGGGAGGCCTATCTCCAGCTGTGGACTAGTAGTGGGCGGATTATGTTGATGAAGATATCCATTAAAATATTAAAATGCCTTATAACCGCCCAAACGTGGACAGGTCGTTATTATCGGGTCGAAAATAGCGTCCTAAATCATAACTGTCTGTTGACAGTGCCATTTTTTGCAAATGTCCGCTAAAGTTTCGCTCGCAAAAAGTGATAAAATTAGTAGAATGCGAAAATTAGTAAAAGCTGTTTGTCTAGTACGTGTCTATTCTACACGAGTGGTGGAGCTGCCGCCGTGGCACGTAGCTGTAATCATGATTCATTGTGGATCGTCCCTAATTACGGGCCACTGAACTGAGGCGGCCTGGCCATCGCCAAGATTTGGAGACATATATCTAAAGTTTTTAGATTTCTCACATTATTAATTACTAGTTTCTGCCCGCGCCTTCGCACGCGTTGTTTATATGGAAACGTTTAAAGGGTATTTCTATCCCATGGGAACTGTTTTGTGGGATAAAACGACGCTGTTTTATCAGATATTCACCATCATGCAAAGGTTTGTATGTGTATATGAGCGTTTCCTCTTCATGCTAAAAGTGCTGAATAGATCGGGCTGAACTTAAGCATGAATATAGTTCTAGACCTGGATGAACATATTTTTATTGCGGAGAAAACGTGATGGCCGTGGCAGAAGCTAGCCTATAGAGGTTACAACAATTCGTCGTATCCTACGAATAAGGTTACAGTCGCCAATGTGACCTTTTATTTTTATTGTATTTTTGGAATCTCCATTATCATTTGCATCATACCAGTTCGAAAAAAGTAAATAAATAATGAATACAAAAAAGTTATTAAGGTTTAAAAATTTGGTTACAATTGCACTGATGCATTTAGCCCGACGAATAAGGTAACGAACAGCTTTGGCACTTTTTTTCATGTGCGAAACGCAACCGACATGGGCATTTCCCGGCGAATATGGTTACACACTCCACAATAATCGTGTACCGCGGGCGAAAAGGCGCGCGGGCGCGGGTGACCGCTGTGTGTCGACTCCGAGCGAGGGGAAAACAGTGCAGTAGAGTATGAGGCGGGCACATAAATTAGTGATTGATTAGTGACTAATTGCAAAACAAAAAAATTATAAAAATATTTTATTGGTATAGTAGTTTTCGTTAACTAAGAAAAACTCCCCTAGGGTTTTTGAATGCTTGATTCAAATAAATAATTGAAACTTATACGTTATAATTCCTTTTATTTAACAAGGTATTTCAGCATAAACTTGAAACTGTTTATTATACAGGCTATCATCACAAATTATTAAGTCAATTGTTCCGTGATCATGGCGCATGAAACTGTGTCGAAATATTGGAAAATCATGGTAAATATTCCGTTTTAAATGACTTTAAGATAATTCAGTGCAGTTACTAATAGATTTTTTATTTGCCCTTAAACATTTGCATTACATTCGTTGCGTGCATTCTTGCGAATGAGAATGGGAGTATTAAATCTCGCGAATGTTCGCGAATGTGAGTATTCGTTACATCTCTCTTATGGATAAATGGGTATATCAATTAGATTATTGTCATAATATAGATTGATATTAGAGCCTCTGTTTAAAACTTGATTTTATTCAGTACTCCTTATTTTTGCAGTAATAAAGAAAACTATTTCTCTGACATGGGCTTCATACGGCCAGCTCCACAAGGGGAACTAATCTTGTAGCCTGTAGAACTTGTAAGAATCTATACAGGGCGACCCAAGGCCATGCCACGTGGAGGGAAAGTATCTTAAATTTTGTAGATAGAACATTTTACTGAAAAAAGACTTGATTAAGATTTTGTAAACAATTTAAACTACATTGAAAGATTTTTGAATAATCGCCTGTCTGAACCAGGAGTCGAACCCGCCAAATTGTAAAATATCCACCCGTAATTTTACGATACCGATGAAAAGACTCAATCATAAGGATTATTTTTTCCAAATAACATAGTATCTTACATAACAGGAAAACTATGAACTTTTACATACTAAATAAATACGTTTAAAGTTATATTAATTCATTGTATTTCCTAGTCCCCCTACTTAAATCATGTAGAGAATATACCATTATGAAATAGACTATAAAACACCAAAATGTATGTTTTCTCTAATAATATAACGTGAGTAAACCCACAGCAGTAGCTTCAAGGCTCATTGACGAGTTCTCTCATCTGGATACGGTTGACTAAATTGAGAAGATTGATTAATAATAATATTCTATGATAATGCTCGACAATCCACACAGCACCATTTAGGCCCAAGCTAAGCAGAGCTTGTGTTATGGGTACTAGATGACTGATATACTTAATACAATAAGATTACACACATCTATTTTTTTTTTATACCTACATAGAAAACGACCAGATCACCCTCCCCTGGACAAACATCTTTTTATTTGATGATTGTAATTTAAATACTTTATTTATTTTTAAGGAAGGCCTGCAGCTTATAATTTGCATACATCTTTTATCTATTACATTATCTTTTATCGCTCATTTCGATACAATTACGCCCAAGGCTTATCGAATGCTTGGATTTATTATGAGAATTGGTAGGGACTTTAAACGCCCTTATACTCTTATCCTATTATATAACAACTTCGTCAGGTCAATTCTTGAATATGGATCAACAGTCTGGAATCCATAATTTAAAGTCCATATTGAAGAAATACAACGAAATCAAAACAAATTTTTAAAACATTATTTATTCCGCTTTCCTAGTAGATCTAGACATTCGTCGCACTATACGAGATCAAGTCTTTTTATATAAATTACTGAACAATCAAATTGACTCCGAGTTGTTACTTGATAATATTTATTTGCATTTCCCACGGGCTTCATCTAGGAAAAAGAAAACTTTTTGGACTCCAACCTCTAGAACAAATTATAGGCAGAACATGTTTCTGAATAGAGCTTGCAATAATTACAATAAATTTATCAACGAAATTAATATTTTCGACTCAACCGCCGCCGCCTCGTTTCGTAGAAGCATTGTAGGCATTGCTGCCGCCAAGTTAATAACTTACTTTAAATAAATAAATAAATTATTTTATTTTGCCTTTAGCCTTTTCCTCATGTTTGTTAGAAATAGTGTTCTATCTTTGTTAATATTAATACTTAATTTGTTAATAATGGTTACTTATTTCAATTTATTATTGTGCACTTTCTCTATATAAGCAAGTTAATTTATACACGATATGTTTGTTTGTTAAGTCTGTTCACCAGTTTTTATGTGTAATTTGGTTTATAGTGGAGACTTTACTGGTTTAAGAAAATTCTTATTGTTTCTCGTTATATATCTATGTACTACCTGTCTTCCAAAGAAATAAAAAGAAATACAAATACAAAATAGGTAAGAATAAACTAGCAGAAAAAATTCAATAAATAGCCTTCACGGCTAAATGACCGATTGGAAATAAATACGTTAAGCAGAGGCATATCAATCTATTATGACAATTATCTAATAGATAGACCCATTTATTTTATTTATTTATTTATCCACACTACATTGAACGAATACTCACATTCGCATTCGCAAGAATGCACGCGAATGTAATGCGAATGTTTAAGGAGAAATAAAACATTATATTTATTAGTCACTGCACTGAATTATTTGTAAGTCATTTAAAACGGATTATTTAAAATGATTTGAGTTGTTAGTTTTCCACTATTTCGACACAGTTTCATGCGCCATGATCACGGAACAATTACCTTAATCATTTTAAATGAATTAAGTTTTAATAACCTGTTAAATCGTTTTAAAAGTTTTATGCTGAATCACATTGTTTTATATGAAAGGAATTAAAACGAATAAGTTTCAATTATTAATTTGAATCAAGCACTCAGAAACCCTTGAATAAGTTTTGCATAGTTTACGAAAACACTATTTTTCGTAGTATGTAGTATGTAAGTAAAACCTTCGTTAAGTAAAAGTTCGTATTAAAGTGTTGGATTGCTGAAATCCAACACTTTAATACGAACAAGGTTTTACTTTTAGCTTTAGAATGATTTTGAGCGATTAGTTGCATTTTAGCAGTACAACTTTGACAAGTCATCGGTAGTAGTTGTACGAACATTTGTCCCGAGACGGCAATTGAACCTGCAACTTCGTGCGTCGCAGGCGGACCTTCGCCCGCTGCGCCACTAAGGTCGTAGATTGGGTGCTGTACAAGTTAAATCCACCTAATATTATCCAGGTAGTAAAGCGTCCTGTGCAGCATGAGTAAACAGTTTCTGACGCTAATTAACAAGATACCAAATAAAATTCTTGAAGGAAAGTAAAATATTACCTTAGTATTCTTGTAATTGTCCCACAAATTTCATCGAATAAGCTTACAAAGGCGATTGTTACCATCTCAGTTGACGTCGTGAAGCGAAATCGTCGTGGAAAAAGGTCACAAAGGCGCTTAAAACAGCGTCGTTTTGAAACTTGCACGCGGAACAAGGTGTTAAGCGACAAAAACTAGAGAAAACGGGTTTTTTTATTCATGAAAGCTACATGATTATTTAGCTAAAATCACGATAAAACGTTTTAGAAAAAAAAACTTACTCGTATAATGGAAACTTTTCGAAATAATAAGAAAAAACCGTCTCCTGTAAAGTTGGTGTTTTGCAACTGTAACCTTATTCGTAGGATACGACGAATTATCTTGCCTATGCAAGACTTTGTACAGACATATAATTGTTGTAGGTACATAAATTGTTAACTGCAACTAAACATAATTATACCTACCATTTCATTAACGCGTTCACTGCCCAGCTTCTGCGGTGACGACCCGCCGCCGCCGCCGCGGCATATGGGCGCGCTGCGGCTACAAGCAGAGTGCTAGAACCATGGGCAATGCAAGTGTTAATTGCAACAAACTTAAAAATGTAGCTCTTCCACTGCCGACCGACCTCGCATCCACAAGGTGGTGAACAGATGTGGACCACATGTTAATCAGAATCGCCCCTTTCGGCTTACTGCACATTTTGTAGCTCCTTGTTTTGTTGGTTTAAATAATAAGTTGTGATAATGTAATCACAACGACATCCAAAAAATCAGGCCATACCTAACATTTTTGTAATTTTACTTGTTTTTAATTTTATTTCTAAGCCTTGTAACTATAATGTTAATAAAAAAATAATAACTAGTATAAGAAACAGAGGAGCTATCTGCAGACTGTCGCAAACTATCCAGAGGTAGCTCAACTGGTCTTTTTGTACAAAATTTGTATTTTTGACTTATTGTCGTATCTGATTTTGAGACCTGTGTTTCCTATGACTCCTCACCTCACCTCAACAGCCTATATTGGTCCACTGCTGGACCCAGACCTCCCCTGGATAAGCTTTACTTAGATACTGACTTTTATCTCATGGGGGTAATGCCCATAATCCCCGTGCTGGGCATGCGGTTTGGGAATCGCAGTTCGGTGGTAGAATTGTTCTGCAAGAGGCGCTGTTGCCCGCCCCAGGTGGATATCCCTTAGTCGCCTTCTACGACACCCGCGGGAAGACTCGTTAAAACAAAATAATTTCCTTTATGTCAAACTAATGGGAGACCGTAATCCGCGAGTAGGTAAGAAAGTAGGTGGTCTGTAATCTACCTCGTTAGGTATGTATGTATGTATGTAGGTACTAAGCAGTGTCAGATTTCCCCCACGAGCCAACAAACACCTTCATACGCATATTTGCGCCCTACTTTACTCGCTGCTGGCTGCTTTTCGCATAAGTCAGCGGTAGACAACTGCCGATCGTAACGAAATACAACGAAAACGAAAAGCGTGTCTGTAAATATCTTTTTTGTAAATTGCGGTGCTATAAGTCAGCTGCAGACAGCTGCCAATCGTTACCATATCTAATCTGTGTCGTTACGAAATACAGCAAAATCGAACGGCGTATGGTAGGTAAAGAAATATTTTGTACCTACTTGAAAAAATCGTCGGCTCTGCGTTATTATAAATTAAGAGCTATTGTCGGTGCAATGATGCAACTTCGTCCACTTTTCTCTTTCCATTGCGGTCTCTTTTACTCCTTTATACGACACGACAGCTACTTTCTCCGTGATCCCCTTCCTTGTCTTCCTTCTATTTTTCCTTCTATGAGGTTACTTATGATGCTGTCATATCGTATAAGATGTCGAATCATTCTCCCTTTTCTGTTACCTTTTCTCCTCTACTCTTTTCAGCACCTCCTCATTAGTAACCGTCTCCGTCCAGCCAGGCGCGGTCCCAGGGGGGGGGTCACGGGGGTCATGACCCCCCCCAAAATCTTAGTTTAGGTACTTAAAAAATTGCAACCCACAGCTTGATGATTATATTGTCCTGTTTACTTCCGTTACATTGATTATGGTTACCAACGGCAGCAAAATAAAAAATCGCGGCTCGCTTCGCTCGCCGATATTACTGTTATTTGTGCTCTGTGTTTTGATTAGCACAGAGGCAACGTTTCCAATTTTATTGGTCTGGCTGGTCCGCTATTGTCATTTTGCATCCATCCAACCACCACAATAAAAAGCACAAAATATAACAAATAATCTGCGAGGTTACTTTGTCAACCAGTACAAAAAATTAGTAAACAACAAAATTTTCGCGTTTTGGTCTGGTCGCTGATAACATTTGTTCCTTCTGACTGTGATCCAAAGCTCAAAACCCGCCCCCTTTAGGTAACTTTGCCAAATTTTCTAAAAAGTTGCTCAAAATCTAACAAAAATCAAAAATTGTCGCAGCTTAACCTAGCCGGCAACTTTAAACACTCTGCCTCTGGTCATGGGCTCATCCCTCGTTTAAGGTCAGTTTTCCAAACACTCCAAAAATCTAACGAAACCACTAAATTATCGCAGCATACTCTGCTTGCCTCTGATAACTTTCTGCTGTTTTGATAAGCTTCTGGCTTGCTCTTGTCCAGGACTCCTTGTCCGTTTCAGGCGAGTTTGCAACTGCAAAATATCTAATACCAACAACTCACACGCACAGCCAGATCATAAAAATTTTCGCGGCTCGCTTCGCTCGCCGTTGATTCTATATGATGTCTAGTCTGTTGTCCGCATATTTGGTTGTTATTCGACAAACTTGAAAATTGTTCTTCACAATCACACTAATATTATAAATGCGAAAGTTTGGATGGATAGATGGATGGATGGATGTTTGTTACGTCTTCACACCAAAACTACTGAACAGATTGAGCTGAAATTTTGCATAAGTGTAGCTCTGAGCCTGGAATCAAACAAAGGCTACTTTTTATCTCATAAATCAGTTCCCATGGGATATAAATTACCTTTGAACGTTTCCATAGAAAGAACGCGTGTGAAGTCGCGGGCAGAACCTAATAGCTCATAATTTAGCTTCCTTGTCTTGCATGGACGCATGCCTCACCAATTTCAAAAAAGGCTGCGGCTTATTCAGAGCTTGCTCCACTCGCTGTTATTTATTTTCTGAACCAGTTTGTGACAACCCGAAAAAGGGAACAAAAATTTCGGCGGCTCGCTCCGCTCGCCGCTACATCTGTTTCGCTGTCTTTTTTGCGGCTCGCTCCGCTCGCCGATAGTATTTTGTCCTTCTCTGTATTTGGTCCAGTGCTTGACACTTGTTTAACATCATTTTGCTCGGCTAGTTACCCGAAAAAGTAACTAAAATTTCGACGGCTCGCTCCGCTCGCCGTTACACTTCTTCCATGTCTTTTTTGTATTTCCAATTTTTGTTGATGCCCTTGCTCCGCTCGCCCCTATTTAGAATTTATATCTACGACCGCAAAGTCTCTAAAATTTTCAGGGCTTGCTACGCTCGCTATCATTTATTTTTTAGATACAACAAAATAATGATGCGGGCGAGAGTAAGCAAGTGGACCTACTCTTGCTTACTTTTGCCTAAACTTCAGAAAACATCTCAAAAATTTTGAGGCTCGCTTCGCTCGCTATAACTTATACCTACTATTGTTGGGAGTAGAGTATAAATTTTCCGCGGCTCGCTCCGCTCGCCGATAAAGTTTAGTGGTTTTCAGTGGGGTCTGCAACCGCCTACAAGTACCTACATTTGGTGCTACGGCCCGCACCAAGTGTGACCCCCCCCAAAGTCTTGGGCTGCGACCGCGCCTGCGTCCAGCTAATCCTTTCCACCCTCCTCCAGCACCACATTTCAGACGTCTCAATCCTCTCTGTATCCTGTGGTATCATGGTCCATATTTTGCATCCATACAGGGCTATGTTCCAAATATTTAATTATATATATTATATTCTATAAAATATTCTAGACGTATTTTTAATATTACCGATTCTATGACAGATACGTTATTTTACTATTGCGCCTGTTACTATTATTAATTGTGAATTTTTTGACATTACATATATAAAATAACAATGTATCGAGTATTTATGAACTTACTGTAACATTTGCATGCTACCTAATCTTAGTAGAACATTATTCAAACTAAAATATTATTAACATCTGTGTTACCCACATTGGTGTTCAAGCAAATAAACTATCTTTATCTTAAATATTTTTATGAATAAGCATGCAGTAATTTGTTTAGTGTCATCAGCTTTATGTCGCAATAACGCTAACTCCTGCGTATAGGAACTTGTCTATTGAAGCAGATTGTTTAATATTTTTGCATACAGTCAGTAAATAATTTTATTAACAATAAAATTATTTACGCATTTTGTTGTTTTCTTCTGACTAATAAAACTTACAGTAGGTATACGTAGCCTACAGATAGGTAATCTTAAAGTTTGATGTTCTTTAACCGACTAAGAAAAAGTGAAGAGGCTCTATGTGCGGATGTAGGTAGGTACCTATGTTTTTTAAATTTATTTTCGTCTATTTATCCTTCAATTAGGTATGGACAGATTTTGCAAATAATTTCGCTATTGCATAGAGAAGGATCCCGAGGTGGGCCCGTCAAGGAGGGATTGTTATTTGTCCCGTGAATCTTAAAGACAGTGTAAAATTAGTGACGGAACCGTGGTCCCACTGCGAGTTCGTGGCCACTCTGTGACTGAAAGGGTGTGTATAATTGCACCCAGAGCCATATGTTGAACGGTCAAGTGTGTGTTTGGTGGGACCACGAAAAAGTTTTGTCCCACCAGTGGACATCGCAGTGGGACCACGGTTCCGGAGTGGTAAAATTAAGGGGTTCGTGGGCGTCGATGTTTTTTGTTTTTTCAAAACAATCACATTGCGTTTTTTATTACACGCTATGGATTGTTTTCTACTTGTAACGAAAATCTAACACGTTCCATAAACTTGTCCAAACTTCATCCTCCAGCTAAATATAATAATAATACAAATTGGGAAAAGTTTTTCTCTTCTTCCACTAGTAAAAAAAAAATTAAGTGAAGAGAAAATCAATAAGCTATTAAGTACCTTATTTCTTATTTGATAATAATTTATAGTATAGGTAGATAAAAACTATTTTATTGCACACTTAAATCGATAGAAACAGTACAACAAAACAGCTTAAAAACTAAGTGACAAGTGATGGTCTTATCGCTCAAGAGCGATCTCTACCTGACAACCATGTTTATACGTTGTATAAAAATTGACTTGTGACTTATTTTGTTAGCCTAAAGAAATAAAGTTATTGAAATCTGGAAATCTGGACATTTCTCAACAATCAAAACTTTGTCAAAGTTGGATGCAACATATATCCGACCGCTCTTATTTTGGTACGAAAAGGTTCTATCCAATTTTAATCGCGTGCGGAATATACCACTAGCTGTTGCATTTAGGTGTCAAGGAAGCGATTGGTTCCAACTACGGTTCTAAGCATAAAAACGTCTGAAGTATCCAATCTCAGCAGACGTCAATTACCTACCTAATTACCTATTGTTACATTTTACCGGCGCAAATTGATTTTTCCGAAACTTATTACATTCTACGCCAAAGTTGTTCTTCACTTCAGAATTTTTCCATTCATAAGGTACTGTCGCCGCCAAAGTTTTCACCCCACAACGAGGCATTTTCCAAAAAAAAACCCTATTCACCTTGGAACTAATAGATGGCGTGGATCTTTCGCGCAGAGGTCAATTTTCAACGGGATGTCATGTCCAAATAAATGGTCTACTGTTACTTTAATTTGAAAGACCCACATATACGAAACCACTCTCTTTTCAGTTTTGTCGAACTATTCTTTTAATAGGAAAACGCCATATTGTATCGGATTCGGAGCGTACGCAGCGTACGCGTCGGTATTTACAATACATATAGGATGTGTCTACTCCTTCGGATTTTTCATCGGCGATGTGGGCATTTTCGAAGCAATCGAGTTCGCTTGTGCACGTGTATTATGGAGGATAGTGACGAGGATATTCACTTTGGAGAACGGCATCGGCAGAAATGCCGGTCTCTGGCTGGCATCGGTATCGACGGATATGCCGATCCAGTGCACGCTATATCATAGAAATCAATACAAAACATAATAAATCCTTCCTAATAGCCTTCAACCATACTGCTCGCTCGCGGCTCGCAGTATGTTTGTAGCCTTTCGCTACAATCGCTACGTACGCACGGTGTTAAATTAACCCCAATTTTGTTTCAACTCAGTATTATCACGAAAACCAATAGTTTTTGTCATTTTAAGCAGTAGAGTAAAACTCTGGCACCGATAGATCATATATTTTTTATTAAAAATTATCAAAGTTACCCTATATCCGGGATCATGAAATATGTATAAAAAAACTGAAAAAGAACTGGGCCACTTACATAAGTTTTATCTGTATACAATGGTTGTACACATAATCATAAATAATAACAGACCATTATGTAAGTTTGTGACTTTGTACTGTGAATGGACTAATAAATATTTATATTTATCATGTTTGTTTTTTTTTCTACACATTAATGCCGTATTAGACGGTAATTTCTAACTTTTCTAACTAAACGATTATTTAATAAAAAATGAATTCTCCGATTCCGATCCAGTGGAGGCGTTACTTTAACGTTATTTGTCCGAATGTAGAGCAGTACAGTCAACGTGAAAACTTACTGTGCTTCTTTCGGAATGTAATGTTGGTTGTCTGTACGTACCTATGTAGGGCAGTCCATTACGTTTGTAGGGCGGAACGTTAATTGATGTTAAACGAAAGGGCTTTTACACCAACGGCCAAGTCAACCCGTTAGCAGTTGGTTTGTCGGTCACGATGTTATCTACGGGATTAGGCCTGTTAGTGACCTTTTATCCGACTTCAAAAAAGGAGAATGCTCCCGAGGTTTATACAACAAGTTTATAAAATGTAATCGCTAACTCTAAAGCTTACGTAGGATTTGTAAAACCAAACACTGCCAACACAGTTTCCGTGTATAAAATTCGCCTTGTTTATATAAATTAACATCATTGCTATAGGTTCATTTGTTCAAGTAAAATGCTTGCGAAACGACATAATTAACATAGTTTGTAGAGTTAGGGTTAAAAAAATGTACATTAGCTTATACGTTCATACTGTAACCTGATGTTCTAATAAAGAAATTTTAAATTGGTTGATCCCTAGGCGTTCCCATAAATTTTTGAAAATTCTTTCAAATTTATTACGATCCTTAATATATCATTTATCATAACTTGACTTAGGTACCACTTGAAACCAAAACATTCCATCTTTTTTGACGACCAATGTGGCGCGGTGGGCGAAGGTCCGCCTGCGACGCAGGAAGTTGCGGGTTCGATTCCCGCCCTGGAACAAATGTTTGTACGATCTGCCGATATTTGTTCCTGGTGTGCTGGGTATTTCTATGAATAATAAAAAATATCTGTCTATGTACCTAATGTATTCTATTATGTACCTATATCAGTCATAACAGCTCCAACTCTGCTTGCTCTTGCTTGGGGCTAGATGATGCTGTGTGGATCAGCATTATTTATTTATGCTTTTCTTATCAGCATCATGTAAGTCCACGCAAGTACGTCCACTGCTGAGTATAGCCTTCCTTCAAACGACGACTCACATAATGCTAATTTTGGTTTACTCATAAATCCAAATTCCAGGCCACAAAAATTTACTGAGTAAAAAATTACCTTTATTAGAAGAAAATTACAATCAAATTATAGAAAAAAATTATCACTAGTATTTACAAATGAAACAATTGATCGAACTGCAGACTGTTGCATCAATCAACAGGTAGCTGAACTGATCCATAACAATATCAGTCGGAAGCGTCCCCAAGATGCTGGCTGCATAAAAGGAAAAGGTTAAACAATTCTTACAAAACATATACCAAAGAGATTTATATGAAAGAGCACGATCCAGCTGACAAAACTCACAACACTTATTGAGCGAATTTCACATTTACTGAAAGAAATAGGTATTTCTAAAACTATAATTTCAATCTCCCATCTAAGGAACCTTGGGCGCAAAGCTTAACGCATTCAGGCAACGCTGCCTAGCCTCAGCAGAACAACGCCCCAGGGCGTTATCTGCGCGCCCGCGCAGCTGCCTCATGAACTTGCATATGGACATGGATCATGAAAGTCATATGAAAGTGTTAAAAATGCCCATTAGGGGAGGGCGGAACGTAGTCATACTTGATCTTTGGGGAAGGGCTATGTCCAGTAGTGGACTAATATAGGTTGCTGATCAGGTTTCTGAGATATTCATAGATCATAATAAATAACTTATTGCTCTAATATCTTTTCACAAGTGAATATCTCAGAAATCTGACGCTTTAGGACATTATGTTATCAGACATTCTTAGGGCTACAGTCTTCAAACCCCTTTGATACAATTTTGTTGACATCAACATACAAATAGCTTCGAACAGCACAGCCCGGCAAATCAGGTCCCTTATTAAGGGCAATCACTGGCCCACATTGGTATGGCCTCTTTATGCTGATGAACTGGAGGTATTCTAAACTAACCTCTAACTGGCTCTAATAAAGCTAGCTATTGGAGGATGCAGTGATAGAAAGTGAATAAGGAAGGCTGCCTTGACGTTCTTAGGTCAAATTTGACCGACTTCGAAAAAAGAAAGAGGTTCTACTAACGGCTGTGTGTATATTTTTTTATATAAGTAGATATGTTCGTCGATTTCTCTGTCAATTAAAGACCGACTTTGAAAATTATTTCGCTGTTGTATAGAAAATATTTCCAATAAATTATTCCCGAGGCATTAATATTTATTCCACAAAACTAAAAACAATGTAAAATTAAGATTCTAGTTCAAGCCAACAAATAATTAGCAGCCTTTTTAACATTTTAAAAAGGTTCTAAACTAAAACAGTAATTTGAGGACATTAGTGACATTAGTCCGGCTGGTCCCACTGCAGGGCAAAACGGCAAAGCCCTCCCTCCCTTTTTAATAACCTCTCTCTCGATGCTAAATGCAACTACCTGCCAACTGCCAACAAAACAGAACCCAGGGGGAGTAACATTACCAAATCTGTGCCCAGGGGGCCTATTTTAATACTCCAACATGAAATTTCATCTTTCGTTTCGGCCGATTGGTATACTTATACTAATACACGGGATTAGAGTACCGATTTGCACAAAAAACGAAACGAAACAAAACTGTTTAAACATTCGCGATTTGATAACATAGTTAATGATTATATCGGGTATTTATCGCGTACCTTTTGTTTTATTTCCCCTACGTTTCTACCGCGTTACAGCGATCGTGGTCACGGGGCGACTCAAACGTAGGGGAAATAAAACAAAAGGTGCGTGATAAATACCCGATATAATCATTAACTATGAAACGAAACAATCCATTGCGTATTTTGGAGAATTATATAGGCCTTTAGTTTTTTTTCGTCCCACATAGGATTGGCCTATTTAAAATTTATCTGAAATCTTCTCAACCATCCTCCGCTAAGTAGTTCATTTAAAAATCTTCTAACGCTGCCTAGCACCTATATCAATATTATTTTACGATCCATTCTTCAAATCAATGACAGCACAACTAAGAATAGATAATTTAAAAGCGTATACCCGCAACTCCCGTTAAGATTGCGCATTAAACTTTATGCTTATTGCGTATTTTGCACTTATTACCGCTAACTGTAAAGGATAAATTGAAAACGGTTCTAGTTAACCATAGTTTACATGAGATAACAGCATGCTGTTTTATCGATACCATTATTTTGGGTCATAATGTTGTTTAAAATGAAGGTTTTTGTTATTTATTATAGTGCGTAAGCCACTCAGATCACTTACCTCACATATTTGATTTGTGAAATTATTTTTAAGCTTTGTGGGACAAAAATTAATACCCAAAAATAATAATTTTTATGAGAATCTCGGGATTATTTTCTATATAAAAGCGAAAAGAACTATCCGAATCGGTCCACAATAATAATTGACGAAGTAATCGACGAACATTACATAAGATAACATACATAGAGCCGATCATAGAACCTCCTCCTTTTTTAAAGTCGGTTAAAATAGTTATGCTAAATGCTGGTTAATCAACATATATCATAATATGTAACTAATAATCCAAACGAAACACTTATGTAAAATGTATTTCGAAAATACCTAATCGAGAGCACAATTGGTGAATTGAGAGGGTGTGTCCAAATTATAAAACTTGTCAAATAACTATGATTTGTTGCTTAATTTGAACGCACCTTTAGGTACTATTCAATATTCATATTCATTGGTAGGTTTAACTTAGTAAACTTACGTACACTAATTTTAGTGTGGGTCACGTTATCGTAGCAAATTGCTACGACGACGTAGCTTCATAGAGTCGCGAACAAAAGGAGCGCGTTGAAGTCTTTTGTATGGACATTATTGGAAATGCGGCAATTTTCGATGAAAACTGTAAAAAACTTTAACTTCTGCTCAACGCACTGTTAGTTCACTGCTGAACATGGCTCTCCAAACGTGGGAGATTTTTGGAAAAACACCACGGGAGGTGGACTCGTGATCGCAGTGAAGATGTTGAGCAATTCTGTAGGAACCTGCTGCTCTTCCTCAGGTCGACTCTTACGGCGTCCATGGGCTGTCTTGGAGGGAACGATTCTCACGCCACTGCCACCACGGCTACACAACTTCTGCTTACGGGCTTTAGAACCATTCAAATAGTTGTTACTAATTACAATCAGCAAGCTGTCTCACCCACTAAAATTAATGCTAGTTGGATTGGAACAGCCATTTCTGACTAAGATTATTTACTCTGAGTTAGTCCATAGCAGTATTAACTGAACTTAAACTGATAAGATTTTGCGTTACTCCTGTCTCTTTGGGATTGTCTGTGTCTGTTATGTTGCATGCAATGGTTGCAGTTCGCAGTTTATCCGTTCAAGACCGTGGCCGACTTAGAACTAAGTATGTACCTATTAAGTAAAATATAATATTAGGTTTTTGTTATAATGGTGCCCCTCATATCCAGCTAAGCTAATTCAAGCCGCATCGAAGTCGATTTTTTGGGATATTATTTCATTTCTTTGAAATATAATATTATTTAATATTAACATAATATAATATTGTTTAAATCAAACTAGCAAGAATTTAACCGAGGTTAGGTACTTAAAGGGTTTTTTGTTTGTTCATTGATCAAATCAATCAATCATTTATTCCTAACAGATATGATACAATAATACTTAGGCGGTAAATAAAAGTTGAATTACTTTATTGGTTTAAAAATATCTGCTTGATTACTTTACATCTTTAGCCTTTGTTTGTTTTATTTTCGTAAGTTTACTGCACCCATGGAATTGCACTTTGAAGGCTGTGTTTGGACCTTCTAAATCTGTCGAATAAGGTCGTGTACCTTCGAGACCCGAAGCGTACAACTGTCTCGCAATCTGCGTCCAATACTTACCTCCAATTACGTAAATACCTCGAAAAAAACACAAAATGCCTTGAAATAATCGTTTGACGTAAAGTCAATGCACCCAGATACTGGTTTTCGGAATTATCAACTACATTCCATGCGCTTTGTCGTTGTTGCGGATTTGCACTTGCTTTGTAACTTGTACCTACCTATTCGTTTTAGTTTGTTTCGCACGGGGTGTACCTACTACCTGTTTTACGAAGAGATCTTTTCGTCTAAAATCATAGATATGATCTCATCATACCTATCTATGATTTTAGGAATCGAATCATACTTAGATATATTAGGAATCGAATCATAGATACTTACCTAGGCATATCATTTTATTTTTTTAACCTGAAAGTCATTAAATCAACTCACAGGATACTTGTCTGGGTTAGTAAGTAGAAGTACCTACATATATTTCCTTATCTCCATTTATCAAAAGAAAAACGCGATATTATATCTTACATAGGTATCTTATCACTTGTCTGTATCTTATCAGGGTTTACCTTTAACATCTCTCTATTTATAGGTACTTATGTGTTTTTGGGCTACCACTACCTACTACTTTGCTAGAATATTAATTTTCGCAGTCTGAAAGTAGAAAAACGTACACAAATCGCTTCGGCCATTACCAATTGTCTAACCCGTAGCGGAGGATATGGTACCTATCTGTAGGTATCATCCAATCACTAGGTAATGAAAGTACCTAACTGTATCTTAGGTAGCCATACTTGGTTCTACAATCCAAGATTTTTTTTATTAGATATGTTCTTTAACAACAGACATCATTTACAAAATTTGATAAGAATAAAGCAAGATATCAACAATGTAATCAATAAAAACAAAACAAAATTTTCAACAACGCATACTTGCACATGCCCAGCGAAAAAGGTGGAAATCTGAGTTTTAAAACGGAAGAGTGACGAGTAAAATGATGAATGAAAGCTGTCAAAACCGAATATTGTATTAATGTTCTGTAATATGCTCCAATCGCACCAGTGTTAAGTATTTTCCACCAATATTTATTTGGTTTTGTAACTTCATTGCAAAAAAAAAACACTGCTTACCTATTCTGGAACAGAGTGCCTACCTACCTATAGGTAGTTTAATTAACGGCCATTTCTCAACATTATCTTGGCGGAAAGTTAGTTTCCTTGCCATTCTCCTCCCAAAACATTTTCCTTTTGTTTTTTAAAAAAACTCGAACCATTCTCCCGTATCGGATACCCTTTAATTCGCCGAACATTTTGTGATTCCGTGAAATTGCAGCCCATTTGTAATGTATCATCTGCAATCAATGTTCTTTAGCCGGGGCTAACGTCCTCTTTACGAGAAGGGCTTTTGTAGCGTGACCTTGACGTAAGCGAGTGTAAGGAAGATTGGCAAAATAAGTGCCTCTTTAGGATCTTAAATACATACCTACTAAGCCCCTTCTTCATAATAGTCTGTTATCTTCTTAGCTGCTACCTATCTAAAGGATGATGGGCACAAATGTATGGAACCTGGTACCGGCACCAATCGGAATGAGTGATATATCGTTGGAAAGCTCTATTTCTGTAGAATAAGAACAACCGTGGCGCTAGTCCCGGTTCGTTGTCCGTTTTGAGTAATCCTACCCTGAAAGTTACTTATTTTCGAGTTTTTTGACACTTTCTACTAGAGTAAGTAGGTATCATAAAAGCTGCCTAAAAAAATATATGTCATTTTTTACATTTTAAGCATCAGTTATATTGTTTTTACAATTCATCATCATCGTCAGCCTATATTAGTCCACTGCTGGACATAGGCCTCCTCTAATGAGCGCCTTAGCGCCCTGTCTTCAGCTTGCCGCATCCAGCATCTGCCTACAATCTTTTGCAGGCCGTCCTCTCACCTGGCCTCAGGCCGGAGGGCGTCCTACACTACGTTTGCCGAGTCACGATCTCAACTCAGAACACTTTTACCCTAGCGGTTCTGCGCGAGACATGGCCGGCTCAAATAATGCTAATTATTTGAGCTACATCGATATAACTATTATCGACTGTTGGATGTATTAGTTTAGTTACGAATCAATATATCCTTCAGAAAATCTACGTTTTTCAATTAATAACTTAATAATAATAATCTCTTTAAACGTGCGCGAAAGACGTTTGCGCGAGAAGATATTTGTGCGAGTGGACATTTGTGCGAGTAGACACTTGCGCGATTAGACACTTGAGCGAATGACACTTGGTCGGAGGACATTTGCACGGGTGACCATTTGCGCGAAGAGACGCTGCGCTTGCGCGAAAAATCACATAACTCCCAATAAATCTCGAAATAGACGTTGCAGAGAGTTGCAGATCGCACCATTGTGTGTGATTTTGCCCTCTTTTTTCTGACACATCTCATCTTCCCCTGCTCCACCCCTTTTACTTTCCCATAACGATACACATTTTAACGTAGATCTTCGTAGCACGTGCAACGATTTTACGATGGACCGTCGTAGCATACCAGATTTCAACGCCCACCCAGTTTTCTACTTTACACAAAAAAATATTTATAGCTACAAAACTAATACAACTAACAAGTTGCTTTTTTCAGTACGACAAAGGAAAGTTCTCGTTCCTTACTAGCAATGTTTTCTGCCTACCCCTCTCCCTTCCTTCCCAGTAGACCAATGTGTTATTTTGTAGACCTTCGTAGTGCTAGCTACTATGCTACGGCGGACCGCCCGGCGGCCCAGGTTTTTACGTATTCATGTGTATGTACATGAGACATTCAGAGCTGCCAGTAGTAATTAGTAAAAACAAGTCACCACTTTACTGAGTACCACTGTTTGCAGACATGAATGCGTAAAAAACTCGTTGGCTACGCCGCATGCGCTTCGTAAGTCATATTTATGTTCGGGGAAGTAAAGGGCAGGGGTAGCAAAAAGTTAGTACATTGATTGTAAAGAGCAAAAGCTTTACATTATCATTCCGGAAAGCCCAACTCGTCAGGTATATTAGTTTCGTAGCTATGAGCAGTTGAGTGTGGGGTAGAAAAGTGCTAGAAGGGTGGCGTTGAAGTCTTTTACATGCTACGACGGCCCATCGTAGCACGTGCTACGAAGATCTAAAGAAAGGGGGAGGGTTAAGGGAACGTGGGATATGTCAGAGGCAAGAGCCCCCTAACAATCCCCTAGCTACGGTGAAATATGCGACGTCTACTTCGAGAGTTATTAGGAGTTTTGGAATTTTTGCGCAAGTGGTCACTCGTGCAAATGCCATTTACCCATGTGTCATTCGCACATGTATCTACTCGCGCTAATGTCCTTCGTGAAGTGTTTTTCGCGCAAATGTCTTGGTACCATTTGAAAACAGTGCTGGCTCAGTAAGGCCTTCGTGTTTAGCATGGTCACACCGCCGCCGATTCTGGGCTGTGAATGCGATAATAATATCCTCCTAGCGGAATTTTGATCACGGCGGCCAGTCTCATCGGAGACTAGCCAGATGCGCAAGAAATATCAAGTGTTTGTGCAAACACAGGTGCACTCTCTACTCCCTCACTCTCATAATCGGCAGACCGACACGACCGGGGAGAGGTCAAGCGCAGGACCAACGGCCTAACGTGCTTTCCGAGGCACGGGGGTGTAACACCGCCAACTTCCTGACTACGGGCTGCTACTGAGAATTTTTCTTGCTAGAAAAACCCCAATAGCAACTATTGGCCCGACCCGGGACTCGCAACCCAGGACCTCATAATCAGCGGTTGAACAAGCTGACTGCTAGACCAACGAGACAGAGAGTGAATGCGATAATGCTTTACTAAGTATCTACCCTTATACTTAATAGGCTAAGAAATGTTTTTTTACAATGTGACTTATGTCAACAGAACAACACTAAGGGTCTCTTCAAGACTAGAGCGAATAAATATAAACCTACGTGATTAATCGGTACATCGGAGATTGTGGTCCAACAAAGGTCAATTCGGTTAAAAAAACGACTCTTATTCAGCCATTCCAATGCTTATTTGACCAAGAGAGGTTTATAATGAGGAGGGATTGTCATCTACTTACACTCAGTGATTTTCGCAAAAATTAAGCTGAACCTGATGGTAGAATTATTATCTGATAAAAATTCAACATCTTCAGAAAAATATATTTCATGACGGACAACTGTAACGGGTTCGTCGTAGAAGATTTTTTTTGTTCACTTGAAAATAGCTATCCAACGACGTATGACTCGTCTTGATTGGACAAAGTACCCAAACGGGCCCAAAATGCCCATCCTCCTTTATTTGTATAAAATACCTACAAAATAGTATAAGTAACCCCTATTTTTTGTGGTGGTCACTAACACCCTTGTAAGTTCGTTTAATCATCAATTATACTTGCATCTCGTTCTCAAAATAAGTAGGTACTTAACTTACCTATCATGAAAATAAGAATTATTTGCAACATGTAGTAGAAACCTTTTCTAAGCAGTGTTACTTTTCATTACAACTTCTTCTATTGGTAGGTAGAGAGTGAGAAATAACAAATACCAATTACAAAATAATTTATCTGCCATAAGGATAACAAATATAATAATTAAGTATCTAAATGTCACAAATACTAATTACAAAATAATTTATCTGCCATAAGAATAACAAATATAATAATTATCTAAATGATTAAAGATGTTACATTTTTATGATATAATGTGAGAGCACGGTTAGATTACCTATGACCCCCGCACTAGGCTAGGCCTGTTTCGCGGGAGACCGAGTGAACAATGATTGATTGCCATGACACTGAGAGAGCGGTACAACACTAGCAAATAGATCCTATAAAAAAATTATGACAAATGCAAAAATAAATATGATCAATGTGAAAGGCATGCAGTAAAACGAAATAATTATATAAAGATTGAGATAAAAATATGTAATAATAATTTAAATTTAATAACACTGCTTAGTAACTGTTTTAACCCTATAAAGATAAACATATTGCGAGATACCTAAAAGATTAAACATACGCTTGAGAGACACGATTTTCAAATGCGATTACTTTAAATAAATAAGTTATTTACATACTTATCAATTTTCCTTGTCATTGCCAAGTACAAGAATAGTGTTGAATAAATAAATGCAATAATAGTTAATTTTGTTTATTTTGAGTAGTTGGCCAATTAAGTAGACCAAAAAAAATATAATAAGATTGAACTGTCTTCTGTTAATCGATAGAATATAATGTTTAGAAAATACTTAACTCGATCTGTTAATAAGACTAAGTATTATTATGAATAGGATGTTAGTTTTTCATTATTATAATTATATTCTAAGGATCGCATTACTAAACAGGGTATATATATACAAAGAGATTCATTCAAATCACATCAAAACTCAGTTCAACAAACTTGGCTTAGAACGTCAATGAAACCTCAAACAATGATGACTTCAACTCCGTTGTAAACTACGGCTCTAACATATGGGTTTTTTAAGGTATAAAGTACCAAGTATAGCCAGTGTCATGGATTTGAACCTGGACAAATGCTACATCCAACACCAATTTGAAGCTCGATTCGTTTCGGTGGAAATCGATTAGGCATGAACCTAAGTGCCTGAAAGGAATTGAACCGGAAAGACTAGTTATTTTCCACAAACAAATTCAAATCATTTCGATTTATAGAGGCTCAATGGAAAAACTGCGAAAGAAGTAGGTACTTACTTACCTATCATGTTTGTGTGAGTCACGCCTCAAGATTTTATTTCGGGTTAAAACTATTGTTTTACATTATTTCTAATTAATAAATTAGTTAACCCATCCACAGATAATGTAATCTGTAACTAATAAATAATCCAAACTAAAAACTAATGATGTACCTAATTGAGAGCACGATGGAAGAATTGGGTAAGTACCAAAATATATTATGTAAAATTTTATCATATTATTCACGTAAGTAAGTCTTTTTTGTCTAAGACGCAGGATTAAGTAGGTTAAGTTAGTTTACCTTGTAAAAATCACTGTTCAAGGTCAGGTGAAACACCATACAAAATTGATGAATTAAAATTCCCCATGCTCATCATAAACTTTCGATTTTAGCGTGTGGATCCGATCGCATTTCGCAGTAGACCCCGCATCAGTCAACGACCTCGGCGTGGTATAGATTGGGTGAATTGCTATGCCTCTTTTCGTGACCGCTATGTTAGGTTTGCTCTCCAATATGGTGATGTGATTTTATCAGCCTCTTGAAAAAAGTCACCTTGGATATTTTAGTTGGTTCTGATTTTTGCGAAAAATTATCCAATTGGTCTTGGTCGAGGGTTTCTCGGTTGTACCAACTTGTTTTAGACATGTTAGGTTGTTTGTGCTTAACCAATTTTTTTTAAGATCCTAATATCTTTATTAAATAAGCAAAATTACTATTAAATAATAGAAACAAATTAGAACTAGTACCTATTTACCATTGAGCTAACTGCAGATTGTTGCAAACAATCTACAGGTAGCTCAACTAATGACCAATAATAGGTATCTAACTGACTGATTTCATTTATGTTGAAAGAAATTAAATTGTAGATTAAATTAAATACATTTTATTGCAAATACACATACAACTATGTATAATTTATTTAAGCTGCGCTTACGGAGTTGGCTAATCAATTTAGCTAGATTTTCCAACAAAAACATAATTATCGTTTTAATTGAATAAACATACTAACCAGATCTGAATAATATTTGCCAGAGAGATTGTGTTATCAATACACGGTTCACGTGTACATAGGTACAATGGTACAAACATAACGCGGAGATAACAACAAAGTGGTGCATTAGTTTAGTTCAGCATGGCAACAATCGAAGAGCTCTCGAATTACGACACTCATGTATCTACTCTCCAATCATAACTTAAGTTACCTTTAATTTTAATGTTTCATAAAAATGTAATCTCCAAGTAGTTGAGCAGTAACATCACATCACATAATATTATAATTGCGAAAGTTTGGATATATAGATATGTATTTGTTACTTCTTCACGCCAAAACTATAGTTGAACGCATCGGGCTGAAATTTTGCATACAGGTAGTTTTAGACTTTTTATCCCATAAATCAGTTCACATGGGATATAAATAAGCCTAAAACGAATTCAATAGAATTCAATAGAAATAACGTGTGGGAAGCCCTTAGTGTAGTGTAGAAGACCTTAGTGTAGAACTCTAACCATGATTAAACCGAATGGACTACCAAGGGAACAGTCGAAGTGCTGCTAACAAGAGACCCTGGCAGAGTCGTAGCGAAAAGCAAGCGGCGCCATTCTGAAAGAAGGTGAAGACATGGATGTGAATGATGCGATCAACCCAAGACAGAAATGAGTGACACATAAAAGAGAGCCTACACGTTGTAAGCCTCTTCGTATAAAAACTGCTGAGTGTAATCTACACACCAGCAGGTAGACACAAAATGATGATGATGATGATGGGTTTTACTCATCAATATAGGTGGTTCTATCAAATAAGCAATGTAATATAATTTGATTCGAATCTGTTTTAAACTGTTTTTTAAGTTTTGCGGGATAAATATATCCCTCGGGAATTAATTATTTAAGAAGATAGAAGTTTACAGTGTAAGAACCAAATCACAGTAGCAATCAGAATGCAGGTCTCGACAGAGCCTACACATTTGCTCCCTTTGAAGTCGAGATCCTAGCCTAGGTCTGTGGGGTACCGAGGCTCTTCAGGTTTATAAAGCTATATCTGAGCGTCTGGTCGAAGCGACGCGTGACCCGAGAGCTGGTGAGTATCTGGCACAGCGGTTCAGCGTTGCCATACAGCGTGGCAATGCAGCCAGCGTCTTGGGGACGCTTCCGACTGGTATTGATATGGATCAGTTGAGCTACCTGTAAATTGTTTGCAACAGTCTGCAGTTAGCTCAATTGTTTCAATTGTAAATACTAGTAACATTGAGCCAACTTAAAGCTATGACACCGCGCATCTGACGGTGGAGCCCAATCCTTTATTTTGGTCTCGGAAGATTGTTACAAATTACTGTAACAATCCACGTATCATTGCATTAGCTTTTTGGCCTTTTTTGCGCGTCGGGATCTCCTCATTTAAAATACAGTGCCAGCTTGATTTGAATTTTACGAATCTTACTTTTTGCGAACTAATTGAACAATTAATTTGCGAGGATCAAATATCTCTTATTGATTAGTTCCGTTTCAAAGTTGTAAAACATTTAATTTAAGTACGTCAATAGTCTGCGCAAAAGTTTCTTTGTTATCGAAATATATACCGGTACCTAACTAACCCATACTGCCGTTGACCTACTGATTAATACCCTAAGACCCGAGCTCACCAACACATGACTAAATTTTAAACGGTTGTTTTGACGGTTTTGACGCAAGTTTTCATACATTTAACGTCAACGTTAACCGACGAAGCAGCCTAATTGTCCGATTTTCTATTGGTGAACACTGCTATAAGTTAAGTAGATATTAATCAGTAGGTCAACGGCACGGCAGTATGTGGCTTACCGCTGCGCTGTTTAGAGAGTTCCCCAGGGCCAGGATCTAACCTTTTGCCAAACTTCATAAAGATCCGTTCATCCGTTGAGGAAAGGTAACGGACAGACAGGAGGACAGAATTAATTTTATACGTAGTATACTAATACAACCGACAGCCATATCTCTTTAATTCCAGTTCCCGGCAAACTTTGGCAAATAGAGTAACGGAAAATAATAATTTTCCCGTTTTAACATTACTTTGTAACTTAATATCCGTCGCGTCGGCGATAGCCTTTTATAATTAATCGGGATTAAGATTATTAATTAAACCAATTGGCAATTAGCGTTTCAGTTAGGTATTTGAAGATAGGCGGCCTTAGATAGGCCTTGGCCATGATAGTCAAGGAAATAGTTTTTTATTTGATTCTGGAAAAAGCTTTAAAAAAAAGTTACCTACTTTACCAATTTTTCCAAAAATAAGATAGTGCTAGATCTGGTTTGAATCTTCACTTTGTTTAATTCATTTCATTGTATTTACTCGTATTCAGATAATTACTAACTTACTTGTTCTTAGATCTTGATAATTTGGAGGTAATTTGTTGGCATTTGTACGCTGGTAAAGCAAAAAATGGTGACACACTTTCACACGACCAACTGTCGTATAAAAGTGTGGCACCATCTATATAGATTTCTAATATTCTATGCAATATCACTTCAAATCGTCAAAAGTTTGACAGTCTGAACACATAGAACATATAGAAACAGAACATCTCGTAAGTCAACACACACATAATAATAAACCTATTCGTAAGAAACAAACTTATGTTTATGTCAAAATCCTGACCCAGATGGAAGGTAAGTACGTACCTAAGTAACGTAGGTAAATATCCTCTCAATTATACGGAAATTGCCAAAGACGCAGTTGGAAGGATATATTCCCCTCAAATCTCAATTAGGTAATATAGAAATTGCCAAAGATACGTAGGTACGGAAGACGTGCATCCAGCGCTAAGATGGACGTATCCTCGCGTGTCGCCCGAGGGGGCCAAGTGGACACTTCCTCTGCTGACCACGTTCCAAGATCAAGTGCCATCTGATAGGGTCCAGGAATAACCTGCACGCAAGTATAGTCATTTAAACCAATTAGGAATTTCGCTTTCCAGCTAAATAACCGACTTGTTAACTTCACATACATAAAACACATATATGTTATACATAAAAGAGCTCTCGACTCAGGTTGTTTTTTTTAACTCCTACTCATTTGGAACATGAGATTTTTCGATATCCCGCTAAGGTCATCCTTGGTCATCCTCTGAACTCATGTGCGTGAACGCGTACCTGACTGGCAAGGTTGAAAAAAATATCCTTAGATTGGTTATGTAGGTACTTACTTGAAGATAAATCATGCAAATAATTCTTCATCGCCTTGACTCCGCGGGTCACACCTGTTATGGGTGGTGTTATGTACGTCACACTGCTGATATGTCTCTTATTAATAGGTATAGGTTGTTAGCTGTTAGGTACTTTTGTTTACTGCTCTACCAAACCAACCGTTACTTTTTACTTACAATTAACATGATCGGTCTTCTCCCTAATGTACCACTCTTTTTAGGGTTTTGCCGCGACGGCGGGTAAAAGGCGACTCAGGGGATCTATCAGATGAAGGGAATCTATCAGCAGCTTCCTCCTGACACAGTCATTGCGATCTAATCTAACCTAACTAACCCACATGCCCAGCGTGGGGATTATGGCATTATCCCCTACTGATAAGAGCCAATACGTAAGGCGTGTATCACAGGAGGCCTATGCCCAGCCGTGGACTGGTGATGGATGTGACGATGATGTTGTCAGAGCGGTTGTGGTCATCATAATCATGGAGTTATTGATTAAGAGGGGCTGATTTATTTCAGTGGGAAGATTCATTAATTTCTCGATATTTTGCTGTCTTTCTCTATTCTTGGTCTTCATTTCTCGATGTTTTGCTGTATTTCTCTATTCTTGGCACGTTGAACACTAATTAATATAACCAACTGTTCCATCGTTGTTGGCCAAAAATCTTTATCATTAACACGTCAAATAGTATTTTTCCATTCAATTTTAGAGGAAGTGCTTAAGCCGATACGAAATTAAACTCGTCTAGGATTTTACGTCATTTTAGATTGATAAATACAGATTAAGTTATTATAGGCTTACACTATTTTATGGCGGAATCTAAAGTAATTAAATTATACAATCTGTTGTAGATATTCAACTCATTCATTCGGGTGACGATGTCTTTGTATTTTAACAGGCAAGGCAAACCACTGACGATAACTGACGGTTTTTTATTAGGTTGAAATGTTAGATAATAAAACATCCTCTTTTTGTAAAGAAACCAGTATTACGTAGGTTTTGTATGTAACTATGTCATATTTATGAAAATTGAATAAAATATTGGACCTAATTCTCCCCCCGAGGGACTCCAATTGGAACATTATGGTCAACCTTTTTGAAAACTTTATTCGACTATGTATTTTTAATCAAACCAATATCCTAAACTTTGTAATACTCAAGTGAAAAAACTTTAAGATTTCATATTTCAATAACTTTATTTCTTTAGGCTTACAAAATAAGCACTTGACAAGTCGGCGCTCAGAATCGGCACTCCTCGAACAAGTTCACCGAACCACCGCGTCCTGTCTTTATTTATTTATCAAAACCACCTACAAGCGATAAACATACAAATAAATTTGACCACTTGTCCAAATTGCTCCGTCAATCATGAAAAGATGCGCGCAATCAGCTCTAAGAAGATAGTGCTCGCAAGGGGTCGCGGGCGGACGTGGGCCTAGATCGTCACACATGTGATCTAGAATAGAATCTACTTCGTCTAAAATATATATCGTATCTTCTTTCTGCTCTGGTTTCATCTGGTACCGGGTGAAAAATAGCCGTTATCTTTCAAGGACATTATATTCAGAAAACAGGAGCTTAAGTAACATTAGAATAAGAATGCGACCCAGAATTTTTACAAACACTATTCTGGAGATTACTCATAATAATAAAATTAAAAATATTACCTTATTACAATAATTATGTAAGTAAGCAAGCACTCACAAAAGTTTTGGCTGATGCTTCGCTCACGGTACTACTGTTTCACGTGAAGCTACTGTTTCAGATTCTTTGTTGTGACTTGCAATGAACATTGAGTGTGAGCGTGTAAATTCTCTTGTAAACTAAGTACGCGGCAGTCCTAGCTCGGAAGCTAGGTCATATAACAGGTCCCTAAGCCTACACGTCATGGATGGTCACTCGTACCCGTTTGTAGGCATTCCTCCAGTAGTAAAATCCACGCGCGTTCAGAATGGGATGAGCCCTTTTTGTACTAAGACACGCGTGGTTGCGGTCGGTCGGTAGCGTTCGTAAACTTTAATGACGTGTTTGATGGATAGGTTACCCATCCTTGCTAGAATAACGCTAGTTCATTCGAGGACTGTCAGCTATTTTTGCAATAGACACTATTACTTTGTTTATAGACATTACATTCTGATAGAGCAAATATTCTTCATGCCACTTTAGAGTCGTTGAACTGCCAGCTGATTGTGTTCATGAAATCTTATGGGACTAATGAACTTTTTTATTTAGGCTGATCTTCGTTTTGGTGAATTTACTTACACGTTGGCAGAGTCGGTTAGGCCGGGGCGGTCAAATCTGAATCTGTCGATTCGGCCAAAATGAAGCTACGCCATTGTATTTTTGGTGGACAGTGGCAGTTTTCACCGTTTTGGAACCTTGGCATATTGCGTGCCATATTTCCAGCTATCTGCCCCTGCATCTACTGTCCACCGAAGACGCAGCCGTATGATGTACCTTCCTAGTAGGTTCAAACCTTTCCATTCACATACCCCACATTGTAATACCTAATTTCTCTTGGATACTTATCAATAACTTGATAACTTTCATTCTGGTTTAGCCAGTCTATTTATATCGTTACTAGCAACTAACAGTGGTGGGAGTGTCCCACGCTATCCGCTAACAATGGTGTTGTAAAAACTGGTCGAGTCTGTGCCAGTGGGTCGGACTGCTGAAATATTCTTGATGGACGTATTCCTTTGCGATTTGTTTCATACCATTTACCTATTAGTATTCGATCCGGTACATACAAGCCATGAGAAAGTGAGAATTTCATCTCAGAATAGGTACATTTCTCTTTGCGAATGATTCTTTTGTTTGGGGAAGAAGTTCTAATGAGGAAATCATTTTCTAGGGAGATAAAAAGTATAGGTACCAAGTAAACTAAAATTGTACCTTGAACAAAACTAACAATGTTAAAAAAATAATGAAGTGAGCGAAGCGTGTAAAATAACTCAACAAAACGTCGAAATACCTGAGCAACGCATATCTCAATTTATAATAATAAACATCTGAGTGAACACAACACGTGTAGGCAGTACTTGTTATATTGAGGTGAGACCACATTGTAACTGGTAGATGCCTTGCATGGGGCAGCAGGTGCAAATTAGGCAGCAAATTAGAAACTAAATGGTGTCATATTCTCTAAAGAGAAACAAACCCTCCTCATTTCCTTCCTTCCTTTTCTGTCGTTCCTTTGTAAACAAAGGATTAAGTTTCTTTGGGATTTCTAGAAGGAAGAAATACGAAAAAAAACTTTACAAATAAAAAGCCTAAACAGTCTTCAGGCATGATATTTATTGAAATACATCATCAAGATCACGCACTAGAAGAAGCTAGAGAAGGATTTATGTGTCGACACGGTTCGGTGCGTTGGATTGTCACAATTATGGGCGCGCCTCAGCTCTTGCTGACGTCAGTCCCGACAACATTACCGGATAATAAAACTAGGCTATAATACATTGAGAATCTAGAGAAAGCGCTGAAAAATATGAACAGAATAGACAAGATTATGAACTTCGTCGCTTCAATCGCTCGCTTCGTCTCGGTGCCAAAATAATAATTTTAGCCGTAGTTCTTTCTGCAGATAAAATCCACAGCTAGTTCTTTAACCGCATTCTCTGTTTAGTTAATTGCTAAAATTAATTGTTGTATTGCTAAAACTATCTCTCATTTGCTATTATCGATACTCACCTGAGATCTTCCGCTTACATTTCCAACGTCATTGAGAGCAGGGAATTATATCTATAATAAATATATAATTTATAATATAACGTACTAGGCGTAGGAGGAAAGTGTGCTGAAATATATTTGCGCTTAAGAAATGAGTGACCTTCTAGAAAGAGGAGAAATTATATGTAAGCCAAGAAACAAAATCAATTTTGAGATAGTAATCATCAGCATATTATGTGGATTTTCACCACAGAGGTCAAAAAAGTATGATGTTAATCCATACTAATATTATAAACTCAAAAGTAACTCTGTCTGTCTGTTACCGTTTCATGCCTTAACGGCTGAACGGATCTTAATTAAATTTGGCAGGAAGGTAGATGGACAGGCAGGGAGGTCCCGGACATAGGCTACTTTAAAAAACGCGTGCAAAGCCGCGAGCAGCAGCTAGTCGGTTATAATTTGGTACCTACCCATAAAATGAGCTCTGCTTACTTTGGGCCCAAAGATGCTGCATGAAGATGTATAGACTAAAGTCGAAAGTCTAACTACTGACTGTCCTTTATTAGAATGTCTCCAAATTCCAGATGCAGACAATCCTCCACCACAACAGCAGTGGCAACGCCGCCTACACCGGCCGTTTGAAGAAGCGAGAGGTGCACCGCGCCATCACCTTGCATCCAGTGAAGGACCATCGCCAGATGTACCGGATGCACTCTTATTTCAAGGTCGGTAGAGATTGTAGTTGCTTCTACTTGGGCTTGGCTATCATGACAGGATGTACGGACGTACTTTAATTACTTGGCTACTACATTATTATTGGTCCTTTGCATTGTTGATGTGTAAATAATTTGGCCCCTACATTTAGATTTTCAAATACAGGGTTATTGATAATTCACTGACACTGCATGAACTGCTGGTTCTGCCCATCATCACGAACACGTTCTTGAAGATGCCAGGTCTTATTTCTTAAACATGGTAAGTATTGGTAGTAGGTACTCCCTCCCTTCAATAATTGAGGACCTTCATTTGAAAATAAATTTAAAAACGGCTCTGCCTTGAATTAAAAGGGGATGTGGGAGTGGGATATCGGTCTTGGTAATTCGTTGGGTTATTTATGTATTTTTACATTTTGTATTGAAGGTGATTATCTTACCTAAATTTCTTGGAATATGGACCTGACTTCTTCTCTTCACGAACGTGTTCGTGATGATAAGCAGAACCTGCAGTTCGCACAGTGTCAGTGAATTACCAACTCTGTATACCTAATAACTTTGAGTGGTGTAGTTTGTTTGTAAAACAATAGAAAATTAGAAACCGTTTCTAAAACTACTAAATCTACCTACTATTACTTTAGTACTGTGATTTGTCCAACTAAACTTATAGCTCCGTAGTGCCTGTAGGTACCTACCTATTTTCAATCAATGTAGTTTATCGCGATAACACAATCATTAATTTCATCAGAAGTGGCCTAATTCTATCCATTTTGGTCATGTATTCCGCAAACGGTCGACACGTGTTTCCGATGATTGGTTCGCAGTATTCGTGAATATCTATAATATAAAAATGAATCGCAAAATGTGTTGGTAAGCGCATAACTCAACAACGCCTGGACCGATTTCGCTAATTCTTTCTTTGTTGTGTTTGTTATTGTCAGGAGAAGGTTCTTATGAAAGAAAAAATTAAGAAAGTTGGAAACATAAATTTCCACGGGGGCGAAGCCGCGGGGCGCAGTTAGTATTTTATATATTCTTTGTCAATCATCGTCTGTGCTGTTGTTGTTCAGTTGAATCTTTCTTTGATTATCTTATACAAAATACTTTATATTCATTTAATTTGATTGAGATAGCTAAGCTTGCCAGAACACCATCACTTTCTCCTGAGGCGTTGGTGCGGGTTCAATTCCTGACACGCGAGACAAATTTAGGTATAATCTGCTTAACATTGTTCCTAATCTTGGTACCTATCTGCTTAGTTTAGGGATGTTGTGAAATGTCCAGTAAGTATTTATTTACTAGGTATAAAAGTTTGGTCTAGGTATAATTTATATACATGGTTATTGGTAATTCACTGACACTGCGTAAACTGCAGGTTCTGCCCACCATCACAAACACGTTAGTGAAGACGCCAGGTCTCAATTCTTTTTTTTTTAAATCGCCTCCCATACAAAGTTATGTCCTAAGCCCAATTAGTTACTAAATATCGATCTCCCAATTATTTTTAAATCATCATCATCATCATTGGCTTATTTCACATCCACGAAAGACGATTTAAGTGGCATAACCCTGGCTGGGAGTCAGCCGAACACATACACACCCTCTGATAATTCCGGACAGGGCCGTTTATAAGTTTAGTTTTAAAGAAAACCCCTTTAATGAACGATTTTTGAATGGGGATTTTTGAATGGGGGGTACATACCAATAAATCATTCCATTTCCACCAATTTTAAGAATTGAGTGAGACCTGGTGTCTTCACGGCCGTGCTCAGGATGGTGGGCAGACCCTGCAGTTCACATAGTGTCAGTTTTTATTTATTATTATTTATTACCATTAACCCTGTATATTTCATAAACTCATGACCTAGAAGAGGTACAAGCTACAACCAAGTTTTCTCTAGCCCAAGGTAACGGGGACAACCATCATGTAAGTACTTTATTTGGTACTTCGAAGTTTCATAGTTCTAGTTTCGTAAAGTACCTACCTACGAGCAGTAAACATATCTGGCTCTTTGATCTTTACGGATCCGGCTCGCAAGACCATTCATGTTATTCTTAGTTATTCTTAAACAGTTTTCGAGATAACCAGGTGAATTTTATGACTTTATGATTAACCAACCCGTTGATTTTGTATCTTATGGTGATTTAAAGTAAGGTTGTAAGGTTCCGCGATATGTAGGTATACTGTACGGTACGGTAGTACGTAAGGTTGCGTTTTCGTTGGTCAAAAATACGAATCTTTTCGCACAATGATATTTCATTACGATGAAATAGATAAGACTCAACAATTTCTTGCAACTTTTAGATGCACCCGTATTCAAGACAAACATAGGCTTTATACAATCCAAGAGTTTTTGTCAAGTACATTTTAAATTAATATCATTTGAATCTACATTCTTTTTTTAAATGCCAGAAGCATTTATTCACAAAGAAAATTACACTAGTATTTACAATTGAAACAATTGAGCTAACTGCCGACTGTTGCAAACAATCTATATTCTGGTTAAAATTTTGTTTGTTTTATTTATTTAAATTAATGTGACATAATAATTTGAGATGATGTTTGCTTTTGTAGATTATTATTAATTAAAATTAGATAGATACTATAAGTTTAACAATCTCATGCCAGATATGTGGCGAGTTATGAGAATCTTCTTTTTACTAACCATCTATGTGTTATTGTACCATGTCTGTTATGATTATGAATACATGCTTGATTGATTCATCGACATAGGGGTAAAATACGTATTATATTATTTTTCTTTATGATGTACGATGTTGTTTGTAAATATGATAAGAAGAGGTAAACGTACGGCTCTACGGACGCAATGTGACATTGGCTATCGCTTTATCGCCACAACAGGGCTTACTACCCTTTTGACCCCATTTTTCTAATGACTCGGCGATCGTACTTGTACGTGTCATGGGTCAATGGGTCTCTAAGCTCTGATCACGTGGTTTGACCGAATACTTCGATCATTTAGACTTTTTATGTAGCCTTCTTTTTCTTCTTTAAATTCGTTTGACTGAAAAATATTTCTTAAGGGATTAGGTAACATGCCTCATGGCAGTGTAAATACAGGCTCAGATAATATACGAGCTCTGGAAAAGCCAAGAAAGCGTCTTCTTCTCTTAGTCTCACCCCATTTTTGGTAAAATGGTCAATTTATATTTCTTGATGGAAGAACCATTTTGTCAAAAGTGACAGGTTAAAATGAATCAAGAAGAAAAAAAAGCAGTAATAGCTGAAGATAGGAAATGGGACTTGAGTTGGGATTTGAAAGAGTTAATGGAAGGAGCAAGTTTGATAGCGACAGGCAGTTTGTTCCAAAGACGTACTGCCTGTACAGTAAAAGAATTGCCATAAAAAGATTTGGAATAGTGTGTTGTAGGTACATACAAAATTTTAATCAACTCTTTCTAATTTCCAGAACCTCCGAATCCAGGAGCTTCGAGAGCGTTCCCTGGAGCTGCACCGCGATATCGCCATGTCCATGCGTGAGCTGGGCGTCCCGGGAGACCAGGTGGAGAGCCACGTGCTGCCGGGGGGCGTGCCACTGTTCCCGGCTAAAGTGGGGGAGGCGGAGTATCTCGGGAACAATAGTATTCTGGGTAAGAAACTGCTAAGCTAACTATCATCAACAAAACGTAGATGATTTTTCGGAAGATAGAAGTGGAAGCGGATTTTCGACGGTTTAAATGAAGAATTGCTTCTGCCGTGAGATAATTCCTGTAACAGTTTTTAAAAATGAGTTCCCACTGTCCCTGAAACTTGTGAGCTTTCGCATCATTTTTGACATGAATTATTTTCTCGTGCCATGCCAAAAATCTGCTCCCCTCTCACCCACATATGCAACCTTCCCATCTTTGATGGACATCGAGCATCCTCTCAAGCTGGAGGGTTTCGTTATGATCATCACGCCTGGCAGGATTGGTATATCGCAGATTTGTACTAGAAGATGCTGCTTCCTATTCCCTAGTAGGATCTCTTAGTTGTCCAATAAATTCTTCTGGCTGGGTGCGCTATGAGATTATTCTGGGCGATCACGGTCACGGCTAAGGGGTATCAGATTGCCACTATGAAAGCTATTTGCATATCGCTAGGTTGCGTTTACAATGGACCAAATACGCCGAGTATCTAAAACTTTCCTTCCTAATTCCAGGAGCTCCCATCGACTTCAACCGCTTCACGCCCAGCTCCAGCGAAGAGGCGGTGAGCTTCGACTTCATCAGCAAGTCCATCTACTCCGTCAGCCACTCCAACCCCAAGCGAAGGATCGAGGCGCCGCTCAAAGAGGCTCTCGATGATGTTATTAGAGAGGTCAGCTAACTTTTATAATTTTTATTATATATAAAATTGGTCATATTAATAACAAAAGTTTATTTCTTTAGGCTTACAAAATAAGCAAGTAACATTGGTCATATCAATAAGCAATAAGTAAGCTTACAATATAACCTATGCAGGTCACTCCTCTGGACAAGATCTCTTACTAAGTATATTCTGATGGTAGGTCCACATTTGTTTTATTGATACGCCGCCGATGGTTAATTTATCACATTTCCATCAGGCACAACATTATTCTGAACGGAAGCCCATTACCCCTCACAAGTTGGGATACGAGTGGCCGATATGAGCGACTGAATTATTTAAACATCATAATTCGTGTAGGATAATTCACTATTAGAATTTCCAGAATTATGCGCAAATTAAAATGACGAAAGCCATATCGAGTAGGTATAGAGGTGGAAAACTCGAAATCTTGGCAATACAAAACGGATTTTACAAAACTACAAGCTTAACCAAATCTCTATCAAATTTTTAGTTAGTGCAATAAAATGTCCACCGTTTCTTCTTATTTTAAACATGTCATATACATGTCGCTTCTAGGCGTAGCATGGGGTTAGTTGTTTAGGGTAGAATAGAAAATAATGACATCGCATTGTCATAGGTACATTGCGTAAATTATTGAAGTCGAAGGAATGAGCTTCAAACATATTACGCATTCGATGACGATGTGACGTAATTTTTCTCTATTCTACCCTGGACAACAATCCCCGTGCTAGGCCAGTGATGACAGATTTGACAATTTGTACAACCGTAAGCTGGCCATGACTTGGCTAATGTCGGCTAAATAACTGAACCATTTTCTTTTTCCCCAGGTGATGGAGATCATAAACGCGCCCTCACGCCAGCGCGGGCGCGTCATCGACTTCAACGAGCTTCTCTACGGGTACATCCGCCTGCAGCCGCTGCATGGAGTGGACTATGTGCTAGACCTGCTGCTGAAGTACAGGCGGTACCGCGGCCGGAAGATGACGGCGGCCGTCAGGCGGCATGCTTATCTGCAGCAGTCTTTCACTGGTAACCATTTGCTGCAACGTTTGCCGACGGTTTTAGACGCAATTTCCCTGAATAAATAAATAGCCTTATGTTGTTCTACATTTAAAACTAGATCTTTATAATATTTCAGCTCCCACATTCGATTTTTTGACTTTTTAATTTTAGTTTGGTTGTCTGAGGTTCTAAATGAACCTCAGACAGATGTGTTTCGCGATTTAAAAAATGAGAATAGTAGTTCATTTTGTTAAACATTGAGCGTTAACTTGCAGGGCAAAGGCATGCTATGTTTGGTGACCTAATAAACCGCGCCTGAGTAAAGTGACTGAGCACACTTGAACATGATAAGGAAATACAATCAGTCGTTAAAACACATCATTAAAATAAATATCTCTTCTTTTTCAGGCATAGAAATAAGGGAGTTACCAATGGGTGACCCTCCACCCTTCGAAGACCCAGCCATCCTTGACAATTCAGACCCTAACTTGATTAAGGTCGCTCCCAACGATTACGCAGATTTTGACGAGTCTAGCCAGCAACAGAACAGCTTCCTCGACTTCAGTAAACTGAACGTCAGAGAAGCCATAGAGTCTGGTCTCATGAAGCTACAGAATCTGCCCAAAGTCCTCAAATGGAACGAAGCCCCGTTCGAACAATATCCCATTTATGACAGACGAATATTCTTCATACTCCCTCTCGCGGGCAGACAGGAGGTATTCGGAAGGTTCATGAAGAACTACGAGGATATAGTCCTCAAGAGCGACGAGGCTGTGACATTGATAGTCGTACTTTATTTAGATAGTAAAAATCCTTTAGATTACCAAAGTGCCGAGGCGCTTATAACGTTTTATAATGAACAGTTTGGTAAAGATATCAGATTAGTTCAGATGGGCAACACGGTGTTCTCCCGAGGAGCTGCTCTGACGGAGGGCATGAAACTGTGCGCCAATGAAGACCTAGTCTCATTTATCGACGTAGACATGATGTTCAACTATAATACTCTCAGAAGAATAAGAATAAACACGATAAGATACACTCAAGTGTACTTCCCGATAGTATACAGCGAGTATAACCCTGATGTGGTCAACGGGGCCGATTACAATAGATTCGGCAACGAACCTGTGGAACCAGAACCGGACTCGAGTAATACGGTAGACAGCGTTGAAACAGTGAAGACAGAAAGGGAGATAGCCAATCTGAAGTATAGTAAAGAAATCACTGATAATAATGGATATTTTAGACAGTACGGCTTCGGCATCCTCAGTATTTACAAATGTGACTTCAACAGAGTAGGAGGTTTCGATTTAAAAATCAAAGGCTGGGGACTAGAAGACGTGGAGCTCTTTGAAACACTAATAAAATCTAACTTGACTGTGTATAGGATACCAGACGATAGTTTAGTGCACAAATTCCATTCTGTGGACTGTGATAAGAACCTAGAGAAGAGTCAGTTTACAATGTGCTTAGGGACGAAAGCTTCGACGTATGGTAGTGAGAGACACATGATGTATTACATGTTGAACCATCCGGAAGTGTTGTGGCCTCAGAAAGAAGAAAAAGGTGCTAGCTAGTACTCAGCTGATGATGATGATTACTATGTGTTCACGATGTCCTCGAACTGCAAATACCACTTGTGCTCGAAAATTGCATTTACCTTTTAAAATCCGACACCTTAACACAAATTGAAGTTGTATTAAACGTAAAAATACTAATAGGAAAAGGAATTGTAAGTTATCATTATGAGTGAATTTTACTCCAATTTCCGTGATTATTTTTAATTTGTTTAGTCTAAGTATTGTTAATTAATATTGTGTATAGTAAAAAATGGAATCCATCAGTAGGTGCTCTTATTTTAATTAATGACATACCTAATTATACAATATTTTTTGTATTATAGTTAGTTAACAAAAAATTATTTGAAACTAGCTTTCCAAAAAGCATTTATTTTTAATGTACAGTAGCTGTTGGAACGTTCCTAAAGTAATATAAGTTAAATTAAGTATATTTGTATTTTTGGACCATCAAAATGGGTAGGTACACTTGTAGCATATATTGCACTAATTATTGTTGTAAATATTATCAAAAAAATATATGAAATTTATTTGTCTTGATGTTATATAAAATGGTTTACAAAAAATCTTCGAAAACATAATTATTCTGTAAAATAAATGGACGTCCATGACGAAAAAAGATAATACTCGATTTTGATACTTTGGTTGTGAATATATTTTACTTCTAAAACTATTTCATGTAAACTTTTAATACAGGCGGTACCACTTAATGGCCATATTACTTATTTAAAACTAAGATCAATTAGATTTATTTATTTAAATGATTACGAAATTCTTGTCACTGATGCCAATGTTTAATGAATGTTATTCTTATCCCCATTCCAAAATCCAGAAACAATTTTTGAAAACTCATTCTGCTTTGGTATTATTTTCTTGATATATCTTTTAGACGTTGTAGTTTGTTTTAAATCTGCAATAAAATAAATAAATAAAAGATTTAATTTATTTGAGAAATTACATAATTAGATAAATTTATAATTTAATTTACTTTTACTATGGCTGCATTGCCATACACCGGGACCAGCGTCTTGGGGACGCTTCCGACTGGTATTGATTTGGATCAGTTGAGCTAGCTGTAGATTGTTTGCAACAGTCTGCAGTTACCTACCACAGTTGTTTCAATTGTAAATACTAGTTCTAATTTGTTTCTATTATTTGATTGTAATTAGCTTTCATTATTAAATTTTAATAATTCTGTGACAAGGGTTTCATGAAAACTATTTTTGTAGATTTAATAGGGCAATGCTCGTTCGGCATAATAACGAAAAGTATTTTTGTATTGTAAATAAGCTGTACATTGTACTAAGTGCTCACTGTGTGCCAAGTTAGCTGTAAGTAGGGAAGCAAAGGTTGATATTAAAGCAAAGTGAGTCAAAGTGATTTGTTGAATGGAAATAAATTAAAAACGTATATTTTTGTGAAATTTTATATCTGTATTTTATTCGCGAGTCTCTCTACGTTCTACAGCAATGTTGATCTATCTAAACAAATATGTACCAACAGATTTTTTTACTCGGGCTATAGGAGTTTTGAAAATGGCCGTTTGGTTTGTACGGTACAAACTGTGGGGTACCATACAAGTAAATCGAACGACGTTTCAGATTCGTTTCGTGTTCGTGTTATTTTTTTTTTGTGATTTGTATATTTTCTGCGTTTTACAAGAAATAAAACTAATAGAAAAGTATAATGCCACAAACGGTAAACCATTTTCTATGAACCTATGATTTATCACGGGTACCAACCTCGATTCACTGTATACTTAGAAAAATAAGAGATTTTGAGCTAAAAATCAACATTCCAAATGCTCCATCCTTTGAATTTGAATGTATTAAGTAACGAAGTTGGTTGTACCCGGGTTCATAGAAAATGCTTTACGATTTGCGGTAAATTGCTTGTCAGCTGTCCTATAGTTTTATTTAAAAACCTCAAAACAGTCTTAATCTCGCGCCAACATGAACGATCCACCTTGTGATAAAAAAAGTGAAATTTAGTTTAAAAAACCGATAGCATCGACAGTACTACATCTGGTGATCATCTCACGCACCGTTACGTCGTACACTCACCAGACTATAAAGATGTTAATTTTGTCATGCCTATTTCGTGCGAAGTGCCCAAGTGCATCGAGTGTTTACTAAGTGTTTGGACACTAACATCAGTGTCGGCCAGTCGTAGGTAATAGGTATATTTGTTAAAGACTTGACCTAATAAATAAGTTTATGTAAGCGTGGGATTTGTAGGCTTGAAAAATGTTGAGGTCAAGTATCGATATTTCTTCAATTCTCTTCGTTGGGTTAAATAAAAGACCAATGGTATCTACCAGTCTACCACTTTCTGGTGAACTTCTAGTACAAAGTAAGAAGGAAAGAAAGAAATACGAAAGAAAATAATTTATTAGACAAGCAAACTTTGGCACAGAAATAAAAGACTGGGTACTTAATACTAGATACCACGTAGACAAAAACACAGGTGAACATTAGATAAGTATACTAAATTAATCACAATCGCCTTCAGAACTGCGATCACCAGCCCATCGTTGCTGACCTGGCGACCTGGTGATTAATGATAAACCCCAACTCCTTCCCTTACAAACCATGCCTCCACAAACAAAACACTCGAGGACGAGGGGACGACCGAACCGTTGGGTGGACGATACCAGAAGACACGGAGGCCAGGACTGGATATGAGTGCCCAAGATATTGAGGAGTGGAAAATAAGGGAACCTTTTGAACTTTTTTTTTTTTTTGAACATGGTCAACATGATGATGATGATGACTAAATGAATGATTTTATTTACCTTACGAACTAAGTACCTACCACAGAATCATTTGAACTATATCATAATAAAAAATTATTCAACAAATCAGTAAACAAAAAGTTTTCTTTATATAATAGTTAATCACATCACATCACACTAATATTATAAGTGCGAAAGTTTGGATGGATATATAGATGGATGGATGTTTGTAACTTCTTCACGCCAAAACTACTGAACGGATCGAGCTGAAATTTTGCATACAGATAATTCTAGGCCTGAAATAAAACATGGGCTACTTTTTATCCCTAAAATCAGTTCCCATGGGATGGAAATCACCTTTAAGCGCTTCCATAGAAACAACGCGTGCGAAGCCGCGGGCAGCAGCAGCTAGTGCTACATGATTAATGTAGAGCTCAAGGCAAACATGGTTTTCGCTCAGCATTGTGCTGGGTACACACTGCTGTGTGCACCCAGCGCTGGTCCTCAGCGGAAACCGTAATAATCACGTCACGACCCTCTAGAGGTGCCTAAAAATAACAGAAAAGGATTTTAAATAATTCTCTATGTTAAGTTTTAACAGTAAACGAGAAAAGTAAGTAAAAGGTAAATACATATAAGTATAAAACTAAGTTCATTTAAACATGGTAGGTCTAAGACAAACTAAAAATTTAAAAACCTTAAATAAATGTTTCTTAAATCTATGCAACTAAGTAGCCCACTCAGCAAGCAGACGGACGAGCGCGTGTGTGGAGCTCTGACAGTCCTGACTCAGCTTGTAGCTCAACACAAAACCTAGGGTAAAAAATTAGAGTTAATTTATTCCTTGAACTTACAGTGTTTGTAAAGATCTTATGTTATGGATTTTGAATTATGTTGTCTGCCTTTACAAGTACAAACAAAAATATTGATGCTATATCTAAAATTTGCGCAAATGTTCCCGCGGACCATATCACTGGCTCATCTTCAGGCTTCGGGACACAAAAAACGGCTATTCAACGCACATTGCTTCAGAGCAATTATTTCGCCATTTCATTATACATGTCTGGCTGGAGAGGCAGGGGGCGGGCCCGAGCGCTTGTCGGCCGGCAGTCGGCGTGGCGCAATCCGATGCTCGCTGATTAGTCGTGGGACTGAAGGTTTTGCAATTCCTAAGTGCGATAGTTGCGAGTGGCTATTGAAACAGAGGATAAATTTAGTTATAGGTATTTCATACCTGTTGTGATCGTGACTAAATTCACCATCATTGTATACCATCATAATATGGGCTATCGTCATTTCGATTATCATCACGAACAGCATCATTTCTTTCTTTCTTAAAAAAAATTCTGAGCGTCTGGTCGAAGCGACGCGCGACCCGAGAGCTGGTGAGTATAATAATAATAATAATAATAAAAAATAATGCTGTACAGTTCACACAGCATTATATAGCCCCAAGCTAAGCAGAGCTTGTATTATGGGTACTTACTAGATAACTGATATACACAACACAATACACTACATATTTTTTATTATACATAGAAAACATCTAGAACACCCTGAACAAATATCTACAGATCGTACAAACATTTGTCCCGAGGCGGGAATCGAACCTGCAACCTCCTGCTGTATCTGACTACATTGCTCCGCTATAGGTATGGCAATGCTGATGATTGCCATACAGCAGGACAATGCAGTCAGCGTCTTGGGGACGCTCCCGACTGGCATTGATATGGATCAGTTGAGCTACCTGTAGATTGTTTGCAACAGTCTGCAGTTAGCTCAATTGTTTCAATGTAAATAATAATCTTCTAATTTGTTTCTCTTATTTCTTGTAATTTTTTCTGTTACTAAAGATTTTCTTTATTGTACAAATATTTTGGTATGATAACATACTAGCCATTCACAATACGAATCTGTTAGTGAATTTTATGGCCTGACCAGTTCCAACAATACCTACTAAACTAAACTACCCACTAAATTAAAAACATATCAGAGAGTGCGCGTTGAAGTCTTTTGTATCAGAAGTTTGCATCAAAAAGTATGAAGATTTTCAAGCGGTAGTTTCGTGGCCACACGGAACAGTAGTTACACCTTATTTACAAAGCTGAGCCTAGAAGCTCCTCACTCCTGATCAAGATCGACACATACATATACAGTACCCGGCGATAAATAATGCACATCGACCTTTGGAAAGAGACAATCGGCTAATTTCGGCTTCATAGAGCGTTATCTCTGTCGCACACTACCTATACGACTGACGAAACATCACTGTCTGTCAGTCGTTGTTCAAGTGCGGTAGAGAACGGTCGCGTCCAATTCAAAATATATAGTGAGAGTTGTTAACACTCCCAAATTTAAAATTTGAGAATTAGAATTATTAAAAACTATTAAATAGTTTGTCAAAAAATAGTTTGGAAATTGTAACGCTGTGGTTTACCACAGCGTTACAATTTCCATATAGATACTTAAAAAATATATGACACTAAGAAAAGGGATAACACCGATATTAAATAAACTAAATAAACAAATGGTAAGTCAGGAATTATGTCTTTCTGGACCGGGAGAAAATACGTTTTAGATTCTAGCTTCAATGCAAAAAAGTTCTTTTACGTTTGTGCCTCTCCGTCAGAGCTCTAAATGGCTAACAGCTGTCTTTCTGCGTCAAAATACAGGGTATTTAAGAGACACCCTACATTTTCTAAATCTCGGCCTCAAGTCTGACTGAGACTTTAGACCCAGTTAGTGCACTAAAGCACTAAAGGTTTAAAACCACTGTACCTAAGGCACAACAAATACCTTTCATCATACTAATAATTTATAGGCGAAGGTTTGTATGTTTGTGGATGTTTGTTACTCCTTCACGATCAAAACGCTGAACGGATTTGGACGAAATTTAATACTGGATACTGGAAAATATTGTGATAAAACATAGGCTACTTTTGATCTCGGTAAAAAAATGCTGGACAATTCACACAGCATTATCTAGCCCCAAACTAAGCCAGAGCTTGTGTTATGGTTACTAGATAACTGATATAATTAATGCAATACACTACATAGATAGATATTTTTTTTATTATACATAGGAAAACATCCAGAACACCCTGAACAAATATCTGCAGATCGTAGAAACATTTGTCCCGAGGCGGGACCCGAACCCGCAAACTCCTGCGTCGCAGGCGGACTTTCGGCCGCTGCGCCACAGAGGTCGTCGAGTGGTTCCGCGGGATGATTAAGTAATTCAATTATTAATCAACGAAGGTATAACGTTTTACTCGCATCTGTCGTTGTAGGTATTCCCCGTTAGCGTCACACATCACTTTTTACAAGCCCAGTGTGTATTCATCTGGGTGCATTGCACCTGTGGCGAATCGATCGACTCGCACGTCACAACCCTATTGGCAGGGTACATCCCTAGTCGGGTCACAGATAAATAATCATCTGGGTTTTTTCTCTGATAACAACACAATCACATTTAAACCTTTTGAACTGGGTAAAAACTCTGCACCAATAAATCCCAGTGATCGAAGCCGCTGTTTTATTTACGTGGTTTTCCCCACACAGCCTTTCCACCAGAGTGGCTTTTCATTCTTCAGAGTGTAGTATCTAGTAGTTAGTACCCACCTACTTTTCTGAACTGTGCTGGTGATATAAATTATCTTTTTGCACAGAAGCTGAATCTAAAATGATTTTTTCCCGGCCCAGAAAGATAGGCCGGAAAAACTAATGTCTTTTAGCTATAAGTAGTAGTATTTTCGTCGTGCACCGCTTAACTACCTCGCACATCTCTGTTGGAATCACACCACCCTTAAGAAGGCTTATGTCCAACAGACGGCTTCTGACTTAATGATGACTTCATAAAGCAAAGAAGCGTGTTGTGAGTAGCCCGGAGCCGGACTAAGCACACTCTGATGGTCGTGTCACCAGCTTTATCTTAAATCTTAAGCTTTTTCAAACTACGAAATGTTTTCCATGTTGCCCTTGAGATCTCACCTCACCTCATCTCAACAGCCTCAACAGTCCACTGTTGGACGCTGGCCTGAAAAGCGCCTTGGCTTTTATCCCATAGGGTAATGGCCATAATCCCCACGCTGGGCTTGCGGGTTGAAGATCGCAGTTCAGTGGTAGAATTGATCTGTAGGGGGCACTGCTGCCCGCCCCCGGTGGATATCCCCTAGTCGTCTCTTAAACACCCGCGGGAAGAACTGGGGTGGTGCAAATTCTAAGCCGGCAGCCATAGCCTTGAGCTCTGCTACGCACCAAAACCACGTAGCTTGTCTTATTCTTATAGTTCAACTTATTGTGTAGTAGTTCGTAAGGTAAATAAAATATTTCATTCATTCATTTTTCTAGCAAGATAAAATGTTGACTTTCATCGTTACGTAACGCACGGTCAAGAGTTGAGCCCCGCAATCATCTGAATTGGCATCTCATCATGGATAATGGCGTGTGGAAATAATATTCAAGTGTTTTTGTAAACAAATGCACTCGGCCGCGCCGAGAGGCTCTTTCGAAAGTTTTAGATGCGCAAGAGTTGACTTTCTAGCTTCCAACTCGTTGTCATAGGGAACTAGCTTGCCTAAATGTTTAATGATTTAGTGAAGCTCAAAGCTTATTTGACGATGTGGAGCGGCGGGCGAAGGTCCGCCTGCGACGCAGAGGGTTGCGGATTCGATTCCCGCCGTGGGTTAAATGTTTGTACGATCTACGAGAACTTGGGTCTTAGTTAGATAAGGTCCTATAGTACGCTAGGCTGAAAAGGCTTATTGGACCACTCCTCTTTCCTTCCCCCTCAGTACACATACATAGGTCCACTGCTGAACAACCCTTCCCCCCAAAACGAGTATTGCCATACTTACCTAGGTGTTGACCACGCGAGGCAGAAGGATTGGTGACAGCAAAGTTAATGTTAAAAATACACAGAAGTAAGCTGGTGCCCTTACTCTACTAGGTAACCTTACTGGGTCCACGACATCCACGGGTTAAATAGTAGGGGTGGATTCTAACGCCGCGACCGCCACCACGGCCGGGGCGGCCGTATTGGAACAATGCAGGATACAAACCGAATAGCCCCAAGAAAACTGTAGATTACGGTGTCAAAATGTATTTATTTTTTGTAAAAAAAAAACATAAAAACGTAATAATTAAATTAAGCTAATACTATAATAAACTTTATACAAGTCATGAGTCAAGCCGGCAACTAGCCACTACGCCTTTCAGCCCAACTGTCCACCTGTCACAATTGCTGACAGTTTTGACAGTTGTCAGCGGGCGCCGGCGCCTGGCTAGCTGCGGGCGCCGAGCGCGTGCACAGTCGCAAGCCTGGCCGCGGTGTGACTGCGGCCGCCGGCGCCACCTACATTGTACGTGACGCCGGCGGATAACGAACAAACATTCGGCCGCGCTCGCGATGCTCCGAGCGCACCCGAATAACACACCGCATCATAGGTGATAGACTCCAGATCTGCCGCCTATGATGCAGTTTGCTAGATTTGGGATTTAGTAGCCTCCCGCTGAGGGGGCGCCGTAGCTGCTGGAGGGGGCACGGGCGGGGTAGCCGCCGGAGCTCTGGCTCTGCTGCTCGAACTGCGCGACCTGGATGGCCTGACGGACGCCCTCGAGCTGCAGACCGACGACGCGGGCGGACGGGACTCCGTAGGAGCTGGACGGGGCTCCGTAGGAAGATGAAGGAGCGCCGTACGAGGAGGAAGGAGCGCCACCGTGGCCGCCGCCGTGTCCGCCACCGAAACCAGATCCGGAAGAGGATTCTTCCTTCAAGAGGATCTGCCTGACTTGTTCTAGGAGTTGGGCGTCGACGTTCTGGCCCTCAGAGGTCTGGTAGCCGGAAGAGACGGCCTGGTAGCCGCCGCCGCCGCCGCCGCCGCTGCTGTGGCCGCCGCTGAAGCCTCCGGTAGATGGCGCGTTGTAGTTGTAACCGGATGGGGGCTCGGCGCTGACGCTCGCGGCCAACGCGAGGGCTATGCACTGGAATAAGGAAGAAGTTATAGCACGGTGTGACTGAGGTCATGACCAAACATGAAAGCCTCCACCCCACAGCCGCGATTTTAAAGGGAGTCTTGTGTCGCGCGATTTCTAGCGTCTAGAAACCGCACTTACAAAAACGCAGCTGTGTGTAAGGAATCATCACAAGACGCTCTTCAAAATCGCGACTGTGGGGTGGAGCCTTATATTGGACTTAATTGTTGAAAAGTGCCTGCGACATTGTTGAACTAAAAGGTTTCTAAAGTAAGTATTTGACTTCGTAGCTTTGCTGTGGAATGTTCACGAAAGTGAAACCAGCATTGTTCTCACGAAATCGTGTCGTAGCTGGCTTCACCACGAACAGGCCATTCGGTTTATGGCACTGGAAACTTATCGGGTCATTAGGTAACCCTCGTCGTTTTTCCTACATATTTTGCTGTCTGATATTTATAGTTTATTACGATATCAGTAGATTTCAGCAAGATAATATAATCATATGCCTATCAAGGTTAGAGATCAAGATAAAACGATTCTCTTTTGTTCTATTTTATTGCCATAGCAAGCGTGTGGGGAAAACATAAACAAAAGAAAATGGAAATCGGAAGCTGGCAAGAAAATAACGATAAAAATCGAATTTATGAGCTTTATCATTCGTTCGTCCGCAGAATAAAAGCACAATAGAATGGTAGTGAAAGTCACATCACAGGTCAAAGGTAGAGTCGTAATAAAGGCGGGTTACATCAGCGGCGATGCGATGCTACGAGAATGTGATCTTTGACTTGAAGTTATGTTGGGTTCACGGAATTTGATAGGCTACCTACTAATTATTATTCATTATTAATTAGTAGGTATTCTAATTGATCAGTACCTAGCTAGTCGTATTTAAAAAAAAATCATAATGCACGGCCGTAACTTAAAAAGGCGTTGGCTAGAAATTAGTTTTTTCTTACCTATTAGATAACGTTATTTTAGGAAGTTAATCATAAATCATAAGATGCATTGAGTGGTTGCTTACATAATTACGGAAATGGCAGAGAGATACTCGAGCTCACGATCGTGACTTTACGGACAATCTTTGAACCCTCTCTCTTTTAGGGAAAAACAAACTAGCCTTAAAAATTAGATTTTTATGCTTCAGGACTGTTATTAAAATGTGTTGGTTGTTTTTTTCATGTCATGCTAAAGCTATCAACACATTCCATAGTGACTACACTATGCATTTTTTCTATATTTTACAAGAAAAATATAGAGAAGTCTGTAAAAAGAACACTTTTTGAAAAATGGTCAAAGGGCCTTTGACCATATTTCAAAAAGTGTTCTTAGGGGGGATAATTTTCAAAAGGGGGACTACCCCACTGACAGTGGACAGTGGGGTATCATATGAAAGGTATTGGTTTTTACATTTCAAAACAGTTTTTGAAATTTCTGTAGGTTCATACTTTTTGAAATATTTTGAAAAAGCCAAAAAAATGACCGCTACCCCCTATCATACCCCTATCACCGAAGCATGCAGAGTGATCCATCTGAAATGTAGGTTGGTACCTAGTAGTTTTAGGGTATTCATTACATTGCGAAGTCTTTAACCGGTACCTTTAGTACATCTTACTTGTTGACAAACGTTCGAAACCCTCGGCGCGCGAGTTACACTCGCTCTTGACGAGTCTTGTTCTTATGAACCTCTTTGTATCTAGGTACATTTGAAGAGTGATTTTTTGTTGCGATTTTGCTCTACCAAAAACCTTGAAGCCACTTTCATCACAAAGCGTTAAGCGGCTTAATGCCCCGGCACGCGATAGCTTAATTACACTTAATTAAGCGCATAAGCTTGTAATTAATATCTCAGATTAATCTATTCGTTATGTAACGTTAGATAATAATCTCGAGTCAGACTGGCAGTCCCTCCATCGCTATTTTTATAGCATCTAAAGCGAGAAATGGCACGTTTATTCTGTTGTCACTGCAGTAAAGTTGATAGGCAATTTCGTAGTGTGAAGTTTAAGTTTAGCGTCAGCTTGGTTTTATGAGGATTCATTGTTGTTCTTAACTCATCAACTATTGATTAAAGGCTACTAAGTACTTAATTGTTAAATTTTTGTCCAGAAAACGTCGTATTGATATGAAAATGTCGTATCGATAAAATTTGATGGAATTAAACATTTAAGTGTGTAGCGTAGGAGGAAGTACCTATACGTATATAAAAAAATTGCGGATGGGTAGAAAGGTCTAAGTAAAATTGTTTGTTAATTTTCACTAGAAAGACAACTACCTAAGCTGCAACTCCTGCAACGTTTTGTTCAACGCTCTTTTACGACCCTAGAACTGGTCTGCTAACAATAACAATAGTAATAAATTTCAGCAATAGTCACTAAGTGGCATGAAATGAAAGCTTGCATTCCGAGGCTTCTAACGGAAATAGTTTTAGAAAATATCTACTACAAAGAGCAAAAGTATGGAAACACAGCATTCTATCTTGATTGTTTTCTATTCAAAATGAAAACCGTTCCATTTTCAATTTGGTTTTGGTATTCTGTTATGATTGGTTTCTTTTTAATAAAATTTGAAAATCAAACCAGGTGTTCTGTCTTCAAAAGATACGATGGCCGTGCGTAGAATAGTGTTGCACCACAACTTACGCATTTATCGATGAATCAGTAATCATCGTACGGCCGGTATTCGGATCACGACCTTTCTGCAAATGGGCATTTGGAGTGGCAGATGCAGGCACCAATTATTTTAAATCCTTAAACGGTTGTTTATTTACGGTTAGGTCTTAGTTAGTATTGAATTTAATTACCGGGCGTACAATTACCACAGTCATCAAAATTATTAAGAATAATCTAGACTAGATTTAGAAAGTTAATAACTTTTCTCTACACTAAACCCATAATAGCCAAAATGTACGATTTACATAACTTTAATTAATTTAAATTAATTCAGTCTGGTAACGTTTCACTATGATCTTATTTACATAACAAAACAAAACAACAACCAAGTTCACTAAAACTGGTTAATTTTAAATATATTTGAATGTCCATACCGCACTAACTTTTCTTTGAAAGTTAGTAGGTGATTGTTATTTTCAAAACATTAAGTTGGCAAGGGAAAAATTATGGCCTTCTCTGATATTTTGGAAACTGAAAATTTCTTGTAAACATAAAATATTAGAGGATTTAACTATCGTAAAGGTAAAGCCACCGATCCTCGGCGAACTTTGCCCTCGCGTAACCGCTCTTGCACAAGCAGAGGGCCACGAGCAACGGACCGTAATGCAACAGTCATTACAAATTCTCATAGAATCGTTAGATGTTTATTTGATTATTAATTTATGTCTATCTCGTTGAATACGACACGGCGACGGGCACGCAGCCTCTCAGTGATTCATAGGTTATTGCGAAAAGCATTTGCTTATCTTCGTTTACTCTTAGTGGATATTTTCACAGACAATTAGTAAAACTGTAAATAAGCTACGAATGTAAATAGGCCAGCACAATGTTGGCTTGAAGCAGCCTAATAAGGTAGTTTGTTTATATATTAACCTGGTTCGTTAAAACAAATTTTTATTCCCATAGTGGTGACAATGGGTCCACCATCAGAATGAAATTTAGTCTAATATACACGTCAGGGAAAACAAAAGCTTACGACACCTCATGAGAAAGTGTATGAATATTTGAATAGAATAATGATTTACGATTATGGTTGCTGAGGTTATGACAACCGTGAAAAACGTGATAGTTTAATTGTTCGTGAATCACAATGAACCGTGAAAACAGTTTACAGATTAGGTAGGTACAAGGAAATGTCGCGTATGTAAATAGCTTCCGTAGTGCATTTATTTTGCACTTTATTTGCAGTAACACAATCGTGGGAACTGATGCTTTGAAGACGTATTTTCGTATAAGTAATTTTCCCACCAAAAGGGTTATGTCGAAGGGAAATAAAGTCAATGTTTTAATGTTCTTGTCTCGCACACGGCCATTTAAAAGTGAGTTTATCGCTCGTCGCAATCGACATCGTCTTCGGATCGTGCAACCCTTTCCTGAATGCAAATTACGCTTTATGTCTCATTCGTTTTCGCGGCAACATCGACACAAATCCAAAGAAATTCGGCACAATCCAAATCCGTCATCGATATCAGCAATGTTCTGAAATCAACACTAGTGCACCCGATTGAGCTTGACATTGACACTGACAGGATAATCCAGCACTAATTCACCAATCCCGATGCACTGTTTGATTTCGGAACGTCACAAGCACTTTTCACTTTTTCACAAAACTCAGTCCATGGGACTTACCGCAACAAAGGCCTTCATGATGCTTAGTGATGGGTCACTTTGGTAGGTAGTGAGTTAATGTGATGTGTTTGGATGGTGAGTTGGATATATAGTAAAGAGTGGGCAAGGTGGGGCGGAGAAAGGATAGGTTAGTTGTGTAAGCTAGGGAGATCCATACGAAGAGGAAGTTTTGTCTAATTGGAGGGCATAATGCGATTTTTAAGCTTTTCGCTGATTGATCCGTGACAGTCGAGGCCACCATGGAGAGGCTTGACAGCCGCTGATATTGAAACACCACTCAGTAGGTGAAATAACACTCTTGAGAAGTCATTCAGCAAAGTTCACCGTTTGAGTGTTACTGGAGAGTCTAATTTTGTGGGTCAATTTGCATGTTTTGGCCAATAATTTTTTTATGGCTCAAAAATGGTCGATTGAATTTGAAATTGAGCCCCGACCTTATTACTGTCTTTCCATTCACTGAATCTCTCTAAATAAGGATAATTTTGTTATAATATTGAACTTATAGTAAGTAAATCTCAACAATTTTATCCTATTCGGACATAAAATCGTAATCTAGAAACTGAAGCTTGTGTAGCTAACCCCCGAATACTCAAACGCAACTCAGATTTGAGCACATCTTTATTTTTTGAGATTTTTCTTTATTTTTGCGATTTTTTGACAATTTTCCATGAAATTCTATCAAAAATTCGTCATTTGAGACGTGCATATATCAGAGTTGCGTTTGATTATTCGGGGGTAAGGTGGGTAGGTACAAGTTTTTAGCTCTGTGATTGACGAAGGGTCTTATTGACAAACGAATCTAAGGGTTCCTCTGTATGGGTTTTATTTTGTAGTCTAGAACCCTAAAAAACTAAAATTTAAGTATTTTAGTTTTTTAGGGTTCTAATGTGAGTATGTTTATGTGAAAGAGTAAAGTGAGTGGTTTGTAAGTGTTCGAAACCCGCAGGTTACGAAGTAGGTAAGTTATTTAGTCAGCGCGCCGCCGCCGAGGGCCGCAATACTAATAGCATACAATCACACGATCATAGGTTGGTGCCAGGCTGTGATTTACGAGAGTGTTATATTCCGAGAGTGTTATTAAATGATGCTTAAGATGCGATGCGAATTTACAATACCTGCATAGAGTAGAGGTTTGTCGAACACGGCGATTATTTTATTTTATTTTTATTTATGGATTTTTGGTCATTGATTTGACTATGCCAATCCCGTTTTTTAACCAATTTTACTCGGTACATAAAACTAAATTAAATCTAAAAGTAGATAACCAAAATTATTTGACTACCGCATCACTCAGTGGTGTGGGTAAAATAATTTCGATAACTCCGGCAGTGTCATCCAAATTATTTGAAATAGATTGATAGAAAGATAGAAAATACTTTATTGCACACTTAAAACTAAGAAACAATTCAAAATGAAATAATTATACTTAATCTAAGTTAATTTGGCGGTCTTATCGCTCAAGAGCGATCTCTGCCAGACAACCTGGACATAGCAAGCAACCAAGACATAGCCACATTATAAAACTAAACTATAATATCTAAAACTAACCTAAATAATTTTATTGCCGCATCACTCAATTTTTAGCCATCAGGTCCGTTAAATTAACTAAGCTCTGATCTCATGGGCTCACTCAGCTAACACTCCACTCAGCCGAATTTACCCAGCAGTGGGTAAATTTGGCTGCGGATAATGATGATGACGAAATCTATCAAAAGAATCTCGAATATGTACTTACATAACGTGATGGTCAGGCGACGCAATATTTGTCATCTTAAAAAATCTCTGCTCCGTTTTGTGAAAACCGGGAAATCTAACGCTAGTAGGTACCTAAGTCTTCCATTCGTCCTCTTAGAATAGTTTCTTGGTAGGTAAAAAAAATTAAATGGCTTTTCGCATCCATGTGTCCTGTGCAATGATTAGCTGATGCTGTGTATGCACAGCCAATCCAAACTGTTTGGCTATTAGCAAGTTTCTTTGTTATTTCAGTATTTATTTTGCTGACGTAAAGTCTCAAACATATCCGGAAGTTGTTTACATTGCATTCGGATGACGCGATGTATCGTAATGAAGGTATTTACCTACTTTATTATTTACTAGCTGCATTCTTAATACTCGTTACCCCGTAGGAATAAGCATTTTCCCGTGGTGAAAAGTAGCCTATGTTCTTCATGAATAATGTGGGCTTCATAAAGTAAAAGAATTTTTCAAATCGGTCCTGTAGTTTCGGAGCCTATTCAATACAAACAAACAATCAAATCTATCCTCTTTATGATATTAGTATAGATTTACTTAATTTAGCCGTAATACGCATAAATACGCCTAAACTCATACCTATTTATTATTATAATTGTTTAGATACCTGTACCTGTATACACGATTTTCTCTGTGAATTAAAGCCAACACATCCTCAACAGCCTGTATTGGTCCACTGCTGGACGCAGGCCTACCCATAATAAGCGTCTTGTTGGCTTTTATCTCATGGGGGGTAACCCTTAATCCATACGTTGGGCATGCGGATTGGGGATCGCAGTTCGGTGGCAGAATTGTTCTGCAGGGGGCGCTGCACCCCGCCCCCGGTCGATATCTCTTAGTCACCTCTTACGACATCCGCGGGAAGAGTTGGGGTGGTGGAAATTCGAAGCCGGCACCACACAGCAGGCAAAACCAAAACATACTTTACTCATAATTTATTTTTTACATTTATCTTCTGTTAGTAATATTCCTGGAAGAAATTGCTTTAAGCAATAATGCCGCCTGTTGTGCTTATTTATTGTTTTTTATTTTACTTAGATTATAAGATAATCTAATTTAACCCTCGACGCAAAAAGAGAGGGGTGTTATAAGTTTAACGTGTCTATACTGTGTATCTGTGTTCATCCGTTTGGGAGCTACAGAGACAGTTGTCTGTGGTATCGTAGCTCCCAAACGGATGAATCGATTTTCGTTTAGTTGTTTTTGTGTCATAGATAATTTTATTCCGAGTGTTCTTAGCCATGTTTCATGAAAATCTGTTCAGCCGTTTGAAGATCATCAGCTCTTTTCTAGTTGATGAGGGGATCTGACTAACTTCCATAAGTCCGATCTATTCTAAACTTGGAACCGTGTTACTTCTATGATATTGAAAGTATATGGTAAGGTCTCATGAAAATCTGTCGGGGGTTTTTTAAATTTTAAATTTTTTTCTTGAATGGAAAATATATGGTGTTATATGTAATTCTTATCCGTAAGCGGAGCAACGATTTCTTTGAAAAAAAAACCGAGTAATGTCGGAAGAATATTTATATCCTCATTCAAAACTGGAAATGTAATCAGTAATGTGCAAAGAACAAATATTTCTTAATACATTACCCGGTTCTGTGCGAAAAATATTTTTTCCTTGTACATTGATGGTAATGTAACTTGGTAATGTACGAGTAACAAGGGGGTATTTTTTGTATTCTGGCTTATGAACAATCAATCAATTTACGTTTTGTTAACGCATGTAAAATATTATTTACTGATTTCAATAAGAGCCAAGTCGAAGGCGCTCTATTGGTCTAAAAGTAATTAATTTAATCATTAATAATAAGAACCTGCGGTGGGCTAATCAAATGTTTGCTTTGAATTATCCGTGAGCAGTCGTGAATCGTGATTGTTCATCAAGATCAATTTATTTAATTTAGAGTTCCGTGCTAACCAAACAACGAAGAGGTAACCATCTCAGCCGTGGCGGTGGTGGCGGCGTAAGAATCTACCTCGGCTCTAGTCTGGCTAGTCTAGCCAGACTATACTAGGCCGCTCTGCTCGAAATTCGACTGGGAGGACATGATGAGGGAACCTACCAGACGGAATCGCACCCCCCCCCCCCTTTACCGCCCCCTTGTTTGGTGGAGCACGTTCAGTAGTGGATCGAAACAGCTAAAAGTTAATCACATACACCTAAGCCACAATAAATAAATCCTAAGCTGATTGTGAGTCATTTGTCTACATTTACTAACATCGACGTTTTTGTTGATTGCGTTATCAGCACAAACCATTGAGTTCACTTTTAACTAAAACCCGTTGTCTGCAAAAAAATAATTGTATTTGTAAACATTTGATTTTTCCTCATAAACTTTTTAGCAAGCGCACTATGATCCGTACGATTGTCTAAGCTGTTCCGGAAAACGTTTTCGTGTCTCAGAAGATTATTGTACGGAACCCATGTAACCAGAATCAACTATTATAGTTCCGTACCCACACGAACAAACTATAATAGTTTGTTTCATTTTAATTTAACTCTTACGTTCCATAAAAAAATCGTGATATAAACTAAAAAGTCATTACGAAAAGCCTAAATGGTCAAGAGCAAAGCTGTGTCCTCGAACTTTGACTCTACCTTAAGTATTTTACATAAACAAGTACGTAAGATAGTAAAATAATAATTAATATTTTATTATTTCTTCATTCCATTCCTATTCGGTGTGAGTATGTTAGGAAACCACGTTATTTACTTCACGTCAGAATATTATTAATGTATATATGACTTAAATGCTTTTGTAGGCATACATATTACCTTTTAGAAGATACGAATAGTTAGGTTAGTACTATTTTAAACCTACTATTTTCCCCTTCTTGCGGGGAAGCCTACCCTAGATCCTTGACCACTGGTCACGATTGTGAACGATGGAATGTAAAAAAGATAAAAGGACAAATTTGACCTTTAATATTGCCGAAACCGAAGCCGATAAAATAATAACAAATAGAGTTACGATAAACTTTGCAAGCTGCAATCGAAAACAAGGAGCCAGATTTTACGATGGCTAACGGTCGTTAACGTTAGACCCGCAATAAAAGCAAAGCCAATAAAATAATGAAGCTGGTACACACTTGAGACACGAACGAAAGGTGAATTTAAAATTTTGCTTACTGAGAATCTCGTAGAGAAATTTCCTTAGGACAATCTGGGTATGAACCTATGCTTTTGGACTTCTTTGGTTCGGCAGACCATCAGTCTGAGGTTGCGGGATCGATTCCCGTTTCATTTGTTTTGTAGCTTGGAATTATTTTTACATACAGTTTTTTGTGTCCAGTGTATCTCACGCTTTATTTTACTATCTAACTAAATGTACCCATAACTATTTAATATGCAAATAATATTTATGTAAATAATATAGGTGGTATCTACGTAATCATTTCTATTTTTTTTTCTAATTTTTCTCGTTCACTTTCGCACAAAACCCGAATTTTCAAAACTAATCTAATATGAAAGTTATATTACCAGTTTATACCTTTATGATTATGAATCTCTGATAATCCATACTTTAGCTATATCTACTTAATATTATAAATTCGAAAGTAACTCTGTCTGTTACCTTTTCATGCCTAAACGGCTGAACGAATTTTGATGAAACTCGGCAGGGAGGTATACGGTATCCCAGGGACGGATATAGGCTACTTTTTATCTCGGTACAGTGCTTGCGAAGCCACGGGCAGAAGTTAGCTGTGCATAGATGTAAAAATGGCTTACATTTACTTTGGATCACACCAAGGTCCAATCTGATAACTGTAATTTAGCACATTTTAATAATAGTATTATTGTAAGAAATGTATTAAAGGTTATACGAAGCTCAAGCTTTATAATGGCATGTCTAGTTTCACAAGTCGGTTAAAAGAGAGGTAATGCTATTATATTAAGTAGATCTAGCAATTTGTGCGATGCAACATACATACATATTTGGATGAAATGCACTTTATTATTGAGCTGAGCATCATTATCGTTGGCAAATAATTCTTACCTGATTTCATAAAATGAGGATGTTGCTTTGCTTTGTACAGTCAGCTGCCAAAATAAGTAAACACTGCCAAGTCTTCAATTTGACTAGAAAGTAAGTGTAAAGAGGATCCGTAACGTTTTAAGTTGAGAATGCAGATTTATAGAGCTAAACATTTTTAACACACAGTGCATAAATTTTTGTTCTACGACAAAAATTGACGAAATTATAATCAAATTACTACCAAAATTCACTGAGTGACCGCCGCGGTCGCTGTGACGTCACTGCCTCGGTCGCCGCCAGTTAGCCGTAGCCGTTTGTTTGGTTATTTGTGGCTTTGAAACAAATTCAGTGTCAGGTCATTTGTGTCTAATTCACCTTTTGAACCGTCGAATCGTGAAGTAAGAGTGCCGTCTGCACTCCGCTCGGTTCGCTCGGCAAAGTCAGTGACGTCACACGCACCCGCGTAATTTGATTTTACCAGCAGTAACGGCGTAATGTTATCCTCGTAAGCAATGGTCCGATTTGGATAATTCAATAAGATATTATCATTATTATGTCATTATTAACGTGTATGCTAGTTATATTGAAATTGCTATAACTTTACTGATCCTCATTGTGATAATTTATATTACCGCATTCTGACAACTACGATGATGACTACTTTGTACGAAAAATGATTTATTTATTTATTCATTAAAAAGGATTGCCAACAGCGTATACATAAAGCATTCTTATATTTAACTTATTTAAGCAGGTTCTAATATATACGCTAATAATAGGCGGACACAATGATTGCAGGACTTTAAAAAACAATGTTCCTAGTGAATTAAAAATGAACACTTAGTAGGTAGTTTATACATATCTGACCAGCTGACTGTACCTACCAGGAGGTATAATATCTTAAACGTTAACTGCTCAACATCGTGCGTGAGGAAAATCAGTGGTATGAATTTAGCTGAGTTACTGAATGCAAAACCCATGGCCAGTCGGTGGATTTTTGTCTTCCTACAGAAGCTTCTACCGGTGGCTCCGCATTCGTTGTCCCGGGATAATTATGTAAGTTAAAGTAGCTGATGTAGTTCCCCGGGTTGCATACAATATTTGCCAGATTTCGGCATTTGGACGTGAAAATAGAACAGGGAATCAAATCAAACCAAAAACTCTTTATTTCCATAAATACAATAAATGTACACTTAGAAGAGGTCTAATTATAAAATTATAGACTGACACTGAAATAAAGTAATTTGTTTGACAAACAGACAGAGGAGCAGAATTACATTCGAATTTATAATATTAGTAAGTAAGTATGGATAAGCGGCGTAGTGTTGTGAGTCAGACTGGAATTTTAAGCGATAAGTGAGCATAGCGTCAAACACAGTCTAGCATAAAGAGGCGTTAGGACGTGATTGACACATTTACCCCCATTACTTACAAGCAACTCCGATGTAAGGGGCGAACCTAGCGAGTTTGCGCAACCGAGGCCTAGATCTCACGGGATCGGGGTAAAAAACGATAAGTAATTGCATAAAATTCAACATTTTTTTTTTCGGTTCTTTAATTAGAAAACACGACTGCGAAAAAAATAATCATGAAAGTGCACTGTTTTGCACCTAATTTGGTCGAGATCTCAGGAACCCTGCGGCCTATAGAAAAGATTTTTGATTCGTAGGTCATTAGTAATTATTTGGTTCTTTAATACAGTCTCTTCATAATGTTGTGTAGTTTTCTTGTGAATAAGCTAAAACATATAATAATTTTTGCGCCTACGCGCCGTTCCAAAAACCTTCCCGCTCCTATGAACGCGAAATCCTATGCCTATCCTTTTCACATAATGGCGCACACTGCGCCCTCTTAAGCACGTCTCAAGTGACGAACTCTTAACAGATTTTCATGGAAATCTGTCCAAAAAATCGTAACTTGAGGCATGCTTAGAACTGAGTTGCGTATTCGAGGGTTAGTTGCTGAGAGAAAAGTAGCCTAATATAGCCCAGTCTTCAAAACCACAGTTACGAAACCGACCTTCGGGGCTGGGAATTAGGTGGATTCTGATTCAGCACACGCCACGCCACGTGGCGAAATGTGGAGGTGCTGGTGAATCTATAAGCACCAATCATGGGGTGACATTGACCGCACGGGCACACCTTCGATTCATGTTTAAATTCATAATGTTCAAATACAAACTGTAGGACATATATTTCGTAATCAGTAATCAATCACCCCTATTTTTCAAGTCAGTAAGAACCAACCAGGAGCTATGACAGGGCACACGCTAAACGCAGAAACTTTATTAGGTTTTAGCACAAAATAACGCATAATAAGTAAATTTAGTTATGTTATAGTTTACAGAACTTGAAAAGCTAATTACTAAAATAACGTGTTTACCTGTTATAAACATGCGTATCAGGTCAGACATAGGTATTTTAGTTTAAGTTCGCTTAACACTTTCATGCATGGTGGTCCTCCGGGCGCGCCGCCGCCGCCGCCGCCTAGGCTGGGCAGTGAATGGGTTAAAACTTGTGATATGAATGTGTTGGTGGTTGGGGAACCTTTAATGACACTACTTATGGACGGTATTTCAACAGAACCCCTATTTCCTGTCACTCTATGTAAAATTTGCGAATATAGGATTTAGGTGAGCCACATACAGCAATCGTTACTTAGAAAACCTCCTGACTTGTAAACTGACCATTTACCAATAAAATTGTTTATTCTGTTAGACGTTTCACAAAAAAACTAAGCAAAAGTCACAACCACAAAATTAGCATCTTCGCCAGTCGGGTTCTATTTTGGATCCATTTTCATAATTCGCACACCGCAAACTGCATTTCAGCACAGACGCGGTGTGCATAGCAATACAAACAAATTGAATCGAAGGTCAGGTTTAGAAATAGTAAGAAAATAACAGTTAAATCTATATTCTGTTTACATACATTATGCAATGCACGCATTTGAAGAATTGTAATTAAAACGGTTGATGGTGGTGTCATCACGCTGCGCGCTGGAGTCAGGTGAGGCAAGACGGTGGGAATATTTCCAATGTGAATTCAGATAAGACTGACGTAAATAAAGACATTTTCTAAGTTAGGTACCTCTATATCTGATGCTTTAGAACAGACATAATTAAGAACTAGTAGGTATTTACAATTGAAACATGATAATGAACGAAAGTCCGCTTTCGTTCATTATCATGTTTCAATGAAATACAATTTTCTTCACGGAAATACAATTTTTTCTCTGAAACTTAGCTTTGTAGCAAGATAGTATACAAATAACCGTGGTTATTGCTGTTGCTGGTTTCTAAAGTTTAGTTTAAGGGACATACCATCTAACTAAGTGTACCTACTTACAGGAATTTCGTTTAACACCTTCATGGCCTAAGACGCAGATGCCAGTTTTCGCACCGTTGCATTGGTCGCACCGCCGACGCTGGGCAGTGAATGCGTTAAGACCTTTTAAGGTCAGGTTAATAACTTTATTTATTTATTTAATTTTTTTATTTATTTATTTATTTATTCATGTACTTATTTATTTATTTATTATTCGGGGATCTTTAGGGGATCTTTCAGCACAATGCACGCATTTTGTGAAAAGAATAGGCATAGGATTTCACGTTCATAGGAGCAGGACAAAGCATACGGTTTTGGAACGGAGTAAGCGCAAAAATCAAGTTATGTTTATTTATAAGAAAACTACGCATTTAGGAAGAAACTGGTCCAAAGAACCAAATAATTACTTCCACCAACGAATCAAACATAATGAATTTCGAAAGACTGCAGGATTCCTTAGATCTCTACCAAATTATGTGCGAATCAGTGCACTTTCATTTTTAATCGTAATTTTTTTCTCAATCCTGTTTTCGCTTCAAAGAGCCAAAGAAAAAATGTTGAATTTTATTAAAACGCATAAATTAACTAACTAACTAACTGGATTCTTAGTTGATATAAAAAGAAGAGCATTCTCCCAGCATCAAGGTAAGATCTTGCGAACGGTTCCATACACTGTAACTAAATAGCTAATTAAAATGTAAGTAAGTGCTCTAGGTACTAGGTGAACAAGTACAGTCAGCTACACTGACTATACTTAAAACTTGAAATCTTGTGGCTAATACCTAAGTTTATTTAATCAACGAACCTGGTAGCCTATTTAAATTTTCCAAAACGCAATTGCGTGGTTTGTTTCGGCTAATTGGTACTCATAACTAATACATCGAACTAGAGTCACAATTTACAAAAAAAACTGAATTGAATTAAGAAAAAAAATTAATTTGGAGAATAAAAATAGGCTTCCTGCTCCGCTAGTCAATAAGCGCACTTTTTTTGGTAGCGTGGTTCGTCCCACTGCTGGACAAAGGCCTCCCTCAAATCTTTCTGCTCGCCGCGGTCACGTGCTGTTTAGTAAACGATTACGTATTAATGATCAATTATGAATATACATAGAAAACACCCAGACCTGGAACAACAGATCGTACAAAGATATGTTCAGCGGCGGGAATCAAACCCACAACCTCCTGCGTTGATTGTTTGCGCCACTAAGATCATCAGTAGTATGAAGTTATGTGTGCAGGCGACTGTACCTGCAAGTTGGGTGATTCAACGGGGTCATAGGTTGCATCCATACGTAATATTCATAAAGTCTAGATTTATATGGTTTACTTATGACCTGTTAGCACCTATTCTATGTATACACGTAGAAAGGTATAGGTTGGAGAACTCGTCTTCTAAAAGGTGAAAGAAATGTAGTTTTTGAAATTTTTATTTTGTTTGTACCTTTAATTTCTGTTGATAACTTATTATTTTTATAAATTACATATTTGGTTAGAATGTCTACTTAGCACGTCTAATTATATGTTGTGTGCACATAGGTTACCTACGTCTCAAGCCAGTTCGTATCGTCTTTGAAGTTTTGTGTTATATTATTGAGAGTTGCTACCGAATAATAAAGAGGAAGACCGACGACATGCTGTACTAAAACAACCATGCCCTTAACAAAATTAAAAAAAACCTTATATCCATAATTCCCCAATCTCCGTTCCATAGTTCAATTCCTTCCTACAAAAGACTTCAACGCGCTACCATTACACACGCGAAGTTTCCTTCGCATGCGATTGTTAGAAAACAATTTAAGGTCGTGCTCTACGAAGCAACGTGACCTTCCTTTCTTTCTAAAAGTAATAAAATGCCTGACCACTTACCATCAGTGTTAATTTTAATGCGTTATGTACTCGACACTGTACAGCCGACGTGGTCCGGCGCGGCGCGGTAAATTATGAAAAACTGTCGCGATGCCCTTTTGTTTTGGATTTGTGACGTCAGCGTGGATACTGTATGAAAAAACCAAAGACAATCATACCCGGTTTAAAAAAAAATCTATATGCCATCGAATGGCCATAGACATTTCAACGCAGGTTCACTCACTTATATTTTCGTTCCAGTAAAAGTGTCGATGCCACCTACTGTAAAGCCGCTCTGTGTATGTATAATGTATGATTGCTGCCTACAATAAGGCAGCATAGAAAACATCCAGACCCTGAACAAATATCTGCAGACTGCATAAACGTTTTTCCCGCGGCGGGAATCGAACCCGCAACCTCCTTTGTCGCAGGCGGATCTACCACCCGCTACGCCCCATAGGGTCATATATGTTCTATGTTAGGCTACGGAACCCTGAAAGTTGATTGTTTTCTTGAAGTTCAGTGGTCAACTGCGATTCATTTCAGACAAAAGTTCAAAATTACATTGACTAATGAGCTTTTGACCCAAGACCTCATCAAAGGTCACTCAGTCATCTGATGTGAAAAATTGCTTACATAAGTTTCAAATGCGCTCAAATTGTCAAACTGACATGTTGCGTCACTGTTGGCGCTAGAGCCGTCAGTATTCAGTAAAACCTTGTCTCTTTAAATAAGAAGTTGAAGTTGATTATTAAGCAGTACGCCCCTTTACCGCTGACGCAGACTTCGACGGAACAAAAGACCACTCTAGACGTTTTTCATAGGATTATGTGTCCGGCACCGCATAGCGCATGCCGCAGCGTACTGCAAAGTGATAAGAAACCAAGGCTTGAGGTAGGTAAGTATAAGCAGAGACGAGACGAGCAGAGAAGATATGTCTTTTAAACAACTGATAGAACGTCGTTATTTACACATCTCGTCTCCGCCCAGCTTCGGCGGAGACCACCGAGCGGATATGCTTTGAGATGTTATTTGTATGCGAAGAAAACAAAGAAGCATCGGATCGGAGATGTGAGCTGTGCCTCGCAAGCTGGCGACGTCTCGCAGCGGAGACGAGGAGAGATGTGAACAGCGTGCAGTGAGCGGCGCAGCTAGTGCATTTATCTCAATAAAAATCCGACGCTCGTCACACGCAGCTCAGTTCCGCTCTAGCCAGCACACATCTCCGCTTTAGCCAGCACACATCTCCGCTCCAGTCTCGTCAGTATGCATTTCCGTATAGCTTCGGTTGAGACACCCTAGTTGAACGTGTCTTCTCGTCTCCGATCTGGTGGAGTCTGGGCCTTTGGGACAATATCTCAAATTAGACATGTTCTAATTTAGAAAAACCCTAACTACCATAGAACTCAATAGAAGGCAGGGAACTTTAGCGGAAGATTGGTAAGGTAAAGTGTCATGTCAACCTGTGCAGGGTCTACGCTATATAATTTCAAACTAAAAGCGTCATCTTTACAGTCTGGTCGAACTATTTTTTGACATTACGAAACGAAAGAAACGACGACTTTTATGGCGCGTAATACAAGCTCTGCTTATTTTACTGATCATGCTCTGTCAATTGTGCAGCGTTAATATTATTATAGGAAGCTATTTCTAAAAGCTTATATTGAGAGCCCTAATTAAAGGGAACCTAGCGGGTTTGGTTGTCAAACTAGGCCTAGATTTCAGTACTAACTGGATCCCCGTGGTAAAAGACGATTTCATTGCATTTATTTTCAACTATAGGAACGCAAAGGAGCACTTAGTTGAGTCAAGAAATTACAAATACTCGAATTACTTACATTAAAAATATTTTTTTGGTTCCTCTAATGTAAAAACACGATTGTGAAAAAAAAATACGATGAAAAAATCATGAAAGTGCACGTTTTACACATCATTTGATCGAGATCTAAGGAACCTTGCGTTCTATTGAAATGACTTATGTTTCGATTGGTAGGTTTTTATCTATTATTTAGTTCCTCTAAGCCAGTTTCTGCTTGTTTTGTAGTTTTCTTGAAAATAAGCAAAAGCTTGATTGACATCGGTCGTCAAAATATTAACCACACTAATATTATAAATGTTTGGATGTTCTTTACCTCTTCACGCCAAAACTACTGAACGAATCGGGCGAAAGTGCATAATGAGTAGTTCCAGGCCTCGAATAAAACATAGGCTTTCATCCCATAAAAAAGTTCCCATGAGATAAAAATAACCTTTAAACGTTTCCATAGAAACAACGCGTGCGGAGCCGCGGGCAGAAACTAGTAAGTTATTAGATAGCAACAATGCATCATCCCAACTCTAGTGTCAGTACGTCAGTGATGTAATCCTCGTCAGAACTAATGTCTCTTGCGATTCAATCTTTGTGCGAGTAATAACGACGTTCATGTGAACAAAAAAACTGCGCTTTGACAGAAATGTGTATAGCGTACTAGCTTCTGTCCGCGGCTTCGCATGCGATGTTTTGGAATTGTGTATCCTCTTCTGTATCTTAACTAACATATGCTTGAGGACTAAATTAATAATGTAAAATTGTAGACCATTTATTTGTACTTAAGAACTCTAACTTAGAATGTTGCAACGCCCTTACAGGGTTCATGTAGATTCTACCTAAAAATGTTAACACCTTATAATGGACATGAATGCAATAAATATATAAATAAATAAATAAATGTAGATGTAGCCTATAAACTATTCCAGATTCAGCAAGTGTGAAAAATTTCAGCTCATTTCAGCGTGCTCAACTGCAGGTGATGTGGGAATAACTACAGGGTGTTCCATTAAACGCGAACACAATCAAACTAAGAAGGGTGTTCAGGGGGTCCTTGTATGTTTTGCTATTTTCAAATCGATGCAGGTTGATATCCGTTCGTTTGATCGTGTATTAGTTGATCACCCTGCATATATAGGTACCTACCATTGAAGTTGCCCAAAGAGCAATAGAGCGACCCATCATGTTACCTAGCATGGGTGGATCTCTCTTTACCCTATGGTAAAGAGAGAGAGGATCTATATCCCATAGAGAGAATTAAAAACGTCGTTATAGGTATTTCGATTGTTAGGTTTCTGTTTGTAAGGATTCTGTTATCCACTTGTCATGAAGTGGGGATCTCTGAAGGATCAAAGCAGTCACCGAATGGCGGCTCGGAGATATGGAGCGGCCTCGGAGCAGACCAGCCACCCGATGATTGGATGACATGTGAAGGAACGGGCAGTACGCCATCACGCAATAAGTCATCAACACAGAAGTGTTGAATATTTCGGTGTATTTACAGGATACCTAGTAACCTCAAACTCAACAACCTGTATTAGTCCACTACAGGACGCAGGCCTCCCCCTGATAAGCGCCTTTTTGGATTTTATCACATGGGGGGTAATGCCCATAATCCCCACGCTGGTCATGCGGGTTGGGGATCGCATTTCGGTGGTAGAATTGTTCTGCACGGGGCGCTGCCGCCCGCCCCCGGTGGATATCCCTTAGTCGCCTCTTACGACACCCGCGGGAAGAGTTGGGGTGGTGCAAATTCTAAGTCAGCACCACACGGCCAACCATACCTAGTAAGGTATCCTGTAAATACACGGAAATATTCGTTGAAGTACGTACGCGTCATGCTCTTTTTAACCAACATCGAAAAAAAGAGAAGATTCTATGTTCGGGTTCGGCTAGATGTTTTATGCATGTCTTTCCGTCGATTTCTCCGTCATTTATGAACCAATTTGAATTTTTTTTGCAGTTGTATGGAGAATGATCTGGAGGTGATCCCATAAAAAATATTTCCATGGGATTAGGCCACTGCCTATGTTTATACCGTAAAACTTAAAAAACCTTTATAACTAAGGCATTTGTCGGTTTTTAGACACAAGTACTTAAACCATCCTTGGATAAAACGGTATAAGATGAGATGAGATAATACTCAGCAGTGAATGTCACCGGTTGGTTAAACACACAGATAGAAAGCAAGCCAAAGCAGGAATAAAAGAACGGTCATATTTCGCGTAGTTGTGTTATCCAAGTCGGTAATGATTCGTGCAAAGCAGATATTGGTAGGGATCGCAATGCAAATCATTATGTCAGTGACACCAGCTTCCGTGTGAGTTGCGCAAACTTACGACGATGTTGTGCGGCGGCTCAAGTTACAGGAGGATGCGGTTACGACAGCAGAAAGCGACAGAAATAAAAAATATCACTTTATTTCCGTGTCCTTTTCTAAGTGTACATTTGTTGTATAAATTGAAATAAGGAGTGTTTGATTTTTTATTTTGATTTTACCCAGACAAGGATTCTAACATGATTAAATAAATAAATAATGCTGGACTATTCCAGTTTCTCTTTGATGTGGATCAATTGAGCTACCTCTATTGTTTGCAACAGTCTGCAGTAAGCTGAACTGTTTCAATTGTAAATACTAATTCGAATTTTTTTCTGTTCTTAATTGTAATTTTCTTTGTTTATAAAATTCGCTAAAATTATTCTGACAAAAGAATACAAATACCTAAAGAGAAAGGTTCCACATATATTCGAATTGGTATCTGTGCTTGGAGATCTAAGCCTCAATTGTGGTGCCACATTTTACAAACACTCAAATTGAAAAATGCTTGTTATGATGCCCATTTCCTGCTGAACTGCATAACATGAAGCATAATATTGTCATGCCTAAACTACGCACGTGCACGTATCGTACCTTCAGGAGAAAACTTGTATAATACAGGTCATCAGGTTGCGCACCACAAGAACCCAACTGTGCCCCCCAACACCCTATTGACTTAGAGTTATTACGCCGGCATTATGAATGCAATTGGGTTAACTACTGTAGGACGGTATACAAATAAACAGCATGTTTCAACCAACTCCACTTCCATTCGGTCATAAACTGGTACAGACAATCATTTTGCAAGCAAAGACTGAGTAACAACTATTCAGATGTAGCTCAAAAGTACCAAGTCTGCTCAGGATGGCTGTCGGCGATAGAATGAAGCCAGCAGCCGTTCGTCGAGAGTTGCCTGGCTCATCGTGCGTCACCTATTGGGAGACCTCTGTGTTGCCAGGCTGATATACAATTTTACCCAGTTATGTATGACGGTTATTATTTACCTAACACTACGAACCTAGTTTGTATTGGAAGAACACAGGTGCTACCAACACAAACTAGTTTCTTAGTTAACCTGCTTACATTATAATTAATTTTTCAAACTGTAAAACTCTTAAATAGTAAAATAGTTAATACCCCTGTTTAGCCACACGGTTAGAGTCTGTGCAAAAAGAGAAGCGTCTTAGGAATTGAGGTCGCGCGTGTGACAATTCAATACTTTTGTTGCGTTGACAACACTGCTCTGTCATTGCCAGCACGACTAACAGCGTTTGATACTTGGAAGACATCGTACTCACCAACTGTAATAACGCAACTGTTAGAACTAGACAATCTTAATGTTAGTTCACCGTAACGTCACGTCGGTTTTCTTTTTGCACAGATTCTATCATAAAAATTGGTTGTCTTTAAAGTCCGTTTTTCTGACGATAGTTGAACGTGACAACGTCTTAAGAAAATACTGATGGAATGGTAGCATTTGATACTCGATCAAAATATGTAAATGTACTATAGTATAGCAGCTGTCCACGCAGACGCATCACTCACTCAAGTAGGAGAGAGACGGATGTCGAGCGCTCTCGCTTGCACTTCAAGCCTTACATGGAACGCCTCATAGCGAGGTAACGCCGCATGACGTCATGTTTTTTCGTGCGTGCAGCCGGCTCTATCGAATTATAAGACGTTGTCACGCCAAAATCGGCTTGGGTGATATCATCGCCGTCTTCACACTCGCCAACCGCTCGTGGCGTGAACTGCACCCGAAGGATTCTGTGGCCAGCCGGGAAAGTAGGTAGTATACTACTCGTGGTTAAGTACCTTAATACGTTTTCCCCGTAACTCTTCGTCTTTAAATATTTGAAGCACGCACTCCGCGTTTGTTTTATTGGTATCGGTGAAAACTGGTCCTTTTACGGCCGCACGGAGAGTCGCTGATTGCTTATCGAGTATTCCGTTGTCAAATCGTATGATTTTGAACTCAATGTCAGGGGGAGGCCTGCGTCCAGCAGTGGACCAATATAGGCTGTTGAGGAGGTTGAGGTGTAGGTATACAAATCACCAAAAAGCGATGTAAGTTACGAATAAAACGTAACTAACGGCATTGAGTGTCGTAACTAACGGACGTTAGCTTGAGTGGGCACAAAAGGCTTAAAAACGAGAACTTTTTATGGGCCGTAGGTTGGTAATGTCACATTTTTTTTGTTAATAAGGAATAAATAGATATTAAATATATATATATATATATCTCTGTTCTGTTCTATAGCTCTGTTCTTCCTCTCAATTTATGAGTAAAATTCAACAAACAACTATCAAAACAAGAGATCGTTAAAACTTAAAGGCTCTACTCTCACTTTTTAAGCATAAATGTTATTAATATACAGGGTGCCACGGAAAGGGTGTACTAAGCCTAAACGGAATGATTCTAGACATCGAGGGGGTTACCGCTTATTCTACTATTTTTAGAATTTCGAGCATTATTTTACTAATTTTGAAAAAAAATATACAGACATTTTTTCTTCATTATTCGTGTTATTCTTATACTTTATTATTTTGAAATTTCAAAGGATTTACATCATTTTTTTTGTAATTCATATTGGTTATGTTGTTACACTTGTTTGGCTGAAAAAATAAACAAAAAAACACCAGTTAAATATTTTGTAACGTTCAATAATGCAAAAATGCGTGTAAAAGAACACAAATAAGAAATAAAACTTTATTTTGTGCATTAAAAAATAATAAAAAAATGTTCAAAATTCAAAAAACGTAATTCATAAGTTGATCTACTCGGGGTACAGAATCAGCTCCTTTCGGCTTAGTACACCCTTTCCGTAGCACCTTCTAGTGATTATAGGGATTAGCAATATTGGTAGTTGTATTCAGCAAATGTTCCTCTATTTTTTGTGCAGTAAATATACCTAGGTACACATTTTTAAGCACAATATAGTAGTTATGTTGTAGGTATACACATACCTAGAAAACTTTATATTTCAAAGAGTAGGTACATTAGTATCACATAAAATTATCGATACCGATTGGCACATCAGTGAGACAGGTCAGTGGAAAGTGAGGGGCATAGGTTACCGCTGGCTGTGACGCCATGCGCATGCGCCACCTAGCTCAGTTTATAGAGCCTTTAATACAAACACGGCACACCGACCGACACGAGTTATTGACAAATACGCAGAGTGCGTAAGTACCGCGTATTGAGGATGCATGATCATAATCCTTTATTTCGTTAGGGTACATCTCGTCCGCGGACGAGTTCTCCACTTCACTTTTGGGTAGGGACAACTCGTGCGAATCTAAAACCAAGAGACCTTAGGTTCGGACGAGTTGTACCCCTACTCAAAAGTGAAGTGTCCAACTGGTCCGCGGACGAGTTTTTTCGCCGACGAGATGTACCCTAACCCGTTTATTTGCTAGAATCTGTGTAGGTATAAGGTATTATGTCCAATTAAAAACTACCTATGTGAGATATTGAATTTTTTGTTTAAACCTCGTCCTAGATTTTATTTTCTCTTTGATACATGCACGACTAGCAAGTTCTCTAATTGTTGACAGGCGAGTGAATGAAGACTGAATGACAGAATGCTATATTTCATAGACACAGTTATTTATGAAAAATAGTGATGCGAATCTGTCAACTCGAAAAATATCAGGACTTGCGAAAGTTTCAATTTTTATCGAGTCGATAAAATAAAATATATACTTAAAATAAAAATATTTTACTTCGAATAACAAGATCCATATTTTGTTGGTAAAACAAATAAAGAAAAAACTTAAAATTACGGTTAGTAACAAATAATCACACACACTAATTACAATAAAATATCATATTTCACCTATACGCACAATATCCATATAGGAGAGGGGAACCTATAGGCAATAGTTCTCAGGATGCTATGTGTGCTGTCCCGGAGTCTACGCATCAGGGAGCCGGTCTTTTTGCGGAGAATAGCTGTAAAAACCTCCCTGATGCGCAGAGTCCGGGAATAAAGTATGCAACAAAGATTATTCTACATGACTTTCGATGAGAAAATATTTTTAATAGTATAAGAATAATAGTTTATCGCAGTAACTCAATCTGTTTTATTTTTTATTACGGAAAAGCGCATGTAATGCTGAGGGCAGACGCAAATAAAACAACAAAAATAATACTGTTTTATTGTATTGAATATTCGGATTCTAAAAAATAGTCATTCAGACGCCTGAGTATCTCTGTAAGTAGTAATACAAAATGTTGAGCAAAAATACCAAAATCGATTAAAATTAAAACTTCTTAATAAACAAAATCGATTGTCACAAAAAATGGAATCGGTAAAGCATAAGGACAATTATGATTATTTGAGTGCCGTCGAACTACCAAACAGAAAATAGGATAGTGGATATAATACCTCTTCTGGCAGGTTCTCATAATCGGCTCTTACGACTTCCACGGGCTGAGTAGGGGTGGTCGATACTTTATGCCGCGACCGCCATGCGCCAGGTTAAATACTTGCCTACTAGAAGACAGGTACGTAGACGGTGAACATGCCCATGGCATGTGCTATGGGCCATTTTACGACAAATTCAAGTCATAGGTATATGTCGTATTGTAAACCGGTAGAGGTCTATAAGGTCTAATCTATGGGCGATATTTTATAGGCTTTCCACAAACTAAGTATCCGTGAAACCACTTCTGTCTAATTGAACCCGGCAATAAGCTGGTAACGTACCATTATTGATCATTATAACCTGCATTATGTAGAAAAGATAATATCATAATTGCGACAAATGGAAGATTAACAATACCCATGGACTAGCTCATCACATCACCATCAAGTGACGTCACTAAATGATACTCTACATCCATACTAATATAGAAGTGGGTGACCTTCTATAGGGCACAACAAGTATTATAATTTGATCTTATCCTGGTAGGTATTATGTTAGCTGTGGCTAAATCAAGGGCAAGGATTTCGCACTCAGACTCAGTTCTAAAATCCTGGATATTTTTTGCAAACAAAGGAAATATTTTGTAGAAAATATTTAACGACGATCTGCGGAGAAAATCATAAGTTCGTGTTTCGAATTTTTGGTTTGGCATTTCGTTCGTCTCTCATCCGATGTCAAACCCGGTTCTAAGACAAATTATATGAGCTAGCTGGAGCCATGTTGGTTGAAAAGATAATGCACAATATTCTCTGTTGACTTTGCATTAGAACCCATAATCCCATTCCTCGTCCCGCTTCACATTCACTAATCTCTTCGAGTCTTTCCAAAGTCTCTCACTCAGCTCGGTGTTATTTGCATACCACGAGCTATAGAACTCTTGACAGTCTCTGAAATGCTTTCCACTACGGCCTTCCACCCTCGGGTCTATCGCTAAGTAGACCGGCATCGTCGCAACCCTGTCCAATGGTCTCCCGAATGTCGACAGCGCACCATGAAGCACCGTCTTCACCAGCTTGTTTTCAAAGTTCCGGAAGAACATCGATTTTCCCAAACCAGGGTCCATGCTGTAGACACTCACTCCACTCCCTCTGATTCTCCTATCCATTTCCACTGTGAACAGTATCTCGGCTAACTTCGCGTTGCAGTAGTATCCGAAGCTAGAATATCTCCCGACTTCGTTCCATGTGTCAAAGTCTGGGTTTCCTAGAAGGAGTCCTAAAGATGACACGTTTACGACTCTGCTTGGAGCTGACAATCTCAGCAACGGGAAGAGAAGATATGTCAAGAGAAACATCCCGTAGTAGTTGACTTGCATCATCGTGTGAAGGTGATCCTGTGTTAGGCTGTCTTCTAAACCGATAGCTCCAATGTTGTTGATCAGGATATCTAATCTCGCTTCTGTTTGGACAGTCACATCAACTAGGTCCCTTATTGACGACAAAGAGTTGAAGTCCACTTGTCTTGTTACGATGTCTCCACGTGCAGTCTTGACGATTCTGTTCTTGGCATCTTCGAGTTTGTCAGGATTGCGGCTGGCGATGATGACCTTGGCTCCTCGATGCGCCAGGCTCTTTGCTACTTCCAATCCGGTTCCTGAGGTAGCTCCGGTCACGAGGGCCACTTTTCCATCGAGTTGAACATCGTTTTCACAATCACTAAATATGTCTTTAGTCATTTTGACCTGGGATAAATAGTGGAATTTAGACCAAAAGATCTTTTAATTTATTATACCAGCCCTTACTGCAGGCTTTTGCCGACTTTTAGAAGGTATGTAAGTGCTTCGTCAGCTTGAAGGGTGATGATTTTAATCCTCTGATATGTTTTTTGGGATAAAAATCAGAGATTTCTTGAAGATGCTCTGTATTGCGTGGTTATTACATAACTGATCAGCATTGATGCAGACTATGTCCATATTGTCTAGGATATCCACATCTACGCAGTATACAGGGTGTCAAATGATTCGTAACTTCCTGAGATAGAACAAAATCAGTTTCTTAACAATCTAACGCATCGGGGTGCAAAGATATAGGTATGTTTTAAATCAAACAAACTTTTTATTTACAATGAATGATTATCTTTACCTTCGCACAATTTTTCTCAGCTTAACTAAACACATCATTGAAAAAATTGAAGTTATTGCTCAAATTGTGGGCATGGTGCCAAAAACGTGAAGAAGGGTACACCGTTTGTCAGGTTGGATAACCTTAGGTTATAGGTCGCACAAGCACCTTCAAGGTTATCCACTCATTATGGGACACCCTGTATACTGCGTAAATGTAAATATCCTAGACAATGTTAAGACCTCGTATGGCGAACCTTCAATTTTTAGCTTTTTAGTATAAGACAGTGTTTTGACTGTATAATAAAAGGCGTTTATAGAGACTGTATTATTTATATTTAAGTACGTGAAAAAAAAAGTTTTTGGTGAGAGCACATTACTGACAGTGTAAAACCACGAACAGTGACGTTTCACAAATGTGTCATGTCATAAAACAATGTTTCCATATGGCTTATTTTATGTTGGAATATTTTCAACATAGTTGGGCCGGGGCCGCTATACAAACATTTTTAATTAAGAGGTAGCGGACATCATTTTCTATAAGATCTTGTAAAGATCTTTTTATTTGACATTTGTATCTGTGCCACGCTGACATGCCCAATTGGACCAGGAATCTTACAGATCCTAGCGATTGGCCAATTGAAAGGAGCAGTATTATCACTGCGCACAATGACCAGATCTCCTTCTTTTAGATCAGGTTGGACATATTTCCATTTAGGTCTGCTTTGCAGTTGAGTCAGATAGTCCCTGGACCAGACAGACCAAAAATCTTGTTTAATTTTAGTTAACATATTATTCCAAAACTTTAGTTTAATAATAGTATGAGTACATGACATGTACACATGAGTATGGTCTACTTCGGGAAAAGCAGACAAAGCATTTCCAACTATAAAATGCCCAGGTGTCAAATATTCAAAATTAGAAACGTCTGAGCTCAATGGCAAAAGAGGCCTTGAGTTTAAAACAGCTTCAATTTCTACAATTAATAATAATGATGATAAACATTTATTTACCAAAAACACATACAATAAAAATACAGTACAGTGCCAGCCGAACTCAAACTAAGCAAGAATGCTTGTATCTTGAGGTCCATGAGTGCGATTAACAGTTTTACAGAATTACAGTATAAAGAGCCTCATAGTTCAAAGCAATATGACCAACAAAAGGCTTTATACAAAAGCCTCCCAAAGCCCTCTGAACTCAGGGGAATAGCTTGGTATGAATTTAAATTTAATATATTTAGGTGCACAAAAAATATGAATGGACTCTACATCTATGTTAGAACTAAACATTTCATACAATTTATTTAATTCATTAGCAGCACCTTTAAAGGTTTTTGCGTTGTCACAATAAATAGCGGCAGGGAGACCACGCCGAGCTATAAAGCGCTTGAGGCATGCTAAAAATGCTTCTGTTGTAAGATCGCTAACCAGTTGGTTCAATACGGACAGCTTTAGTTAAAAAAGCAAACAAAAATTGCTAGGTAACCTTTGGCAATGAAAGGTTTTCTATTTCTGTGATTTTTTTATATTTAAAGGGCCACAAAAGTCAACACCTTCAGTGTCGAAAACTCTATGCGCACTAATTCTTTCTAATGGATCAAGGGGTTCGATTCCCGCCTCGGGACAAATGTTTGTACGATCATGTTGCAGACATTTGTCCAAGGCGTTCTGGATGTTTTCTATGTATAATAAAAAATATCTATCTATGTAATGTATTGCATTAAGTATATCAGTTATCTAGTACCCATAACACAAGCTCTGGCTCTTAGCTTGGGGCTAGATAATGCTGTGTGGATTGTCCAGCATTATTTATTATTAAACGTACCCGGAAACTTTTTAAAGGGTTCTTTTTTTCCTACTGAGGTACGGAACCCTAAAAAAGCAGAGAATATATTTTTTCATATAAGTATTTAATTATACCTGTTGCTATTACGAACGAGGTTGTATTTCATGAATTTAGAGATAGATAATTTTTTTGATAACCGATGTGGCGCAGCGGGCGGAGGTCCGCCTGCGGCGCAGGAGGTTACGGTTTCGATTCCCGCCTTGGGACAAATGTTTGTACGATCTAGAAATATTTGTTCCGGATGTTCTGGTCGTTTCTATGTAAAAAAAATATCAACATTATCTATGTAATTTATTACAATTATGTACACCAGTCATATAGTACCCATAACACAAGCTCTGCTTAGCTTGGGGCTAGATGATGCTGTGTGGATTGTCCAGAATTATTTATTATTTACCTATTTATTTATTAGGGTTTCTAAGAACGGTTTCGAAACCCTTATGGTCTCGCTTTGTCTGTCCTTTTTTCCATCTTTAATATCTCAGCAACTACCGCAGCTATTAACTTGAAATTTAAAATACATAATAATACATTTCGTGCGCCTGTACAGATATAAAGAAACAAAAATGAAAATGAATGAAAATGAAAATTTCCCATACAAAATGTGATGCCGAAATTTTAAAATAGATCTACAAAGGCAAGTGGGTTATCAAATGAAAGGAACATTACACACACACGTACATTTCAAAATAGTTTCTGTAGGTTTTATACTTTTCGAAATATTTTGAATATAGTCGAAAAAATACCCCCCCTATCTCCGAAGTTTGCAGAGAGATCCATTTGAAATGTAAGGAGCGTTTGTAGATGTGAATCTATATTTTACACGAAAAATATAAAGAAGTCTGTAAAAAGTTAAGTTTTTGAAAAATCGTCGGCTTACTGCAAGAAGTCATTATCTGCAAATACAGTTAATTCAGAGTTCGTCTCGATGAGCTCTACGTTTTGGTAAGACTCGATCATTTGTAGCTCTTCAAACTTAAAAGTTATGGCCTGGTAATAAAGTCGATAACTTCATTTTTGGTATATATTGGGTTCATAAAATTCATTAACTTACATTAATAGATTTTAACAAAAGAAAAAAACACGATTGCCATTTATATCACTACATAGTATAAAACAAAGTCGCTTTCTGTCCCCATGTATGCTTAAATCTTTATATCTTTGATACGGATTTTGATGCGGTGAAAAAAGTCGAAAAATTTACCGCTATCCCCTATCACCGAAGCATGCAGAGATACCCATATCTACAAACGCTTCCCTATCGCTATCGAAGCAGTTATCAGGAAAATGAAAATCAACAAAAGCCCTGGGGAAGACCCAATAACAAACGATACTATCAAAGCATTCGGAGAAGCTATACATCCAGCATTAACACACCTATACAACCAAGTACTACTCAGCGAACAAATATCAACTTCGTGGAAAGGTTGTACTATTACTTTACTATATAAAAAAGGAGACCCTAGAAATATAAACAACTGTAGGCCTATTAGTCTATTGTCAACCATTTATAAAATATTTACTGCCCTACTTTCATCTCGGATCAATAGAACTATTGAAGAAAACCAAACTCGCGAACAAGCTGGATTTAGGAAACATTATTCAACCATTGACCATATATTTACACTCACCCAAATACTAGAGAGATACACGGAATATAGCAAAAATATCTATAAAGTTTTTATTTATTACCATAAGGCTTTCTATTCTATTAAACACATACTGTCCAATTCCAGCCGTTAAAAGTAAATTTGCGCAGAAACACTACAACGTTGTAGCTCCATATCTCTACAAAAAACTTAATATGTTACAAAAAATAAAGAAAATGAGTAATAGAGACATCAAAAATGCAATAATAAAGTGGTTAAATGATCTTAACTATGATGAAGTGGAAATGATCATAGGCAGATGTTAAAGTACCTACTATATACATCATACACATGCGTACCTATGTAGTTTATTAACAAATAAAATAAAATAATTTCTATTTCTAAATCTCACACATTTTTCCTTTTCATTCTCATGCACCATTAAACACCCAACATAATTTAATATTAAATATATTTAAGTTTGATATTCATAGCAAATAATTCATCTTTAACACTAAGTTACACAGTACTTGTATAATGTAAATGCATCTTGTAATGTATAGGACATCACAATGTAGCTTTGAAACCACAAGCTCGAAGTCAATAGCTCTACATGTTTTTTATTTAATTTGTTTTCTCTGTGCCTACAATTAAGATTAGTTATTAGTTATGTTACTTTGACATAATTATCTGATAATATTAGTTGGAGAAGCCACTGGCTCCTGAAACACAGTTTTTAAACTAGTTCAGGAGCCAATGGACTCATAATGTCTGTTACATTTACTATTATGTCAATAAATAACATTTTTACTTTACTTACTTTTACATAGAGCTCTGGAAAGCCCTTGCTGAACAGGGGGTAGACACCAAATATATTACTCTATTGAGAAATATACAGGTGTCCCAAGAAGTAGTGATATACTGAAGCTGGGAGTAAGAGGACCTAAAGGGCTATCTGAATCACCCCCAAAAAAAATTAAATTTAAATTTTTTGATTGAAGTCTTATGAATAATAAAATGAAATTTTCAGAGTAGCTACCTGATAGATAGAGCAAGTTTTTAAAAGCCAAATGGTATTTATTTCGTATGTTATTTCATTTTTTTAAGGGCCCTTGAAGTTGTGAACTTGCTGGGTAAATTTTATCTTCCTTGGCATTTTTTTATTTTTTTATTCCATTTGAAGATTTAACGATAGTAAATGTTACCATACTGAATTGGCCTATCTATCAGCTTAGCACACAAAAAAAATCAAGCATCTACTGCAATAATTCACGTCACCATAAATAAAAATCTCATCGTACTCGGCGAAAGGTAAAAATTAAAAAAAAAATCATAACTCCGAAAATACGAAAAATCGCGGAACATACATGGGGGTGATTCAAATAGCCCTTTAGGTCCTCTACCTCCCAGCTTCAGTATATCACTACTTCTTGGGACACCCTGTATACACAGAATGTGTCGCTAGGGTTAAACTGGAGAGGCCTGGAAAAAAATTCAACATAGAAAAAGGTGTTCGTCAAGGCGACACGATTTCACCGAAGTTGTTTATAGCTCTAGTAGAACATGTATTTAAAAAACTCGATTGGTCTCAAAAAGGTTTAAATATTAACGGAGAATATCTGTCCAATTTAAGATTTGCGGATGATATCGTTTTGTTATCTGAGAGTTACACAGAGATACAAGACATGATAACAAGTTTAGATAGAGAGAGCCAGAAATGTGGATTAAAGATGAACTGTGAAAAAACGAAAGCAATGACTAATGTCAAATCTCAACCGCTTCATGTTAACAACCAGATACTTAAATACGTTGAAAACTACATCTACTTGGGACAAAATATTTGTCTCGTAGATAGAACTAAAAAAGAAATAGAAAGACGAGTAACTTTAGCATGGAGAAAATATTGGTCATTAAAAGAAATCTTTAAGGCAACTTCACTATAAACATAAAGAAAAAGCTCGCTGACTCTAGCATTCTCCCAATTTTGCTCTACGGATGTCAAACATGGGCCTTCACAGCAGAAAACAAAATAAAACTGAGATCCTTCCAAAGAGCGATAGAGCGAAGTATGATGGGTCTTAAACTTCGGGATCGCGTCAGAAGCTCAAAAATAAGATCCAAGACTAAGCTTACAGATGCAGGTGCAATGGCAGCTAGACTCAAATGGAAGTGGGCGGGCCACATCGCGAGAACCAGCGACAACAGATGGAGCGAAAGAGTTCTGCATCGGTGGCCACGAGATGGAAAGAGAGACCCGGGCCGACCGGTGCGCCCCGTTGGAAGGACGATATAATATTGGTAGCAGGAAAAGGGTGGATTAGAGCGGCTCAAAATAGAGCAAACTGGCAAAAGATAGAGGAGGCCTTTATCCAGAAATGGATAAACCCTGCAAAAATTTAATGATTATCACTATATATTTAGCATCTATTCATTATTAGTACCTAATTAAATATAATAATTTGTAAATTAATCATAAGAATGAATACATTGGTTTAAAAGTACAAAATTATTTATAAATTGTAATTGTAAATTGTATTTTAGGGAATAAAGGCTATTTTTGTTTTATTATATGTGTTTCGAAACGGACAGCATGGTTTGAAGAATTGCAATTTGAAATATGGATGTATTTATGTGCTTTTATCGTCTTTTTGTAGTCATGCTGTGTGTTTTTCCGTCAAAGTCAAAGCAGCAAGTCCCTGTCATTGTGACAACTGTCAATGTCAACTCATAGCGTTTGAAATTTTCAGCGGTGTATGCAGAAAATTTTGTGTTTTTATGGTTTTTTGGTGAAAAAACGATGTTTACGGTGAAGTACAAGCATTTACTTTGTGCAAAATTCGTGCCCATCTCTCCGAGTTATAATCCCGACCACTGACTATGAGGTAAGCGTGGAAAACTCATAATAACGAGCCTGGCACAAAGTTCCCATCGGATGGTAATACTTTGTATAGTTATGTCGCCGGTACCATCAGGCCGGCGGTACACACACGAGTGTGATCCTTTAGTACAGCTTGTCTTATCAAGTTATTGCGATAATAACCCAGGTTGAAGTACATAACCTATAGACGGAAGGTGCGGTGCCACCTTTTAACACCCTAGATCATGTTAAATCATTTTGCAATCTCTAATTGAGTGTTACAAACATACTTTTGATGAAAAGATGATGAATTAGTAAACTACTATTATAAACAGAGTTATGTGCATGTAATAGGTATGAACTAATTGTTTGAAATAAAAACATCATTGACACCAAAGTTTGGCAGGGCAGGGCAAATGCCTACATAAATAACAGATCGAAATCTTCGTAGGCTACCTGGTAGTACCTACCTACCTGGTTTGGTAAATAAAAAGTTGACACATTAATGCAAAAAGCTGTCATACTAAACACTTGTAGGATTGTCAGAAAAATCCTGCAAAATGAACTACCTAGCACCTGAAGTGCACTTGCCTTAGGCCCATGTGCTTTGTTTTTTACCGGTTTTTTCACAGAGAAGATTTAAACCTTAGCACAATAATAATAATCATAATAATAAGTTCCCAGGTTCGGTTTGTACTGTTCGGGGCAGAATCACCACTTTATTTTGAACAATCAGAATTTAGCTAGGTACTTATTTCATTGTTACTGGCAGACAGAGTACAGAGAGTATATCAGAACAAGAGCTGATTTTTGACTAACTAATCTATATTGTATTGGAAGTTAAATATAATAATAAGAAAATGCCCTAAGTAGGTATATAATTATAGCTTTCTTTTGCTTAAATTATTTAAAGAACAGTACCTACCTTAACCTAACCTTATAACTAATAAGTTAAAAGGTTCTGCAAATTGACCTTTCACATTACAGCTTGTAAATAAAATTACCTGCAGGTATGTTTAACACTTACTCGGAGTAAGGTGCCAAACATAAAAATACTTTGTAGTCTCTCATTATGTTACTTTCATTGTATTGAAACTGAATATGCTCTAGATCATTGTCATGGTGATCTCCGACATTTTGAAGTACCTATCTAAAACATGATTTACTTCCAAGATCTGATGACACCAGTTGGAATGAACATCACATGTCATATTGAACCTAGTTTCACATTCCCAGAATCATAGGTTATTTCCACAGTTGTTACCTATGGCTTTTATAGAACAACTTTATTTAATAGTAAGTACCTAAAATTATTTCTTTTATTGACCCCGCATTATTCTGAAAATCATTTAGACCCAAAGTCTGAAATAATCAAAATTAAATTCTCTGCAACAAACTAAAAATGATCAAGACAAACAGATTACTATTATTAGCCTAGGATGTCCAACAGCAGGGCAATGGCATTCCTTTAAATTAAAGACAATTTCCTACTGCTATTTTGTTTGAGTTAGTGCAACTCACTTCAGGTGAAGGTTAGTGCACACCAACACACCATCAGAATCTGGTATATTAAATTTTTATTACAATATTCAAGAGTGTGTAAGTCACAAGAGCTCAGTTTTTTCTTAGCTTTGTTAATTAAGTAGCAGAGGATCATTACATAATTATGTGGTTTACAATAAATACTTTGAAACCTCATAGATAACCAAACCTTCACAGTTGGTTTCACTCGGATGTGATCCACATTTTGACGAGATGCATCGGATGCACTCATTTGAACGAGAGGTTCCAGTCAGGTGGGCAGTGACCCTATCAAATATCTGACACTCAAGCCAATATGTGGGACTATACCATTTCATACCGGTAAACGAAACTTATTATTTTATGTATAAAATAAGGGAAACTTTATCCTGTCGTCAGAAACAATGTAACTGGAACTAATAATGGTGATGTTCATGAGAGAGTTATGTTATAGTTTGGCCAACTAACAGTCAAATAATCAACATAATACCGGTATGGTACTTATTGCCCCTGGCCTCGGAGGCTATATCCTAAATTAGGGGCCATCGCATGCTTACTTGGGCTAGGCGATGATGTTACTGGAGCTGTCTTGACGACGATTCAGGACACTACTACGGCAGCATGCCTCTCGGGGAGGTATAACGGCATGGCCGTCTGCCAGCCAAATAATCTGAACAGAGTATCGGAACGGTACTTATTGCCCCCGGCTGCGGAAGCTGTATCCGGAACATGGGGCGTGGCATTATAGACATGAAATGAAGGCTATTACAGTAAAATAGTACAATACTTCTCATTATTATATTTCTTCTCATATTAACCAAGTGTGCCTTGTGCTCCTATGGCGAATAAATTTATGAGTATGAGTGTTACCCCATCCATGGCCTAGACTCTGCGGTGTGACCCGCAGAGGTGGCGACTCTGGTGCCCCGTTGCTAAACCTGATAGGTTAAACTAGCAGATGGACACTAACAATATTAACTCCAGTGCGGAGGAGATACGGATGCGATTTTTCGTTTAGCCTTCAAAGGCGCGAATGGCTCTTAATACCTTTGGCCTCGGAGGCAAACTAGCAGAGGGGAAATGACAATGTTAACTCCAGTACTGAGGAGGTACGGATGGCATTTTTCGCTACGCCTTCAATGGCTCGAATGGCTCGATCATCATCAGCCTATATTAGTCCACAGCTGGCTATAGGCCCTGTTGGCACTTGGTCTTAAAAGCGATACCTCGCTATAACAAGGTCAGGTCGACTTTTATAACACCTTCAGTCGAAGTGTGATCAGTTTTGTCTGAATATACACGTCGCCCTCGGAGACTGTATCCGGATGATGGGGCATACATACTAGGCGATGGACGCCCCAACAAAGTGCCTGACATTTTGCCAATATATTCGAGCCTGAGAAGATAGCACACAATCTATGATAAATATGATAATGCTTCTGGCTTATACATTTTAAATCTTGTATTGAGGTTCTGTCTGAGCTCCTTTAATGTTCTCTCCCCAGTGAAGTCCCTCCTCAGATGGAGACACTGGAACTTTTGGTAAAAAAGTGGGGGGGGGGGAGAAACGGTACGGTGAAGTAGACGAGTGGTAAGACTAGGCACGTCACCCACTGTCCTGTATCAGATTGTCCATCATTATCACCAACCAAGGTACCATTACCCTTTACCGTCGGATATGACAGGGTTCTCCGCAATTAAATATATATCGTCTAGCGGGAACACCATGGAGTTATGGTGTCAGTGGATTCATAACCAAGTATTTTTCATGAAAACAATAACATACCCAAGCAGACACCTGTTTTGGTGTTTTCTGCAACTGGACCTGATTCAAGTACTTATGTTGTTCAGTTCAGAGAACTAACAAGCTATATGTAGATATCATTAACTACCATCTTTATATTACATACAAATACCTATAATTACACAGCAAGGGTTATAGCGAAATAACCCCTTGTAAATAAGTTATCCATACCATAACATATTTTATTTTATATTTGTAATGTTAAAAGTCCTATTTGAACTAAATTCAATTATGGACAGTTAATTAAGGATATACATAAGAAGTAGGTACCTATGTTCATGTGAATCCCAGATCTCATAATAGCAAGATCAATTAAATTTATTAATTCTAAAAATGTTACCAAGCATGTGATCAACAAATAAATCCTGAATTAAATAAAATTAAAACTATCACATTCAAACTGAAAATATTCTACTAAGCAGAACTCCACTCATTGAAATATTAGACCTTGCATTTTAGAGCAGTAATTTCTGATCAGCAAGATTTTATGAATACCATAATCCTATTTAATAAATTGATGAATCTAAATGGTTAATAGTAAAGTTTCAAATAGAAACCAGAACTTTACTCATTTAAATAATGAAATACCTATATTACCTATACATACAATATTTTCATACTTAGATCACTGCCTTTTACCCAGTTTATGACAGTTTTAAACATTGTCCGGCCCCACGAAGCGATCTGCTGTACAGCGACAGAACTGCGGCGTCACCGGCTGCCACTATCCAGACCTAAGCCCCAACGAAGTGACCTGCATGACGGCGCACAATACAACTGCAGAACGGCGTCGCCGGCTGCCACTATCCAGATCCATGTGTACCTATATGTGCTTCAGGGGCACTTTGTGTGATGCTAAGTATCGTTGATTTCTGATCAATTAGATTTGATAAACACTCAATATTTTGTTTTACACAACTTTAAAGTCTTAGAAGTTATGTCCTAAGATCTTTGACTTGTTTGACTGTTATTTATGTATTACATGTAAGTACCTACTTAGTTACATGTCATACATTTTATTTTCACATAGCGTTTGTCCGTCTTTCACCAGCAGATAACAAACAGGTCTTCAAACCATGCTGTCCGTTTCGAAACACATATAATATTACCGTTTTGCACAAAAACAAAACGGATATTATGTGAGTGGAGAAACGGACAGCATCAGCAAGGTACTTGCTGGTGTTGATGACACTATGAGTTGACATTGACAGTTGTCACAATGACAGGGACTTGCTGCTTTGACTTTGACGGAAAAACACACAGCATGACTACAAAAAGACGATAAAAGCACATAAATACATCCATATTTCAAATTGCAATTCTTCAAACCATGCTGTCCGTTTCTCCACTCACATAATATCCGTTTTGTTTTTGTGCAAAACGGTAATATTTTATTTTTATTATCTACAAACGCTTCATACATTTCAAATGGATCGCTCTACAAACTTCGGAGATAAGGGGGGAATGGGTATTTTTTCGACTTTTTTCAAAATATTTCGAGAGGAAAAAACTTACAGAAATTTCAAAAACTATTTTGAAATGTACAAACTAATACCTTTCATTTGATACCCCACTCGACTTTGTAGGTCTCTTTTAAAATTTCGACATCTCAATTTGTATGGAAAATGTTCATTCTCATTTTTCATTTTTTTTTTCTTAAGACCTGTACAGGCGCACGAAATGTATTATAATTTTAAATTTCAAGTTGATAGCTGCGGTAGTTGCTGAGTTATTAAGGAGGGACAAAGCGAGACCATAAGGATTTCGAAACCCTGAAACGCGTCCTTTCTGCATTTCTTTTAATTTTTACAAAAGGATTAAGTAACATAATAGGTTTTTAATCTGCAGCCCGGGGCGATGCGTAGTGCTAAAAGCTCCAATAACATAATGATGCATAATATGCTTGGAGGGATGTACCCATAATAGAAACCGCTTAACTCTTTGAGTGTCCACGATGGAAATGCCGATGGAGGCGGTAAGGTGACAGCTCTAGGTAACTGCAGCGCGCGCCCCTTCTCGGGCCAGCAAGAATGTCAGCAAGTAAATTAGCAGCCGCTCATCTGCAGTTATACAACAGTTGCCTAATGGTTTAGTAACGCCATAGAGAACAATACGTGGACACAATCGCTGGGAATGTGGGAATCAACGTGTAAAGGAAATCTAGTTCACGTCTGCCCAGTGTTTTCGTCATTTGAATCACGCATGATGAAGTTAATCTCCTAATCAGGGCCGGATTTAGAGGTCTGGATGCCTCGGGCCAACAAAGGAGTGGCCCCAAATTATTTAAGTACTAGAAAAAACGAAGAAAAAAAACAGTCGATCTTTTTACCAATTTATTGTGAAACCAAGTAGATTATTTTAGCAATTAACAAATATATAAAAATATAAGAAATCTAATAATATTGCAAATTTTTTTGACTTCGACGGGACTTGAACCCTCAACCTTCCCTCAGTACGGGAATGTGCTAACCAACTACACCATGAGGTCAAGTGACGTAACAGTCGAAAATCTTTGCGACTTTCTGCGGACTCAAGCGCCGTTAGCTCCACCTACAGGAGAAACATTGAAGTTTATCCAATCCTGTTCAAAGACTAAAGTCAAAGACAAGACAAAGATGCGGGTTCAAGTCCCGTCGAAGTCGAAAAATTTTCGCGATATTATTTGTTTTCTTAGAAATTAGCCAGAGTGCGAGGCTTACGCACTATAATAACAAAAACCATTTAAAAATATAGTCGAAAACAAGAATTATTTGAAATTCAATTTTGAGCGTTGACGGAACCTTCCGAGCTTTTTATTTATTTTATTTTACTGATTGTGTGATTGGAGTGAACAAATATAGAAGAATTATTTCAGTTAATATTTAAGAACAATAGAATCATGTTTGTATATAGTACTGCAGGTAAACAGTGAAAAAAAATCAAAGTAGCAAAGAAATAGCTGTTTACTAGTATTTATCTACTAGTCGGAATTCGCTTTTTAAGGTTCCGTACCTTAAAAGCAAAAAAAAGGAACCCTGTCTGTCTGTCTGTCAACCCTCTTTTGTCAGGAACTCGTGGAGCTATCGAGTTGAAATTAACATTAAATATTCAAACCCGTAAACTCTTAAAGCCGTGATATTATTAATAAAACTTCTAAGTCAACGCACTCTAAAGTTACAGCTGTTTATGTCCAAATATTTTGAAATTTTCAAGGGAATCACATGCATACAAAACCTATAGGGTACTTCCCGTAGACATAGAATCATGAAATTTGGTGAGCAGCAAGGCAGCTTATAGCACAAGTAAAGGGAAAAATCCGAAAACCATGAATCTGTAATTTATTCACTACAAAATTACTTTTAAAACTCGCCATGGACCAAAACCTATAGGGTACTTCCCGTTGACGTAATATCATAAAATTTGGCAAGAAGCAAAAACACAGATAAAGGGATAAATCCAAAAACTTTTGATTCTTGCTATAGACCAAAACAGGGTACCAACTACTTCCCGTTGACCTAGAATCATGATAATTTGGCAAGACACAAGGTCTTACGGAACCCTTAGTGCGCGAGTCCGACTCGCACTTGACATTTTATTATTATATTTTCCGAAGTCTATTGTGGGGGCCCCTCTTTTGTAGAGGCCCCGGGGCTGTAGCCCCCATCCATTGACGTGTGACGGAGCCGGGCGCTGACTCTGCCTCCCAGTTTTAACTTTTGCGGTGGTCAGCCCATTGTACACTATGTTCTGTTCATAATGAAGGTTTTTGTATTTTGTATGACTGTGTGTGTAGTATGACGTAGCGTTTTATTTTTATTGTTAGTCTAATAGTGAGAGTGTAAAGGTTTAGTCTAAGTGGTTCTGTCATGCATGTTATAGATCTACGGTCAGTAAAATAAATACAATTTAATCAATTGTGTAGATACTTTTTTGTTACTTTTGTCATTGTTTGACATAACATAAATAAGTGCTCCTATGCGTTCCTGCAGTTGAAAATATATGAAATGAAATTATCAATGAATATGTCAGTCATAGTCATAAACGTTGGTCAGGCCTCGCCTGCTTTCGGCATCTAAATATGGTCGCAGAGGTGGTTGAACTGTTTATTGGGTGGGTCAATTAGTATAAAGCAAAACGTTCAAGAGCAAGGCTAAACTCAACGTAGGTACCTTTTATTATGTAGTTCTAGGTATTATTATCTCGTTAATGTGTGCAGGGATTCAATAAATGGTAGGTACTTTCAATAACTAGATGGTTTTGGGTAAACAACTTTAATTGGGCAAGTGATCTTTTGCAACGAAACTCGTTATGGCAAAAAAACATGAAGCGAAATGCTTATTTTATTGAGATGCCTATGAAACTTTGATAGAAATTTAACAATTTAGAAAACATTTTAGATTATCCGTATTCAGATTATTTCCCAATCTTCCTTCGTCGTAATTTTCACAGCTTTCTTTGCCTCGATCCACAGTTTTTTCGTGAGCTCTTTATCCTTCACCAACCAGTGGTCAAACCACAAAAAACAGAACTTGAAAAGCTTTCCACTCACTCCCGCCAACTCTTTCGCCGCCGCTAAATACGCAATCTGCTTACCCGCGTCCTCTTTTCGCTGACCAACGATGTTAATAACGAACTGAGTGACATTCTTTAGTACACCGTCTACATTGTTGAACAGATCTGTATCTTGAACAACGAAGGGATCGTAGCCGTTAGCTGTAACATCGCTGGCTCCCAACCTTCGGCTCAGCTCTGCAGTGAACAAAGTCATGGCCAGTTTTGAGTTCGCCAACGTTGTGATGTGAGGTTCTCCGATGTCGTTCCAATGTTTGAAATCGATCTTTCCGATGTACATCGAGGCAGCCGAACCGTTGATGATGCGGCTCGGAGCTGAAGACTTTAGCAGAGGCAGCAATAAAAACGTTAGGAGAAAACTGCCAAAGAAATTAACTTGCATCGTCAGATCCAAGCCGTCTGCGGTCAGTTTGTTCGGCAGATCCACCGCGCCAGCATTGTTGATCAGAATATCTAGTCTGGTTTCATCGAACTCTTGCGTGAATTGTCTTACAGATTTCAAAGACCCAAGATCGAGGATTTTGTAAGCGATGTTTGAATTTCCTGATTCGTTTTCGATGTCATCCCGAGCGTGTTTTAGTTTTGTTTCGTTCCGACTGGCGATTATCACTTTAGCACCACGCTTGGCTAGTTCCTTAGCGGCCTCCAGGCCCATTCCTGAGCTGCCGCCGGTGACGACGGCCACCTTGTCGCGCAGCTTTGTGTGTGTCTCGCACATGGTTCCCGATTCGAGTCCATCCGTATACTGGTAATCGATTCCTTGTTGTGATCGCAGTAAGTCGAAAATAAAAATAGTACTTAACAAAAAATTCCATTCGTTCTTCCGCGTCTTGATTATAACAATCGCCTGATTTGAATCACAAGTTGCTTTTTATGATACGTACCTAATTGACGTGCACCACTAGAGCCCTGTAAATGATTAGCAAGTCAAATAAGATCTTTACAAGTTTTGCTTCTCAAATGCGTTGACACAATAGATCTGCATATCCGATGCAATGCCGTCATTCCGTCGTAAAATTCGAAGCAATTAAACCCAGTAAAACAGTGGACTTGTTTCTTGAAGCAATTTGATTGGTTCTGTTTTAATTATTGTATATTATTTGGCAAATGTCAAGGTTTCACATGGTCACATGACGTAGATAGAAGTAGAAGGAAACAGATATTACCTACCTAGATCTGAGTTTTCAGAATGCTCGGTTAGTTAAACTCAATGTTTCCTTATCCGCTTGGGGAAATTTATATTTGGTGTTTTCACGAATTTTTAACTTGTGAATTTTTTGTAATAGGAAATTTTTGTAAGGATTAATTTAAAATCTAAAGTTACGTTTCGGAATCGGTAATGGCTACCATTTCAATAGCCTCCCAGCCTCCCAATCTTCTTCAGGAGTTATCTTCACAGATTTCTTCGTTTCTTCCCACAATCTCCTCCTCAGCTCAGCGTCGCCGGCTTGCCAGTGGCTCGGCCACCTCCCACAGAACTTGTAGTGGACACCACTCACTCTATTCAACTGTGGGGCAGCCGCATAGTATGCTATTTGCTGCCCAACCTCCTCTCGTGGCCTTCCGACTAAATCCATCCACTTGAGAGACAGTTCTTTTTGATCTTTGTTAAGGTAACCTAAACTATCAGTGTCTTTTACAAGGAACGGATCAAAACTGTTCGCGACTACACCAGTGCCTTTCAATCTCCTGGCCCACTCGACGGTGGCCAACGCCGTAGCTAGTTTAGCATTTCCTGATGCGACGAAAATATCATATCTGTCAACGTCGTTCCAGTGATCAAAGTCTATCTTCCCGATGTACATGGACATCGCCGAGCTGTTGATGATCCGACTCGGCGCAGACGCTTTAAGCATCGGCAGCAGTAAGTACGTCAGGAGGAACGCGCCGAAGTAGTTCAACTGCATCATTAGGGTTAGACCGTCCTCCGTCAGCGCGTCGGGCAATCCCAAACCGCCGGCGTTATTGATCAACATGTCTAACCTGCCTTCTTTTTGCACTTCACTAGCGAAGGTCCTCACTGATCTCAGAGATTCGAGGTTGAGGACTTTGAAGTTGACGTTTCGGTTCCCGGTTTCTGATCGCAGGTTGTCTCTGGCTATGCGCAGTTTGGTTGCGTTCCTGCTTGCGATGATCACTCTCGCCCCGCGGTACGCCAGGTCCTTAGCGGCTTCAAACCCCATGCCGGACCCTCCTCCGGTGATTACAGCTACTTTTCCGTTCAGCCTCACGTTAGTCTTACACATTTTCAACCAGACCTCTCGGTCTCGAATCGATTTGGATACTAGATACAATTTTTGTGAAATAATTGTTGTGGACATCCGATTTAAACGAGAGTAAAAAAGGTTGTGATTCTACCAAGACTTTGTCTTTCGAGTGAGTTCGATTCTAGCTTGATTCACATTTTTAATAGGTGCATGCAGAAGAGATTCCGCGATCGAATAATCGAAATCGAGAGACATGGAATTGGTAGAGGTTTGTCCTTGTCAAGGTTTTGCAAAAACCTGTTTTTGAAACAGGTTTTTGTTCGTTGCCTCATGTATCGCCTTGCAAGGATGCTTCCTTTGAAAAAATATACATAAATAAATAAACATATGAGACAAGTTAAACATTCATCATCATCATCATCAGCCTATATTAGTCCACTGCTGGACATAGGCCTCCCCTAATGAGCGCCATAGCGCCCTGTCTTCAGCTTGCCGCATCCAGCATCTGCCTGCAGTCTTTCGCAGATCGTCATCCCACCTGGGCGGAGGGCGTCCTACACTACGTTTGCCGAGTCGTGGTCTCCACTCAAGAACTCGTTTACCCCAGCGGTTGTCGGTTCTTCGCGAGATATGGCCGGCCCACTGCCACTTCAGCTTGCTTATTCTTTGATAACTTTGGTTCTCTGTCGGATGTATTCGTTACGAATCCTATCCTTCAAAGAGACTCCGAGCATAGCTCTTTCCATAGCTCGCTAAGCGACTTTGAACTGGTGGACCAGCCTTACCGTGAGTGTCCATGTCTCAGCTCCGTAGGTCATGACGGGTCGGACGCACTGATTGAAAACTTTAGTTTTTAAGCATTGCGGTATGGATGACGAGAAGACTCGACGTAGTTTACCAAACGCTACCTACCCTAGCTGGATCTTTCTCTTGGCTTCCTTCTCAAAATTATTTTTACCTAACTGCAGAATTTCGCCAAGGTAAGACCATACTCGGAAACAATTTCGAGAAGGTGGCCATGTACGACGACCGGTCCCGGATCAATGAGGCCATTGATCATGACTTTGGTTTTATCCAAATTCATGCGTCGCGAGGCTGAGGCTAGGCCGTCCAGCATCTGGTTCAGCTCCTCTAGCGACTCCGCCATTAAAACTTTGTCATCAGTGAATCACAGGTGTGAGATGTAGTCGCCGTTTTGTTTAATGCCCTTACCTTTCCAGTCCAGCGTCTTAACCATATCTTCCAACGCACTCGTGAACAGTTTCGGGGATATAACACCCCCCTGTCTCACTCCTCTGCGCAGTTGGATGGGTTTAGACTGCTGGCTCTGTACTTGGACACTCATGGTGCCGGCCTCGTAGAGACATCTCAGCACCTCGATATAACGATAGTCTACTTGGCATCGCTGTAAGGATTCCAGAGCAGCCCAGGTTTCGACGGAGTCATAGGCCTTCTCATAATCCACAAAAGCCCGACACAGGGGCTGATTATACTCTTCGGACTTCTGTATAATCTACCTCACTGTGTGTATGTGGCCTATGGTGCCATATCCTCCGCGAAACCAGGCCTGTTCTGATGGCTGGAACTCGTCGAGTCTCCTGGCAAGACGATTTGTAACCACTCGTGAGAACAGCTTATAGACGTGGCTCAGGAGTGTGATGGGTATGTAGTTTTTAAGGAGGGTTTTATCTCCCTTCTTAAAAAAGAGCACCACCAAACTCCCGCTCCACGCCTTTGGAGTTTTCCCACTGTGAAGGACGGCGTTGAAGGTTCTGTAGCTCATGTTTAATAAGGGCTCCTCCGGCTTTCAAAAGCTTTGAAGTTATTCCGTTCTCACCGGGGTTTTTCTATTTTTAGGCTGCCTTCGGGCTAACACGATCTCGTCTTGACTGATTTCTGGCAGTTCGTCGGAATAGTGGCGTGTGAGGGTGGCTCTAGAATCATGGTCGTCTCGTTGGGAATGGGGGGCATGTGCAGCGTATAAACGGCCATAGAAATCCTCTACCTCGGCGGAGATCTCCGGCTTCGACAACACGGTCCTCCCGTCGTGCGTTTTGAGTTTCGTCAGGTGGCTCCTGCCAAGCTGCTGAGTGAATACTTTGGACCCTCGGTTTCGCTCTGTTGCCTTTTCGATGAGGCGTGTGGCGGGCTCCGAAGGTCGCGCCGTACCATCTTAGGAATTCGCTTGTTCAGGTCTAACCTCTCTGACGAAGTCGCTTGGGTGGTATCCCGTCTTTTTGTCATCAGCCCGCGAGTCTCATCCGAGAGTTTGGAATTTTTGCCAGTACGCTGCTTCTGGCAGAACTTGATGCCCTCGTCCCTCAACGTTTCGACCAGATTGTGTAGGGTCTCGTCAGCGTCATCAATGGGATCCAAGGCAACAAATCTGTCCCCGAGAAGCAGCTGGAACTTCTCGGTGCCCACCATGATTTGGATTGGGTTAGGTCGGAGCGTGGACTTCATCAGACGATTTCTTTCATGCTTCAAATTGATATTTAGAGGGGCTCGGAGGAGTCGGTGATTAGATCCCTTATTGAACCTGTTGATCACTGGGACATCTCTGAATATGTGCTTGCTATACGTCATGATGAAGTCGATCTCATTTTAGTCACAGTGTCGGGGCTTTGCCTTGTCCACTTCCTTTAAGGTTGTTTCTTAAAGAAGGAGTTCATTAAGAACAGCCCCTCTCACACAAGGAAGTTGACAAGCATTTGCCCCCTGTGATTCCTCACTTCATAACCATGCGGGCCTATTCGGGATTCATTACCAGTCTGGGTTCCCACCTTGCCGTTAAAGGGGGACTTTAATAACAATAAATAACAACGTTGATGTGAGCCTTAGTGGTGTTGTGTAAGGCTTTGAATATGTCTTCATACATATTGGAGGATAAGGACTTCACCATACGAGTGTGTCGAAGTCAGTGCGTAGACCTGAATTACCTTCATGCTAGGATAGCTGAAGGATCAGGTACGCAATCCTGTTCGACACACTGGAGATTTCTTGAACGTTGTCAGCGAGGGCCTTATTTACGAGAAACCCTACGCCACCCTGGGATGTTATATCACCCTCGAGAAAGTAGAGAAGATGGCCCGAGTCTAGAGTTACGATTTCCTCCCCTCTATACGGACTTCACATAACCAAAAAAAAGCCTTTTAATGTTCTCTAACTCCACTTCCAACTGCGCTAGATGATGGTCAAGCCTCAGAGTTCGTCCGTTAAACCTAGCCAGGGTCAGTTTTTTGAGTAATGAATGGTAGCCTAATGTACCATTCATTACTCATATGCAATGAAATCCTCGGCCAAATCTGCCGCCACACCCGCCCTCACGGATGTCCTCGAAAGATGGGAAGGCGCAAGTGTGTCGACGCATGTAGCGTCCCACACAATGGGCCGCATGTAGCGTCCCACACAATGGGCGTCCCAACTACCATGGGACTAGTGAAATGAAATGAAATGAAAATGAAATGAAAACATTTATTGAAAAAGAAATACACAATAACAGTGGTTAACTCAATGTTAAGCTAAAGCTAGGTGTTATCAGTTTCTCGTCAAGTAAAATTAGGTATCAATTAAATAACATAAATTAGTTTGAATTAGGCATGTAGAGATCAGGAAAAGGTTCGTCGTTGAGGAATTACGAATTGTTTATAGTGGTATATAGTGTATTGGTGTCAATTCAGGATCAGCCCAAAACTAAACTATACTATACTAAAATTTTACCATTTTAGTTTAGAACCTTCAAAACTCTATTCAGTTGCACACGGTTTTAGTACAGTTCTAAAATTATTAGGCTCCTAAATTCGATAACGACGTTTTAAATTGAATTGAAGGTGTTGCCAGACAGAGATTTTGGAATCATGGACGTACGAAATTACTTCATTTTCGAATGAATGGAATGATCGACTTTTATTATCTGTGTGCATGCACGTTTAGCGCCCAAAGTTTAGGTTGCGTTGCGAGAAAATTGGTTTTTCAATTTGCGATTTGCATTTCCCGTGATACAACGTATACAAAATAATACTTATCTTGGAAAATGGAAATGGACCAATCGAAACGAAAACGCATCAATAAAAGGCAGCACGAGTTGCTCATGGCGCGACTCCACGCTCATAAAGGGGTGATAAGGGGTAAGCCTATAATGATTTGCCTACGTTTTTTTTACTCTACATAATTGTAGTTATTTACCTTCCTTGTAAAATTAGTTTAGATACCTACATCTAAAACCCGTACCTACCTACGTAGTTACAGGGTTTTGGATCTGACTGTAAACTAACAATGCTCTGCTACAATATTTATTACTCCTAGTACCTATGTATTTTCTGACGTTCTTTATTTCTTATAAGAAATCAAGCCTCTCAACAGTATAAAGACATGTGGGCCTCGCTCAGTGTGCAGTTGAACCACTATGACTGCAGCAGGTCCGCGGAATAGTGGCAACATGTAAGTCCATAATAATGATTTACTTAGGTACCTATATAATGATAGGTAAATAGGTACCCGCTGATTTTTCTCCAGGTAAAAATATAGGTACCCTACTTCATAAAAGTATTGCTTTTGTACTATTGTTTTTGAAATCTTTGGATGTTTACAGATCTGTAGCATCATGGTAGCCAAAACAAAAAGGAAGGCCAGAGAGATTGGTCAAGCGTTAACTGCAACTGGAGGCGGACCATCTGACGGCCGAACCATCAATGCCCTGGATGACAAGATATTGGATATCGTCGGCTCTGCCTCCGTTCATGGTTTCTCTGCCTTAGAAGCTGTAAGTTACCATAACATACCTATCGTTGTCTAGCTATAGATACTAAGTAGGTGGGTATTTTAATTTTGTATCTGTGTCTATTATCTTTTCATGCCTGAGGGAATGTTAGTAAAATGCAAGTATAAATAAGGTATAGGTACAGGGAAAGCTACTTTAAATATTCATACAGAGCAATGAGAATGTATACTACTCTGGCCCTACGAGGTACTAGGTAGGTTTCCTTTAGGTATATACCTACTAAAGTGTATGTTCTGTTTTAGGGCTTGCAAACAATAACAGTCTCCCCAGCTGAATAACCTGCGCCTAAGCTGTTGGTTTTGGACGAAGGAGAGGTCCAAGAACCTGGGTCGCCAGCGTCTGGGCCCATCCGGAGCCGCCGGCGCCGGACGCAGAGATCTGCCCGTCCCCGCCCATCAGCAAACGCTCAGCTTGTGGAGACACTTAATGCCAACAGCCGCCTACTGGCGGATTCAATTGTACAAGCTGCTAGAATATTGGCAGATGCTGTTCGAGCACTGGCTACACCTACACCAGTTATTCAACTAAAGGAGGAGGAGAATGTACTGTAAATATGATACCAAATAAAATGTAAAAACAGACTAGTGTTTTAATTTAATAATTATGCCTGGTCTCTGTAAGTAACCGCTATATTTTTGATAATTATTGTTTTGCTTGAAAGCCGATAAGTTAATTTCCCTACTTTTCATCAACTTTGCCCTACTAACAGAGATGCATTTACTATATAAAGACACAAACACAAACTAGGTAGGTATTTAGTTAACTGCTTACATTCATAGTGAATCATAAATTTATTTCAAAATCGCTGCCAGTATTATAGACTGCATGCATAAGGAAATTACTCCTACATTGCTATTGATAAGTAATCTAACACGAGTATATCTAGGTAGCTTGTGAAACGTGTGCAAAGCCATGGGCCAAAGCAAGTATTTTATAGGTCCCTAAAAACTTAAACACTTAATACATAAAACTTGAATTTATTTAAAAAATTCTGATGAGATGGGCCTCAGAGTTTTTGCATGATGCTTTTGGTAACTACGTCGAGACATCTGCTTACTGTTGGCTGGCTTATACCCAACAAGCCAACAGCGGCCTGGTAGCTTCCTTGGGCCAAAAACTGTAGCACGGTCAACACCTGAAAATTGATAAGTAGGTTTTTATTTAATATAAGTACTTAAGTACCTACAGGTTTTTTATGGTAGGTACCTACTACCTACTCATAATGTTACTTAAAAACCTATCTAGTCTAGGTGATTCAGAACCCAAAATACTTGCTTTTGTTACAGAAAGTACCTACGACAAAAGTTGCGTCTCTGAATTTGACTTGGTTACCTACTACCTTTATTTGTTTTGGAATCCCTCCTTCGTTTAATAATGGGTCATCTAGTGTCCTGATAATGATTAGAGCACCAGATTTAGGAACTCGAAACAGTTTTGCAAACTTGGCTTCGGGGATTTCAAAGGGGTTGGCAAAATACCTTATATTTCTTAGCCTTTCATCGTAATTTCTGTTCAAAAATAAACACCCGCTTGTTGTAGGTAAAGTTTTAGGTTACACTATTCAAAAATTCACTGCCTAGTGGGTAAAACTTGCTTACCTTATCCTTATCTTCTGCACCAACAATTGCCGCTACCACTTATTCCATTGTTATAGAGATAGAACATAAATTTACGAATTTCGCGCTTCGGAAAAACATTTGCGCGGGAAAGAGCCCTGCCTGCTAACTTGGCCTTTCTAAACCTTTGATTTTATGTCCTTGCGCCTATTTAATTATTTCTTTGAATTTTTACCACTCTTTCTTACAAAGCTAGGCGGCGTTTTTCTCAAATATTATAAAAATGTCAAAAAAATCAAAATTACATGAACTGCCGCCATACCAACTATATTTAGTAGGCAAAATTTTACAGTGTTCTAAACTAAACTGTTTATAGTCGAATTTAGTGTAAATCTGTCACTTATGTGGTACAACAGAATACGAAAAGTGCCTTCTAAACTAAATTGAGTACCTAACTAAAATCAAGTTTAGTCCTGTCAAACTATAATTAGTATAGTTTGCACTAAAATGGCATCATCTGAATAGCACACGTACTAAAATGGTTCTATTTTTAAAATTTAGTTTAGTTTAGGCTAGTTCGTGAAATCTGAATAGACACCAGTGAGAGTGTGCCGCATTTACATTCAGCCGTAGTGAGCAGGGAAGTGGGTAGGGAAGTGGGCAGGACGAGTGTGTAAACGCGATACTTACTTCTCATGCCACTGCCATTGCCACTCGCGCTGCCCGGCGCTCCCCAAAATGGCGGTTTTTTGTGCGGAAGTCAAAGGACCGGCAGCGCGAGCGGCAGTGCATGTTTACATTCTGCTCCGTCCGACGCTCAGTACAGTACTCGCCAAGCGCCTGGAGGAGAAAGACGTTCGTTTAGATCATCGAAAGGTCGTTTAGATCATCGTTAAGTAGGTAGGTTGATAATTAGGTACTTACAAAGTTCTATTTCTATGAATAGATATCATGCACCATCGTCTACGACGAACATTCTTTTTTTGTATTCGATATCTTTTTAAATATCGAACATAATTATGTATCGCAAAAAGAGACAGCGCGGTCGCTGTAATTATTTCGACGTCTGCCATTGCCGAAACTTGAAAGCGAAGTGAGTGGTAGGGCAGTATGTAAACACACACTCCTCTCGATTCTGTTGCAGCAGTATTTAGGGAATTATCGCCGGCAGCGCGAGGGACAGCGGCAGGGGCTGAATGTAAATGAGGTATAACGGTTTAGTCTAAGTGGTTCTGTCATGCATGTTATAGCTCTATATACGGTCAGTAAAATAAATACAATTTAATCAATTGTGTAGATACTTTTTTGTTACTTTTGTCATTGTTAACATAACATAAATAAGTGCTCCTTTGCGTTCCTGCATTTGAAAATATATGAAATGAAATTGTCAATGAATATGTCTGTCATAGTCATAAACATTGGTCAGGCCTCGCCTGCTTCCGGCATCTAAATATGGTCGCAGAGGTGGTTGAACTGTTTATAGGGTCAATTAGTATAAAGCAAAACGTTCAAGAGCAAGGCTAAACTCAACGTAGGTACCTTTTATTATGTAGTTCTAGGTATTATTATCTCGTTAATGTGTGCAGGGATTCAATAAATGGTAGGTACTTTCAATAACTAGATGGTTTTGGGTAAACAACTTTAATTGAGGCAAGTGATCTTTTACAACGAAACTCGTTAAGTATGGCAAAAAAACATGAAGCGAAATGCTTATTTTATTGAGATGCCTATGAAACTTTGATAGAAATTTAACAATTTAGAAAACATTTAAAGATTATCCGTATTTAGATTATTTCCCAATCTTCCTTCGTCGTAATTTTCACAGCTTTCTTTGCCTCGATCCACAGTTTTTTCGTGAGCACTTTATCCTTCACCAACCAGTGGTCAAACCACAAAAAACAGAACTTGAAAAGCTTTCCGCTCACTCCCGCCAACTCTTTCGCCGCCGCTAAATACGCAATCTGCTTACCCGCGTCCTCTTTTCGCTGACCAACGATGTTAATAACGAACTGAGTGACATTCTTTAGTACACCGTCTACATTGTTGAACAGATCTGTATCTTGAACAACGAAGGGATCGTAGCCGTTAGCTGTAACATCGCTGGCTCCCAACCTTCGGCTCAGCTCTGCAGTGAACAAAGTCATGGCCAGTTTTGAGTTCGCCAACGTTGTGATGTGAGGTTCTCCGATGTCGTTCCAATGTTCGAAATCGATCTTTCCGATGTACATCGAGGCAGCCGAACCGTTGATGATGCGGCTCGGAGCTGAAGACTTTAGCAGAGGCAGCAATAGAAACGTTAGGAGAAAACTGCCAAAGAAATTAACTTGCATCGTCAGATCCAAGCCGTCTGCGGTCAGTTTGTTCGGCAGATCCACCGCGCCAGCATTGTTGATCAGAATATCTAGTCTGGTTTCATCGAACTCTTGCGTGAATTGTCTTACGGATTTCAAAGATCCAAGATCGAGGATTTTGTAAGCGATGTTTGAATTTCCTGATTCATTTTCGATGTCATCCCGAGCGTGTTTTAGTTTTGTTTCGTTCCGACTGGCGATTATCACTTTAGCACCACGCTTGGCTAGTTCCTTAGCGGCCTCCAGGCCCATTCCTGAGCTGCCGCCGGTGACGACGGCCACCTTGTCGCGCAGCTTTGTGTGTGTCTCGCACATGGTTCCCGATTCGAGTCCATCGGTATACTGGTAATCGATTCCTTGTTGTGATCGCAGTAAGTCGAAAATAAAAATAGTACTTAACAAAAAATTCCATTCGTTCTTCCGCGTCTTGATTATAACAATCGCCTGATTTGAATCACAAGTTGCTTTTTATGATACGTACCTAATTGACGTGCACCACTAGAGCCCTGTAAATGATTAGCAAGTCAAATAAGATCTTTACAAGTTTTGCTTCTCAAATGCGTTGACACAATAGATCTGCATATCCGATGCAATGCCGTCATTCCGTCGTAAAATTCGAAGCAATTAAACCCAGTAAAACAGTGGACTTGTTTCTTGAAGCAATTTGATTGGTCCTGTTTTAATTATTGTATATTATTTGGCAAATGTCAAGGTTTCACATGGTCACATGACGTAGAGAGAAGTAGAAGGAAACAGATATTACCTACCTAGATCTGAGAATGCTCGGTTAGTTAAACTCAATGTTTCCTTATCCGCTTGGGGAAATTTATATTTGGTGTTTTCACGAATTTTTAACTTGTGAATTTTTTAAGATCGAGGTGAATGGCATAAACATAGAGAGGCCTATGCCCAGCAGTGGGTCGACAAGGGCTGATATGATGATGATGATGAATTTTTTGTAATAGGAATTTTTTGTAAGGATTGATTTAAAATCTAAAGTTACGTTTCGGAATCGGTAATGGCTGCCATTTCAATAGCCTCCCAGCCTCCCAATCTTCTTCAGGAGTTATCTTGACAGATTTCTTCGATTCTTCCCACAATCTCCTCCTTAGCGCCACGTCGCCGGCTTGCCAGTGGCTCGGCCACCTCAAACAGAACTTGTAGTGGACACCACTCACTCTATTCAACTGTGGGGCGGCCGCATAGTACGCTATCTGCTGCCCAACCTCCTCTCGTGGCCTTCCAACTAAATCTATCCACTTGAGAGACAGTTCTTTTTGATCTTTGTTAAAGTAACCTAAAATATCAGTGTCTTTTACAAAGAACGGATCAAAACTGTTCGCGACTACACCAGTGCCTTTCAATCTCCAGGCCCACTCGACGGTGGCCAGCGCCGTAGCTAGTTTAGCATTTCCTGACGCGACGAAGATATCATATCTGTCAACGTCGTTCCAGTGATCAAAGTCTATATTCCCGATGTACATGGAGATCGCCGAGCTGTTGATGATCCGACTCGGCGCAGACGCTTTCAGCATCGGCAGCAGTAAGTACGTCAGGAGGAACGCGCCGAAGTAGTTCAACTGCATCATGCGGGTTAGACCGTCTTCCGTCAGCGCGTCGGGCAATCCCACACCGCCGGCGTTATTGATCAACATGTCTAACCTGCCTTCCTCTTGCACTTCACTAGCGAAGGTCCTCACTGATCTCAGAGATTCGAGGTTCAGAACTTTGAAGTTGACGTTTCGGTTCCCGGTTTCTGAACGCAGGTTGTCTCTGGCTATGCGCAGTTTGGTTGCGTTCCTGCTTGCGATGATCACTCTCGCCCCGCGGTACGCCAGGTCCTTAGCGGCTTCAAACCCCATGCCGGACCCTCCTCCGGTGATTACAGCTACTTTTCCGTTCAGTCTCACGTTAGTCTTACACATTTTGAACCAGACCTCTCGGTCTCGAATCGATTTGGATACTGGATACTATTTTTGTGAAATAATTGTTGTGGACATCCGATTTAAACGAGAGTAAAAAGGGTTGTGATTCTACCAAGAATTTGTCTTTCGAGTGAGTTCGATTCTTGCTTGATTCCCATTTTTAATAGGTGCAGAAAAGGATTCTGCGATCGAATAATCGAAATCGAGAGAGATGGAATTGGTAGAGGTTCGTTGTCAAGGTTTTGAAAAAACCTGTTTTAAAGTTCGTTGCCTCATGCATCGCCTTGCAAGGATGCTTCCTTTGAAAAAATATACAAATAAGACAAGTTTGTATTTTTTGTATTTGTATTTATTCCATCTCGTAGGTAAACTTGATGTTACACTTGATGTCGTTACATTCTATATTTATGTACTGTTTTAATAATAACATGTATAGGTATTTCGTTATAGGAAACACCATAAGGTACAAAGGTAAAAAAAACAGACAGACATGACTAAAACATAAATAAAAATTAAATGAAATAAATAATAAATAAATAAGTCATCGTTATTCACAAAGAAAATTATACTAGTATTTACAATTGAAACTATTGAGCTAACTGCTGACTGTTGCAAACAGTCTACAGTAGCTCAATTGATCCATATCAATACTAGTCGGAAGCGTCCCCAAGACGCTGGCTGCATTGCCTCGCTGTATGGCAATGCTGATGCGCTGCGCCAGATACTCACCAGCTCTCGGGTCGCGCGTTGCTTCGACCAGACGCTCAGATATTTTTTTAAAAACCCGAAGACCTTGGGTCTCGACTCCAAGGGAAGCAAATGTGTAAGTAGGCTCTGTCGAGACCTGCATATTAGCGCCTCTTGAGATCCTCGACCAGATCTGCCGCAGATGGGTAGGCGCAAGTGTGTCGACGCATGTAGCGTCCCACACAATGGGCCTCCCCAACTCCCAGTGGAGGTACGGGTACTCTTCTTGAGAAACACCAGATTGTTTTTGAAGAAAACCATTTTGGCATAGATTCATCACGACCTAACCAATAAACCGGTAGGCCTAAGCCTATTTTACTACAATAGACAAGTTGCTAATTTGCATTGATATGTATGTTCGCTCAAAACATTCAGATTTCAGAAAATTTACATGGGTACAGAGTTTTAGCCTTTTGTTCACCATTAAGTTAATTTCACGAACTATTGAACATGATTATCTGAGTATACAGGGTGTCCCAAATCCATTTCACATGGAGGGCAAGTACTAGACATTATTGGTGTGAATAATGAAATGAGCCAGTCAAAGTGCTTAGTCTCGTCCAGTTTTGGCGGATCTCATGGTGTTCCTTTAATTTAATATGCAATGTTTACTAGACAGGTTTGATTCTTACGATAGACTCTACCGATCGGTGTTTTAAACAGTATGTTAGTTAGTGGCTTCGAGTAGGTACCGGATAAAGCAAGTAATTTTTCAAAATTCTACGATGCTGTTTTTCTTGTTTTTAAAAATAAAGGAACGTTTCCTGTCATTAAAACTTCCTTGCTTCAATATATCTGGCACTTGCCCTCCCGAGCGCCCATGGATTTGGGACACCCTGTATAAAATGAAATGCTGTTCGTTGGTAGCCGCATCACTTGATAACGGCTCGGCTGTGCAGAGTAATTTGATTGTCATATGTTTTTGAGTCTTGTTCATTCTGTCTAGTTGACTCGGTTTCAAAAGGTTTTCGCAAAAATTTTAAAGTCGGGAAAAACGCAAAGCGCACTTTTCAGTCATTCGACAAGGCAACGTCTAATAAGTCATAATAATTATGTTAATATTGTCCAACATTAAGTGAATTTCGAGTGTCAAAGAATTATTTAATCAGCTGGTCAATTCATTTGTGAGTTTATCACTAATACTATTTTCGTTGCTCTTGGGCTGCATGTCGATGAGGTACGAATAAAAAACAAAAGAAAATGAACCGATGAGCGACCAAAATAGTATGAATGATACACTCACGAATAGGTACACCTGAATTGACAAGCAGAGCTCGAATTTTGCTTCTCTGAACGCGTATAGTTGTGATCGAGATGAAGACTTTAGTGTTTCTACTCATAAACATACTTATATTAATATCGGTAAGTTTAATATCTACCCAATGATTTTAATAAAACTTTTTTATTGTATCATTTTAATTTTATTGTATCATTTTATTGTATCTATCATGTATGATAGATACAATAAAATAATACATTTTATTGTATCTATCATCTCGCACTAAGTAGCGTTCAATAAATTGGTCGACAATTATCAGTTTGGTCGACCATTGACCGACTGGTCCACTCATTATCAGGTTGTTGCAAAGGCAGCAAAATCCATGTCTTCTGAAAAGACGGTACCTAGGCATTACTTTTTTTTTTTTTTGCGTGTACCGGTAGTGGCTTCTAGTTACAATAACAATTAATTACCAATGATGTTATTAATAGATATTGTAGACCAGAATTACTGAATAGAATAGACCACGTCTGATAATTATTATCAGAAGTTGGTATATTGTCACTTCGCTTGAAAATGGTTGCTCCTTGATCAACATTATTTTCAGTGTAAATACCATCAAGAGCATGCAAAGTTCACGTACTGGAATCCGAAGTACATATCCAAAGCGAGCATTTTTACTATGAGGTCCAAACGGAGGGACCACTATCGCACCAACATTACCGTGGCTATCACACAGGCTTGGGGTAACAATGTTTCTGTAAGTTCCATGTAGCTGACGTTAAATAACTTATCTATTCAGTTAAGTTATTCAGTATAAACTGTTTTCATATACTTAACTCTAACTAAAGCAAAACTACCAGTCAGTCGGCATGATTTTTTCTTTCATATTTTAGCCTATTTACACAAAAACGCTATAAAATATAGGTAAGTACACCTAAACCTTCGTCATGAATCTGTCTATAGGATAAAACCGTATGAAAGTCCGGTAATTTAGAGTTTATCGAATAAATCGTTAGTTATGCCTAGATACCATAAGCTGTGGCATTGTCTTTGAATGTGTGCGTGAAATGCCGGCGCACCCACACTAATGGTAACGAGTAATAAAAAATGTATTTTTTACCGACAAACGGAACTGATTATTATAGGTATTTACGGTGCAATCAAGTTGCAATGACTTTTGTGAAAAAACACACATTGTGTTTAGACGTACACTGATTCCAAATGAGCGGGCTATCTCATTTCGCTTGGCAACAACACGCGCGCGGTCTCACTATGGTAAGAGCCTATCTAACGACTTATATCTATAGCGGGGGGGACATATAGTCATTAAAATTAAAAAAAGTAATATAAACAGATAAAATGCAAGACCTAGAATATGTATTATTATCGGCTCGGGTATGTTCATCACATTGGCACAAAATGAATGACTAAGTATAACTTTAATCCACAGATGAAAATAGTCTACAAATCTCCAGGAAACGGAATCGACCTCAGTTTCAATTTTAAAATGTGTGATTTATTCGCACAGAACTGGCACAAGAAATTTATTAGCAAGTTTACAACCATCGCGTGGAGCTGCCCTGTCCCACCAGTAAGTTTCTTACCACTATATCGTGAGCCATGCCGTGATGACATGCGAAAGATGCATGGCAGATGCTGGATGAGGCCAGCTGAAGACAGGTTAATCCCACTTTACACATAATCCCACTCATTAAGGGAGGCCTATGTTCAGCAGTTGACTAAGCTGATGATGATGATATCATGAGCAGTATCTAAAAAATATTCAGGTATTTTGACTAACTAAGGGTATGTAAAACATCCTGCGAATGATAGCGGACAAGATGGATGGCCCGCTAAACACACTGCATTGCTGTACTTACCTACTAAATAATTACATCTACCTACATAAATTTAAGCTAACATAGACTTTAAGACTTAGATATAGATTAACCCGAATATGGATCTTGTGTTGTCCGAAATAAACGATTAGTATTAAAACGAGATGATGATCTCTACCTTCGAAATTATATTAAAACGTTGCCCCCACACCCAGTCGCGCGTCGAGTTAGTCAAAACGCACTGGCAGTGTGAGCAGCGGGTGTAATTATATAGAAGAATTGGGATTTATTTATATATTAGGATATTTCCGCACGGCTTATGAGAAGTCAAAGCTATTTTATTTACTAGGTAGGTTTACTGGATACCTGTAGGTAGGTACGTAAAAACGTATTGATTATGTTATAACTAAGGGACATCACATCACCCTTATAAATTTTCACAATAATTATTGTATGGCCACCGTGATAAAGCTATAGGAATTGAGTGCTCTGTAAAAAGCCATGTTTGAAATTTTTGTTTTTGTTTTCAGGGTACATACGTGTTTATCAACTTAGATTTTGACGACAGCGTTATGCCTTTACCGATGCCTAGCGGAAAGAATCTTATGACATCGCTTTTTTACATAACGCGCACCCAGGAGCCTGTGCTTGAGGGGAACATTATTATCAACGCTGACTAAATTTTATTCATATATGACAGCATTGTTAAACCAATTAACAATGCTGTCATACACAGATACTTTTCAAGCTAAGAACAATGGATTATTTCTACCTGTACAAACCGTTATGAGTTAAACAACATATTTTTTCGACTTTTTTCCAAATATTTCAAAAAGTATCAAACCTACAGAAATCAAAAACTATTTTGAAATGTACAAACTGATACGTTTCATTTGATACCCCACATGACCCTGTAGGTAGGTATCTTTTAAAATTTCGACATCTCAATTTGGAAAATGTTCATTCTCATTTTTTTTTCTTAAAACCTGTACAGGCGTACGAAATGTATTATTATTTTAAATTTCAAGTTGATAGCTGCGGTAGTTGCTGAGTTATTATGGAGTAAAAAAAAGGACAGACAAAGCGAGACCATAAGGGTTTCGAAACCGATCTTCGAAACTCTAAAAAGAAGAATGGATAGCAACAATAAAATGACTGTCGGTATTGGGATATCAGGGGGAGATCTGATGCCAGCAGCGGACCAATAAAGGTTATCTAAGCTACCAACATAAGTATTGGGATATAGCTTTTCTAGTTTGTACCTACTCGTAACACTCTTGACTATGAAGCTGACCTCGTTATAGCATTAGCCGTTTAATTTTGTCTACGCATCCACTGCTGTTTGAAACCATTGCATCAACACGCAGATGTACTTACCTATGATGGAACGGAATTGTTATTTACAACTAACTTCTGCCCGCAGCTTCGTACCCGCTACATTTCCCTATATTTCCGGATAAAAAGTAGGTAGCCTATGGCATGTTATGTGTACTTACCCTGGGATACCGTCTACCTCTTTGTCAAATTTCATAAAGATCCGTTCAGCCGTTTAGACCTAAAAATGGAAGAGACAGACAGAATTACATACTTTCGAATTTATAGTATTAGTATGGACTTTAGAAACCGACAGTGATTCCGTCAGAAATAGCAGAGGTAAAGTTATACAGCCCTGACGAACTCCGAGCACTGGGGTGAAAATTGTTGGAGTTGGAGTTTATAATATCAAAAATCGAGTTAAAGGTGTGGAAGACGACGAGGCGGCGGCGTATGAATGATAGTATCCCGTCTTGCCAGAACGATGGGGTAGTTTTAATTTTATTATAATCTTGATATCCTTCGTCTTGATATCCCCACTTTCGTTGGTAAAAAACATTTAGATTCCACAAATTTGACATTGGTACTAGTATAGTATTATAATTCTGTGACATTGGTAACAGAGTTCTGACACTTCGATCATCAAAAATTTAATTTCACGATCTACTAAACATGATTATTGATCGTAATAAGCAGATAACAAATAACAAAATAAACTTGCAATTTAATGTAAGATACAAAAGTTAGTTTCACGAACAATTGAACATGATTTTAATCTTAATTATGATTTATAATAATTAAATACTGCTAATAGTTATTTTGACTATTTGATTACTTACTTGACAGTAATACTTGAATTCTGATCGAGTATTGTCGTGATTTGTGTTCAATATGAAGAATTCAGTGTTTCTGTTTATAATTATGAACTTATTTATATTAGTTACGGTCAGTTTAATATCTACCATTGTCATACCTACTAAAGAGCGCTTAGCTAATGGGAGATTGGTCGACAGTTATCAGATGTTAATTAACACATGTGATAACTGTCGGCCAAACTGATTCTGATCTGATTAAATCCTCAGAATGTTGACCTGATTAACAAAAGTTAGGTCGTTATGCTTGAAATCAGACTGATCCACTCTTATTGCATTTTCTACGTAGTGGAATCCGTACATATCCACCAACCGTAGACCAACTTCTGATAACTACATATTATAATATATTATATGAGAAAAAGGTATTTAATATGTGCATCATTATCTTTAATAAGTTACCAGAATCTATTAAAGAACTCAATGGTAATTTATTTAAACAAAAATTAAATAAGTGGTTGCTTGACAAATGTTTCTATAATGTAAATGAATAAATTAATTTTGAGTAGAATAATTTATTATGTTTTGACTATGATTGTTAATTATTGTTTTTTAACTATTTATTTTCGATTGTATTTTTCTCGATTATTTTTAAAATTGATTATTTTAACGATTTGCATCATTGTGAGTTAATATTTGCACACCTGCTTGCGGGTTGAATACATTTGACATCACTCTAGTCATAAGATCTGACATGTTCCTGTAATAATGTATTCGGCAAATAAATGATTTTGATTTGATTTGATTTATCAGAAGTTGGTCTATTGACAATTCGCTTGAAAACGGTTGGTCTACTCCTTGATCAACATTATTTTCAGTGTAAATACCATCAAGAGCATGCAAAGGTCACGTACTGGAATCCGAAGTACATTTCCAAAGCGACCTCTTTTACTATGAGGTCCAAACGAAGTGACCACTACCGCACCAACGTTACTGTGGCTATCACACAGGCTTGGAGTAACAATGTCACGGTAAGTTCCAATAGATCTGGGATCTAGGTCTCGAAAAGCCCAGAGCAAAATTTTTTTAGCCTTGTTTTCGCCTGATCACATGGAAATCTTTCCATCAAGGAATAATACTACCGCCTTGGTCAAAATACATGGAAGATGCAGGGTCCCCATTTATCGACCAGTCGAAAGTAGAGGCAAAGGTGTTAAGCCTCATATTGCTATAGGAATTTCCACTGAATAATCTGTAATATAGTTATCCTCCTTCCAAATATTTATCAAATTCTGCTGTGGACCTAACTAAATGGTTAAATTAAAGGAATTCGTACCGTTAATTATCGTTTAGCTTGCTAAAGTATAAATTGTCATTTGCACCTCAGATGGTTGTAGTAAGAAGTAAAAATATATTTTTTTCCCAATGTAAAATTATCATAATTACGACAGTAAAAATGCACAACAAATACAAATTTCAATGTTTATGACATTTTTGCACAGATGAAAATCTCCTACCAATCGCCCGCGAGCGCGATTGACTTGAACTTCGTGTCAAAACTGTGTGATGTATTTACTCACAGCTGGTACCAAAAGTTTTTAAGGAAGTTTTCAAGTGTATCGTGGAGCTGCCCTGTCGCACCGGTAGGTTCTTTATGAATATACCATGCGTAATTTTGCTTGCATATAAAAGGAGTTGCGTCTCACGAAATTTAACGAAAATAATCGAGTTTTATTTTTCTAATCTTGTAATTAATATTTTTTGCTCGATATCCCTAATCCTGAAAAATTCTTTCAGGATTTGCTTTTGAGAATTAGATTTTGGTAAATCAAAAAGGACTCAAAGACAAACTCTTGTACAGATCTACAGAGTTATCTTTAAAATTTTGAGCGCTGCTGTGAGTGACGATTGTCTGACCTCTTAGTAAAAGGATGGGTCATACATAGGTCAATAGCAAGAGAAAACATGGCAGTTTTGACGGCTTCTGTTGCTAGAAAATTGGTCCTCTTATCGCTTCATCCGCTTAGTTGGCTTCGTTTGGAGGTGGACATAACCGCATCCATACCTATAACTGATAGCAACTGCATCAACAATGAAAATCAGTAGTACCAGTTTCAGAAACAAGAGATAAGTTGGTGGGAACGTACAGGGGAATTTAAAGAATGGTGGATGTTTAAAGTTGTGATAAAAATTCCCGAGTACCAAGGCATTTATGCTGAGCCGAGACTATTTTGCTGCTGTTACACACAGCAGTCTCTCTTTCTGAAAAATATTTTGTGCAATTTTTTTCTCGTAATATACATAAGTTAACAATGTTCATTTTGTTTTTCAAATTGTATTTTAGTCTGTCTGTATTGTGAGCAAATAAATGAGTGTCTATGTCTATACATAATTAATGCTGGGCTAATTCACCCAGCAACATGATACCCATTTATAAATTTTTCAGGCTTCGTACGAGTTCACCAACATAGATTTGGACCAGAGCGTCATACCCCTCCCGCTGCCAAGTGGAAGGAACATTTTGAACCTACAGTTTTACATGACGCGTACTCAAGAGCCGTTGCTTAAAGGGCATGTTATTATTGTCGTCGACTAAGTACAAACCAGTTCAGTCCATTTTGTGTACCTATTCGGTATTTATCGTCACTTTCAACTTCCGACTCTTCAAGGCAGTTCAATATTTCTTTTTGGCATATTGGACTAAGGCCATCTAAATTTGTACATTGGTCCCATACAAAAAATAAGTAGGCAAGGTGGTATGTTTTTATCCGAATTGAATGAAGGAGGTTCTCAGTGCGGCTGTGTTTTTATGTTGTATATCGGTGGTAGAAGTACTAAGAACTCCTATTTTAACTATTAACTATTTAACTAAGTATTAACTCAGTTGTTTCAATTGTAAATACTAGTATAATTTTCTTTATGAATAAAGCCTTCTAAAATTCAGCCATGTTAAAAAAACTAAGTATTTTATATTACATTAATTATATATTAATATGTATGTATATTCATATCACATTGATATTAATGTAATGTAAAATACTTTATATATAATAATTAAATAGTTAATAGATTAAAATATCCTATCGTACTAATCCTACTAATATTATAAAGCCGAAAGTTTGTAAAATGTGAAATTTTTGCAATCTAGGATCTCCAAAACCACTGAGCAGATCAAGATGAAATTTGGCGTACATTTAGAACATAGCCTAACTTAGATACCTAATAGGCTATTATACCAAAAATACGCGTGCGAAGCTGCGGGCAGAAGCTAGTATATTATATACCTCCTCATCGATTTCGATGACGGCGACCCTAGACATTACGATTAATAGTGTAGTTAATAATAATAAATAATAATAATAATAAATAATGCTAGACAATTCACACTGCATTATCTAGCCCCAAGCTAAGCAGAGCTTGTGTTATGGGTACTAGATAACTGATATACATAATACAACATAGTATATAGCTAATGCAACTATAGCTAATATAACGAAAAGATGGATAAATAACTGGATACATATGACAAGAGAAAGGGTTTATTTGACAACATACAAATCGAGGGCGATGTAAGAATTCATCCCTGCCCTTGGCTTTGCGAAATAACTTGTTTTTAATTTCGTTCGTGGCCTCATGCTTTGCCACTGAAAGAATATTTCCTTGCAAGAGAATACCACATTAAGCATTATGTAATAAGCTAGAGAACAATAATGTACCAAACCTCTTATGTTCTAGATATTGTATGACTATAATAAAGATTCTTAATCGAAAGCCTCGCAACTAACCTACTCTTATATTGTGTTGCAAGGCTCTATAATTATAAGTCCATAAAATTGATTTGCGTAAATGTTGGGACGTTTTGTACAACAAAATAATATACGAGAAAATTGATCCATTACAATTTTGCCACTATGATCCACACAAAAGTTAATTTTCCGAACGCAGAGTAGATAGGTAATCATAATTATGTTAAATTTTATGAAGGTACTGTCACCGCAAAATGCGTTTAATTAAAACCCATAGGAAAACACACAGTGCAACAGAAACTGCTTAACCACACTATTCCTAAAGACAATAAATATATATTATTCTATAGACTAACACTTAAACGCAATATAATATATTTTGTAGCAATTTGACTTGACCGAGTGTTCCTTGTCAATTTATGGTACTTAAATAATTATTTAAGTTTTGAATTGAATTGAATAGAAGCCGTGTGCAGCGGTTAACCTCTCAGGTGGCAAGAGGCCATAATATGGCCTGTCAAATGAAACCGTTGTGTGGCAAGCGACCATATTATGGCCGATTTACCGATTTTTTTTTGTTGTTTTTTGTTTCGTCGAATTTATGTACTTAGAGTCAACTTTTCAGCCATGTCAATGTCTTAAAAGTTGACTGACAGTGTCAAGCTGACGTTAAAACCATAAACTAACCAAGTTTAGAAGAAATTTAAAAAAAAATCGTAAATTTAAAATTGAAATCTGACACCCGCGCCATTTTTTTTATCGTTTTTTCTGAATAAAAATTAATTTAAAATAAATGGCTTGGAAATGTGTTCTTTTTTGTGTTTAGTGTAATAATATGATGGTAAATCTCTAAAATAAAACTCAAACTGGACATAAAAACGGTAAACTTTTTTTTTTATGATTTTTTTAAAAATTATTAAAATTTTACCATTTTTCCGCAATTATAATTTAATTTTAATCAACCTCATTAATTACGTTATACAACATCAGAATGTTTCCACGCTGTTTTGTAGGAAATTTCATGGAGAATCCAAATATATATAGATGTTATGAGGTGTTAGTAGATAATAATCAAGAAATAAGCGAAATAATGCATTGTGATGCATTTCCGCGGATTTTCCGCGATTTTTGCGGAAGTACCTGCCACTCAACGGGGTTAGCGGGGCGCAGGGCGTGCCACCTGAGGGGTTAATACGATGTCGACACACTTACCAAGTCAGGGCTTGAACTAAGAAGAAAATACTATTAGAAGTCCCTACTCCCGACTCGAGCATTCGTTACAGTTATTACACGTAATGGTGAAATTAGCGTTCTGCAGACTGTTAGCAACAGTCTGCAGTTAGCTCACTTGTTTCAATTGTCAATACTGGTATAATTTTCTTTGTGAATAAAGGCTATTGCCCTATTTCGCGTTCTTAGTCATAGATATAATTCAAAAGTTCAGCGGATTCTGTTGTCTTGCGGGTTTGGCGGTTTCTGTGGGTTTAATGTGTACACGGGTTTTGGACTTTGTGAGTTCATCTGTTCAACGCTTTTGGCGGTGACTGTACCTTACCTCCATCGATGCATTTCTAGTTATTATGATGATCAATACTAGCTTCAGTCCGCGGCTTCGCACTCACTTTTCCTTGTTGTGGCATTTTTCCAAGACCATTGGAAAAGTCAAAAGGTCTAGGAAGGTCTATATAATATGTATAGCCTTGTCAAATTGACGAAAATCTATTTAGACGTAAAAACGTGAAAAACTTTTCACGTTTATATGGATCAATAGATTTTCAGTAAGTAACTCTGTCTGTTTTTCTATCGGTCTTTTACCTAACAGACAGATCGAAAAATAGACATAGTTACATTCACATTATGGTATTAGTACCTATGTATAATAATGGATAAGACTAGGTACGATTGGAATTCGTCCAATAGTAGGTTGGTCCATATTTCATTGACAGTGTTACTCAGCTTCTGGGAGAGTGTTATTGTGAGTTGTCATAATGCGGATTTTAGTGTTTCTACTTATTAACTTATTTATATTTGTTACGGTAAGTTTAATATCGCCTAGCTATTAGTACATTACTCGATAAGTTAAGGTTGTCTAGGGATGCCGTCTCGACATAGCGATCGTAAAGTACCGATATATTTACAGGGGCGCGAGGGGAACGGGCGGCAGGACCTTGTCAAAAACAATTGAGTATCCTCGCCGCACGGCTAGTGATCTCTCGTGTTGTCAGCTCCACTCGCTATAAGAGAGATACTCATGGGAATAAATCCTGGGATAAAAAAATATGTGTTGAGATATCTATGGACACAAACTTAGAAAACAATCTAAGGAAATTGCAACTAAAATAACGAATTTTTAAGAAAATGTGATTACATTTGTGCTATATGATAAAGGTTTTAAATGAAATGGCCAAAAACTAGCCTAGAGTCGTTTTAAGATTGTGTTTATGGAAATCGACGAGAATAAATAATAGAATTTTATAAAGTTATATGTACTTACATAGCTAGCTCGAGAGCACGGCTATGTACCTTTTCTTTGCTAATTTCATAACGTTTTGCACAAATCGATATCCAGCAGATATTCTCGAAGGTTTTTAATTCTATACATACTTTGAAAAAGATGTCGTAACACCCATATAAAATCAGTTCAAAGTGTTCAAACCTCTACTCAACACGAATCTCGTTTTGAGATCAAAAATAGCCTAATTCCCATCTCCTTGATTATCTTTTGACGTCACATATTCCAAGACATGTCTTTGCACATTTTACACCGTGTGTATCGCGACTATACTTGTAACCTCCTTACTACATTTATTCACAAAGAAAATTATACTAGTATTTACAATTGAAGCAATTGAGCTAACTGCCGACTGTTGCAAACAGTCTACAGATAGCTCAACTGATCCATATCAACACCTCCTTACTTGATATTTTTATATCTAATTTTTCTTTTTTGATATGCTTATAGGAAATTACAAAAGAAAATAGATAAAATTGCTCACCGATCGATACCAACTTATCGGGATGTCTATTTTGCTCGCAATCACATTCGCCGAAATCGTAAAGTTGACTGTTGTTTGCGACAAAAAACGATAGTTACGATGGTAGCTCAATTTTAATTTTAGAAATTTGACCTTTTTTAGTGTAAATCTATTGTATGTATGGAAATAAATAGTTATTGATTCGTCGAAACTTGATTCTTGTGAAGACAACAAAAATTCGTTGAAATGTGACCGGTAACTCTTTGCGACCGATGTCGATCGCCAAATGATCGCTATCTATGTCGAGACTGCTTCCCGTAGAAATCGCTCTAGAGCGATAAGACAGCTAATTGTCACTTAGAAATTTAAATTTGTTTTATCGTTTCTGTTTAAATTAGTCGCGAAATAATTTCTCATTCTCATTTCTTATCTATCAAAATAGGTATCAGATTGATCCACGAATCAGTAGTTGTTGGATCAGAAGATATTGGAAACATATTTTTCTTTTGTCAATAAACAAAAAATAACAAAAATAAAGCGCTTCAATGTTTGGGACTGGGGGCTAGTGAAGTAGTGACGTCACATCTTCCTAAAAAGTGTCGCAAGGAGTGAAGTCACGCGGAACTTTACAATTTTTTTATTTAATCGACAAAAGAAAAAGTACGTTTCCAATATCTTCAGATAATCTAACTGACGGACTAATTAAAATTATTAGGACACTAGCCTATTCGCTTGAAAACGTATTAGTCTACTGATATTGAATTTTCCAGTGTACAATATACAAACAAGAGCGAGCCAAGTTCACGTACTGGAACCCCAAGTACATGTCCAAACCGACCATCCTTACGACAAGGTCCAAACGTGGGGACCACTACAAGACGAACGTCACTGTGGAAGTCACGCCATTCGCTTGGAATAACAATGTCACTGTAAGTTCTAAGACGTCAAATAATATCCGGGACTTGAACTCGCAACCTTTCCTCAGAACGGGATTGCGATAACCAATCGCGCAACGAGGTCATGTGACGTAGAATTCGAAAAACTATGGGCCTTCCTTCGGACTCTAGCGCCGTTAATTAAGTAAATAAATAAATAAATAACTAATGCTAGACAATTCACACAACATTATCTAGCCCCAAGGTAAACAAAGCTTGTGTTATGGGTACTAGATAACTGATATACATAATAATATACGAGTACATAGATAGATATTTTTTATTATACATAGAAAACGACCAGAACACCCTGAACAAATATCTGCAGATCGTACAAATATTTGTCCCGAGGCGGGAATCGAACCCGCAACCTCCTGCGTCGCAGGCGGACCTTTGCCCACCGCGCCACAGAGGTCGTCAATTACCCCGAGTTTGAGCGCTACACACTAAAATATCAAAAATCCTTGTCACTGTAAGTCCCAATATAAATACACAATACAAAAATATTTATTTGCCAGTAAACTTATAAATTTACGATGGTAAATAAACATGTTTATTCTAGTGGTGTTAATAATCATGATAATTTCAAAAGTTTTAACTTTTAACGAGAAATACAAACAACGGACTGATGGCACGATTGCTTCGTGACATCAGTCCTGTGCCGTTCCCTTTAAAAATCCTGAATATGGACTTCCATCAAGAAAAGATCAGAAGGTGGCTCCTCACACTTGACTACGACGCTACTGAAGGTCTCTTATGTATCTTAAGCTGACTAAGATTTCCACTCCCCCCCCCCCCCTTCCCCTTCCAAATATTTGACACAGGCTTGCCTCGTACGGGGACCACCAGCAACTGTATGGTCGAAATAAGTTTTCTGGCAAACAAAATATTTTATCTTATTTTATCTTATCTTATCATCACACTCGCTGTTCTGGACTCTGGACCAAGGGTCCAATAACATTGAAGCAAGGCAAGCTGAAGAAAGGTCGCTATGACGATCATTAGGACAGGTCTAAACCAGCGCGGTGAACTAGCATAGGCTGATTGATTATTATAGGTGTTTTTATCGTCAGACTGCATTAAGATCTTTCAGTCAAGGATATCCTCGTTATGGTGGAACCAAAAATTGACAGTAAATAAATTTAAACAAATTGTCAAACACTCCTGTGCAAAAAGGCTTGCTATTATCTAGCAAAAAGATAAAAAAGCTTAGGACGGGTATTGCTCCAATTTGAAAAATAACAACAGGCTAAAGGTTTCTTCGACACCATGAGAACCGACTAAGGGAATCTTCTAATTCTAAGTAGGGGAACTGAGATCTGCACGGACATCTCGCATGGGAGTATATTGCCTTGCCTAAACATACCCTAACCAGCCCAGCTCTGAAGTACTGGGGCAGGACTTTTGCTGACTGACAGCTTCGTTTCAGCAATTCTGTCGGTATGGATGGGGTGGATGCCTCAATGAGAGTATTCAGCTCCGTCTGGTGTCAGGCCTCCTCTGCAGTTTCCTACTGCGTATTACTCAATATCTTGCGATAACCAATCCTCCTGCCAAGCGAGGTGGTTGTGGCAAAACAAAACCACCCTTGTTAGTGAGAGGCATATTCAGTAGTGGACCATTATGTGCTGGTGAGGACAATCTATTAACTGCCCGGGCATAAGGAGGTCTCCACATGGGCCTCTTGGAAATTCAACCGATCGAATCGAAACAAAGAAAGACCACTCTTAGGTCTGTATTATGAACGCTTGCTCATATATCAATGCTTGAGCGTTACTCAAGCAGAGATTGCTGACTGAGCGAGCTTTCATAGTACGGGATTTACGTCGAAATAGTCGAACGGATCTCAGATTAAATAAAGTACGTGTCGGTTAGTGATTTTTTGACACATTTTCATTGATTATAAGGCTGAGACTCAAGTCGAGACTTGAGACGTAAATCTGAGTTGCGATTGAATATAAATAGCGGGTTAACTACGAATCTTGTTTGTGTTGGAAGAACACCCACGTTTCATCTTATATCGAGGACTCATTTTAAATCTATTGTTCCGCAGATGAAGCTTCTTTTTAAAACGTCCGTGAGCGCAATCGATCTGAATTACGTATCCAAAGTGTGCGACGCGCTGACACACGAATGGACCCAGAAGTTTTTGAACAAGTTCACCAGCGTGACGTGGAGCTGTCCTGTTGTGCCGGTAGGTTTTATTGACCATCCTCTGCACATCTTAATAATTCAACTGGGCAATTCACACAGCACGATCGAGCCCGAAAGTAAGCAGAGCATTAGTTGTGTTGGTACTAGATAATCTTTTCTATGGGATTATATGCACAAGTTTTACTCCTTATGGACGGTCGATTTACATTGCGCGCGAGATTCAAGTTTTTTGCTTTTTAAATTTTTTGTATACCTAAAACTAGCAGAAAAGTAACGCAGATAAAATGAAAACCAGCATAATATATTGAATCTCGCGCGCAATGTAATTCAAACCACCTTAACCTGTAAGCTTATGAAAAGGCATGAACTATACAATTATCTATTTAAAATTTCGTCATGACCACTTCAACGTCATTTTACATTTCACAACCTTTTTGAAACTTGTAATGTCTGTAGTAGGAGACTAAATGTGTCATATGATGTCCTTTTTTAACCGACTTCAAAAAAAGAGGAGTTTCTATGTTTAGCTATATATTGTTTTAATGTATGCTCGTCGATTTATCTATGAATGATGGACCGATTTTGAAAATTCTTTTTCTAATGTATGGAGAATGATCCCGTAGTGGTCATACATTTTATTACCGAAGGATTAATTCTGTTCCGCAAAACTAAAAAAATTGGTAAATACTAAGAAATTTCTAATCGGTTTTTGTTTTTTTCTAAACTATCATATTATTCTCATTCCAGGGTACGTACGTGTTCACCAACATAGACTTCGACATGAGCGTCATTCCCCTGCCGATGCCGCGCGGCAGGAACATTGTGACCTTCTTATTTTACATCACGCGCACGCAAGAGTCCATCCTCGAAGGCACAGTTACAGTCGTTGTTGAATAAAAACTACGCTGTGACTTTAATTTTATTTTATTTTACTCTCTTTTTATTTTATTTTGATCCTGGAGTAAAACTCGCTTGCGAGTACATTGACAGTTCGTCAATTCAGAGTTAGGGATAAACCATTCTAAAAATGCACGCCCCCTCCACTAAACGTCATAAAAACGGCGTGCATTATTAGAACGGTTTATCTCTATCTATTCGTGAGTGTATCACTTATACTGTCTTCGCCGTTCATTAACTGTACTTTGATGACGAATGAAAAGTAAAAGAAAATGAATCAAAGAACTGCGAAAATAGTATGATACACTCACGTAATCATCTGAAGTAAATTTTTGCCTTTTGCTACAAAAGAGCATGTGTTCTCGTTTATGCGATGATTAGAAATTAAAATTTTCGACTCGGGCAGAGTATAGCCGATTTAGCGTAACCGAACAGAGCGTGACGGTTCAGATTCATTCACGGTTTAGAAAAAATGTGCGGAAAGAAGTTTTAACTTTAAAATTACCACCGACTACTACCGTTTTAAAAAGAAAGGTCTTCGTCAATAAAAGCTCATAGGTACTTACAATCACAGTTTATTTCGTATAATATCGGCCGCTCTCTCCGCCATCGCGATGAGTATGGAGTTCGGGAAGAGTGACGTCGGAGCGGGGAGAACACTCGCGTCCATTATGCGGAGGCCGGATAACGACTTCACTCTGGAAGAAGAAACCACTATTATGGAACTCTAAAGGAGTAGGCACCAACAAAAACAGGTAAAAAAAAATCAAGTACCAAGTGCAGTGTTTGAGCACTCGAGCTACATCAGGTAAAGCGTTATCTCGGGTTCACGGGTGAGGAAGTTCAGTCGCGCGCGAATCACGGACGAGAGCGGAGGTGCTTACCGAGTTATTGGTGACATAACGAGCCAATATAGCCACCTACTCAGTTATTTCCTAGTTCTGTTTGTACCAGTGAGTACTACAGCAGATAATTTCGCAAAAACTGTAGTGCAGTATTACTTATTTTTAAAATGAAGGAATGTTTCCATTCAGTACAACTCTTCAGTTCAGTAAAAATCTTTGATATTTCTGGTACTTGCGTCCCATGGCCGTGGGATACCCTGCACATCACTCACCTGAGCAGGTCATCCACGACCTTTCCCCCCGCACACGTCCCGCCCGCGTGGTGCCCCGTCACAGCCACCTCTCGGATGACGCAGGCTAGGTACTCGTCTGGGGGGCTTAAGGGCGTGCGCGGCAGTGGGTTGACAACTTTAGGGTCCTTGCGGCTGGAATAGACAGAATACATATTTTATCTCCTGGCAGCAATGTCATTGTGGACAAAGGTTTCCCTATTCTCTGTAGAAGGATTATCAGGCCGTTTGCGCCAATTAATACATTGAGTGCCTATGACGCAAATGGCCACGTTGTTGATGCTGCCGGTGAGCAGATGCTCGTTCTCGCAGGTCGATTGATAAATAATCAAACAACTTTTTCGCTATTTTTCGACCCATTGCTATTGGCGCACTCAATAGGATATACTACTATTGATCAAGTCATACTTAGAGAATAGGAAACAGTTTACTAAGATTACCAATATCAATTATAAAACGAAAACTGAAGAGAGCTACCTCTCACGAGAGCGGATTGTATAATATGGCGTCCCCCAGGGGAGTGTGCTAGGCCTCTACTGTTTATTATTTATATCAATGATCTACCAAGAGCGACCAATCACCCAATATCACTATTCGCCGACGATAGCACGGTTACCGTAGCTTCTAAGAACACTGACACTTTTAAAAATGACATTAATTTAGCTTTGACATCAATTATAGACTGGTTAAATAATAATAATCTTAAAATTAACATAAATAAGACAAAGATCATACATTTTAGACAACGCGATAATGCAGCTTCAAAACCAATTGACATTTATTACAACAATAACGTAATCGAAGAGGTGGAGAGTACAAAATTTCTGGGGGTAAATATTGATAAGAAACTAAATTGGAAATCACACATAGAAGCTCTTTGTAAGAAAATCAACAGCTCAGCATATGTCCTATACAAATTAGCACCAATAGTGGACATAGATACCTTATTTATTGCGTATCATGGTATAATTGCATCTAATATTAGATATGCAGTAATGTTCTGGGGTAATTCGACAGATGTTTTAAAAGTTTTTAAATATCAGAAGCGTTGCATTAGAATTATGTTCCACCTTAAAGTAACCGACTCCTGTAAACCCTTTTTCCTTAAGTATAAAATTTTGACTCTCCCATCACTGTATATTTTAGAGACAGCTATGTTTGTCAGGAATAATCAAAATCTCTTCGGTCGACCTTCGGATGTCGTGGTCCGCAATAGACGTGACAACAATAAAGTCTGTCATATAAATAGAAAAACTACAATGATGGGTAAGAGTGTCTTTACTATGGCACCCTCCATATTTATAATAAATTACCACAATCCATAAGACTACTGCCGAATATGGAGTTTCAGAGAAAGTTAAAAACGATTCTTTCAAATAAATGTTATTATGCTATAAATGAATTTTTAACTGACAAAGATTTTTCTGCTTCATGACATTCGTTTTTTTTTTTAATTTGCTTTCATCCAACATTAGTTTCTAGTTCAGTTTTAATTTATTTTACTGTTAAGCTTAATAAGTTGTTATTATTTGTACACAGACATTGCACACCGTAAAACCGGTAGGAATACATTGACTCGCATAATCGACATAAAAACACCTGTACCCACATGTATTTCATGCAATAAACGATACTTTACTTTACTTTACTTACTTTACTACAGGTCACCTATAAGAAACACTAGACGACAGTGGATCTCTGCGCCGATCTCTTTGAACGGTTTTCCTAGCTATTGGCGCAGCCTGTAGCATTATAGTTCCACTTACAATCTCCTTCTCCTCACGACTCCTCTCTGCTCCTGTGCGGAGTAGTTCCAGAGTGAGAGGCACCTCTCAGCGCGCGGCCAGTGGATCGCTGCGCCGATCTCTTTGAACGGAGCTGATGCTACTAGTTTCTCGGCGCGACGGATTGCTGTAAAATAATTGTATTTGTTGTTATCCATATCTTTTATTTCAGAACAAAATTCTGTTATCTTTTCTTGCCTAAACAGCGGAATAGATCTCGATTTTAATCTGGCAGGGAAATAGGTGGTATCCCGGGATCATAGGCTACTTTGTATGCCGAAAAACGCGTGCGAAGTCGCGGGCGGAAGCTAGTTTGTGAATAAGCTCTTCTTTTTAGACTGTTTATGACAGCGCCAAGGGCTTCGATACGTTATAGGTAGGTATTGTTCCAAATAATGAGACAATATAGAAAGCCACCACAGCGCCCTCTTTACAGTCGAGTCGAACTATTTTAAACTTATTTTTGAACGAAATTGCCCCAAAACAGAGGTAAAGTAAAGTCACCTTTGATAATGCAGTCAACATCCCTCCTATCATACAAGTACTGCATATCGACGATAGGGGGCGACACGGTGCGCGTGTCGGCCACGGTGACGCGGCCCCGACTGCGGGGCTGCAGGCAGCCGCACAGCCACAGGAAGCCTTCTTTTGATGATGCGTTGTGGAACGGGTAGGTTTCTCGGAACACCTGGTAAAAGCAATAAGTCATCTACAACCTAGTACTATTAAGCGATGTAGGTTAGTGCCCATAATCCCCACGCTGGGTATGCCGGTTGGGGGACCCAGTTCGGTGGGTAAAATTGTTCAGCAAGAGGCGCTACTGCCCACCCCTCAGTGGGTATCCCTTATTCGTCTCTTATGACACCCGCGGGAAGACTTAACTGTAAGTCCATTTGCGAAATAAATACCTACATGAAAATAATTTAAAAATAAAGGAATTTAGTGATGCAAATTCTAAGCCGCCGTCACATACCAATAACGCTGGACAATACACACCACATCATTGTGTGTAAGCAGAGCGAGTGTATGTACTAGAATGAGTTATGGAAGCTGAGGAATCAAAAATAATATATCTAAATATAGTTAAATGGATCTTACTGCTGGATTAAAAGTACCTTTGGTTTATAGTTGGACAACTCCTTGAGCAGTCTTTCGCTGGTGGTTCCCATAGAGAACAGCAGTAGTGAGGACTTGCCCTGGAATTCTACTCCGGACACCGGTGGAAATGACAGGGGTCCTGGAAATGAAAGGGTGATACGATGATCAGCTTATAAGAAAAGAAGAGCATCTATCTTATTAGAATCAGGATTACTCTTGAGGACAGGGTCGCATCTCGCTCCTAGAACTCATTTCAATCATAGGTACTATGCTATGCACCTTCGGTGCCTGCTGAACGAATTCCAACAATAGTTGAATCATCTTGTACGTTATTAAGTTTACTGAGTCCTGGTCTATCAATAATTTGATTATAAAAACTGAAGAGACAGCTCAAAACGAACATGACTGGAGGAGCTTCAAATCACAGACGTGTATACGCTTTTACTTATCCGCCATCAGTTGTTGTTTTTTTCAAGTTTTATCAAAATGGCGTGCCGTGTGCGGCTTTAATTGTGGCACGTAAGTACAATATAAATAAGCATCATCAACAACAACACCAAGCTAGATTAATACGGTATTTTCTGTTGATTTGGAGGAAAAAAAAACGAAAATAAAAAAGCACCGTGAGCGTTTGAGTAAAATCTTACTTACCACAAAAGTCAAAGAAGTTTGACGGTCAAGTAAAGAGGTACTTTATCCTTACCCTATTTAATTAGTTCACACATTCGGTTCTGCTTTTTAATCAGTCAATTTTATATTCAAAATCTTACCGCTGGAATCCCAGAAGTAATTCCAGACACTGGCAACACTGAAGACCTTGGCCAACGTGACAGTGACGGGTCGATTGACGCTCACGTATAGGGGCATGTTCATGTGGTCGTGGAGGTTGGAGCCTATGGCTTCGTTGATGGAGACCGGCTGGATCTTGAGCCTGGTGACATTGTGCATAATTGTGTACCACAAGACACAAGAAGTTAAACGAATTTGAGCCTTATTTTAATGTAACAAATGTCACACATAGCCCTGTTCCCTTCATCTCTTAGGGTTTCGTACCCACACTGTACTAAGCTATCACTAAAGGTTGTTGCGGATTTGGACCGTACCACTGACGCACAGCAATATAAGCTTTAACTCGTAATATTTAGATGCATTTTATATAGATGACATTAGATAACAGGCAGCTTGCGTTCCACTTGCTTGAAGCTAGCGTCAAGCCATTATATTACTGTAAAATGTATTTAAAGATTACTAGTTTAAGTCCATATTTTGTGATGTGCGGAAGCGGTGTTGAATGTATGTATCCTTTAACCTACGCTGTCGCGCCGTCGGTTTATCTGTCCGTCACAGACCCAACAATCAAGCGATAGTTTTTTCTGAGATTTTTCTCGCAAAATGGACCGAGGCCTACTGTACCTACGATAATGTATTTGTCTCGATTCCTTTAAAGCACATCTAAAGTGACGATTATGGGAGAACTAAAGTAATTTACACCGGGATATTTACCATGATTTGCTCAAATTCAAAACTCTTTATTTCCTTAAATAAGTACAATAAATGTACCTACACTTAGAAAGGACAAATCATAAAACTATACACTGACATAGAAATAAAGTGATATTTTTGATTTCTGTCGCTTCCGTATGTAATTGTAGACTAAAGTAAAAAAGCGACGAATAAACCTTTAGCCTGTTAGTTGTTATTTTTCGAGATGGAGTAAAAGTCCGTCCCAAGCTTTTTATCCTCTAGATTAGGTATCTGATATTTTATAGTAAGCCTTTCTGCAAAGCATGATTTTGACAATTTGTTTGAATTAATTTACTGATAATTTTTGCATTTTGAGCTTTCCAATATTTCGGCAGTTTCATGCGCCATGATTGATCACGAAATAACTGAGGTCACTGCAAGTGAGTTTTTATTGGCAGACATATCGATCTATCCTCATTTTTGTCTTTTGCTACGAACGTTACCACTTGTGATATTAACCATGATGGATTTAAAAGATTTATGAGAAAACTGGATACCTACAGCAGTTTAGAAACAGAAGTCCCTCGTTATCGGATGAAACGTTGGTGTTCTTCCAACACAATTAAGGTTCGTAGTTAACCCATAACCAAATGAGTTTAGAAAGAATTCATTACGGATGTAATTACCCCATTTACTACGAACCTTTTTTACCCGCTTACATCCGTAATGAATTCGTCAAACTAAGCTAGTTTCTATAGTTTAGAAAGATTTTAGAAACGAAGAGGTTTTATTTCATCTAACTAGGGCTTGGAATATCGGTATTTTCAAAAGGTTGGACTGACCTTGACTTGGTACCGGCGTTATCTAATCTGTGCCGGTACATCTTTGGTATCGATCCTTTGGTATAAATTATACTGGTATTTTTTTAGAACTGATTTAATTAGACTTACGTCTGTGTTCACTAATAGATGATCGGACAATTAGGCTGCTTCGTCGGTTAACGTTGACGTTTAATGAATGAAAACTTGTGACAAAAAGGTTAAAACAATTGTTTAAAAGTTAACCATATAAATAAATAAATAAATAATGCTGGACAATTCACACAGCATTATCTAGCCCCAAGGTAAGCAGAGCTTGTGTTATGGGTACTAGATAACTGATATATTTAATACAATACACTAAATAGATAGATATTTTTATTATACATAGAAAACATCCAGAACGCCCTGGACATATACCGATATTTTAGTACCGATACCGATAAAATTATCGATACCGCACTAAGACTCGAGTTCGAGTACTCGAGTTATTGTATTGAGTATATCAGTTATCTAGTACCCATAACACAAGCTCTGCTTACCTTGGGGCTAGATAATGCTGTGTGAATTGTCCAGCATTATTTATTTATTATTGGTACCGGTATTAAGCCCTGGATAATATAACTCACCTCTCCAAAACCTTCTTCGGCCCGACACCGGAAGCCATCAGGATCTGCGGCGTCTTGAACGCGCCCGCCGCGAGAACGATCTCCTTGTTCGCGAAGATGTTGTTCAACTTGTGGTGGTTTTGCAGGATGTACACGGATGACGCGATGTTGCTTTCGAAGCGGACCTGCGGGGGGAATGTTATGGGTTGTTAGATATAACAGAGCTTATAACATTCAGGTATAATGCAGCTACCTATCTGGAAATATTTTTTGGAATCGGACCAGCATGGCTATTCAGACTTACCACTTATTATAATATCTGTGCCGCTACCGAGGCATTGAAACGGAATGTGACACAGATTCGCGCGAAATTCAAATATTTTAGCGGCTATTAATATTTTCTGCGTCCTGCTAGGAATTAAACTACCAGAAAAGTAGTTTTCCACAAATAATAATCAAACTTTCTATGAACTAATTTTTAAATAAATTTCGAATGAGTGCTACTTTTGGAGGAATTAATAAAATAGGAGCTTTTATACTAAAAATCAACATATTACCAAAAGCTACATCATATGATACTTTATTGAAACATAGGTTCATAGAAAATGGTCTACGATTTGTGGAAAACTACTTTTCTGGTAGTTTAGTTCCTTGCAAAACGCAGTTTATAAAACCGTTAATATATTAGAATTTCGCGCGAATTTGTGCCAGATTCCGTATCGATAACTCGGTAGCAGAGTCTGTCTGAATAGCCTTGCAGTAGTAGTACGAAGATTTACATTTCAACAGTAGTGTACCTATTTGTGCCTCTTCCCGCGGGTGTCGTAAGAGGCGACTAATAGATATCGACCGGGGCGGGCAGCAGCGCCTCCTGCAGAATAATTAGTGTGCGGCCACACTGAATGTGCGGTGACTGGAGCCCCGAACTGCGATCCCCAACCTGCATGCCAGGCGTGGGGAATAGAGGCATTCCCCATGAGATAAAAGGCAATAAAGCGCTTATATAGGGAGGCTTGCGTCCAGCAGTGGACCAATATCGGATGGTGAGATACCTATTTATACTTAGTAGGAATTGTTTTAATTTGTTCGTCAACACACTTTCCTCTCCTCAACACATGGTGTCTAGCTGGATAACGTCGCGTCGTTTCATCCTTCCTCCATTTGTTTTAAAGAGACTCTTAGCCTCCTAAACCTTGAACAACTCAGCCATTCAGGCTTTGCCAAGTGTGGAGGCCGCAGGAAAACTAATAATAATAATAATAATAATAATGCTGGACAATTCACACAGCATTATCTAGCCCCAAGGTCAGCAGAGCTTGTGTTATGGGTACTAGATAACTGATATACTTAATACAATACACTAAATAGATAGATATTTTTTATTAAACATAGAAAACATCCAGAACGCCCTGGACAAATGTCTGCAGATCGTACAAACATTTGTCCCGAGGCGGGAATCGAAATCGCAACCTCCTGCGTCGCAGGCAGACCTTCGCCCGCTGCGCCACAGGGGTCGTCAAACTACCTGCAATCTTGTTTAAAAAAACATATTAAATTGTCATTTAATATTTTTAGTAAGCAGGTTTTAATAGGTACTGTCTACTCACCTTGCCGAGTACCATATTTCACCGGCGCTACAGTACCTAGTAACGCGATCTGAAGTTATTTTACTGTAGCTAGTTCTATTACTCACCGATACCGCCCGAGTCTTCAACAAAACATGCAGATTCTTCCTCCCCAACGCCGGTTTCAGATACGCGTCGTAGCTGGAGTGTCTCGCGCCGTTCTTGACCGTCGCGACCGCTCGTCTGAACGTGGTTTGACCGTCGCCGAGCAGGGAGGACGCTTGTCGGAACGTTGTCGTTAGTTCTTCATTCTCGGTGGAAAGCTTTAGCTTCATTGGGGCCTGGAATTTAGAAACTGAGATTAAACTTTGTGAATGTTATTTGCAACAGTCTGCAATGCTGCGTGCTTTGCAAATAACCTACAGGTAGTTCAACTGATACATATCAATACTAGTCGGAAGCGTCACACATATTATAGAGAACACCAATAATAAATAATAATAAATAAAAGCGTTTATTTTTCTCTCACAATAGGTGCTTATATAACTAAATAGGAAAACTAAAGTACCTATTACCTTATGACCTGTTTTGTGAGAGAACTGGTGCCTGTGATAGGTTTTAGAAAAACCTGTGGTACAGGTCACCAGGCCCTTCACTCCGCGGGAAATAAAATACATTTTGTTGACTCATGCGTGGTTGTGTGGGTGTAGTGTTTGTTGAGTGTGTGAGTGTGTGTCATGTTGGAGCAATGGAAGAGCAAGAGCAGCAGTTTCCTTTTGGGTATTTTCTATGTATAGTAAATATGTATATAGGTATATAATGTCAATGTATTTTATTAAATATATCAGTCATCTAGTACCCATAACACAAGCTCTGCTTAGCTTGGGGTTGAATGATACGGTGTGAATTGTCCAGCATTTTTTATAACGCTTGCGAAGCCGCGGGCAGAAGCTAATTAACATTAAAGTCACCAACCAAATTAATCGAACTCATCAACGCCGATTACCTTGGCGCCCGGACACTCCCCGTAAACCGGACAGTGCTCCGAGTCGAACTCGCTCCTGACAGTCCCGAAGGCTTTGATAAAGTACTTCTTCAGCTCCTCGTAGCTCCACCCTCTGAACCCGAGCCGGCCCCAGCGGGAGTAGTCGGAGGGGAGGCCGAAGCCGTGGAGGAGGAAGTTGATCTGCCCGGAACCGCCCAGGCCTTTGCCTCGGGGGATGAATTGGGTCTGAAACGGGAAATAGGTGATGATCCGTGGGACCTAGAACGACTGTAGGTACGTGTATCTCAAGCTTTACCCAACAAGGTCTGTGGGTATCTAGTGTTATAGGAAGTACGGATCTATTAAGTACCAGAAAGTTTGTTTTTGTTTGGTTAATCCCGTCAAGGTACCTCACGGAAATACTTTAATTCCGTGAGGTACCTAATTAGTTTTTGGGCTATTGCCCGGACTATGTCCGCGTGAAGTGGTTTTAGAGTTTGTCTACGTTAATATGAGAATCCAATTTTTTTTAATACTTTTTGGGTATAACAAAGGCTGACAAAAGGTGGGCAAAAGCGAAAACTTTGAATCTAACATTACATTACTAAATTTTATTACAGGTAGATACGTACGTACAGTCAACGATAAAATTGCAGAACATTGTAAATTTTATCAAACTCCTATGCCTACACCTAAAAACGTTCACGTATATGGTGCATAAAAAGGTGTAGGTAATCAAGTACACACATGTCATGTGGTCACGTCAACTCACCTGGTTCCACATGCCAAAGGACGAATACCTCTGCCTGGTCGTCTTAACCGCCCAATCATTCGGTCCTTGCTGGGCGGCCGTGGCTGTGAGCGGTATTCTGGTGAAGTAACCCATGTGATCTCCTACCTCAATGAGCAGCACGCTCGTCTGAGGGTCTTCTGAGAGGCGCGCGGCGAGAACGCAGCCTGACGTACCTGCTCCGACTGCATGAGGCATTTGACTTAAACTTCCAAGAACTTACAGAGTTGCTACAAATTAGTAGTGTGTTCTGACACTCGTACATTTATTTGCCGTAGAAGCACAAGGCGCACTTGGTTACGTCAATTTACATTTCACATAAACATTTAAAGGGCAACTAAGGCACTTTGTGACGCCTTTTGCCTATAGGTAAGTAATGAATAAGTGAAGGTTATTTCTTCTTTACACCATGGTTATCAGGCCGAATGCAGATAGATTTCTTCGACTTTGATGAAGTGATTGAGGTAGGTACCTATTGATGGTTATTTGCTTTTATTATCTTAGACGCCTTACGAAATTCGATAGCAATGTTTAAAGAAACTTGCTGCTCAAAAGGCAAAGGCATAAAATAATGCGTCTAAGACTATCTAGACTCTAAAAAATTCGAAAGGTACTTACCAATAATATAATCATAGTTTTTCAGCGGTTTCGTAACAAAACTAGTGTGAACATTCACATACTTCTGATAAACGAAGTAAGAGGCGCAAGCTAGCAAACCTACGAAAATAGACGAATAGATTGCCATGATACTTCCTGCAGGAACTCACTATAGCTTCCTGATTCCTGTAATGCCTGTCTGTCGGCGCAGGCCCGAGGTTTAATTGGATTTGGCAGGGGTCGCAAACTTTTATGGCTGCAATTACCCAACACAAAACCTGTGTGTGTATGTTCTTTTAGGATTGTATTCAAGGATAGAGTTTAAGTGGTCATAGAATGGACGGACTAAACTACGTTTTATTTATGTTGTATTTTGTGTTTGTATGTATTTAATTAAAAAAAAACACGGTGTTTTACCGTGCTCGTCCGTTTTAGTACTGCACTTAAGACTAACCACTCATGATTATGAAATCTAAACTGTTTATTTCTATAAAATTTGGGTGAAAGCCATACTCAGAAAGCATCCCCAGTCACTCTACGCCTCCCTATGCTTGATGAGCCTTATTTGACATGCCACTAATAGTACATTAGTAAGTAGTGGCAAATAATGAAGTGATGATTTAGAACGTTTTCCACAACATTCTCTAAGTAAAATGTTTGTTACCCCTGTACGCAGACCTAAGAGGATTAAAGAGTACTGGTATCTGAGCCGTAAATCAATACTTTCTTTATAGTACTATTGTGTCACACGTAAAGTTGGGTAATAGATAGGACTTCTTTTCAGATCTGGTGGGTTTTTGGTAAAAACTATAAGTAATTACTTTGTAGATAGATAGATAGATAGATTATATCTTTATTGCACCATCAATACACAGAACAATTTAATAAGAACTTAATACTAACTATATAGAATATGGCACAATCGGCGGCCTTATCGCTAACAGCGATCTCTTCCAGGCAACCTTTGTATTGTATTATTGTTACTAAAATTATTTAATGTACACCATTAAATAATTTTTGACTGACTTGGAAAAAAGGAACAGGTTGTCGTCACTTTCTCCGTCTATTACTGTCGTCTATGGACTGATTTTAAAAAATCTTAAGCTTTTGTATAGAAAATGATCCCTAGGTGGTCCTTTAAAATTGGGTTTATCCTGCAAAATGGATTCGAAGTCAGTTTTTAGTTTCTCAAAACAATAAGTTAATGGTATTTGTTACTAAATTGGTAGATACTGCCGAAGGTTTAGAATCTAAGTGAAAATTTTCAATTTACCTTATCAAACAACCAACATAATTTTTATTTTGGAAGGAATTTTATGGAATAAAAAAATATTTGGTGTACCTTACTTTTACTTGCATAGAAACATAGATGATAGTAACACAATTCAGCAGAAACCATTGGCATGAAAATTAACAATTAACTGGCTTTAAGCATTATTTACTTTTTCAATGTCAACAGTTGTTCATTATTTAACAAACTTCTCAGTTGCTTCATCAATGCCTTATTTCATTTCAACTCTACATACCCACAAACGAAGTTCAAACTCTTACTAATTTGACTTGGCAAGCTTATAACTCAATATCACCCATATCTTCAATCATCTCTCCGACAGCGGGTACCATGACAGGTGCCTCGATGGTTGTCTTGCGGCCCTTGGAGTCGATGACCTGGATGGTTTCAGGCTCAACCTCCATCTCTGTGTCTTCTTCCATTTGTCGCTGCTTGAGGCCAGCTGCGGGTGATCTGAAACACATTGTTTTGAATTTGGTTACTGGGTCATCTTAAATCAACAAGAATTGTAAATAACAAAGAATGAGTGTCAAGTGCCAGGCAGACACTAGTTGAGTATACAAATCTACAGCAAAATAGTGAATTTTAAGTATATGAGCAGTTTGTTTCCAGTTTTGTTTTGCTATAAGTCATTAAGAAAAATTTCTGGCACTTTTCACACATTAAAAGTGAGACAGAATTTATTTTATATAAATGTCAGGGTTGCAGTGCTTGTGCCTGTCAATGAGCCCTTCACAAGGGGCTCATCAAAATGAGTCCAGAATTTTATGATATGATATAGCTTTTAGCAATTAGGTCGCGGATTGTTTTACTTCCTGTTTTTATGTTTTATAAGTTTTAGATTTTACAAAAAAGCTGAAAGCAATCTCTCAAAATCTATTTACTGTTAAGGTTAGGTCGCCTAAGATCGGACGCATTTGCCGAAAATTGTGGACGTACTGCATTTTAAATTTTTTTCTCATGATTCAATGTCGTTTTTCGGTTGCGGTCTACTGTAAATTGAAAACAATGAAATATTGGTTAACCCCTAATTTTTTGGTTTGCTTCTAAGCTATCTATCTAAGCAAATTAAGAGCTTAAATAACAGACTTTTTTCAACTTATCATAGTGAAGAAAATATCATTTTGACCGAAGATCGGACTATGTAGTATCTTCACTCCTATTCGTTTAATGATAAAGTACACATTAGGAAAACATCCGGACTTCATCCATTTATTAAATATCAATGATCCCATCAGGAAATTCCTCAAAAGATTTGACAGATAGGATTTTTCTTTATTTTTGCGTTTTCATAGTCCGGTCTTCCCTCCTCATCCTAAATAAGTTTCACAAACTTTTATCCTTCGTGTCCTAGGACTTAATAATGAAAAGGTACCTAATAGCTGATAGTCATAGCGTCGTCTAAGCGCCATCATAGCGTCGTTAGTGGGCATGAACACTTGAAAACCACTGATAATTTTTTGACATCCATGAACGGACACAGCTATATCCGATCTTCGGCATTGGGAGGGAAGACTGGATCTTGGGTTGTAAACGTCCTAGGCGTAATCAAAGTATACAGATCGAAAGATTATTCGCTAATTCTGCCCCAAAATAATTAATTACATTAAGTAATTCAATGAAAGTATTCACCACAATGAGCCATCAAAGTTTTGTAGGTAAGATCGGATCGACGATTTTTCCCACAAAATACACCTTTTCTGCCGAATCACCTGTGTGCATGTCCCGTCTGGTCGCTGGCCGGCCGCATTGTGAGGAGAAGGGCAGAATAAAATGGCGGATCTAGTAGTGTCACCAGCAGTGGAAAATATTGCCTAGTTTGAGAGTTATTCCATGCATCCGATCTTAGGCGACTTAACCTTACCATGCCATATTTTTGTTTTTAGAATTGAGTTAAAAGCTCACCTGATCAATGAGATGTCCCTCTGTACCTCCCGGACGTCTCTCTGCCACTCCACCTCCCGCCCCTTCCTCAGCCTCTGCATGATGTGGTTATTCGACCTCCTCTGTCTGATCTCCTCGACCCGCTTCATGGCCTCAATGGTCTTGTTCCACAAATCCCTGCTATATTTCACAGGGACATTCCTACGCTTCTCAAACTCGAATGCGGGGTCGATGGCCAATTCCTTACCCGCGGTCTTACGGTAGGCTTTAGTCCATTTGGTTTTACGCGGGTTCTTCTTCTTTTTGAACGCTGCATGGCATTTTGAACGGCAAAATCTGAAAATCTACGGAAGGAAAGGGTTAGTGACACAAACTTGTGAAATTCACTGCAATTTGGACATTGTTTAGTGAAATTTATGTACCTTGCAGTCGTTTCTCACGAATTGGATCCCGTGTCCAGGATATATCCTGGACGAGCAGAAATAACAGGTTTCTATACGCATTTTTACACAATTTACACGTGCTGTGTTTATCAGTCACGTCGAAAAGAAAACAATGAAGATCGATGAGTTGACTATTGACTGATTCAACTTTTGACATTGACAGAATTAAATTGAAGACTTTGACAGCTACGACCAAATGTTGCCATACCTAAAAATAATGGTTTGTGTAGTACCACAGGTTATTTAACACAGGTTTATTATGTTCTCTTTCTACGTGTAGTACGGTTGAAGAGATAGGTGTCGCTATTAGTTAGCGAAGCGACGACGACGACGAAGCTACATCAGGACACTATTGATATTAACACATTTGACACTAGATGGCAGAAGTAGTAATCTAAATCTGGGCTTCGATGTTTCACCTAGTATAGTATTATAATATCTGTGGTACCACGCTTCGTACGAATCTTAAAAGCCTCAAATTCTATAATTTAGAAAAAACTGTTGGTGTGTGGTCCCCGCCGTGATTGCCTAAAGAAGCGGTGGTCTCTGCTAATGACAGATCCGTGATCAGTTTCAAGACAGCCTGATTACTGACCTACCTACCTAGGTACCTTGTCGTGATCATCTCATCATGGACTCCTGTAGAGCATGGAAATCGACCTCATTAAATGGAATTAAAATAAAATTGTTTCTAAGTTTATTGATACTTAGGTACTCATAAGTATTTACGTAGGAGGTTGTTAGGGATTTATACTCCAGCCTAATTCGATGTTAAATGTTGATAGAACATCCCGACCATACTTAACGCATTCACTGCCCAGCTTCGGCGGTGTGACACGCAGGGGCGGCACCAGGCGGGGCGCGCTGCCGCTACACGGGCCTGGAGAAGCACATCTGCGTCTTGAGATTTTTATACGCAACTTACAATCATTGTCGCTTTTAGATCCATAAGTAAGGTAGGTAGATACTTCAATAAATTAATGCTAGTTGACAACTGAGATTACAGAGTAGGTAGATAAGTAATTCTGTAATTGTATTAGGTAAGTACCTAATGATGTCTGAAACTTAACGCCAATCAAGTGTTTTTTTTTGTTTTTTGCTTTTGTTTGTTTACAATCATTTTACATCGAATTTGGCTGTAGTATAGACATCATGCGGGTTGTGGATCGCAGGGCGCAGCTTTTCTCAAACCGCCGACGCTACCCCCTCTTTTTTTCAGGAGGGGTAGGTACCTAGAGTGGGTAAGTACCTACGTAGGTAGATATTGCTCTTAAATTCTTGCTAACTGCAAATAAACGTTGTCGGCAAAGACCCAAAAGACGATGTAGGTAAAGGTGCCTAATCTAAAACGCGATCACACACGCACCAATCGACGTCGACATTAATGTGAAATGTCAGCGTTTCCATTGCAAATTCGACCTCGAAGGAATGCATTTTTGTCAATATTCCCACCGATGCATGCTGACACAGGTAAGCGCGGAACACCTGGCTCAGTTGCAATCCGCTGATAGACTTGTTGACGACGCAGTGGAACATGAAAAGGAGCAATGAGCTTTCAGAAGACAGCAGCACATGGTGTTACGAAATAGTCCATGGACCTGGGGGCTGATAGGTGATGATGGACAAGCTGAGCCGGAGCCGGTCCTAGCCAGTCAGGTTTTTAATCCAAAAAAACTATTCAAGAAAAGTAAATAAATAGATAATAAATTTTCACAACAAAAAACAGTTAGATAAGTAGGTCATCAAAAAAATTAGGATTTTTTTATAAAAACATATTATTATGTTTGGAGCATAACCCTCTATGGATACCAAACATGGACCATGACACCACAGGATACGGAGAGGATTGAGACGTCTGAAATGTGGTGCTGGAGGAGGGAGGAAAGGATTAGCTGGACGGAGACGGTTACTAATGAGGAGGTGCTGAAAAGAGTAGAGGAGAAAAGGTTTTCGATGAACACTTTTCAAACCAGAAGAGGAAGGGACATATAAACGACATGACAACTTCACAAGTAACATCATAGAAAAGTAAGTAGACGAGGAGGCGGAAGACCAAGAATTAACCAAGTATAATGATGAGTAGGATGACGAATAAAGAAGTAAAATACATTGCATTGGAGAGAGGAAAAAGGAGGAAAGTTTGTGTGAATGTTTGTTACCACGTATATAAATACTTAACCAATTTAGGCTAGGTAATTTGATTTTTAAAAATTATCCTCTGAAGGGGTTAAAAAGGGTGGTCAAGTTTTGTGTGGAAAATTGTTATTCTTTTGTACAATTAACTTAAAACTCGGTTTAAATAAACTTTATGGTAAATAACGAATCTCGCATTTATTTTTACAAAATACCCCTAGGGGATGTGCCGCCGCGGGCCGCAGCGCAGCTAGTAATAAACTAATAATAACAGACAATCCACACATCATCACAAGCTACGCAGAGCTTGTGTTATGATCACGAAAAGGTTCCAATCACCAAGTAACCCAGCCACATCCACACCCTGCAAACCCCTCATTGCCATTCCACAATCACCTCATGCAAATTGGCGGTTTTTTTCGCGCCGCAAAAATACCTCAGTATTGTGCGCGAACGCATGTGATGAACGAGGTGACGCGCTGTATCGCGACGTGCATCACACACTAATGGAGACACATCGAGCTTTTAGCCCACTGAAGTTTTGTTGGGCAATGTCGTTGACGCTAATGTGTCTGATGGAGAAGAAATGCAGTAGACGGAGCGCCACTGAAATCGGCCTGATTGCTATCAAAACATTTTATTCTCAAAAGTGTCTTGTTTATACACAAGTCGTCTATAATATTTAAAAGAGACAAATTCTATATTTTCTTATGGACAACTATACTTACAGTTATTCCTTAGTATGGATTCCCGTGTTGTCGGATCGCTATATAAAATGTTCTATTGCAGAGTCAGACTGTCAATTAAGTAGTAGGTAGGTCTAGTTACCCAAGTACTGTTTGGTACTTTACCGTACCTAGTGCTAGTACCCTCTGATTAGGTAAGTAACATTACCTAATCTGTACCTAAACCTAGTTGACCTAGTTGAAAGATTAGTTTTATGAATGTACCTAATCTACTGTTACTGCCTAGTGTGAAAATGTAATATACTCTTTATATAGAACATTAAAAACTAGTATATACAAGTAAGTACTTATATCTATTTCTTAAAAATCTAAGCCGTCACCAGAAGGCAGAGTGCCCAGAATGCTAGCAGCATTGCCACGTTGAATGGCAATGCTAATTCGTTGACCGAAATAAAAGTCAGCATTCCGATCACCTGTGGACTCTTTAAGAAGTTTGGTAAGCTCTTTATAAAATGCGTGTGCCCCAGGACCCCAAGGACCAAGGGTTTCAATCCCAAACGGCTCAAATAGGTAACCTCGGTCAAGGTTAGCGTATTTTCGCCGTTTAAGAGACTCCGCTGATGTCGCTGCAGAACCGGCCCTTAACCTAGTGTTAACTATTTCCGTCATTTTTCGTCTATCCTCTGTCGTAAGTTCGCTTGGCAAAAAGCCTTCCATTCCGTCACACACAGCTGGCAAAGCAAAAGCTCGATATTCGCTGATAAGCAATTTAAATAACAACGGGTTGTTATACAGTCGTCGCCTGGGCATTATTACTGTACTGACACAATGTCGTCGACATTTATCTCTTCATCGCGATGTTATCGACGCGGACACAACGCGGACCGACATCGACACCTTCTCGATCGCTTTATTATCTAACATTAATGATTTTCTTTGAAAGTGTTAGGTAATCTGTTCTTAAGTGCGCGAATGCAGGGGATCAAGGCTTAATCAGACATCTTATTACTCATTGGGAATAGGTAAAGAAATAGCTATTTAGGTAATAAGGTATTTTTCGCGGTAAACGAACGCGGCAACGCGACTAGAATAAAACATACGATGAAAAATGCTTTCAGGCATCCCAACCCAAATCACACGCACAGCATGCACACAACTACTGAAAAAAATCGGTGATAGGTACCTATAGTAGGTAAGTACCTACAGTCAACCGGACCAGGCAAGAAGCACAAGAAGCAAAATACGTTATTTGCTTTGGTAGGTAAATAAGGTGGGTCGGAAAGTCTCAATTTAGCTCGCAAGATATGCTTCGAACTTATCAAGATGAGCCAAACCACAGAGCTTTGGGGTTTTGAGGACAAGACCGCAAAACCACCAAGATTATTTAAATTTGACATCAATCGGTCAATCATAATCGAAATAAATATCGATGCCCAGAATAGCATATCAATCACACGATATAGCACATGCAGATATAGATAAATAAATAAATAAATAAATAATGCTGGACAATTCACACAGCATTATCTAGCCCCAAGGTAAGCAAAGCTTGTGTTATAGTTATAGATAACTGATATACATAATAATATACGAGTACATAGATAGATATTTTTTATTAAACATAGAAAACGACCAGAACACCCTGAACAAATATCTGCAGATCGTACAAATATTAGTCCCGAGGCGGGAATCGAACCCGCAACCTCCTGCGTCGCAGGCGGACCTTCGCCCACCGCGCCACAGAGGTCGTATATACAATATTATGATCTTATTTCAAGAAAATGATGAAGTTATCAAGCATAACCTTAACCAATAGTTAGCCAAGTCCAGTCAAACTGTAAGTTAGAAATGACCCGTCTGTCTCGTTAACCTCCTGAGATGAAGGCTTGTGCGTGGGGGTGTCTTATGATAGGTTTTGCGCATTGTTGCACGCGCCATGTTTGACAAGCCTTGCGTAATTTCGTGCATGCTTGATATCCTTGCACGAAATCAACTCGTTATTTATTTTAAGAACATGCATGTCGAGGTTAATACAATTTGATGCCCTAGTTGGAATGAGTTAAGATTCAGATAAGTTCAAAGCTTGGGAAGACCATTCAAATACATAGCCAAAGGATTGTTGTTGGCAGAGACTTGAGCAACTCTAACTAAACCTATCCTAGCCGAAATGGGGCCAAAAAAACGGTTCTCCATAAGAAATCATAAGTCACTTTCTGTGCGTGTTGGTACCAACCAGTTACTATCTAGTAAAACAAATTAACAATGGACATTGTTAACATTTGTAGAAAAGAAACTACAACAATGATGTTTTTAAATACAATACGGATAATTTCATTTGCCAGAGGCATGTTGCCAATCACAACCTAGCGGCTAACGTGGACACAGAAGACTTCAGCAATTTTCAGGTATTTTTTGGTAAAGAACCCAACCCACGAAGTGGTGTGAGGCTAGCCGAGGTCTAACCGCAGACCTACCATCGCTTTTGGCATTTGTTGTTGCTTTCGACAGCGTCATGTGGAAGGAGAAAAGGAAGGTCTTTGTCTAGTTGTGGGCTACATTATAAATAATCATCTCATTTAGCTGAACTACGTCCAAGGCCGGACATAGGCCTTTCTCAAAGATCGCAATAATGACCGGTCCTTTCCTCCAAAATCCCGTGGCCCCTGTGACATTAACCAGGTCGCCGGAAAAATAAATCATCACCATCATCATCATCATCATCAGCCTATATTAGTCTACTGCTGGACATAGGCCTCCCCTAATGAGCGCAATAGCGCCCTGTCTTCAGCTTGCCGCATCCAGCATCTGCCTGCAGTCTTTCGCAGATCGTCATCCCACCTGGCCGGGAAAATAAATAAATAATAACAAACGGTGGAAAATGGCTTTTTAGTTAGAGACATTTTATAGGTAAATTAAGTGTAGTAGAATACCTAATGTAAGCATCCATTTAGGTGCTTTATGATAAAACAGAAGTTCTCGGACTCATCACCACTTAAACATTATTGAAAGCGCAACAAAATGCGCGTACAACATCGCATTACGCATAGAACCGGCAATCAGTTACTGTGGAATCACTAAATACCACTTCCTCGTGCATTATGCTCGCCTGGTAGACTGACTGGGTAGGACTACCGCTGGATTCTAGTTTTAACTCTTATAGAATTTAGACTGCACCCGGGAAAGTTAGTTTTAGTGAAATTATTTTCCAAAAACCTTTTCTTGAGTAAGTATTATCTATACACAGGACCAGCGGAGTCCAAGACAAATCAAAAGGCAACAACGATGAAACCAACATAATTTTATATTTTGTAATTATATTTACTTTTGTAAGGACCTCAAGGATCATAAATGACACATTTTTTGCGGTCACTTATTATGGACTCCTATTGTTTTACAGTTCAGATAAAGTATCAGGAATCTAGTAGCCGTTTCCTGATTATATCGAACCGAAGCAAAAGCCAGTTCAGATAAAGCTTGCACTGTAGATTATTTACTCAACATTATAATCGTTAAATCGACCATGTGTATTAGTAGCCGATAACATTCATCTTAGAACCAACCGCCTCGCCCAACTCTTTCAATCCAGACAGATTCAGGCCGCGGTCGCTCACATTCCAGTGCATTATGCTCGCCTAGTATCCAACGAAGGCCGCTGTCTAATAAACGACAATGTCTGTGTTACTGAGCCCCGATTAGACACGGTTTAACTAATCAGCAATGAACATAGCTGTACTTGATCATCGCTTTACTTGATCATCGCTTGTTTTATGCTTTTGATCTTCATCATCATTTGCAACCGGATACTGCTGGGTGAAATGGCCTTCTGTGTGCTTTGGGTATTCCTTCAGCTTTCGCTCATTAGGCCGCATGACGTGTTCTTTCGGGATACCGTTATCCGGTATTTCGACTTCCGGTATTCCGTAATACAGTCTCTGAAGTTTCTGCCATTCACTCTTCGAAAATATTCACTATGGTCCTGTGCTAGCTGTAGATATCCATCGACGTGAAGGTACCTACCTAAAATGTCTTCGACCCACCTCGCGCACTTGACACTTCTTTGGCCCATCCACGGTCAACATCTGAACTTGAAGTACTTAACCACAGGCCAGAGAAATGCTGAAATCATGTAAGGTCGTTTCGAATGTCTCTCGTTCGATCACTTTCCATAACTATAAAATCCAGACGCAAAATTTACCATAAAACTTGAAAGCTTGTAAGGTGAGTACTAAACTGTCATGTAACAAGAACCAGCGAGCTTTACAGCTGTTAAGGAAACCTACTCTACACGTAACTATCTAGAAAGAGCTTAGCTTATTCGTCACCTTAGGGATAAACGAGAATGGGCACTAGTTTTCCCTAAACTTATATTAACACTGCTTGCACTTTATACACAGTGTGTTTTGTGTTTAAAGTTGATGAAAATTCGTCGCCAACCTTTTGTTTTGTTGACGGCAATCTTCAACCACTTAAGCTTAGTTGGGGTTGAGGTTAAGTACATAACTATCAGAAACATATAAAAGTACGATGACTTGGGCACCTCATCATCATCATCCATCACATCACCTGCTCGGAAGCACACTACGAACATTCCTTTGCTCTTCTCTACATTGTGCTGACATGCTGATAGAGCTTCTCTGCTGTTACAACAAACCAGTGGTAGATTTAGTCATGGGTTCTCTGACTCAAGATCCATAAGACCTTAAGGCCAAAAGACAATCGGACAATTAGGCAGCTTCGTCGGTAAACTTTGACGTTTAATGTATGAAAACTTGTGTCAAAAAAATTAAAACAACTGTTTAAAATTTAATTATCTGTTGGTGAACTCAGGACTTAGTAATGTAATCATGCGGTAACATAATGAAGACTTCACTTCTGCGCCGGCGCCGGTCTAAGCACGCGTGCTGCCCAACAATCTGTGATTTGCACGCCCTATTTGACGGCTACTTGCGGCGCCACTATGGCACGACATGGGAAATGCGCCTCACTTGGCCTAACAGCTAGGTATTTTATAATATCCAAAAAAAAAAACAATATCGACGGGAATTGAACCAGAACTTATTGTGAATTACCCTGAGTGCAAGGGCTTACGCACTGTAATAACAAAAACCTTAGCACTAGGTATAATTAATTGAGATTTGATAATGATATAGTAATGTAATGATGATTACGAAAAGACACTGTATAGGCGAAGATATAGACAAAGAAGAAATGCTATTTTTTTAAATTCTGGTGCTTTGTGATCATGATCATCAAACTATACTAGTGTACTGGTCCACCTAGGTCTCCCCTAACGAGCGCCCCCGCAACTGCCAGTAGTTTTACGCAAATAATTAATAATGATGGCCAATCCACACAGCATCATCTAGCCCCAAGCTAAGCAGCGCTTAGCAAATCGTCATCCCTGCCATTTAGCTTCCTTCACAACGTTTAGTGCACGATTACTAAGTAGAAATTACTGATGATTTTATGTCACCCAGGTTGCTAAAGGTAGATTTATCTTACCAAAGACTAGGTTAAAATCATAGAGTTCTTGTAAACCATAGCTCCACCACATTCAAATGCTAAATAATTTAAAAGACCACGAAGGGTGGGCATCTTCATTTAATTTATTGACGAAAACTTCACAAAACGTGTAAACGTAAGCTCAACATTCAGCCAGTAAATGTAAACTGATATCGAAAAAGCAACCGATTGACAGGTGACATCAATTTGAATCTGGAATGCGGCATTGAATAGGTAAAATGGTAAAATGTTACCAACTTATTATGTTCAGTTGGTTGCGTCGCTAGTTGTGACCATTTTATGTAAATCAGCGAGTGATTTCGAAGAAGTGACTTCAGTTCCAGTTTTATCCAAATGTACAGGTATTTTGTTGGCATTCTAGTTTTGAACAGCTGGACAATTTAACGCTGCATATGTATGGCGGATTAAAACATCGATTATCTTGAGGTTTTCCGATTGGAAGATAAAAATGTTTCCGTCAAGGTTGCAGAGGTTAAACTCCATCATGATTTGTTTAAATAGCTTTAAACTCTATAAAGAGGTCTACTGGAAAGATAAATTGGACACTTAATATCTTAAAATTGATTTAATTATAACTCTACATCGCAAATGTTTTCTCTTTTACCTTTATTTATCTTATCTCTAATCTTATCATAGTTTCTGTTATCTACTTATAAAAGTGCATGGGATGCTACCTACCAAATTTCCTGTTCACTCTTTAGTGACCGAGATTGCGGGAATTTCGTAATTTGATTCCTTTTAACATTATGACTATATTACTTTTACACTTTACTTCCGTCAATATTATATTCAATTTCTGTACTTCGCACCAAAACGGATACACTGACATTGATTTGCAAGCAAGTAATTTTGAACTGTCTCGTCATAAACATAGAGCTTAAGGTAGGTACCATGTTCTACCTCCAAAAGCTCAATATCCCTGCCAATATCCTCACTTCCCGGGTCGACTAGCTTGAACCAGAAAATTAACAATTTCTTCGAACAATAACTGTTGGTGTGATATTTGGTTCGCAATTTTCGCTTATAAATCTTTTGTAAAACCAACAAAGGCATCGTTTTGATAGCCTTTATCTTGTACACTAGAGGGTTCTTTTTGCTTTTATGGTGGTTTGCTCAGGTTGGCTGTTGTAATCGGATCGCCATACAAGCTTACGCCTCCGGGTGACGCGTGACTTCTTTTGTCTTCAATTTGTGGCCCGAGTTTTGTATAAATAAGAAAGAAAGGTGTGGCAAAGGTTATATGGAACAATCCATCATTTTATTCAGGCTTATCGAAAAATCCCTTTCAATTTATTCTTTAGATGCTGTACCTTTACCTATACACAGTTACCTTTTTCTCACTGTCTCACGTAGCAGGAATTTAAATAAGCACTATCTTTCTAAACTCTTTAGTTAGTTATCCAGGCAAAGCCCTAGTGATGCTCCTCTAGATAAAGGAGCATCACAAAAGGATTTTTTCTTCCTTTCAATAATTTCTTCCTTTCATAGGTAATAAGAAAAAAGTACTTTTTGAAGCTGATTTACAAAAGCTTAGCTATAAAAATGGATCAAAGAGAAACATCACGCGAATACTCTTCAGTAAATTATTTGAATTAATATGCAGAATGTTCCATCATTGAATGAGTACAGGGTGTTCCGCGATCAGTAAATATCGACAGCCACAATTATGGCGGGAACATAACGATGGAAGTGCCTATTCAGGCAGATGCTTGCTTCGGGAATGCAGTTGTTTGGAACCCGGGCCAGGGAGCGACACGGTATGTTGTAGCTGTTACAAATTACATAAAACTATGTATGTAGGTACATATCGAAACAAATGACTTTATTTTATGACACTAGTTGCAAAGTGTCCTAATATGATTCTATAAACAAATAATGTTTTATCATACTTTTCACATTATGCAGGCGAAACAATGTTGGCGAGAATATAACCATAAACTTTTTTTAATTTATCTATACCTAACTAGCGGGCCGTCCCGGCTTCGCACGGGTGGACATTTATTTTTGACGTGACAACGTCTTATAATTCGATAGAGCCGGCTGCACGCACGAAAAAACATGACGTCATGCGGCGTTACCACGTCATGCGGCGTTACCTCGTCGTGCGGCGTTACCTCATCATGAGGCGTTACCTCGCTCTGAGGCGTTCCATGTAAGGCTTGAAGTGCAAGCGAGAGCGCTCGACATCCGTCTCTCTCCTACTTGAGTGAGCGATGCGTCTGCGTTGTCACGTTCAAGTTCAACTATCGTCAGTAAACCGACTTTACAGGCAACCAATTTTTTTTAAACATAAATATAGCCTATGTTACTCAAGGATAATGTAGCATTCAAATGATTAAAGAATTTTTGAAATCCAGTAGTTTTTGAGTTTATTCGTTGTACTACTGATACTAATAAATAAAGGAAATAAACAAAAATACAAATCTTTCCTCTTTATAATATTACTGTACGAATACTACTAACAAGTAGTATAACTTACTACTTATTAGTAGAGTAGGTACAGATTAAAGAGAAACGTGAAAAATAAATATATAGTTAGATTCTACATGGAGTCTTGATGAAGAAAAACCAGATTTAGTTAATACAAAGTAAATAATGAAACTTCGTTAAAGGATAATGACAAAACCATACACCGTTAGTATTACAAAGTAAGTGAGTATAAAATATCACCTTTAAAAGTTCAGCTCCCGTGCCAAAAGATTAATTGAATGTGGAAGTCATATATTTCAATAAACATGTTTGATATTTGATACGGAGAAGTGCCGACAGTTCTCCGTCTTAAGATTTATTATAAGTAGGTAGGTAGGTCTATTTGTTACCTACCATCTATTTATTTAAGTGGCTTCTACATGTTTCCATGTCGTTAATTTATTTAATTTAATTCATTGTAATATACTGATTTGAATTTTATCTCTTTAAAAACCAAGAAATTTTTTAAATCTACTTCACACTCTTAAAGTTCTTATACGCGTTATTGGTAATTCATTGACACTATGTTAACTGCAGTTTCTGCCCACCATCATGAACACGTCCGTGAAGACGCCAGGTCTCTTAAAATTGGTGGAGTTTTCTTTAAAACTAAACCTAAAAATGGTTCTGCCCTGAATTATCAGTGGGTGTTTATGTGTTCGGCTGTCTCTCAGCCAGGCTAATGCCACTTAAATCATCTTGCGTAGATGTAAAATAGGCCAATGATGATGATTTAAATAGGAGTGGGAGATCGGTATTTAGTAATTAATTTTCAGGTTTCGGACATTATTTTGTATGTAAGGTGATTTACAAAAAAAATAAGAATTAAGACCTGGCGTCTTCATGAACGTGTTTGTGATGATGGGCAGAACCTGCACTTTACGCAGTGTCAGTGAATTACCAATAACCTTGTATAGAAGTCAAAGAAAATAGTTAAAAATACAACAAAAATGGAAATTGGCTGTTACTTACCTTGCGGCAACCGGCTCTTTCCTTATGTCGCCCAGTTTCTTGCATACTAAATAGTCATTACTATTACATAAATCTCGATAAACGTTCTTATTTATTGGCCGATGTTAAATATTAGATAAGTGCGTACAGTCAGCAGAAAATAAATTCACCCAGGCTAACTAGCCTAGCTTGTACTACAAAACAGAAAAGACAAGTTTAAATTTTTCAATAGATCTTGATTTGTTCTTATAATTTGTATTGAGCTGTAGGAAGGTGAGGAGTTTTTTTCAGTTAAATAAGTAAAATTGAGTTTTCTACAAATATATTTATGCAAACTTGTAAAGCCTTTCCTTTACTGTTTTTCTGAGATAAATCATCAGAAAAATATACGTTTTACTTTTTATTATTTTTTCAGAAACCCATCGAATAGCAGAAATACTTATAACAACAGGACTTCAACTCATTTGAGTTTAGGCATTCCTACTTAGTTGACTGTCCCTCCCTGAGCCATCATTGACCTGGTGAATGTGTGAATCCATCCAAACACGCAGCCATAACCAGAATCTGAGGTGCTTCGAATAATGGCCTCTCGTTCCAACTTCGGAAGAAAACTTCCGAATAACCGAAGATAGATAATCGAATACCTATTAAAATACCCATTCTTGGTCACTTATACACGGAAATCTAAGCTTGATCGACAACTTACGGTTATAGCCTCATATCTTTTGGGATTGATCCAGAAATATTACGTAAAATAAGTATTTTGAAAACTCATTTAAATTCTAAATTAGAACCATTCCATTAAATTCTTTGGAGGCTTTGAAAATTGCGTTCAGAAATTCTACGAACTTCTAGCATTTTATAAAATTCTTATGTAAGTTACTTACTGAAATCTTTTAAAATAATAGGCTGTGCAAAAATTAAATTAATCGTTTAATTATATTACAAATTAACTATTTAAAAAAAATGTTATGACATTAAATGTGCTTGAACAGAGACTAGCTCAGAGCCACTGCATCTTTTTGTGCCACGTCAAGAAACTACAAATGCAACTTGTGAAAACGCAATCAAAAATTCGGCAAAAGCAATTCCGAGCGTGCGCCCGTCCACCGGCCACGCGGCCGAAATACCGTGTCCCGTAGTAACTGTAAAGAGAAGAATAATAAAACGAAACGTCAATCTTGCAGATTTTCAGTAAAAATAAAAAAAAACCGAGGTAGTTTTAGCTGTGCATGCCTCAGTGTGGGAAACGGTCTCGAGGCGCGCGCGCGTGGTATCATCTATCTCATAAAAAATCACACGTACCATTTTCAAAAACTTTTCCCTGGTAAAAAGTTTTGCCTTTTCTGATAGGAACTTTTTTTGCTTTGGTCTTTTTCGCCGTAATTTAAACTAAGATTCTGTGAGTGCGAGTGAGTGTAGTGAAGTGCAGTGTTTGTTTGCTGAAACAGCATGGGCAATTTCGAGGTAAGGAAATACTGTTATTTGTGAAGAAGAACTTAGTCTGACAAAATTATGTTTTGTTTAGTTTGTCCGGTTTATGTAGAGTCAATTTGTAAAAATGGGCAAATGTATTATTGTCATACAAAGTGATTTTTGCAAAAAACTCAACTGTTGAGCAATTCGGGTTTTATAATAGCTAAGGTAGGTTTAATATTTACCTTTGGAATAATTAAACGGAAAAAATGCTTTTCAGTGACATTCATTTGAAAGAAATACCAAAGATTTAGACAGTTACATTCGGAGTAAATTTCCATAAGCAAGGAAGATTTTCCCTGAACCTATCGCGATAAAAAAGGAGGAACAATAAGGTCACTTTAATTTCTCGTTTTATAAATTAAATTGATCTGCAATCATCAGCATAAATTGTAAATATTTCATTGGTTACTCATAGCCATCTTAAACTACACCATTTTTATTAATAAGCTTGAGTTAGCCCAAGCCCTGTTTATCATAAAGTTCATTAGTTTTAAATGGCCAAAGCCGCGGGCGGTAGTTAGTTAGGTTTCTAAATCAACAAGTTTAGTGTTTTTGTAGTTGATTATTTCTGATGAGCCGTGCGTCTGAAGTGGTTAAACAAAATTACGAAAGATTTACAATGTGGAATAAATTTTAATAAGTTAATAACTAGCGAGCAGTCGCAGTAAATAAATCTAAATAGGAAGGTACAAGGTAGCTTTCTTCGAGGTACTGTCGGGGTACGAAAAGCTTAGATTTTTTTTTATTGGTTTTTGCTGCAAATAAACTGTTATTATAAATTTAATGTACCTACCTACTTACTTTTATGTGACACTTTTTAGCGTTCAAGCATTTCGAACTTTTTTTTGGTGGAGGTAAACTAAAAAAAAACATTTGCATAAACATTTTACGAACGTCTAGCTAGATCATTTTGTTTCCTGACTATTCAAAACTTTAAGGTTTTTGTTATTTTAGTGCGTAAGCCTTAACGCACTATAATACACACGTTCAAGTCCCGTCATCAGTTAGCTTATTTGATTTATTCAAAGCTTTGTTTAGTAGATACACCTAGGCTTGCAGAGCCTTGCAGAAGTTTTTTTTTATATTCATTCACAAACTTAATCCATAAAATTGTTTCGATCATAAATAAAACCTTATAAGGTCGACACAAAATATTATAACTAACGACAACTAATTCTCATCAACTCGCTAATTGTCACCTGTGTTTGCGCGCACACTTGTGCACTTGTAATTTATTTACCTATTTATTTAATTCGAATTGCCATCAGCTTAACTAATTACAATAGAAGTTAAAATAGACACGTAAAGCTAATAATAGGCATTCGCTAATAGAATTATATTAATGTCCTGCGCACTTGGCTGGTCTTCGTTGAGACTGGCCGCCGAGGCCGAAATTTGGCTGCTCTCCTAGCCGAATTTCGGCCACGGCGATCACCAATTGCCCCGACTGTACCCAGTAAAAGTAAATAGCAGCTGATAGTAACGTATTGTTTGTTAGTGAAAAGAGTCAATATTTAGTTTCACATTTAACTAACCTTGTTAGTTGGTTTCTGTACCTACGTGTCTAATGGTTCGTTCAGGCTTTACTTGTATACCCATTACCCAAGATATATCATTATTATCATTCTCTACATGTTACTATTATTATTGACCTCTGCTGGGCATAAGCATCTCTTCTTATTTTGTTCCCAATATTTTTTTACTCTAGTGCACAATGAAGAAAAATTATGAAACAAAATTCGATTTTAACGTTTCTCAATTTTTCGAGAAGAGTTATAATCGCGCCGCCGCGACGACGGGTCGAAAATCTACCTAGATTTGGTTTAGGATTAAAACATACAATCACTTAGAATCATTTATTCATTAGAGTCGCAAATATGCAGGTCTCGACAGAGCCTACACATTTGCTCCCCTTGGAGTCGAGACCCTAGACCCTCCGCGGGATACCGAGGCTCTTCGGTTTTTTAAAAATTATCTGAGCGTCTGGTCGAAGCGACGCGTGACCCGAGAGCTGGTGAGTATCTGGCACAGCGCATCAGCATTGCCATACAGCGTGGCAATGCAGCCAGCGTCTTGGGGACGCTTCCGACTGGTATTGATATGGATCAGTTGAGCTACCTGTAGATTGTTTGCAACAGTCTGCAGTGAGCTCAATTGTTTCAAGCAAAAAAAAAAACATTTGATACAATGTTGTTTCGTAGGTCCTAGGTAATAAAAGCATAGTGCTCTGTTGGGGCGTTACGAAATAACTTAACCTAGGTAAATCTAATTCTAGGAATTAACTTAAGTCTTCTATCTATCATTAATTATTTATAGTGTTTGAAAGTTTATATCAACGGTTTTCTGTGTCAAAAGTTAGCACCCTGCATGTATTTATAAGAACCAATGCATTTCAAGAGAGTCATATGCATTCAAATAGGTACGTTTCACACCTCGTTACGATTCGTATGCGGACTACATACTGCCTAGGTTCTTTCTGGGTTGGTTGCTTATGCTTATATTGTGGTCTATTTTGAAACGTTCGTAATTTTAAATAGGTACAAAGTATCAAGGTTCTACTAAACCACGGAAAGAATGGACGTGGAGCATAAATTCTCATTAAGCACTCGAAATGTAAATAACTCTACATCTCGTTGTTGGCAATTCAAAACGGCTGCGACACTAGATTCAAGAGCTGGTGGGTACTCTCTCACGTCATATCGGGTGACTCGGATTTGAGTGATATAGAAACGGAGTCAAAAAGTCTTGAATAAGATAAGGTTGAGGTTAAAGATGTTTATTTTCTCTTAATTCATTTATAGTTAAACTAGTAACCCATAACTAAAACACATAAATTATACTTGCATAATGAGTGCGTAGGCCATTCAGCTTTGTAAATATAGGTACATAATAAAACGAACCCTTAGTTATAACAATGGGTATAACATTATTATAAACAAATAATGACTTCGATTATAATTATTATTAGGACGAAGTTCTAGTTTTTTTGTTTAACTAATTCAAAGGTATTGTCTACACGCAGACTGCTGACTTGCTGAGCAACGTAGACTACGTTGCTGAGCAGTGTAAGTAGCAAAATAATAGAATTATGGTGGTGTTCTTCTAAAACAAATTTAACGGTTTTGCATTATTTGCTATTTTTGCAAGAAGTTTTTATGCAGGAAGCTACTGATCGTTCGATTACCTTTTAGAGAACACAACCATTCAAATCGAGTCAAATCAAAAACTTTTATTTCCATAAATACAGTAAATGTACACTTAGAAAAGGTCAAATTATAAAACTAAACACTGACACGACAATAAAGTGAGTTTTTTTATTTCTGTCGCTTCTGTATTCAGACTAAAGTAAAGACGCTACGAAACTTATTACTTTAGAAACTTCTAAGGGAATTCAAAGTTCGAGTACAAACAAGTGAATGAGATCTATGATACGAATATCACATACAGGCATGACGCAAGACGCAATAATTTGGCCCTTACTCTACATTGTTTAGTTTGGCGCACTTTACTGAAACTGCATTTAGTTTGCACAAACTTTTTTTGGTGACCGTTGAGTGGTAACCAAATCTAGATTTTATGTTGTTTTCGACTATATAGGTGCCATTTATCTTACAATAATAGAATTTAGTTCGTAGTATAGAGAGTTCTCAGAAGTTCTGCAGTTTATCAAAGGTCAAGCAATTTGCTAGCTGACAAGCCAGAAGCTGACATTTCCACTCTGAATGATGGGCATGACGAATAACGTCAGCTACCTGTAACTCATGCTGCACCTATGGGATTTAGTATTTTCCAATGCTAAGATGAAAATGGGCTTGCTGTGCAGCTCTACAATTTCCACAAATGGAGACATAGATGTACATGTAAGATATGCTGATAGAATCTCGAATACCTACATGATGTGATGGATATTAAAGTTATTTTGACTTTGTGATCTGATAAGTAGTTTTAAATATCTCCGCTGTGCTGTAAATACGAAAATGGATTTTTTCGCCATAGTCACTATCAAAACATAAAAACTCGTGAAAACGACAATCGAAATTTTTGATTCGTTTTTACGCAAACGCTATCTTATGCAAGTGACCTAAGAGTTGGTTTAGCACTTAAATGAATCACAAATTTCGATTTTTGTTTTCCGAGTAGGCCTCCAGAAGACATATGCATTGTTATAGGTTCATTTTCTTTCGTTTTTCATTCGTAATTAAAATGCAGTCATCGAGCAGCGAAAATAGCATGAATGATAGGTACCTACACAGCCTACACTCAACATCTGGATTTTAACACATTAGAGAAGTCCTCGTCAATGCATTTCTTCTATATGACAATGAAAACAATGGTGTGATCATGTTCTACTTTGTATTCGATCTCCATTCTGATCTAACCGGCAATGCATACGAGATGTTATGTGTCTGAGGGTAAAATAACGCAAAGTCGATCCTGTGAGACTCATAGGACACTTAAGGCGAATAGTAGGGTGGATAGTGGCGCCACTACATATTTAATTTTATAATTACATTATACAAAGGAATTATCAAAAAATCGGACCGCGCGTAGACGATATCTATCATAAGCTTTTTTTAAATGTATCTTTAATAGTTTTGTACTGTATTATTTAGGCAGATACTTGTTTCAAGAGTTTAGTTCCTATTGGTGGCTCTCCAAACAAGGTTTTTGATTGAATAACACAAAACAAAACTATTACAGATACATTTAAAAAAAGCTTATGATAGATATCGTCTACGCGCGGTCCGATTTCTTGATAATTCCGTTGTATAACGTAATTATAAAATTAAATATGTAGTGGCGCCACTATCCACCCTACTATTCGCCTTAAAAGTTCAACAGAACCACAAGCGAGAGCCTATATAAAACGATTGCTAAAAAGTCGAAGACAGATGACGTATGAAGTGAGAAGACAACAATTACCTACCAGTGGTTTAGTCATTATACTTCACTGCCTCTAGGTAAGTCAGCCATTTACGACAGGCTTCGATCGCAACGTGACGAAGAAAAGGAACAACTATGAGATAACTGTTTAAATTCTTCCAAGTTCAAGATTCACCACCTCGCTACAAAACCTGACTCATCTAACGCTATTTCAGTAAGCGCACCACGAGGAAGTCATTACGTTCAAAAACTATAACTAATCCGGGATTAGTTGTGTGGGGTCTCTGTCTACTAGCTTATTCTACACTTCTACTTCTTATTATTTGAATGTTAAGACTGGTATTCCTTTGGCATTCTACAATAGCTAGAAGTTAAATTGTAATTACTGGTTAAAATAATTGATGTTTTGAAGCAATTTATTTTGTACTTGTCTCGACTGTTAAGCCTCCTAAAGCCCATGCTTTTGATACAAAATAAAACAGAGGCGTGTTTTCCAAAGACAACCGAAGTTCATAAATATTTGAACCAAGTCATTTTTATTAAAATGAGTTTTGTTAAACTTTGAATTAAAAAGATGCTCTTGGAACAGGAAAGTTCCAGGATATCACAGTTCAGAATAGTTGTTACTGTCCTTGCTTCATAACAGCAAAAACAGCTTTAGTGTTTGTCAAGCCAGTATCATCGAAGTGGGGCAAATCCTCTTTATCTCGATCGAGAAACCAGTCGACTTGAATAATAAGCCCTAGGCTTGCTATAATGCGTAGGGCCTGTAGGGCTAATGATATACAAATACAAACATTTACGCTGTGTATATTGCAGAAACGATGTTGGCTTGGGTGATTTACACTTGTGTAGCTTGTAAATTGGATATGTAGGAGTTTTAATAACTTTGTCTGTTACTATACGAAACCAATTAAACACACGATATAAGCACGCATAGTCATCGACGGAGTAAAGTAAATTTTCAAAAACTTGTAGGTACCTTTTAAGCTTTTGCGAAATTGACCAAGACCTATGAGTCCGTTTTCGGTAAAACGCTGGCTTGAATTGATCATAGTGTTTAAAGAACACACGAAATACCTAGAACTGGCTACAGTTTCATAGAGCTTACCAAAGCATAAATACCTTAAGGCTAAACTGTATCTAAACACGAAGATATATAAAAGAGCCAAGAGTTTATTGTCACAGGGTTATAAAGCCAGAAGTGGGCTACAATAGAGTTCTCCCATCTATCTATTACAATAAAGGCAGGTGTTATGTTAAGGCGAATAGGAACAAAATTTATTCAGCCATTAATCCGTGAAACGGCTAGAAAGCTGACCAAATCTAGGTAATATTCGATTCTCAGACAAATACTTATTCAACCGTTTCGAGGTTCAAAGTTAAGCATCAATTTGAACGACCGTAAACCTCGCCAATAATGCGAGTTCATGTTTTAGAATTTCAATATCTAGATTTCCTACTTTCTACTGGACTAGTCAGACTGGAGCTTTGGGCGTAAGCCTCTTGTTTGTGTCCTTGAACAACAAAAAAGTGCGGTTTAATTCCTAAATGCTACTGTGGTGCCTAAGGTCAAGAGTGTACTGAAAAGGCGACAGCAAACTCCCACCTTAAACTTTTTCTCGCCCTTTCTTCGCTACACCCTTATCATCGTCTTCACTCTTTAACAATCTTCATCGTATTCTTCGTTTCGTCACCGTCCTCAAATCTCCAAGACATTTTCTTGAGCTTTTTGCTGAAGTCTTTCTCGATACAACTTTTCCGTCTCTTCCTCTTCTTTAGACCTTTTTAGTGAGGGATCCACATTATGTTACGAATAAAATAACAGAAAGTGACACCTAAAACTATTGACGAGACTACACCCTCACTACCGTCACCATAAAGCCTCGCCAACGCACCTTGGGTAAGGGACCTCAGGAGTATTTTAGGGGTACGTATACAGTCTCAGGGTCTCGCATAAAATCGTTTCTTACATTATTACAATGGGACATTAAGTTTGCGCGCGCCTGTATAAAATAGGTATTTTATGAAGGTTTGTACTGGATGCTGCGTCAAGCATGTTGTTGACCCGGCTAGAGCTTATTATGGATCGTTTTGTGCTACCACATTATAAACAGCTGTAAAAACCAGGGGATTTAAAAGGTATTAGTTTTTAGCACCTACCCACTTTTTTTTACTACCTACACTGTTACAATAGTTAACTATGTACCTATGTCTAACGGATACATCCGCAAGGATTGAAATGCGCAGAAGCAAAGCTTTTATGGCTAAACAATTTAAATAATGTTTATTATTATAAAACAGCACATTCCAGCGTGTATTGCATTTAATAGAGTTTCCCTTCCTATCGATAGTTGAATGTTATCGAGCGGTCATGATGTACTGAGGTACCTAATCGATGATTTGACCAAGGAGAAAATTCTTCAAAGTAGTTTGGTGGTAGAATTGTTCTGCAGGGGGCGCTGCTGCCCGCCAAACTGCGATCCCCAACCCGCATGCTCAGCGTGGGGATTACGGGCATTTCCCCCCATGAGATAATAGCCGATAAGACGCTTATCAGGGGGAAGCTTTCGTCCAGCAGTGGACCCATACAGGCTGATGAGGTTGAGGTTGAGGTATAGAAAATGCTCTGCAGTCGCAAATACAACTTTTCATCCAAACTATATCTCTTAAAGAAGGAATGATATTCGTTCCACGTTTACTAGTATTATTTACGTTGGTTTGCAACAGTTGAAATGTTTGCTCCACCTCCACTGACAGCGACAGCATCTGAGACGCGCCAAGCCGGAATCTTCCGCGTACAACCACCGCTTACATTAAAATCGATAAAATTCCTCCACGCTAGTGCTGTCCCTCGATTAATCACTCGTTGTCGATAGATTAATGTAATTGACACCTTCACTGTGCGTCGATAAACCAACAATATTGTGGATGGACGCGTTTTTAACAAGACTTCATGTTATATTCATGCGGGGGAAGGATGTTTGTAATCACGAGTTCTGCATAACCTGCATATATATTTTAGGGTTGACGCTGACCTTTTAACGCAAGATGAATTGCAAAGGCTTGATGCCTTCTTAGGTACCTACTTAAGTAGGCAATATTTACTTATCAATATAATTTACCACACCCCTTACAAAAAGTCCTTAACTTCAAATTGGCTGTTGTGTGCTATGTGATGATATTGGAAAGTTTATTTTTATGATGATGTATTTTTTACATCCTCTTAAAAAAGTATTTTTCGTTATCCTGAAAAAAAAAACCAGTAGATAAGTACTTGAACTTAAAAATGAAATGATTTCAATTCTTCAATCCGCAGAAAGATGCGGCAGCCCTGATCAAAATATTAAACGCGTCGTCAAACATTATCGCGGCATAATTGCGGGTGGTTGGTGTAAAGGACTGGTCCATTTGACAGCGAATCGTTCAAAGAACGAGACACGTTGGCGTTGAGCTCGATAAATAGCACAACTTCACTATAGTGAAGCAAAGGAGTCTTATGGGAACTTCTCCGAGAGCCGGTTTAAAAAGTAGATCGGAGCAAAGTCATGTTTAAACTGCTGATAGGGTGACCAGACATGACCAGCACGGCATGTCTCCACATTGGTGGAAACCGAGAACTTAGATATTTATAAAACAACGACTAAAGTTGTAGAAAGGCAGTTCAAATGAGATGAACATCCACCAGAGTAAAACTAGACAGACTTGAAAAGGCAAGTGGAATCGCCAAAGGGTGCAGTGGCATAAAGCCTATAGAGATAATGAAGTCAATGCTGAAATCTTCCTGCAATCGCTCTCCGTTGTTAATTCGCCCGAACCCGATCACGAGATAATTGAACACATGGATTGGAAGGTACGTCCGACAGTTTGTTTTCTTACATCGCTTACGTGTTTACGAATTATTAACCGTGTCAGCTTCCAGCGAAATTACCTACTTTGTTTTTTACTTGCAGGTTGGAGTCTTTCTTGTCCTCTTGTTCTGCATTCTATTACTGTGTATCTTCTCTACATCTATATTTAAGAAATCAAATAATATCCCAAAAAATTTTTACTTCGACGGGACTTAAACCCTCATCTGTAATTACCTGAGTAAGATGATCAAGCCAATCTAGCCGATAGTTTATACTACTTGCTTAAAATCGACTAAATTCTCACTGTAAACTTATCAAATGTTGGTCTCTAATGCACCGTTCGCGGGAAATATGGTTCCTATTATTTAATTAAAATACCCAACGAAAATTCCACTATTGCTATCATATTTTACAACATCATTAACCCTTTGTTTGACAAAACAAAAAAACATTAACACACATCTATTCTGTGCAACTAAATGGATGCTGAAAAAACAAAACGCTAAAAAGATCAACGGAAAAGTAACTCTGATTTGACAGAAACTAAGCTCTGAAACCACAATGAGACATCACTCTCGCAATTAAGAAGTATCAACTCAACAGACTAAAACAGCCAAACTAGATAAAACTGTTTAGACAAACCATACCAACGGTATCGTAGGTCGAGCTACCCTGGATCTGATAGCGGTGGTTGGCAAAGTGCCAAGAAGAGACAGCTTTACAAAAAATGTCAAACGATTGGATCCGCAAATATCTAAAACGGTTTGTCGCGTGGTGTCTGGGACGGGGCTAGTGGTTGCCTTGTTAAGTACTTTTTTGTCAACTTCGTTGATGAAGAAGAGCTTCCGGAAATAAAATAATGCGCCTGATTGTTGATTCAAGGACAGGTTAATCTAGCATTAGGTACGATGCTAACTAAAACGATCGTAAAGCGTCGCCAAAAATGATCTCATATCTACATATGGGTAGTAAGCTGAACGAAAAGAAAAACAAGCTAATTTACAATCCCAAAATCTGATAAAAGCATAGTGATAGTAATTGGTATAAAAAGAGATGTGGCTAAATCTAAGCAATAGGTGAATGAGACAAACAAAATAATGTGTCAATTATCTGGCAGACTGACAACAGAAAAAATAAATGTGTCTGATTCACCTGGAGATAGAGTAAGTATTGTGAAAATTCAAAATCTAAGATTACAGATAAAATGGTTTTGTTGGGTTGCGTTACTGCAATAAGGTGAAGTCGAATAAATTAAGTAATAAGATAATGTTAAGTCTAATTACTCTATAGTCAAGCTCAAAGACGATAACAGTTAGACATTGGAGTCCCCTAAGAAGATCTATAGCACCTTGTTTTTAATCCATTATTATCAAACTTCTGTACTGCAACCTTTCGTAGATGAAACATTTTGCAAATGTTTGAGGCAATTAAAACCGTAAAGATTGTTGACAGCGATAAAAACTACAACATTATAATAGAATCTTCATGTAATAGGCCAATAAATTTACATAATTCCAATCAGATATGGAAATATTTCTCTACATGGATATCAAAATATTGGTAAGTTTATAAAATGTATAATCCGATACGTACATAGCAAAAGTAGAGTAAGAATTTTCTGGAAAACCAACACTTTTGAACAGCAGTTTTAATAATGTAGTTTTGTATTTATCATAAACAACCTATGGGTTTTTAATGTAAAAGCCAAAAAGCTATGTATCCTCGTAAAATACGTAGCATCAAGCAACCGTTGTTGGTCTGTAGTTGGCATCCATAAATGAGGCAGAGTTATAGGTTCTCAAATATTGACGCCATTTTGCATCTGCGCTACGAATTTTTAGCGACGAAACCAGATCGGCAAATTAAAGCGACAGTCAAAGAATTCAACAGTAGGACTTACAAATGTCCATGTATATTTATAGCCCATAAATTTAAGCTACCTCAGTCACATTTGACACGATTGGTCGGCTCGCAGATTAAGATCTCCAGTGGTCAGTTCGTAACACTAAATTGGAATATTTATCAGAATTTAAATTGGTCATTAGCTTTATGGAGACGACAAGAAATTTGAAGGGTCTCACCATGGTATCACCTGATTTTGTGACATTTCTCTTGTTTTCTATGATCGTACCGGATTAATTTGACAGCTGTCAATCTTGAAAGGTTAAATATAGAATTTAGTGCTGCGTGTCTACTTTCTACTAATCACGATATAGAAGGGCCAGAAGCACACGGTTTTGAGTAATTTTTTTGATTTCTACCGTTCATTAGAACTATAATAAAGAGGTCATGCATGCACCATGATTTTCAAGAAGTTATGCAGCATAGAAGAGATGATCTCTTCAAGAGATGCATAGAATACTTAGTCCTCCTACTCCTCTGAGATGTTTAATGCAAATCTAAAGTCGAAGCAAACAAAGCCGCCAGCGGAAGGTGGCATAGAAATAAATAGTCGTTATTCAGTCACCTATGCCATCACGCCTACGCAAACGACAAAGAATCAGATGATCGAAATAAATTTCATAGTTTATATTTGTGAACGTCAGTAATTAGGTGAAAGTTCGGTTAATTTATCGAATTTACAGAATCGATATCAACTGAGAGTTTTCATAGCTGCGGCTTGATTGGGCTTGGTCAGATGAGCTATCTTGGTAGGTAAATAAAGTACGCAATACCAATCATGGTAAATTATCCAGATAGGTAAGAGTGATTTTGTGGAAAGATAATATAAGATAAAAGATTGAGATAGAAGACCTATTTGAAAATATCTCCTATAGTAGAGTCTCTTACAAACTTTCATAAGTATAATTTTAGTTTCTAAACTAATTACTCGAAAGCTTGCAATTAACCTTTGAAACAAGAAACTGTAAAACTGACAGCTGATGGGTTGTCAAGTGGGCGCCAACAACCTTGGGTCCTTCATAGGTTTACATAAATTATTTGAATAGGTACTTAATCATTGTAGTACGCACAATATTATAAGTACATATAAAACAGTAGACTCCGTGACTAACAGCCAAGTCTTTTCTTAATATTCATACCTACTTATTTGCTGAATATGAAAAGACATGTGAATGTAGAAAGAATTACTTAGCAAAAAAGAACAATACCTAAGGAATTGGATATTAAGAGCGAATATTAAAAGAATGGATTGGCTCCAGCGCTGGTAGTGTTAAGGTACCTAAAGAATTAGTGAAATCATGGACAGATCCTAATATGCATCACAATAATACATACTATCACTCTTCCGAGTAATTTAGTGGTGGCGTGAGGTGGTGTGACCGTCTGCACTCGTCTCGCAGACGACGTAATAGCTCGTAAAGACCACCACGGTGTCCCGTGCCAACATTTATGAACTGTTTTATAACGTGGTTCGTATCAACGTATATCCATTGAAAATGTTTTTTATTTAGCATGAAAATCAGTTGTTTTGCTAATGTTGGAATCGGAAAAGTATACAATAAAATATAGACTTGAGAGTCCCTCAAGTTATGGTGGATAATTCAAGCGGCATCATCGTCATCTAGCCCCAAAGTTAGTAGATCTCGTGTTATGGGAACACGATGACTGATACAACTATTATTAGAAAAACTTTTTTGTTAATAAAATATGACTGTGTTGATTATGTGTGGAATGAGGCCTTCGATTGATTCGACATTTAGTGAACTGTCTATACGTTTAGGAATGCAAAAAATTGTCTTTATGCAATACTTGTTTATTAACCACCAATCAATTTTGTAATTTGATTCCCGTACTTTATGCGTTGTAAATAACAGTATTTCATGTCAATTAAAGGATACAAGGTGATTGAGCGCACAGTGCTGCGCAAGAGTTCTGGACCTGCATCCTGATGAGTCAGAAAAACCAGGAGATCGAGGTTTTGTACACCTACTCGGAAAATAGGCAGATTCAAGAGTTCGTCTACGCTGGCTCGGACACGTCGAGAGAAATAAGTAGAATAGGGCCGTCAAAAAGCGTATGAGGTAAAACTATTGGGCCGTAGACCAGTCACCGCCTTAGGTACCGCTAGGTTGACAAATTAGAATCCGAAAACTTGCTGGCGAGAAATAGCTCAGAACCAAGATGCCTGGAGGATGCAGTCTAAGGTCAAGATCGATTTGGGTCGTTGCAAAATTGGAAAAAATAGGTCGAGCACGAGACTCCGCCACAGGAGTGAGCCATTTTAGCTATTTATTTCAACCTATCAATTTCGAAATTTGATTCCTCAACTTCATTCATAGGAAATAACAGTATATCATGTCAATTAAATGTTGCAGCTTAAATGGATATTATGAATCAATACTAAATCCCATAAATATTAATAATATGGTCCTTGACGTCAAGTGATTTTGTGTAAAACCGATAGATTACAGAATAATTATGCCCTGTCAATTCTGCGCTACCTTATTTCGCTTGTATTGTACCAATGGCTGCGATGTCTTAATAGATAACATTAAACGTAAGTAAGTAGCTTATAGCACGTCTACTAATGAAGCAACATCCACTTTGTCAAGAGGAGCTTCTTCTCGCACGAAGCTGTCGAGGTTCGGGCGTCGACGAAGCTTCGCCTGAGGTTATATAGATACATTTGCTACTGATCTATAAGGCCAAGCCAGTTTAGATATAGCTCAAGTCTTCGATGTAGGTAAACCCGCTGCGGCTTGATTTGTAACATATTAACACGCGATCATATATCACAAATATATTCATATCCTCGACATATTTATCGATCGTACTGGCCAGAGTCGAGTTGTACAGGTACTCCTTTTATGTTAACCGATTATGCGATATGGAATAGATATTTGTATATTTGAATAGCAGATCTCACCACATTATATATTGGGATACATTATTTTAATTGTAACTATCTGCTATTTATGCTTTTGGTATAGGTCTATAAATCGTCTGATCTATTTCTCTAGGTAACTTCCTACTTCATTAGCTATGAATGTGTGCTATTACAGTAGTCTTCACTATTGTGTCATAATCAGCCCGTGTACGTCCGCAGCTAAACATAGGCATTGTGTAGGTATCCTTACATAAAATGTAATAAAACTGGTTCATGATTTCATTGGTATTGGTAGGTAGTCCTATTTGTGCTGAAACTACGAGTACTTGTTGTATCAGCAACAGCAGTTAGTATATGAGTTTAAGACCAGACAGACACCTACTGCAAAGTTTCCTGTTAACATTAGCCTGTTCCTTGCGATGCTCATTAAAACCTGTCCAGGCTCATTGAAGGCGCTTTCTCTTTCATCCAAACGAGATAGAGTGAGATGAAATATCTATGCTTGAAGGCTCGAAGTAGTTATGAATGAAATTAAAAGCGAAAATGGTAAAAAGGTAGAATTTCAAAAGCGTAAGTTAAAAGTTTGTTCATTGATGAAATGCGATCGGAGCGATTGTTTCTGCTTCGCTAAGCGGAACATGAGTACTAATTAATAGGATGAAAAGGACGAGGAAAAAAAGGCTTCGAAGTAATAAAACATTGTTTTAGTGGCTATAATACGAGAAACAATAAACGATATTTCACTTTTCTTTTGTGCCTAGTCAGTTATGTTTACTTTTTCATAAGTTATCGTGTGCAACAAATGTGAACTCGCGCTTTCTAAATTTACGGTCAGAAGCTATTTGAGAGAGAGAGAGAATATTTTATTTGTCACTTAATCAACAAAAACAAAACATGATTTAAAAATAAAAGATACAGCTTCTGTCGATTAAAGTCACAAAACGGTCTCTGTCTCAGCATAAGCTAGTTGTTACCACGTAAGTTTCGTGATGTTATTTCAAACTAGGCTTCCTATAAGCCATGATGCCAAGATTTAAAATAATTAACGCAGCAGTTCAGAACATCACTTCACTTTCACCTAACTCGTTATTAACTGTATCTATGCAAATTGATGAATCTGGTGGCAGTAAACACTTGGATGGTGGGATTAACGTAATGAACATGGAAATATTTTATCAGATATTGTGACTACCGTAAGCATTAATGGTAAAACCGTAGGCTTTACCTCAATCTATCTACCAATCTACCGACGACAAGGTTCAAAACATTTGGGCATTCGTCGAGTATAGCTTTCGCTATGTTATAGGCAATAGTTAGCACTTTTCGTTTGGTGGACTGTCTATTTGTTTCGTTTATAACTGTTTTATCAGAAAAAGATACGGATACAAAAACAGAAATTTCAACCTGCCAATGGCTTTATCGACACTTTCCCATGACATTTATGATTTCTTATAAGTTTTGTGAGGAAATGAGAGTACGTAATAATGTTAAAATGGAAGGAAGAAAATAATAAAGTAATCTTGAACCTCACAGACGTAAAGAGACACTTTTACTAGTTTTACCACTTTGCGTTCCTTGACAAGAACTTTAAATACTACTCAAACCTGTGCCGGCGACAAATGAGGAAAATTTTCTGCCCTAGCCGGTAACAAGATGCACATATTAATAGTCCCCACGCAGAACCTTGAAACTGGATCAAGACATCATCACCCACTTCTGGTGTCAATACTATGTCTCTGAATGGACCAATGACCGCCGGTTCTTTTTAACCAATCACTTGGTTTCCACGCAGCAAAATTATAGCAGTCATTATAAGCAATGTTGTCGCCATTGGTTGATCCACTTGTGACTTATTCATTATGGGTGGTGTAATTATGTCGTAGTTTTATTGGATGGCTACTTTGTTGACTCTTACGTGATGTTAATATGGAGGTGTTATTTAACAAATGGAGCTTGAGCAAGTTCTTTTAAAAGTATAGAGTCTTCAAAGGGTTTTGCAAGATAATGTAAGGCCACGAATGATCGATGCCGGTTTAGATGAAGAGATTGCTGGATTTTGACGGGAACATGGCTTGTTTACGCGTTGGGAAATTGTATGTATCGACGGAGCTAGCAATGTTTTATGTAAGTTGTATTTTTAAACAATTTTTGAGAATTTGAGTTTAATTAAAAATTAGGCTAAAGAGACAAAAAACGCAATGCAAAAAATCGTACAACAAACGTTATCCCCCTCGATGTCAAGAATCACTTTCGGCTTAGTACACCCTTTCCGTGGCACCCTGTATATAAAGAAAGAAAATTACAATCAAATAATAGAAACAAATTAAAACTAGTAAGTATTTAGAATTGAAAAAATTCAGCTACCAGCAGTCTGTTGCAAACAATCTACTGGAGTTAACGATGTGTAGTGTTTATTGGGCATGTTAGTGGTTCTACCAGGATCGGACATTAAAGATGGTATTTAACGATATTGTGTGCAAGCTGAATACTTAGCAATTGATTGGTCCCGGTTTAGTTTATGGCGAATCCGTTAGCTTTCCAATGTAAGGGTCCACAAAGGGTAAAATTAATAGTCTTAAGAATATTATGGTTTTCACGTCCTATGTACAAAACCTTTGACAAGAGAATAATTAAAATAATCAATTTATTGGATTGTAGATTGTTTGCAACAATCTGCAGTTAGCTCAATTGTTTCAATTGTAAATACTAGTTCTAATTAATTTCTATTAGGTATTTCATTGTAATTTTCTTTGTGAAAAAAGGCTTTATTTAATGGTAAAAATATTACATGTCAGAAAAAATAATTATTTTTATAATTAGGTATAATAGTAGAATTATAATTTTGATTTAAATAAAAAAATATAATAAGACAATCATTAAAATAATATTTTTCCCACATAATCGTCAACATTGTAGAACGCCTTCTCGACGAGCCACGAGCCAAGCCAAGACTAATCTATTATCTGTGTTTCGTTTCTAAGTGCTATATTTCCATGAGTCTGTACAATATTTAAGCATAGATAAGCCTGTGAACTTTTTATCACCTAGGTACTATTTTTTTCCCTTTTTGTTATTATTTATTTATCGTACAAAACACATCACAATCACTTTCATATTATGAGGTTACTTGAAGCTAGATCAAAACTTGATTGCAACATAAACATATGTACGTGCTGCTATAATATAAATATAAGTATATCGAGTAAGTAGAGTTATTATATTACTATCTATTACAGGTTGTTGAAACAAGACAGTAAAAAAGGTATAAAAAAATTACGAATTACGGTAGCAAAAATTAGATAACATGCTATATTATTGTATATACTATGTATGTTGTACTATGTACTTGAACTCGATTTCATTTCTTGGATATTGATTTGGAGGATCTCTTTTAACATTTTAATGAACTGACCTAATCTTGGAACAAATATGTCGAGTCTGCCGTCATCCCTATGTAGCTCATTATATTGACGTGCCATTCTTGCGAGGGGATTGAAATGGGAAATATTAAGAAATCAAATAACATCGCAAAAATTTTTTTTTCGACTTCGACGGGACTTGAACCCGCGTCCTCCCCTCAGTACGGGGATGTGATAACCAACTACACCACGAAGTCAAGTGACGTGGGAGTCGAAAATCTCTGCGACATCCTACGGTCTTTTCGCGCCGTTAGCTCCACCTACAGGGGAAACATTGAAGTTTATCCAATCCTGTTCAAAGACTAAAGTTACATTTAGTTCGTTTGACGAGAGGTGTCGCGTAGCTTAATTCTAAGGTTTTTTGTTATTATAGTGCGTAACCCCACACTAAGGGTAATTTCTAAGAAATCAAATAACATCGCAAAAATTTTCGACTTCGACGGGACTTGAACCCGCGTCCTCCCCTCAGTACGGGGATGTGATAACCAACTACACCACGAAGTCAAGTGACGTGGGAGTCGAAAATCTCTGCGACATCCTACGGTCTTTTCGCGCCGTTAGCTCCACCTACAGGGGAAACATTGAAGTTTATCCAATCCTGTTCAAAGACTAAAGTTACATTTAGTTCGTTTGACGAGAGGTGTCGCGTAGCTTAATTCTAAGGTTTTTTGTTATTATAGTGCGTAACCCCACACTAAGGGTAATTTCTAAGAAATCAAATAACATCGCAAAAATTTTTTTTTTTTTCGACTTCGACGGGACTTGAACCCGCGTCCTCCCCTCAGTACGGGGATGTGATAACCAACTACACCACGAAGTCAAGTGACGTGGGAGTCGAAAATCTCTGCGACATCCTACGGTCTTTTCGCGCCGTTAGCTCCACCTACAGGGGAAACATTGAAGTTTATCCAATCCTGTTCAAAGACTAAAGTTACATTTAGTTCGTTTGACGAGAGGTGTCGCGTAGCTTAATTCTAAGGTTTTTTGTTATTATAGTGCGTAACCCCACACTAAGGGTAATTTCTAAGAAATCAAATAACATCGCAAAAAAAAAAAAAAAAAAAAAAAAAAAAAAAAAAAAAAAATTTTTGCGATGTTATTTGATTTCTTAGAAATTACCCTTAGTGTGGGGTTACGCACTATAATAACAAAAAACCTTAGAATTAAGCTACGCGACACCTCTCGTCAAACGAACTAAATGTAACTTTAGTCTTTGAACAGGATTGGATAAACTTCAATGTTTCCCCTGTAGGTGGAGCTAACGGCGCGAAAAGACCGTAGGATGTCGCAGAGATTTTCGACTCCCACGTCACTTGACTTCGTGGTGTAGTTGGTTATCACATCCCCGTACTGAGGGGAGGACGCGGGTTCAAGTCCCGTCGAAGTCGAAAATTTTTGCGATGTTATTTGATTTCTTAGAAATTACCCTTAGTGTGGGGTTACGCACTATAATAACAAAAAACCTTATGGGAAATATTATTTCTAAAAGTGTGTAATGAAAAAACGTTCTTCCTATTAGAGTTACGAGATCTGTAATTAATATTTTATCCCTTTTCCCCCTTTAAACCACGTCTGTATTAAACTGTAATAAACAAAACAAAAAAAATATTATTCAATTCGGTCTACCTGTTTTTAAGTTCAGCGAGACTAACGAACATTAATAATCATAAAATTGATATTTACATAAAAATAAAACCCAATTTATGAACTAAATAAAACTAGGAACATATGTAACTAGTGACAAATGAGTTAGGTTAGTATATTTTATTCGACGGGGTCATTTTTACCCTCAAAGTAAGGAACTTAAAAGTAGCACATAAAATGGTCCGCTGACATTTTTACCCCAACCCTTTATTTTATTTTATATTTATTAAGGTATAGGGGCGCAGTTTATGTGTTATTGTAATAATATAAATATAGAATGTAACGGCATCAAGTTTAACATCAGTGTACCTACGATGGAATAAATAAATACAAATACAATAATGGCACTCGATCACTGAGTGAAAACGCAAGCGTTTTATGATCAAATCAGATCGAATGTTTACAAGTCAAGTCAGCTGAGCCTAAGCCAGAAAGTAACAATGATTTCGAAACGTAAAATACCTACCGATGATTCAGAACGTTTAATGAACTTAGATAACTGCCGCCGGTTCATAAAACAACTAATTAGTGACTGGTTACCAATCAGTGAAATCTTACCCACAGATGAGGGAACCCACAGATAGGATGATAGGCAAATCGGTTACGATAATCTTTGTAGGAAGGAATGGAATGGTAAAATTGTTAAATTATCGATAGAAGATGAAAATAAAAAACGTAATCTGTATCGAGTAGGTAGCTAAGTACAGTATGTAAGTTTTTTACTAGTTGAAAGTGTATCAACCCCTAAATATTTATCGCATTATTTCTACACGGCATTTTATGATAATAAATAAACTGGACGGCTGAACACACAATTTCATTAGATAGATTTTAAGCATTTTAGTATACCTATGACGAATAAGACATACCTATTTCATAACTTACTAAGTTCCTACTAGTTGTTATAATGTTTAGTATTTATATAATATCACTACATAAATATTATTTCGATATACAATATTTTAGTTATAGAAAATATTTAGTTTTAACTTATTTTAGGTCCCAGAGGTTAGTTTAAATATTTTTAAACCTAGATTAATTTGTTCTTATGTATCTCATTTTAAGTAAACCCTGTGTTTGTATGAGAATAAAGTTCTTTAAACCTAAACCTAGTATTCCTACTTTAGACGATAGATAGGTATCGAAAACCGAAATGGAATTAGGTTCTCGAAGCAATTGTCTACGCTGGTGGTGAAAAACCTTTGTTTTTTAATGCCTCCTCTGCACAGTGATTGGTATAGTCTTTGCCAAAATTGCACCAACTGAAACTATATGTTAATTGAATCAATTATCTATTTAATCCCGTTTAGTCCGTTCCGTTTTAGTCTAACGTTAAATCCTACACCTTAACTCGGGTCGCTCTCATATAGATATTGCCTTATTGAGATGAGAACTCATGTTATTATCGAAGTAATCCAATAAAATCTAAACATCCTTTATAGAATCACAATATCTATCTACACTAATAAATCTAATAATATATAATATTATAAAAGAGGAAAGATTAATATTTATATATTATATGTTTGTAATGAATAAACATAAAAACTACTGGCTGGACCGATTTCAAAAATTCTTTACCAATAAGCATCAAGGATAATCCCTGAGTAGCATAGGCTATATTTATATGTTACAAAAGAATAAATGTCTATTTTTTAAACATACAAATAAAGCCTACCCGTGCGAAGCCGGGAAGTGCTGCTAGTATATTGAAAATGCAAAAGATTAGATGTTTACACATTTGATAGATAACAAATTAATTTGTACTACAGACACACCATACAATATACAGGAATATACAATTTTAATCTTAAACAACATAGTGTGGATCTTTGTTACTTTTTCACGCCAAAACAACTGAACATAGCGGGCTGGCATTTTGCATAGAGGTAGTTCTAGGACTAGATTAGTATTAATAGCCTACCTACTGTTTATTCCTAAAAAACGCATGCCGCGGGCAAAAGCTTGTGATAGATAATGGTAGAAAGATAAATAAATAATAGTTTTTCTCATGCTTTCTTCTTTTAACCCCCGACGCAAAAAGAGTATTTATGTTTAACGTGTCTGTCTGTGTATCTGTGTACAGTTGTTTTATCTCACGAAGTCCGTTGGGCTATGTAATGTCATAGTGAATGCATGTACTTACACATTGTTTTAGTGTGCGTTAGCTCAGAAGCAATCAGTCAGTCTCGCCCCAGACGCGGTCCGGGTCACTAGTGCTCATTGTATTCACGTCAGATTTTAATCAGATAATTTTATCCCGATGTTCTTAGCCATGTGTCATGAAAATCTGTTTAGCCAATAAACATCGGCGTTTTTAAATTTTTTAATATTGTCTTGTTCTTCCTGCCATATTCCACCACCAAATTTGACAAGTACCAAGGAGGAGTGAGAGTGGTAGGTAGTACCAAACCAAGAGAAATCAATAGAATTCGTTCTAAATGATTAATTCAAATATTATAATAGTGTTTGATTTAAATTCAACTCTGGCGTGGAAAGCCTGTATTATGGCCTTTTTACATTCGGATAAAGTTACACTTGAGACGAGAAAATTTTCTCCGTGTAAACGACGTTGTAAAAACTTGTTTTCAGTTATTTCTCTCCGTTGCATAAGATTCAGTCTTGGTGATTAGGTACATACTTAAAATGGCCGTGGCGGTGGCAGCGTAAGAATTGAACCCCCAACTCAGTCCGCAGGTATAATGTTGTAAGAGTCGACTAAGGGAATATAAGTGAAAGTACTATCTCTAGTTGTAACTGTTTTTTCTGTTATTGTAATTTTCTAAGTGCTAAAAAATGCAGTACCTATCTACATAACACAGACACAATTCATAACACGCATAAACGAAGATCATGGTTTGCCCTTACTCAGGCGCCGTGTCACTACACAATTTTGAATGAAATGGGTGGATGTCTTGTTGAAGGTATAAAGGCCTCAGCATCATAACAGCCCTTAATAGCACCCACTGCTGGATATACATATGCCCTCCTGTGTCTTTTGGTGTATAAAGGCCTATTCAAACCAATTCGGTATTCGCTACCCAGAGTGGTAGCGGTAAGTTTCGCTTGGATGACGCTCGGGACTTCGCGCGGGCCGCAGTATTACAGACAATAGGATGACCGCATGCATACCTGCCCACTCTAATTTCGCTGCCCTGGGTAGCAACGACCGCGTAGGTTCGATTAAAAGACCCAAGACACACTTCGTACTAATCCAGTGTTGCCAGTTAGCATGTGAACGGAAACGTGACAATCGATTGTTTCGAATTGCTGAAACAGAGCCGATCTCATCATAACATAACAAGGATACATGGAAAAAGTTCACATGTCAAATTTAATTATTTGATGATTGCCACGATTATCATTTCGTCATCGTACTGTGTGTATAAATAATAATAAATAATAAATAAAATAATTTATTCAAAATAACTTAGGACTAGAAAGATAACAAAGGATTTCATCTTAAATTCTATGGTATTAAATAATGCGTGTGCCTGAACTAGGTAAAACCTGTTTTTCAGGCAAAAACAGTGCTAACAAAAAATAAATTAAGTAATCAAATAGGTACTTATTACCTACTAATTATACAAGGCGATGGTGCATACTTTAAAATAATTACTTATGCTACCTACACTAAAAACTAGTTAAATAATAAAGGTGTTTGCAGATTTCTGTATGTTTGTATGTTTTTAAATTTTTCTAATCGAGTATTTGTTGAACCTTCTAGAACGAAGCTAGGTACCCAGTTTATTCGTGAAATCGTTTTTTTTTGCCTGTAGTCAAAATTAATAAACAAAGTAATTTTTCAGAAAAAATGAATTGTGGCGAATTTACACATGCTTTTTTCGTGACGAATTTACTTTGCGGCAAAATGTACAACAACCCATCGTAATATAGATAAAATTTAAAAACATGACGCGATTGTCTATTGTTTATCACACAGTTATTAATCTACGCTGACGACGTCACAAATCCAGGCCTCCGTCAAAACAAAAGAGGTCGCGCTGGGTTTTTCCTCTTTAATTTTGAATAAGGAATGACAACTAAATAAACGTTACTTACGTTACGTACGACGCATGTGCTGACTTCCACTCACGTACGTTCACTGTTGGACGTCGTCCTCCAACAAAAGTATCTTAAGTATTTAATAATTATTATTATTTTGTAAGAGGAAATTAATCATAACTGCCTAATAACTATAGCCTACTAGCTTTTACCCGCTACTTCGTTAGCTTAGTCGGTAGGATAGGTATCCTACTAAAGGACACAACAGTGAACGAAAAAAAATTTGCATAGAAAAAGCGAATACATCTTTGATTTCTAACACACGGAGCATTTATATTATCCATAGTATGTACCTTTCGCAATTAATTGAATTATTTAGTTTCTTTGCTGGAGAAAATCATTCTGTTTAATTTTCATATTTTACAAAGCAGATATGACAACCATGACAACATCACAAATCTAATCACTATTTTGACAAAAATAGACAACATTGCATAGACGAACTTTTTATCTATCTGTTTTGGTTTCCCGTTGGACGTGAGTAAATTATCAAATCCATCGTTTAATTCTAAATACTAAAAAAGTCGCCTATTGTTTAAGTTATGCTACATTCTAAATACAGTATGCCAAACTTCATTTTTACCTGTTTAGTAGTTTTGGAGATCATAATGTAACAAAAACTTCACATTTCACAAACTTTCGCAATTGTAATATTAGTAGGATAAGGTTATGTTATTTGGGTAAGGTCACAGTAGATAAATGTATACAGTACAATGACTCAGCCGTCTCTTTGAACTTTATACCTACAGTTGAGCGGAGCGCTAGGGTTGGTACCTACAAAAAGTAATACAGCGGTGTGTATATTTTTATTGAATGTGTGTGGTTTGAGTTCAGGAATGAAACATATTATGTTAATGTAGAATACATAGAAAAAATACCTATCTATGTATATGAATAACTCCCATCTCTAGCAGCGGCAAACGAAATCTGTGCTAAATGCTCGCGGTCGAGAACCGCACGCGGGCGCAAAAACGCATGACAGGAAAAGCGCCCTAAGAGCGAATACATACCTACATACATTATTACATTAAATACATAGCAGAATTTCCCATACATTTTTAATGATAGTACCTACCTACCTACCTATCATTTGACCATCACCCACCTCCGAAGAGACAAACAAGAAAGCGAAGGCCAATTGCGTGTCGACTTGGCACATTTAGGGTTCCGTACCAAAATTAGGTCTTTTATATTTAACTAGCTGCGCCCCGCGGCTTCGCCCCAGTGGAAATTAATGTTTCCAACTTTATTAATTTTTTCTTTCATAAGAACCTTCTCCTGACAATAACAAACACAACAAAAAAAGAATTAGCGAAATCGGTCCAGCCATTCACGCGTGATGCCGTGACCAAGGAAAACGGGTTTCATTTTTATAAATATAGATGTAGAATACATTTAGACCGCAAAATAAGTAGGTAGGAAAAAATAAGTGATTTTCAGAAAAAATAATATGGAGGTACTACATAAATATTTGTTGGTAACATTGGCATTACTTATACTTCGGGTACGGAACCCTAAAACGTGGTAAAGACTATATTTATTTTACCTTTCAGCATTAGCAGGAAGTCGAAAAAATTACAGTGTTGGTTTTACGAACGTTGAGTTTAGGCACCCGTAAACACTGCAGTATACTCGTGGTCGTTTACTCCCACCTGTTCTCGGGACTTTTTTTACCATGTCGTGATGCCGCCATTATTTAATTTATTATTTCGCGCACTTGCAACGTTGAGGTACCGAAACGGGAGCGGACAGCGCGGGGGTCGCGGCACAACAAACTCGTTCAGCGCAGCGACCAGTCTCGGCGGCGCGCGGCGCGCGGCGTGACACTGGATAGATGTGCATGCCGAGACTACCTTAGCGGCCGTGTAAATGACGCCTATATGTGCGTGCGTCGATTCGGGCGGTCTAGTATGGAGTCGGATTACTGTATATTTATGTATTGTGGTAAGGTCATGGATGAACTCCTCAAGAAATAATGTTATTAAACAATTCACAGAAAAAATACATCAAAATTCTCTTTTTGATAGGGTATTTTATTCGTTATGAAATATAGCAAAATAAAAATATGTATTTCAAAAACGGGTACCTGGATCTGTGCTATTATATTACTTACACTTTTAGCTCTATCCCGCCCCCTCAGTCTAGAGATGTCTAGACACAATTTTTTCTATTCTATCATCTCATATTTATTATCATTACTTGAAAACAAGACTGGAATAATCCTGATTGAGATACGACAGACTTTTATTCTGATTTATGTCTCATTTTATGAGTCTTTTCACATAACTGTTGGTGATAAAAAAGTGTCGCTCGAATCGTTGAGCCGAGATAATGCTTTGATGATGAAGAATAGAATTCACAGGTTGACGTCAATATAAAGTCACCATATTATCATCATCATCATCATCAGCCTATATTAGTTCACTGCTGGGCATAATGAGGGCCATAGCGCCCTGTCTTCAGCTGGCCGCATCCAGCATCTGTCTGCAGTCTTTCGCAAGGTCGTCATCCCACCTGGCCGGAGGGCGTCCTACAAGACGTTTGCCGCGAAGTTTACCCCAGCGGTTGTTGGTTCTTGTGATATGGCCAGCCCACTGCCACTTCAGCTTGCCAATTCTTTGAGCAATGTCGATAACTTTGATTCTCTGTCGGATATATTCGTTACGAATTCTATACTTCAGAGAAACTTCGAGCATAGCCCCTTTGCTGAGTGACTTTGGACTATCCTATCCTATCATAATCTTATATTTATTCTTTACCAGCATTACTGATACTGCTGTGCTGAATTATACTCAAGGTCCCACGCAAAACGCGCCTATTCAGTCTCATGCATGGATATTCCCAGCATCTCACCGAGCTACCTCTCTTCTTGCAAGTTAATAACAAAAGTATATTCATTCATTCACTCTATAAAAGCTCTTTTGTCTCCTCAATCACTATCATCATCAATCACTACCTCATTTACAATTCAATCATCTAAAATGATAACTATATCTAAAGTTTATCCAATTCTCGCCACAATGCGTGCGATAAATGGCCCTGTGGATGAAACCCACTCCCCGCAATGTAAATGGATCTTTATAGTAAAGTCGTGTTAAATTTATTGTTTGGAATAATGTTTGAATCAAATTGTTTACGACGTTAGGAACGTCTGTCTCCTCGAAGTCTCCTACAGACAAGTTTTGAAATATATCGCAGCTAATATGAATTTATTTTATTATATCGTGAAACTTGAAAATGTTTTCGAGTGTTTGATCCGAGATGTCAAACAGCGGGTTCAGAATATTCGATAATCCAGAAATATCGCGGTCGTCGACGGCGCCGGACAGTTTTGCTTGCAGTCGTCTCTAGACGGTATCTAGCAACTGTTATCGGCCATTTTCTTAGATAGATAATACTTTATTGTACCACACAAAGACAGATAACATTACATAATTTTGCTAAAGGTGAAAGGGGGTCAAAAGGATGCTAAAGGTAGACGAAGTACAAAGGCGGCCTTATCGCTATGAGCGATCTCTTCCAGGCAACCTTGAGATGGATTGGACATGTAAGAATGAAATAGATGGTGGCACTCGAAAACAAAAATAATATAATTTACACTACATACGTAGATAACCTACAAACAATATAATAAACTTAAAAATAAGGTTGTATAACATTGAGCATTCCATAAATAAAGTCCGGCGCACACTATACATTTCTACGTTAAAGCTTTCACTATCCAAATAGTGAAAGCTTTAACGTAGAAATGTATAGTGTGCGCCGGACTTTATTTAGTTTTTTAGTATTTTATAATTAGCGATTTCATTAATAACATACAAACCGACTGTGTTTTTTCTGACCCATGTTCAAAATTTGATAAAATCAAAATCAAAAATCAAAATCAAAAACTCTTTATTTCCATAAATACGATAAATGTACACTTAGAAAAGGTCAAATATAAAACTAAACACTGACACGGAAATAAAGTGATATTTTTTGATTTCTGTCGCTTCGGTATGTAGACTAAAGTAAAGAAGCGACGAAGAAACCTTTAGCCTGTTAGTTGTTATTTTTCGAGTTGGAGCAAAACCCGTCCCAAGCTTTTTTGTCCTCTAGATAATCTGATATTTTATAGTAAGCCTTTTTGCACAGCAGTAATAACAACAGATAAGTAGCAGCGACGTATGTACCTGCTAAACGCCTGTTCATATTAGGTAAAATAAAACTTTACTTTCACTCGTTATCATAAAATGTTCAAAAATTATACTTGAATATTATTTTCCTTGAAAATTATGAAACTTTTTTAATAATGCTTTTATGACATGTATACAGGGTGACATTCTTACATTATTATTATTGTTTTGAAATTTCAAAGGATCATCATTTATGTTTTTGTTATAAATTCATGACAAAACACTGGTTTTGCTGAAAAACTAGCAACAAAATTTGCGAAATATTTCGTAATGTTAAAATAAGAAGAACAAAATATAACCTATTTTTTTTCTAAATAAACAAAAAACTTGTCGAAATTAAAAAGTCCTTAATTATACCTTTGTTATTTATACCTAAGTTGATACCCTCAGGGTCCAGAATCACCCCTTTTCAGCTTAGCCCTTTGCGTGGCACCCTGTATTATCAGTGGATAATTTTCAATTTTTATTAAATTATTTTTAATATATCTGACCATCAGAACTAGACGCAGAGCTATCCGCCAGCAGTAGTCTCCAGCCGTCTGCACACCCCACTACTATTTGGCAGGCGCGACCAATACGTTACATTTGATGACCTCTGTCTGACTGCATGCGGGTTACTCACTATTTTTGTGGCGAGACGTGCATTTTGTTTTTACTACCGAACCGCAACATTTGGGTGGTCTAATGTTTATTCGTGCGTGTCGCTGCTTCATTCTGTCTATGGATAGGTAAAAAAATCTTATATAAATAGCGTAGAAAGAGATCTTTTTTATGCCTATGAAATGTAGGTATTCAATAATATAGGTCCTTCTATCTACCCTTGCCGGTACACTTTATAATAAAAGGTTTATTTCAGGACTATTTGAATGAAATTTTTACTTTCACGCTCATGTTGGTAGGTACCTAGTGAACATATAATTATAATGTATTATAATTATATGTTCAGGTATGCTGAAAATAAATATAGGTAGGTACTGATAATTCTACTTATCTGAGAACGTTGTGTTATAAATTCGTCACATACGTTAAATCATTAAAAGCTTCAGCAAAATACAGAAATTGAACACATCTATTTTCAACGGACTTCAAAGAAGATTGTTTTATGGCTTATGAAAATCCCGTTAATACCTACTTTGTTTATTCCGTCAATCTTAAGCTTGAAAAATCTCACGACAATATGAATTATCCTCATAAAAAATTGGCGACATCATTTTTGATTTTATTTTTAAAAGCAGACGGTTAGGCTCTCGAGAAATAACAATCATAAATCGTATTCGTTTAAAAATAAAGGAGATTTAGCGAGTAATTGAAATAAACTGCGGTCAGAGCCGTGTGTTTTGAGCAATTATTCAAAAAGTGTAACAATACCAGAAGACCAAGACAGTCGTAAAACTGCAGGCGAAATAAAAAGTGAATTATTTTACACGACTCCTTTTTAGCAATTAAGTACTATGAAGTCAAATTAAACTGAATACTTAGACACGATTTGTTGGCGTTTTGAAACAATAATTTAAATGATAGAAGATGGCCCTAGCTGGCTTTAGCTTAATATCAACATTATCATTGATGACCTTAATGGTGCAGCGGGCGAAACTTCGCCGGCGAGCAGCGGGTTGCGGATTCGTTCCCCGCCGTGGACAAAATGTTTCTGTTGTATGCAGGACGGTTGTATTCGGAGTCTGGATTTCTTTGTATATAACACAAAAATATTTATCTATTTATGTTATATATCAGGCGAATCAGTTATCGAGTACCTACCCACAAGCCCAGCTCTACTAAGTTTGGGACTAGATTATGCTATGTGGATTATCCAGAATTATTTATTGGTGGTATCATAACGTGATCAGGTTTTTCTATATTGTAGTCTTCTTTCCATTAACTTTTTATTCACCAATATAATTTTGGCAAAGGTTTTACCGCTATAAACTTGTTTAGACTACACTTTTACCACTAATTTGGCAAAGAAATATGTAAAAACGTATTTGACTTTTACTGGAAAGCCGTGAGACGTTATAAATTGCCTCTGTAATTAGGAGTTATGGCTGTTTAAGTGGTAGTAATAAATCGGGTGGTAGTAAATCGGACACAGAGTAACAAACAGAAAAACGACACTTATTTCTTTTTTATATAGTGTGGAGTTTTATGTGTTTTAAATGGTTTTCGGTTGACTCCTGTTTCTTGTGCGGTGTTGTACGATCTTTGGGTATTATTTGGCTCTTTCTGAGTTTTAAGACATACGTACCAAGTGCCAGGGGGGAAAAAGTATCAGATCCATTTGGTAATACTCAAACCAACACAACTATGAACAGTCGCTCGGCATACCTAGATTTGAGAAGCGATAGTAGAAGCTGGCAATCATTAAGGAAAGCGTATCTATTAGATAGGATGACCGCGGCCAGGCGGGATGACGACCTGCGAAAGACTGCAGGCAACTGGATGCAGCAAGGTGAAGATAGGGTGCTATGGGACTCATAAGGGGATGCAATGGACAAGTAATGATTATGCATGATCGGTGGTGATGTCAGAGCTAAGGATCATGATGAAGCCACCTACACACAATAAAGCTCTAACATTACACACAATATTTATACAATCCATGAAGCAACAACGCAACGATAAATGCGGTGTATAAACCACACTTAAATATGTAATTACAAAATATCTAATTCCAAGTTCTGTCCTATGTGAAATAGTTGTATTAAATTAAAATGATTTAGCAACGGCACTGTCCGGTCTTTGTTTATAATAAATTATGTTTAATTGGAATTCCTTTTGTGGAATTCTGAGGATGATAAAATTCAAAATACTTTATTTATCAAATAATCCTGTTGTGAAATGATGCTGGAGTGCTAGGATGAGTTGCGCGATATCTTATGAATACTTCTGCCGTTTTCGAGTCCTTCCTATAAATTTCGCGCCTTGCAGCACCCCTTCCGGATCGAATGAAATTACTTTTCGTAGTATGACAACGATCCCATCGTTTCATACAAAGTCAGTGATAGTTTTTGAATGATTTTGAGTGATTTGTTGTACTTTGAAATGACACCGACAGTCACGTTTGCGGCATTGATGGTATAAAAGTATAGATAGAGCATTACCGACAGCACTCTGTCTGTCACTGAACTAAGTCCAGAGACTCACTTACTCTAAGTACTGCACGTTGTCGTCGCCTGTGACCCGAAAACCCGCTGACATATCTCTAGATACTATTGAAGCTCATTATCGTAAAGATTTATATTGCTAAGGTCTCCAATTTGTCTACACTCAATCATCTAAACTGCTAAATGTTCTGCCACACCCGATACACAGCCTTCTGAATGACAAATGTGCAACCTATGAAATCTGTCCGTCTGTCACTTGTACTCCCGAGATCTATGCGACAGAGTATAATGGAGATTTACATAACAGCGCGGTCGGTATAGTGTTAAATCACTTTTGATAACAATTTAATTAACTCTGATTCTTATCAGACCTTTTGTTAACTGTGTAGTTTGATCTGATTGATAGATTTTGATATAATATATCATCAAAACTATCGTAGTTTTAATAATTTATTATTTTACTACGAACCTTTTTTATATTGTAAAAACACCATCCCCGAAGGACATCCTCAAGGCGAGAGCGGTTTTAGTCGCGCGGTTTTGGTATAAATTAGATAAAGCTCTTAATGTATTGCTGTCACTAAATATCGACAGGTTCTATTTTTAATTCAATAAATTTTAATTTATGAATATGCCATTAGATGATAAAATAACTTAATAGTATTAAGCCGATGTTTATTATGTAAATCTTGGTATATCCAAATACGAGAAAGTAACCTAAGACATACAAAGGCAGATAAAGTTAGTGAAAAACACGTGTTCTAAAATCTATTAATAAATAATGAATCAAGTCAACACAGAGGCTGGTAACACAAACTTATAGTAGTCCATGAAAGTCAATCTTCTTTTTGTCATAGACTAACGAATGATGCAGACGAGACACTTGTTGAGAGTCTTATTTGAACGAATTTTAGTCATTATAATTTCGTTGTCTTGTGTAATGAATATCTAGATTTATGGTGGTGTATGTTATCTTTGACAGACTGAAAAAGTTATTTCGTTTTATAAACATCTGTTTACTCAGATCATCACAAATCACATGACCAGAGCAACCGAAAATTTGTATGATCGACATAATTGTCGACAATACAAGTCATTGTTTTTTTGCAGCCAGCAGCGTTTTGAAGATGCTGGCTCTAAAAAGACTGATATTGAAATGGTCTGCAGTTAGCGCAATTGTTTCAATTATAAATACTAGTTCTAATTTGTTCCTATTATTTGATTGATATTTTCGTTGTTAATAATGAATATAATGTTTTTTAAAGTTCCTATTGGAAATCTTCGGTGCTCCTTAAAATATCAGACTTCATCACTATCTTTATTTCTGCTTATAAATTGATAATTACTTACAATTTGAGAAACTTTGTCAAAATTTATCTCTTGAAGAGAATTGTCACAACAGATAAATTAGTTATTGGGATTGTAAGATTTTAAAATATTTCCTTTTGATTCAATGAAGTTCAAGTTTTAGTCACTAGCCGTATCTATACAACAATCTTTGAATAAATACCAAACAGACTTACCGGATCCGAGCATATTTCAATCAGCATTCGTATTTACCCTATTTTAAGGCATCTATTCTCGCTTGCTATCTACCGATGCTCCTATTTAGGCGTTTGTTTTCACATTGGGAAACCACTGATCGGTTACAGATTAGTACTGGTTTATTTAAAACGCTTTCAATGTTTGGACTTTCTGTGCCGTGTTCTTTGATTGCATGATTTACTTTTTCATTTGTATTTCAGGGTATTTAACGACTGTGATAACTGCAGAAGCTTGGTTCACTTATAACATCTATCTAGGTAAACGGTTCGCGTCTGGTTCGACTATAATATTTAAATCTACCCATAAAAGCTTGGTTACAGCTGAGAAACTTGTGAAGGAAGAGCTGGCAGATCCTCAACACCTACAAATACGATAATATAAAAATGGCACTTACCATAAATCTTTCGTCAAACTAATTTGCGTACGGATACATTAATTTTTGACATTCTTTTAGATAAGAGGCAAATTAGCGTTTGTAAAAAATATTGAAATTAAAAACTAACATCGAAAGCTTTTAGATTTTTAAATGGTTTATGACACCATTAACCTTAAACTCTAACTCTAACTCAGCTCTAGGTCAGATTCGCGTCAAAATTATCATCGGAAACTGCAGTTTATGAGGTATTAAGATTACAACTGCCTTAAATTACCGTGGATTTAAATCAGGGAGTTAGTTTTGATTTATTATCTGCGCCACACTAGACGAAGACGTCTTGAATTAGAAACTTTAGATTCCATCTCTTATGAAGCTTTCAATGAGTTAATAAGTATTATAGTAAATTGAAATATATCTATGGACCATAATGTTTTTAAATAAGAAAAACCATAAGTAGGTATAATAGCACGTAGATAAAAACGATAATATACCTACAGACGAATTGGCACAATATATACTAAAGACGCAGCGTCATCAATACCTAACCCCGCTAAACTACAGAATGGGTTATCTAATGATGATGATGTCGAACCAACTCAAAAGCATAGGCATAATGTAAACATGAATGAAACACAAGCACAAAACAGAAGGACCTCCATGATTCAATTGAATAGCACGTAAGCACCAGTTCGTAAAGACATCATTATTTGCGGAACCCTGTTTAAATACTGTTCAACACACATAATGGTTAATGCTAATATATAATCTGAGTGGTCGAGTGCGTATATACATAGAAATAGGAAAGTAGGAATCAGTCGGGTAGGGATGTGCATGTTGATAAAAATATTATGAGGAATCAACATTGTAGGTACTCCTGGTTTTGCGGAAAATACAACAAAATTTACGTTTTTTGATTATTATAACGAGCAATAGTTTTTTGAAAGATTACATAGTTGAGTATAAAAAACACTTTTAATAAATTTGGCAGTCAAAATAGAAATCTTAAAAATATACCATGCCATTTTTATAATCTTCTACCGTTTTCTATACAGTTCTTTCGATTGGGATACTTTTACCTTCCGTTGCTATTTTCTTTTCATGCAACTTTATTAAAAACTCCGAACTCAAAGTGATTTGTTTTCTTTAGAATTTAGGCTTACGCCTGTACACATCAAACACGTCTGTTAATGCGAGTGCCAAAGGCTCATCTGTTTTAGACTTTTAAAATGTGGCGTGCGTGACTAACCCTAGCGAGCCACCCACAAGAGCAATACCGAACGTTAGCTAAATCCAAGCACTTTATAAGCTAAGAAGATGGGACTGTCGGAGTGTTGCAGATATTTGCAACGGCCACTCGGCTTAACAACTTATTATTGTGTGCAAGATAAAGGAAACTACTTTATAAACTACTGAAGACTCATATTACAATGGCCCGTTAAAAGGTGATGATGATGACGTACCTTTACGAGGAACTTTGTGAACCAGGAATAATAAGAAGTTTAACGAATGCAAATGACTTCGTTATTTAAAACGTAAAACTACAGCAATGCGGTCTACAACAAATGGCGCCCCTAAAAATTTATCTCTCTATTATAGTGAGATATTAAAATAAACCATTCGAGTAGCTAAATAACCTGTTCCACCATTTTTAATGTTTCCTCTAGCTGTAGTGCAAAGAATTATAGCTCGAGATATTTATCGCCTATTTGTCTTTATTTTATCGTATTTTCACTTTGTTTGCTGGTTTGGACAAATTACTTAACACGATTTTTTATCATCGCAACATTATTGTAACGTCATTCAAAGAAAGCTTAGTAAAATCACAAAAACGAAGAGTCACTAATTACTACATGCAGGTAAGTTGAGTAACCACGGCAAAATATGTAAAATTAAAAAAAAATCTACGGTAAGTCCCCAGTAACAATATTACAGCATATTGTGCCGAGTAACCATGTACTCTTTAATAATATCTAATGCTGGTGTTTAAAGTGCAATAAACCTCTTCTATTTGCCAGAATTGTTTACGCACGTGTCAAACCAAAACTCTTCCTACATTGAAATGTTTCTCATTTAGCTCATTCATAGAATTCAGTTGAGCAAATGAACCATTTCAGCCTCGTTGCACTGGTTTCGCCACACATGTCTTGCTTACCAAAACATTTCACCATAGTCTTGGCAGTGATAGCCGAAACTATCTTCTTAATCGAAAAGTGGAATTGAGATTTTCAATTCAAATACCATAATAGATTTAAAACCCGACCACTGAACTGATGTGTAGGTGTCGATACAAAAATGAAATAACTATGACTTAAACATCAACAATATAAACAACATAAATATTCAAAAGGTACACACCACATAGGTACCTTTAAAAGACAATAAACAAAATCAAAAGTGATAATTCATTGCGTAAGATAAGCATACAGTCAAAATAAACAACAATCAATAGAGTAAACAGCAATGCGTAAGCGCATGACTTTTTGGAGTTCACATTGATTAGGGATTTGAAAGTTTAAAACATAACAAGAATCGAATAACAAACAATTGTTATTGGCACTTAAACATTATAAAGACCAAGTAAAGCTTGACCCAGTGACGCTTAAGAAAAGTATGGAAAGAGCTTCTAATATTACGTGAAGAATAATAAGGGTGGTGTTCTCGGAACGAAATCCAGATGATCAGCAGCCTATAAACTTTGCCTTAAAGGCAATGTATCCTACTAATATTATAAAGCCGAAAGTTTGTGAAAACGGAATTTTTGTTACCTAAGATCTTTAAACTACTGAACAGATCAAGATGTAATTTGGCGTACGTTTAGAACAAAGCCTAACTTAGTTAATAAGTTTACTTATTATACCGAAAATACGCGTGCGAAGCCGCGGGCAGAAGCTAGTACTAATGTAAAACTCTTTGTCCTGACATATAGACAAGCTAAGCTACAGCCTGAACTAGGTACATAGGTATCCTAAGACTTGAAACTTGCAGGGTGTGTAGGTCTTGGTACGAAAGTGCCCACTAATAAAATTCGTACTCGAACAGGTTCAAAATTTGGGTTTCAGCAACGGTCAATCGTTTACAGGAGTTTGAAATTCGGGTATGGATTACAGCTGAAAAATTCAACAACACAGAGACAATGTAAAGTCCAAAGTCTATATGGATAAGTTAAGAAATCAAATTTCACGTGGACGAAGTCGCGGGTAACAGCTAGTATGTAACCGCATGTTATTTATTACAAATCTTTTAACACGTGTGGAAATATGACGACGGTCCAAAAGCGCACTTTAGTAAGAAATCTGCCATTTACACTTATAGAAACTGAACATGATTTTAATATTGATGCCAACACGTGCTATGTCAAATAATCTCTCTGATCATCGGTATAAATAACAAACTTTACCTGAGGATTTAGCTAGAAAGAAAATCCTATATTGCACACTAAAAAAAAAACTATATTGTACCTACTTACATTTGAGCAGATTTTGGGCTTTAGCTAGGGATATTTTCCAAACTTTATCTGCTTATCATTTTTTTGACTAAATCTTCAAAATTCCTGAAACTTTCTAGGCCGGATTAGATCTTACATAATTTCCATTAGATTTAGTCAGCATTTATGTATTTAAATCTCTCAAAATGGTAACCCAATGGAATGCCCAATAATATAGTAGGTACAGCATCTGTTTATTCAAAATCCGAAGAAGCCAAGTAACCTGGTAACATAATAACCTCTAAATCTCTTACGTGGACACCAATAAACAGTAATATTAATATCCACATGCAAATTAAGCATAAACAAGGATTTACATAAACCTAATTTTAAATCGGGCAAATCGTGGGTGACTCTTATTTGGCACTTGCTGTGGCCGTTGTTGGATTTTATGTCTTTATGTGAAGAGAATAAGGGTTTTTTGAAGTTAAGAATATTATTGCATATCGAGACCAGATAATCCTTCAAAATATTGTCAGTAATGAGGCTTATAGCTTATGCAGATAGAGGTGTGGGATCTCGCGGAGTTGCAGCAATGTTTGCATTGCGTACAAATTCTAAGATATGAGTGTGAGCAATTATTACAGCAGTAAGTATTGCTCATTCGCTTATCGGATAATATTTTAGACTCAAAGTAGACAAATCGAACTGGACAAACCAGGCTCAGGACGTGCCCTTTTAGCGTAAGTCTATTGAAGCAAAAGAAGGTTTCTGGCTATTAGCTACTGTCGATAAACTTAGAATTAATAAATTAAGATCGACCAAGTGATACTTTTTCTTAATCTAGTCAGATTTATTAATTTAAAATTTAGGTGTCTCAGGACCGTTTCATCACTTACACACATACCTTACACCTTTCCCTCAGAATCGGTCTGTACCTTATATGCCGGCTCAACCAACATACACATTACAATCTTATGTGCATTAGGTTTCTTTTATTGTAATTTGAATCGCCTACAATTCTAGATCATAATATAAATGTTTCGTGTGGGTGTATGAACTGAACGATCTATTTAGCCTCTTGATTGAGTCATTACATGCATCGAGAACCTTAATAAGCTTATTTGAAATCTAGCTTAACTGGACCACAATTACTTGCTATACCCTTTTAATAAATTGCATTTGGTCTTACACAACTTTGTTATAGATGTTTGTGAAATTAAATAGTCTGAGTGCTCATTCATTGATGTTAGAACAATTTTTCCTTTTAGAGCTAGCTTTACTCGATAAAATTCATGAATGAAGTTCTGGCAATCAACATAAGGCTAGCTACACACTATATATCGTAACCGGAATCAAATCCATCAACACGCATCGCACGCCTTAAATCGATTCACGTCTAAAATCGATTTGCTAAACTTTGATCGGCATCCCGTTGTAAACACACGACACGGAATGACGAATTGAAAAAGGAAAGGATTAAATCGTCGTTTAATATGCTATTCGTATGTTTGGTCTCGTTCCAAAATGAGCCAATACTTTGTGGATATGTTGTGGATGCACCATTCCGCATCGACGAAGTCTGCTCGCGTAAATTTCGAACACAGTCCTCTTGCATTTACAATCGGAAAATCCAGCCTTGTGCCAAGAGGATAAGAGCTGCAGTTTGCAAGCCAAAAGGCAGAATTCAAATTGGTACGTCCAAGGAGGTGGCGCCAAAGGCTAGTGAGACGTCCAGCATACATTCCTTGACACATGGATGGTTATTACACGAACAAATGGTGTTTATGACAGAATGACAGACGTGTAGAAGTACATAATGTAAGTCGTAAAAGCTTCGAGGGTAAAGGTGATAAATTGCTTGATACTTTCCTGTTGTAGAGTCTGTTGCTGTTAGCGGGTATAGAATGTGGTCAAACTTATTTTGATCTTCACATAACTAGGTTCCTACTTTGGTTTTATTAAGCTTAACCTTCACAAAAAAAAAATAACTCAAGAATGGTAAAAGAAGGAGTGACCCTTGCTTTAATGTTTTCGTTCAGATAGGCACATAATTAGTATAGTATAGGTACACTATTTTGTGTGGTGTCAAGTGTGAAAATGATTAAGGACTAGGTAAGTAAGAAACGGAAAAATATGCTAGCTAAGACGGACCTATCAACGCTGTGAGTCAACGTTATATCTAAGTGTATTAGGAGAGCATCAATCAGCGGGAACTTGACAGTCCACGAAGGTGGTCCAATATTTGCGAGGCAATCGACGCGACTCGTCGCATACTTATCGAATATCGATATTCGATAAATCGTACGTCTAGACGGTGACCGCCGACTCCGTTTTCAATCGTTCGCGCGTGTGCAGAATGCCTTACGCGTCGAAATGCAGTTTTATTTTAGAAACAATGAATGTCAGAAACTCACAGGTGACGAGTTGACGAGCTTTGTCTGGTCGGACAATTGACAACAGTGGTCAACGATCGCTGTTGATATAATAGAAATGGAAATTACTGCTCGTGACAAAAAGTCTGACAGGAATGAGTCGACATAGGTGCGTAGCTTAGCTCGTATGTACAAAATTTGTACGTTCAATATTGAACTATCAGTCTAAAAATCAGGCAAATCTTGTGGTGGCTCGTAATATTTCGTGTACGTAATCACAAAACTTTTACTTTGGGTAGGTACCTGCCTACTTGAGTTAAAATAACCGATTTAAGTATGGTTGTGATACATCGAATTTAGTGGGAATCATAAAATATATTTTTTCTAATGATTTTCAAGGTATATTGCTATAAATAAACATAAATCTTGCATCTATAATCACTCATTTATCTCAACAGTAATTAGCTTGCCTAAGTAAACACGTTTAGCATTTTAACTACACGTGTAATTTAGTAATAACTTCATTTAAAATTTAATGGTCAATTTATTTATGAAGTACTTAAAATTTATTGCATCCAAAATCAAAACTATATTAATAATGTGAATGACGATATATTGATAAACACTATTATTTTCACAGATTTGGTGTAAGCTGAAATGGAGGATAGAATACTAGGTATGGGTGAGCATTATAATGATCCTTTGAATATTATCTAATTTTTTGTAAAGGTATTTTGGGTGAAAAATTTATTAAAATCTTTCTTAATATTCTATACAAACCCAAATCATTGACCCGAACTAATAGACCAATATATCAAAATAAACAACAGAGACTTACAAACTGTTTCTTTTGATCTTACACTAAATGTCTAGCTAGATGATTTGGAAATATAAATATAAATACAACTAATCAGATTATTTATGTTAAAGAAGACATTTATTGCCGTAATAATTTATGATTTGCGTAGATAAAAACGGACGAAACGGTCATGCAATACAAACCGACACAAAATAAACTTTTAAACTTTTTATTTAATTAAATTTTACTCAACTAACATAAAGCAGTGAGCTACAAAGCATTTGGTCGCCTTTGTAAGAATACAAAGAACAGCAATCCCAACAATTTTCAGTGCCATCGACAGTCATACATAACATCTTCTAATAGGCACTTTAGATACCCAATACAGTAATTCAACAACAAACCCGTTAACGATATTCATCCTATTTTAAACAGCACTGAACCGGAATCCACTAGGGACCACATGGAACAAAAGCAGTCTAAAAATAAAGTCATTCGATAGACATTAGTGTTCATCAGTTGCCATCAGAGTGGGTATTAAGCCAAGACAAACAGCTCCAGTGATCTTTTGACACCATTCCCTGAAACTAACTCCCGGGAGTGTTTTGAGCCTTGTTGGTGAATGAATTGAGGTGAATTTGGCGTTTATCGATGTAGCACTTTGATGAGATTTCATAAATGTTTTTCAGACAAGCTATTGAAGTGTGGTGGACAGGAATGGCTGAAAGAATGCTGCTATCAAATAAGCTAGGGTGGCCACGAATAACACACGTGCTACACGTACCTATATTGCTAACGCTAGAAGCGTTGGCGATTAGGCTCCTCAAAAATATATCAATGGATCAACGTTCTTAAACACAGAAATGAATAAGTAATTGTAAACTAACTTACTGTAAACTAATTGAATTAACATTCACTGTGGCGTAACAAAAAGCTTTAAGAAAAATTTGAGACAGGAATATTTATGGCACATTCGAATAAAATCTTTCAAAGTACAAAATGTTTTACGAAGAAATTATATTATCAACTAGCTGCGCCCCGCGGCTTCGCTCGCGTGGAAATTTATGTTTCTCACTTTCTTAATTTTTTCTTTGCTATAAACCTCACGGAGCCCGAGACCTTTCCAACGAATGCAAAACCGTGGAAATCGGTTCGTGCGTTCTGGAGTTATAGCGTCAGGAAGGGAAACCCGACTAATTTTTAGGTAAAATAGTAATTCTAAATTAATAAAGCGTATTCTTTGTGGACATCCTACTCATTTGGTGTTTGACACCATAAAGCAGTGTTTGGATGCGCCATGACGGCCTGCTCGTCTGATCGCGTTGATTCATGGTAAGTAGCTCCGCCTGGGACATTCCTGTCCCGTTGGATGGTAGTCGCATCTGGGATTAGGTAGGGGTGTTCCTGTTAAAGTTTATACACCACATACGTTTCAAATTGTTGAAAATACTTCCTGACAACAGGAGTCAAAACTAAAAATCTGCCAGCAGTTGCTTTCTTGTCGATAGGTATGAAGTGGTGATGCATACAATTTCAGTAAAGAAACTTATAAATCTACCGAAACAAGACTTTTTTAAATTAATTCTGCATAGTATGAAGCAATAAGTTGTTGTTTTGTAGCAATAGCAGAGATGCAGTTGGTATCTTTTCCTCAACCTCAATAGCCTATATTGGTCCTTTGCTGGACGCAGGCTTCCCCTGATAAGCGCCTTATTGGCTTTTCCATCTCATAGGGGGGTAATGCCAATAATCTCCACGCTGCTCGGTGGTAGAATTGTTCTGGAGGAGGTGCTGCTGCCCGCCTTCAGTGGATATCCCTCAGTCACCTTTTACGATACCCGCGGGAAGAGTTGGGGTGGTGCAAATTCTAAACCGGCACCACCCGGCGTCTTCTTATCTATAGCTATATGCCCAGGTAGCTAATAATAATAATAATTCTACTTCAACTTCTTGTTTTATGGCGCTGCTTGATTTTTGCTACGACTCCACCAGTGACAGTGTCAAGGAGAATCATTCACTTCGAAAACAAAACACTTCCTATGATCGGTTTTATTTTTGCATCAAAATAATAACGTCTACTTTGATGATGACGCAAGTCAAATGACTCTGTTTTCAAAATTAGCTCAGACTCCGTCATTTATTTTATTTCTATTTAGTAAGGGCCATCATATCAGTATTGCACGTGGGCAAAACGTGAATTAAGCTAAATGCTACATTAGAATTAAAATGGTGGGCGTAAGTGACCGTAAAGAATAAAATTAATTTAAAATACACTCTAAATTGTCAACATAAATAAGATAATTATGTGATGAGAAATTACACAGTCCATTCGAGAAGTAGCTGGTATTGAATTTGAAATAAGTCAAACACAAAGTCACAAAAAAAAATCAAAATAAATAACAAGTGAATGTGAATGATGATTTCTGAAAGCAGAAACATGTAATACAAAAAGTAATCAGAGAAAATAGGATTTTGAAGAAAATAAAAAACGTTATCCAAGCACAAGCAAAATTTAAGCTATATAACATTAACACCACTTATATTAAACCTGCACAATTGAGCTGTGTAATTCTAAAGATTCCGTTCAACATGAATAAAAAATGTTTTGGCCCGCTCCGGGCCTCATAATCCTTTACCGGTTAAAATTAAATTACTTTTTATATTAGTTATTAGTTATTGTTGTGTGACACATAGAGTTTCTTTCGTCAATCGCCGCCTTAGTATTGAAAATATCATGTATCTCAGGACATTATGAATACGTTAAATATAGTAAAACAGGTTCAGTCCATATAACATAAAGGTCAGATCATATTTAGAATAATGCAAATGTGCATCATAATACCCAAATATTTTTCGAAAAAAAAAAGGCATGGAATTAACTTGGTTATTTAAAAATGTCGTTGAAGTTATTAAGTTGAAAATATTGCAAATTTCACCTTGTATCATAGTTATAAAAAATATTTATATTTTGACGTGATAACGTCTTTAAAATCGTTTTAGTCGGGTGACATGTTCAGAAACTTGTGTCACACCAAAACCTCACGAGCGCGATCGCAGGTATATCACCAATAAGACGTTATCACGTAAACATCTCGATCGTAAACCTACTTTACAAACAACCAATTTTTTTTTCTGTTTATTTTTACGTTTCTTAGCAACACAACCCCCAATCAAATTTATATCAACTGGTTTATTCATGTATTTGTGACTCTTACTATTTTCTCTATTTAGAAAATGAACCAATGAGCAATGAAAATATTATGAGTGAAACACTAATATATCTGAATCGACCATCAGACCCCTCTGGTACAAAATTCGTATAGGTAGGTATAACCCGTCGTAAATCAACTTATCAGATAAGAAGATAGAGAAATATTAAATTTTGATCCGGAAGTTCTGGGTGTTTCTGTGTATAATCAAAAAATATCTATGAGCGTCTGGTCGAAGCGACGCATGACCCGAGAGCTGGTGAGTATCTGACTTAGCGCATCATTATTGCCATACAGCGGGGCAATGCAGCCACCAGCGTCTTGGGGACGCGACGACTGGTATTCTTATGGATCAGTTGAGCTACCTGTACATTGTTTGATGTTTCCTCGATTGATTCCATTGTAAATACTAGTTCTAATTTGTTTCTATTATTTGATTGTGAGTAAAATTAAGTACTTATATTAGTTATCTAGTTCCTATATCACAAGCTCTGCTTAGCTTGGGGCTAGACAATGCTGTGTGAATCGGACAGCATTAATAAATATATTATTTTATTTATGAACTCTACAGTACAGACTCTATTCGTGCAAATTTAACTGTCAAATTTGCTCCTATATCCTGGGGGTAAGCAGAGCTTATGTCAGGGTAGGTACTAGATAACTGATACATACAATATGGTATCACATAAATATATATTTTTACAAAACATAGCGCTTTAACACCAGGGACAAATATCTGCAGATAGTACAAACATTTGCCCCGAGGCTGGAATCGAACGTGCAACCTCCTGCTTCGTAGGTGGATCTTCGCCCGCTGCGCCACAGAGGTCTTCAAATAATCACAGAAATGTCGAAACAAGCAAGTGGCAGTGAAATGCAGGTGTGTGCAGGGAATCATTTCATCACCCCCCGCAGTCTAATTAACTACATCATCTCTTTTATTTTAAATGTAATGATCACCATTAGACTAATTTAATAATATAGAGTCGAAAAAATAACTGTGAATTAATAAGATGTTTTGGTTTGCATAATAGTTAAATTGAAGTGGTCCATTAATTTTTATAATGGAGTAGGTGCGCTAGTAAGCGAGAGTTAAAGTTTAAGGAATTTATACGTTTATTATTAACAAAGAGACTTTTACATAGAAATGACCTTGTTACACATCAACCTGCTAAACTCTTGGTTATGTCACCTATGAAGACTAGGCTTTGTTATAGTAATTTAATCTTTGTCATAGACTTCTTAAATAGGTAGGGACCTAATTTAATGTGTTTCAATAACAAGCTGTTTTATGTATAAATTTATGTTCATAACTCCACAATCTTGATATAAAACGATGACAGCCAATAAACTCAAGTATGTTACGGAAACCCTACATTAATTTAATAAGCCGATACAAATTTACTGGACAAAATATTTGACCACCCAAGATGGTCAAGTAAATCATGAAAATGGACATTATTACCCAAATAATGCATGAAATCGAGGATATAACTCATGAGATTCATGATAAAGATGAATGACGTAAACGTCCTAAAAATACACCGAAGGAATAATTATGATTAATACGAATAAGCCAAAACTGTAAGAGATAATATAACAACAATGAAAAAATCACATTATCAGTCATGGGTGGTGTCTGTAAAACTGAAAGATTAACTGAAGTGTTTTTAATTATAGTATTCAAATCCAATTATTTTTTTTTATTTCCATAATTATAATAAATGTACACTTACGTCAAATTATAAAATTAAACACTGACACGGAAATAAAGTGATATATTTAATTTCTGTCGCTTCGGTATGTAGGCTAAAGTAAAGAAGCGACGAAGAAACCTTTATCCTGTTAGTTGTTATTTTTCGAGTTTATTTATTTTAATTTTATTTATTTATTTATAAAAGTTGGAGCAAAACCTGTTCCTAGCTTTTATATTTTATAGTTAGAATTTTTCGTAAACAAGTTTAACTAGTAAATAAATAAAAATAAATAAATAAATTATGCTGGACAATGCACACAGATATTGAATTATCATCAAATCCTCATACAGAGATAGTAAGTCTCTTACAAAAATCGAACATGCATAAATTAAGAATATCAAATACAAATCTCTGAAAATTACCAATACAGCAGAACATTCTTCCCGATCGTTATACACTCATAAATTCCCTAAAATAATCGCTGCAAATTGAGATATCAAGATCATTCCCCCAAACTCCATGTGAATATCAACTTTAACTCCGTAAAAAAATGATTCAATCTCTATCGCAGCCAAAATATGCAAAAAAGTTGAGCCCCCATTAACAGCAACGTCTCCGCTTCTAACATTTTCAGCTTTGTTTCGGTAAGTTTGGGTCCACATTTGTTTGGTGGCTGGTTATTTGTTAAATCGTCCAGGCGGTCTCACACATCGCGGTCGGTACATATTTCTGTGATCGTAAATTGTAGGGGCTAATAGTCGCGCAGGCGCGGGGTGCCTCGGGGTAGACCGGAGTGAACGAACTCTCAAAAATACTTTTTACTTTTTTTATTCCACGTTCGTTTTCTTTGAAGTTGAGAGACAGGTATACTTTTCATTTTTGTCTTTGGAAGTTTGTTAAATACATCACTGCAAAATTTTAAGTGGTTTCTTATAATATGCGTTTGACATTTTAGTTTTTTTTGTAAGAATAATTTGCACTTGATAACCATAATAATTTTTCCTACCCAAAGCAAAAAACGCTTACTTTTAATTTAAATCCACATAATTACAGTAATTTTTATAAAATTATGCAACCAATACCAAATCAACCTACATCAACAAAAAAAATAGGTACCTATTAATTTAACCTAAGGAAACCAAAAGTATGTCGGGTCATTGGCACACAATAGTAATAAACTAAAACAAATTTGTCCGTATGTATGTTTTACTATAAATCTGGCTCGTAAAATGCTCGTTAAACTCTATACAAGCAAAACCGTTCTACAGGTACGACGGTATAAGTAAGTCTAAGTAGTATATCGTTGATAAAATCTTAAGTTTCCACCGTTTAGTAATAAAACCAAATTAACATATCAGATACTTTATTACCTTTTGATTTGAGACTAATTTGGCAAGCATACCGATTTTATAATTTATGATATAGGTACCTACCTACCTACGAATTGATATTCAGCTCAATTTAACAAGCTGAATTTCAAAAAAGTTAATTCTTCCAAATCGACCGCAATCAATATTGGTTAGCGCAAGCTATTTTTTTAGTTACATTGAAAACCAAAAACTCAAAGTCACACACAAATTAATATTCATTAAGGAAGTGACAAAAATGTATACCGTAGAACCAACCATCTTAAATTTACTGTCTATTAGACAAAACCAGCTACTAATTATACAGAAATGCATAAAAACGCCGTAAAGAAGACGCGCGCGCACACGACGCGACGTTGACAACCATTCCCACAGTAAACTTCTGACGTCACTAACACGCTATAAATTACATTGTACCTTTTATGGGGCTCGAACTTTTAAATAATAGGTATAAAACGACGATTCGTTTCATCTCACCTAAGCTTTGAAGGTTGGTAAGGCAGTATCTGTATCTGTAGAGTCTTTGACTTATTTTCGTTAACCAAGGAACATGAACAAAGATATATCTAGGAACATGAAAGAAAAACTACTTTTACAGATTTTTGCTAAATATCAACAATTTGACATAACTTTTGGACAGGTTGGATGTCAATCTCCGACAATCTGCTGTCATTCAAGCTGGCAAGAAGAAATCAGGACGCTATGATGCTTATTAGGGGTGGTCTTGGTCTAGCTAGATATATTAAGGTAATCATGAGTTAGCAACAGCATGAAAACAACGAAAGTGATTATTTATTATTTTTAGACAGCGGTAGTTCAGTAAATCCTATGTCATAACTTTCTAAATTATATGTATATATCGACTATGACATAAACTTGAATATTTATAGTATGGCATATAGCAGCTGACGTTTGATCACTTCATAAAAGAACCGCTACACAAAGCTACAGATAATGATCTGCAACCGGAACTTTTAAGGTCCTACAGTGGCGCATTAAAACTACCTGTAGTTATTGGTGTTCCTCTCTGGAAAGATGTGGTGGAAACGAACCTGCGTGAGCTTCAAGCGGAGGCCTGGCTGGAAACTGCACAAGAAAAAGTGGGGACTTATCATATCGAAGGCCAAGACACACTTCGGTTCGCTGAGCCATAGGAGAAAGTTATTAAGTACCTAGTTATTGGATTGTAAAACAGTCAACTTTGCTCTTATGAGACACAAACTACTAAACGTTAATTTTGAGTCCAGTAAAACATAAAATCGGTATTTGATAAATGAATTCACCAGACTTAAAATTATGCCAAGTTTCGTAACGAAATGAGTCTTCTGAGTTTCAAGTTTCATTCAGGAGATTTAAAATGTAACAATGCGTTTGTAACAATAGTAGGTACTTATGTGATAATAATTAAAAGAATACCTACTGGGCTAACAAAAGTATTTACAGTTGTCGATCTATTTTATGTTCGTATTTTATGCTTGTAGAAACAAGCATAAAATAGAAAGATAAAATTCGCTGTAAATATTTATGATCAGTATAAAAGTAGCTTTGTTTTTGATATAAAAACATTAGATTGCTCATATAATTTGCGGCTGCTAACAAGCATTCAATAAAATCGCTTCCCACTCCATCTCGATCATAAAACATCAAATATATGACAACTTCTTTCTTTTACTACTCTACTGGAATATGATCGTTCGCATCAATCATGCACAAAGTACAAATTCCGAGAAATATCTATATTTATTGTAATATTGAGCGATAAAACACGGTCACGAAAATATTTTTAGAGTTTTATTTGAACTTTTATTTGAATAATCTTGGTAAAGTATCAACTTTATTTTATTAGCGGATTTGGCAAATAAAGATATCAAATCACGATTATCTCTGAGAGGTGTCAAAAAGTTTTTTCTAGTTTTTATAAGATTTGCTTATAAATAAATAGTCGGTATAGGACAACTTAACCCTAGACGAAATAAAATAGAGGCGTCAGGATGCCTTAGCACTTCGCAAATCGTAAAAAACATCTTAACAATGACTTCATTTTATTAAAGATCGAAACAACTTTAATTTTTCTGTGACATTTGGATTCTCGATGATCTCCATGAGATAATCCTTAAAAATGTTAAATTAAACACAAAAAAAGCATGACAAGATAACATAAAGATGAAACAAATCTACAAGGATCTTTCAACAAAAAGTTTACGACATTTTAATAAGTCGTAATATGGTGATTTGCTTCATTATGCGCAACCGCGATGCGACAACACTTTTATTAACACTAAACTCTACATTTTGTGTTAAAAGGAATCGAATTTAGTTGTAAAAGAAATGAATTGGTTTGTACATTTGTTTTTATGCGACCACCATCATTGTTTTGTATCACGTTCATAATTGTCTTATGCAAAATGTGTATAACGTCCGAAACACAAAATAGGCTACATTATTAGCTGATGTAAGTATTTGATACCGAAGAAGGTAAATAATATCTCCCTACTTGTAACACGCTATAAATTACTGAAACAGCATCATTGGCAGCGAGTGGAATAAAACAGTATCATTATCATGTTACCTATAGCTGTTTCAATTGTTTAAGATAAGCGAAAATTTAAAACGTCCGTCCATGCTAACATTCGAATGCGTGCAACACCCAAATTATGGCATTCTCAAAAACACGTTAATTTTTACCATTCCGCCTATGAATTCGAAATTCCTTTCACTAAGAGGTTTTAATATCTCAATTTAGAAACGCAAACAGATAAAGTGCATAAGCCGACCGAATAATCAACATGTGTGGGTGATAATGGACAATACACACCCACACTGACAAAGCGATAGGAACTCCCAGATGCTTTGAAGGAAATTCAAACTCATGAATCGAGTCTGAATTCAGCTATTGTGAATGATAGTGCGCACATAAACTTTGATTCATGGGATCCTAAAAATCTAATGTTAGAACTCTTAACCAATCCAAGTGTGAGTTACAGGCCGGTTAAAAGATAGGAACTGCATACTGTCATGGAACAAGTCATCGATGGCAATGACCTGGGTTCCTAGATGTCTGACTTAACATAATACAACAATTTGGCATTAGTTATGATGCTGATGTAGTGAGTAGTAAATAGCAAAAGCTAAGAGTTTCAAAGTGATTTTTAAAGTAACTTATTATGTAATGAATTACTTGGTTGTAGTAACTATTGGAACTCGATGATGCCCGCAGTAGTTTTTAGTAAAACTGTGTCGCAGACACCATCGCCCTCCTCACAGACCGGGTGTTCCATCACATAATTTTTATATACTTAACACAAAACTATTAGATAGGTACCTATGATTAATGCAGAGATGTCTATCTATCTAATGATAATAATCTATGTTTATAAATATTCAAAGGTAGGTTTAATAATATTTTTTTAAGTTAACTATGTTTATTTTATAATTATTTATCAGTGTGTATGCGAGTGAATTTAGGTGTGAGGGTGAGTGTGTGTGTGTATGTGGTGCTCCTGAGGACACCGGTCTCTTAAGAGTCCGTGCAACAGAAGTTACTAGGTGAGTATGTTATATATTATATAACATACTCACCCACTCTCTTATGTGTTCATGTGAATGTATGTAGAGCTCCTGAGGACACCGGCTCGTAAGAGACCGGGCAACAGGAGCTACTAATGTGGGTATGAGGGTGTTTTGTTTGTGTATGAGTGAGTAGGTTAGACATCTCACGATATTACTTTTAACAGTTCCTCAGTGGAATCATACGTCAAAGATAGACTGAAGAGAAACCGCTCAGAAAGTTGGAGTTCTTTGAAACAAAAAGCCATCACAAATTATTGTCAGTAACAAATTCTATATAACGCTGTGTAAGTACAGAACATTGCATAATTCCTATTGCACTTGACTTAATATTTTGCGAACACTGTGAGAACTCTTCTTTTTATTTATTTTTTGGTAAGACTTCTATGAAAATACCTGACATTGTATTTAATTTAATTTTAATGCATGCCCTTTTTATGGTTGTTTGATATGGAAGTACTTATCACATTCAAATACAATTGTAAACACAATAATACGCTTTTACGAAGTACAAAGTTTACCAAAGAAATCTGTTTGTCTAGAATTACTCTTGATATCCGGATTCATAGAAAGAAACGTCATTTCTTCTAGAAACTTGACCTACCTAGTCACTTAGAGGTGACATTTTATTATTCGTATACACATTGTCAATCTCAAAGCGCATTTGTTACGCGGGTTTTTAGAAGTGATTTAGTTCCCTTTATCCCTAGAAAACAGTAATCTCGTTATAAATCATCTGATAAAACCTATTTATGCAGCAGCACAAAAGCCTCCGCAGAATTACAGTCAGTTCCGTTACTCGGTTTTGGATAAACCGGGTCGTGGAGCAAAAGTGTAGGACTCTCGTCAAAGCTAGTTTCTAGGAAATAATAAGAATGGTATAAATTCTGTGACTTCACATAAGGAAATCCTAATTGGTGTCATAAACCTCCGGCCACCCAAGGCGAATTCTTTACGAGATACCTAAGCACACGCAACAATCAAGTTCTTGGTGAAATAGACAATGATTAACGTACAGATACCGACGCACAATACGGAGATGAAAATTGCATATCGAATTTACGAGCTGTTTGGGCCTGAGTCACTTAGAACCAGTCTAGAGGTAGAGATAAAGAAAGCGTTATACCCGACGTAAAACTTGAGCACCGGATAGATGATGCTAAGATTCAGACGGCAGCTGGGCTTTTGTTGGACCTAGACTAAGTATCCTGTATTATTTATAGCACTGCATAGTTCCAAGAAGATAAGCTTCGTGAAATTATTCGTGAGTTAGAAGTGTTGGTGGGATAATTGGCGCTTGCTTTTACAATGACTATTAAAGTAAATTGAGTTTCTGTGTGAAAATTACTAAAACTAGACGTTACTGCTGTTTGATATAGGTTTGTTTGGTCTTCCATTCTAGCTTTGATTTCATTTCAATCATCATCATAGCAGGGTTACTCAAACTTGTGGAATAGTAAGAAAGCCGCCCATTATTAAATTTAGTTTGCCTTTGATATTGTAACATAATAAATGAAAACGATGCTGCCGCATATACTACTCGTATAGTAGTAATATACTGAAAAGCAATCTTAATGTCACTGTAATTTTACTTTATTGTGAGAAACCAATCGGTTGATCTATGAAGAACCTACACAATACTACTTCATTTGAATTCACAACACTTAACACAAGTCTATCTGTGCTCAAATGATTTTATGCTATTTTACTACGCACTAAAACACCAGTTTTACAACTTAATTATTATAAGGCCACACGCAGTGTATGTGCAGATGTCCTCCCTCGCGAAGATGTATTAGCTCGTTGTAAGTAAATCAAGGCTGTATTGAAGAACGTGTGGGTTGGAGTTGTGCCTTGCGGTACCCCGGTAGCGGCGCTTTGTGCTTGTGACTCACTGCTACATATTCACGGGTAATTAGGCATGCTGCGTTGTTTCATTGCCATGGTTTATTGGTAGAACAGGAGTTATGATTGTATTTAATATTTATATGGATACCTTCCCCCAGCCAGGAGGGATGACGACCTGCGAAAGACTCCAGGCAGATGCTGGATGCGGCAAGCTGAAGACAGGGCGCAATGGCGCTTATTAGGGGAGGCCTATATCCAGCAGTGGTTGATGATGATGATGGATACCTATGTGGCCAGGTGCAGGACCTTTAAATTACAGTTTTACAAGATGTTTTTGAAAAGATAGATAATATATTTGGCGCAATAGTGACTGACGCTGCGGAGTGCGGATGTCATGATCTATCTAAATAAAAATGAAACCCGTTTTCCTTGGTCACGGCATCACGCGTGAACGGCTGGACCGATTTCGCTAATTCTTTCTTTGTTGTGTTTGTTATTGTCAGGAGAAGGTTCTTATGAATTATTATATTAGAAAAAATTAAGAAAGGTGGAAACATAAATTTCCACGAGGGCGAAGCCGCGGGGCGCAGCTAGTTATTTATAAAGAAGGACGGAACGAGCTTATGATCCAAGTCTGGATCAAAGATGGAGCCTTAATGTTGAATATGATTCGTAGTGCGTAGTTTTTTTTTAATCTTTGCAATCCTTCTTCACATCTCTGGCTCGTTAGGATACGTAGCCAGGGACACAGTTTTCTTTATGGTCACTTACCCTATTTTACGATAGTAGACAAGTATTTTAATGCTTAATAGACGGCCCGTGGGTGTCTGTTTATGTTCCGCTGATGTTATTTTGATTTATGTCCCCACTGTTTTTGAATAGTGTGACAGAATTTATGATGATATTATCCTGGTCAGTGTACAGCAGATACAATTATGAATGGACATTGAATGGGTAATTTTTTTACGGTTCTGGAAGATGATTGTGGAAATAAACTCTGGATTGTGGTAAATGTTATGAACTGCAAATTTACAGTGTGATTGTGATAACTACTTACTGAGGTGAATAAAGCAGTCATCATTATCATTATTAGCCCTTATCTACCCACTGATGGGTGTTTTTAAATTGTGTTGGGCTGATAGTACGAGTATCAAGGCTTGGTTAGCAATTTTGTGCAAAACAGAATCATGAAATCCGCCTCAATGATGGCAAATCAAAAGATAAAACAATCCATAGGCTGACACAAAACACCAACATGATTGCTGACTAGGAAGGGTTGGCTGAAATCAAATTCATGCATGTAGACCGCGGTAAAGCTGCCCGTACAATGTAAACAGTCAGAACATGCCAATTCACCGGTAAACTTTCAAATACGACAGTTTATTGCAACTTTGAAATACGGTAGTGGTAGCTTTGATTCAGTGAGCTGGTAACCCCGTACTGCTTTGATTTGACTCTGTTTTTTGACAGTGATATGTGAAATACAAGGGTCGTATATCAAAAAGTCGGGCTACCGCCATTGGAGGGAAAAACCTTTCATTCGTGTGGGTAGTGCAAGCTTTTAATAGAGTTCTAAAGAGGTAATTTATTCTATGCAGTTTGTGGTTGAAATGTAGCTTATCGTAGAAAATCGATTCTAGGACCCTCAATTATCGTATTGTTCCGAAAGGAGAGTGCTTAACTTTAGGTACTTATTGATTTATAGCGCTCTCAAATTAAGCTCGTTTGATATGATGCAGCTTCAAAACTATCAAAAATATATGAGGTTTTCTCAAAAATCCAATAATAACAAATTATTAACGACGATATCATCACATCGAGTGTTGATCATACGAACCGCGACTATCCCAAATTGGTTGCGCATTCCTCACCCATAAACAAACAAAAGAACCACGTGGGAGTTTAGAGAAGTGCACTTACATTCCCGGGCGATGGTGTGGCACATCTACATACGTTACGTTGATAAAAATCATGGAATAATACACACATTACCCTACAATAATGGTCGGTTTACGTGTATATAGGAATTGTAGAATTCGTAAACGAATAGTATACTGAGCCCGAATGGTATCGTTTGTACTCATTTGAAAACCTACGCTCATTGCACGCTGTGCGGTCAGTTATAGAACGAAGAAATTAGTGTTTTCAACAATCAAAAAAGATAAAAAAATCGATTGAAGATAAAACAAAATACAGCATGAGCAAGAAAAGGACCACCATACCAGTGACTGGTGATATAGCAAGCACTATTATCTACGAGAGGGAGATCATGTGACAGATATTTATGGTCAGACAATATCGTCCACTCGATGGACCGATGACATTATAGCGGTCGCAGGGAGTCGATGGATGAAAGCGGCTCAGGACCGGTATTTGTGACGTCACATGATCCCCCGTGCCCCATGCAGGGCCTACTACATCCATCAGTGGATATTTGTGGGCTGCTATGACGTCATCGTCATTCATAGTCATATAAAAGTTATAAATGAGGTTCTACGGGACCGTGTCTGTTGTATTAAAGACAACTATTACAACCAGTAGTGGGTGTCTATAGGATTATGTTGTTGGTGATGTTGGCGATGTACCAGCGCTTCTATCTATAACAGTAAAAGTTGAAGAAAAAATTATGTGCGATACCAAAGACCAATCACTACAAGCATATACTTTAAAGATATTTCGGTACCAATAAAAGGCGATGAACAAAGAGCTGATGAAGCGGAAAACGATGTAATTAAGATAATTAATCACGGACAATAAGGCAATAGACTCCGAATGTGTGGGATTGATCTAGACGAACTACAGAGGAAGACATTAGTGATGTTTAATCAATTTCTAAAGCTTTTATCTTTCTATTGATTTTGACTAACTATACTTATGCAATATGCTACGTAGAAATTTATTTCAAGATGTCCTCGCCGATTTCAACGACGGCGAACCTAACATTCAGGGTTTCTCAATACTATCTCTAATGTGGCTGGTGGCTAAACTATGGGATTTAAATCCAGTGTTTGGCTTATTGTGTTTAGAATTGGCAATAGAAATTTCGTTTTCTTTGGCGATGTTTTGATTTTCAGATTTGCCAAGTGGCTCACAAAAAGCGAATTTATACACTTAGGTACTCAGCATTCAAAATCTTTCTCTAAAATCCATTTGGACCATAACTCACCAATGTTAGCGCCGACTGCATTACGAAAATGATTAAGCAAACAGAATTTACACCGTCCGGTATTATGGGGCTAGAAGATGATTTACAAATGATGATGTCCTTAGATTTGAACATTTACACTAGTGAGATTTATTTGTGCGATTATAATAGAGGCCGGCATTTGTCGGCTGTCTTTGTGTATGTTTTATTTTTTCCGCTTGAATAGGTACTAAATGTGATTTATAATACGCTAAAGGATCTTACATGTGAGTCGTCGTGGGTCTCTCTTGACGCTCGGGGTAAGTAGTATCAGATTGGTGTGTGCAACTGCACATTTTGACTATCATCATCATCAGCCTATATGAGTCCACCCACTGCTAGACCTAGGCCTCCCATAATGAATCTGCCTTCAGCTTGCTGCATCCAGTTTTCTTCCTGCAGTCTTTCGCAGATCGTCATCCCACCTGGCCGGAGGGCGTCCTACACTACGTTTGCGAAGTCTCGGTCTCCACACTCAGGCTAACTAGCCTGAGCTATCTAAATATCATCAAAATTATTGCCCATTATTATTTTATGTTAGGTACCCAATATTTACAAGGTTTGAAAAACACCCTACCTACATTTTACTTCATTTATTTTATAAATCTCTAACAAGATTTTTCTCGAAGACAAAGCGATAAGACATTTAGTTATTCATTGCTGAATAATTAAGAGCAATAAATAACAATTAATTATTTAAATTAACCGTAACAGATCTAGCGGATCGATAATCGTTATATTTTATCGACAAAAGCAAACTACATGACAGATAACCTCAAAATATGACTTTCTCGACTGACCCAGTGAGCCTGCCCATAATTTCGCAAAGTCTACTCATGGGCTGGTCAGTATAACGTAAAATAGGATCTTTATTGTCTTCGAGATGGTTCAGGAAAGTGCATAGATCATGAATAAAATGTATAATACTGGACACTGGACATTTCGCGCAGAACGATCTAACCCCATTCGAAGCGAAACTAGTAGCCGTATAGGTTACAAGCGTATTAGACCTCAAGTAGGTATAAGTAAGCAGTAAGGTAGTCAATAGGTTAGAACAACAGATGAATTACCGAACCCGTATAAACAACCCTGATAGAGTTCAAAATTGGGACAGAATTCGACACAGTCGATTAAATAAGATCGCATAAGAGAAAATGAGAAAAATAAGAGTAAAAGGTGTTGCTGAATATATCAAAGAGGATATCAAAACCTCTTTTCACCTAACGATACGACTCTTTACCGGTAATGGGTTGACTGTACATACAACCCATTACCCCACATTAGAGTACTGAGTCTACACCAAAATTTCTAGGGTATGAGTCTCAAATTTGCGACCAAGTCTGAGCACACTCACAACTATCTTAGCTAAATACCAAATTCTATTTTACCATGGCGCTTTTTATGAGCTTAGTTACAACAAAACTAAGTATTCCAAAAGCTACAGAGGTGACAAACTTAGTACAAAATATAACAGACTCACAAAACTTTCGATGCGGATGCAACATTTAACTCTGGCGCTATGCTGTGTATGTAACGGATGATTATGAATAAACACGTTTACTTTCATTCAGTAAATCAACGCAGAAATATCTGAGGCCGTAAACGCACAAATTGTAAGTGGCAAGTCCCAAAATAAACTAGACACAAAACGACTGAGCCACGACATGATGTATACGACAATAAGTCTGCTTGTCCGCTTGTCGGTTACTCTTCATTAGTCTGACCATTTGACGAGTGGGCCATTGGATATGTAAATAACGAATTAAAACTACATTATTTATTTTGGAAGTGTTTAAGAGAAATATAAGTGGCAGAATGAAAAATAGTAAGTATTTTACTTTAAAAACTATCGTAGTTTGACGAATTTATTATGAATGTGAGCGGGTTTGCGGTTCGCTCAAAGAACTAAGAAATGGATGTACTACCATCAAAATATGAAAAGTTTGATGAAGGTATAAATTCACCAAGAAAGGTAAGACAAACAACTCTGAAAATAAAGCTCATTTTTTATTGTAAAGAAAGCGAACTCAATAAAATCACTTACTCACTTTATAATAATATTGTGTGCGGTTTTAATGCCGACAGCATTCCACACACTCATTACAACAGATTAAAATGGATAAATAAACAGTTTTAGAGCTCCTTAAAATTTCAAAAAAATATTTCTGACACTATCTTCTCAGTCACTACCTTTTCCTGTGTTTCTATATTGTGTGCGGATTTATTGCTCCCCTCTTTACAAAAGCATAAACAGATAATTAAAGTTTAATTAAGGAATTCTAAGAGTTCTAAGAATGTGGTTAATTCTAAGAGGCTCTGAAACTGTTTAATTATTAAACAGTTTCAGAGCCTCTTAGAATTTCTAGAAAATATTTCCGCCACTATCTTCTCAGTAGCCACCATTTCCTCAAAGCCTCTGACTTCCACCAAGCTGAACGCAAGTGCGAACAACTCGAATGATAGATATTAAGCGATACTATTTATCTCGATTATTCGCAGAAGCTCTCGACTCGGGGTCGTTATAGAAATGTTATGACATTAGTTTGGCTGTATTCGGAACGGTTCTTGGCATTAGCTGACCTTCGATTACGTTGATGGTTGATGGTTATGGTAGACGGATAAAGGTGAACAAATTGACAAGTTAATAATAGACTACTAAAGCCATTCTATTTTGCGAATAATAAAGCATTTATTCGCCTCTCACAGTAGGTGCTTAAACAGGGTTAATGGTTATTCACTGACACTGCGTATACTGCAAGTTCTGCCCATCATCACGAACACGTTCATGAAGATGCCAGGTCTGAAATTTTAAATTTTTTGTAAATCGCGTCACATACAAAATAATGTCCGAAACCTTATAAATTTCTGAATACCGATCTCCCACTCCTATTTAAATCCACATCATCATCATTGGCTTATTTTACATCTACGCTGGTGATTTAAGTGGCATTAGCCTGGCTGACACACACACCCACTGATAATTCAGGGCAGAGCCATTTTTAGGTTTAGTTTCAAAGAAAACCCCTACAATGAACAATTTTTTAATGGAGAGAAATAAATACTAATATCATTCCCCATCCACCAATTTTAAGAATTGAGACCTGGCGTCTTCACGGACGTGTACATGATGGTGGGCAGAACCTGCAGTTAACATAGTGTCAGTGAATTACCAATAACCCTGTATAACTAATAAGAACACTTAAGTAGGTACCTAAGTATAAAAACCTAGACAGGTATATATAATGTAAGCTTCTTGTCTAGTAAAAGAAGAAAGTCTGAAAGACCTGTGTCATAATTGTACCATCAACTGTGACCGTTTTGTGAGAGAGCTGGTGCCTGTGATAGGTTTTAGAAAAACTTGTGTTACAGGTCACCAGGCCTTTTACTCCGCGGGGAATAAGAGTTTATTAAATATTCTGCAGAGAGTAATTACAATCTAGGTTTATAAAACTAAAAAAAGGGCATTCATAAAAAAAAGAACCAAAGATAGGTTACCCAATTTTATATGGAGAAGGGACGCATAGGGAACATAAGAATGGTGAGGAGCATATTATGAAACTTTATGGTCAAACGTGAACCAAGGCTAGGACATAAAATTTAGGCAGCAATATTTAAATGATTACTCTTAACGTATAGAGGCTTTTAAAGGTCTTTATAGGCCAAAGGACCAAAGGATTTTTAAACAGACGTTAATCTAAAATTGTAGACCGACGACAGAGTAGGTATTACTTTCCAATAAAACATTTGTTTCAAAGCTAAAGTAGACAACCAACCACATCAAGATCATAGAATAAAACCACAATAAAATATTATCAAAAATACCTAGCTCGTTATAGCCTGACATTAAACCAAAGCCCCTCATTCCTATCCAAGACATTTTTACCTATCAGCTTAATCTAGCAATAATTCTGTACCAATCAAAACACACCTATGAATCCTTGGACTGGCTCCAGAATCCCCTAAGCCTAAAGGTCGAGAGCATTACGCATTTTACTAGCAATAAACTCTTGAAGTCGGCTAAGCTGATCTCTGTTGATCTAGTATAATAACCTGGTATAAAGTGTTGTAGTAGTTATTGCCTATAAATTGTTGTAAGCCGGTTTTGGATATCTTCCATGTGGACTTTGTTTGTTGCTTGTGATATTAGCGGTTATGATAGTACCTAGAAAAGGGCACGTCAGCTGGTAAAGTATCAAATCTTCGTTGCTTTAGCACCTAAGATTAACTTACGGAGAACAGACTTTAGTCTAGAGTTAAAATGGAGCAATGACGTAACTCTCACATCACGCTATCGAAGCTGTGTTTTTGCACTATCATTTAATTCCCTCTTTGAATGTGTTATTTCCAAAACAAAACACTGAAAATTATAGCGGACGTCAATAAATAAAAACGTTTCTGTTTTGTTTGAATGTTCCAATAAATTTTACGAATGGGAAAATCGCTTGCAGTAAAATTGATTTTCAGATAGTTATCGCCACACTCACCTGCAAGGAAATCTACTTCAAGCTAATTATCAGTAAGTGATACTCGTAAAAAATCCTACTTGCAGCGTAAGCGTAAGCGTTAAGCGGGTAGTTTGGTCTGAACTTACTGATTTAAATGAAAGATAGTGACCCTAACCTTTAACCAAACTACAACTACTGCTCAAAACATTCGTTGGGCAGTACAGTAAGTAGCATTACAAGAAGCTCTAAACTTCAAATAGCCCAATAGCCACTCACAATCGACGACAATCTATCAGTTCCTTATCGACACAATATCTTCCGCAGACACTCAGCCCAAGCGAGACTTTGCAATAAACAAAGGTGTTGCGATAGATAACAAAAGCTCTAACAATTCCTACAACAATTCGAGGTGTCAGAGTCGCCTCCTAAATTTACTAAGTGGCTCTATCGACTACCTAGGACAGGGTAAATGGAATTAGGGGGGGCACACGAGTGGAATGGATGTCAAGCTTGCTGGGGAATTTTGTTGTGGACCTTTTTTAGTTGTTGCTGTGGACAACAATACAGTTTGTGTCATGCATGTCGTTTCAGTGTGTCTAGATTTCTCTGTGTTTGTTTAAGAAAACGAACTTATCCTTCTTATAAATGAATTCCATATTTTGTGCTATTACTCCTCTTAATAAATCAAATATTGTGGCGGGCTTTTGCAACCATTAGTCACTTTGGCTTTGTTTTAGTATGAAACCATAAAAACGAATCTTCAGAGGCAACAAAGCCTATTATTATTTATTTGCCTTCTGCCAACAACCAAAACATTAAAATGTTTCGTCATAATTTAATTACTTTCTTTATCATCATAGCGATGAATTGCAAAATTGCTTTGCAATCGTCATAATAAAACTACTTTACCACCGTCGCTGGTAAATTAGACAGGCAAAATTGCTTTCCAAAAACGGATCACGGAACTGTTTGTCCGTGTGTCACCACATTATCATTTGTCAGATAGGGTCACAGTAGGTACATGAGGTCGTTTACTAAATGCCACCTGCTGAGCGTATAATATTGTCAGTTGCTACTAGTTGCTTTGTCGTTGCTGATTTCGTTACCACTTAGAATACCTAAGCTTAGGAAAGAATTTATGTTATTTATGTGTGGTACTGATCAAGAACCAGATTGTTTTACTCACTGTTCTTTTATTCTTCTTCTAGCTTACGTTGTTGTATTTTTTAAAATTAATACGCAAGAAGCCTCATCTCGCTTAAATCCTCCAGGTTTGAAGAAAAAGATAAAAAACCTATAATCTATTGTCTAAAGTCGTCATCATCGGTTTCTATTTCGTTTCACGTTCAAATGCTATTTGGCTGATAATACGAGTATAGGTCCATTAGTTGTTTATTTAGCATCTCCTGTCGTAGATACATGTAACCTATCCTTGCGAATACAATATCTAAATAATTTTTGGTTTTCGTTCTTTGCCCGGTGCCGGTGGGAGGATCTGCTCGTCATCAGACCACTGTCGCGTGCTACCCGAGTTGCAGGTCGAATACGCTAAATCAATGAATTCATTGATGGGTAAAATAATTAAATGATGTCGGCATCAAGGTTCTACTAGGTCATTTGACACTAGGGAATGGTTTTGCCGTCTCGGCTAGTAATGTTCCTTTTACTTAGAAAAATGTATCAATATCACTAACTACACATTTAGGGACTTCAAATTTGACTGAGACTGGCAATCATCCGCTGGCTGCTTATTTAATTTCTTGCAACTTGATGGAAACACAATGTTAGCCATCCATGGATCCATTGAATTAGCTTAATAGGCTGGAGGAGCATTTCACCATTCCTTGGAGGACATCTAAACTAGCCTGTCGTAGACTCCACCTCTCAAAATGGTGTGATCGCCTCACCTCAGTCTATTTCTTATGATTCAAAAGATTCGTGTGTAGGCACTAAAGCTGGTCTAAATTACCCACTCTCGGCTCGCAAGGTGGTGTTGTACTCATGAGCTCAGTCCACTATCGCGTGTTGCCGAACCTTGCAATTTTCGGCTAAACGATCCAAATTACCATCATTTGTACCTAGTGGTTACCACACGCCGGCTTTCGCTTTTACAATGTCAGATTCCGGGTGATGCCGAAATGGGTCTGAACTTGCGTCGGCCTGCGGGTGTGCTTGCATCCTAGCTTTAAAATAAGCAATTTTGATTTTAATTGTCACCAATTAAAAATATTAGTTAGTAATTAGAATTAGAAAACTTGAGATGATCTTTACAATTTTGGAACAAAGCAAAACATACAATTACTCAACAGCCTATAATGGTCCACTGCTGGACGCAGGCCTCCCCCTGATAAGCGCTGTTGGCTTTTATCTCATGGGGTGATGGGGTGTAGGCAATATCCATAATCCCCACGCTGGGCATGTGGGTTGGGGATCGCAGTCTGGTGGTAGAATTGTTCTGCAGGGGGCGCTGCTGCCCGCCCCCCGATGGATATCCCTTATTCGCCTCTTACGACACCCGCGGGAAGAATCGTGGTGGTGCAATTCTAAGCCGATACCAAGGCACGGCACGGCAAACATATAATAAATAATGGAGACATAATTTACATGAGCCTTGCAAGAGCTTTAATAATTTATTCACAAAGAAAATTACAATCAAATATTAGAAACTTGATTGTAAAACAACCTAAGTGGTATGCACTTAGGAAATAAGCAAAACATGTAGAGCAAAAAGGTAAAACGTCAAAATATTTAAAAAAAACGCAAAGAAATATAATTACTACTCTTGCATAAAAATTATAAGTCACTGATTTATTTACCTATTAAAAGAACAAAACTAATAAATTTAAATTTATTTATTTACCTTTACTTAAAATGATTTAGTTCATCATTTCCTTTTCATAATTCAATGATTGTGTCTCAGAACTCGTAGTAAAACTAACCTACGCTACCAGGAGTTCCCCACTCCTTTTCAATCTCCTAAAATACTTACAAAAAAGCTAATCCCTTGTCCCCCCAATCACGTACAGATTAAGCTGCGCGTGCGCACGGTCGAGCACGTTCCTTCTATTTTTACGAAGCTTCCGAAACCTTTGATAATGTGCTCGGTGGCTTTGATCTAGCCCGGTGGCCGGTAATTCTGCTTGAGGTACAGTCAACCACAAGTTGTGGTTGACTGTACCTCAGACTGTACCACAACACAACCTCAAGTTGATTGAGCCCCTTCTGTTGATTAAATGAGTTGTAATCGGGATAAATTATATTGTTGCCCATTTCCATACTTTGATAAGTGGTCAACGTTTTATGTAAAGTTTACAAAGTTTTATGTAAAGTTCAAGAAAATTACAAAATTCAAAAATACCTTATTGTACATCAACAAAATTGCATTACTTAGGGCACAAGCACAATGGGCAGCCTTATCTCATGTATCGCTTAGAAGCGATCTTTTCCAGGCAACATTTGGATAGAAAGAATTCTGAATCATACAAATGTATAACAATTGACGGGACCATGACTGAAAACTCCGGTAGTATCTTTTTAAGGGAGTATATTTTTCTGAGGCATTTGACCACAATCGCACTTGTAGCCTAAGAGGGCACGCTTTACCAGAAGGAACTTATTCACTTAACTAGTCTACACAAGGTGATTGGAAACTGACTATTAACTGGAAATTATTTATCTAAATAGATATCCGTAGCGACAAATGTTCGCAATTAACCCGGTTACTTTCATAATGAATCCGACAAAGCACATATCAAATAATTTTTAAATTCTATCCTTCTTGTAAGTCATCAACGCTACGCCATTAATGTGGTCTAAATTTCCAGCGCGCATTCTTATCTTAACTCTACGTTTTTTGAAGTATATCTTTAGACTCGCGAGACCCATATAAATCATCTCCCGCTGACTGTACGCGGTAGCTATTGAGTAATCTCGGTATGTTTTGTGACAAATCACTAAATAGATTGGTAAAGGAATGTTTTATTTCCTCTGATTTGAATTTCGGCTTCTTTGTCTGCATTCTTGCTTTGTTGGTATTTAGAGGGTCATCTTGCTTAAATAGAATACATTTTGCGCCATTATCGCGATATGTATGATACATCTATATATGTTTGGGGCTGTCCTACGCGTATTTGGACCAAAATAGTTATTTCTTCTTCATAATACCTTAACACAGATTTGATAAACTTATTCGAAGTATGCAGACATGGTGCATGGCGTTTAAGGGGAGGCCTATGTCACGCAGTGGACTATTATAGGCTGATAACGAGGATGCAAAGTAGGTGGTACCTCGAGCAAGTCCACTTGTGTTGGACACTAGTGTTGCGATTGAGCTAAGAAAAACGGAATATCAATTGTGGTCTGCATGCAAATCCTTTTATGATGTGTTAGCAAATACTGTGTTTAATGATAGGAACAACGAAGTAGTAGATATAGATTTGTTTTATACCTCAACCAAGCGTTTTATACGCTTGTTGAGTAGTAGTTTTATGATCTCCATAATCTGCTAATGACTCAAGGACAGCCATATAAACTCATGGAAAGTACTAAGTATTTTTGCAGCGGAGTTGAACGTTTCTCAGTGACACTAGATTGACATATTTAAGAGTTTTTTAAAAACCAGTTAATCTGTACGTGTGGCGCCCACACGCCTGTCTGTCTGTCTGTTGGACGTATTTACAGACGCCTTGATGTCAACAAGTAACTTGCCCTTTATCTAGTTGCGAAGCGGTTTTAGTTTGGTTAATAAAATATCGTGGATTTTGAAGTAAAGTCTCTTGTATTTTGCGACTTGTTTTTAGATGTCAAATATTTGAGTTTGTGTTTGTACTTTTGTGTGAAACTAAGTGAATAAAACCGAGATATTTTTTTTTAACTTTGCTTATTCAGGTCGAAATTGAAAGATCATAAGCAAATAAAGCATGGTTGTCTTAACTCTGAAGGTAATCTTCTTCTTTGGACAAACATAGATGTTTAAGTGTTCTACACTTCTAGAGATAAAACTAAAACCTAGGAAAAAACTAGGTTACAGTTTGAATTCGTTACATCGGTAACGAATTCAAACTGTCACCTAGATTTTTTATTATCCTAGATGTAAAAATAACCCTGTAATAGAAGGCAGCTTGCTAGGTGCAACGTAAAAACCTATCTACTTATCGTCTAATGCCCGCACTAACCAGCTGAAAATAATTCGCTTCATTGTAGCAGTTGGCAGTGTTGCCACCCAGTATATAATTATAAAATAATGAGTTACATATTATTGTTTTCAGCTTTAGAGAAACCGCTGATTTTGTGTGAAACAATTCAAACAATTAATATTGTTTTCATAATAACGCTAAGGCTAAGGCCATTGACATGGTCGTGTCTAAATTAAATAAGGAGTCAGGAGTCGAGGAGCTAGTCTTATCCTCGAATACTCAAACTTAACTCAGATCATGTAAACACGTTTCAAGTTGCGATTTTTACAGTTTTCTAAAACGGTCATAATTTGTCACTTGAGGCGAGCTTTCGCTTACATCTGAGCTGCGGTTGTGTATTTGGGGTATAAACCCGAATACATATACCTATACCAAATACCTTCTTTCCCTGGACATCAGACGTGCCAAATCACTCTTTATCTCTAAAAAACTGCTTCATCAGCATAGATAATGCTCATCTTTGCAAAGTAAGACAACTTTATTTCATGTTTATGTAAGTTTATTATATAGTGTTTGTAGGTTAATGTAAGTAATATAGTATGTAGTGTAAGTATTGTTTCTTTTTTTTTTAGAGTGCCACCGTCTATTATTCTATATCTATTCTCTATTCACTGTCTGTTTATCCTTTCATGTCCACTCCATCCCAAGGTTCTGTATTATTATCTGTCTTTGTGTGGTACAATAAAATAAAGTAAAATAAAGTATTATCTATCTACATATCTATCTACATAAATGCAAATCTATCTCTCAACCTTTTGCGAGAATCGCAGGGCACAAATGTATGTGTGACTGACTCTGCAAATAAAATCATTTGTACCCTCCTCCTCACCTCACCTCAACAGCCTATATTGGTCGACTGCTGGACGCAGGCCTCCCCCTGATAAGCACCTTATTGGCTTTTATCTCATGGTGGTAATGCCCACAGTCCCCACGCTGGGCATGTGGGTTGAGAAACGACTGTTGCAAAGTTCTCTGGTAGAATTGTTCTGCAGGGAGCGCTACCGCCCGCCCCCGGTGGATATCCCTTAATCACCTCTTACGACACCTGCAGAAGAGTTGGAGGGGTGCAAATTCTAAGCCCACAAAGCATTTTTATTCTACTTCTTCTATAGCACACAAAACGTAAGCAATGAATTTGGACACGACCGAATTAGGTGAATTTTTTTAGACAAGCCCAATGAGCTCTCTTCATCAGCTCTCAAAGATCTACATCAACTTTTCATCAGCTCGCCACTTGGAAACTTAGCTTGATAACTGGTCCTAAATGCCCTAAGTAGTTTTCTTCGTGGAATTTTATAGCTATAAAAATGTTTGTATCATGGTCTTATTTTCTTTTTTTAAGTCCGTAATAATGTTTTATCGATAGGAATATTTAACTAGCCCTGAAATTCCAATTCCTAAGTCCTCTGATTCACTAACCTCGAAATTGTTCAGGATTTAGCCTAGACTAGATCATACGTAAACACCTAAACACATTGACGTCTACAAACAAATTTACCGAGATCATCATGCCAAATAAAGGGAAATCATGTAAGAAATACATCGCGGTTTCTCGACTACAATATTTGTGGATGTTTACACTAATAAGTCCGGCATCGGAGGTATATGCAGACTTTGGTGTATATTTTATATTTGGATTGTTCAGAGCAAATCAAAACATATTTTATCTGAAAAAATAAATAAATAAATAAATAAATAAATAATGCTGGACAATTCACACAGCATTATCTAGCCCCAAGGTAAGCAGAGCTTGTGTTATGGGTACTAGATAACTAAAATATATGTCGCAGATGCTTTAGCACTCTCATTGCCTATCGCAGTGAATGTATTAAAGAGTTCTGTACAACCTCCTTACTTATCTTGTAATGCGCCTATTATCGATGCAGATCACCAACGTCTGTTCTTTGACGTTAGACCAATTCTAGGAGATGAACGAACTGGAAGAATCAGCTAAGTGGAATCCTGGTTCAATCATCGCAGCTGAAAGTACTAGAAAGTCATAGAAACCATGTAAAAACGGTCTCGCGTACTTTAAAGGGACGGGACCGTGTCAAGTTAAATATTTTCAAAATGAAATAAGGCTTGTCAAAATAATGTTTTTTTTTTCACAAATTTCTAGACACAAGCTAAGCAGAGCTTGTGTTACGAGTACTAGATTACTGATACACTTACCAATACATAAAATTATACAAAAAAACACCTCTGAGAATACCCGGAACAAATATTTGCAGATCTTACAAACAAACATTTGTTCCGAGGCGGGAATCGAACCCGCAACCTTCTGAGTCCCACAGGCGGACATTTGACCTTCGGTCAAAATATCCTGACCGCGCTTGTTTCAGTTCGAAGAGATTCCCTTTCATTCCTTACTCCACAGTAGTTTGTTGAACAGAATCAGGGCCCTGAATGCTCTTATAAATTTCCTTTAGCTTAGGTATTAGTATTCATTTAAGCACTTGTACACTGAACGACAAACATCGGCCATAACTTACATCATCCATGTTTCGAGAAATTCATTGAAATGTAAAATTGCGTGAGCTTTAACGATTTCTATAAATTACTGAATTTATGGCGAAAGCTGTGAAAACTATTGTTTCTGACTTAAACTCGAGATAACTCATCCTGGGGCGCGATCGTAAGGCTGCATTCACACAGACGGACACGACGACAACTGACGTAAGCGCATTTTTGTCTAGTCGAAGTCTTTCGTACCTCAATCAGCTATTTGGTGACATACAGTCCAAACTGTAGTATTTTGACGGCACTAAAAATGACGCCGTCGTCCCTTTCATAAGAATCGAAATAAGAAGGACGCCATTATTTTGAGTGCTGTTAAATAAGTTTAGTTTAGTTTTGGCAACATCAGAATTGACACCTATAGAATACATTAAATACTAGGACTGTATACCTAGCACCTTTTCATTAAAAAAAAATTTGACTAAAGACGTTATAAGCATTCATCCAATCATTAAATAATATTCGAGCGATAACATTGAATAATTATTTAAGTAGATATATACTATATAAAATTTGATAACAAAGAATTAGCATTGCCATTCAACGTCGCTATGCTGCCAGCATTCTGCGCAGTCTGCTTTCTGGAGACGGCTTAGATTTTTAAGAAATAGATATAAATGTATATACTACTTAGTTGTTATTGTTTTATTCTGTTAATGTAATTTTCTTTCAATTGCCAAATATAACCTATCTATCTACTTTGTATAATACCCAGCGATAACACCACCCTAACAATATAAAACTGACCCAGGTAATCAAATTAAACCAAACGTAGAAGTGCCTAGGTCTCCCGCTGTTGCGAATTAACTGCAGGCCATCAGCACAGGCTTTCTCCTATAAACCAACAGGAAGACAAACGTCTTATTGTTCAAGAGGTTTTCACTTTCGTTTAATTATGTTGCTAAATCTACCCACTGGGCCACCCACTAACCTCTAAAGCGATGGGGTTTGATATTAGCATCTTCAGTAGGTGCTATTCCCACACTCTGGTATATGTACTGTTATATGCCGGTGGCTGTGAGCCTGGGAGGCGAAGGAGTCAACCAGGTTCAAATTGGCTACTTTTCTACGGTTCACTTTAAACAAGAGTCTCACAGTCTCACGTGGGAGGCGCAAATAGACAAAATATGTAAAAGGATAGGCCGATCATGATTTGCTCTATGGCGCCTCTTGGCTACCTTAGACAAAGCTATGGTGCGGAGTATCTACTTTGCCAACGCCCACTCGCTCCTTCTGTATGTTGTTGAGTTTTGGGGGCGTGCCTCCGATTAGGAGCGCGCCTTCAGAGTCCAAAAACGATCGATAAGGGTGATAGTGAGTATACCATAGGATGAGTCCGCGTGGCCATATTTTGAGTCCTAAGGGATCTTGACCGTGCCCTCCCTTGTCATATACCAATCCGCACTGTATGTGCGTAACAACTTTGACAATTAAGCGGGGACAGTCATAGATACAACACGAGGCACGCGCACCGGATAAGAGCTCTTCCACGACGGCTAGCGAAGACGTTCAAGTTGCAAAACGTGATGGGGACGGCTGTTTACAAGGGCATTCCACCTTCTATCACCAGCTCACAATCCACTCAGTCTTTTAAAGTTAAGTTGAAAACGTGGTCGATTTATCATGAAAGACATAGACAAACCTTCTTGTCAGCATCGAGTTGGATGAGTCGTCAGAGAGTAAAAGAAGAGGTCTACAAGTGTGTGCACACCGTAAACAACCATTTAACCGTAAAATACATCAAATTTTCTTTTGTTTTTTTTTTGTTTGTACAGGATGTTCTAAGCTACTGATATGATAGATACCTACCTTACTAAGGTTTGAAGCTAAGTGCGCGTGAATCACAATAGTAAAGTAGAAGACATGTGTTACCGCGTTCCCTAGCGAATCCTCACCAACTTGCTACAATGTGGCGTTACTGTTCGTAACGGATTAGCACTTTACACTGTTAAGTTGAGTGTGGCTAAGGAAAGGGCTGAAGCGATTTCTTAAAACTTACAAATACGTTATTTGCAGTTTTAATTATCAAGTTCTAGATTCTTCCATTGTTAAGAAACCCTTTAATATGCATCAAACAGACTTACAGAGATTTGCACATGCTCTCTGTCACCACCAGTTTACCGTTTAGCCTCGGACTGAGTTCAGCAGTCGCGATGGACCATGGTAACAGAGCTATGAAGGGTTTCCTTTACAAAAATAGCTCGATCAGACTGTAAAGAGATTGTATGAAAAAACAAAAGACAAACAGAAGAACAAAAGACAAACAGAAAATCGCGCGAGCTTTTTAACGTGAATCTATAGATACCTATCATATTGGAACAAAATGGTAAAATTCTAAACGCCCTGTGCCCTTGCCTTGGGTCCTATGCCCCAAATGGCTTCAGTTTTTATGTCACCGCGATAAATTCATCACGTTATTGACAGGCAACTGTTTCGGCGCTATTTATCACTGAATAGCAATGGTGGTAAGTGACAGTGACACTATCTTTGACGTTTAAACTTACCATTACATTGTGTGGGAAAAAATGGCGGTATACACCACAGTGTCGGAATAGCGGTTAGGATTTGAACCTTGAATTTCATTTTATTATGTTGGTAGCTATAGGTGCCATTGCACTATTTTTACTGGCAGCGAGGCGTTGGTTATGTTTTCGAGTATTTCTATAATGGTTGGCGGACACTCTTTACTAACTTCAAGTATCAAAACGGCTTAAGCGAATTCAATAAATGAGGTATCAAAATAATCGTTTGGTCATTTATTAATCTTATTATGGTTCTTAGCTACATTTTGTAGACCTTCACCATCTCATTTAGCGAACAAAAGTAATTATGCTAGTAGCGAGTCGGGTTTTTTATAGTTTTCAACGAAGTAGTCACTTGTTATACTAACGATTTTTATTTACGTGTATAAAAATGGTGGCCTGATAGTTGCCATGTTGAAAAATTATTCTCAAGGGTTGGGCTGAAACATGCGAGTATCTATAAAACGATGATAATCAAATTGGCGAGTAGGTAATTGAATATTAATAGGTTTTAAATAAAATTTATGGATTCTTAAATAAAAATCACAATAAATATGGCAATAAATGAGAAATAATTGTAAATTTAGTACGCAAAAATGAACTATAATGCTCATAACAATAAAATTACCAATAAAGTGTTCTAAACGACAGCTCATAGTGACAGGAAAAGAAGGCAAAACATGACTCCCTAGCTTATTCCGAAACAGCTCTACCAATTAAAAATCATCACGGTCAACAGCCGATAACTGTCCAAAGTTGGGACCATTCCCAACTGTAGTCCTGATCCGTCCTTCTGGAGGGACTGAAGAATAAACAGCAGAGGGTTCTATTCTGCATGAGAGGTATAACGAATAAATTTTGTATTCTTTCATTGTATTCTATCCTTGACGGACGGCGGATTGGATTTTTTGAAATTTCCATAAATAATGACATTTTACGCGTATCGGGAAAAAGTTCAATTGAAACTGCAACAGTCATTTTTTTCGTTCTACTTTTCCCCTAATGGGGGAATTCCAAATGGAAAATCTGAAATAAGCCTCCTTGGCACACCCTTAACATTTCCCAAAACCCTTCTGCAGGACTCTACTGCCCCATATCCCTTGATGAAATCTGTCCGGCTTGCATCTACTTTCTCCTTCTCTAGAGTGGAAGTTATTAAAGTGTGTGTCAACTTTATGACCACTTCAGTGGCACAGTGGGCGAAGGTCCGCCTGCGGCACACTGTTCGATTCCCGTCTCGGGACAAATGCTTCTAAGATCTGCAACGATTTTTCGTTTTAGTTATTTTTGTTTTCTATGCTTAATAAAAAATGTCTATCAAAGTATGTAACGTAATATACATATATCAGTTATCAAGTACCCATAACACAAGCTCTACTTATTATAGAGCTAGATAGTGCTATGTGGATTTTCAACTTTTTACTTTATATTTATTTATTTTATTGAGTATTTAATTGAGTAAGATATCCCTGTACCGAATGTATATAAACCAGCTGTTTACAAAACGCTATGTATGACCAATAATAATAACCCGCAAACAATTTGCCTGTAAACACTTCACGCCACCACTCAAAAACCGCCCCAGTCCACTTGAGATAAAGCTGGTTTCCCTGTGCGGTGAATGAAGAGGTTCTCGGGATAATAATCTTTCCATCAGGTGCGGGCTGAAAACAATGAAAGTGAGTGGCACCTCTACACGCATGGATATTTTATTGTAAGGTGGCGCCACTTCTAGTATTGTATTTTTTTATAAGAGCTCCATTTTTGATTTCTTATATATCAAAACATTTATTAGCCGTTCTTCTACACTTATAGTGTGCCCACACTAGGGTCGTTGAAATTGCCAAAAAAACAGTTCAGACCTACATTATATACAAAAAAAACGTTACATAAAGCCAAGCAAAACCAGCCAACTCAGAGTTGGCTCGGGCACAAAGAGTGTCCCTTAGACATTGTATAGCGATAAAATAATATTTTTTTTATTATAACGTAAAGTGTTACCCTAACCATTTATTTAAAAAATACACCAAAATAGGATTACCTACGGTATAAGGTAAATTTTTAGAAGCTAGCGCGATCCCCTTTTTTGTTTGTGTTTCGTATACTGAATTTGTGACGTCAGCGTGGATAATTGTATGAAAAATAAAAGACCATCAAGCCAGTATAAAAAAAATCATAAAGTTGACCAGCATTACAAAAAATCGTTCAGCCATCTAGGCTTGAGTAACGATTTTCTATGGCAGCTTATTTCGATACCTGAGCATAGTTTCATATTACGTGCCATAGATGATCCTTTGAAGGACGGACATACCATAGATGTGGAAGGGGACAAAAAATAATAAAGTAAGGAAAATAAAAAAAGGGTAAATTAAAAATAAAATAAAGAGATCCAGAGGACGCCCACAGGAACGCTGGGCAGATGAAATTAAGGAATCCGCCGGAAAAACATGGCTAGAGAAAAACCAGAATAGACAAGACTGGAAAAATTTAGAGAAGGCCTATACCCGAAAGGGACCTCACTAATGAGTGTTTAAGTCATAAATTAAATCAAGTAATCTACTGTAAATTAGTTTTCGAAATAAAAGGCTTTATTATAATTATTATTATAGTATTTTAAAATTTTTACACAATATTGGCGCCTCTTTCACTGTATCTAATACCTTGCTGCTTTACGCAAATTATTTTGAATCTTTATACTTCTACTTACAAAGGGAAGTACTTAGCCCTTTCTGTTACACAGGAACATTTGAGTGACAACCACGGTTCTACCATCTGCGTCCATCCGAGATATCCATGAGCCAAAGCTAATGAAATGCAAACAGTACCTACCTACCTGAGTACAAAACATTATTTGCGGCATACTTTTATTTTTGTTCGAAGTTAGGTTGGCTTTGGTTTTTTTAATTCTTTTCTCAAATACACACACAGGTACATGTTGGTGAAGTTAGCAGAGCATCTTCCAGCAGAGCATAAATAAATTAGAGTTCTGTTCGCATGCAGGTGAGTTCTATAGTTCCTGATACTTTTCAGGAATAGTTCTGGCGTTTTTACTAGAAAAAAATTAAGTGAAATTATGCTCTGCTAACTTCGCGTAGCAGAGCATTTTTCAAAAATCGATATAAAAAAAATTTATTTATATGCTTTCAGATACTAAAAACAGTTCCTGATAGTTTTAAGAAATAGTTCCGGTGTTTATACAACATTATACTTAATTTAAAGATATGATCAAGTACATATTCGTTCGAGTCGTAGTAGTGACTCAATATTCCTTAGACAGACGCGAACTACTGTTTAAATAGACTGCATCGAGTTAAAAAACAACAACGGTTTAATATTATGATTTCGACGTATTTTATTAACCGTACTACTGAAATTTTTATTCAAAACGTTTAAAAATCGTCTTGAAAATGTTTAAAAATAAGAGAAATATTTCGTCGAGATTGTAATATATCAAATACCAGTACAGCAAGTTTTATCGAAGTTATAAATAGCAGGCATCGGTTTTTAAGCAAACAAATGTCTGTTTTTATGATTTCGATACTTTTCAGAATCAGAACTCATGAAGGTTTCATGAAAACATTCTTACAAAAATTCTAAGATATGTTTGTCAAAAGTGTATTCATTTAAACACAAGTTAAGCAAGTTTTATCAGTCGAGTTTCAACAGCATGCATCGAAATTTAGATAAAAACATGTATGCTTGTATAATTTAAATACTTTTCAGAAGCAGAACTCTTAGAATTTTCATGAAAACGGTCTTTGAAAAATGACAAAATCTGAGATTTGTGCGTTAAATTTGTATTGACTCAAACACCTGTAAAGCTATTTTGATAAGAGTTCTAGGAGCGTGCATTGAGTTGCAGACATAATAAAGTTCTGGCTTATGATTTTGATCCTTTTCAGAAGCAGAACTCCTGAAACTTTCATAAAAAAGTTCTTAGAAAAATGACAGAATCCAAGATATTTTCGTCCAAAGTGTATTGATTCAAACAAAAGTTAAGCAGGTTTTAAAAGAGTTCCAATAGCGTGCATCAGGTTTTAGATTAAAGCACGTTTGTTCTTAATATTTGAATACTTTTCAGAAGCAGAACTCTTGAAATTCTCATGAAAACGGTCTTTGAAAAATTACAAAATCTGAGATTTGTGCGTTGAATTTGTATTAACTCAAACACCTGTCAAGCAATTTTGATAAGAGTTCTAGGAGCGTGCACTGAGTTGCAGACATAATAAGGTTCTGGCTTATGATTTTTATACTTTTCAGAAGCAGATCTCCTGAAGCTTTCATAAAAAAGTTCTTAGAAAAATGACAGAATCTAAGATATTTTCGTCCAAGTGTATTGATTCAAACAAAAGTTAAGCAGGTTTTAAAAGAGTTCCAATAGCGTGCATCAGGTTTTAGATTAAAGCACGTTTGTTCTTAATATTTGAATACTTTTCAGAAGCAGAACTTTTAGAATTTTCATGAAAACGGTCTTTGAAAAATGACAAAATCTGAGATTTGTGCGTTAAATTTGTATTGACTCAAACACCTGTCAAGCAATTTTGATAAGAGTTCTAGGAGCGTGCACTGAGTTGCAGACATAATAAGGGTCTGGCTTATGATTTTTATACTTTTCAGAAGCAGAACTCCTGAAGCTTTCATAAAAAAGTTCTTAGAAAAATGACAGAATCTTAGATATTTTCGTCAAAAGTGTATTGATTCAAACAAATGTTTAGCAGGTTTTATAAGAGTTCCAATAGCATGCATCAGCTTTAAGATTAACGCATGCTTGTTCTTAAAATTTAAATACTTTTCAGAAGCAGAACTCTTAGAATTATTATGAAAACGGTCTTTGAAAAATGACAAAATCTGAGATTTGTACTTAAAATTTGTATTGACTCAAACACCTGTAAAGCTATTTTGATAAGAGTTCTAGGAGCGTGCATTGATTTGCAGACATAATAAGGTTCTGGCTTATGATTTTTATACTTTTCAGGAGCAGAACTCCTGAATCTTTCATAAAAAAGTTCTTAGAAATCTGACAGAATCTAAGATATTTTCATCCAAAGTGTATTGATTCAAACAAAAGTTAAGCAGGTTTGAAAAGAGTTCCAATAGCATGCATCAGGTTCTAGATTAACGCATGCTTGTTTTTAAAATCTGAATACTTTTCAGAAGCAGAACTCTTGAAATTTTCATGAAAACGGTATTTGAAAAGTTACTAAATCTGAGATTTGTCCGTTGAATTTGTATTGACTCAAACACCTGTCAAGCAATTTTGATAAGAGTTCTAGGAGCGTGCATTGAGTTGCAGAAATAATAAGGTTATGGCTTTTGATTTTGATCCTTTTCGAAACCAGAACTCCTGAAGCTTTCATAAAAAAGTTCTTAGAAAAATGACAGAATCTAAGATATTTTCGTCCAAAGTGTATTGATTCAAACAAAAGTTAAGCAAGTTTTAAAAGAGTTCCAATAGCGTGCATCAGGTTTTAGATTAACGCACGTTTGTTCTTAAAATTCAAATACTTTTCAGAAGCAGAACTCTTGAAATTTTCATGGAAACGGTCTTTGAAAAATTACAAAATCATAGATTTGTGCGTTGAATTTGTATTGACTCAAACACCTGTCAAGCAATTTTGATAAGAGTTCTAGGAGATTGCACTGAGTTGCAGACATAATAAGGGTCTGGCTTATGATTTTTATACTTTTCAGAAGCAGAACTCCTGAAGCTTTCATAAAAAAGTTCTTAGAAAAATGACAGAATCTTAGATATTTTCGTCAAAAGTGTATTGATTCAAACAAATGTTTAGCAGGTTTTATAAGAGTTCCAATAGCATGCATCAGCTTTAAGATTAACGCATGCTTGTTCTTAAAATTTAAATACTTTTCAGAAGCAGAACTCTTAGAATTATTATGAAAACGGTCTTTGAAAAATGACAAAATCTGAGATTTGTACTTAAAATTTGTATTGACTCAAACACCTGTAAAGCTATTTTGATAAGAGTTCTAGGAGCGTGCATTGATTTGCAGACATAATAAGGTTCTGGCTTATGATTTTTATACTTTTCAGGAGCAGAACTCCTGAATCTTTCATAAAAAAGTTCTTAGAAATCTGACAGAATCTAAGATATTTTCATCCAAAGTGTATTGATTCAAACAAAAGTTAAGCAGGTTTGAAAAGAGTTCCAATAGCATGCATCAGGTTCTAGATTAACGCATGCTTGTTCTTAAAATCTGAATACTTTTCAGAAGCAGAACTCTTGAAATTTTCATGAAAACGGTATTTGAAAAGTTACTAAATCTGAGATTTGTCCGTTGAATTTGTATTGACTCAAACACCTGTCAAGCAATTTTGATAAGAGTTCTAGGAGCGTGCATTGAGTTGCAGAAATAATAAGGTTATGGCTTTTGATTTTGATCCTTTTCGAAACCAGAACTCCTGAAGCTTTCATAAAAAAGTTCTTAGAAAAATGACAGAATCTAAGATATTTTCGTCCAAAGTGTATTGATTCAAACAAAAGTTAAGCAAGTTTTAAAAGAGTTCCAATAGCGTGCATCAGGTTTTAGATTAAAGCACGTTTGTTCTTAAAATTTAAATACTTTTCAGAAGCAGAACTCTTGAAATTTTCATGAAAACGGTCTTTGAAAAATTACAAAATCTTAGATTTGTGCGTTGAATTTGTATTGACTCAAACACCTGTCAAGCAATTTTGATAAGAGTTCTAGGAGCGTGCATTGAGTTGCAGACATAATAAGGTTATGGCTTTTGATTTTGATCCTTTTCGAAACCAGAACTTCTGAAGCTTTCATAAAAAAGTTCTTAGAAAAATGACAGAATCTAAGATATTTTCGTCCAAAGTGTATTGATTCAAACAAAAGTTAAGCAAGTTTTAAAAGAGTTCCAATAGCGTGCATCAGGTTTTAGATTAACGCACGTTTGTTCTTAAAATTTAAATACTTTTCAGAAGCAGAACTCTTGAAATTTTCATGGAAACGGTCTTTGAAAAATTACAAAATCATAGATTTGTGCGTTGAATTTGTATTGACTCAAACACCTGTCAAGCAATTTTGATAAGAGTTCTAGGAGATTGCACTGAGGTGCAGACATAATAAGGCTCTGGCTTATGATTTTGATCCTTTTCAGAAGCAGAACTCCTGAAGCTTTCATTAAAAAAGTTCTTAGAAAAATGACAGAATCTAAGATATTTTCATCCAAAGTGTATTGATTCAAACAAAAGTTAAGCAGGTTTTAAAAGAGTTCCAATAGCATGCATCAGGTTTTAGATAAACAAATGCGTGTTCTTAAAATCTGAATACTTTTCAGAAGCAGATCTCTTGAAATTTTCATGAAAACGGTATTTGAAAAGTTACTAAATCTGAGATTTGTCCGTTGAATTTGTATTGACTCAAACACCTGTCAAGCAATTTTGATAAGAGTTCTAGGAGCGTGCATTGAGTTGCAGACATAATAAGGTTCTGGCTTATGATTTTTATACTTTTCAGAAGCAGAACTCCTGAATCTTTCATAAAAAAGTTCTTAGAAATATGACAGAATCTAAGATATTTTCATCCAAAGTGTATTGATTCAAACAAAAGTTAAGCAGGTTTTAAAAGAGTTCCAATAGCATGCATCAGGTTTTAGATAAACAAATGCGTGTTCTTAAAATCTGAATACTTTTCAGAAGCAGATCTCTTGAAATTTTCATGAAAACGGTATTTGAAAAGTTACTAAATCTGAGATTTGTCCGTTGCATTTGTATTGACTCAAACACCTGTCAAGCAATTTTGATAAGAGTTCTAGGAGCGTGCATTGAGTTGCAGACATAATAAGGTTCTGGCTTATGATTTTTATACTTTTCAGAAGCAGAACTCCTGAAGCTTTCATAAAAAAGTTCTAAGAAAAATGACAGAATCTAAGATATTTTCGTCCAAAGTGAATTGATTCAAACAAAAGTTAAGCAAGTTTTAAAAGAGTTCCAATAGCGTGCATCAGGTTTTAAATTAACGCACGTTTGTTCTTAAAATTTAAATACTTTTCAGAAGCAGAACTCTTGAAATTTTCATGAAAACGGTCTTTGAAAAATTACAAAATCTTAGATTTGTGCGTTGAATTTGTATTGACTCAAACACCTGTCAAGCAATTTTGATAAGAGTTCTAGGAGCGTGCATTGAGTTGCAGACATAATAAGGTTCTGGCTTATGATTTTTATACTTTTCAGAAGCAGAACTCCTGAATCTTTCATAAAAAATTCTTAGAAATATGACAGAATCTAAGATATTTTCATCCAAAGTGTGTTGATTCAATCAAAAGTTAAGCAGGTTTTAAAAGAGTTCCAATAGCATGCATCAGGTTTTAGATTAACGCATGCTTGTTCTTAAAATCTGAATACTTTTCAGAAGCAGAACTCTTGAAATTTTCATGAAAACGGTATTTGAAAAGTTACTAAATCTGAGATTTGTCCGTTGAATTTGTATTGACTCAAACACCTGTCAAGCAATTTGGATAAGAGTTCTAGGAGCGTGCATTGAGTTGCAGAAATAATAAGGTTATGGCTTCTGATTTTGATCCTTTTCAGAAGCAGAACTCCTGAAGCTTTCATAAAAGATGTCTTAGAAAAATGACAGAATCTAAGATATTTTCGTCCAAGTGTATTGATTCAAACAAAAGTTAAGCAGGTTTTGTAAGAGTTCCAATAGCGTGCATCAGGTTTTAGATTAACGCATGCTTGTTCTTAAAATCTGAATACTTTTCAGAATCAGAACTCTTGATATTTTCATGAAAACGGTCTTTGAAAAATTACAAAATCTGAGATTTGTCCGTTGAATGTGTATAGACTCAAACACCTGATAAGCAATTGGGATTAGGGCTTGAGTAGCGTGCATTGAGCTGCAGACTAAATACTGTTTTGGATTATGATTGTGATACTTGTCGGAAGCAGAACTCTCGAAGGTTTCATGAAATTTTATTAGATAATTGATAGAATCTAAGATATTTTCGTCTTAAGTGTATCGATTCAAACAACAATTAAGCAAGTTTCATAAGAGTTCCAATAGTCATAGAATTTTTTGTTATAGAATTTTTATTCTTAGTAACAAAATCAAAAAAAAAAAACTTTGGATTGTCTATAGCTCAATGCTAAATAAAAGTGCTTTACAAGTATTTAAATCTATACAAATAAAACGAACATGTCTCAAATTTCGACAATTTGTTATGATGATTTCATTGAAATTTCAGGAGTTCTGCTTCTGAAAAGTATTCAAATTTTAGGAACAAACATGCGTTAATCTAAAATCTGATGCATGCTATTGGAACTCTTATGAAACCTGCTTAATATAATTTGTTGCAATCAATACACTTTGGACGAAAATATCTTAGATTCTGTCATTTTTCTAAGAACCTTTTTATGAAAGCTTCAGGAGTTCTGCTTCTGAAAAGTATCAAAATCATAAGCCAATACCTAATTATGTCTGCAACTCAATCCACGCTCCTAGAACTCTTATCAAAATTGCTTGACAGGTGTTTGAGTCAATATAAATTCAACCCACAAATCTCAGATTTTGTCATTTCTCAAAGACCGTTTCCATGAAAATTTCAAGAGGTCTGCTTCTGAAAAGTATTCAAATATAAAGAACACACATGCGTTAATCTAAAACCTGATGCATGCTATTGGAACTCTTATAAAACCTGCTTAACATTTGTTTGAATCAATACACTTTGGACGAAAATATCTTAGATTCTGTCATTTTTCTAAGACCTTTTTTATGAAAGCTTCAGGAGTTCTGCTTCTGAAAAGTATCAAAATCATAAGCCAGAACCTTATTATGTCTGCAACTCAATGCACGCTCCTAGAACTCGTATCAAAATTGCTTGACAGGTGTTTGAGTCAATACAAATTCATCGCACAAATCTCAGATTTTGTCATTTTTCAAAGACCGTTTTCATGAAAATTCTAAGAGTTCTGCTTCTGAAAAGTATTCAAATTTTAAGAACAAGCATGCGGTAATCTTAAACCTGATGCATGCTTTTGGAACTCTTATAAAACCTGCTAAACATTTGTTTGAATCAATACACTTTTGACGAAAATATCTAAGATTCTGTAATTTTTCTAAGAACTTTTTTATGAAAGTTTCAGGAGTTCTGCTTTTGAAAAGTACCAAAATCATAAGCCAGAACCTTATTATATCTGCAACTCAATGCACGCTCCTAGAACTCTTATCAAAATTGCTTGACAGGTGTTTGAGTCAATACAAATTCAACGCACAAATCTAAGATTTTGTAATTTTTCAAAGACCGTTTTCATGAAAATTCTAAGAGTTCTGCTTCTGAAAAGTATTCAAATTTTAAGAACAAGCATGCGTTAATCTTAAACCTGATGCATGCTATTGGAACTCTTATAAAACCTGCTAAACATTTGTTTGAATCAATACACTTTTGACGAAAATATCTAAGATTCTGTCATTTTTCTAAGAACTTTTTTATGAAAGTTTCAGGAGTTCTGCTTTTGAAAAGTACCAAAATCATAAGCCAGAACCTTATTATGTCTGCAACTCAATGCACGCTCCTAGAACTCTTATCAAAATTGCTTGACAGGTGTTTGAGTCAATACAAATTCAACGCACAAATCTAAGATTTTGTAATTTTTCAAAGACCGTTTTCATGAAAATTTCAAGAGTTCTGCTTCTGAAAAGTATTTAAATTTTAAGAACAAACGTGCGTTAATCTAAAACCTGATGCACGCTATTGGAACTCTTTTAAAACTTGCTTAACTTTTGTTTGAATCAATACACTTTGGACGAAAATATCTTAGATTCTGTCATTTTTCTAAGAACTTTTTTATGAAAGCTTCAGGAGTTCTGCTTCTGAAAAGTATCAAAATCATAAGCCAGAACCTTATTGTGTCTGCAACTCAGAGCACGCTCCTAGAACTCTTATCAAAATTGCTTGACAGGTGTTTGAGTTAATACAAATTCAACGCACAAATCTAAGATTTTGTAATTTTTCAAAGACCGTTTTCATGAAAATTTCAAGAGTTCTGCTTCTGAAAAGTATTCAGATTTTAAGAACAAGCATACGTTAATCTAAAACCTGATGCATGCTATTGGAACTCTTATAAAACCTGCTAAACATTTGTTTGAATCAATACACTTTTGACGAAAATATCTAAGATTCTGTAATTTTTCTAAGAACTTTTTTATGAAAGTTTCAGGAGTTCTGCTTTTGAATAGTACCAAAATCATAAGCCAGAACCTTATTATGTCTGCACCTCAGTGCAATCTCCTAGAACTCTTATCCAAATTGCTTGACAGGTGTTTGAGTCAATACAAATTCAACGGACAAATCTCAGATTTAGTAACTTTTCAAATACCGTTTTCATGAGAATTTCAAGAGTTCTGCTTCTGAAAAGTATTCAGATTTTAAGAACAAGCATGCGTTAATCTAAAACCTGATGCATGCTATTGGAACTCTTTTAAAACCTGCTTAACTTTTGTTTGAATCAATACACTTTGGATGAAAATATCTTAGATTCTGTCATATTTCTAAGAACTTTTTTATGAAAGATTCAGGAGTTCTGCTTCTGAAAAGTATAAAAATCATAAGTCAGAACCTTATTATGTCTGCAACTCAATGCACGCTCCTGGAACTCTTATCAAAATAGCTTTACAGGTGTTTGAGTCAATACAAATTTAAAGCACAAATCTCAGATTTTGTCATTTTTCAAAGACCGTTTTCATGAAAATTCTAAGAGTTCTGCTTCTGAAAAGTATTCAAATTTTAAGAACAAGCATGCGTTAATCTTAAACCTGATGCATGCTATTGGAACTCTTATAAAACCTGCTAAACATTTGTTTGAATCAATACACTTTTGACGAAAATATCTAAGATTCTGTAATTTTTCTAAGAACTTTTTTATGAAAGTTTCAGGAGTTCTGCTTCTGAAAAGGATCAAAATCATAAGCCAAAACCTTATTATGTCTGCAACTCAATGCACGCTCCTAGAACTCTTATCAAAATTGCTTGACAGGTGTTTGAGTTAATACAAATTCAACGCACAAATCTAAGATTTTGTAATTTTTCAAAGACCGTTTTCATGAAAATTTCAAGAGTTCTGCTTCTGAAAAGTATTCAGATTTTAAGAACAAGCATACGTTAATCTAAAACCTGATGCACGCTATTGGAACTCATATAAAACCTGCTTAACTTTTGTTTGAATCAATACACTTTGACGAAAATATCTTAGATTCTGTCATTTTTCTAAGAACTGTTTTATGAAAGCTTCAGGAGTTCTGCTTCTGAGAAGTATCAAAATCATAAGCCAAAACCTAATTATGTCTGCAACTCAATGCACGCTCCTAGAAGTCTTATCAAAATTGCTTGACAGGTGTTTGAGTTAATACAAATTCAACGCACAAATCTCAGATTTTGTAATTTTTCAAAGACCGTTTTCATGAAAATTTCAAGAGTTCTGCTTCTGAAAAGTATTTAAATTTTAAGAACAAACGTGCTTTAATCTAAAACCTGATGCACGCTATTGGAACTCTTTTAAAACCTGCTTAACTTTTGTTTGAATCAATACACTTTGGACGAAAATATCTTGGATTCTGTCATTTTTCTAAGAACTTTTTTATGAAAGTTTCAGGAGTTCTGCTTCTGAAAAGGATCAAAATCATAAGCCAGAACCTTATTATGTCTGCAACTCAGTGCACGCTCCTAGAACTCTTATCAAAATAGCTTTACAGGTGTTTGAGTCAATACAAATTTAACGCACAAATCTCAGATTTTGTCATTTTTCTATTCTAAGCGTTCTACTTCTGAATAAGCATAGGTACATGTTTTTATCTAAATTTCGATGCATGCTGTTGAAACTTGACTGATAAAACTTGCTTAACTTGTGTTTAAATGAATACACTTTTGACAAACATATCTTAGAATCTGTCGTTTTTGTAAGAATGTTTTCATGAAACATTCATGAGTTCTGATTCTGAAAAGTATCGAAATCATAAAAACAGACATTTGTTTGCTTAAAAACCGATGCCTGCTATTGGAACTTCGATAAAACTTGCTGTACTGGTATTTGATATATTACAATCTCGACGAAATATTTCTCTTATTTTTAAACATTTTCAAGACGATTTTTAAACGTTTTGAATAAAAATTTCAGTAGTACGGTTAGTAAAATACGTCGAAATCATAATATTAAACCGTTGTTGTTTTTTAACTCGATGCAGTCTATTTAAACAGTAGTTCGCGTCTGTCTAAGGAATATTGAGTCACTACTACGACTCGAACGAATATGTACTTGATCATATCTTTAAATTAAGTATAATGTTGTATAAACACCGGAACTATTTCTTAAAACTATCAGGAACTGTTTTTAGTATCTGAAAGCATATAAATACAATTTTTTTATATCGATTTTTGAAAAATGCTCTGCTACGCGAAGTTAGCAGAGCATAATTTCACCGAAATTTTTTCTAGTAAAAACGCCAGAACTATTCCTGAAAAGTATCAGGAACTATAGAACTCACCTGCATGCGAACAGAACTCTAATTTTTTTATGCTCTGCTGGAAAATGCTCTGCTAACTTCACAGACACCACAGGTACAAGGAAAAAAAATTGAAACACCGACTTCAAAGATTGAAGGAGAAAAAAAACTACTTATCATTAATCTTTCTGTTACTGACAAATTTTGGATCACAGTTATCTGAAATAAAATATTGATTTTTTCATTATATATTAAATGAACTTTACGAAAATAACTGTACCTACGTACTCTGCTTCGTAATTCGTAACACATTGGTAAACAAGACTGGTGTGAGACAAATATTACTTATTCCTAAACTCAATTGAAATATTTTCCGCTTCCTATTACAGGAAGTAAACAAAAGCATCTAAATCTCTATGATTTTCCGGCGTCCAAGTTCAGGCTGTGCGAAATGCGAAGCTTTGCCAAGTTCAAGCGAACTCACGCGCAGTACGAGCCAGTGATCGACAAACGCGCGCCAAGCTAGCACGCATAATCTATACCACACATCGACAACGACGGCTATTCTGTGTCGACATTGTCCCCGCACTAACGATTTTTGAAAATAGAACTTTTTTTATTTTCATTGTAATCGGCACATAAAAATTCAAAGTAGGAACTTTTTTCGTTGTTATTTTTGATGTTTTTTGCGATGAAACTTTTTTGACAAAACATTAAAGTTATTTGGTGCAGTTTGTGGTTACCCAGTGTTTATTGTGAAATATAATTAACGGAATGGAGTGTTGCAGTGGAAATTATGGTTAAATGTTTCACGCCCCAGGAATTTTGAGACGTAAGTTTTAGTAATCTATTTCATTTTAGGTTGCTTTATATGGTGTTTTATTATTCCTTCCGACAAAAATAAAGTAATCGCTACCTATTGCATAATTTCTAAACGGTCAAGTTGCGGCAAAACCAGGTCATTAGATTTAATTAATTAACTCAGATAGAGTGGTGCAAATGATGTTATTATAAAAATTGCACGTTTGCCCGAAAACAACGCCATGTTCATTTAACCCAAAAAAGAGATGGAAGGCCACATCGGACCGCATCGAGTTAAGTATTCCAAAAGTATATCCGAAATCTGTGCAGAATAACTGAAACCTAGTTAGTGCTAAAAAATCAAAACTTCGAGCTGAAATTGTATAAACTTCAGGTAGGTACATAACTACCGAAGATTTCCAAATTAATTTGTCTATTCCATGAGCTTCGTCAGGTTCTAGAAATTAATTATCCTTCTAAATAACGACCGAAGGCAAGTCTAATCCGTTTTACAGACGCACCTAAGTTGAAATAGGGTTGCCATTATAACATTGCGTACCTTACCTCTTTTGGTCAAAGGTCTAAACTTTGAACTGTGATTTAACCCTTAATGACCCCTTTCTTAATCAGCAAGCTTAGCTTAAGGGTTGGCGATCGCGGTAAATTGGTCTATACTTATATAGTTTTTGCTAAGAATTAAGTTACGCACAATATTATGTCAGTGATACTCTCTCGTGTCGAATCTCGCCTTAAGCATTTTTCTGTGAGTATTTATAGTAATCTAATTTTATATATTTACATTTTTTTTTCTTCTTGAGATATCCTGTAGGCAAATAAAACTAATTCTACATGTCTACCTACCTATTCCATAGAAAAAAAATTACATCAAATAGATACTACATACCTACTACGAATACTTAATCAGGCATTTCCTAAAATAGTAAAAAACCTATTACCTTACAAAATACTCGTAACAGATGGCAGTAATTTTTCGCGGTGAGAAGAGTATAGCAATGGGATGTCCTGTCAAAATGAGCACGGTCTATACAGGGTCTGCCACTTTAATTTCACAGACCCAAAAAACGCCCTCTTTGGTGTAGTCGAACTATTTTTGATCTATAATCTATAAAAAATACACTTTGTCGACGCATGACCCGAGAGCTGGTGAGTATCTGGCGCAGCGCATCAGCATTGCCATACAGCGGGGCAATACAGCCAGCGTAGCGGGGACGCGACGACTGGTATTGATATCCCCTCAGGTGGCACGCCCTGCGCCCCGCTAACCCCGTTGAGTGGCAGGTACTTCCGCAAAAATCGCGGAAAATCCGCGGAAATGCATCACAATGCATTATTTCGCTTATTTCTTGATTATTATCTACTAACACCTCGTAACATCTATATATATTTGGATTCTCCATGAAATTTCCTACAAAACAGCGTGGAAACATTCTGATGTTGTATAACGTAATTAATGAGGTTGATTAAAATTAAATTATAATTGCGGAAAAATGGTAAAATTTTAATAATTTTTAAAAAAATCATAAAAAAAAAAGTTTACCGTTTTTATGTCCAGTTTGAGTTTTATTTTAGAGATTTACCATCATATTATTACACTAAACACAAAAAAGAACACATTTCCAAGCCATTTATTTTAAATTAATTTTTATTCAGAAAAAACGATAAAAAAAATGGCGCGGGTGTCAGATTTCAATTTTAAATTTACGATTTTTTTTTAAATTTCTTCTAAACTTGGTTAGTTTATGGTTTTAACGTCAGCTTGACACTGTCAGTCAACTTTTAAGACATTGACATGGCTGAAAAGTTGACTCTAAGTACATAAATTCGACGAAACAAAAAACAACAAAAAAAAATCGGTAAATCGGCCATAATATGGTCGCTTGCCACACAACGGTTTCATTTGACAGGCCATATTATGGCCTCTTGCCACCTGAGAGGATAAGGATCAGTTGAGCTACCTGTAGATTGTTTACAACAGTATGCAGTCAGCTCAACTGTTGCAATGGTAAATACTGCTTCTAATATATTTCTATTTTTTGACTGTAATTATCTTTGTGTATAAAGAGATTACTTTATTGAGAAAATTTATGAATGACTTAACACTCTGTACCTACATAAACACAAAAATAAAATATCTTTTAACTAAATAAAAAGTAAAGAGGTACGCATGATGTATGTTCCTTACCTGTATTTTTTAATGAATTTGTAGAATATGTGTGTAAGTATGTGTATCATTTAACGATTTGAACTCAAAACTTCCCCCTGTTGAGATTTCATGTCTGCATCAGCGACCCTCTACAATCTTAGAACTCCCACCACAATATATCCTTCGTCAAAATAATTTTGATTCATCCCTAATAGTTCCCACTGGATTCCGTAACGCATTCAAGTTAAAGGTCCTATTGCATGTCTTTCACTGGTTATTTTTACTTGGAGTGCGCTAAGCTCAGACAGACGAACTCAAGAGCAGGGTGTGGGTATACGAAGATGCGCTCGCGCAGCAGTAGCGGTGGTGATGTGTTGATGAGCACCGTCGGTTGGGGCAAGTCACAGAAGATGAGGTTACTTAAAAATTAAAAGCATTTAATTTTTGAGGCAACAGTAATCTCATTTCTCGGATGATATGATTTTTGGTAAAAATATGTCTGATTATTTTTAATAATTAATTTGAAATGAAATGTTATTCGTTTTTAAAGATAGCTAGTTTTTGTAGAAAAAAAATTAATTTAAAATTTTCATTTAATAAAAATTAATTAAATAATTTTTATAGGGGAAAAATTTATATATTTTTTTGTTGTCCCCACCTTATTTACATTTTTCATATATTTTTGTATAATATTACCTGCTGTACTGATATTAAATTTAAATGCGCTGCATTGCTGCATTACACAAAGTATGTTGGTACACAATTTGACAAGAATAAGATTTCATGAAAATTAATGTGTAGTTACTCATTCTTATCTACTCAGCTCTTCTATTGTCTACACGCAGCTCTTCACATTTCATTTTTTACTACACACATGCACACGGCCCGGTGGTCCCGCGCCTATAATGCATGAGCTCATGCCGTTTAGATGACAACGGTCTGCATTTGAAAAGTGTCTTAGTGCCTTTTCATACGTCCCGGTTTCCTGGTAGCCGGTGCCGGTTACCGGGCGGCGAAGTGGATGGGAAGTAAATGTACGGAAGCTAAGCTACAGCAAATTATGCAGCTACCGTAGCTTTCACACGTACCGGCATACTTTGCATATAATTGCAGTAGTGAACTGTAGGGCTCCAGGGGAGGGGAGTGGGAGCCAGAAGGCGATGTTGCAAAGCTAAACATGTGTGACCAAGTACCTTACTGATATATCCTTTACGCAGGACTTGGCAAGGAAAGATGACCATATTCAAGAGATGTGTCGATACGGAGGGTCTGAACTACTCTCTATTTCAGCTTTCCTAGCAGGTTGTATGGCCCATGAAGCCATAAAGCTGGTTATCAAACAGTATAAGCCCGTAAATAATACATTTATTTATGATGGAGCTTCGACTAACACTGCTATCTTTACATTTTAAGATTGTCGGTACAATTTGTGTAAAAAATTATTCCAATTCGCCGACGTGTACCCGGCACCGGCTATCCGGCGACCGGGACGTGTGAAAAGGCACTTAATTCTTCTAACTTGGACCAAAACAGTTGAAGCTAAGTTTGGTTACCATGGCTTGGTGTTACAAGTAGCGCTTTGACAAATACGCAGCAATTACAGAAAGCTAATGGCTCTATTGTAAACAAGACTTGTTGAGAGACGTTACTGTCAGCGGGACCTAATATTATACTCTTCCCTTGGGTTTTGATTTTGATGAGTAAATTTTGAGTAGACTGTTTTCGTTAGTAAGATGATTTATCCATTTGTAGGTGGTGTCGATTTGTTTATCTCGTGTACTGAGTTAAATTCAGTTTAATTCGTTCGTTTCGACAAGAACTTAAATTAACAACCTAGAGAATGTTTCGAATAAAAATACACAACTATTTGAAGAAATGTATTCGAACCATCGACCTATAAAAGATTAAAATAAAAAAATAGCAGACACATGTAAAATATCCATAATATACATACTAATATTATAAATTCTAAAGTAACTATGTCTGTTACCTTTTCCCGTCTGAACGGCTGAACGTATCTTTCTGAAATTTGGCATGGATATAGATAGTATCCCGCTGACGGACATAGACTACTTGTACGCGTGCGAAGTCGCGGTCATTTTAAATAAAGTAAAAAGCCTAAACGAATGAAAATCGTATTAATCTCAGAAAATCAAATCTAGCGATGGAATAGGTGTTGTTTTACTTTTTCCATCCCTGTGTGTTATTTATGTGACGTTGGGCTGGGTTCCTCATCAGCTCACAGAAGTCCACTGCTAAGCATGCCTCTCCCGAAAGAGGGGGGGGGGGGTATAATCACCATCCATACTTATTACTTAAAATTCGGAAGTAACTCTGTCCGTCTGTTTATTTGCCTGTATGCCTGCCTGTCCCGCGGGTGTCGTAAGAGGCGACTAAAGGATTTCCATCGGGGGCGGGCAGCAGCGCCCCCTGCATAACAATTCTACCACCAAACTGCGATCCCCAACCCGCATGCCCAGCGTGGGGACTATGGGCATTACCCCCATGAGATAAAAGCCAATAAGGCGCTTATCAGGGGAGGCCTGCGTCCAGCAGTGGACCAATACAGGCTGTTGAGGTATAGGTTGAGGTATGTCTGTCTGTCTGTCTGTCTGTTACTTTTTCACTCCTAAATGGCTGAACGAATCTCAATGAAATTTGGCAGGGAGGTGAATGATATCCCAGGAATGGACATATGGTACTTAAAAAGCGCGGGCAGCAACTTTAACCTATACCACAATGTCAGCGTAGGCCGTACCCACAGCAACTGTCAAAATATGTTGTAAGAAAATGTTTGAACAATGTTTTCCGGACCAATTTCTGTGAAAGTTATTGACAGAAACACACCCTGCTCTGTATTTACTGTTTACCTACATGGGAAAACGAAAGTTTTACTCTAGTTCAAAGAAGTTTCAAAGTGAAAGTTCCCATGAAAATAAAAATTGCGAACTGTAGGAAATACGATCAAAGTACCTACCTACTTCCTAGAAATTAAAAGTGTATGTGAAGAGAAAACAGCTCAGTGATTTAATATAATTAATGTTGAAATACTGAAAATAATAAATAAATAAATAATTCTGGACAATTCACACAGCATTATCTAGCCCCAAGGTAAGCAGAGCTTGTGTTATGTGTACCAGATAACTGATATACTTAATACAATACACTACATAGATAGATATTTTTTATTATGCATAGAAAACATCCAGAACGCCCTGGACAAATGTCTGCAGATCGTACAAACATTTGTCCCGAGGCGGGAATCGAACCCGCAACCTCCTGCGTCAATAATAATGTCATCAGTTTATAATCACTTACTGGAAGCACGCCGCGCCGTGGGCACATCGAAACATCTGATTAGAAACGTGTAGATGACTTCCAAAGGCCTCTTACTGCTAAAGCAAGTAAGGCCTTGCATGTAACTTTGACTTTGACAATAGAACTAAGATTACAAAGTTCAATCTTTGAATTGAAGTAGAGAAATTGAATGGGCTGTCAAAATGAACAGTTTAAAAGTATAACTCTGTTAGACCTACGCACAAACCGATTTGAGTTTTAGTTAGATATATCATTTGTTAAAATAATAGCGATGTTTACAACAAATTTACGGGAGCAATTGGAGATGTCAAATGAAAAACAGCGCTGCTTGCATATTAATATTACAAAACGCTGAATTTACTCCTTTTGTTTTTCCCTTAGCTTTTTATTTTATTTAAATAGGTCTAATATTGTCTTATTTTTAAATAAAAAATTTAGGCACCAAAAGTGGAAGGGCTTAGCAGCCACTCCCCTTCACTCGTCTCCGTAAACCAAACACATTATGGATCTAACGAATCGGATTTTCACACCACGCCGTTTCATAACGATAATGTCCGTAATAACGGAAGAAGCGGCTATTATGTGATGTCATAGAGTATACTCGTAGTAAACTAGCGATGGCACAATACTACGATTGACTTTCGATAAGAGCTTTCGTCGGGAATGTAGAGTTTAATGTAGGAGATGTATTTGAAGTATTTTAATTAGTAATGCTCGAACTGAAATGGATAAAATATGACCAGTTCTGTATACATTCCTTTATCTACCCTACTATAGAAAAAAATCTAAATTTCTTAACCAAAAAAACGTTCTGGGAGATTGTCATATTATAGTTGTGAATGTACCTACTCACTTATTATAAGTTATCAGCGGAAATAGTCAAATAGTTCTGAACTCGTATATTCTATGGTAGATATGATAAGTTTCAAAAATAGTATTTTCAGTTGTAATTTGCAGTAGCTCAAATACTAAATAAAATACTTAGAAATTCAATATTTTCATGCTAATGCATTGCCAGTCTTTTTGTCGTTGAACAACAATAGATTTTGAAATGGATTATCCATTAGGCTCAATAGATCTTCTAAGTAAGTGCAAATTCCGACACTAAAAGCACCTCAGTTAGCTCCAGACGGATTGCAATATCTTAATCACAACCGCACTTAAATCACTGGACATCAGATTATTTAGCACTACTAGTTCTGAAAACTCTATTTTAGATTGGCGGAAGTGAAACACAAGTTCATTAACATCTTTATGATGCGGACGGACAGACGGACGACGACAACGGTGAGAAAACACTAGTTGAAGTTACCTACTAATGACTCAACAAAAATGTGGAAGACATCAAGATTAAACCAGCATTCTCAGCCACTGAAGTAATAATTGAAACAGGAAGGTTGCAAGTTGCATCCCAATCCAATTGTTTCTACCGAGCGTAACTTTTGTTTTCTTGATTTGCTCGCACTTTAATGTATGGTGTTGGCAACCCTGCCGATAAACCGTTTGTTATCGAACGATGCTGAAGTTTATGGTCTAGGTTTAGCGCCTTGCTTCGCATGATCGCGAACTACTACAGATAAAAGTTAATTTACTACTGACTCTTGAGTGTTATAGACATATTTTGCGACGAAATAAACGGGGCGTGGGACAACAACATAGGTCTTAAAATTGAAAACAATCTCATAAAACTTTAATATGAAAATATCATCTTGGCGACAAAAATGATATATAGGAACCCTTTTAGAACTCAAGTGCGGCCTTCGGTACACCATGGGTTCCCGAGACGACGCAAAAAAAAACTAGCTTTACCTTCAACCTATGGCCGGGGCAATAAATAATTTTTTTGTTTTTACTCGTTCCCTGTATTGTTTACTTAGTAACAGAGCTGGCGTCCCGCAAGGGTCGATGTGAGGTCCTATTTATTTAATCTTTACATGACATATTTAACCCGGCGAGTATGTGGTAGGGTCTATATGACCCTGCTCATTTTGTTTTGTCTACAGTTTTTTGTTCTGTAGTCGTACGCTGTCGAACTTCTCAGTAGCTACAGTCATTGAACTCCCCTCCCCTCTGCGTGTCACCACTCAGTCGGCCGCCGCCTGTGCAACGAGGTAGACGTGCGCGAACGCAAATAGGGTAATTATGACCCTTCCACAACCGCGACGTAGTACTTTTGTGCCATTTTCGATTTAATATTTGTATTGAATATTCTGTATTTTTAGGTGTTATTGGTCAAAATGAACAACGAAGAACGGCAGGCTCAGCGTATACGCGTATATATAGCGTATATATAGCTTTCTGCGACGTATGATGTAAGCCGCAATTCAAAAAAATGGCCTCTGACAGTGTTCTATGCAATAATGAATATGGCAGGCATAAATGCTGATATTGTCCACCGAGCTAATACCAATAGGACCCAAAAACGTCGTAATTTCATCAAAACACTGGGCCGTATGCTTGTCAGCGAACACTTGAGTGCCCGAGAAGAAATACCTCAGTTGCCGAGCACTTTGCGTAAGAGAATCCGAGAATTCAGAGGAGAACCTCTACAGGAACCGTCTGCCAGAGTTCCAGGTGTAAGAAAAAGGTGCCAAGTGTGCCCTTATGCCCGACATCGTAAGACGGCTCATGTTTGCGAAGGATGTAACAAGTACATTTGTCAAGAACACATTGTTCCGTTCTGCCAACAATGTGCTGCGGTGAGAGATGATTAGTAGCTTATAAGACTGATTTGCTACCAATATTGTGATGTAATTTGATTGATCTCTTATATATTTACCTAAAAATACTAATTACGTTTAAGATTGTTTTGTAAGATGTTGATTTTTGAAATGTGTAACGCAGAGTCATACTGCAGTTGATTATTTTTAGACTTTTCTTATAATTTTAATAATAAAACATTTGTATGCATAATGGTATTATTTTTAAATAAAATCCATCCATTAATAACTAATTCATACGTTACCCTCCCATACTTTGTCAAAAAATGACAATAAATACTTAATATACATATATTAAATACAGGGTCACCAGGACCCTCCACATCCTCGATGTACCCTTTTTGTACCACATCCTCGCCGGGTTAAGAAGTCTTAGGTCACACTGAACCCAAAACATACGTTAAAAATGTACCTATTCGTTAACCTGTTAAAATACAAATCTCTTGAATTCCGCAATTAAAGTGAACTTGGTTGTTAATTAAATCTTAGATTCTTTATACATTTTTGTCACTTTGTCACTTCTCAGTTCTCACGTTCTTAATTAGGCGGTAGTTAGTTAATTTGATTTATAGAGCTGAAACTGTGTCTTTATTTTTGTGCTGATATAATCAATAAAACAGATTATTTATGAAATGGTTAATAAGACAAATTAGCAATGTTACCTGTTAAAAAATAATTAATTATTAGTAGACCATGTTTTATTTATCGTGGATTTTCCATCCATTAGCTGATATCGTTTAGACCTCGAGAAGTCGAAACCGGTGAAACTAACGTGTTACCTTATCTTATATTTTTCATACTGGCTGATGGCTGAGGCTGATGCTGATGATGATGATGGGAACAGAAAGTGTTCCCATCATCATCATCAGCATCAGCCTATATTAGTCCATTGCTAGACATCAGCCTACCCTAAAGAGCGCCATAGTGAGTCTTCAGCTTGCCGCATCCAGCATCTGCCTGCAGTCTTTCGCAGATCGTCATCCCACCTGACCGGAGGGCGTCCTTCACTACGTTTGCCAAGTCGTGGTCTCCACTCAAGAACACGTTTACCCCAGCGGTTGTCTTTGTGTTGTGAATACCTTTCTGTTCCCATTCCGTATCAATTACCATCTTCTATTGAACACAAATTATCGGCGGCTAGTTACAGCAAAGTAAAAGAAACTAATTTTACAACCAGCTATTCTTTAAAAAACCACTTCGGACAATGGCTCAGGAGCGGCCCATTGATTGCAAACAGCAAAGAATGAAACCTTCCCAGAAAGAATGCTTGTTTTGACCGGCGCTCATGTTTTCTTAGAATCTCAACGTGTGAACGACAATGGGACTTTTTCAATGCCCTCCGTAATTGTTCGACAAGGAACGGTTGGGCAATTGGTTCAATAGGTTGGTTTTACCGGATTGCACCTTTTTGTGCAATATTATAATTTGAAATTTTGAGATATGTATATGCAAGAAGTATGTGGGCATTTATAGTTGTTGTTACATGAGGTAGTTAAACTAAATCTTAACATTCACCACCCTTTTGGTCCTTAAACAAATTACTCAATCCTTGTCGGCCTTTTATTAAAAACATGTCGTTACCATATAATAATTCATCTCTTCTTAGTTCATTAAACTAGTTCTTTCTAAGACCATCGTAATGTTGTACAAGAAAGCTGAGATAATAGTGAAGAGTAGGTCATATTACAAGTGAATGGGGGAAAGCTTAGTAAAAGCAACAAGTAATTTTACATAATTCAAACAAATACTTATAGATATAGATAAAAATAATAAGAACACTTGAGTAGAAACGGACGAAATAATTTTAGAAATCTTTAAAACAATTTATAAAATGGAAACAAACTCTAAGTGATCCTTAATGAGTCAAGATACTGGGAGAAAACAATTAAGATTGTAACTGAGTAGAGACCAAAACATAACAAAACATACACGACTAATGATGACCGTTTGAAAGTATTTGACAACTAACAACAAAAACGAACATAATACTAAGGTATATGTCAAATTATCGTTTGATATTCCCTATCCAAGATTAAAGCACAAGTTGTCCAAAAATAACTAAACACAAATCAAATGGATACTTTAGACTGTAACCCTCTGTTTGTATAGTCGGGTAAACCTAGTGGATTAGCATTAGCTGCTGGTTCCAAAACAACTATATTGATATCCTTAGGTACTTACGTCGATCTGGTCCGAAAATAACTTGTACTTTTTGCCCCTCCCAAACTCCGTGGTCCATTCCGGTGTCACTTCTACATTTTGTTTACAGTGATTTACTATACTTGTATCAAGTTGATTTTAGTTGTGCGTAATTCATTGTCGAAGTGGCATAGGAAACAGGTTGTCGGTGCATGTTGATCTGTGTCTATTGACTAGGCTTTTCTATCTTTGATTGTCTCATTTATAAATCGGTAAATTTATATCATTAGTTGCTATTGACACTTACTTCATTTACTGCTTTAATTATAACAAGTTTTTTTTAAACAAATTGTACACAGTGAATATTTTACTTAGGTTAAGCAAATATGCCTAAATATTTGTGTCAATATTACCTACTTTATAAAATATTGATGTTTTTGAGTTTTCTTTTACAGTTTCAAATTTGACGATGAATAAGTTTTGTACAGTAGTAACCGTTGGTTGACTTGCGTAAAATTATCACCAGTTACGTATATTACCCTACCGGCGTAGTTTGTGCAAGTGACCCCAAAGTTTCCGTAGGCACGTACGTAAATGCTAAAACGGACTAGACAGCCTACGATTGTATCTAGAATATTTATTTGACGCCACCGATATTAATGTTAATTGAATTCCATTTAATGTCATTAATTTCCCATTATTTGGGTTAAATTACTAGTAGCTGGATATCAAATTTGTGAATATAAGCAACAGAAGACCGTCTCGTAATTTTGTAAAAGTAGGCTTATAAATATCTATTTTGAAAAATACTACAACCAGCATTGTTTTTTGTTTAAAGTTATAAAATATCCTCTAGTTCGTTTAATTATGAAAGTTCATATTAGTAAGTCCAACTATTAGCTTATAGCTTATATATTAGCTTACCCTACGCATGTACAAAAAAATCTTCCTTATCATTAACACCTAATTTTCTCATTCAACGAATAAACCCAAGTAAGTCCAAGAGTAAAAGGTACTGCAATTTAATGACAGATGGACAGACAAATCGTGCTTTACAATCATACCCTACTAATTGTAATTTCTCGACCGCACACGCCGTCGTCGGTATATAAATCAAATAAATTTCCTTCATTTACAGCACATAGAAAATCAACTTTACTATTAATAGGTTTAGGTTTAAACTTGCGTAGTACTTTACTGGAATTTAAAGCACCTAATGAAAGATCATTTATATGTATTAGTACAGAATAAAAATCACTGAGTCCGATGCTATGTAGATCGTGCTTACGAAATGTTAATAACAGAAGTTTTCGACGGTATCTAAATTTTATCAGAGATAGAGGTTTTAATTTGATTAGATATGAGTAAATTCCTATTTAGGTGCTTAAAGAACATGAAATTGATTGGTAGAAAACGGTACTTCGTCTTCAACCAACTATACTTTTTATTTTTTATAAATCTTGAATAGGTACCTAACTGTAGACAAATGTCTTTCATTCGTTGTTTTTCTTCTATTAGCGATCCCAAGTTGATACGTTCATCTATTCACAATTCTTGCTTACCAACAATCGCCTCTAAAACTTGCTGTGTCACCGGACCTGTAGGCGCCACTTAAACGAAAAAAACCTTATCTATGACGCTATTGGATACCCTGTCAACAAGCCACATCTGGTCTTACTCAAGGGTGCTACAGTGTAAAATATCCTTTGAAAAAAGATAATTGGGACCAGTTTGATAGCGTGTGTTCGCTTCTATTCTATAGAAAGTGTCAACTTATTGTTATATTTAGCTTATAACTGTCATAAATAATAAGTACCCATTTTTAGGGTTTCGAAGATCTGTTTCGAAACCCTTATGGTGTCGCTTTGTCTGTCCTTTTTTCCTCCTTAGTAACTCAGCAAGTACCGCAGCTACCAACTTGAAATTTAAAATAATAATACATTTCAAGCGCCTGTACAGATTTTAAGAAAAAAAAGAAAAAAAGAGTCAACAAAGTCAAGTAAGGTGTCAAATGAAGGGTATTAGTTTGTACCTACATTTCAAAACAGTTTTTGAAAACTTTTCGAAATATTTTGAAAAAAGTAAAAAAATACCCCCCCCCCCCCCCCCCCCCCCCCCCTTCTCCGAAGTTTGCAGAGCGATCCATTTGAAATGTATGGAGTGTTTGTAGATATGAATCTACAGTGCGAGTCTTTATAAAGTGCACATACTAAAATGGGTGAAAATATACTCAATTTTATCGACAGAAAACAAGTTAAAAAAATTCTAAAAAATATAATAATTTTTTAATGGCCTTTAAAATATTTTTGGTAACCACTGTCTACCCAACCCAATATAAACAAACTTTTATTACTTTGAAATATTTTTCTATTTTACTATTTTGTAAAATTTCTGTAGGTTTCATACTTTCGAAATATTTTGAAAAAAGTCGAAAAATTTACCGCTACCCCCTATAACCGAAGCATGCAGAGAGATGAATCTGAACTACTTGTTTTAGATATTCATTAAATTGCGAAGTCTATAAGGTACCTTTAGTACATATCTACTTGTTGACAAACGTTCGAAACCCTCGGCGCGCGAGTTACACTCGCACTTGAAGAGTCTTGTTCATTATGCTCCCTATGTCTGATTCTATTTGCAATCTAAATCTGACGGTAGTATGTATGTTTACATACACAATTTAAAAATGTAAAACCCGCCGACGTTTATTGGCTAAACAGATTTTCATGAAACATGGCTAAGAACACTCGGGATAAAATTATCTATGACACAAAAAAACTAAACGAAAATCGGTTCATACGTTTGGGAGCTACGATACCACAGACAGAAACACAGACAGACACGATAAACTTATCACCCCTTTCTTTTTGCGTTGGAGGTTAAAAACAAATGCTTGTGACAGGTTCTTATTAAAATTCTCTTTTCAAGAATAGGGAGTGGTTTCAAATATTTAGGATCTAATTATAAGACTCCTATCAATTCGAGCCGCACTTGTTCTAGTTCTATCTTAATCTATCTACCTAGACCTACAGGTATTTCTAATAGCGGCCGGGCTCTATTTATTAGACTTGCCCAATTAGTGTCTGGTCCACTTTACTAAAGGGGCAGCAGCGAATACTACCCAATAAGTATATAAGGTACTTTTGATACTCAATTGTTTGTCATCATTGTCAATGGCAACAATGTATTTATTTCCGTGCTTCCGAGTTCCAAATCTCAAATGTATATTTTTGTTTACGACCAAAATATTGTGGCATGACATTTTAAGTGTTGTGATCAAAGTGACATTTAGGTGACAGCTATCGTATTGACAGGAGAAAGGTCTTGTACTGAGTCACGAAATCAGGAGCCAAGCCTGAATGACTGGTGCAAATGCAGATTTTGGCATTGTGTGATTAGAATCAAAAGAAAGCTTTTACCATTGTTGTGTTGCGCCCGTTTCAGTTAACAAAATATTTAGTTAGATGTTTTAATACTTTTTGTAAGTCTTTAGGGCATTGTTATTTTTTCACTGACTTCCATCAATATTTCTATTTCATCAAACATTGCCATACAAAGGAATAAACTCTAAAATTATGACGGCATCTTCGCTAATTGTTTATTTATCTCAACTGAAGAGCCATTCGTTATACAAAGAGCAACTTGTTAGGGACTTTTGTGCGTGAGTGAAGTGCGTTCCCAATATGTCTCTTGCCGATAGTTTGTCTGGCGGCAAACTGCTAATATGGGCTTCAGTATAATCGTAAACCGTAAGCAGAAACTATTCAGTTATGTAGTCCGTCCACTTGTGGGCCAGTCATATTAAGCTAGAATTGACTTGACTTAAGGCAGACTGTAAAATCTATCATCGCAAAATTCACAAAGGACATTTGTGATGACTGTATTTCAGGATTCTTAGGCAAAAGTCGTCCGGGGAAGTACCAAATACCATAGACTCCATGTACTAATACAAAGATAACGGATTACATAAGTATTTTAGGTATTGATCATGACAATGGAACTCCTATCTTGCATGTGTATAGTGAAAACACTCAAGAAGATAAACAATTATACGATAATTCAGCCTAAAGACAATAAGTACAAACACTTCAAAATATCATCAAGCGCCAACGATTTGCAATTAAGTATCTCTAACAGAGCACAGTTTAATCAATCTAGTTGATTTAAAACCTTATGATCATAATAATAGAGTTATACATTAAACCATCATAAGCCAGCGAAACTATCATAGCAGATATTGGAGAAAATAAGCTCTACGCAATTGTGTTAAGGTTTGATAGTAATGTAGTAGATTCCCAAGGTTTTCTGGCGCCTCCAAGGGTTCTCGAGACAGCCCTTGAAGTCGTTGAAATGGCGAGAATGTGGACAAGTGTCTTGACAACAAAAACATAGTAGACTATCGATTTCTGCTGACGGTTGCACTTGAAATTGCTTAGAAACATTTTGAAAAATTCGTTAGGAGTTTAAGCAGAGAATAATAATTTAAAATACAAGAATGTGCACCAGCACTTCTTACTCGGCTCTACAGATTGGGGAAAATTATGTCTCAATAATTGCAACAACCGAAGCAGAACGAGAATAGTTATAAGACCATTTGTGTGATAACAATCCTAAGTTATACGAACTTGCATGTCAATGAGTGGCAAATAAGTTAGGATCAAAATATGTAATGAATAAGAAGTAGTTTCCTTAACACGTTTCGCAAAACCTGGTGCTTAGAAACTTGTGGCTTATTAACTGTCAAACCATTTATCTGTTGACCACAGGACCTGACACAAGTTTGACGGTATTTGAATCTAATGTCTGCTTACCGAGTCTTTTTCTATCACACTAATATTATATACCTCATTTATTGGATATTGGTATGGATGGTTATGCGTTTGTCACTGCTTGACGCTACTGACGACTGTACGGATTCTCCTGAATTTTGTTTTAAAACTTTGATCTTGTAACATAAAATAGGATCCTCTTTTCTTTATCCGAAAAAGCGTGCAAAACCGCGGTCAATAACCTAGTAAACTTTACAGATGACTAGCTTTTTCTAGATTTCGCAAGTATTTTCCCGGGATAAAAATAATCTACATTAACGTAAATCCAGGTCTAAGACTACATCTATACAAAATTTATAGATGTACCTAGTCTTAGACCAGGGTTAAGATAAGATAGATTATTTTGTCCCTCCAAAAAATAATAAATAAATAAATAATGCTGGACAATTCACACAGCATTATCTAGCCCCAAGCTAAGCAGAGCTTATGTTATGTTATACTAGATAACTGGTATACTTAATAAAAAACACTACATAGATAGATATTTTTTCTTATACATATAAAACATCCAAAAAACCCTGAACTAATATTTGCAGATCGTACAAACATATGTCGACGACCTCTGTGGCGCGGTGGGCGAAGGTCCGCCTGCGACGCAGGAGGTTGCGGGTTCGATTCCCGCCTCGGGACAAATATTTGTACGATCTGCAGATATTTCTTCAGGGTGTTCTGGTCGTTTTCTATGTATAATAAAAAAGATCTATCTATGTACTCGTATATTATTAGGTATATCAGTTATCTAGTACCCATAACACAAGCTCTGCTTACCTTGGGGCTAGATAATGCTGTGTGAATTGTCCAGCATTATTTATTTATTTTATTTGTCCCGAGGCGGGAATCGAACCCGCAACCTCCTACCTCGCAGGCGGACCTTCGCCCGCTGTGCCATAAAGTTCGTCGTGAAATTTTGATATAACCTTTTCACGCCAAAACTGCATACAGTTTTGGCACACAGTACAGTTTTGGGAATAGGTAACATCAAAACTTTTGAATTCATAATAACATGTGATATTTGAAAACAAATTATATACCTAATAGTAGTGTAGCCAAAGATAATTTATTCAAAGATCGTAAAGTATTAAATTTTGTCTAAGTTCGCTTGCTGTATGCAAATCCCATGCCCTTACTTGGCTAATGACTGACGGCGTATAGTTAGTCAAGAGTTGAAGACGTTACGAGTTACAATTTATTATGATGAGGAGTAGTAAATCTGTTTGACCGTTGATGTATGTTTGATTCAGTTAAGGATTCATTGATCAGTTTTGTGCAAGCTTCCTTCTATAGAGGTATTATCTACAATCGAAATCTTGGAAGAACTTGACAAATAAGATTGGATCTAAGCTTTCTAATACCTAGGCATTTTCAGAAACAATACAAATTAAGTACTGTGCATAGAGATTCGAGTCTTTTAGGGAGCACAATAATGACTCTGCTTGTCATACGACTAGATTGTGCTTGTTGAAATGAATGTATTAATAATCATATTTATTTTATTTTATTCTCACAGGGAGTCAATAACTTTAATAAAGTACAAAGTTGTTCCACAGTGATTTTCATCATCTATAAGTAAAGTAGGTAGCTATTCTCTGTCAAATCAGTTCGAGGACCTATCAACATGATAAATTAAGCAATTAATAGGCAATGTGCTAACGTCACCGGCATCTGAGCTATTTCTATAAAATGTTACTTGACGAGTCTTGCTGTGATCTTGACATTTTCGTCATATTTCTCACTTTCACTAATTTGGAATCAAACGTTTTACATTTATATCCGTCTCTATACATTGAACGTCAATCTATCGTCTACATTTACGTACGACGTATCATCATAAGTTTTATATTTCATCTTCATCTACGGGATTCGGACATCACTAATTCACAGATCTACACTTTTTCTGGAGTATTTCATAAAACGAGTATATTCAGGCTTTTTTGGTCTCAATGACTTATTTTATCGTTGCTGCATCTATTAGATTAGATGATTCTAAAATAGTGTTGTAAGAATTTTCGTAGGTGGAATGTTTTTTACCTGTGAAGTTATTGTTCGTTAATAAACTTTCATTGAGTTAAATGCCTGCCCAAGAAACGTAGGCGTAAATCAGCTGGGTGTTTACAACCAGACGCCACAGTGTTTTCAGATGGACTGAACGTTAGATAACGCGAAAACACTTTTTTGACGCTTTATTTTGAAAAAAATGTGCAAATTACATTTTCAAATATAGATTTTGTCTTTGGCTCTGCATCTGATTTGACACAATTCTGCCATTGTTCGTACGCTAAATTAACTAATCAAATGTCTTGTCAAATAGTTTAACAGCAACTTCTTGTTTTATGGAGTCGCTTGCTTTTCGCTACGACTCTGCCAGTGTCTGTGTCAAAGTGTGACAAATAGTTCTTCCTCTTGCCCAATTGACGTTGACAACGATTTTATTATTGCTATAGTGAGAGATGATCAGCGTACGACTCGCATATGAAAAACCGGCTGTAAGTTTGCTTAGAGATAGGAAGAAACCGTTTTGATTTGTAGACGCAACGAAAAGTGAAGTCACAAGAATGACTGCACAACAATGAGTCAATCTGAAGAGGTTTTTGAAGTGTGTCTATAAAAGTCATGGGAAAAATGTTGTTTGTTACTGCGTTGTTGTCCGTTTTATAGGAGGTGGTATTGAGTCGCTAAACAGCCTTTATGGTTCCAAATTGAACACTTATTTTGTGTTTATTGATTTCGTTACTATTTATTCGGCTACTGAGCTTTGAGAGCCGAAAGCGATTGAATTTTTCCTTTTCATTGTTGAGTAAATTGCTTTATCTACTTACAAATATTTATTTTGTGTTTTTGTAAAAAAGTTGTTATATTTCCTAATGTTTTAATCTTATTGCTTTATTCAGGGGAAATCTTAAATGTGGGTGAGTAGGTTTTCATTTTTAATTTCAGGTACACTTTCATGACCATGCCTATCCAAATAGTAGTCAGTGGCTTCATCAAATTTTGTCAGTGGCTTCAGCATTTCAGTTACAAATATACTTGATCATGATTTAAACTATCATATAACGTTTATTTCTACATTGAGTTATATTAAGTACTGACTAAAGCCATGCAGATATATCACTTGTTTCCAACAAAAGACCAGCCGAAACTCCAGACACCTGGTGTATAGTTACAAGTTGATTATCTCCTTGCGTTCATTATGACCGCAAGATAATCTTATCGTGAAATACTGCGCTCGATTAGACCCTTTGACGCGATCCAAGGTCGGTCATTTATTTCAATCTGATAAAGCTTTGAGAATCTACACGGAAAGCAGGTTTTTTAAGATTTGCAATCGCAGTGGCCATATTCTTGGCATAAGGACGAACATAGCGAGTTTGGCTGTCAAACTAGCCCTAGATTTCAGTGCACAGGGGAATTCCGTGGTAATAAACTCGATTTACATAAAATTCATAATATCTTTGGGTACTTTATTTATAGTGAAAACGATTGAGATAAAAATAACGATAAAAAAATCATGAAAGTGCACTGTTGCACACAAAATTTGATTGGGATCTCAGGAACCCTGCGGGCTATTGAAATGACTTATGTTTTGATTCGTAGGTTTTTACTAATTATATTTGATTCCTCTAAGCCAGACTCTCAATAAGTTGTAAATAAACAAAACAGACAGTGTTCCTAAAAACCTGAACTCCTTTAATAACTTGTCTGCAGTTTCTTATTTTCTTTTTTGACGTGACAACGTCTTATAAATTGGTTTGCCGGGTGACACTTCAAGAAACTGCGTTACGCGTTACGCTCCGCTCACGTTATGCAGACATAAAAAGTGAAAGGAACTCAAAGTCGTTGTCACGTAAAACTTTCGCCCGTATACCGACTTTACAGGCAACCAATTTTTTTCTGCTACTTTTCTTTCTATTAACTCAATAACCTGTATTCTGTGGAAATGCTTTTGTAAACTTACAATTTTCAATGAAACTGAGAATCATGTCATGAATTCATTGCACGGTTTATGAGTTCAATTCAAATGCTTATCATTTGTAGATGTGAATTTATAACGCAGTGACAGTACAAAATGATGGGCATTAGACCTGCGTACAATAAAACGGATTTGCTAACATTTTAAGGAATTAGGATTATCACACGTAATTCTTTAAGTAGGTTAACGCGAGTCGCAAATGTCTTTTGCTATGACTGACATATTAACACCTAGCCAGCCTAGACTTGTATGTACAGGGGCCAAATTTTGCTTATCAATCGCTGGTGTCGTTGCAAGGTAAAATGCGAAAATGTGTCATTCTGAGACGATTCCATTGTTATGGTGAAGCGATTAATTTAGTGGAGTTAGTTGCTCAGTTCTCAGGACAATAATAAAACATGCTTTTTTTTGCCGTAGCTAAGCTGTGTCTGCCTCTAAGCTGTAGATTGCTGCATCTATGCTAGCCATGTCTAGAACATGTTCTATTTAAATTTCTGTCTACCCTAATAAGGACACTTTCGCCAGTTGAGTCACTACGGAAGGCTCTAAAGGTTATCCATAGTCGATAACAGTTGCGCGTACTATTGCGATATCGATATTATCGCTAATTTTATCGCGAAATGTGTCCCACCCAACCCTATTGAGGAAGTAAATCTTACTTAACATCATTATTTAAAAGTTATCGGTCGAAATTTTGAACATTCAAACAGTATGCTAATAATTTTTAGGTACTTACACGTTTTTCTTTGCAATTCTGGCAAAGACTAATATACTAATACCTACATTGAATCTGCACGCAAATTTGAAATAGCTTTAATCTACTATATTCCAGTCAACTATAGCCAGTAATTATAGAAATTTACATATTTATTACTAATTTTCACCGTTGCTCCGATCACCTTATTATTTTTTATCCTAGATCATGCATTTTTTTAATTGTTATATTTTTTAACCTATCTTCTCTATCCGTGGCGGTCGCGGCGTAAGAATCGACCCCTTCAACTCAGCCCGTCGATGTCGTAATGGGCGACTTAGGGAACCTACCAAAGTAACGGCAGCAGCTTCCTTCTGTATATTTTTACCACGTTCACTGCGATCACCAATCTGTCTGCCAAGCGTGGTGATAATGGGAGAACCCCTCTTGTTCGGAGGCAGCACGTTTGGTAGTAATCGTATGTGCGCCAGGAAGAAGACAAATCTATGTCCTTGCTAAATTTCATTAGGATCCTTTCCACCGTTTAAGCCTTGATTCAGTACGCTGCAGCATGCGCTATACGGTGCCGGACACATCATGAAAAACGTCCAGAGTGGTCTTTTGTTCCGTCAAAATCTGCGTCAGCGGTACGGTTCTGCGTAGTGATCAAAAGACCAAAGATTTACTCGTGAGAAGGTAACAGCTATTTTGGGCGTTAAGTATAGAATTATTTAAATAGGTATGATACCTAAGCCTAGGTGGTAAAGTCCCTACCCACGTCTAAACAAATCTCATGCACGCCGAATTGAGACCACCGACTTTATTTCCTGGAAGTATTTCGGTCCACGGAACAACTTACACCTTATTAGACTTGTGATTAGTCTACGCCTGTGTCTGGTAACTTGAAACACTCAACATGACGCGATATTAACTAGAACCCTAGAACCAGGTAGATAGTTAGAAACAGCTCTCATACCTATACCTATTTCAATGAATCTGATGAAAGTTTCACGTAGTGTAATGAATAGGTATTCTTACCTGCTTTGGTAATGTTTTTTAGCTTGCCTTACTGGCTCTTATAATTATGAGGGACAAAATACTCATTAGAACATTTAATATTCCAAGAAATCAAATAAATTTGACTTCGACAGGACTTGATCCACGCAACCTTCTGTCAAATACGACAACATTTTGCGATATTATTTGATTTCTTAGAAATTACCCCGAGTATGAGGGCTTCCGCACCTTATTATCAAAAAAAATTTATTCCGCTGAGATTTAGAATTATCACATTTATCACGATCTAATAAGAAACCTATTCACAAAAGACGGTCTATAAACAAAAGAACATCGTCACATTCTTTTGTTTATTGATTATTTATTACTGATTAAACCATCTCCTTGCAGGCGACGGAGATTGTTCTCCAGGGTAGATTATACAGGCGTACATTATTGAAGTTGATGGAATGAAATTCAAATAATTTACGCTGTCGATGACAAAGTGACGTAACATTTCTATATTCTGCCTTAGACAACAATCCCCGTGCTTGGCCTTCTGAATCAATTCAACCCCCAAGAGAATTAAGTAGGTCTTAAGTCTCTTGGTCCGGCCATATTTAGCCTTGCCATCCAACCAATATTCAACGTCTCCAATCCAAGCTTAATGTTTGGTATTTGGATGATGGAACATTAGGAGAGGTGAACACAGTTTTTGATGATTTAGAAATCATCACAAAACTAATTTCAAGTACGAGCTTTTTATTTCGGACTCTTGTGAAGGCTCAAACAATATTATTTAAAAATTCAATAGTTTGGACTCCAATATTGAATTTTTCAGTCGAAGTGAACATTTAAATAAATGTTCACTTCGACTCCTTGGTTCACCAATTCTTGATTAGTCTTTTCAGTCATTGGTAGAAGGAAAAATTCAAAATTTCAACAGAATTTCGGACTGCCTGCTCAAAATTAATAATCATATTTACAATTATTCCGTTTTGTCCTAAATTTACGTATTCTTTGAGATGTAGTCAACAGTGGAAACACATCGAGCTCTTGGAAAACTTCGACATCATAATAAAGAATACTTTATCATCGGTTTTGAATATCGATTTAGATGACAAGGCATGGTCGCAGGCCTAAAGAATATAAAGATATTAAGTAAGTATAAATAAAAGGAAATCAATATAAAAATATACGGAACCCTTGAAAGCTGAAGCAAGCATTCTAACCAGAACAATAGCAACAGCAGCAGGTAGCCCCCACGTTTTATTGCACTACATTCCTCGAAACTTCCGCGCCTTATTAGCACTCGTACGCAAAGTAGAGGCTCCCCTGCGAACTAATAAGGGCAGAAGGGCAAAGCCCTGTTATTGGAACTGGGAACTGTAACAGAAACCTCTAGTGTTGATTGACAAAAAGGATGGCAAGCTTGTGAAATGTTTAAGGCCCTTTCTGCTAAACTATTCGCTTTACTATGGCAATGGACGACCTCTGTGGCGCGGTGGGCGAAGGTCCGCCTGCGACGCAGGAGGTTGCGGGTTCGATTCCCGCCTCGGGACAAATATTTGTACGATCTGCAGATATTTGTTCAGGGTGTTCTGGTCGTTTTCTATATATAATAAAAAGTATCTATCTATGTACTCGTATATTATTATGTATATCAGTTATCTAGTACCCATAACACAAGCTCTGCTTACCTTGGGGCTAGATAATGCTGTGTGAATTGTCCAGCATTATTTATTATTTATTTAATGGTAACGCCACAGAAAGACACATTTTGATATTCCTCCTTAGATGAAATTTTTATTTTATTTAATTCTTCAGGAAAAGCTAACGGCTTAAACTGACTGTAATCATTTTCCAAAAACTCAATCTATCAATCTCTCCGTGCAAATAGCGCTGCACGCACTATCTAGATTTTTTTTCATCTCAGTTACGTGACGATTGCGCGACGACACCACTGCTATAGTAAATCGATTGGTTACTAGAATTGAGCCTCTGGAGGAAAAGGTAAATTTCAAAATAAAATTACAACGAATAGTTGTAAGTATTTACAAAATACACATGATACAGTTAGCTATCTGCGGACTGTTGTTAATAATCTCGAGATAGCTTAGATCAAATAATACAAACATCGAAACATGATTTAAATCTGTTATCATATAAAGTAAAAGTGGAATTCTTCTATAAGTCAATAACATGAGCATCGATAGTTGATTAAACGTCTTAGCATCAACACTGAACTCTTAATACAGAAGGTAAATAACTAAACAGTTCTGGTCCCTGCAAAAAGCAATAAGAGCTATACTTTAAGTAGCCTGAATACGCAATAATCCGTTACTTTTAAATGTGACAAGTGCCTTTATTTGCTATATGACCACCCCGTAACGCTTACGTTTGGTTGGAAGCAACAAAATGACGGACTTCATAGCACAAGTGGTAACTGCTTTAGTGGAGCAATAGCAAATACGGACCCGGTTCCATTATTAAGTGAGCATAGCTAAGACGCTTTATGTAATGTTAATCGGTTATACTCGAGTCTGTCCTCATCAGAAATTTGCATATTAATAGTATAGTATTGCGCTTAAAACAGAGATACATATAGGTTGATCTGTGTGGACCTGAACTTAATACTTATGCATCACTACCGCCTACAATAATATATACTGTTATATATGCGTCACATGTATTTAAACATGGGTAATGTAATTATTTAATGGATCTATTTACTGAATTTGTATTAACATTTATTTATTCCATCTTAGGTACACTTGATGTTACACTTGAGGTCGTTATATTCTATATTTAAGTACTATTATAATATAACAATTACACACAAGTATTTCGTTAAAGGAAACACCATAAAGTACAAAGGTATAAACAGACAGACATGACTGAAAAATTTAATAAAATAATAAGTTAGAGTCAAATAAATAATTAATTAATAAATTAAAGGACATGTCAAAGTATGCTGCTGAATGCCTGAATGATAATTCAAATGATTGACTGTGGCAAAATGATACAGGGTGCCACATAACCTATGTACTCTACTAAGCTGAAAGGGGGTGATTCTGGAACCCGAGGGCATCAACTTCTAATATAATGATTTTTTTAATTTCGATATTTCCATTTTCTTTTTTCTTCTAAATTGTTTTTTTTTTCTATTTATTTTCATTTCACGCACTCTTGTATTAAATTTTTTGATCTACTTAATAAATTACCGCCGAGGAAACCACTATCATCAGCATCACACTAATATTATAAATGCGAATATTGGATGTTTAGATGTATGGATGGATGTTTGTTACCTCTTCACGTTATAAATATTGAACGGATCGTTCTGAAATTTTGCATATAGTTCTAGCCTTCGAATAAAACTAAACTACTTTTTATCCCATAAATCAGTTGCCATGGGATAGAATTAACCTTTAAATGTTAACATAGAAACAAAATCCATAGAAATCGCGGATATAAACTAGTTCTACCATATTTTTTACCACGGTCTGTTAAGAATCTGTAATGATCTAAATTTATTTATTTGTGTTTTTATTTATTGATAGACTGTCTGTGTACCAACTAATTCTGTCCATCACATTCACAACCATTCCCATTTTAGCAATTAATACAATCAAATGTTCTGTGTGACTTCTTGTATAACATGTAATTAATTATGTAGGTACCCAGCAGATTCAAAACTACAAAAATACAAATAATACTCACGCACGACACAAGCTTGTCTTAGTGCGGGATCCTTTGCTACTGTCTACTTTGCATGAATTAATATGTGCAAATAAATGAATTTCGTATTATTTGATTCAACGGTCATCGTGTTGAGGAGTCAATATCCAGTGCACATAACTTGGAAACAAAAGCAAAAGACATGCGATTCTCACGTTAGCACTTCGCCACCACACGATGCTGTTGATACAACAATACCGGAAAGTCACGATGCCTCTACTTAAATGGAGTTGGCAAAAGGAATGCCTATTTCTACCACTAAAGATCATAGTTAAAAGAAAGCGATGGTAAAGTAACCAGAATTGAAGAAAACATCAACAAAACCCATCATGTGGAAGTTGAATTTTTCCCATACTATCAATGCAAATAGTTAGTACTTATTATTAAAAAACAATGAAACAGTTTCTAGTCAGTTCTCATATTTTTCCCAATAGGTAATTTTGTAAATCTTGCAACTGTTTAAAAACAATTCAAGTCAAAATCAGACCGCATTGAGTACCTACTATGATGACAGAACCAATTATAAAGCCCGGCTTCCATCGCAAGCGGAGCGGACCCATTATGAACTCCGTAAACTTGCAAGAGTAAACTGCATGCTTGTGTTTCCAACTGTCCACCAACAAAATATAGTCGAGCAGAAATGACTGGGCGAGCAGAAAGCGTTGAAATGACGATCCGCCCACTCATCTTTCTCATTTTCCTTTTGCGGTCGAAATCAACAGACATAACTCTTTGTTGGTGAGGTTGATATTTGCACCAACAACGAGTTTTGTCTGTTTATTTCATTTAAATAGAGTCCGTCCCGAAAATCATTTCCCTTTTGCGGCGGAAACCCGGCTTTACAAACCGCTATTCTTCCAGTTCAGTGATAAATTGGATATTATTTTGAATAAAAAAAAGTTTCTCTTGTCCGTTTATTTTATTTCAACAAAATGCTCTACATTATTGCCAGTTGTATTCATTATTATTGTAGTGAATAGGAATGCATTGCATTGTTGACTAGATTTATAGTTTATCGATTTACATGCCCGGTGACATTCTTGGCGACATTATGAATAATGAAGTCGGGAAAATCCATGGTAAATCCGCCTAAATTGTAGCCAACAGAATCAATATTTATCTATACTTAATATTATAAAGAAGAAATATTTGATTGTTTGTTTGTATTGAATAGGCTCCGAAACTACTGGACCGATTTGAAAAATTCTTTCTATTACTACCATTAGAAGCCCACATTATTCCTAATGAACATAGGCTACTTTTTACCGCGGGAAAATGCTTCATTCCTGCGGGAAAACGGGTAATAGGACAACGGATAGTAAGAATACAGCTAGTACTTTATATAACCGATATTTTAAGTTAACCTAATTTGATAAATACTTTTGAGAAGGTATTTACGCTTAATTTGTTCTAGATCTATATCCTGTGACTCAAAAAGTTGTTGTTTAAGTGAATAGGTACGAGTACCTGTTTATGCAAAAACAGCTTCTGTTTGTAATCTATACGGATAGGTAATTGGTAAGTCTAGTCGCCGCAACTGGTCGAATGTCATAACATAGTAATTTATTACAGGAATCTACCCACATGACTGTCAACCGCCTTTTGTTGTTGTTTTCCTATCTGCTCACTTTTATGGTTCAGAAGAACATACTGACTCACGTACACAACAAGTTCAATGTTATTAACTATACAGAGAAAATAAGAATAATAGAATAAAATAATTACAACTAGCTTATACACTTAGATATATCTATTTAATAAAAATCTAAGTCGTCACCAGAAGGCAAGTTCAATTACCTATGTTCTCACCGTACAAAACGAATGAACATAATTTGTTTTTAATATTAAATGGGGACCACCATCGGTGTGTTCTTTTACTTCCTTCTTGTTCCTGCTTACTGCTCTTAAATATATAAAGAAAGATGTCCTTAAAAAATTAAGTGAGCTATTAAAATAATAGAACCAAAATTTTAAAAATCAAGCTATTACCAAATTGTTTGGAAAGACGAATCCAACGAGCCCAAACTCGATGAGATTACGTCAGACCAGCTTGATGGTACGATAATATTGCATTGTCACTGAACTTACGATTCTTCGTAATTTTTTTTGGCTGTAAAATAAATCACTGTCTTGAGAGAAAGGCAGTTTTCAACTAAGTTTTCAATGATCTCTGATTTTGCACGAAACCATTCTGCTACCTCTCAATCCAGGCAATCTAATTTATTCCGACATAATCCTCAATGTAACAGATTGTTGGACGGCTGATCAAAATCATAATCTCTTATTATAATAATCTATTGAATCTGTATCTCGATTCTCGGCTAAAATAGTTAAGCCGGATCGGGTTACAGGTGTCGGAGATAAAATAACAATAGTTATGTTAGTTAGATAATGGCTTTGTAGCCACGCCACCTACCGAGGAGTTGTCGCGACACAGTGTGCTTTATTCCACGCAACAATAGAAATGTTTACTTATATAGCAGGGCATGTCTCGTTCCACAAGTATGGGACTTTATTCCGCAATATCCTTGCCATTCTTTGTGAATGAAAGTTGCTAGCATTGTTAAAATTTGTTATGATCTGTATCATTCTTTGATAAACCACAGCTGGGTAGGTCTTGCGTTGTTGCTTATTTGGTCTTGTACTCATAACTCATTCGTACTCATCGAAGTATTCATAGCTTTTTTCTGCTAAATCAAAACCAAGATGGCTCTACAAGTCATAATGTGCAGAGCCAGGTGCCGGACGTCTAAATCCACTTTGACTCGCTTAAGAGTAAGAAGTACTAACCTGATGTCATCAGCTCACATACCGCTGGACGTACCTCCCACAAACAAGGGAGTTTTGCCATAATGACCACCCTTGATAGAAGGATTGGTGATCGCAGTGGAGGTTGAAAAAAATACACAGAAGGTAGATGCTGCCTATCTAACTATTTTATTATACCACACAAATATTTACAGGAAACAATACAGAGAAAATGCTTAGAAAAAAAGGAAGTATAAAGGGCGGCCTTATCGCTGAGAGCGATCTCTTCCAGGCAACCTTGGGATGGACTAGGAATGAAAGAACAAAATAGAAGGTGACACTAAATAAATATATAAATACCTACATATAGAAAATGAAACAAATACTTACACTACATACCTACCATAATACGTACAAAGATTAATAAAAACTTGCATAAACATAACATAAGGTTGTCTAACTACAAGGATATATAATGCTGATGAAGCAGTTTTTTGAAGATAGGAAGTGATTTTGCACGTCTGATGTCCAGAGGGAGAGCATTCCATAGACGAGTAGCTTGTACAGCAAAATATTTGTCATAGAAAGAGGTGGTGTGAGCAGGGACTGAGGAAGCACTACTGCAGCAGCTGAGTTGGAAAAATCTTACGCTGTGACCGCCACGGCCACAGGAGTATCTGAGTAAGTAAATTCGTGCCTCAAATCTCTCAATACCAACACAGACAATAATGCAAATGTCGCATACTAAAGTACACGAGCATGTTGGTAATTTAACCTGTCAAGTGCGATCAAATTGCACTAAAATCTAATGAGATTATTCATGACATGACACTCGACCGGCGGATATTCAAATGGAAATAACTTACAACTGCTCCGAGTCAGTTTGGTTTCGCAATAGTACCTGAACGAATCGCAAAATTACCAAACGTATGGTCAATAATTTCTTGTAGTATGGCGATAACTTTGTGAGATAAAATATAGTTTTTGAAAATAGTTCAGATGAAATGGAAAACCGTCAGGTACGAGTATGGTTGGGTTAGGGGATGCGTGAGTCCAAGTGACATCACCAAAAATGTTTACAAATACCCAAATAAATCCAACAGAGAACGAAAGGAGCAATTAAATACAGGAGCTTTGTTCAGTGAAGAACTTTGCATAGCCAATAATAGTATAATCACAATCAGTGTCCAACGAGCCATAAATCTAAGTCAAGCCTAAAAGCTGTAAAGCTAAACAGAAATTAACCTTAAACCTGTAAATTAAGTAATTTTAATTTGACTGTTTGTAAAGACTGAACCTCTGTCGGTAATAGCTCAATCGCGCCACCAAATTATCAGAATGAAGCGTTAATACGGCTATTAACATTTAACGATCACTCAGATGGGCCGTTAAAGGTACCTTAATGCAGAGCTACTAAATTTTTTTAAGGGATTTTCTCAGAGAGAGCAAAATACTCACATTTACATTATATCAATTTATAAATACATCAACAAACTCATAATTACCTACGTTGCCGTGTCCATTCTATAAGTATTATTATTTTTGAAATCTTATTTACGCACTACACAAATAAAGCACACGTCACTGTAAAAAATTGACAAAAAATCTATTCTCAATAAAATGTTCACAAAACAAAATATAATTTATGTATGACAATTATCAGAAAAATACTGGAAGCTTTTGCAGCCTATAAATTAATGCTTGCCCAACACATACACTTTCTTTTACTTAAGCTGTCTTTAAATATTGGAACTTCTTTCTCATATCACAAGAAGTGACTGACTAGTAGAATTAAACAAATTCACAGAAACAAGGATGGGGGTGTTTAGTTATCCATAAAAGTCCTTTTATTTGGCCATTTACAAATGATGGGTGTTTTACGAGCACAAATCACAGGATCCTTGATTACGTGTGAGCAGTTTGTTTTATGTAATTGGATGCGCTGGCGCCGCTCCTTCGGATGTAGGTCAGGATTTGGGAGAAATAACGGTGCCTGCATTTTGGTTCCATACTTTTTGGAATCACGTGTGTCTTATTCATCATCATCACTCACTAGAGATAATCCATTACGAATGTAAGCGGGTTAACTACGAACCAGTGTTGGAAGAAAACCAACGTTTCATCACTTAACGAGAGAAGAGAATAAGCCGGGTGGAGAAGTATCCTAAGTTCTGTCACATTTCATAGATTACTTACGTCATCCAAGGTTTGCTTATTTATAATCTTGGCTTAAATTTGAAAACCAGATGATACTAGATTATCTGCACTTTTGGGCTGTCGAGAGCTCAATACTGCAGATACCTAGGTAATCTATCACAGAAACACAGGAACACGGAATTGAGAAACAAGAACGAGGGTAAAAAGTTAATTTTACTCTGAACGTTGCGAAATTATTCGAAACACATTATAAATAACGACTATATTTAGGATGTGAACACAAGCTTTTCCAAAATCAATTTGCCAACATTTTCCAGCTGGTGATGATAACAACATACCAAGAAATAGTTGCGAAATTAATTTTCAATTAACTTACGCAAGCTCGAGAGCGATATTTATTACAACACGAGCGGCAACTCTGATGGGTGTAAAATGATTTTACAGCTAAAGACCCTTTGAAGATTGTTTGTTTGTATGTTCCATCACGTTTTATCTTTACAATGCGTGAAATCGAAGCGTCTTGGAGTGGTCAGGGAGTGTGGGAATCGTACGGATTCGGCTTACCAGTTTCACTAGAAAGGGCAAGCCGTCTTTTCTTTCTTGGAGCAGAAAAGCACTTCACTGCTAGATACGAGTATGAACCCCCAAATGAAGATGTAACGTCATAATCGCCATGCTTAGCTAGCGGATTGGTGGTTCGCAATGGACGTATTATAAATACCCAGGACCGAAGCTGCTGCTTTTCCTTTGCTACCTCAACCCCCACCGATGAATAAAAAAAAAGAAGTTTTCTTTTGTTGGCTCTTACTACATCCACGGGCTGATTTGGGGAGGTCAATTATTACGCTGCGACAGCGGCCATTAAAAGTAGGCGTTTGGCTGCTACTCAATATTCCTAAATTATTACATATTTAAGTAGTTGAACTTTGGCATTTTGTATGGAGAAAAATGTATCAAAATTCTACTATAGAATGCCAAAACGATGGAAAGCGTGTTCGTATAGTGAGATCTGGCTGGCCATAACTCTATAGCTTATATGAGATAGCTTGCTGTAATTTTTAAAGTCAGGACAAATTGTTATTTGCTTTTCGCCTCAACAAACTACCTGCCAGGATTTTCACTGCTAGTCATAGAGGTCAATAATTACCTAGTCTCACCACCCATTAGATAACCTGTTAAAGAAAGAAGAACACCTATTAGTGGTTTATTACCGCAAGACGACGCATTGCCTAGACGGTGACGTCACCGAATAAATATTTTAATAACTTGTCATAACTGTAAAAGTTAGTTTAGTATTGGCGACATCTGAATAGACAGCTAGTACCGAATTTAATGATACACGTTGGCTTTCTAAGGGCTTTCTACAAGACATTCATCATTTAATTTATTTGTTGTTAGCACTGTTTTTGCCTGAAAAACAGGTTTTTTCCTAGTTCAGGCACACGCATTATATAATATCATAGAATTTAAGATGAAACTCTTTGTTATCTTTCTAGTCCTAAGTTATTTTGAATAAATTATTTTATTTTATTTATTTATTTTATTTATTCCAAAAGTGCTCTAAATCATCATCATCATCATTAAATCAGCCGATCGACATCCACTGCTGGCCTCCCCTGAAGACCCGAGAAGGTTTAAATAGTAGAGGATTCGAATTAGGGACGGCCTTTATCCATATTATGTTTATTAAATGAAAAGTATCTTACATTAAATTTAGTAGTAAGTTAACAAATATATCACGAGTGAGTTGGTTAAAAAATCCTGGCCCGACTATGATTATAAAGTATTTCAAAAATTACAATGTACAAGACCTTCCAACATTTTTTCCTAACGTTCGTTGCATCTCGCGGCCTAAGTATTTATACTTTTTCATATATTTTTTGTATTTTTGTCTGTTCCTCTCGATTTAATAATATTCAAAAATATGATAATAAAATAACGGCCCCATTAAGAAAATTAATTAATAGAAATTCTCTGTCATTTTTCACTCTGACATAATGTGAACATAGTTAGTGTGGGAATAGTTAGATGGAGTATTAACACGGCTTAGCAACTGCTTTATGTTATCAGATTATTATAATTCTTTACGAAACAAAAATGACGTGTCAAATTGTCCACAGAATAACTGTATCGTAGTACTTGACATTGCCCACACCCTACCTAACCTAGATAACACGTTCTGTGAGAACTTATGTTATAAATGAACTTGTGTTAAAAAGTGACAAAAAACAATTCAGCAATTTTTTTAGGAACATTCATGTACATCGTCGACATTCGCGGGTAAACGTGTTCTGAAGTTGAGACTGGGCATCGGCAAACGTAGTATAAGACGCTCTCTGGCTAGGTGGGATAACAACTTGCGAAAGACCGCAGATGGTCGCAGATGCTGGATGAGGCAAGCTGAAGGCAGGACACAATGGCGCTTATAAGAGGAGGCATTGTCGAGCAATAGCAGTGAGCTAGATGTGGATGATGATGATGAATGTGGAAAAATTGCGTCCACCCAAAGGTTTCACATTTAAGATTTCTCACCGTATCATCATCATCATCATCAGCCTATATTAGTCCACTGCTGGACATAGGCCTCCCCTAATGAGCGCCATAGCGCCCTGTCTTCAGCTTGCCGCATCCAGCATCTGCCTGCAGTCTTTCGCAGATCGTCATCCCACCTGGCCGGAGGGCGTCCTACACTACGTTTGCCGAGTCGTGGTCTCCACTCAAGAACTCGTTTACCCCAGCGGTTGTCGGTTCTTCGCGAGATATGGCCGGCCCACTGCCACTTCAGCTTGCTAATTCTTTGAGCTATGTCGATAACTTTGGTTCTATCGGATGTATTCGTTACGAATTCTATCCTTCAAAGAGACTCCGAGCATAGCTCTTTCCATAGCTCGCTGCTGCTCGGTGGTTTAAATTGGTCCCCATGTGATCAATTTAAACCACCTAATGCTATTATGAAAAGTGTTATGATTTTTAAGTTATTACCAAATTTTTTGTTTAATATCTTTGTTTTCTTGCTCAATGATTGGTGTAGCTTATTGAGATGAAAGATTGCATTGATATGACTAATTAGAAACCATATAAAAGTGATTATTGCACTATCTGGTATTTTACTATACTCTAGGGATTGTTCGTTCCACCAAACACCCTGTATACTAGATACCTACAGTGTCACAAGTTCAACCACTTCAGTATTGTCACGTAAAGTGTCTCTTAGAGGCTGAAGTACCAAACTATTCTCTTCTCACGTCTTCGTTTGCATTAACATAAACATTTCGAACAGAACGTTACTAACTAGACTGTTTAGTCTAGCCAGTTGTGTCAAGCACATCTCAATCATGATCAATAATAATTATTCGAAGATGCCATCTAACCCTTACAATTTCAAACAATGTTTCTTACCAGTCCGTCATCATGACCTACGGAGCTGAGATGTGGACACTCATGGTAATGTAGAGTAGGAAAAATTATATTAAAAGTACGAGAATCATTTATCTGGTTTCCAAAGACACGAAAAGGTCTTTGCAAGAGCTCTGCTTAGTTGGGGAAAAAAGTGGTCGCTTCATCGCCCCCATCGTGGAACTGACGAATTTATTGTTCACACAATTATGGGTTTCTTAATCCTTTTGTTAAAAGAAAATTAGCTCATGTAACAACGCTATAACACAATAGCTGCCAGTGAAAGTCCCGTCAAAATCGGTTCAGCTGTTTCGGATATTAGCAGGAACAGACTGCATTTTATATTATTGTCTTTTAGCTTTATGTTTTGTGTAGAGTACTTTTATGTATTGCATTTTATTTTTATAAAAAGTGTTATCTTTTCATTACGGACTAATTTTTATAAACAAAGAAAATTACAATCAAATAATAGAAACAAATTAGAACTAGTACTTAGGTACATTTGAAACAATCGAGCTTACTGCAGACTGTTGCAAACAATCTACAAGTAGCTCGACTGATCCATATCAATACCTGTCCGAGGCGTCGTCCCCAAGACACTTGCTGATGCAAGATGCAATGCAGCGCTGCTCACCAGCTCTCGGATCCATCGCTAAAAAAACACACTTAAGAATTTTATGGTATAAATTATTGCAACATCCTAGTTTGCAACGAATAAACCACTAAAGTTAGTGATTACGTTGTTAACAGGACATAAAAGCAATCCACAAAATAACTAGTCCTTTGCTAATATTTCACATCCAGATTCCAAAGTAAATAGGGAGGTTAATAATTTTACGACATCCTCAAAACTAATGGACACCTAGACCATTAGGTACTAAAGTAGGTACTAATTACAGTACGGTGCGCAATTATAACATCGATTCATATCGTTAATGGCCACCCGTGACCGGCGGACAGGTAAATTGAAATTGTGACGGATACATCATGTATCTGTTCTAGGCTTAGGCCGTCTAATATTCAGACAAGTAAGTGTATTCTAGGCTTAAAGGCCAACTGTAGGCCTATTCAGAGCTACGCTAACCAGATTGGTGGCTGTAAGTTTCGCTCGGATTTCGCTTGGTTTCGCTCGAAATTTTAGTTGAATGTAGAAATATCGCATCAATCCCTCTTGGCTTTCGGCTCTGGGTTCCGAATACCGTGTAGGTCTGAACTAAACAGGCCTTTATAAATAAACTTTTAAGCGCCACGTACGGTATTTCCTGTGAAAACTTTCAAAAGGACTGTTCAGAGCTAGGCATATTATAGTATAGATGGTCGCTACAGCTTCTTGTGTTTTGAGTTGTTTAGTTATAATCGTCAAGTTGCCGGTTTGCGCTGACCCTAAAGCTACACCGGCGGCGGCGATCCGCAAAGTGAACCAATATCCGTCAACGGGAATCACAAATCGTCAACTTGGTAAACAAGCTCCACAACTGGATACTAGAAGTTACTATATCCCTTTTACTTTTAGTCCTTCACATTCGCTCGTAGTAAGTAAATCTAGGTTTATTAATCTAATTAATTTGTCTATTCATCACCGACCCTGTTTCTTGATAAATTAATGATCGCTTTAAACCTGAGTAAATGAGTAGCAAACCAAAGTTGAGCATTCTTGCTTGAAATCTATTTATAGGTCACCTTTTATTATTGATTTAATTTTATGGTTGTTTATGATTATACTAACCTGCATACAATTCAACTGACAGACCGTGTTTGTTTTATTGAAACTTTGTTGAGTATATAAATCTTGTTAGCTGAGTCAGAACTTTTTAATTTAATTGTAGAATCTTACCGCTAAAACTTAAAACAAAGATTGGAAGACCATAAGCCACCCATGACGAATTCCAAGCTCCCAGTCATAAAATGAGCCACAACAATGCATTATTTACCATTATGTATCGCCAGTGACACGCCGACTAATTACAAACATAAACATTAACCTGACGTAGGTGTAAAAGCGAGGGGCGGTCAGAATATTTGAAGCCCAAAAAACTAGCTCCTAAGTTGTAGCAACAATATAATAGGCGTGTCAATGTTGACCCTTGCGGTAGCCCGAGCGGTTCCCACGGTGTCCTTACAGTTTTCTCAAGATTTCTCAGGTTCTGTTACAGTGCTGGGCGCCTGCCTCTGAATGCGTAGGGTCAACAAATTGAATCTCAAATATTGAAGCTGATTATTCTGTTGGCCGACGTTGCACACTCTCTCAAAGGCGGGTTTAAAATCACAAAGATGTGGTAATTGGATTGGATTTTTTTGTGATTTTACTACTTTTATCCTTGTTTGTGAGATGTAGGGCGTGTGTGGTAACCGTGCTAACAGATTTTGACGACCCTCGATTCAGTGAACTTGTAACGAACTCATATGCGTTCGGGCGGAATGATATACCAAGTAATATTAAACGTTGCGATGCGTGATTTGGATGTTTGCAACTCTGAGATTTAATACTCATGAAATCATGATAGACGGGGTACCTAAGTATGTTTTGTCAGGATTATGAATGCGTGGGATGTTTAACATTTATAATAAACGATAGATGATTCATTATTATAAATTCATAAGAGCATGCTCAAGTTATGTGGTTTCCTTGAAAATCCTGTCCTTGTTTTACATGTACATTAGTCAATATTATTTCTACGCTGGATTGAGCTAGCATCGCGTACACCTGTCAATGTCTAGAATTAACATTTATTTAAAGCTTTTGAAAACATTTATCCACTGTCGTATTGATGCTATCAATTGTATAGGTTACGTTTCGGATTATAATAAAGTGTTATATGCCATATATGGTGGCCCAGTCTTCCATAATGCGCTAATGATATGACAGTCTAGGCTTTGGGCCTGTTTAGGGAGTCGTGGATTTTGTAATGCATAAGATTCTCTCATGGAAGGTCCTGCCCTGTCTATGAACTTTATGTTCTGTCACGACTTTGGAATTTTGAAAATAACTAGATTTTATTGAAAGGAATCAGAAAAAAGCATTGATTTCATATCTTTTACAGATTGAGTGTCGCTTTTAAAAGGATGATTTGCTTAGAAGAAAAAGTCTTCGAATAATAGTAGATAGAAACAAAAATTTACAAATACGTGTCATTTTCTTATCGTATACGTTCTTGAATGACACCATCCCTCTGCTGTGACAATAGCGTGTTTTTCTTCTATGATGTACCTAGTACCTATGAACAAGTAAATTTATACAGATTATCAACCCACAGGTCACATAAGTCAGGTCACCCTTGAACGTCCTACCGAGGTTTCGAGACTAGAGAGACTAGTCTCTAGAATTCAAACACTTACTTTTCAATGTGCTTATAATGTTTTTTATTTATTTCAGATACATCATCATCACATGACTCCGTAAGGCCATCAAAATTACCAAGGTAACTAGCACTGATTGCTTTGTCATTGGACGTTTCTTTTTCAATGGAAATGTCACATCGATGATCATAAATCTCCATTTACAACTGATGGAAAAAGTCGTAAAACTACTTTTTATTAGAATTTTTAAGCAGAGTAAAGTGGCCAATATAGTATCGACGCAATAAAAACTAGCAAATTGGTGTCTATTTATCTGCAGACAATGACACTCATGTGCCAATTTTTGCATCACGCTATCTTAAATTGCTATCATTATTATTTCATACAGAAGTGTCCAACTGCAATGCCTCCCACCTTTTTATTCTTTTCGGTCTTTTATAAGCCAGAACGATATTTTACAAATTCAAATAAATTCAAAGAGACTCGCAGTTATTAGTGAAATCAAATTGAGTAGACTTGAGCGGTTCCCTATATGGATAAACGTCTTGTTTGATATGTCCCTTGAGAGAACATGATTTGATTGCAAAGATAAGATCTTACAAGCATTGGCATCTATAATTTATTCGACGTTTAGCTATATCCTGTACATTTATTATCTTTCAATACCTATATTAAATTTATAATCCTATAGATATATGCATCTATGTTTGCGCACATACTTGTGCACTATAAAATGTCCTGCGCACTTCGTTAGCCTCCGTTGAGACTGGCTGCCGTGGGTGAACTCCGGCTAGGACATCATCATAAAATTTATTCTGTGTTACAGTTCTTCAATTAAATAGTCAGACAGTTTACAAGTTACATTTAAATAAATGATTATTATCATTAAAACATTAATCGACTCTTGTCGATCCACTGTTGAACATAGACCACTCAATATTCTGCGTCGTTGGTCTAGCAATAAGTTTGTTCAACTGCTGATTATGAGGCTCTGGGTTGAAATCCCGGGCCGGGCCAATGTTGTTATTGGGATTTTTCTAGCAAGAAAAATTCACAGTAGCAACCCTGAGTTAGAAAGCTGGCAGTGTTACACCCCCGTGCCTCGGAAAGCACGTTAAGCCGTTAGTCCTGCACTTGACCTCTCACCGGTCGAGTCAGTCTGCCGTCCCATCGGGTTATGAGAGTAAGGGAATAGAGAATGCACCGGTGCTTGCACACACACTTGTGCACTATAATATGTCCTGCGCATCTGGTTAGTCTCCGATGAGACTGGCCGCAGTGGTCGAAATTCGGCTAGGAGGACCTTACTCAATGAACTTGCCAATCCTCGGTTCAGCTCTGGACGACCTGTATTACAAACTATTTAGGTTACATACTAAAGATCAGTAACTGTAAGATTCATCTTCTTTTTTGCTACGCTTTCTAGCTCCTGCAACGAGAGTTTAATAACCCCTACCGATTTGAACAAGTTTTATTTCTGATACATCGACACGTTCAACACTGTGCATTAAATCCATGACACTATGTCATTCTTAATTGAGATGTCCTAAAGAAAGCGGCGTCTGTATTTCATAATGAAACAACACAAAAACAAAAAGCGTCAAAGTGACAAATTAACGCGTGTCAGGCTGTCAGTGTTGTGATGTCAAGTGACATTAGTCACGATATGGACGCCGTCTGTTTTGAAGTCGGCGTGCGGCATAAATGGACCGGACTGGTGTTAAGATTATGAAGTTTTTCTATGGAATTGTTTTTAGTAGCGCGGAGACATGACATTATAAGCCAAAATAAAATAAAAAGTTATATGTGTTTTGGAGGACGGCATTTTAGAATGGTGTAGCCCTTGGATGGCTCGAATATAGTTTTATTTAAAAAGCAAAGTGAGTCTGTCCCTAATGATTATCTAATGATGCGTGATTTCGGAAAATGAAAAACAATTTTCTTAAACTTTGTACCGGAAAAATATACTTCTTATTTAAGATAAACTTTATGAACAAACAATATCATTTAAACGAAACCTAGTCAAAACCAAATAAATCATATAAAACTGGTTTTCTAGAAACTATAACAACAGTAAGTAAAAAATAGCAAAACGCCTGCCTACAGTGATTCAACAAATGCATTTGACAAATGCTTCACTGTCATTGCAGAAAAACCAGTCAAAAACTCAACAAATCACTCACTAACCGAAATTCAGAGACAATAAAACCCTAAGAAGAAAAAATACGTGTTTTGCACTTGTGAAACATGCCTGCAATGATTATTATGACAAATGCCATTCCACTGCCAACAGAAACCAGTCAGAAGAAACCAGTCAAAAACGCAACAAATCATTCAATGAGTGGAATCCAGTGACAATCAAACCATAGGAAGAAACAATACGTCTTGTGCAACATGCCTGCAATGATTATGACAAATGCAGCGTCACTGCCATTGCTAAGGTCGCGGACGCAATGCGCTTGATTGGTGCAAATTGACGACGCTGTTGGTCGGAGCTTTTGAACTTTCATCGCATCATTCACAAGTAAATGTAACACAAGGGTTTTACCACATTTCATTTGAATTAGTCGATGAAAGTAGTCTTTTTCATTCGTCGAGGAGGTTCGTCGTTTTGTCCATTTTTTATTGTGAACATTCATCAAGGATAAATGAAAAAGTGGTCTGCTTTACCAAAAATTTCTGATAAAATCTTTTGACCTATATTTTACGGATTTTCCATGACGACCGATGGAACATTTTCGCAAAAGATTCATTTGTGATTCAAACCTATCTACAGAAATTATTAAGCTTTTTCAGCTTCCATTAAACTTTTTAGCTTCAATTATTCGATTTAAAGAAACGTTAAATTATCAAGCTTCATAAAATCGCTTGCTACTCGTAAATACGCACATTCCCAAAATTGTCCTAAATGAATAACAAAATTACCCTAATCCCGTCTAAATAAATCACCCAACGGGTTAATCCCAAGATCTAAGCTAATTGTTTATTCAACGATTAGCAATGATTGGCGACCACGCCTGGTTCAAACCGTCACTAGGACCATTAGTGGCCAGCTCGCACTGCGAACACACAACGCGATTTTGTTTTAACTAATTTTAATTCTAAGATTTTTGTTATCATAGTGCGTAAGCCCTCACACTTTTTTGGGGATATTATTTGATTTAATTTCAATAACTTCGAATCTTTATAATGTGCAGATACTTGCGTTTCAAATTTCAAGTTTTTTGGAACGAAGTTCCTTATCGCGCGTTGTGATAGGGGGCTAGACGGAAAAAAATCATACGAAAAGTTGTAACGACACTTTTTGCTATACTAAGCTATTGTAAGCCGTGCGGGGCGGGCCCATGTTTATCTGTCTGTCTCTCTCCCTCTCTTATGAACTTCGTTCCATCCGGGTGTCCCTTGACACCTCTCAAGTTTTTTATTAGTTTGTTGTTCAATTCTTCTTCTTTGTAGTTAAACCCTTGCCAGAGTGGCCGTAGTCTTAATATCAGGGGCTCGATGCAAATATAATAAAAATCAAGCGGTGATATTTCGCAGTGCGGCCTACCTTAAGCTATTTAACGCGATTTACTAGCGTAATTGGGGTATTGAAGGCGCAAAAAATGACATGGCCTGTGGTTTAGAGGAAGTAGAAAACTAATTTGTCAGAAGTAGATTGATACAGGCCAGCCTTGCTTTTATTACTGAATTCTAGTAATCAAGCAAAAATAGGGATAAGAACTCAGAGATAATTAATTATAATCCATTGATAGGTCAATCTCAGGAAAATCAAGGAATTCGAACTTTCCTTGATTATATGTCTTTTAGAATGAATTCTGTAAGAATATTATTCGTTCAATGTGAATGTGACTATTTGTCATCCATTCATACTAATATCACCTAACAATAAACTCTTCGAAATTCGAAAGTAACTCTGTCTGTTAGTTTTTCACGTCTAAACGGCAGTGAGGCAGGGAGCAGTAGTAAATGGTATACCGGGACGGACATAGTCTACAGTAGACCGCCGATTATCCGAACGCCGATTAACCGATTCGCCATTTATCCGAATCAAAAATAAAAAATTAAAATCAAGTAATTTTTGTTGCAACAAGTTGGAACTCCTTGGAGTTCAGATATATTTCGATTGTTAAGGTTGAAAGCTAGAGGCAAGACACTACATGTTTTGCGTCGCGCGGCTTCCGTAAAACGGAACGTTTAGACATGTTTTGTTTTTTTCTACTCAATATATAACAATGAATTACTGTCAGTGAGCTCCTCCCTCTCTCATTGTCCGGATCGCTGTTTTAAGCGGTTATATGATAAGCCTTTTTCTTTATTACCAGTCTATGTCCGAATATCCGAATTTTCGATTATCCGAATCGACCCCAGTCCCAATTAATTCAAACCATCGGCGTTCTACTGTACTTGAAAAACGCGTGCTAAGCCGCGGGCAGCAGCTGGTAAGAAATAGAATTCAACACTTTAATAAAAAGCAAAAGTAATTCTGCCTGTCGTTACTTTTTCACGCCTAAGTGGCTGGACGGATCTGGCACGGAGGTAAAGGTATCCGGACAACGGACGTAGGCTACTTTCTATCTCTGAAAAGGGCGTGCGGAGCCGCATGCAGCAGCTAGTAAAATGTATAAAATAAAATTGGTCCGCCTTTGTAATGATGATTACAGTAAGTGTTAAAGACACGTTATCTATTCGGTACTAGGCAAGGCACACAATACTGAAAACAACTGACTTACACTGTTCACAAAACAAGAATATTTATATTGGACAAAAGCTTTAAAGAAGAAAGTTGTGGGTGAGCAGCGGAATCGGAGCAACTCGTGAATACTGACGCGTCTCTTACAATCTGCCGATAACCCTATCGGCAGATTGTAAGAGCGTCCACTGCTTTCGGATTTCGTATCAGCAATTATAGGAATTTTCGAAGCACCCGAGTTTGCCGATGACGTCATCAGCAGAAATATAGGTCTCTGGCATCGGTATCGGCAGATATACCGATCCAGTGCACGCTGTACCATAGAAATCAATACAGAGCATCAAATCCTTACGCTGCGTACGTAGCTTAAGGCGCCAAAGAGTAACAACTCAATATCTAGTGATTGACAGATCTACATAAATATTTCTCCATTGACATAAACGTCGAAGAAATGCGAACGCAAAAATGTTTTATAGCGATGAATCAATTTGCAGAACACCCAAGCGAAGCGTTGATTGATCGTGTAAAAGGATTGAGTGCTTGAATCTTTGTGCCTATTTACGAATATTTTTAATACTTAGATTGCATTTGTAAGAGCTGAAGCGGGCGCGGCAAAAGCCAAGACTTTCGATTCGGATGAGTTGTCCACTATGTTTGTTAGTGAAATCTTATCCTCGCGTAAACTGAACTACTGAAATAAAACAGAGATCACTTTTAGATAGGTTTGTAATCAATTCTGAGGCTCAATACAATGTTCAAAATAAAAACACTTTCCTGAGAAATCCACTCGGTATGACATAGTTGAATTTGAGTTTTTCTAAATGGACCTAAATTTATTGTATATAAGGAAATGAAAAGTTTTTGATTTGATTTGGAGTTGCCTACTCTAGCAACTATAATTTCTGCTATTCAATGCCAAAATATTGCCAACTGTACACATTTATTACAGCAAGCTTACATTAGAAACGGTACATCTAGGGCGAGTTTTTTCGCAAACGACATGTACCCTAACCTAACCTGGATTATCACAGCTTGACTTTCATAAAATATGATTTAAGTAGTTGTCAATTGAGTAGAGGAGGTTTATACATAGAACACATCCAGAACACCCGGAACAAATATCTGCCCATGGTACAAACATTCTTTCCGAGGCGGGAATCGAACCCACAACCTTCTGCATCGCAGGTGAACCTTCGCCCGCTGCGCCACAGAGGATGTCTGAAATGTGAAAGAAATGTGGCAAACAATATTTTCTTTGACAAAGTTCTGTTGTTAGGATGGACGTTTTAGAAATCAGAAATCAAAAACTTTTATTTCTGTACGCTTACAAAATAAGCTCTTTTTTCATCAACTCCTCACTCAAACAAGTCAAATTTTAAACCATTAAGCTATTTTTAAATATGAAATACAGTGTCAATTGATTTTCTCTTCCCTTATTTTTTTTTCCACCAGTGTAATTTCACTTTTTGTTCGGTATGCGATACTCCATTGAAAAGTGTGACTATTATCCGCTCTCGCTCCTCCTGCCCAACTTAAAACTGCACCTTATGTACGAACACTATAGAGTTCAGTATGTTCTGTCCTCTATTCTAGTAAATCAAATAGGTACTGGCCTTTGCTCTGAGTGAGAGTGAATTTGGATTGCTTTCTGAGTAGCGAGGGTGGTCTCATAAATTGTATAGGTTTCTTGTATTATTTGCAGTTACTCAACGACTTTTATATTGTTGATAAAGAAGATGTAAATAACATAAATGAAATTGCATCGTCCAATAAAATCTTTTGATTTATTTCTTACAAGACCTAAGGACGTAATAGTGCATTCTTTTTCTTTTCGCATTCTGAATGATAATTGGCCAATAACTTCTTTAATTGAGACATCGTACAAGATTCCAATCGCGTAAGAGTGATAATAATTGAGCTTCGATTCAGAAACTCATTTATTTTTATCGGACTTAAAAAAGGAGGAGGTGGTTCTCAAATCGTCTGTATGTTACTCGATATCTCCGCCACTGGTTAGGCGATTTTGAATAAATGTATTTTTATCCCAGGGTCCTATAAAAATTGTATCTTAATTAAGCACTTACCTAAGTATATCTTTAACTACGTAGGTAACTTTCGCTATAGACTTCGTACTGTGGAAGTTTTGATAAACGGGTTATTTTTTCTTTTTTTAATCACTGTCACTGTTTCACTTTCAAATATTACATTAATTAAACGTTTGGATGATTTCAGGCATTTAAACAACTAACCCTAAAAATAGTGAGAACTTTACTATTACACATTACTATGTGTGAATCATCCCGCGCCGCCGTTTTGGTGGAGTCCGGCCTTAAAATTATAAAAAAATAGGTACAGTCAGCCAGATAAATGTTATCGAATTAAATGATTACGCCCATAATTTCTCAGATCAATTGGGAGGCATAAACCTAATGGGCAGTTGCCATTGATTGCCGAAGTCGTATTTCTTCATTGGTAACAAAACGTGTTCGTTGGCCCTTTTTAATTGATGAACAAAGAACTTGTGCAAAATGTCTTGTCAATTGAGATTTAAAAGAAGATAATTGTACCCGAAGGGTGTGTCGCCTACCCTGTTATTTAGACGGCAGTTTAAATGAGAGTTTATAAACTACCATAGATTCTCGAATAGGTACATAGGTACAATAATATTCTTATTAGTTATTTGTACCTGAACCATCCTGTCCTCTTCGCTAAGGCGCAAGAGTATTGATTCACACAGCTGCAGTTTCTCTCAAAATTAATATTTTTCAAGATTCTTTATTTACGCATTACTGTTACACGATAAAAGCGCTAAGTACTTGCAAGTTTCTAAAACCCATAGATGGTATTTTGTTTCACATCGAACAGATTCAGATCTGTTAAAGAGGGCGCAATGCACGCCATTTTCTGAAAGGGATAGGATGTTTGTGTATAGATTAAATTATTTGAATTTTGCATTTTAATTCTATTGACATTCGTATGCTCTAAAAGCAGAATAAGTATAAATTAATGACACATATAATAATATTTTATTCCTGTTTATTTATTTCCTACCCATGATATATGAATAAACGATTTGAGTTTGAAGATTTCGCGTTCATAGGAGCGCGACAAAGCATACGTTTTTGGAACGGCGCGGCGTGAGCGCAAAAATCTAGTTTTTGCTTATTTACAAGAAAACTACATATCTGATGAAGAAACTAGTTCAAAGAACCAAATAATTAGGGATAACCAACCAATCAAAACATAAGTCATTTCAATAGACCGCAGGGTTCCTGAGATCTCAACCAAATTAGTAGGTACAAAAACATTACACTTTCATAAAAAAAATCGTATTATTTTCTCAATCGTGTTTTCACTTTCAAGGTATCGAAGAAAAAAATATTGAGTTTTATGAAATTCGAGTTTTTGAGCATGAGGATTCCGTAAGTACTGAGATCTAGGCCTAATTTGAGAACCAAACCTTAAAGGAGCTTAAAGTTCCTTGCGCAACCAAGCTTGCAAAAACCTCATAAGCTATGTACCTACACAATTCTACAACAAATCAATGTTCGTTCCGTCTAATCTAAAAAGTCATGCTCCCCAATTGTAGCGTATAAAACGTTTCAGTGGCGAACTCCAATAACCAGCGGCGAACAAGCGTGTAATCAAACAAAACACGCGGCCTGACACATAACGTTGAAATAGACTTTTGTACCGCGTAACGTTAAAATAGACTTTTGGCGTTAACACTTGAAGTGATTTATGAGAACGACTGTACCAATCAAACGAATGTTGTTGTTCTAGTTAGATTTGATTTGGTGTGTTGCTTTGAAAGGTGCAGAGGTGATTTTGGGACAAGTTTTGTACTTTGTACTCCCTAGCTAGACCATACAATAATAACATCTTAGGAGGCGCAAATATGCAGGTCTAGCTAGACAGAGCCTACACATTTGCTCCCCTTGGAGTCGAGACCCTAGATCCGCGAGGTACCGAGGCTCTTCGGATTTTTAAAATATTATCGTAGTAATATCGTGAGTATCTGGCGCAGCGCAGATGCATTGCTATACAGCGGGGCAATGCAGCCAGCGTCTAAGGTGCGCTTCCGATTGGTGCTGGATTTGATATAGATGAGCTACCTGTCAATTATTTGCAACAGTCTGCAGTTAGCTCAATTGTTTCTATTGTAAATAATAGTTCTAATTTATTTCTATTACCTACGTATTTGATCTTTACTTTCTTTGTGAATAAATATGTAAAAAAGAATAACAACAAATTAAGAGTAATAATCGCCTAGCAGTAACTTTGTAAGTTTACCTTTAGATTAACTCTCTTATAGGGGTTCTGCGTTGTTGGCCCCACGCATGCCTCCCGAAGGACCGGGTCACTACACTACCTATGGCCCGAGATCATGGAAATGAGAAGCACATAATAATTATAACAAATTATGGTAATGTCCTGTGGTGCCGGCTTAGAATTTGCACCACCCCAACTCTTCCCGCGGGTGTCGTAAGAGGCGACTAAGGGATACCCAACGGAGGCGGGCAGCAGCGCCTCCTGCAGAACAGTTTTACCACCAATCTGCGATCCTCAACCCGCATGCCCAGCGCGGGGATTATGAGCACTATCCCCCAGGTTACAAAGGCTAATAAGGCGCTTATTAGGGGGGGTCTGCGTCCAGCAGTGGGCCGGTATAGGCTGTAGGTAATGGGTAATGTCGCCAATGTAAATCGCCTAGCAGTAATAAGTTTGTTTAATACCCTGCAACTACTAATTTGCCAAGAAAATTATAAGGAACTCACTAATCATTATAAGCAGACAGAAGCAGCCTTATAATAAAAATGATTTCAAAGTTACAACTAGTAAAAATACCATAATTATAGCAGAAAATAAAACACTTTTACTCGTAAAATGTGACAGAAACATACAAACCACAAAGAAAGGTGCACCGACTATGACGGTGGTTGTAACTTTTGTGGGACATAATATTGTGAAATAATAGTCCATAGCAATAGTTCGTGTCCTTAAACGACATGACAACTTCACAAGTCATAGAAGGAAAAGTAGAAGGAAGACGAGGAAAAGTAGAAGGAAGACCAAGTGAAGGAAATTACAACATTACACCAACAAGAGCTCTTTGACTTTCAAGACAATTGATGTGACAAAACCACGAAAATTTTTCATGACTCACGAGTTTCAAGGGATTTTAACCTACAAAGATAATTGACATACTTGTTAGCTGATTTGTTAATTGGTTTTTGATCGGAGTTTTGATACATGTTCTATCGGCATTAGGTACAAAATACAATCCTCGTTGTTTTTTTGACAAACAAATAAGCTATCGAAGGCGTCACACTTCCAAATTATAAAACATCTAGTCATTTACCGCGGCTTCATACGCTTTGTTCCAGGATGAAATTTAGTATAATTAAATTACCCAACTTACCCAGGTCCAAACTTCATGCAGGCAGAGTCTTAACAATATTTCTTGAAAAGGTTGGGTGTTCTCTACTTGTAGTAGGTAACACAAATTACCCATCTAACAAACTGTCATTTACAATATAAGTAGGATGTAAACCGGCCTTTGCTTTTATGACATGCATGAGGCATCTCATCAAAACTCAATCTGCCTAAAAATTCCAAATATTTTGAATTCAAAGTTGGCACCTCTGACATTTTGTAACGGGTAACGGTTGAGTAAAATTGTTTCAACACCCGTTATTAAGGCGATTTTATCGACTTTCAATTTACGTAAACAGAAGCGTGATGAGCTGTTGACAGGTGCAGGTGATTGCAAAAGTGATATTATCTTCAGGAGAACGTGTTATGAAAGTCGTTTAAAACTCAAAAAATAACGTAGTTAATTGTAATGATACAGTGACATGACGATGATAGTGACGTGTCTGCCGCGGCGAAAGAATCGACCCCCTCGAACTCAGCCCGGGGATGTCGATGTCGAGTCGACGAAGGAAATGTTTAAATGTTTATTTATTGAGAATCAACAAACACATAATGTAGCTAAAATACAATGAACACTGGAAAGCGCATAAGTTAAAAACTGTGTTGCACCTCCCAACGCCCAAACTGAGGATAATGGTTTAGGTCCAAGTCACCAAACAGAAACCATAGTATATTAATATTTTTATAGTTTTCCATTTAACAATTTGGTAAGTATATGCTTAAATCATTTTAATTTGGAAAAATTGGGCTTTAGGAGATCTGACGTTCACTATAAAATAATATTACATAAACAATTCTAACTAAAAACTAAATCTACCAGAGAAAGGGCAGCAGCTTCAATAAATGTATTATAACACCCAAAATACCTCTTGTTTGAAAAGGCATGTAAAGTCTGCTGATGGGGATTCCAATGTTGGCCGTGTCATCCATCTTAAGCGACGTTTGACAATTTGACAGTTTGTTCAAACTTAAGCAAGTTAAGTCAAGGCTCGTCATGACACTGCATTCTAAGACCTACACTCCTAAGCCGGGCTTCCATTGCAAAACGGTAATGAGCGAAAAATGAGAGATAAGTGGGCGGAGTTAATTTCAACACTTTCAGCTTGCTTACTCCTTTCCGCTCGACTATCTGTCTGCTCGCTCATAAATAAAATAAGTAAAAAGTTTATTTATTCGGACATATTTTGTCCATAAGTTAAACAGTACACATATAAAACAATACAAAAAAATCAAAGCTAAATAAAAATACAAAGTTATAAGAGTTGCGGAACCATTTATCAGAATCCCTACTTCAGCTTTTTCCTTTCCGCGACTATTTGTTGGTGGGAATACAAGTATGCAGTAGTATTTTGACTCTTGCGAGTCAAAATGGATCCGCTTTGCTCGCGGTGGGTTTAGAATCGAAAATTCCATTTAAAATTCGTTACCTCTCAATATTTAAACAATTTATGAAATGGTCACTTCCGCTGTGTTACTGAAAATAAAATCATCATCACTAATCCAAAACAGACTTTAATAAAACACCGTAACAGGATTTCCTGAAAACAGGATCGTTCCAATTCAAATAAAAATATTATGACTCAAATATTAAATGAAGTGCACGACTGTACATAAATCAGTCCCCAAATAAGGCGGCGTGCATAATTATTATTTCGCACGCTTTCCCACCCGCGCCCTTTTATGACAGTGACATAAACGTTTCGGAATTTATTTGGATGAATGCTAAAGCTGGATAAATGGATAAAATGTTGCCAGAAAATACATACCTGCCACCGAGTGCTACCAATTCATTAGCCAAGAAGCTTAACGGTTGCCAGAGTATCATTCAATTTTGCGTCATTTTCATTTACGGAAACCTGAATCAATATTTTGACTTTAACTCTATCTTTCTGGTTTATCTGCCGTGTGGCGCTTAGAATTTGCACCACCCCAACTCTTCCTGCGGGTGTCGTAAGAGGCGACCAAGGGATTTCCACCCGGGGGCGAGCAGCAGCGCCTCCTGCAGAACAATTCTAATGAACTGCGATCCCCAACTCGCATGTCCAGCGAGGGGATTATAGGCATTACCCCCATGAGATAAAAGCCAATATGGCGCTTAGCAGGGGGCGGCCTGCGTCCAGCAGTGGACCAATTTAGGCTGTTGAGGTGAGGTGAGGTATGGTTTCTGGTCTGGTCGGTCTACCATTATTGTCCATGACGCACATGCACCCGTTGTCCCTGCTGGAGCTGAGCCCAGAGTCAGCGCAGGGTATGTGATAAAACCCCTCTACACTCGCTCGCGAATCACGGTGTGAAATCGTGGCACAGATCGCGGTGCGAATCATGGAACAACTGCCACTGCACTCTCGCGACAATCACGCGCGACTCAAAAACGCTTTGTCGCGGGACAAAAAAACGACAAACTACGGGAACGAGGCGCGAACGCGACGCAAAGCCATAAAGAATATGCGATTGTGATCCATGCTCATGGTTCGCGGATGGTTTGCGGCTTCGCGCGTTTTTCGCGCGCCAATGTGGAGAGGTTCTTAGACTATTGGTTGGTACCTTCTCGATATCTCATCCGAAAATCCGGCTCTAGATTGAGAAGCCCGGGGCTCTAATGGGAGGCCTAGCATCTACTTTGGGTTCTTGGACCACATAGTACCTACGCATTGGCCTAAATTAGTCCTAAACCCTGTGTCTAGAGATAAAATAAAATAAAATAAAATAAATAATGCTGGACACATCACACAGCATTATCTAGCCCCAAGGTAAGCAGAGCTTGTGTTATGGGTACTAGATAACTGATATACATAATAATATACGAGTACATAGATAGATATTTTTTATTATACATAGAAAACGACCAGAACACCCTGAACAAATATCTGCAGATCGTACAAATATTTGACCCGAGGCGGGAATCGAACCCGCAACCTCCTGCGTCGCAGGCGGACCTTCGCCCACCGCGCCACAGAGGTCGTCGAATAAAAAAAAGATAAAAGGAGAGATAAAAGGATAGTGTCACAAGCCATTATAATCTCAAACCAATTATCCTACGGAAAGTATTCGATATGAAATTCAACTCTTTCCTGCATGAAAATGAATTGAATTCAAACTTTTCCAAACTGAATGGATGATTTATAATAATTATCGTTAATGTCAATTATACGTGTCGAAGATAAAGCTCATTTACAAGGGTTTTCCTTGAAAAGCAAGTTTAGTAGGTTAGTTGATATTAAATCTTACGACCTCTTAAGTTTTCCGGTTTCAAATTGCAATTATTATCTAGAAAATCAGTATCAGATTAAAGGAAATCGTAAGAATATGCGTATTTAATTTAATTTGGTCCTGAATTTGTTTAATGGAGTAGGTTCAGCTTGATAAATAAGCAATTTCAATTTAAATATTAATTGATTGCTACATGCCCTGGTCTGGTTTGACTTTGCTCCAAAAAGTCATTAATTTTATTCACACTAATTATTTGCATGATCATTGAAAATGATCCAAATTTTCCGCTGTCGATTTTGAACCGTAACTGGTTAAATATTAGGCCTAATGTAACTTGATGTGAGATAACGAAGTGTGGAATTGAATGATGAGTGTCGATTAGTCAATTTATTATTATTCGTAACTTGCGTAAGTATACACTAGCCAAACCCGATATAGAATATTTGTAAGCAAACCACCTTTACTTAACCTAAAATTCAGTTTTATGCCTAACGCAATCTACATTCGAGATTATTTGAGATCCTTCCTTCAATAAATATTGCTTATTTATATCTGAAACTCGACACCAACCAAGTGAGTTTTAGTTATTTTTTCGAGTTTGGCTAGTGTATAGTCTCAAACTTTACAAAATGTAAACTTCTAGAAATAATTTCAGTTTTGTTGTGGTGTTTTAATTTATGTAGTGCCATGACCCTTTCTGCGGCCAGTAAACCCAATATAGTTTCACCAAAACAAGGCTCATACAAAATTGAACTTTTCAAATTTAAGAGTGTCAACTTATCATACCATATTTAAATATCTCTGTTTGAAAAATAGTGGCATGTTTTCGTTGCATTATTTAAAATTTTGATGTAGTCTAAGAGTTTTTATTGGCACAGAAAATTACAACTAAGAGGTACCTAGATGTAATTAAGTATTTAGAAATGATAACTAGGAATTTCATTTGTAAACACATAATTAAAGCTATCGGCAGACAATTATGAGGCAATCAATCAAAATATCAAGCCGCTGGCTGAAAATGAACAAAAATGCATAAAAAAGTTTCTGCGCGCGACATCGCACGCGTTGTTTCTATGGAAACGCTTAAAGGTTATTTTTATCTCATGGGAACTGTTTTGTGGGATAAAAAGTGGCCTTAGTTTAATTCCAGGCTTAGAGCTACATCTATGTAACATTTTAGCCCGATTGGTTTGGCTTGAAGAGGTAACAAACATCCATCCATCTATCCATCCATACATCTAAACTTTTGCATTTATAATATTAGTGAGACTACGTAATCCACAGAATTTGAATCATTCTGAGTACGAATAAAATGAAAACACTATTGTAAAATAATCTAGTCACATTTATAAAGCCTAACTCCACCTGTAATATGTCAACTATAGAATAATTTTGATAAATCACCCAAAAAGGGGTTTCTACTCCAAGGTGTGCCTCAGACACATTCTAATCTATTAAACCAACTTATAATTGCAATGATACTCAGTTTATAGTTATCGATTGATCGCGGCGCCAATGCTGCAAAGGCTCCTGCCAGCTAAAGCGAGAACCGTATACTATTGGCTCTAGCGTTAATACATTAAAAATACTTCAAAACAAAACAAGAACTAGACAATAAATATAACAGACGAAATAAAAATAAAATAACACTCCCCGAAACCTAGAACCTCTTTTCCCGGACTATTGGCTCTAGCGTTAATACACAAAAAATGCTTTAAAACAAAACAAGAACTAGACAATAAATATAACAGACGTAATAAAAATAAAATAACACTCCCCGAAACAACCCTTACAACGGTTAGTAAAAGCACCAAATTTAGATTAATAAAAATATATAACCATCTACCTGAAAACCTAAAATGCGAACCAAAAGATAATATTTTTATGAAACACCTTGAATTAAAACTATTTTATTACAAAAATGCTACTATTCAATTCACAAATTTTTTTTCGATGCGAGTTAGGTAGTAAAACAAATAACCCAAAGTGTACTAGCTGACATACTATCACCTACAGATTAAGTTAGTAAGTACCTACCAAATCACGACATAGACCTATTTATTTAACCCTCGACGCAAAAAGAGAGGAGTGTTATAAGTTGCACGTGTCTGTCTGTGTATCTGTCTGTGGTAGCTTCCAAACGGTTGCAATTATTCTTGATTCCATGTACCTACACCTACCTACATAATATTTTAATTTATTTTTAAGACTTTATTACGTGCAATGTAATGTGCCTATGAGAAATAAATGAGAAACTGAAACTGATGAACCGATATTCGTTTAGTTTTTTTTTGTATGTTCTTAGCCATGTTTCAAGAAAATCTGTCGGGGGTTTTTAAAATTTTTAATTTTGTTCTGAACTTGTTTGAATTTATTTGACGTGTAATTATCAATTAGGACCTGCACAATAAACATGTCTACTTTTTGTGACACTTTTTGACGTGACAACGTCTTATAATTCGATAGAGCCGGCTGCACGCACGAAAAAACATGACGTCATGCGCCGTTACCTCGCTCTGAGGCGTTCCATGTAAGGCTTGAAGTGCAAGCGAGAGCGCTCGACATCCGTCTCTCTCCTACTTGAGTGAGCGATGCGTCTGCGTGGACAGCTGCTATACTATAGTACATTTACATGTTTTGATCGAGTATCAAATGCTACCATTCCATCAGTATTTTCTTAAGACGTTGTCACGTTCAACTATCGTCAGTAAACCGACTTTACAGACAACCAATTTTTTACTACCTACCTAGACATCGATTAAGTTGATATAATTTGACTATTCCTAATCTGACGTTAATTTGTAAATTTCTATTAAATTGAAAACCTGATCTTATTTAATTCCATTATTATTTAATAATGACTTTTTATAATGACATACCTAAATTATCCAATTCCATAAATATGAAGTATCAAAGTAATCGATCTAGAACCCAAATTAATTGTAGCGCCCTGACATAAATAAATATAAATAAATAATGCTGGACAATTCACACAGCATTATCTAGCCCCAAGCTAAGCAGAGCTTGTATTATGGGTACTGATTTTATGCATTGTGTACCCACCAAGACTACCTTACCTACACCACCTACACTTAAGAACCTGTTGTTTGCATAAAATGTATGCATGAAATCACAATAAATGAATTGAATATGAATATAATGGCCTAGTATAAGCTGATGATGATGATGAGTGTGGACTAGTGGCCGGCTTTCTTTAGTCGGCTTGCAATACAACTAATGATAGAACAGTTTCCAATTCAATGATAAAGTTAATTGATATTTTAATAAAAATGATTGAGCTTTATTCTTCCGCTATGGAAAACTGGGCTTAAATAAGTCTTGTAGGTATTTGTTAGGAAGCTAGGTACCTGCATACACAGACGTGATAGTTGCGGCGTAAGAATTGACCTCTCCAATGAGGATCAATAAAGCTATAACAAATTCAATAGATTCCATGTTATTCTTTATGACATGAGAATGATATATCTTTTTGAGGTATCCAAATCGGACTAGTACTTACGAAAATATTAAGTTTTAAACATTACGCCGTTACTGCTGGTAAAATCCAATTACGCGGGTGCGTGTGACGTCACTGACTCGGCCGAGCGAACCGATCGGAGCGCAGCCGGCACTCCTACTTCACGATTCGACGGTTAAAAAGATAAATTAGACACAAATCGGAAAAAAATCAAAGTCACAAATAACCAAACAAACGGCTACGGCTAACTGGCAGCGACCGACGTAGTGACGTCACAGCAACCGCGGCGATCACTCGGTGAACTTTGCTAGTAATTTGGCTAACTCCTTCAATTTTTTTCGTAGAACAAAATTTTTTGCACTGTGTTAAAGATTTCTTAGCTCTTTAAATCTGCATTCTCAACTATTCCGTACGTTACTTATTATTCTGTAGACCAATTTGCTACAAACAAACTAAAATGACACTAACCTATGATGAAACAATGAATAACTGACCATTTTGTCTTCTAAATTTAATTTAATTAATTCTATTTGCACTTATTTTACTGTATGAAATTTATATAATTGTTTTCATTATGAAAGTATTTTTAAATTCTATTTGACATGTGTAAATAAAGTCGAACTCAGTTTTGCAGTGCCCTTCCAAGGTGCATGTACTGAGAGAATGGTTAGTTAAGTTGTGTGAAGGATGGGTGCTGATGAGCAGTAGTGGTTGGACATGTTGTTGGAGTATAGGGAATCAAATAAATTATAATCTGCTATATATATAATTCTTCTGTGAGTGTGTATGTCACTGAACTTCTCTCAAACGACTGGACCGATTTTGATGAAATTTTTTGTGTGTGATTAAGGGGATCTGGGAATGGTTTAGATTCACAATTTTAACGACTGGACCGATTTTGATGAAATTTTTTGTGTGTGTTTAGGGGATCTGGGAATGGTTTAGATTCACAATTTTGATATATATTAAAAATATGAAGGTTTAAAAGGCGAGAGCGGTACGAAGTTCGCCAGGTCACCTAGTCTATACTAATATTATAAAGAGGAAAGGTTTGATTTTTTGTTTGTTTGTTTGTTTGTATGAATTGAATAGGCTCCGAAACTACTGGACCGATTTGAAAAATTCTTTCACCGTTAGGAAGCTTACTTTTCAGGGAGTGACATAGGCTATATTTTATCCCGGAATTCCCACGGGAACGGGAACTACGCGGGTGAAACCGCGAGGCGATCGTCTAGTCTACTATATAAAAATAAGTCGTGTTTTCCTTCCTGACGCCATAACTCCAGAACGCACGAACCGATTTCCACGGTTTTGCATTCGTTGGAAAGGTCTCGGGCTCCGTGAGGTTCATAGCAAAGAATCTATATCAAGCTTACATTATCTTTAAATCAGTTGACTATTGATCTCAAAAATTTAACGAAAAGTACTTTAAATTGTGCAAAAAACTATGTATTCTCGGTTGATTGTAAGTGCGAGAACGAAGTGCTTTTCTTTGTTGACAGCTTTTAAAGGCAATATCGCGCGCAACGGGCAACTTATGATTTATCGAAAACTATCAGAAACGGCCCATTTTAAAAGTAAGTGGCGACTACAGAAAAATATCAGTAGCTTTGGTGAGCAGGTGTAGCTTGTAATAACAGTTTTATTCACTTTTGTTACCTACACAAGAATAATAGAAATAAAAAATCTACACATCGATTACTTCACTACCATCAATCTAAATTATCTCCACCAAACTAACGAATTTCGTCCGATAAATCACACTGTCTTACAAAACCATTAAAATAAAATTGTTCAAATCGGACAAAGAAGGATAAATTACAAGATTAGTCAGTTTCTTTCATGTTGATGTATTATTTCGTTTGTTGTTGAAAATATCTGAAAAGTGTACAAAAAAATCAAAACAAACGTTTCCGGGATATTAGAAACTAAACAGATTTCGAAGGCATAGCTAATAGTATGACATTAAAACACTGATTGAGTCTTTGTAACTATAGAACTGCTAGTTTATGCCCACGGCTTCTGTTGTTTCCGGGATAAAGTTTCCCATAGATTCGTCATTCCAAGTAAACAAAGATCTAATTAATGTTATCTAAGTATTGTGGTATCTTTTTATAGTTATTTCAATCCCATGGGAATAGATTTTTAGGATAAAAAGCCTTCATGTTATTTCAGACCCAGATCTAGATACATCTGTGCCAATTTCAGCGTAATGCATCCAGTAGTTTTAGTAAAGAGATATCAAATATCCATTTGATATTGATATTGATAATAATTGTTGTAATTATAGTAAATTATAATAAGTGTAATTTTTATGTGATCATCTGTAGGTGGTTTAAATAAAAAAAAATCAATCTGTAAAAGTTTTGGTGTTTGTTTTAAGTTCATTTAGGTAATAACTCAAATTATTATTTAAATGTAATTTTCTTTTTAATTGTAAATGTTTATTGTAGTATTTACAGTTGAAACAATTGAGCGGACTGCAGACTGTTGCAAACAGTGGTGTTTGTCAGTCTTATACGTCTAAATAATGTTGAATCTTTGGAAACCTAACATGTAGTTCAAGATCTGAAATGGTACCTACCATTTCAGATCTTGAACTAGTATACCTACTACTTCTAGTATACTTACTATTAACCCACGCAATGCGCATGAAAAGCTGCAGGCGTTTTCCAGTAACATTTAAATTCATCTCCGTAAGTAAAGCGTAGAATTCCAATTCAATTCAACAATAGTGGTATACTCCGGGCGTTAATCACCCGAGTCATTGATATCGAATAATTAGCAATATCAATCGATAGTTGAACCGATAATCCGTACAATGCACCACACGGTATTGATAAAGTGCAGCGCAGTATGAGAGCTTACACATCTGGCTTTCTTTCTTTTTTCTGAGTCTAGTGTTTGAGATTTTGAGAAAACCGACAAAAGTAGAGTTTCATAAAAAAGTTATAGGTAAATAAATAATAATAAATAAATAATGCTGGACAATTCACACAGCATTATCTAGCCCCAAGGTAAGCAGAGCTTGTGTTATGGGTACTAGATAACTGATATACGAGTACATAGATAGATATTTTTTATTATACATAGAAAACGACCAGAACACCCTGAACAAATATCTGCAGATCGTACAAATATTTGTCCCGAGGCGGGAATCGAACCCGCAACCTCCTGCGTCGCAGGCGGACCTTCGCCCACCGCGCCACAGAGGTCGTCAAAACCAAAGGTAATCAACTGAGCAATGATAAAGTGCTTATTTGAATTGCTTTAGAAAAAATATTAGTTTACCAGTTTTATAACCTTTTTCTATGTGCTAAATAAATGTAAACTTCTTATACATTATACAAAATAAAATTTAGTTTATCAAATCCTAGAAACATTTTTTTTTTCATAAAATTTTAGGTTTCCGAGAACGCTCAACGCTCAATAGAATCTTAAATTATAATTTAAGAATAAACAATTATAATTCTACTATTGCATGCTAGTGCAAAGCGAGACATGAGCACATTATTTTTTATTATGTAGGTTGTATGTATGCATGTTGTATTGTATTGTATTATTTGTAATCATACCCATCTGTATCATGTTTAAGGTAAATATATATTTGAATTTTTGACACAGCATAATTGGACCCCAAAGTAAGCAGCTTTTGTGTAATAGGTCCAAGATATGTTATAGTTTAAAATTGGAATTATATTATATAAAGCTTATTTTGTATACCTCAATAAATAAACGTTGTTATTGATATGTTTTTTTGCTGGTGTTCTTCCAACACAAAGGTTCGTAGTTAACCCGCTTACATCCTTAATTAATGAATACCTCTAGATTGTTTGCAATAGTCTGCAGAAAGCCCAGGTGTTACAGTAGTTACAAATTTATACGTAAGTAAATTATTAGCAAAACTCGTGGATAAATAAAATTGTCTATGTTTTTTGTTGTTTTTCCCTCATGGACGCCATAACATCGGTAACGTAACGCAAGTACAACTACTGCTTACGCGTCAATACGTAATACAGTGGCGCCACTCCGCGCCATGGATTTATGATTATTTTATTACCAGAATCTGTACAATAAGCTTGTATAATATCGTGAATACCAATTTGGTATTGGGTTTTATTAGTTTCGATAAATGGAGATTACAGTTGTGATTTACACATCTATAAAATCTAAGGAACATTTGTCACGAAATAATTTTACCTAAGGCGTTAGGTTAATTTATAGACAGGTTATTGCCGAAATTCGCCGTTGAAAATAAACACCAAACTACCTACTTGTAGTATTTTTAGTACCCATTATTATGTGTGCGGAAATAATATGTTATTATGAAGAAACCTTTAGACCGGTAGTTATTATTTTTCGAGTTGGAGCAAAACCCGTCGCAAGATTTTTTATCCTCTAGAGTCTAGATAATCTGATAATTATATTAAGTAAGTAGTTTACGGGAAGGTTTTGATAATTTGTATTTGTAGTTTAAGTAATAATAGTTACTAATTGAATTATGTGGAATTAATTTTAAGCCCTGTATAAAACCATTTTTCATGCAATAAAATTATTTTAATAGCAACTTATTTCCTTTTAGAACTACTTTATTGACAAAGAAAATAAAAACTAAATTATAGAAAAAAAGTAGAACTAAGATTTACAATTAAAACATTTGCGCTAAGTTCAAACTGTTGCAAACAATATACAATGAGCTCCACTGATTTCCATATCAATCAATACCAGTCGGAAGCGTCACCAAGACGCTGCAGCGTTATTGAATATTGCATATGATAATAATATAGCAATGCAGCCAGCGCGCTGGCAGAAACACTGTCGAGATCTGCTTAATACTCAATCATTTACTGCCTTCTTTATGTGAACAGAATACAGAGGTATTTATAATTTACATAGTTAAGTATCACTATAGACCCTGCTGGGCTCACAATATGTATGTACTAATTTCCTTGACAAACCAGACCTCTTTAGGGCACTTAATTTAAATTAATACAATAATCAAATGACTATTAATTAACTATGTTGCAGTATTAACCGTTAAATATCAAGTTTATCTCCTAATTTTACAATTTAATTAAAGGAGGTACTTAGGTAAGAACTTTACGCACAAACACGCACCGTGCTAAGGAACCGGCGTTAAATTTTAAGTATCGGTTTCACTATACGATTTTATGCGTCAAAGTGAACAGCTGATATATACACAGGTTCGACTTTAACTGTCTCATTCATAATTTCCAAAAGAAACCACAATTTTTTTCTATTACGAGTATCAATCAATAAAGCGGTATGCTTCTTTATTTTCTTGAATTCGATCCTTTTATTCTAATTTATTAGATTCAATGGTAAATCAAGTAAAGTTCGTTTGCGCCTATAACCTTATTTTGCCGTGGTATGTGCCATTAGAATGGCGAGCCATTTAAGGTACTGAAGCACTTAAATGCCAGCTTTTCCGGTAAACAGGACCAGCATACACCAGAATCCCAGAAAGCAGTTCGGAAACCAGAAAAATTGTCCTTGTGCGGTGTCAATGTCGCGCGAGGTGGCGGGAACCCGATCGAACCAGTAAGGGTTGGCGTTAACGTCCCAGTCAATGATGGATTCTACGCGCAGTCCTGTGAATTACACAGAGTCGACGGATTATATTTTTGCCCTCTCTTAAAGCAAGCTATATGAGGGGGTAAAATATCTATACTATAATATTATAAAGAGGAAAGGTTTGATTTTTTGTTTGTTTGTTTGTTTGTATGAATTGAATAGGCTCCGAAACTACTGGACCGATTTGAAAAATTCTTTCACCGTTAGGAAGCTTACTTTTCAGGGAGTGACATAGGCTATATTTTATCCCGGAATTCCCACGGGAACGGGAACTACGCGGGTGAAACCGCGAGGCGATCGTCTAGTAGGTAGTAAATGCGCTTAGACTGAGAGGTTGTTTGAAACGAATTTTTCCGTTTATCTTCTAAACAGATGAATTTATGGTGACCTATTTTTTTTTGTAAAAAAGCTTAATTTCTGTTAGTTTAGTTGATTGAAAATCGGTGCAGATGCTATAATTTTATAATGGCTTGAAGTGAAGTCTTAAAATATGTATTTGTAAAATGTAGGTACTTGTCTTAAAAATTGTTTTAAATTACAAGGCACAACTTTCCTTGGCTATAAGATTTTTCACCAAAATGAGAACATTAGTTGCTAAAGCGGCTACTTTCCACTGCGAGTTAGAACACACATCAAACTAATGCCACATTAACAAGTACATTTAGGAGGTACTAGGTATTAGTACATTGTAGTTGAAGACTGAGCGTATCAACGTACAGTCAGCTGCACAGACATGTAAACACTTCCAAAGTTTAACTTTTATATTACTCGGAACTTTCAAATAAAAGGTCACGCACACGTTTTTAGTACAAAGTAATCATCGTAGTTGTCAGAATGCGGTACATAAATTATCACAATTACTATAAACTTACTTGTCTTGTCAAATTGAAAACTTGGGAGTGTATACATATTTTTGCAGCCGACTGTACATAGAGTTCATTTTATAAAAACAAAGAGTTCTCAAAAATTAACTACTACAACTTATATAACGTACCTACTAGACGATCGCCTCGCGGTTTCACCCGCGTAGTTCCCGTTCCCGTGGGAATTCTTGAATAAAATATAGCCTATGTCACTCCCTGAAAAGTGAAAGAACTTTTCAAATCACGGTGAAAGAATTTTTCAAATCGGTCCAGTAGTTTCGGAGCCTATTCAATACAAACAAACAATCAAATCTTTCCTCGTTAAAATATTAGTAAAATCGCGTAAGTTTAAAATACTCTACCCATTCCTAGCTCTATCGAAGTTCTACAATCCGGAAGAGTTTGATTGATCCTGCAGCCCGCTAGGTCATGTCATGTGCCTATAATGACACCTTGGTAACCGAGACTTCGACCCCGCGATGTCCGACTTATCAAATCAACTGTTGACATCACGAGGTGTTTAGCCGACTGGCCTAAAAAGACATCTCTATCGCGCGAGAGCTAGTCGGTTTTTGGTGTGGCAACGAGGGGTGCAAAAGGAAAAAAAGCGAAATATATGTTCGGGACAAATGTTTGTACGATCTGCACATATTTGTTCAGGGTGTTCTGAATGTTTTTCTATGTATAATAAAAAATATCTATCTATGTAGTGTATTGTATTATGTATATCAGTTATCCAGCACCCATAAGACAAGCTCTGCTTAGCCCGGGGCTATATAAAACTGTGTGAATTGTCCAGCATTTCTTTTTATGTATATCCTCCCTGTCTGTTACCATCGTACCATTCATCGGCTTAGAATCAAATTAGAAATAAGATAAATAGTTTACGCAGGCTACTTTTCATCCAGTAAAACACGTTGTAAACCGCGCTTAAAAGCTAGTACTAAGATTATGCGATTTTGTCTACAGCGCACAAAGTTTAGAGCAAGAACACAGTTAAATATGGGGATCTATATTCACCGCACCAATTAAACCAGGGTTATTATGAGACTATTTAGAGTTCTGTGCTTGGGCTTAGCATGTTGTTCTACAGGGGCTCTACCGGTAGTTATTTACCGCGACGGGAATTAATATTTTTAAAAACTTTTTAAACTTTCGCGATTTGTTAACATAGTTAATGATTATATCGGGTATTTATCGCGTACCTTTTGTTTTATTTCCCCTACGTCTCTACCGCGTTACAGCGATCGTGGTCACGGGGCGACTGGATGTACTCGGAGTTACCGCCGAGAATTGACGGCAGTATCCACGACTACCCTCAATTCGTCATCAGAATCAGGAATGTCCAAGTTCACATTACGACACACTACACTGACCGTGTCCGATTGCAGTACAGTCGGATCACGACGCACACACATTAATCACAGGATTCCACGAGGAAGAGAGACGAAAACCAACCGCCGAAGATTAAAATTCGGGTGTTTCTTGATCTCAATCGCCTCTCGAACCATCCTTTTGTAGTAGTGGCGTTCACGGGATATAAAAAGTAGGGGAAATAAAACAAAAGGTACGCGATAAATACCCGATATAAACATTAACTATAATATTTTTTAGCTTGTAGGTATTGATTCGGAGACAGTGGAGGTATGAATGTAATTTTTCTCAATGTTGACCCATGTTTGTCATTCTTGTTGTACATCTTCGTCAACTGTACTTTGTTCTTCGTTTTTGATCGATACTACTTTTATATCATGTAAACATACTCAAGGAAAATTACAATGAAAGAATAGAAAAAGATTGACTAGTAAAGTCATTTTAAACAATTGAGCTAACTGCCAAAGAAAGGAAGAAAACTAACTCAAGGAACCACAAATTTCTGCACATTATTATTCATATTTATATAGATATACATATAGAGCTGGTGGCCTCGTTGGTCTTGCGGTCAGCTTGTTCAACCACTGATTATGAGGTCCTGGGTTCGAATCCCGGGTCGGCTCAAGTTGTTATTGGGGCTTTTTTTAGCAAGAAAAATTCACAGTAGCAGCCCGGAGTCAGGAAGTTGGCGGTGTTACACGCCCGTGCCTCAGAAAACACGTTAAGCCATTGGTCTTGCGCCTGACCTCTCCCCGGTCGTGTCGGTCTGTTGTCCCATCGGATTATGAAAGTGAGGAAACAGAGAGTGCACCTGTGTTTGCGCACACACTTGTGCACAATAATATGTCCTGCGCATCTGGCTAGTCTTCGATGAGACTGGCCGCCGTGGTCGAAATTTGGCTAAGAGGTCATTATCATTATAGGTCCTTCTGGATTGGTTAAAACCTCCAAATAGGGTTAAATTTTAAATTTCACACTACGCGCGATCCAAAATTACACAGTCAGTTTTATATGCTGCAAAAATCCCTTCCACTATAGATCCAACGCAAATGCACCCCTGGCATGGATTCAGTGAGGGTAAGTATCCATCACCAGAGCTTACCACACGATCTTGGCGCCTACTATTAACTTTAGCTTCACATTTATTTACCAGCGGTACCTGTTTGAGGCAGGTACAGTTTACACAACAGAGAGTCTAGTCTAGACAAATGGCAAATGGCGAGCGGTCCATTTTCTAAAGATGCACCTTTACTTGTTCTTTATGACAGCCAAAAATAAGAAGCTTTATTATGTAGTAATCTTTATTCACAAAGAAAATTACAATCAAATTAAAGAAATAAATTAGAACAAGTATTTACAAGGTTTTTGTTATTATTGTGCGTAAGCAATCACACTCTGTCATTGCCCCGCTGTATGGCAATGCTGATGCGCTGCGCTAGATTGGAAGCTTTAGATTGGATACGCTACAATCGTATTTAGCCACGAAAACTCAAACGCAATTTAGATTTAAGATGCAGTTAACAGTGACAGCATAAAATAGCAGCCAGCGCGCAGTGAACAAGCTAGCTTACCGCAACCTTCAAGTGCACTCACTTGAAGCTTGCTTTAAGCTAGCTTGTTCACTGCCCGCGAAGACGCCGCCGCCGCCCGCTCGCTTGAAGCAAGTGAAAATGGGTATCATCATACAGATTTTTGCTAACTGTGCGTTTACTGCGAGCTTGCTGCTAGCTGTCACCGCGTGGACAACGTGCGGTCAACGCAATTTAAGGTGGGGTGAGAGCCATGCTGGAACGGTGCGGCATATGTATGCGACGTTCCTTAAAGTTGACCGTACCTAAAACCGTGTTATTCAGCGCTAACGATAGAAGAAAGCCAATTGTCTACGCTCTCAAATCTATCTGCAACTAGTAGGAAGGTAATCAGCTTATGCAAAACCGTCGGCACTTTCAATTAGTTATCACTTGATTGATTTGTTATCATGAAGTTGTATTACAAACGAGTTTGCGGGAGAATATACCGTGTTACCTACCGGCTAGGTACAAATTAGCGTAATGATTTACGCGCACTTTTCTGAGCTTGACGTGCTGAAGACCCGAAGGTACCTATTGAATTTTAGAAGTATGAAACAGTATGAATATCGTATTCATTATGAATTTAACTACGAACCTAGTTTGTGTTGGAAGAACACTAACGTTTCATCCCTTATCGAGACTTTGGTGTGACTGCATAGCTTAGCTTTAACCGTTTGACTCGCTCTAAGAATCCAGCTTGTGAGATTAAGGTTATGGAGCATTCCAGCTCTGCTCAGCTTGGGGCTAGATAATGATGTGTGAATTGTCCAGCTTTATTGACGTGACAACGTCTTATAATTCGATAGAGCCGGCTGCACGCACGAAAAAACATGACGTCATGCGGCGTTACCTCGTCATGCGGCGTTACCTCGCCCTGAGGCGTTCCATGTAATGCTTGAAGTGCAAGCGAGAGCGCTCGACATCCGTCTCTCTCCTACTTGAGTGAGCGATGCGTCTGCGTTGTCACGTTCAACTATCGTCAGTAAACCGACTTTACAGACAACCAATTTTGTATTTATTTAACTCCCAGCAAAAAACAGTAATGGGATGCCTTTCAAGCCGAAATTCGGCCACGGCAGCCAGTCTCAACGAAGATTAGCCAGGTGCACAGGACATATTATAGTGCACAAGTGTGCGCGCAAGCACAGGTGCGCTCTCTATTCCCTCACTCTATAATTCGATGCTACGACAGAAAAAAAGTATCTAAGGGCACATCACATCATGCACAAACTGTTTTATCGACTCTACTAAACTAAATTGACGGAATATAATATTTTTTTACTATTTAGCTACGTATTTATTATTAAGAAAGCAAGCTCAGTCATCGATCTAAACTTGGGTAACGCTTTTCTATGACATTAACATCACTCAACCATAGATATACTGTGCAAGCTTTCATAATACGGTCATAGAATGGAATCTATCACTAAACACTAAATAATAGGTGCAAATCACATGGCGCCGTCAGTGTGGGCGTTCGGAGCTTAACATTGTTAGTTGATCGCTCAATCTCTGTCGAGCCGTGGACACTGTGGGTGTTGTCCGCTTTGTAGGGATTTACATGCGATTAGGTTACTGATTTATGTCCGACTCGTGGCTTATTCTAAGTTCTTAGTCAGAGACCTCGGCAGGAACTTCTCTGAGCGCGAGAGCTCGTCACCGCTATGATGATGATGAGCCGAAATTCGGCCACGGTGGCTAGTCTCAACGGAGACGAGCCAGGTGCGCAAGATATTATACGACCTCAGTGGCGCAGCGGACGAAGGTCTGCCTGCGACGCAGGAGGTTGCGGGTTCGATTCCCGCCTCGGGACAAATGTTTGTGCGATCTGCAGATATTTGTCCAGGGCGTTCTGGATGTTTTCTATGTATAATAAAAAATATCTATCTATGTAGTATATTGTATTAAGTATATCAGTTATCTAGTACCCATAACACAAGCTCTGCTTAGCTTGGGGATAGATAATGTTGTGTGAATTGTCCAGCATTATTTATTTATTTATTTATTATCATAGTGCAAAAGCGTGCGTGGGCGCAAACATGTGCACTCTCTATTTTCTTACTCTCATGATTGCTAAAATGAACAAGCAAAAAAAAATAGTTTTAATCTACATTGTAGCGTAAAAATATGTGTGTACAGCTTAGTATAATTAATAGTATAATCCGATGGGACGGCAGACCGACGACCGACACGACTGGGGAGAGGTCAGGCGCAGGACCAATGGCTTAACGTTTTTCATAGTCACGGTGGTGTGACATCGCCAACTTCCTGCTTCCGGTAAGCGAGAAGTGACGAGGGTTGTTCTAAAAAAAAAAATTGGCCGTGTATTAAAATTGTTTTTCAGGTTTCTTGCATTTTTACTAGTTTCCTCTTAAAATTTACTAAAAATGTCAAGATCAAAATATTGGGACCTTGGTATTTTTGGAAATCAAGGTATGTTTAGAATCACTACATTAGTAGGTATTATAAGTCCACCGCCGCGTCTGTCGGTCTGTCTGTCTGAACGCAATAAAATAAACTCTTTATTGCCGAGCGGATTATTTACGCATTTCACCACCTGGTGGGAGTGATTCATGGTTTAACACATTCACTGCCCAGTCGTGGCGTTGCGACCCGCAGGGGCGCGCCGCCGCGCCGCCGCCGCAGACCGACATATGCGTCTTAGGCCATAAAAGTGTTAGTTTATGTGAATTATATTTACTAAGTTTTTAGGTAAATTGTCTGAAATATGACGATGGTGAAAAAAAAGGCCGACTAGGAGCTTTGTCGGCGTGCGCAAACCAATAAAGCTGCAGTAGAGTTCTTTATTCACAAAGAAAATTAAATAAAAATTAATAGAAATAAATTAGAACTAAGGTTTTTTTTTGTTATTATAGTGCGTAACCCCACACTAAGGGTAATTTCTAAGAAATCAAATAATATCGCAAAAATTTTCGACTTCGACGGGACTTGAACCCACACACATCCCCGTACTGAGGTTCAAGTCCCGTCGAATTCGAAAATTTTTGCGATATTATTTGATTTCTTAGAAATTAGAACTAGTATTTACAATTGAAACAATTGAGGTTACTGCAGACTGTTGCAAACAGTCTACAGCTAGCTCAAATGATCCATATCAATACCGGTCGTAAGCGTCCCCAAGACGCGCTGGCTGCATTGCCCCGTTGTATGTAGAGTTGAGTATGTATTATGTAGTATCTATAATGCAAACAAAATCTTTTCCCAAACTGCTCCGCTACCCGTGCAAAGCCGGGGCGGATGGCTAGTTACGAATAGATGCATTTTTAAATAAATTGACTTTAGACATTTAAGTTAATTAGTAGATCCTATTAATTAACAATATTAATTTTATTATCAAAATGCTAAACAGTATTTACAAAATTTTGAATTAAATTCAAAGCCAGTTTTAATGTGAATTTTGGACTAATAGGACATAATTATACTTAATTTACGATTATTGCTTATACACTTATTAAGAAGTGCAGCCTTCGCAATAATGTTATTGCTTTTACTAAGTTTGCTATATGGTTTCACTTGTGAGTATAATAATAATTTGAACGGGAAATCATAACACGCCAGATAGACAAAACTACCGAAGTTTTTATTATAATGTAGGTACTTGCTTCTGCCCGAAGTAGTATTTTCGGTATAATAAGTAGCCTAAGGTTTAAGTTAGGCTACGTTCTAAGTGTACGCCAAATTTCATCAGAGTTTTGGAGATCTAATGTAACAAAAATTTCACATAATATCACAAATTTTCGGCTTTATAATATTAGTAGGATAATCAACGGGCGTTGTGAGCATTATTGTTGATGAATATGTTTTAGGAACAATCCTAATTTTCCATTCTGACTAATTCAAAAAATTTGGTATTTAAAATGTTGTCCTAGTGCATAAAGATGTGGTAGAAGATCCGTATATAAAGATATAAATATATTATATTAGATATTAGTATTTCAAAATCTATGTTTTATTGTTTATTTTTCAAACGCTTAATATTAAAATCAAATGAGAATACAGAATACAACCTCAACTTGGTATTATCACACTTCCTATCCTACTTCCTACTAATATTATAACGCTGAAAGTTGGTGAACTGTGATTTTTTGGTTACCTAGAACTACCTACCTAAATCTCCTTAACTACTGAATAGATCAAGATGAAATTTGGCGAACATTTAGAACATAGCCTAACTTAGATAATAGGCGCCTTATTATGTATAACAAAAAAATACGCGTGCGAAAATAAAAAAGCTAGAAGCTAGAAGCCAGTATAAAAAGAACTACATTAATTTAAAAAAAGCTTAACACACGGTTTACTTCACAGTTAGTTTAAAATGAATGGCGTAAGTCTAATGGTTATGTGTAACGTGATGAAGATGAAATTGGCAAATATTTAGGTCGACCCGTCTCTTGAGTTACCTTCTCATGAGGTATAGGACGGAAAATTTTCTTGAAGACATAAATATACAATTTAAACGTAACACAAGCTCTTCTTACTTCTTAAAAATGCTGTGAATGTCTAGCTTTTTTATTTTGTAAGCATAATGGAAATTGCATTATTATAAAAAAACTGGCAGTGTGAGTTAAATTAATTGGTCGCGAGATGTGTTTTTTGAAAATTGTGCAATATAAAACCTATAATACAGTTGACGGACTTCAGACAAACAAATATCTTCCTAATTTACAATTTAAAGTAGATAATTTTTTTTTCACCATAGTACAGTCAACATTACAGTAAAGTTACTTTAGTAACTACATTTACTACTTCGTTGACAGTAAAGTACCGCGATTTGTGATGTGCTATATTTGAACTCCAAAACAAATAAAATTCGGAATTCTAATGATTTTTAAATTATTCACAAATTTCGCTTCGAAAAGTAATGACGGCGCCACAAATCTCTATGATGACATCAAATAAAATTCCAAGTAAGCAAATTTACCGATAAATGAAATCATTATCCAGCTAAACATTATCTATATAACTACAAAGCACATTCTTTACTTTATCTGTAACATTCCATACACCTAGCGGATTTCCTAACGCGAAAATCAATTTACCTCATTGAGTCATTTCAGAAATATTTGCAATAACTTGATTGCGATAAAACGGCGCCAAAGATAAGGGTTTTTATGTTCTGATGTCAGATGGAGGTGTGGGCAGCTCGCGTCATCAAACGATTGGGTACTGATAAGGGCTGTTTAAAGGTCGTAAAAAATTTATTGCGAATAGATTATTATCAGTTAGGGGAATAATTTTATTGGAAGGCATTACTTCAACGTCTGTTCATGATAAGTACCTTACATACCTACAATTATTCGACCGTGATAAGTACCTTACATACCTACAATTATTATGATGTCTGCGTTAGTGAGTTCAAGAAGTTTATGTCTGCGCAAGTGTTTAACCCGGGCGAATTAACATGGCACCTGTTTCGAACAGAAATTTAAGAAAAATCCAATATTAATAACACATAACAGAGAAAAGCTCGAAAATTTTACACCTGCCAGGGTAATTGTGATGCAATCACTACTGCTCTCGCACGGCGACGGCGGGGCGCCACCGCGCTGGGCAGCGTGGAGAGCGAGTGTAGCCAAGATAATTCGCCCGGGATATAGGTACGTAAACCACACCACATCCTATGTTAAGTTTGTCCTATGGCTGAAATGGAAGGACGACGTGGACTGTCCACCTCGTCCTGCCATATCAGCCTTTATCGCGAATTTTTTTGTCTGGAGACTCTGAGAAGGAAAAATTCACAACTGCAGTATAATTAACGGCTAATAATAAATAATATTTTAACGTATAAATAACGCGCTAGTTACCATGATCTGTGTTATTTTGAGTCATTCAATATTTCGGTACAGTTGCATGCGCCATGATTACGGAATAATTGAAGTCACCCGCGAAGTGTGAAAGCTGAAGAAACAATGTTGTCTGCGTAAACTCTTTGCGCAGACAATATTGTTGAATATTGTCACAGATTGGGTACCTGTTGTTGTGTAATCCTAGTTTCGTGCAGCCATGTTTGAAGGTGGGATTTAGTCACACATGCGCAGAAAAATCAACCAGAGGTGTGGTTTTAGAAGACATGCGTCGTTGTCACACTAATATTATAAATGCGAAAGTTTGGATGGATGGATGTTTGTTACCTCTTCACGCCAAAACTACTGAACGGATCAGGCTGAAATTTTGCGTATAGGTAAGTCTAACCCTGGAATCAAACATAGGCGACTTTTTATCCCATAAATCAGTTCCCATGGGATAGAAATAACCTCAAAACGTTTCCATAGAAACAACGCGTGAGAAGCCGCGGGCAGAAGCTAGTTATACATAATTTAAAGTATTGTGAACTTTATAATTAACCACACTACCACTTTATAATTTACGAGCGAACGATGCGACGAAATCGCATCGTTCGCTCGTACTATCTACGCCAATTAGGTCGACGCAATAGAGTTCGAAATATTTTTATTTTGAATCTATGATTGTGGTTTAGTATCTTACCTATTTAAACACACTCTAATCTAACTAAACTGATACTATTGCTTGTTCCAGGAGGGAGATGTTGCTGCGACGGTGGTAGCTGGCAGCAGGGCGGCCGGATGCGGGGCGCGCGCGCCCGCCCGCCCGCCGCCGTCACCTAGCGCTGCGTGCTACTATGCGCATGGCACGCGCCCTGCCCACTCTGCTCGCGGTGAGTACTGTCCCGCAGTGTACCGGCCATGTTGCTGCGACGGTGGTAGCTGGCAGCAGAGCGTACTGTCCTGCTAAGTCCTATGCAATAATTGCACTACATTGTGTCTTGCAGTGTACCAGTCTATTACGTACGATACGTACGATACGTCGTACGATGAAACTGAAGAACTTCTTTAATATTTATTTTTTACCTAATAATAACTCACGTAACATCCCTCCTCTCCTGTCCTCACTTACTCACCTTAATTCCATAACCATTAAACTTAATTCATAAGATTCCCACCGACCTCACCACCTTCTATGCGTCCAAGTCAAATATTTATTCTACTTAATTTGTTAATAACTTTTACACACAAAAATGTACCTACTTATGTCCATAAAACTATTGCTTAGTCTTACCTAGTGCTCTCCTGACACCCAAGACACAAGCCTAGTGCTTAGTTTGGGTCTCACCAGAAATCCCTTAGTATGTAATATTCGGTAAATAAATGATTTATGATTTATTTATGATTTATTATTTATTAGCTAGATTATCTAGATCTAGATTAGCTGCTGATAGGCAGGCCTCCACCAAAGATCTTCAAAATACATGTATTCAGCGTCCTACCCACCCTGTCGCGGTGAGTATGTCGAGCTGTGTACCAGCCAAGAAACGTTAACTGCTGGACATAGAACTGCGCCAAAAATCATTTAAGTAAATCTGTTTCAAGTAACACTATGGCAGTGGAATAGTTCTACACTGGTGTCGATTCTATTGGTAGTACAAAAATTAAACTACCAATTAAACATTAACTAAAAATGTTGCCACCCCAATTTTACGAAAAACATCCGGTGTCCTTTGTTATGATCATCATATTTTCAGCCCGGTTCCATGCACCGGTCTTCTTTCCGGTGAATACGGTTCAATACGGTGACGTCATTGGAACATCGGGCGGGTGGCCTGCCTCTTGGACCGCCGTATGTTTTACCTGTTCTCAGAAAGCCATGATTTGGCTCGTTACGATAAAGAACCTAATATCACTCGTAGTTAGCTAGTAATACGGGGAAGAGATAACCTAAGGGCATCATCGATCTCAGTAAAAAAAATTGGTTGTCTGTAAAGTCGGTTTACTGACGATAGTTGAACGTGACAACGTCTTAAGAAAATACTGATGGAATGGTAGCATTTGATACTCGATCAAAACTTCAAGCCTTACATCGAACGCCTCAGAGCGAGGTAACGCCGCACGAGGTAACGCCGCATGACGTCATGTTTTTTCGTGCGTGCAGCCGGCTCTATCGAATTATAAGACGTTGTCACGTCAAAAGGGGAGATGTGGTACTCGCTTCTCGAAAGTGGAAGGATCAAATTAGGTGTAATTAGGTCCACCCACCGTCATAGTCGGACCGGCGTTCGTGTTACGCGAGTTTGCTACGTCGTACTTTAGTGTGATTTATTTACTAAAAAACTACAGCAATGCCCCGTGTTTGTTCAATATTATTATGGCACAAGATTGGAATTATAACTGTGAGCGAGTGTTTGCGTGTAGTTGTAACACAGGCCAGTCGTTGAGTAAGAGCTGGGAGAACGTACCATATCTACAGATTTTACTTAGATCCATGGGTTACACCGAGTATTTGTTATCTACGTGACTAAAGACCGAAAGTGACTGATAGTACCTCCCAAGTAGTGGTTTGGGAAGTTTCAGGTTGAGCTCGGTGTAACACGGTTTGACGACCTCTGTGGCGCAGCGGGAGAAGGTCCGCCTGCGACACAGGAGGTTGCGGGTTCGATTCCCGCCTCGGGACAAATATTTGTACGATCTGCAGACATTTGTTCAGGGTGTTCTGGTCGTTTTCTATGTATAATAAAAAAATATCTATCTATGTACTCGTATATTATTATGTATATCAGTTATCTAGTACACCAGAAACAAACATAAGATCGCTGTGCCCACAACTACGCTACACAAAATTAATGTATCTTTTAAAGGGCAATGTATACGCTTCTACAACAAAACTCCTAGTGAGTTGCAAAAATTATCAGTAAATAAATACAAACAAATTGTCAAAACCTTGCTGTGCAAAAAGGCTTACTATAAAATATCAGATTATCTAGAGGATAAAAAAGCTTGGGACGGGTTTTGCTCCAACTCGAAAAATAACAACTAACAGGCTAAAGGTTTCTTCGTCGCTTCTTTACTTTAGTCTACATACCGAAGCGACAGAAATCAAAAATATCACTTTATTTCCGTGTCAGTGTTTAGTTTTATGATTTGACCTTTTCTAAGTGTACATTTATTGTATTTATGGAAATAAAGAGTTTTTGATTTTGATTTTGATTCATAACACAAGCTCTGCTTACCTTGGGGCTAGATAATGCTGTGTGAATTGTCCAGCATTATTTATTTATTTATTATTTATTAACAGGTCTTTTTTAACCGACGTCGAAAAAAGAAGTCCTACTCTTCAGTATGGCTGTGTTTTTTATGGGTAATTCCAGTTTTCCCCCTTGACAAATCCCCCTTAAGGGGGAAAACTGGAATTCATTTTTTTAAAGTTCAGTTTTCCTTTTGACGATTTCTTCGTCAATTAGATTCTTCTGCAATTGTATGGAGTATGATTTCGAGGTGGTACCATCAAAGTTATATTCCCGGGGGAATGAAGGAATGAATGAATTAACACTTTATTGTACAAGTAAACAAAGATAATAAAAGTCTTGTATCTTAATGACAAATAAGCATATTACAAAAGGCGGCCTTGTCGCAGAGAGCGATTTCTCCTAGGCAACCGAGGGATTCGTGTTTGTCCCGCAATACTAAAAAAACCAGTATAAAACTCTGTTACATTTTTTAAATACAATCAAATTATGGAATGTTTTATTTCACACGGCAAAATCTTTATCAGATCGAAAAATTACCTACATTGTGGTAATTTTTTTAGATCAAAATGCCTGACTATTGAGTCCTTATTTTGTTTTATGCCAGCGCAGGTTAGGAGCTCAAACAGTGCCAACTCGTGCCAAATAATCGTCTCGAAATATTTTACTTCTTCACAAAGAAAATTATACTAGTTTTTACAATTGAAACAGTTGCAAACAGTCTAGAGGTAGCTCAACTGATCCATATCAATACCAGTCGGAAGCGTCCCTAAGACGCTGGCTGCATTGCCACGCTGTATGGCAATGCTGATGCGCTGTGCCAGATACTCACCAGCTCTCGGGTCACGCGTCGCTTCGACCAGACGCTCAGATAATTTTTTTAAAACCCGAAGAGCCTCGGTACCCCACGGACCTAGGGTCTCGACTCCAAGGGGAGCAAATGTGTAGGCTCCGTCGAGACCTGCATATTTGCGCTACTTCTTCACTGAAATTTAAATAATAGTTATGTATAGATAAACAAAATGCACTGGTTTTCTGAAAAGATGAAGTTTTAAATATAGAATAATATGATAGGAATTAAGCCACGGGCAGAAACTTGTTTTATCATACAAGAGACATTATTATTTTAATACATGCAGATAAATTGTATAAATTACTTGCTAATAACTAAATTAGTAAATACATAGTTTTGCTTGTTGGCATTTACGAGGTAATTAGTGTTTTGAGGACTGTGATTTTATAAACATGGTTTTTGAAAATCGACAAGATCTAACGTTTACTAAAACGTTCGGTGTCCAAAACCAGCAAATGTTCGAAATGTTCGGCTTTGCCTTTACTATCAGAACACCAAATCTACTGCAAAACGTAAACCTGTATTTATTTCGACTTTTGAAAATTGAAAAGTAAAGTAAGTAAAAATGCGTTTATTTTGTAACCAATACATACATAGCACATACAAAAGATAAAGGATAATACAAAAGTAACATTTTGTCACAAAAATGGCCAACACTCAGCAGATGCTATGGTGGGATGTATCCTGCCATAGCGCTGGTCTTCCGTGGAGGCCAGAATGAAACGTGAGTCACGGCGTAACTCACACATAAGTAAAATAGGAAAATAAAAAAAAAAAACAATTGAAAACAAACAAAAAGAGTATACAACAGGTACTTACAGGACATGTCTACTTTTATATCATAAAAACAAAAATTTAATAATTTGATATTTTCATTGATTATGAATTTATGAGGTGCTGAACATAAAAACTAAATAAAATTGCGGTATATTTTGAAGTTAGTAAGTCTAATTCACGAGACACGGACTCACGAAACTATTTTCAATTTACCAGCTCTACCAAAAATATTAAAATCCAAATTTCTAATGATTTGTGTCCCTAGTTTTCATTTTTATTTTCATGTAAGAACATAATCTATAACGCCTTGTTAGATCTGCCCATGGCTTAGCAATTTTCAAGGAAAACCAGCTTTATCAGCATGAGATGTATCATTGTAAAATAATCGTATTTTACATTATCGGCGAAAACTCGATAGCGGTTCATTGCGGCGGATCCAATAGCGGAGCTAAGTAGAATGCGTCTTGGACGAGTCTGGCAGTATAGCAGAGAGCGTCTGTAGCGCTGGTCGCTTAGAAAAAAAAAGCGCGCTCGCGATTTAAAAATGTTAGGCGAAACTTTTAGGGTTCGGTACTGATTTTCACGTTGATAATTTTACGATGATGGAAAATATAATTGTTTAGAAAAATGAACATGTGGTCAAGAACTTATGAAGTGTCGTAAAGTGATCAAATGGACTCTGTGTTGACCTTAAGTTTTATGTATGATTTATTCAAGTCCTTGGATAAAATTATTTTTGCTGATAGCAACTAACATGGTAAGTGCTTAATTATTTTTCATATTCAACATTTTATAATTTATAAATTGAGGTGATTTAACAGTAAATAAATAGAACTATAAATGCTTCTTCGGAAAAACCAAACTCAAAACGAACACACATACGTAACAGAAGTGCATGAAAATAGAAATGTCAAAACATTAAACAGTTCCGGAAGTTTTCATTCCACTGAATTTCAATAATCGAGTTAAAGGTACGTACAGCACCATAGGCGACAATAACACAATAAACTTTCGTCTATTATTATAAGATTATAACATACACTTTAAACAATATTTAAGAATTATGCTTTATTTTTTCGACTCTGTAGGTACTCTTCTGGTTTTTTTATAAAACGAGGATTATTGAAAATTAAACTATTATTATTAATTATGAGGGAGGCTTTTGCCCTGCAGTAGAACAAGATAGGCTGATGAAAAAATTGTTTGAGAAGGAAGAAAGCTGGCATAAAGAATCTCAGTTACTCGTAGCTCGCAGACGCTGTTAGGCATAGCCACGTAGATTACCCTCCAAAAATACCTACGAGCGCATAATAAATGTATCCTTTGGTAAAACATTGTTTAATATTATCGTAAGCAACGAATAGGAAGTGTTAGAAAGGGCACGTACGAACCAAAGCACTTTCTCAAAATAATTCATGGGCAGTTATGAATTTCCGTATTGAATGACCTAGGGTCATTGTATCGATTCTTATTGTTGTTCGATTATCGGTATTGAGTCATTAAAGTCAATCACTAATCGATTATGCCGTGTAAGCGTGGGCGATTATTAACTTCCTATTAGGTAATGCAGTTAACATGACTGCCTTTCAATTGTTTAATTTTATAGGAACTTTCTATTATATTTAAAAACTATATCCTATGAAAAAATAATTTATGACAAATTTAAAGAAATTCCAATATAATTTCAACTGATAAAAATTCTTATCTAGCTATCGCCGGAAGATATAAAAATTAAGTCTTCTAAAATCTTTGACAGTGTTTAATCATGCCCTTAAACTTTTTAAAAGGCTATCATTTTTAAGAGCTTTCAAATTAAAAATAAATAAAACTTACGACACCTGCACTAATTTGCACCACATAAAATCATTGCCTTTTGAATCGACACGTGAACTTGAACTATTTTGGACTTTATTTTAAGGCGTTAGATGCTGCGTTTACGTAAATGATTTCGGTCAACTTTATGTTCTAGGTAATAGTGGATATAAATATCGATTGATAATTTTAATTTTATAGCGTGTTTATCGACTATTAACACGGAGCGAGCGACTCGATTTGTTTAAAATCCATCGGAGTTATCAGTTGATGGTGCATTTTTGAATATCTTACATTTTACGAGGAAGTAAAAGTTTCTCAAATTTAGATAACAAACTATGCTGTATTCATATACGTTTCTAAATCAAGCAGGTATTGAAATAAAGGGTCTTAATAATTTGATATAAAATTGTATAATAAGTAGGTAGGTAACTAATTATTTCGAGAATTAATACCAATTAAATACTATAAAATGTACAACCAGGCTACGATAACCTTTATTTAAAGTACTCGATGAAGAGAAAAACCCCGCCAAAATTAAATGAAACACCTACGGAACTCTAGTGCACATCACGCATTTGCGCATCGACTGGTCGACACGTCGATAAGAAAACGAATCCTTCAGTTGACACTGACATTGACAGTACACTGCCGCGGACTCTACCTTAACTGTTCGTGCTTCGGTTGTGCGATAATTTGTTTTAGTTCGCGCCAGTTTCCACCAGTAGTGCTGAGGTTACGGATGATTTGGACCCTTTTGTAAGAGCATTATTACCTTGGACGACTGATTTGATTCGGATATAATAACCTTTTATGAGCGTTTTAGTTTGTTTTGCCGTGTGGTGCCGGCTTAGAATTTGATCCACCCCAACTCTTCCGCGGGTGTCGTAAGAGGCGACAAAGCAGCGCCCCCTGCAGAACAATTCTACCACCAAACTGCGATCCCCAACCCGCATGCCCAGCGTTGGGATTATAGGCATGAGATAAAAGCCAATAAGTCGCTTATCAGTGGGAGGTCTGTAAAGTATAGTTTATTGCATGAAATGGTGGTACAGGTGTGTTTAAATATTATCTCGTTGCATTAACAAACAATACATGATAATCTGAGCTGTCAAATAACTGAATAATGTCCATACAACAATGGATTTACATCCTATGATTGAAATTCCACGTGTTCATAAAATACAACCAGTTAGGTAAGTACTCTATTTACATAGATATAAAGCTCCTAATTGAAGTGCTAATTTAATATTAAGCCGAATATAAGTACCTAATTTATCCAGTGATATTCGATTTACATGATAATCGATATGTAAACGGATCGATTGTGCGAAAGATTGATGATCTTATTGTTCAATCAGTTTGAGTGATTTTCTTAGAAAACATATTGACAGTTATCTTTGAGGTATTTTATCTATGTAGGTAAACATTATTATTTGTGCTTATTTTGATGTAGGGAGCAATGTTAGAGTAGGGAATAGAATCATTCAATAATTTGATTTCAAAGATCACTAAGATCACTGCCTTCGTTATTTTATATGTTTTTACAAAAACGAAACATCGAATTCCCTAATATTTTACTGTTTTTTAACATTTTTCGGGACAAATAGTACTTAATCCCTCAGGAATAAAGTTTATATGAGACCACTCCTTTATCATTTTCTACACAACACCAAAAGAATCATCGAAATCGGCTCACAATTGACGGAAAAATCGGCGAATATATAGTACACACATCTGAACATAGAATCTTTTCTAGATGTGGGTTAAAAATCTAAAGCAAAATAATCTCAGCAAATACTGCAGTCTAAACCCGGCCGCTTGTTTATAAAATGAACACGGTAAAATGATCCACGTAGGTATGAAGTTTTAATAAGGATTAGTCTCTGAAGTAGTCCTGATCTCCGTATAAAATCGGACTGACGGTCTGTTTGACAGATAATCAGCCACGGTAGGATTTAAATCGGAATGCAGGCTGGTTAAACATTATTTTGCGATTCAAAAATAAAAGGATTTGGAAGTCTTGGTCTTGTTTCTTTCACATATTAAAATTTCAAATTCACTAATTTATTCGCGATAATTTGAGATCTGTATTTTTTGTGCATGTCAATATTGTGGGCATGTTTGGATGGGGATAAATGGAATAACCCTTTTTAATAAAATATCTAAATTGGTAGGTAGGTATCCCAAATACATTGTATATCTAAAAATCTTAGGTCAAAGTGCTTTATTTCCTATACACCTAACAGGACTCTTGGGCACGTCAGAAATTTCAAAGTACAAAAGTAAAACTAGGAAATAAATTGGTACCTAGTTTATTTTGTTTTTCACTTCAATCTTTTTAACCGTTGCAAAAAGAGAGGAGTGTTATAAGTATAACAAAACAAAAAGAGAGTGGTGTTATTATATGTCTGTCTGTGTATCTGTCTGTGGTATCGTAGCTCCCAAACGGATGAACCTATTTTGGTACACAGACAGACATATAATAACGTTTAGTTTTTTTTTGTGTTATAAATAGATAATTTTATCCCGAGTGTTCTTAGCCATGTTTCATGAAAAACTTTCAGAGGGTTTTTATAATTTTTAATTTTGTTCTTACGAAGTTAACGAGAAAACTTTACCTTTTCTCCCTTCTCTGTCATATCATCAGGCATCTCTTTCTACCTTTACAAATGTTTTCCGTCACCGTTTTGTGATTTTATCGTTCATTCATGGTCGTTATCTCAATATTTGAGGGGACAGGTCCCAAACTACAATCAATGGGGTATGCAAGGCACTGTTTGACGTGATGCTCAAATAGTGATGCTTGTCCATACAGATCGAGTCCGCGACTTTGCGTGGTCCTCTCATATTTTAACCTCGATGCTATTAAAGTTTAAAAGGTCAAATAAATTCATCTACACCATGATTTTTCATCAGGTTTTCTAGCTATGAGAAACATGTAAAATGTCTGTAGTTTTCGAACGTTATTAATTTTATTTCTTTTAATTTTCGGTTCTTGACTCATAGTTCTCATAGAGAAGGTTTTTGCCTAGTGGTTTGACTTACTCGGTGAATTGTTATTCTAATACACATATAAAGACACACAAACAGGCTTTTAAAAATTGTGGGTGATTTTTGTCGTTGACCTAAGAAAAACTATCAATACAACTAAGACTTCATTTTTATGCTGGAATTCGAAATCGGTTTCCTAAAACAATTATTTCTGAATATTTTAAACAATTTTACGCTTTCTCCAAACCTTACAGTCATCCACTCCCAACAATTTTGTATATTTAGACTCCATGTTTGAGAAGTTCTGGTCTTTACCTCCGAGATCTATTTCCTGTGTGCCCTCGATAAGGGTTTCGGTCAACATGTCCAACTTTACAAGGGGTGTCGGTTACCGTTGGCGGTTCGGGTCAGTTTCCTTGAAAAAACCTTTTTAAAATAGGCACCGACACCTGTAGATATCATAGACTTATCCATTAAGAGAGTATGAACATCGATAACTAAAGTAGGTTCCTAATCTTTCGTTTTGGTGAAATCTATGATCTAAGCTGATATAAACTTGATTATGCCTCATCAGCTTGAGATTTTTTTTTGTATGTAGGTATTACGTCCATTCATCGTCGGGGTGGCCGGAAGACTGTGGATGAGGCTTATCTCGCACAGTGTTGGAAATACCATCAAAATTATCAATGACATCGAATTTATTATCTGTGAATTTATAGGCTTAGTAATTACTCAATGGGAATATTTTAGTTTCTGTTTCCGCTTGTAAAGAAAGAACTTCCGATTTACCTACTCTCGATAAATTATGTGCTCTGAAGAAATAAAATTTTAATTTACTATAAACTCAGGGTTTCACATTCCCAACTAATACCAACCCCAAACAGGCCACCGTAACACACAGGACCGTGTTAGAGGCGTGTAGAAGAGGAGGCCTATATGCCTACCCAGCGGTGGGTGTCAGTGGGCTGATGATGATGATACGACCACTGCTAAACATGCCCCAAGCAAAGATGGTTGTGCCATAATCACCACGTTTCTCAGGTGTATTAGGTATCGCAGTGGGGGTGTTAAAAACACAGAAGGGAGCTGCTGGTCTTCCTTTGGTAGTTCCCTTAAAGTCTTACGACATCCACAGGCTGACTTGGAGAGGTCGATTCTTAGGTAAAATTATATAAATTATAAATTCTTACTTTAGAATTGATGACAGAAAATTCTAGGCTTCACAATAATCTATACCAGAAAGGAAGGTTTGTATGATAACTGGTACATAAGGAAAACCCAAATTATTATTTATTATTTATAGAACGTTATAAAACGGTTTTTAAAACCTATCGATAAAAATATCACCTGATCGGTTTATAGAAACAAGTCCACATTTGCTATTTTAGCATTCTTGTAAATTTTAATGATCAATGATATCAGATAACCAATTAATCAATATATGAATATCAGGCATAAACGATAAATAAAATATTTTGATTGTTATTAATTGCTGATATCAAAATACCAATGATAAGAAATGTATTTATATCAATGGAAACTTACTAGGTACCTACAGTATTAAAATATGGCAGATTATTATTTGTGACCAATGCATAATTCATGTGTTTTATCAATTATTTACATTTTTATTATGTAGGTATTCAAATTGAAAATTAAATTCAATTTATTATTGTTATAAAGTTTCAACTGGAATCGTTAGATAAATTAGTGCATAAATAGTTAACTTAATAATAACATAAATAAATTCATATTACATTGATTAGTTAAATTAGCAATGAGATGACAATGAATGATGGTCTCAAAAAATCTATATAAAAATATTGGAAGCGCGTGCGCGTTGAACTCTTTTACTCTGAAAAGTTATTTTTGCACAAGTTTTGTTACAATTTTACAATCAAGATTTAGACCTGTATAGTTATTACGATTGTTATTTAGTTGTTGGGCCTTTTTATTTGGTATTTTTAATTTAACCTAGCGTCTTTGAAAACGCGTTCGTGATGATGGGCAGAACATGCAGTTCAAGCAGTATCAGTTAATTACCAAAAACCTCCCCCCTCTTAAATAAACTAAATAAAAATAATAGTATATAATGTACTTTACTCACATAGAAAATAATATAAATAAATTACAACTAGTATTTACAATAGAAACAATTGAGTTAACTGCAGACTGTTTATTTATTTATTTATTTAAACCTTTACTGCACTGAAGTACAAAGGGTGGGCTTAATGCCGAGGCATTTTCTACCTGCCAACCAAAAACACATGTTTTAACAGGGGGTTGGCGTGCTAATATATAATTTATTTTATTACATATAGATAACTCTAATTATTAAATATTATAATTATTATTATATATTATAATTATTACTGTTGCAAACAATCTATAGGTAGCTTAAAAGATCCATATCAATACCGTTGAGAATAACTTCATTTAGCCTCTTTCCACGGCTGGCTATGGAATATGGTTGGCTATGGAATTTACAAAGTCATACCGTACCATCTACCTAAGTACCTACTTCATTATAAAAATACTCGTATTGATATTCACTTTATCGTTATTTACGTAATATCTAACGCTAAAATTAACCCTCTGGTGTTAATTAAATATTACGGAAACTTAGTTTAATCTTAGATATTCTCACGCCAATTATATTTTATAGTTTTTGAAAGTGTTATTATCAACTTATAAGACTTCTCAATTTCCTACCTGCTAGGCAAATAATAAGTTAGTTTTACTTTGTACCTAGGACGCGTTAGAAACTGGTGGTAATTATCATAATTTTCATCTGCATGTTATGAAATGCGAAAAAGCATTGTAATCCGGTTGTTTCGCAAAACAACTCTCGCCACAATTAGTACCCGATACCGTTCTCTGTTCAACATACACCTCATAACTGAGGGTCTCTACTTACACGTGCGATTATCTGAAAAGATCGCGAATCTGTTACTATGTGTTGCTCTTTTCCATGATCTCGGAGCATATAGTGACTCGGTCCTTTGGGACGCATACGTGAGGCCGAAGCTGAAAGCACAGAGCCCCTTTATGAGAGTTAATCTGAAGGCGCGGGCTACACATAGCGGGTATCTTCCGCGGGTACATAAAAATGATACACCTGAGAATATCCGCCAGGTATAAATTCAATTGCAAAGGAAAATGAAAGGAATGAAAAACCAGGTTATTATGATGGGTGGATGGACTAGGTAATCCTGCTGTAAGGGAGACTGCGGACGCTTGCTATAAACATAGTCTCAAAACTGTTAAAAGCGGCCGTCGTCGGTGGCTTGCCGAATGCTGGTTGGGTTGACAGAGGTGTCGAGAGGTGCGGCGTGCGGCCCCGATTTCGCCATCACCAAGACTGCCCGTGAGCGGGTTTCCTCGTTATTACACCTTTGCACACTTCCACCCCAGTCCTAAGATGCATCCACGACTCCACTCAGACTGGCCAATGAAGGCAAGAGGTGGGGATCTGGTTCTCTTGGGATGCCACTCCGAAAGCGGAGACGCGAACCAGGAACTTCCCCGGGAGCATTCGGTACCCGTGGTGTCGTTGCCCTCCTTCTTGAGACTATTCATGGAGTTAAATGAATGGCTCAGTTTAAGAGGGCACTTTGTGAAAACGATAAACATAGGGTTTCGCGTTCACAGGAGCGGGACAAAGCATACGTTTTTGGAAAGTCCGCAAAATACCTGAGCGTAAAATCTAGTTATGATTTATTTACAAGAAAACTACGCAACTTATTAGGAAACTAACTTAAAGGAACCAAATCACATCACATCACACTAATATTATAAATGCGAAAGTTTGGATGGATGGATGGATAGATGGGTGGATGTTTGTTACCTCTTCACGCCAAAACTACGGAACAGATTAAGCTGAAATTTTGCACCGGTGTAGCTCTATGCCTGGAATCACTCTCTCATACTTTTTATCCCATAAATCTATTCCCATGGGATAGAAATTACCTTTGAAAGTTTCCATAGAAACAACGCGTGCGAAGCCGCGGGCAGAAGCTAGTAATCAATAAAAACACTGTTCAAAAACTCCATGTTGAGACATAAGTCATTTTAATAAACCGCAGGGTTCCTGAGATCTCGACCAAATTATATGAAACAGTGCACTTTCATGATTTTTTTATACTTATCGTATTTTTTTTCAATCGTGTTTTCACACCAGAAGAACCAAATAAATCATGTTGAATTTTATGTTAATCGAGTAGGTTTATACCACGGGCATTCCGTGAGCACTGACATCTAGGCTTAGACAACCAAAGTCTCTATGTTCGCCCCTCAGTACAGCTATGGCACATGCCATAGCAGCGCTCTCCACCCTTCCATCTCTGTAGTTAGAGCTACGTTCCGGAATTAGGGTTTCGTTTTCGGGTGATTGATAGATGTGGGTTGGTGGTGACGGTAGTTATAACATAACAATCACGCTCAATACATCATCTACTACGATAACTCGAATAAAACTCGATTTTATATACATCACGGCCCAGATTTTGGGCAGGAGAGATGTCCCCTAACCAGTTATGAGGTACACTCCATGTTACTGACTTGAATCTCTAATCTCTAGTCATTGTATCTGGCTCCTGCTTATAATTTATACTTGTGTCCGAATAAATTCCGTAGATCCGTTGATCAGCTCATCAAAAGTTTCGATCTGATGTGTTATAATCATGTGGCTCATAAGAAAGTACCTACTGCCAGCGGTGTCAAGTCTCGTCATATCCGAAACTAATAATGATCCAAATCCGTTTGATTATTTTAATAAAAAATCCAGGCTTGTAATAAAACTCAATTTTCTAACCTCGTTTAAACACGCTCACGTTTGAATCGAGTTTCCGTAGTAACAATACAAAAGTAACCCAAGTCGATTGTTTTGTCTGTTCGTCAGATTGTTTTATAAACGAAGACTCCGTGATCTACTTTCAACTCTATCTATTTTGAATTATGATGTATACTCACCTAGAAACATTTTGTTGAAGTGATGAAGGAAGTATTCTCACTTTCTGAACTATATTTGGATTTTTCTGCTAGCTGTGGCCGATGCAGACGATGCAGTGCAAACATAATTTTGGTTTCCAAATTTAGAACGGCTGCGTTTTGATACGACGTTGAATAGGGTGAATACATGAGAAACTTGACGGAATTGATGAACGAAAGGTAGGGTATAAGAATAAGCTTTTTCCGATATACCAAAGCGACATGGTAGGTGTAGGGTTTCCGAGGACCGATAATAATACACAATTAGGGATACACCAGCTCGCCAATGAAAAGGGCTTCCATCAGCTTCACCTCCCACATCCACAGGCCCTCGTCCAACTGTCAACCCGTATTCCTGCTCTCCTCGCTATGTCCGTCCGACAAGAGACAGTGACAGCTGATTAGCAACACCTTGACATAAGAGATGATGTATGAAGACCATGGTTTATAATATACTCGTATTACCTGGACACACAATACAGTAGATAATGAGATCTCACAAAAAATTTGCAACCGGAACCTAGATTATATTTGTAATACGTTCTAATTCTAAGGTAGAGGGAGCTGTAGGCCAAGCACATGGATTTTTGGCTAAGGTAGAATAGAGAAAAATTACATACCTACTAAAATTAATTAATTTATGAAGATGCGGTGTCATTTTTGTCTATTCTACCGTAGACAACAATCCCTGTGAATGGCTTATTCAATGATTGAATGAAACACATTAATTTCGAAGATTTGTATATTTCGGCGCGCTCAAAGGAGATCTTGATTTCATGGAAAACAAGTAACCAATTCTAAAATTCGATTCCTACAGCACTATCCTCGCTCGACGCGTTTGACTCTGAAAAATGTACGTTCAGTGTAATAATTTCTCAGTGAAAGTTTCACTGCACTTTCTCTTGGCTCTAGGATACTCTCTAAAATGTAAAAGATTTCTAACCTCTCCAGTTTCGAAGCGTTGACTTCTGGGGGAACTAATTTCATGTCCAGTCGATAACACGAGGTGCTCTTGACAGATACCAGTAACGCCATGTATGGTTGTTAACAGATACAGTAACGCCATGTTCGGTTGCAGGTGCTGTGCGGCGCAGTGGCCGACGCGGGCGACGTGATCGGGAACGTTAGTCGCGTGCGTCGCACGCCGGCACACTTCTCACACCGTGTAGTGTAAGTATCCTCGAAGATCTTGGGTGATGACATGTGAAAAACTGTTGACTAATTCTGGATACAGCAAGCTGAAGACAGGGCGTTTTGAGGCCCATTATCGAAGGCGTATTTCTAGCAGCGGACTAGTATGTGCTGATAATGATGACCAGTCAGACGTTCAGATATAGGAACCTTAAAAGCATTTTCAGTTTTCTCCGATTTTCTTTCTCTAAAATGACCTTATTCAGACTATTGTTGATATTTACCTATGTAAAAATATTAGCTGAATCCGACCAGCCATTCTTAGGTGATGGATGACCAACAAACAGCATTTAATTTGCTTTAAAATGGGTTAGTGGCATGTTTCGATGGACCAGGATCATTGACTCACGGATGCAACAAAAACATGTTTTCCCTTTCTACATTATAGATAGGTATTTAAGACCAAGCAAAACTGATACAAAGCATTCGAGGTTTCTAATATTCTATTTCTACTTGCAGGACTGACGAGGAGCTGGACATGCCCGGCTCGTGGAAGCGGTCCCACTGGCGCGAGATGCAGACCATAATGCGGCGCGAGGGCGGCAGCCGCGACGGCGTGCAGTGCTGCCCCTCCGTGCTCGAGATGGTCACCATGAAGGGAGGCCGGACCCCCACCGGCCTCTACGTCGAACTCTACGAGGACGGGGAGAACCAGCAGAGTCTCTACGAGGTCTCCTGCGCGCCCAACGTCGCTGACAGGCCCTGCCGCTTCGTCGACGCTCGGCTCTACAACGAATCTCGCTGCATACAGAAGTATTCCTACTCCTACGCGTTGGTTCGCCACCTCCCTTCAGCCACGGAAACACCTCGGACGGAAGGACACTTCTCCGTCCCAGGGTCGAACGGTTGGTCAATGGACTACGTGAGAGTGCGCGCGGGCTGCGAGTGCCAGATCAAACCACCAAAAAGCGTGCGGAGGCGGCACAAGAAGAAGCGTAACCGACGGCGGTCAGAGGACGATGAGACCTGACAGTGAGTGCAGTGCCACCAGTGAACAGTCTAGTGATAGGACTCGTGCGGACTCCGCAGGACTCAGTTACCGATCGCTGTTGTTGATGTCGAAGCCTGAAGATAGTTATCCGAAAACGTGACACAATACCACCCTGTAGTTTTTCCAAAAATAAAATACTTTTTTTGTAATGTAGCCCATATTGTATAGAAATATCTTTTGTTTTTCGAGATATGAAACACAGATTTTCATTTGTTATGTTTTGAGAGACTAAAGCTTTTGTTCAAGCTTTTTTTCAAGATGTGCTCCACATAATCTTTTCCAAAGCTTTTTAATTTCTGTGTGGTTTATTGACTAGGATCACTTAGTGTAATCGTATCTTCCGGCTTCGCCTACAACATAACAATGTATTTATTTTACGCTTCGTAGTTCAGTCAGTGTCGATCGGTGCCTTATAAGTGCCTTATATTTGTATATTGCTAATTTTAGAGGGTAAATATGCTTTGAAGTGTTTGGTATTGCAAAAGGACTTACGTTTGTCGACGCCCCGACGCAAGGAACGTCCATTAGAGAATGGAAACTAATGAAAATAATAAAGTTGCTAGGTGTTCCTAGTGTGTGAATCAGACAACAGAGTGCATCAATTTTAGAACTTGCTTCCGAATTAGACCGCTATCTAATATTAGTGTTCTCGCGTACGTGAATTTCAACTTCCTAAAGTTCCCTCACATGCTATACAAAATCAAAATTCTTATACAAATTTTCCGAGTCTTTGCTATCAGATAACATGCCTCTTACATTTACTAAAAGTATAAGCATTGCTTGTTCCTTCTTGGTTACAGTTACACCTGTTGTTGCTCGGTCCACTGGTTGAAAAAAATGCTCTCTTGAGAAAAATATTTATTCAAAGTTAACATTGTAATCGTTATTTTTGTTAATGTGACAGTACTTACTCTTAGATATAAGTTTTTCGAGTCAAAGATCTGTATTATTTTCTATTTTGTAATACTTTTACTGTATTGTATTTAGGTTGTAATTTCAATTTATTTATACTGTTTAATACGAGGTATTCCGGTAACAGTATATGATAGGGTTTTCACGTAATATTTTGGGTTCAAGTCTTCACCTCCACGTGTATTCTAATTTTAACCCGGCTGCGTTTGTCAATACTTACAAACATTATTTGATAAATTGATGAAAGTCTTTTTCATAATTTCTTACAGATTTTATTTGTGCTCTTACAAAAATGCTACATTTCATGTTATTATTAAAATTCCTTGTAAAAGCCCTTAGTTTGTAAGCTGCTTCCATAAAATCATTGTAAATAAAGTAACACAATAGTATTTTGGACTGAGATTATAATTAATGTTTTGCATTTAGACACGTAATTTCATTTACATAATTATTCAATTTTCGTAGCGACATCTATCCCAAGGTCCAACAATAATAATTGAACATATATTTCTCTACTAGTTTAATATTCAACCAAACAACTTTGCCTTTATCACTACATTTTTAAGGGTTTTACTCCAGTATAGTAGGTATAGAGGGTTTTGTATGAAAAGCAATAGAAATTGTCAAAGTCAAAAACGAATTTTGCAGTTTGCGTACAGTAGTATAGTATTATAATATCTGTGGTACAGTGTACTATAGTTAAAATTTGATATTGGGGATAATAGATGTCGCTATTCAAAACTGTGAAACAAAGTGCCATCGTTTATAATATTTATATCCACATAAAAATTAACGTAATTTATATATTCTATCTAGGAAATTCATTGTTGAATGCTACTTATATCACAAATATTTACCTACTGTAAATATATTACTCTTATTATTATAATTAGAATATATTTATTTTTTGCATCGTTCAATAGAACAACCGGTACTTACAAGTACATATATACACTTACGACGTCATGAAATTCAATTTATTTCATCACAATTTGAAATGTATGTATTTTACGTTATTTAATTGTTGAAATCAAAAGAAAATCAATTAAAATAAAAACTTGATATAGCAAAATATCTAGTTTCATTGTTATCTATTTCAATGTTAATTAGGTAGGTACCTAACTTTTATCTTACGAAATTAAACTTAGGTAACAAATTATAAAATAACTATAATCTAAAAGTATATTATAATCATTTCAAATTAAATGCCTATTTAAACTTTGGTTACATCTAAAGCTTTGTGCTCTTGATAACCACGCAGTACGATGCGTGCTGCCCATTGCCGCTGACGCAGACGACGACGACGACGGAACAAAAGAACACTCGTTTTTCATGCGACTGTGTCCGGCACCACATATGATAGTGCATGCGGCAGCGTACTGCGTTGTACTCCAGAGACCCAGGCTTCAGTATGGCATAGTCAACCAGCTATTAAAAATTATAGCCCTAAAATATTTAAAACTATTCGTCATTCAGAAGATCTTTTTGCAGAAACTTAACTTAGTTCCTTAATAAACTTAGTATCTAATTCGGAAAACAATGCTTCGTCGTCTTCAATTCGGACTTTTTGTCGCTAGTTCTTCTACGCGTCATGGTCTGAAACAAAAAAATTATTACTTAGGGAAGTATAAGTAAGTTTAATCCTGTTCACATCATCAGGGGCCATTCTGGCAGTGGCCCTGCCAAGTCGCGTAGACGGCTATCACCGGGAACCATTTTCTCGAAGCATTTCAAGACAGACAGCAGATTCTAAGTAAGGCTGTGTGTGGTTTCTTTTTACTTATTTGTGTATTTTCATCGATTTCTTCATAAATTACCTATGGGCCGATTTGGATGATTCCTTTGAAATTGTATAGACAATGATCCCGAGTCGACGCTTAAAAATTATTCCCGAGGGATTCAATCCCAGAAAACGTTTAAAATGACGGGATTCCGTTCTAGTTCTTTTTTTTCAAAACAATCAAAATTTGAATAAAATCACTCATTTACGTAGGTATGCCAGTGGCCACCAAGTCAGTTTTGTCTTTTGCGGTCAGAGGAAAATAAAGTAGAACCAGGAAGCTGCTAGAATATGCCAGAGTGTTCATGAGTGTTCCTTGTCTGATTGTAACTTACCAAGATATTTAGTAGTGAGGTACATAAGAATGAATCCGACTCCGACAGCTAAGAACTGAATGAAGCCAGCCAATCGCCTGCGCTGGTGGAAGCGCGCCCTCTCGCGGGGGAGCACCTCACTAACCGTCACGTACAGCAGCGTGCCTGCTGCTAGCGCCTGTGGAAAATCAACGAATTATTTGTGTTGTTTGCTGTGAGCTTTCTTGTAGGAGTTGAGAGTAGGGATCCAACATTCAAGTTTCAACGTGTTTATTTTGCAATCCTGAAAAAGTGTGTAAGGTCTTCAAAAATTCTCTTATGCTAGTATTAGGAGCCCTTTTAGGGCGCCATGCACCTTCAGAGGTAGTTATGCTAATCAAATCACTTATATAAGTATCACAACTAAAATTCAGGTAATTTCTCTAAGTATTAAGAGTAAGAGAAAATTATATAAAGCCTCAACCAGATGTTTCACTCGAAAATCCTGACAAAAAGCCTGATTTCTATAAAAACATGACCAACTGTAACAGTTGGTCATGTTTTTATAGAAATTGTAAGGTCGAACCATAAAAATAGCCAACTCGCGCCCTGTGTAAAATGAAGTCAGGTTCAAGGTGATTGCTATTATTTTATCGAAAGGGAATTTTTTACTAACTTTAGATGAATAGAATAGAACTCAGTCAAACAAACCTGCATAATCGGCACTGCTGTCGAGTCATGGAAGGCGCGTACTTGATCAAGTCCAGCACCCGTAGCGATTCCAACTACAGATCTACAAAAAAGTTTTCGAGATCAGACTATTTCATTTTGTTGCAAGCGAAAGATAGGACACAACATGCATGATATATATGCGTAAGTGATTGTATTTGTCCGTCTGTTACCTAAACAGCTACTTTTTATCCCGGAAAAGAGCTTGCGAAGCCGCGGGCAGGAGCTAGTTATTTTATTACAAAGTACCAACCAATTTAAAAACTAACTGATCTTAAATCTATTTTTTTTTTGTATTTTGTATTTATTTATTCCATCGTAGGTACACTTGTGTTACACTTGATGTCGTTACATTCTATATTAATAATTACATCTATAGGTTTTTCGTTATAGGAAACACCATAAGGTAGGTATAAAGGTAAAAAAGAAAAAACAGACAGACATGACTGAAAATTAAATAAAAATGAAATAAATAAAAAATAATTAATCAAGGGTATGTCAAGGTATGCTGCTGTATAAGGGCATTGTCAAACTATACTAAAAATAATGTACAATATTGTAATAATAATAAACGGAGAAAATAATAATGGTAACAATGTCAGAAATAAAATAATTTAAATTAAATTTACATGTAAATAAAACTGCTGTAAAAGGGCTATGTAGGTAGGCATCTCGGTTTCGCAATAAAGCATGTTTTTATCTTACCCTCCACTGAAGAGAGTGATGCAGGCAATATGCACACAGATCCTGCCGGGGAAGGAGTCACTCAGTTCTGCCCCGAGGCAGAATCCCACCACGAACTTGTGCGAACTCACGGCCGCAAGAAGTAGAAGCACCTGGAAACAGTACAACATTCAATGTATACCTATGATTTTAGAATTGATCCTACAGAGTGCAGGGACGTACTTAGATATAGCGGTAACTCCCGTTTGGTCTATTGGACTGGGACGTTATAATGTCCTCTTAGCCGAATTTCGACCACGGCGGCGGTCAGTCTCATCGGAGACTAGCCAGATGCGCAGGACATATTATAGCGTGCAAGTGTGTGCGCAAACACAGGTACACTCTCTATTGCCTCACTCTCATCATCCAATGGGACAGTAGACCGACACGACCGGGGAGAGGTCAAGCGCAGGACCAACGGCTTAACGTACTTTCCGAGGCACGGGGATGTAACACCGCTAACTTCCTGACTCCGGGCTGCTACTGTGAATTTTTAAAACCCCCCGGCAGATTTTCATGGACCATGGCTAAGAACACTTGGGATAAAATTATCTATGACACTGAAAAAACTAATCGAAAATCGGTTCATACGCTTGGGAGCTACGATACCACAGACATACAGATACACAGACAGACACCTTAAACTTATAAGTTATAACACCCCTCTCATTTTGCGTCGAGGGTTAAAAAATCAACATAATGTAACATAACAATAATGAGGTCTGGCTAGCCTAATAAATAAAAAAAATCCATAAGGTGGGGTCTTCACACTAACACTGACACGCATGTGTAGTGCGATGAATACAAAGGTTTGGGCTTGTTTACCTGATTTGTACAAAAATGCTCTCTAAGCCTCGCCCCTTCGGATCGTGTTGCGACTCAACAATCAGCATTGAAAATCAGCATCGATCAATGCGGATGCTGATGCTGATGTCTAAACTAATGCTGATCATCAGCGGATGGTAATGCTGAAGCTGATATTCGCAACAACCCTGGTTCCATGGCCGAACTATTAAATCAAAACCAAGAATTTTAGTTCTATTAACTAAACTAAAATTCTTCTAACTCTATTAACTAAAATTCTTGGTACCTTCCATTTGTAGGTACCCTAAGCATCATCTATCTATGTAGTGTATTGTATTAAGTATATCAGTTATCTAGTACCCATAACACAAGCTCTGCTTAGCTTGGGGCTAGATAATGCTGTGTGAATTGTCCAGCATTATTTATTATTATTTATTATTATTTTTTACAAGTCTGTTTTTCTCGGAATATTCCGGTGATTTATGAAGCTCACGGGCCTAAGCCAAGTGAGTATCACTTTATAATTGTGTTGCATTTTGGTCGTCCTGCAAGAATTTTCGAACTGTTCTACAAGTATTAAGTATTGCAGCTTTCTGCATCGTTATGAAAATGTTTTGTTGAAGTCCTAGAACATTCAGGTAGTGAGCGAGGTTTTTAGGAATAACTCCAGTACTGGACAGTACCAGCGGCACTATGTATACTTTGTTCATTTTCCACATTCTAATTATTTCTTCTTTAAGTTCAGTATATTTATGTATTTTTTCAGTTACAGTTTTTTGAATGTTATGTGTATTTGGTATTGCAATATCTATTAAATATGTAGTTTTATTGGATTTATCAATTAGTGTTATATCCGGTCTATTGTTATGTACAGTTTTGTCCGTAAGTATGGCTCTATCAAAGTACATCCTGAAGTCGTCAGTCTCCAACACAGGTTTAGGTACATATTGGTAATAGGGCAAAAGTTTTCCAGGAATTAGGTGATGTTTCAGAGCAAGTTTTTGGTGTATAATATGAACTACTTGATTGTGTCTGTGTGTATAATCGGTTTGTGTGAGACTTGGACAAGCGCTAGTAATATGCTGGATGGTTTCGGATTGACGGTGACATTTCCTGCATTTATCGTTCTGGCTATTAGGGCTCTTCAGTATAAACTTCTTGTAATTTCGTGTGTTTATCACTTGATCTTGTATCGCTACCATAAAGCCCTCTGTTTCAGGGAAGAGCGTACCAAACTTAAGCCAGCTATTTGAGGCTTGAAGGTCAATATGTGGTAGCTCCAAGTCCTTTAGATGCCGACCGTGCAACTCTTTGCTACGCCATCTGTCAATCTTTTCTTTAAAATTTTCGTTGGAGTTTATGAATTGCAAGTTTTTATTATTAAGGTTTAAGGGTGTAAAATTATTATCTGACGCGATGGTTGCTAAATGTATTTGACTAGTATTAGCTTTATCGTAGAAAAAGTTTCTAAGATTTTGAATCTGACCTACCCATAAGTTTTTTAGATCTATTAGGCCCCTTCCTCCTTTTGTTCTATCTATTGAAATTCTTTCAATTGCTGATTTAGGATGTAAATAGTTATTTTTAGTTAATGTTGATCTTGTTTTAACTTCGAGTTTTTTAATGTCTGTTTTTGACCATTTTACAATCCCAAACGAGTAAGTAAGCACGGGGATGGCGTAGGTATTAATAGCTTTAAAAAGATTCTTTGAGTTCAGAGGTTTCTTCACAGAAATCTGAATAACATTGCACAAAAGATTTATTCTATTGAAATATTCCTTTTTTATATCTGTTTTAATCTTAATATGGTCTATTGTTCTACCTTGATGAAGTCCTAAATATTTATATGTTTCGTTTTCATTCATGACGTCAAATATATATTCTTCATTGTTACCGCTATTCGATATTTTGCCTCTGTGTAAATTTAATGTTTTGCATTTTTCTAGCCCAAAGTTCATATTTATATCCTTACTGAATTCTGATGTTATGTTTATCAGTTTGTTCATTTCCATTTTATTTTTAGCAAACAGCTTAATATCGTCCATGTACATGAGATGGGTAATGGTGGTGTTTGAGGTAATTTTGTATCCAAATTTAGATTTATTTAGCAAATTTGATAATGGGTTTAATGCAAGACAAAACCACAAGGGACTGAGTGAATCTCCCTGGAAAATACCATTTTCAATGGGAATCTCCTCTGTGGTGAGCGAGGTAGTATCATTTCTCAGAGATAGTGTTGTCCGCCAAGTACTCATGGTATTTTCCAGGAAGTTGATAATATCCGGATTAACCTTATAAATCTGTAAAACGCGAATTAACCAGGAGTGTGGTACACTATCAAAAGCCTTTTTATAGTCAATATATGACAAATGTAAGTTACGGCTATTGGATGTTGCATGTTTGAGTATAGTTGAATCGATGACAAGTTGTTCTTTACACCCTCTGTGATTTTGTCTACATCCTTTTTGTTCTTCGGAGAGTACATTATTGTTCGTTAAATGGCTGTTAATTTTATTGGTAATACAAGATGTTATGAGTTTGTAAATGGTAGGTAGACATGTGATTGGGCGATACTGAGAAGGATTGACCGTGTCGTTGCTTTTAGATATCATGAAAGTCATTCCCTTAGTCGCAAACAGTGGTAGTTCTTCATTTCCTTTAATGATGTTCGAAACGCTTTTTGCTAGGAATTCGTGAAGTTTACTAAATTTTTTGTACCAAAAATTATGAATTCCATCAACTCCTGCAGCCTTCCAGTTCTTCATTCTTCTCGTTACTATTTCTATATCCTCCTTTGACACCTCCTCATATACCATCTCCTCAATATCTTCTGCGTTCTCTTCCTCTACTTTGATCCAATCTGCCTGCTCATTGTGGTCTCTATCCTTTTTCCATATACCTGCCCAGTAGTCTTTTAGTTCTTCTTTGTAGTGTATTTCCAAGTACCTACACATTCATTAAGAATATGGTGGAGGGTAGCTCGGCGCGTTGGCGCCGACAGTCAGAATAAACTCACGTTACTGAATGGCTGCCTATTCTTTCTGCATCGCTCCTATACCTAATTAGAAACTTCTCAGTGGCGATCGAGTATTAAAATTGTGCGTGCGAGACTTTTTACGATGTCTATCGGAAAAATAAGTGAATTTGATATGAAGAGTGGTACGTGGTCATCGTATACGGACAGACTTGAAATGTATTTCAAGGTTAATGCCATAAAGGATGACTTGAAGCTGCCGACCTTGATATCTATCATGGGGGACAATACCTACGAACTATTAGTGAACTTGGCAAGCCCTAAAAAGCCCTCAGAACTCAAATATGAGGAGGTGGTGGAGCTTCTACAAAATCATCTACAGCCGAATCCGTCGGTGTTGGCGGAAAGGTTTCGATTCCGGCAGAGGAGGCAAACAGCTGAAGAAAGTACGGGAGAATATGTGGCGGAACTGAAGAGGATGGCGCGGTTTTGCAAATTCAATGACAAATTGGATGAAAATTTGCGAGATCAGTTTGTCTGTGGATTAAAGAGTGACGTCACGCGTCAACGGTTATTTGCGGAAAAGAACGCGGACACAATGACTTTTGCCAACGCAATGAAATTAGCTCATTCCTTGGAGACTGCAGAGCGGGATGCGGCGGCGGTGGAGGCACGATTGGTGTCGGAGGCAGGTGACAAGGCGGAGGTGCACGCAGTCGGCGCGCGCGCGGCGGCGGCGCGGCGCCAGCGTGGCGGCGCGGGCGGCGGCGGCGGCGGCGGCGGCGGCGGCGGCGGCGGCGGCGGCGGCGGCGCTGGCGGCGGCGGCGGCGGCGGCGCGACACGTGGCACGCAGCAAGGGCACCGACGGCGGACCGCGGCAGATCCTTGCAAAGGTTGCGGAGCGGATCACGAATACAATTTCTGTCAATACCGGGAATTCGTATGCAGCCGGTGCAGACAACCGGGGCACCTGCGGCGCATGTGCACCGTCGGTGGCGGCGCAAGGACCAGCAAGGCGGGGCGGCCGGGTGCTGGCGGCGCGGCGCGGAGGTTCCACTACGGTGGGGCGACGCGCGTCGGCGACCACACCGAGGAGGACTCCTTTTCGGACCAGGAGGAGGAGGAGGAGGATTGCCTCGATTTACATCAGTTGTGCATAAAGGACTATAAGGCGGTGAGTTTGCCCATATCAATCGATGGCCAAATTATTTCGATGGAAATAGATACCGGTACACCAATATCTTGCATAAGCAAGAAACTTTATGATAGGTATTTTAGTTCCACAAAAATACTGACTCATGATTTGCGCCTTAAATTTATTGACGGTACGAATATTCGACCATTAGGAGTAATTATGCCTAGGGTAGATTATAAAGGAGTGCAGAAAAAACTAGAATTGTTTATAATTCAAGACGGAACCACATCACTACTAGGCCGGCAATGGCTTACTGAATTAGGCATATCAATTCCCAGTTTTCAATGTAACAATGCAACTTGCAGTAAAGGAGGTTCGAATATTAATTCTAATGTAAAAATGTTGTTAAACAGGTTTAGAGATTTGTTCGATGGCAGTCTGGGAAGGTTCACGGGCGGCAAGGCAACGCTGCGGGTGCGCGAGGGTGCTGCGCCGGTGTTCCACCGCGCGCGGCCGCTGCCGTTCGCGCTGCGCGAGCGCGTTGACGCGGAGCTGGACGCCATGCTGCGCGCGGGCATCATCGAGCCCGTCGACTGCTCCGACTGGGCCTCACCACTAGTTCCAGTCAACAAACCGGACGGTACGCTTAGGATTTGTGTGGATTACAAGGCAACTCTAAATCCTGTTTTAATGATTGATCGATATCCGTTACCTAAAATTGATGAGGTTCTGGTAGGGTTAAACGGAGCACAGTTTTTTAGCAAAATAGACTTGTCACAGTCGTACAACCAAATTGAGCTCGATGAGTCCAAACAGTACACGGTTATCAATACCCACAGGGGGCTATTCTGCTATAATAGGCTAGTTTTTGGGCTTTCGTCTAGCCCGGGTATATTCCAACGTATAATGTCAATTTTATTGAAAGGAATACCTAATGTGGCAGTGTTTATCGATGACGTCATCATCGGAGGTAGAAACGAGACGGAACACTTAGAAGCGCTGGAAACAGTGTTCCAAAGGTTGCTAAGTAGTGGGCTACGGTTAAAAAAATCTAAATGTGTATTCCTCGTTCAGGAGGTTACTTACTTAGGATATGTCTTGTCAAAAGATGGATTGAAAGCGGACCCTACCAAAATTTCGGCGGTATTGGAAATGGAAAAACCAGAGAATATCACTGAGCTGCGATCGTTCTTAGGGTTATGTAATTTCTTTGCAAAGTTTGTAAAGAATTTTAGTCAAAAATTAATACCGCTATATAATTTACTTAGGAAAAACGTAAGATGGCATTGGAGTAACGAGTGCCAGCTTGCATTTAGGGAAATAAAAAAAACTTTAACGGGGTCGCAGGTTTTATCACATTATGACCCGTCAAAAGAACTTATTGTGACGTGTGACGCGAGCGCGGCGGGAGTCGGAGGGGTGCTGTCTCAGCCGGACCGGGGCGGGGCGGAGCGACCGGTCGCCTTTGTCTCTCGTACACTTACTAATGCAGAAAAAAATTATTCACAAATACACCGAGAAGCCTTAGCTATTATCTACTGCATGAAAAAGTTTCACCAATACGTTTACGGGAGACGATTTACTCTTCGTACGGATCACAAACCCCTAGTTTCTATTTTTGGACCTAATACAGGCATACCTACCATGACTGCGAGCCGCATGCAACGGTGGGCTATAATATTATCAGCTTACAGTTATGATATCGAATATGTAAGAACGGACGTGAACAGTGCAGATTCGCTGTCACGGCTGCCGCTGCGCGATAAGAAACCGGTTTCGCGAGTACTTCCAGAACAGACGTATTTTCATTTTGCTCAGGAGGCTTGCCTTCTAGATTATAATGAGATAAAAAGAAATACTTCAAGGGATCCTATTTTAAGTAGGTTGTTGATGTTCATTAGAGATGGTTGGCCTACTAATTGTGAAATTATTGGAATGCAACCATATTTCAACCGAAAAAATGAATTGTATGAGGAACTAGGGTGCGTAATGTGGGGTCATAGGGTGGTAATTCCATTACCCTGTAGGGAAAAGGTGTTAAAAGTATTACACGAACCTCACATGGGTATAGTGAAGTCTAAAGCTTTGGCTAGAAGTTACGTTTGGTGGGCTGGCATTGATGAGGCAATCGAAGTCATGTGTAAGGCTTGCGCCACATGCGGGGCGCAGGCCGACGCGCCCCCGCGGCAGGCTCCGCGCCCGTGGCCGTACCCGTCTAGGCCTTGGTCTAGACTGCATATAGATTTCCTAGGCCCGATTTACGGTAAAATGTACCTAGTAGTAGTAGATGCAATGTCAAAGTGGTTGGAAGTATTTATGGTACCCAGCACGGCGGCGACTTCCACGTTAGATAGATTAAATGAGTTGTGGAGTAGATGGGGCTATCCAAAGCAAATTGTTACTGACAACGGACCACCGTTTACAAGTAGGGAATTTGAGAATTTTGTTAAGACTAGGGCCATTGACCATATACTTACGGCACCCTACCATCCCGCTTCTAACGGAGCTGCTGAAAATGCGGTGAAAACTATAAAACGGGTAATTAAGAAGGCAGTCTTTGAAAAGAAAAATGTTAGTGAGGCGTTAAATACATTTTTACTATATTACAGAAATACTGAACATGCATCGACGGGGGAAAGTCCGGCTATGTTATTGCAAGGTAGGCGGTTGCGAACACGTTTAGATGCATTAAAACCTGATCGTGAAGTAAAAATGGTTAAATCACAACAGCGGCAAGTAGAAAATGCGGGAGGGGCGAGTAGGTTGGTTAGTCCAGGTGAAGACGTCTGGTACAGGCAATATTCCAAAACAGACAAATGGTTGCCGGGAAAGGTAGAATCTCGAGTTGGACCGTCCAACTATAAAGTTATTGGCGAGGAAGGTGTTAGGGCTCATCGTCACATCGATCAATTAAAACGTAGGACTAGGAGTTCCTTGATTCACCCAGATGCTGAGTGTCCCGAGTTGAAATCTAAGGTTTTAACAGATAACGATGTTTTCCATGATGCTGATGATGGTGGGCTAGTGGTGGACCAGTCGAGGCAGCCGGTTCTTCATGAGAGCCTGAAGAGCCCGGCGAAGGCAGCCTCGCCGCTCGTAGCTGAACCTGAACCCCGTGAACCTTTGCCAGATCTGTCACCCGAGAAGATTTCGCCAAGGTCTCGCCCCATGAGACAATGTAAATTAAATAAACCCAACTATAAGATTTAAGCTTGCTATTGTTTATATAACGAACGTAGTTTTAAGTGGCTATTGTTAGTAGTTTTTAAGTCAATAATGTACATAAGTAATCTAGATTTAGTGTGGAGGATTGTAGTGTATTTCCAAGTACCTACACATTCATTAAGAATATGGTGGAGGGTAGCTCGGCGCGTTGGCGCCGACAGTCAGAATAAACTCACGTTACTGAATGGCTGCCTATTCTTTCTGCATCGCTCCTATACCTAATTAGAAACTTCTCATTCTTCAGCAGGTATTTCTTTTGCAATAATTTTATCCGGGCTATCTTTCAGGGTTCTATAAAATATTTTTTCGTTTGTACTAAAAAGTGTAAAAGCATTTCAGAGAAAAATCTATTTTTCTCTGAAATGCTTTCTTGTAACGGGCTAACCTTTGTGATTTTAATATTACCGTTTTGCACAAAAACAAAACGGATATTATGTGAGTGGAGAAACGGACAGCATGGTTTGAAGAATTGCAATTTGAAATATGGATGTATTTATGTGCTTTTATCGTCTTTTTGTAGTCATGCTGTGTGTTTTTCCGTCAAAGTCATAGCAAGCAAGTCCCTGTCATTGTGACATCTGCAGTAACTGTCAATGTCAACTCATAGTGTCATCAACACCAGCAAGTACCTTGCTGATGCTGTCCGTTTCTCCACTCACATAATATCCGTTTTGTTTTTGTGCAAAACGGTAATATTATATGTGTTTCGAAACGGACAGCATGGTTTGAAGACCTGTTTGTTATCTGCTGGTGAAAGACGGACAAACGCTATGTGAAAATAAAATGTATGACATGTAACTAAGTAGGTACTAACATGTTATACATAAATAACAGTCAAACAAGTCAAAGATCTTAGGACATAACTTCTAAGACTTTAAAGTTGTGTAAAACAAAATATTGAGTGTTTATCAAATCTAATTGATCAGAAATCAACGATACTTAGCATCACACAAAGTGCCCCTGAAGCACATATAGGTACACATGGATCTGGATAGTGGCAGCCGGCGACGCCGTTCTGCAGTTGTATTGTGCGCCGTCATGCAGGTCACTTCGTTGGGGCTTAGGTCTGGATAGTGGCAGCCGGTGACGCCGCAGTTCTGTCGCTGTACAGCAGATCGCTTCGTGGGGCCGGACAATGTTTAAAACTGTCATAAACTGGGTAAAAGGCAGTGATCTAAGTATGAAAATATTGTATGTGTAGGTAATATAGGTATTTCATTATTTAAATGAGTAAAGTTCTGGTTTCTATTTGAAACTTTACTATGAACCATTTAGATTCATCAATTTATTAAATAGGATTATGGTATTCATAAAATCTTGCTGATCAGAAATTACTGCTCTAAAATGCAAGGTCTAATACTTCAATGAGTGTAGTTCTGCTTAGTAGAATATTGTCAGTTTGAATGTGATAGTTTTAATTTTATTTAATTCAGGATTTATTTGTTGATCACATGCTTGGTAATGTGCTCATTTTTAGAATTAATAAATTTAATTGATCTTGCTATTATGAGATCTGGGATTCACATGAACATAGGTACCTACTTCTTATGTATATCCTTAATTAACTGTCCATAATTGAATTTAGTTCAAATAGGACTTTTAACATTACAAATATAAAATAAAATATGTTATGGTATGGATAACTTATTTACAAGGGGTTATTTCGCTATAACCCTTGCTGTGTAATTATAGGTATTTGTATGTAATATAAAGATGGTAGTTAATGATATCTACATATAGCTTGTTAGTTCTCTGAACTGAACAACATAAGTACTTGAATCAGGTCCAGTTGCAGAAAACACCAAAACAGGTGTCTGCTTGGGTATGTTATTGTTTTCATGAAAAATACTTGGTTATGAATCCACTGACACCATAACTCCATGGTGTTCCCGCTAGACGATATATATTTAATTGCGGAGAACCCTGTCATATCCGACGGTAAAGGGTAATGGTACCTTGGTTGGTGATAATGATGGACAATCTGATACAGGACAGTGGGTGACGTGCCTAGTCTTACCACTCGTCTACTTCACCGTACCGTTTCTCCCCCCCCCCACTTTTTTACCAAAAGTTCCAGTGTCTCCATCTGAGGAGGGACTTCACTGGGGAGAGAACATTAAAGGAGCTCAGACAGAACCTCAATACAAGATTTAAAATGTATAAGCCAGAAGCATTATCATATTTATCATAGATTGTGTGCTATCTTCTCAGGCTCGAATATATTGGCAAAATGTCAGGCACTTTGTTGGGGCGTCCATCGCCTAGTATGTATGCCCCATCATCCGGATACAGTCTCCGAGGGCGACGTGTATATTCAGACAAAACTGATCACACTTCGACTGAAGGTGTTATAAAAGTCGACCTGACCTTGTTATAGCGAGGTATCGCTTTTAAGACCAAGTGCCAACAGGGCCTATAGCCAGCTGTGGACTAATATAGGCTGATGATGATCGAGCCATTCGAGCCATTGAAGGCGTAGCGAAAAATGCCATCCGTACCTCCTCAGTACTGGAGTTAACATTGTCATTTCCCCTCTGCTAGTTTGCCTCCGAGGCCAAAGGTATTAAGAGCCATTCGCGCCTTTGAAGGCTAAACGAAAAATCGCATCCGTATCTCCTCCGCACTGGAGTTAATATTGTTAGTGTCCATCTGCTAGTTTAACCTATCAGGTTTAGCAACGGGGCACCAGAGTCGCCACCTCTGCGGGTCACACCGCAGAGTCTAGGCCATGGATGGGGTAACACTCTTACTCATAAATTTATTCGCCATAGGAGCACAAGGCACACTTGGTTAATATGAGAAGAAATATAATAATGAGAAGTATTGTACTATTTTACTGTAATAGCCTTCATTTCATGTCTATAATGCCACGCCCCATGTTCCGGATACAGCTTCCGCAGCCGGGGGCAATAAGTACCGTTCCGATACTCTGTTCAGATTATTTGGCTGGCAGACGGCCATGCCGTTATACCTCCCCGAGAGGCATGCTGCCGTAGTAGTGTCCTGAATCGTCGTCAAGACAGCTCCAGTAACATCATCGCCTAGCCCAAGTAAGCATGCGATGGCCCCTAATTTAGGATATAGCCTCCGAGGCCAGGGGCAATAAGTACCATACCGGTATTATGTTGATTATTTGACTGTTAGTTGGCCAAACTATAACATAACTCTCTCATGAACATCACCATTATTAGTTCCAGTTACATTGTTTCTGACGACAGGATAAAGTTTCCCTTATTTTATACATAAAATAATAAGTTTCGTTTACCGGTATGAAATGGTATAGTCCCACATATTGGCTTGAGTGTCAGATATTTGATAGGGTCACTGCCCACCTGACTGGAACCTCTCGTTCAAATGAGTGCATCCGATGCATCTCGTCAAAATGTGGATCACATCCGAGTGAAACCAACTGTGAAGGTTTGGTTATCTATGAGGTTTCAAAGTATTTATTGTAAACCAAATAATTATGTAATGATCCTCTGCTACTTAATTAACAAAGCTAAGAAAAAACTGAGCTCTTGTGACTTACACACTCTTGAATATTGTAATAAAAATTTAATATACCAGATTCTGATGGTGTGTTGGTGTGCACTAACCTTCACCTGAAGTGAGTTGCACTAACTCAAACAAAATAGCAGTAGGAAATTGTCTTTAATTTAAAGGAATGCCATTGCCCTGCTGTTGGACATCCTAGGCTAATAATAGTAATCTGTTTGTCTTGATCATTTTTAGTTTGTTGCAGAGAATTTAATTTTGATTATTTCAGACTTTGGGTCTAAATGATTTTCAGAATAATGCGGGGTCAATAAAAGAAATAATTTTAGGTACTTACTATTAAATAAAGTTGTTCTATAAAAGCCATAGGTAACAACTGTGGAAATAACCTATGATTCTGGGAATGTGAAACTAGGTTCAATATGACATGTGATGTTCATTCCAACTGGTGTCATCAGATCTTGGAAGTAAATCATGTTTTAGATAGGTACTTCAAAATGTCGGAGATCACCATGACAATGATCTAGAGTATATTCAGTTTCAATACAATGAAAGTAACATAATGAGAGACTACAAAGTATTTTTATGTTTGGCACCTTACTCCGAGTAAGTGTTAAACATACCTGCAGGTAATTTTATTTACAAGCTGTAATGTGAAAGGTCAATTTGCAGAACCTTTTAACTTATTAGTTATAAGGTTAGGTTAAGGTAGGTACTGTTCTTTAAATAATTTAAGCAAAAGAAAGCTATAATTATATACCTACTTTGGGCATTTTCTTATTATTATATTTAACTTCCAATACAATATAGATTAGTTAGTCAAAAATCAGCTCTTGTTCTGATATACTCTCTGTACTCTGTCTGCCAGTAACAATGAAATAAGTACCTAGCTAAATTCTGATTGTTCAAAATAAAGTGGTGATTCTGCCCCGAACAGTACAAACCGAACCTGGGAACTTATTATTATGATTATTATTATTGTGCTAAGGTTTAAATCTTCTCTGTGAAAAAACCGGTAAAAAACAAAGCACATGGGCCTAAGGCAAGTGCACTTCAGGTGCTAGGTAGTTCATTTTGCAGGATTTTTCTGACAATCCTACAAGTGTTTAGTATGACAGCTTTTTGCATTAATGTGTCAACTTTTTATTTACCAAACCAGGTAGGTAGGTACTACCAGGTAGCCTACGAAGATTTCGATCTGTTATTTATGTAGGCATTTGCCCTGCCCTGCCAAACTTTGGTGTCAATGATGTTTTTATTTCAAACAATTAGTTCATACCTATTACATGCACATAACTCTGTTTATAATAGTAGTTTACTAATTCATCATCTTTTCATCAAAAGTATGTTTGTAACACTCAATTAGAGATTGCAAAATGATTTAACATGATCTAGGGTGCTAAAAGGTGGCACCGCACCTTCCGTCTATAGGTTATGTACTTCAACCTGGGTTATTATCGCAATAACTTGATAAGACAAGCTGTACTAAAGGATCACACTCGTGTGTGTACCGCCGGCCTGATGGTACCGGCGACATAACTATACAAAGTATTACCATCCGATGGGAACTTTGTGCCAGGCTCGTTATTATGAGTTTTCCACGCTTACCTCATAGTCAGTGGTCGGGATTATAACTCGGAGAGATGGGCACGAATTTTGCACAAAGTAAATGATTGTACTTCACCGTAAACATCGTTTTTTCACCAAAAAAACCATAAAAACACAAAATTTTCTGCATACACCGCTGAAAATTTCAAACGCTATGAGTTGACATTGACAGTTACTGCAGATGTCACAATGACAGGGACTTGCTTGCTATGACTTTGACGGAAAAACACACAGCATGACTACAAAAAGACGTTATAAGCACATAAATACATCCATATTTCAAATTGCAATTCTTCAAACCATGCTGTCCGTTTCGAAACACATATAATGTTAGTTTTTGTTTCAGTGTGTCTAAAAACTCCTCAGGCTTATTATTATCCTTTTCATGAATTGAATGAACCTTGTATTTTTCAAATATTACTTTAACCTTTTTTTCTAATTTTTCATGCCTATTATTATTTATATACTGTGTTAATCTACCAATATCAGCCCGGATATTTACAATATCTCTTTCTAACCTAATTTGCCACGCCGGTTTTCCATTTATTCTCTTTTTGAATTGATGGTTATGTAGGGATGAGATTTTGTATCCCAAGTGCGTGGAAATCACTAAAGCGCTGCAATATACCAACGTATGTATATCTATTAAGTTTGAGTCACTATTACAAAACCTTCCTAAAATCTCGTGTTATTATTATTATACAGTTCTATAGTACCTATAAATGGAGTACTAAGTTGGTCCATGGTACTCATATGGTACTATTGAAACATTTTTTATTCTTGAAGTAAAAGTAGATATTATGATAGAACTATTGTTACAAAAATGGTACCAAGCAGCACTATGCAGGTACCATTTATAAAACAAATTAGGGTTTTCGGATTTTTTCAAACAAGGTAATATCACAGTAATAGGTACCTACACTGCTTCGTTTGTTAGTTTTTTCATAAATAACTACAGAAACAACAGTAACAACTGCAATTAGGTAACCACTACAATAAACTATGTTAGGTATAGTTAGTTAATACACCGCTAAGTATTTCACTTACATCGATGTAGGCACAAGTAATAATTGTTATACATAATGAAGGGTAACAAACCGACAGTATTACGTTCTTTATAATATTAGTAGAAAGATTTAACGTCTCGATGATGACATCTCGATTTTTAGGGCTTCGTACCTCAAAAGGAAAAAAGGAACCCTTATACACTTTGTTGTCCGTCTGTCAACCCCCTTTTCTCAGAAACGCGTGGGCGTATCGAGTTTAAAATAACATCAAATACTCAAGTCCGTAACCTCTTGGAGCCTCAATAGAAATAAAACTTCTGAGTCAACGCAATCAAAAGTTGCGGCCGTTTATGTCCGAATATTTTGTAATTTCCAAGGGAATCACATGCACACAAAACCTATAGGGTACTTCCCGTTGACCTAGAATCATAAAATTTGGCAAGAAGCAAGGTCTTATAATTATACGGAACCTTCGGTGCACGAGTCCAACTTGCACTTGATGTTTTATTTCCAGTAACCAAACTCAAGATTCTGTTGCAGTAGACAATTTTCTTTTTCGACTTTTTCTCTCTGGATTGTTAGATGCACCGGTCTTTGAATCAAATCTTTTACATCGCATGTGATTTAATCCCAACTTATATCTTCACAATGGAAAGACAATGTACAAAACAAACCACTATGCTGACAGAGACAGTACATTCAGTTTATCAGTTCTCAATAAACATTAAACACCTGTAGTAACATCTACATTAAACGATTTGTAACAAGAGTACGTGCTTTATTTTCTTACTGACCACGTGTTATAGGTATTTCATATGACTGATAAGCTGATAACATTATTTAGAAACTTTAACAATCGTGCACCTATGACCTTCACTATTTCGTAATATTTGATAACAATAATATGCTTGTAAGTATTGCCGACTCAAATAGCAATTATTAAAGAAATTACGACGTAGTAAAATCACAATCTGTACCTATAAATTGTGTTCTTCCAAAATGAAAACCATAAGTAGGTAGGTACATACATACATAATTTTGCGCCACCAAAACAAAATGATTTGGATTGGTGACGTGGTTTCTAAATGACAAGTAAATGGAATTTGTTGGTCCACAAATAAATAAAGAAAAACCAATTTTAACCATACATTACAAATTACATAATACATGTATAGGATACCGTGTAGGTAACCTACATGACCTCCAAAACTATTGAACAACTGTTTATGTACGCTACCGACACAGAACTACATAACTCCTGTAAAAAAATGGCGTGTGTAGCCGTGCGCAGAAGCGAGTTATCAGATATTTAAAAGACAAGGTGTAAATTATTTTATATATTTTTACCCCCTGACACGAAAAGAGAGGGGTGTTATAAGTTTAACGTGTCTGTCTATCTGTGTATCTGGCTGTGGTATCGTAGCTCCCAAACGGATGAACCGATTTTTGTTTAGTTTTAGGGTTTCGAAGATCGGTTTCGAAACCCTTATGGTCTCGCTTTGTCTGTCCTTTTTTCCCTCCTTAATAACTCAGCAACTACAGCAGCTATCAACTTGAAATTTAAAATAATAATACATTTCGTGCGCCTGTATAGATTTTAAGAAAAAAAAAATGAAAATGAACATTTTACATACAAATTGAGATGTCAAAATTTTAAAAGAGACCTACAGAGTCAAGTGGGGTATCTAATGAAAGGTATTAGTTTGTACGTTTCAAAATAGTTTTTGAAATTTCAGTAGGTTTCATACTTTTACAAATATTTTGAAAATAGTCCAAAAAATATCCATTCCCCCCCCCCCCCCCCGTTACCCCGTACTTGTTTTAGGTCTTCATTAAATTTCGGAGTTTTTAACCGGTACCTTTAGTACATACCTACTTTTTCACAAACGTTCGAAACCCTCGGCGCGCGAGTTACACTCGCACTTGACGGGTCTTGTTTTTTTGTGTCATAGATAATTTTATCCCGAGTCATCTTGACCATGTTTCATGAAAATCTGTCGGTCGGTTTTTAAAATGTTTAATTTTGTTCTTGTTTTTATCCATAGACAAATAGTAAAGGGACTACGAGAAACAGTTCTCCCTCTTGGTAACATTAATGGGAAAAATAATGGGACCACGAAAAAACAGCGAAAAATCACGACCTTATACTTAGTAAAATGAAATAAGACCGTCTGGAACTAAAAGTCGTATAAAAACACCAAGCAAAATATCTAGCTGTCAACAGGGAAGGAAAAAGTGAACGCATGTCTAATAATAATTATAAATGTGTATAAGTATAGGTGTGTGTAGTAAACAAAGTTAATTTTAGTACCAAGCTACTTTGTCTACCGAGTATATCTAGAGGTACCTTGGTACCTACTTCTAGACACAGATACTGAATTCCAACCTACCTAATTTGACTTGACTTGAAGATTTGACTTGAAGATCTGACTTGGAAATAAAACGTCAATTGGGACTCGCGCACTAAGGGTTTCGTTTAATTGTAAGACCTTGTTTCTTACCCAATATCATGATTCTAGGTCAACGGGAAGTAGGTACCCTGTATAATTGTATATTTTGGTCCAAGGAGAGAATTTTTTTTGTGTTATTAAACTTCAAATTTACAATTTTTAGATTTTTCCTATTATTTGTGCTGTAAGACCTAGCTTCTTTTCAAATTTTATGATTCTAGGTCAACGGGAAGTACCCTATAGGTTTTGGTCCATGGCGAGAATCAAAAGTATTTTATTAAGGAATAAACTACAAATTTAGGGTTTTCGGATTTTTTTTCCTTGTGCTAAAAAATCTGGCTTCTTGCGAAATTTCATGATACTAGGTCTACGGGAAGTACACTATAATAAAGGTTTTGTGTGCGTGTGATTCCTTTGGAACCTTCAAAATATTCGGATATAAACGGCTGTAGCTTTTGATTGCGTTCACGTAGAAGTTTTATAGATATTGCGGCTCCAAGAGGTTACGGACTTGAGTATTTGATGTTAATTTCAACTCGATACCTCCACGCTTTCCTGAGAAAAGGACGGACAGACAGACAAATAGACGGACAACAAAGTGATCCTATAAGGGTTTCTTTTTCATTTTAAGGTACGGAACTGTTAAAAAGAAAAGGGTCTATCTATATTCGGCTGTGTATGTTTTGTCCGTCGAATTCTATTAATGATTATACATATTAATGATGGACCGATTTAGAAAATTATATCGCTATTTTATAGATAGAGAATGATCCCAATGTGGCTCCATAAAAATTGTATTTCCGAGGGATTACTATTATATTTGTTCCACAAAACTTAAACAAGATGCGTCAAGTGCGAGTGTAACTCGCGCACCGAGGGTTTCGAACGTTTGTCAATTAATAATTGACAAACGTATAATTGACAATTATACAAATATGTACTAAAGGTACCGGTTAGAGATATCGCTATATTATAATGAATTCCTAAAAATAGTGGGTACTAAACTACATTTTAGATGGATCGTCTGCATAGGTACTTCGGAGATGAAGTAAATTGGACTTTTTTTTAAATATTTCAAAAAGTATGATGCCTAGAGAAATTTCAAAAACTGTTTTGAAATGTACAAAGGTCAGACCTTTCAATTGATACACCACTCAGTGAGGTAGCTCCCACTTTTCAAAAATGATTCCCCCCTTTTTGACCATCTTTCATTACTTACTTACTACTTTTCTCTATATTTTTCCTGTAAAATATAGAACTATATCTACAAACGCCACCTACATTAACCTACAGAAATTTCAATAAATGTTTTGAAATGTACAAACCGATACCTTTCATTTGCTACCCCACTCGGTGTGGTAGCCCCCCCCCCCCCCCCCCCTATGAAAATTATTCCCCCCATTTTGACAATTTTTCAAAAACTGTTCGTTTTAAAAACGTCTCTATATATTTCCTGTAAAATATAGATACATATCCACAAACGCTCCATACATTTTGTATGGATCGCTCTGCAAACTTCGGATATAAGGGGAAGAGGAATTGGTATGTTTTCGTCTTTATTTCAAAATATTTCAAAAAGTATGAGACCTACATAAATTTTAAAAACTGTTTTGAAGTGTACAAACCATTACCTTTCATTTGATACCCCACGTGACCCTGTAGGTATCTTTTAAAATTTCGACATCTCAACTTGTATGGAAAATGTTCATTTTCATTTTATTTTCTTAATCTGTACAGGCGCACGAAATGTATTATTATTTCATTATTTCAAATTTCATTCAAATTTCAAGTTGATAGCTGAGGTAGTTGCTGAGTTATTAGGGAGGGAAAAAAAGACAGACAAAGCGAAACCATAATGGTTTCGAAACCGATCTTCGAAACCCTAAAACCAGTGTAAAAATTGAGGGATTCGAAGTCAGTTTTTAGTTTTTTCAAAACAATTAAATGATGTTTTGTTACCTCGCTGTTGTCTGATGTGTTATGATTATCACTATCAGTTTATGTTAAGTTATCATAAAATCAAATCATCAAATCGTTTAGTTCTGAAGCAATGACATGTTATTGACACAATAAATAAATAATAATAATAATAACAATAAATAAATAATTAAATAATGCTGGACAATCCACACAGCATCATCTAGCCCCAAGCTAAGCAGAGCTTGTGTTATGGGTACTAGATGACTGATATACATAATATAATACATAAATACATAATAAATAAAGTATCAACAATATAATAATGAGTCCGCAGGATCCCGTACTAGCCTAAGCTGAAGGTGTTACATCCCTTGGGTCCTGTAATTTACAGGACCCAAGGACCAAGGACCCTTCTCTTAATAATGAACAAAACTGTGAAACAAAATTGTTTAAAAAGAACATAATGCACATATTCAAATGTGCCAAAATAAATTACAATCTTTCTTCGAATAATTATCGGTTGGATGGTAAGGCTAAATATGGCCGGACCAAGAAGGTCGCCCTGCTGACAGCCAACAGCGAACAAAATGTCTTTGTTCCTGTAAATTAATTTGGCGGTGAACCGTAACATTGCCAAAGAAAAGGGTAAATTTCTGAAATTTCGTCTTTAACTTCTTTTAGCAAGGCGCCCGCTGTCTACGGAATTGAAGGCGTTGTTGACGTCTACCTACAGAATTACCTCCCCATAATTTTGGCCTAAAATGTACGAAGGGAATGTACTGCGGGCGGCCCCACATCCGCCTCGCGAACCAAAGTCTAGCTGAATTGATCGGAAATAGGTACATAGTCGCCTAGTAGATAGTCGGCTTCTTTCCGACATCAGACTGTAGCCGCAAGGCGGCGGTAGGTGGTGCCCACAGCTATGGGTATAAACGAGTATTTTAAACTTTATTTTTGCCCTCGGCTTCATTAAGGTGCGTTTCTTCCGGGTTAAAGTACTTAGTATAATGTTATGTATTGTACTTACTACCCAGCCAAGTTCTGTTCTAGTTCTAAATCTTTATGTGCAAGGGTATACATTTATTCACAAAGAAAATTATACTAGTATTTACAATTGAAACAATTGAGCTAACTGCCGACTGTTGCAAACAGTCTACAGATAGCTCAACTGATCCATATCAACACCAGTCGGAAGCGTCCCCAAGACGCTGGCTGCATTGCCACGCTGTATGGCAATGCTGATACGCTGTGCCAGATATTCACCAGCTCTCGGGTCACGCGTCGCTTCGACCAGACGCTCAGATAGTTTTTTGAAAACCCGAAGAGCCTCATTTATGTGCATATGTATAACTAGCTTCTGCCCGCGGCTTCGCACGCGTGGTTTCTATAAACGTTCAAAGGTGATTTTTATCCTATGGGAACTGATTTATGAGATAAAAAGTATCCTATGTTTGATTCCAGGATAAGAATTACCTGTATTTATGCAAAATTTCAGCCAAATCCGTTCAGTAGTTTTGGCGTGAAGTGGTAACAAACATCCATCCATACATCCATCCATCCAAACTTTCGCATTTATAATATTAGTGTGATTTTTATCCCATGGGAACTGATTTATGGCATAAAAAGTATCCTATGTTTGATTCCAGGATTAGAATTACCTGTACTTATTTATGCAAAATTTCAGCCCGATCCGTTCAGTTCAGTAGTTTTGGCGTGAAGAGGTAACTAACATCCATCCATACATCCATCCATCCAAACTTTCGCATTTATAATATTAGTGTGATAAGGTAAATATATATTTTTACGAAATTTTAGATAAATTCCGTTAATAGTTTTGATTGACGTGAAGAAGTAGGTAGTACCTACGTAAGAAACGTCCAAAAGGGGGGACTCTTCTACGGGAAGAGTTGGAGTGGTGCAAATTCTAAGCCGGCACCACACAGCTACCTTAGTATGTTACATGACATTTTATATTTGTTTATGTGTCCTCTAGCCAAAATATAGAACTTTCAGAGTGATATAGTCTGAACTTAATAAACATTAGAATGTCGGACTCGGAAGGTTTTGATGACCAGATAAAAGACCTGTTGGAAATCAAGCATGAAACATTGGCAACACTGAGCCTGGAAGAAGAAAAACTTTTTAAAGATGATCTTTGAAAAGTTTGTTGATAAAATAATTAAAAATATCTAGCAAACCAACGAAAATAGTAAAGAATCCTTGTGTTAATTAGATAACCAATGCTAAACTCAAAGGAAAAGAATGTTTAAGTAGGTACCCAACGAAAAGTCAAGGGACAAATTGAAAAAATACGATTAGGTTTCAGTGACTTTCTCGCACAATAAAAACAATGAACGAAACGGACGTTACCGAAGTCCTCACGGACAATGATATCGTAATAAAACGGTAATAACGACGTGTTGTTTGATTCTTATCATCACAATAATCAAGTGTTTGATTAATAATGTAGGTCAAAACAAACATAAAATTCCAATACGTAACTACAATACATCATTGTAAAATTCCATCCAAAAAACAAGTCTCACCTACTCCTACCTACAACTAACTCTCCGTCTGTTTTTAGAATGGTTATAGGCTTAAGGAAAACTGTCACATGGGTTTATTTTTATTAAAATGACACAGATACGTGTCGTCCGTCATAGATAAAAATAGATGTTAGGTACCAATATGCTAATTCTAATGAAATAATGTAAGCCTAAGGAATTAATATAAATGTAAAACTAAGAGATTTTAGATTCGGACGAGATGTCCTACTCAAAAGTGAAGTGGACATCTCGTCCGTGGATCAGTTTGAGATTCGGCCCAGATGTAGGTACCCTTACCCAAACTAACAACCTAAAACTTTTTATATTGCCTCTAATCCTGACAACAGGGTATTACATCCATTTTTGAAAACTGTCTCAATTATATTCTATAGTGCTAATGAACGACTAAAACTTCACAAATTTTTTATTATATCTTTAGGTGGCATAAAAATGCATTTTAATTTATGCATTTTCTTTCGCACCTAATTTCACGAAAACGCCGGACGCAGTGGATGCCATATTGCTCTGTGGTCATGACGTCAGTTGGCTGTGTAAACAAATGCAGTGATATTTTGTATGTTAAAGATTAAAGGTACGCTGATAGTTGACAGTTCTAAGTTTACATAGCCGTATGACCATACGTATGACGTACCTAATGATATTATGGCGACCACTATTGAACGGTGTTATGAATCAGATTAAAAAAGCTGAAACCTTTGAATTGAATTTAAAAATGTAGTTTGCTATTTTATGAACTAATACTAACGTTTTCCTACTGCTTTTTGCCTAAGCTATCTCAATAATATCTATATTTTTAGAATTTTCTCAATAGAGTAAAATACTCTACTAATGGGATTTTTTGTCTAAGTACCTATACTTAAGTAGGTAATATTTTAAGAATATAGCTAAGTATCTAGATAATCTAAAAAAAGTTCCCTTACCTCTGTAGAAGACCCCTGCAGCCCTATAGCCAGACCCTCCAGCACACTATGCACAAATAAAGCACCAAGCAAGCCGACGATCCCCGACGCACTATGCCTAGGCATCCTGTGATTGCTATCAGAACAGCATCGCTCCCTCAACTCCCCATCCTGGCTTCTTAGCAGGCTAGTCTGCTCATCATTGCTTCCATACGTTCTATTTCCATGACTATGACCGCCGTAGCAAAGGTGCACGATCTCATCGACCAGATAAACGATGAAAAAGCCAACACAGAAAAGGAGTTCCGCGTTTTCGAGCTTCTCTTTAGCTTCTGGCAGCATGTGGACGAGAGCGGTGGACAGGAGGACTCCTCCTCCGAAGCAGAGGAGGCAGGAGACGAGGAGAGGGTGCCGCTGCCTGGAGGCCACGGAGAAGGCAGCTGGGAGCATCCCTGTCAAGAAACTTCCCAGGCCTAAAGCTAGCATTGACACCAACTTGGCTGTTGTTAGATCCATTTTGAATTGTTTGGTTTTCACCGATTTGAATAGATAAGTATGTGTCTTTGGTTTGTTTTTGTGCTTGGTCACTTAAAACAAAATATTTTCGTAATGCCGTCTATGTTTGCTTGAGTTCGTTTATGATATGTTATATGATTCACACTACGCTTAGGTACCAACCGGCCTAATGAATGACTAAGAAATTGTACTTTACCTAATATAGGTATGTAGATTACCTAGTGAGGTAGGTAAGTTTATTCTCTTTGTTTTTAGTTATTATTGTTAGAAAAGGTTTGTCGGGATAAAATTTTTGTTAATTTGTTATTTGAATGCCACAATCACAAGTTGCTCCATTGATTTCGCTATCACTATTTACATTTTTGTTATCACTTGTATACACAAATTTTACAGACACAGCACGACCTCACGCCGTGAGATTTGCGTACAAATGTACAAGTGAACGTTTATTTGTGTAGGAGCGGGCGTGAGTAGGCTCCAAATGACACATGCATTATCACTCGCCTTATTGCAATGACACAAGGCTCAATATGCAATAGGTTGCGACAAATGCTAACCGCTTTAAGAAGAACCATGCATTTTCAGTCCTTGGTCCAGCAAAAATACTAAAAGCAGGTCTTGCTATAATGGACGTCTGTTTACCAGTAACTGAAAATATTGCCAAATAAAAACTGGTGCACTCCTTATATCTAACCATGATCTTGCCTCACTGGTAACATAAGTCATTTAGGTAATAAATAATTCATTTTGTTTAGATGGGGCTGTTCCCATGAACTAAACGACAGATTACAATGAAACAAACTAATAATATTTTTTTCATAATTTTCAATAAGGAGCTTTTCATAAAACGAACATCCTAAAACTGTGGAACATCTCAATCACAAATTCGTTACCATCTGTTGAAGAATGGCCGCTCACGGTTTGCACCATTGTTTAGCTGATAACCTTTTTAGGGTTCTTTTGTTGGTTATTGTTGGGTTAGAACTTTATTATACAACTAGCTTCTGCCCGCGGCTTCGCACGCGTATTTTCGGTATAATAAGTAAATTTATGTCAAAAATCATAATGACCTGTTCAGTAATTTTGGAGATCTTAGGTAACAAAAATTAACATTTCACAAACTTTCGGCTTTATAATATTACTAGGATAGGATAGATAGGTAGGTAATGTTGTGATTGGGATTTAAACATGTAATTTTGACCATCAGATAGATAATACAATGTACAATAAGGCAAAATAATGAAAATAGGTATAATTTTTTTTTTTAATCATTAGGTACTGTGTTTGTTCGTCGTAATCAATGTTAAAAAGTTACACCGTGTTGTATAGACGAGGGTCGTCATAGCAAAAAAATTATCATTGTATTAATTATGTATTTGTGCACATTAAATAGACTCACTCACAGGTAAGATACTAGTGTTCTGTGACCCACTCTATAGGTACATGGTGGCTTTTTCAGATGGGAGTGGATGGCCAAACCCGAAACATCGAGAGTTAGAGAAAAGTGGTAAACAGAGTCATGGCGCAATTTTTGAGAAAGCAAAAACTGCATACCTACCAATTTTTTCAGATTATTTATTAAAGTTTACACAATTCATAACGAAAAGATTTTTAAATGTGGATATGTCCTATTAAAGACCTAAGTGCAGGCTAAGTATCCTCGCTAACGGCAAAGGCACAAGTTGTACGAAATTATTAATTAAAATTTTCACTTCATCGGTGCTTGGTAGGGGGCGTATTCAAACTAAAATTGTGAAAATTTGCCGTTTCCTTTCATTTTCATGCATATATTTGCAAAGATTGATCCTTGTCACCAACCGTTGGTGTACAACTAAAAATCAGTCGGTACGATTTCCAGCTAGAGTAAAAAGAAAAACAATAAACATAAATAAAGAAAAACGTTTTAAGGTTTCTATAGTGTTTTTACAGTGCATAAGCCCTCACACTCAGGGTAATTTCTAAGATATCAAATAATATCCCAAACTTTCGACTTGGACAGGACTTGAACCCGCATCCAACGCCAATGGCCCAACCAACTGATATGGATTAGATAATCTTCAATGTTTTCCCTGTAGGTGGAACTAACGGCGCTAGAACTAAAGATTCGGGTTTGGCCATCCACTCGCATCTCGAAAAGCCACCTATAAGAACTTTAAACTTCTAGCTTTCAAGTTCTACCACAAATATTTTTTGACAATAATTTATTAAAGATTCCTACCATAAACTAGATAGTTGTATTCTACCAAAGAGTATTAGCGTTATACTTGTCAAAGCGATCTGTGTTCGCGACTTTATTAAAATCTTTTACATGCCATGAGCTTTTGAAGATAGCTTACAAAGGACTACGAAATGAACGAATTGTTACAAAAGCATGGCTGTGCGAATGTGTTCACAGTGCCTGAAGGACTCAAGGAGCTCATGGGAGACATCACTCGAGAGGTTAGTAAAGAGACATTTGATCACCATCAGCATCATATCAGACTGTTGACTTGAACTGCTGGCACAAGACATGGCCTCAAGCCTCAACAAAGAGAATAGTATAACGGAAGCAAACAGCACAGGAAGGGTTCCTCTTTTACATGCTGGCTCAATGGTTGCGAGCCTCATCCTCAGTCTTCCCCCGATATCATCATACCTTTTATTTATGTATTACATTAATAATAAATAAAAGTTTGGCTGGATGTTTGTAACTTCTTCACGCCTAAATTACTGAACGGATCAGGCTGCATAGATGTAGGTCTCGACCTGGAATAAAAGCATTTTTATTCTATAAATCAATTGTAGGATACACCTTTGAAAGTTTCCATAGAAACAACGCGTTAGAAGCCGCGGAAAAAAAGTAGTTTATTTATATTAAGTACTCAGAATAATTCGATCAGAGGGGCTTACAGGAAAAGGAAAAGCGTAGTTTCTTATTCGTTGACGTGCAAAACCAACTCTTCGCTTGCATAAGATTAGCGTTTGCACGAAAACCAATCAGAAACTTCGATTACGAAGAGTACGGGCCCAGAACATCGTGCAATTTCGATTGTAATATTTTAGATTTCAGATGATTCTTATTGCATACATAATACATTATTACAGAGTATTAGCTTAGGCTGTGTGCTGCGGCTTAGAATTTGCACCACCCCAACTCTTCCCGCGGGTGTCGTAAGAGGCGAGGCGGGCAGCAGCGCCCCCTGCATAACAATTCTACCACCGAACTGCGATCCCCAACCCGCATCCCCAGCGTGGAGATTATGGGCATCACTCCCCATGTGATAAAAGCCAATAAGGCGCTTATCAGGGGGAGGCCTGCGTCCAGTAGTGGACCAATACAGGCTGTTGAGATTACCTTAGGTGGTAGGTAATTAGTTTAAAGGTAACTAAAAAAGTTAGTAAGTTTAAGTACATGTAAGGGCGCAGCAATTGGGCTAAAGATTATTCATCATTATCGAATATCGATGGGAGTTAGAATCAATTTGGATAATAAGTTTCGAAAGTGTAGATAATTTGCATGTGGTTTATATTATAGGTCCTCCGCGACCAACCTTCCAAAATCTTCGACTTCATAGCCAACTACCTCTCCGTGCTCCTCATCACCCGAGAGCACGGGATCCTGGCAGTCAGGATCCTGGAGGACCTGTGCGACTGCAGGCCTTCCGTGTCCGAGACCCTGATAGAGTTGGGATTCACTACGGCGCAAGTGGAGGTGCTGTCTCAGATCATAAAGGAGGAAGTAGAGGGGTTTGAACCGGTTGAGGGGAAAGGTGAGTTGCTTACGATGATTACACTTGTAATGAAGTATGCAGAAGTTGAATATTCATCTCATTAATCATCACCCCTTACTAGTCTGCTGCTGGACTAAGGGCTCCCTTAATTAATGAGCTCTATAGTGGCCTGTCTGAAACCTAATTCGGCTCAGTACATTACGCCAGCGTTTCCGTTTAAATACCCTTACGAAAGTTGTATCAAGCATCCTAGCAGCTGGCCGCTACTCCGTACGCGTATATAAACAAATCTAAAAAAACATAGAACTTAAATCAATATTATTTAATCAGTAAATAAGTTGTTCTTAAGTTAACTACGGACTACTAAAAGGTTTGTGACTTTGCTTCGTCTGCAAGCCACGCTTTAACCTCATCATCAACCTATATTAGTCCACTGCTGCACATAGGCCTCCCCTAATGAGCGCCATAGCGCCCTGTCTTCAGCTTGCCGCATCCAGCATCTGCCTGCAGTCTTTCGCAGATCGTCATCCTACATGGCTGGGGGGGTCCTAAACTACGTTTGCCTAGTCGCGGTCTCCACCAACGGTGGTCGGTTCTTCGCGAGATATGGCCGGCCCACTGCCACTTCAGCTTGCTAATACTTTGGGCTATGTCGATAACTTTGGTTCTTTTTCGGATGTATTCGTTACGAATCCTATGCTTCAGCTCTCTGAAAGAGCTATGCTCGGAGTCTCTACTCCGAGCATAGCTCTTTCCATAGCTCGCTGAGCGACTTTGAACTGGTGGACCAAAATAAATCGATTAGGTACTTTAATGGTTTGTCTATCAAAATCAATACAGCCACGATTCAAAATGTCCTCCGTGGTATTGCAAACAAGATGTTGCTCTAATTGACACATGTTGTGTAGCGCGTCGGATCATAGCGGGATATTTAAGCTTTCAAGGGTCATATTCAAACCGTCATAACTTCTAAACTATCTTACTTAGGGCTAAGATGCAACCAGCCCTACCGTGAGTGTCCACGTCTCAACTCCATAGGTCATGACAGGTAGGACGCACTGATTGAAAACTTTCGTTTACAAACATTGCGGTATGGTCGCTTTAACCTGCCTGGTTGTATTTAGTTGGAAATATTGTGATTGCTGCTCATACTTTGGTACACCTACGAGCTGTCATAAAATAACCATAAAGACTTGGACTTCTCCAAAGTTGCCACACCAAAGTCGGACCTTACTATACTTAGCAAGATTCAAAAAAAAAATATTAGTAGGTAAAAGTAGTGGGCAGAGTCATGGCGTTGCATAAAACAGTTTCATTATGAATTTGAGCGAGTTTACTACAAACCCTGTTTGTATTGGACCAACGGTACTAGGGTACTACCCAACTAGCAAACAGATATCTCATAGCAGCCCACAGAACGATTCTCGAAAACCATTTAGTGTTAGTGAACAGTACTTTATAGTGCCAAAGAACGTTTACCCAACTAGGTTTTGTCGCAGCTACATCACTTTTCAGTGATATAGTATTTCTATAGCGGCTGCAGGCATTTTTTACCTATAAAATAGAACTTGGTAATATCACCAATTTGTTATATTGAAAGTATTCACTACTGTAAGCAGCCACACGAAAACCATAATAATATTATGGTTCACATCACACAAGCGCTCTATAGGCGAATTTCTAGCACCATTACAGAGCAATGGATGTAGCAGTGTATTTAGAACCATCATTGCTCAAATTAGATACAAAAGGACATCAAAAGAGCTCACATGAATAATGAATTTATCAAACTACGAGTCTTTATAGTAAAACAGTTTCAGTTCATAAAATCACAATACAGATTTATTGAGGTATCTAACTAAATCTGTCGTTTCTACAAACCAAACTTAAAATATTTCACTTTTTCTATAGAGAAAGTAAAAGAGATGCAGATCATGAAGAAGATCCTTGGCAGGACAGTGCTGGACGAGGCTGCCTCGGCCCAGGTCTGCCAGGTGGCCAGGAACGCCTACCGCGACTACTGGTACCGGAAGAACTTGTTGAAGAAGGTAAATGAATAGCCTTATTTATTTTTACTTTATGAACCTTCAAGTAAATATTTAAATTAGTCCAGTATGACACTGAAACCACTCGCTGCGTCGTGCGTCGCGTCACTGCCGGTCGTTACAATTCCAGTGTGATTTTAGTTATCGCTTCCGCTGCCCATAAGAACGCACCCTGTTCTTGTGGGCAGCGAAAGCAGAATTTAATACTCATATTCTCAAAAAAACCAGAGCTGAGCAAGAAGTGATTCTTCTAAACTGAAATTGAAATTTCCAGGAGAGTTCGCGGAGCGCCCAATTTCCTTTGTAAAATGTAAAAATCTGGACGCACTCTTGAAGTTTTGTTCTTACTATTTAGGAAATCAAATAATATGTAGGTACCTATCGCAAAAATTTTCAACGGGACTTGAACCCGCATCCTTCCCTCAGTACGGGAATGTGCTAACCACTACACCACGAGGTCAAGTGACGTGGGAGTCGAAAATCTTTGGGACTTCCTACGGACTCTAGCACCGTTAGCTCCACCTACAGGGGAAACATTGAAGTTTATCCAATCCTGTTCAAAGACTAAAGTTACATTTAGTTCGTTTGACGAGAGGTGTCGCGTTGCTCAATTCTAAGGTTTTTTTTATTATAGGGCTTAACACTCGGGGTAATTTCTTATTATTTCATAAGTTTTGAACAAATGCAGGTTTCGCTACCAACGACGAAAACTAAGGGCGAAGAAGCAAAATCAAGTGTTGACCCTCGGGATGCCGATGAAGGCGGTGATTCTTACGCCATGCGCCAGGGTCGCTATAGCCATTAATCACCGCGGCAATTAAAACGTGCACTTAATTTAGTTCGATATATTATTTCAGTGGTCAGTTTTATTTATATGAACCTAAGAATTAGTTTTTACCATCTCTACTTTTCTTATGTTGCCTGAAATTATTGATTATTATTATTACACTTATCAACGACGACTGTAGCTTCAAACGTCCGCGCGTTTTGATCGCTCACCTTGGCACTGGCCGTTTGCAACATTTACGACATATGCGTTTATAGCTCAAAAGCGACTAAATCTTTCAGAACTTTGGATTGCACCCCAACGAGCCGTGGGAGATCGCTGCTGAGCACACCCTGGCGCTGTACAAGCGGACCAAGCCGTCCCAGACCGAGCTGAGCAGAGCTACGCAGAAGATACAGGTATCAGCACACTGCTGAATAAGTCCACAGCTGAACTTGCCTCCCCCTCACAAGAGGAGGGGGGGGGGTGACATAATTTCTACGCTTGGCAGTCAGATTGGTTCTTCTCGTAATGCAGGTGTTAAAATAAGAGTACTCAGAATGAAGCTGGGTGGTGCCGGCTTACAATTTGCACCACCCCAACTCTTCCCGCGGGTGTCGTAAGAGGCGACTAAGGGATATCCACCGGGAGCGGGCAGCAGCGCCTCCTGCAGAACAATTCTACCACCGAACTGCGATCTCCAACCCGCATGCCCAGCTGCAGATTATGGGCACTACCCCTCATGTGGTAAAAGCAAATAAAGCGCTTATCAGGGGAGGCCTGTGTCCTGTAGTGGACCAATACAGGCTGTTGAGGTTGAGGTTGAGAATGAAGCTGCTGCGCCTCCTCTGATAGGTTCCCTTAGTCGGCTCTTATGCACCCACGGCCTGGGGGTGTATTCTTACGCCACGACCCCACGGAAATACAGGTATTAGTTCAAATTATTTATGCCGAGAAAACGACCATTTGATGTGTCTATTCATCATCATCATCGATGTAAGTAAAATTCGAACGATTGGGCACTAGCTTCACGAAAGAAGGCTCAAATTAGGTCCAATTAGGTCCACCCACCTCAGACATAGCCGGACCGACACCGCCGGCGTTCGTGTTGCGCGTGAGTATTGTTGTCTCGGTCGAACTTCGGCCTAGGTACCGTCTTTCCATCATTGTTGTTCATTCGGTGTGGTTCAACACTAAAATATCACATAAACCCGTCGTCGGTCGGGTTGTGTTGTCGACTTTGGTTTGTAGACCATAAAACGACAAGTATCATACATAATAGATCATGGATATAGTCAAATTCTGTAGACATGGTACCTACGTTCTCCCAGCCAACTCTGGCCTGTGTTGTGTTACAAGTGTTACAACTAAATGCAAAGATACGCTTTTAGGGTTTCGAAGATCGGTTTCGAAACCCTTATGGTCTCGCTTTGTCTGTCCTTTTTTCCTCCTTAATAACTCAGCAACTACAGCAGCTATTCACTTGAAATTTAAAATAATAATACATTTCGTGCGCCTGTACAGATTTTAAGAAAAAAATATGAAAATAAATGAAAAATGAAAATGAACATTTTCCATACAAATTGAGATGTAAAAATTTTAAAAGAGACCTACAGAGTCAAGTGGGGTATCAAATGAAAGGTATTATATACATTTCAAAATAGTTTTCGAAATTTCTGTAGGTTTCATACTTTTTGAAATATTTTGAAAATAGTCGAAAAAATACCCATTCCCCCCCCCCCCCCCCTATCTCCGAAGTTTGCAGAGCGATTCATTCAAAATGTATGGAGCGTTTGTAGATATAAATCTATATTTTACAGGAAAAATATAGAGAATTCTGTAAAATGAACACTTTTTGAAAAATTGTCAAAAAGAGGGGAGATAATTTTCAGAAGGGGGCTACCCCACTAAGTGGGGTATCATATGAAAGGTATCAGTTTGTACATTTCAAAACAGTTTTTGAAATTTCTATAGGTTTAATACTTTTCGAAATATTTCGAAAAAAGTCGTAAAATTTACCGCTACACCCTATCACCGCAGAGATGCAGAGAGATCCATCTGCAATGTAGGTTGGTACCTACTAGTTTTAGGCCTTCATTAAATTTCGGAGTTTCTAACCGGTACCTTTAGTACATACCTACTTGTTCACAAACGTTCGAAACCCTCGGCGCGCGAGTTACACTCGCACTTGACGGGTCTTGTTTCCAATATTTTGCATTATACATATTATTGCAATATACCTACCATTATCTTCGCATATTAGTCCATTCTACTAAACGGTATTCTTTTCTTAATGGTATTCTGACTTTTGGCATTGGCACGCATTCAAACTTGAGGTGTTTTTACATGCTCCTCTCCGACCTCTCAGGTGTCTTGATCCCAAAACGTATCTGTGGCGTACCTACGCGCCACTTGACACCGATCCGAAATGTGCGTTCCAAATTGTATCTTAAATTTGCATCTTGAAAATACAATTTTCATTTCGCATTATTCTTTCAACTTGGGCCATACCCCAATTGAACGGAACCTACACTTCGGACCGGTCTCGCTCGGTCACTCACGCGCAGCCGCTCATTCATTCGCATTGGCATTCCGCGACTGGCCATCTTGCTAACTGCCCGCGCTCACTGACATTCTTGCTTTGTAATTTCTTTCGTAATATTAGCTTGCTTTCTGTTTGTACTTCTATCTATCTAGTTAAATCTGTCATTAAAATCAATCATTCTATCGTAAATAATACTCTTCATTTCTTCCGCTTCGCTATCATTCTTCCACAATCAACCTTCCAAACCATCCGGAATACCAAGGATACATTCTACAAACAGGTACGGGTTTAGGAACACCTAGACTGAACACCCGTACCTATATTGGTGACCCCAGACGTGCCAACATACATTGGTGAGTCTTTCAATTGTGTTGGACAACCTTGGATGACATTCCGGAACGTTCGAGAATTCTCGCCGAACAATTGGATTTTGGTGTGTGGTACAAGTGAAGAGCGGTGAGCAATTTTTTTTTCTCAAATAAATAATAGAAGATGTCTTCAGACGAGTTTGATGATGCCCGTGCTCAGCCTGCTGTTGGCGCTGGTGCTGAAGTTCTCCGAGTCGGCGTGAGAGTTCCGCCATTTTGGCCAGAAGAGCCAGCAGTATGGTTCGCGCAGGTAGAAAGCCAGTTTATCCTATCTAAAATAACGACGGACGAGACGAAATTCTGCTACCTCGTTTCCCAGCTCGACAACCGATATGCTGCCGAGGTCAAGGACATCATCACTAATCCACCAGCTACAGACAAGTACTTAAAATTAAAACAGGAGCTAATTAAACGCCTTTCAGCATCAAAGGAGAAGCGTGTCAAGCAGCTGTTAATACACGAAGAGCTTGGAGACAGGACTCCTTCTCAGTTCCTTCGCCACTTGCAAGGTCTCGCTGGTCCAGCTGTTCCTCCGGATTTCCTGACAACGATTTGGTCCAGCCGATTGCCTGCTAATATCCAGACGGTGATCGCAACTCAGGTAGACTTACCTCTAGAGAAATTGGCAGATTTAGCAGACAAAGTGCATGAGATAGCTCCTACCAGTCCCCAGGTGGCTAGTACTTCTAAAGCAGAACCTGCATCATCTCAGGATGATCTGGCCAGACAAGTTTGCGAACTAACAAAGCAAGTAGCGATGCTGGCCCAGCAAGTTTCTAGCGGTGGACGATCGCGATCGCAGCAGCAGAATAGGCGTAACAACTTTAACTCACGCTCACGCTCTCGCTCTCGCCCACGTTTCCAGCAACCGCCTGCAGATTGTCCTCACTGCTTCTACCACTTCAACTACGGAGCACAGGCCAAGAAGTGCAAGGAGCCCTGCACTTTCAAGTCGGCGGAAAACGGTCAGGGCGGTCGCAAGTAGCGGCCAACGACTGCCCTTCTTCTTCAACAGGCCGTATCTTCGTCACCGATCGCGCTTCAAAAATGCAGTTCCTCGTGGACACTGGTTCCGACCTGTGTGTTTTCCCGCGGTTGGCTGTCAAAACGCCCTGTACTAAATCCAAATTTACCTTAACAGCTGCAAACAACTCTGTTATCCATACCTACGGTCTCAAGCAGATGCAGCTGGATTTAGGTCTTCGCCGTGCCTTCACCTGGAGCTTCACAATCGCTGATATCTGTAGACCTATCATAGGAATCGACTTCCTGAGATTCTATGGTTTGCTGGTGGACTGTAAAAACCAGCGTCTCATCGACGGCATCACTTCACTCTCAGTAAGTGCCCTTTCCTCCAGATTACCTGACGACACAGCATCGATCAAGGCTGTGACAGGTGAATCAGAGTTCCACATTCTGTTACGAGAGTTTCCTGAAATTACCAGACCTGCAGGTATACCGTCATCTCCTAAGCACAACACTCTGCACCATATTAGGACTACACCTGGTCCTCCCGTCGCTTGCAAGCCTCGACGTCTCGATCCTGTCCGACTTCAAGCTGCTAAGAAGGAGTTCGAGAACATGGTAGCCAGCGGAGTAGCTCGACGTTCTGAGAGCCCGTGGTCTTCTGCCTTACACCTGGTGAGGAAGAAAGATGATGGATGGAGACCCTGCGGTGACTACCGTTCTCTCAACGCTAGAACCATACCTGATAGATACCCGATACGTCACATTCAAGACTTTGCTCAACAACTTTCAGGATGTACCATTTTCTCAACAGTGGACCTCGTGAAAGCTTACAATCAGATCAAGGTGAACCCTGATGACGTCCAGAAGACGGCCCTGACGACTCCATTCGGTCTCTTTGAATTTGAATATATGGCATTTGGACTTCGCAATGCAGCACAAACGTTTCAGAGATTCATAGACGAAGTTCTCCTAGGTCTGGATTTCTGCTACGGCTACATCGACGACATTCTTATCTTTTCAAATAGCCTTTCCGAACACAAATCGCACTTACGTCAGCTCTTTGATCGCCTAAAGCAGTATGGAGTGCTGATCAACACTTCCAAGTGCGTACTGGGTGAGTCGGAAGTAACCTTCTTGGGATACCATGTTTCAGCCAGAGGAACTCGACCGCTGGACGTAAAGGTTGAAGCTATCCAGAACTTTCCTGCTCCCAAAACCATCAAAGACCTCCGACGCTTTCTGGGAATGCTTAATTTCTATCGCCGCTTTATTCCCAACGCTGCTAAGCTTCATGCGCCGTTAAATGCTTTGCTAGCTGGCCCTAAGGTGAAAGGTTCACACCCAGTGGAGATGACTGCAGACCTGATGCGTGCCTTCGAAGACTGCAAAACCTCACTTTCTCAGGCTACCCTTTTAGCTCATCCTGATGCTTCAGCAGATCTCGCAGTCGTTACAGACGCATCTGACTCCTCCATTGGCGCTGTTCTGCAGCAACGTAAGAAGAACTCCTCTGAATGGGAACCTCTTGGATTCTTCTCTCATAAACTTTCCAGCTCCCAGGTCAAATATAGCCCTTACGATCGAGAACTACTCGCAGTGTACGAAGCCATCAAATACTTCCGGCATATGATCGAAGCAAGGACTTTCGCTATCTTCACCGATCACAAGCCTTTGGTCTTCGCCTTCTCACGCTGCAAAGATAAATGTTCTCCACGTCAGTTTCGACATTTAGATTTTATAGCCCAATTCTCTACTGACATCAGATACATACCTGGCAAGGAGAATGTTGTTGCTGACGCTCTATCTCGTGTTGACGAAATCACAGGTATCGACTATCAAGCTCTTGCACGATATCAGGAATCAGATCCAGAACTGCAGGACTTGATTAAGAATGGCTCCAGCTTAAGACTTCAGAAGATGAAATCTGCACACTGCGACGAACCTATCTTCTGTGACATTTCTAGTGGACAGCCACGACCGTACGTCACTCCACAGCTACGAAAACCGGTCTTTACTATGATACACGAACTCCATCATCCCGGAAACGCAGCTACAGTGCGACTGGTTACGCAAAGATTTGTGTGGCCAGGAATTCGTAGTGATTGTAGAGAGTGGTCTAGGCAATGCTTGCAATGCCAACAATCAAAAATTACCCGTCACACAAAATCTCCTCTTTCCTCTTTCCTTACTCCGTCCGCGAGGTTTTCCCATATCCACCTGGACCTCGTGGGCCCTCTTCCTCTCTCTTCTGATTACAGGTACTGCCTTACCGTCATCGACCGATTTACTCGATGGCCTGAGGCGGTCCCACTCAAAGACATCACTGCCGAGACGTGCGCAGCTGCCCTGGTATCAACCTGGATCTCCAGATTTGGTTGCCCTGCACGCGTGACTACAGACCGTGGTCGCCAGTTCGAGAGCCAGCTCTTCAAATCCCTCGCCGCGTTGGTTGGTGCGCGCCACTTCCGCACCACTGCTTACCATCCTGCAGCGAATGGCATCGTCGAGCGTCTACACAGGCAACTCAAGGCAGCGATCATGTGCCATACTACCTCGCAGTGGACAGAAGCCCTCCCGCTCGTGCTACTTGGTATGCGCAGCGCCTGGAAGGATGATCTTCAGACTTCAGCAGCCGAGCTTGTCTATGGTGAACCCCTACGCTTACCTGGACAGTTCCTTTCTCCGTCAGATACTTTCAGTTCTGACGACATCACTCAATACTCAACCCGACTCAGAGCTCATGTCCAAAAGCTCGCTCCTCGTCCCACTTCATGGCATACTACTTCGCCGTTTTACTTTCCGCGTGATCTTCAATCATCTTCTCACGTGTTTCTACGTCAAGATCACGTGCGCCGTTCCCTGGAACCTCCTTATGCTGGTCCTTATCTTGTCATCGAGAGGCAGCCGAAGTTCTTCACCATCGACGTGAAAGGCAAGAAGACCAACGTCAGTGTCGACCGACTGAAACCAGCATACACGACGAGAGACGCCCGAGAACCAGCGTATCCTACCTCAAAAAACGCTGATGAAACTACACCTACTGCTGTCATCCCTGCTGAACCCGTTCCCGCTGCAGAGCCACCTGTCGCAGAGAAAAGGACCCGCAGCGGCAGAAGAGTCCGGTTTCCAGATTTTTATCGACCGTAGTCACGGTCTGGCCGGGGGGAATATGTGGCGTACCTACGCGCCACTTGACACCGATCCGAAATGTGCGTTCCAAATTGTATCTTAAATTTGCATCTTGAAAATACAATTTTCATTTCGCATTATTCTTTCAACTTGGGCCATACCCCAATTGAACGGAACCTACACTTCGGACCGGTCTCGCTCGGTCACTCACGCGCAGCCGCTCATTCATTCGCATTGGCATTCCGCGACTGGCCATCTTGCTAACTGCCCGCGCTCACTGACATTCTTGCTTTGTAATTTCTTTCGTAATATTAGCTTGCTTTCTGTTTGTACTTCTATCTATCTAGTTAAATCTGTCATTAAAATCAATCATTCTATCGTAAATAATACTCTTCATTTCTTCCGCTTCGCTATCATTCTTCCACAATCAACCTTCCAAACCATCCGGAATACCAAGGATACATTCTACAAACAGGTACGGGTTTAGGAACACCTAGACTGAACACCCGTACCTATACAAAAATTTAATATCCTATGTTTGTACTTAGTTGTAAATAAGAGAGATCAACTAGCAATTGGGGGGCTTGGAAAGGTATAGTCCTTGTTAGGAAGAAAAACGAGCGGTTTGGGGGGGGCGGAGCCACCCTCAAAAATAAAAAACGTTTACTTGGGACACCAACATTTACATCAGGCAGTAAGTAAATAAAAACAGTTGTTAAGATTTGTGAGATCAACTAGCTATCCAGGTCAATAGATCCAAGTTACGCATTACCCTGTCTACCACGCTAAAGAAGTTGCGGGTAACAGTTAGTACTAAATAAGTGTACGAAATTATGTTTTCCAGGCTGCGTACAAAGGCTACCACGTGCGCCGTAACCTCTTGAGTCACCTGGAGAAGAAGAAAAAGAAGAGGACTGGACCGATGTTTGGCATGCAGGGACCTCCGATAGACGTCGCTATGTCAAGGGAGATCGATCTTGGACCCCTTGTGGTAAGTTTAACGTCCTTCGAAAACAATCATTAAAAACATCTAAAGCCACTACGAACGGCTGGCCGGATTTTTCCATAAAATTCAGTGCGGAAAGCTTCTTGCACGTGTTACATTTCAGATTATCTAGTCGACTGTACCACCGATTTTTTTTTTGAACCTATAGTAGACTAGACCTGCGCTTGACCGCATATGTTAAGAAAAAAAAATTGGTTGTCTGTAAAGTCGGTTTACTGACGATAGTTGAACGTGACAACGTCTTAAGAAAATACTGATGGAATGGTAGCATTTGATACTCGATTGAAACATGTAAATGTACTATAGTATAGCAGCTGTTCACGCAGACGCATCGCTCACTCAAGTAGGAGAGAGACGGATGTCGAGCGCTCTCGCTTGCACTTCAAGCCTTACATGGAACGCCTCAGAGCGAGGTAACGCCGCATGACGTCATGTTTTTTCGTGCGTGCAGCCGGCTCTATCGAATTATAAGACGTTGTCACGTCAATTATAATAATGTTGCATAATTCACACAGCTTAATCTAACCCCAAGCTAAGCAGAGCTTGTGTTATGGGTACTTGATAACTGATATACTTAATACAATACACTACATAGATAAAAAAAATTACACATAGAAAACATCCTGAACTAAAATCACACAAATACTTTTTTTAGTTTGAAGAAAATTAAGTAAGCCTACCTAGACAAAAATACACTTGCGAGCTTTAAAATGGAATCGCTTCATCGCGAGTTGATCAAAACAATTTTTTTACAATTTATGTACAATGAACTTTGGTATATCATTTGAAAGGGTTGGTAGCGTCCGACCAAGATATAAAAATAAATTATTTAGACCTCAAACAAGATTGACATTATCCACGAATAATAGCTTTATGATGGCAATTAAAATATACAACAAAATTCCCGACAATTTTAAAGAAATGACATTATTAACTAGATTTAAATGTAACCTGACAAAATGGCTGACCGAAAAATGTTTTTATAGTATAAATGAATTTTTTGAATATAAACTGTAGGTAACTATTAATTGATTTTGCATGATTATGTGTGACATGTTTCTTTTTTAATGTAAATTTTATTTAATTTGTATTTTCATTTACAACCTACAATCATTTATATTCTTATATTATATTCATACGCCTGAAAAGGCAGGTTTTGGTAATAGTAACTATAATAATAATTGTAAGATCTATGTATAAACCCGAAACTTTATGAATAAATGAAATCTGAAATCTGAAAGGTAATTTTGTTACCTTTCAAGTGATAACAAGAAGATTTAAAATTAATTAAATTGGCTTCCTAAATTTTGGGAATTATTGCAATAGGTCGAAGTTGCATCTATCGGCTTCTATCGGCGCCGGAGCTGGATGAGCTGGATTTCTCCCTCGTATCCGCTGTTTTAGCTCGTCCCACATATGCCAGATTGGGTTCAAGTCAGGAATAAGGGCTGGCCAGTCTAGTGTGGGAATGCCGACATGGAAGACGTCTGTCGGTACTGTCTAGTCACTGCTGCGGTGTGGCAGCGGACATCATCGTGCATTAAATCAAAATTTATCGTCGCCATTAAATCCTGCGTAAGGGAAAACATAACTTAACTCATAGTTCACTGCAAAGATATTGTAAAAATTAGTCTTGAACAACCCTTGAAGCGATTCCAGTTTAAAGCTCGCAAGTGTAGTTGCATCGGTTTGGAAGATGCCTAAGTGGAACATTGGTCACAAACATTGAACATTGGTTTATCAACATTCATACAAACAAACAAACAAGAAAGGTTATTGTTTGTGTGTGCGCATACCAATTTTCCCATTTGATACCTTCTGCATTCTAAGTTAAACTAAAAGATTCTCAATTCGACTGTAGGTAGATCCGTTTAAGTTCATTTATCGCTAAGCGTATTGTTTTATAGTGCTATCACGGGTAGCCTATGTCTTTTATAGTCTCTTTGTTTACACAAGTGTGTATGTTGTTTCAGAACATAAAGCCAAAGGAAGACAACATAGGGTCGATGTTCAACCAAAACGCGAGCAAGAAGCTGGGGGTTGCGTACGACCCCATGCGTACGCTCACACTTTTGCACGAAACAGAATTCAAACCACAAGGAACTAGGTATTAGATTTCAGATTTATTTATTGCATACATATTATCTGCCTCTTATACAAGGTGTCTCAAAGTTAGTTCACATTTGTTTTGGTTACTGCGTGAACGCAACTATTCTGAGGGGCGCGGGGGGGGGGGGGGTCCAATCGGTAGCCTAGCCTGGCTCTTGGGAATTTAGTCGCTATGGAGCGTTTCTCAGTTTAATGCGATGATGATGAGGCTATCGATTGATCCCCCAAGCCCAAAACAAAAACAAATGTGAACTTTCTTTTGAGACACCTTATACTAACAACTGGATTTGGAACACTTGTGCGAAAGAACACATGTGCGATTGACACTTGCGCGAAGGCCACTTGCGCGAAAAATCACAAAACTCCTAATATTTCTCGAAACAGATGTTGCAGAGAATTGTGAACTTTAAAAGTTCTTTGGATCCAACAAAGGTTACCGATCAAAATTTGATCAATATAAGAAACAGGATCGATTGGGATCAAAAAAAGTTTTTTTTAAATGCACATTTTCTCGAAATTTGTAACTTTTTGAAAATCTGTGAACGGGGATGATATTTTTCTAAAAATAATGTTTATTTCCTACGACCATTCTAATGTAGCTTCAACGGTTAAGGTACCTGCCCATACTCCCCCGTCCTAAAATTTTAAATATATGTACCTCTAAGCTGCGGATGTCGGTAAGCAATCGATTACTACGTAAAAACAATGAAAGTATACTAAAACAAATTAGGTATAATATAGGTTAATTAGGATGATTAGGACAAGTCCCGTCGAAGTCGAAAATTTTTGCGATATTATTTGATTTCTTAGAAATTACCCTGAGTGTGGGGTTACGCACTATAATAACCTTAAATTAGGTATTTATAGGTAAAAATATGAATAAAACTAATACTTCACAAAAAAACCATCCACCGAACTCCATCCTAAGAAACCTTGTATTATGGTGGATCAAGATCATTTAGTTGCTATACTCGCAACATCACGAGACAATAGATTTGAAAGAAACTAACGCTTGTGCAGCGCGCCACCCGCTCGGTGCGTAAAATACCTAAATTAGCGTTTCGCCGAAATGTAATAGCACTCGAGTATGATAAATAATAGGTAGGTAGGGCTGGTCCACCAGTTCAAAGTCGCTCAGCGAGCTATGGAAAGAGCTATGCTCGGAGTCTCTTTGAAGGATAGAATTCGTAACGAATACATCCGACAGAGAACCAAAGTTATCGACATAGCTCAAAGAATTAGCAAGCTGAAGTGGCAGTGGGCCGGCCATATCTCGCGAAGAACCGACAACCGCTGGGGTAAACGAGTTCTTGAGTGGAGACCACGACTCGGCAAACGTAGTGTAGGACGCCCTCCGGCCAGGTGGGATGACGATCTGCGAAAGACTGCAGGCAGATGCTGGATGCGGCAAGCTGAAGACAGGGCGCTATGGCGCTCATTAGGGGAGGCCTATGTCCAGCAGTGGACTAATATAGGCTGATGATGATGATAAATAAAAATATTTTGTTCTTTACTTTCAATTCAATGTACTTACTGACTTTTCCCTAAACCTCCCCCTTTCTTCCCAGTAGATAAATGTGTTGTTTTGTAGACCTCCGTAGCATGTGCTACGATGCTACGGCTCACAGGCGCGCGGCGTAGCGTACAAAAGACTTCAACGCGCACCCACATTGTCCGCTATATAGCAATGCATCTGCGCTGCGCCAGATACTCGCCAGCTCTCGGGTCACGCGTTGCTTCTACCAGACTCAAGATATTTTTTTTTAAATCGTTGAGCCTCGGAGCTCCCTAGGAGACCCTAGGTCTGTACCTAAGGTCTCGACTCCATGGGTAGTAGCGTAGACTAGTAGTCTAGTCTAGACAAACATTTTAAGACCTAAATTCTATTGAATTTTATTTTACCTACTGAAAACAGAACAAAAAATTAAGATATATTATTTGAACAGGTCGTTGGGTTCTCCTGGGCCGAAATCTATTGAACTGAGGGAAACCAAATCAGCCCCTACACGCTTTGGCTGAGATTTGTGGAAACATCCGCTCTGTTAACCTCCGCCGACGACGGAGTGAGGTCCTGGAACCCTCGGCGTTTAGGGTGAGAGGTTAATTTAGGAGCTCAACACAAACAAATGTTAATGCCATTAATAAAATTTAATATGGAATTAATTTTGATTTTATTTTCACATTGCATTTAACACAATAAACTTTAGATAGATAGATTCTTTATTGCACACTTATCAAAATAATTTACAAACAATATAAACAACAAAAATTACAAAATATGTGACAATTGGCGGTATTATCGCTCAAGAGCAATAAGACCGCCATCTCTACCAGACAACCGTGGATGGATAGGATCGTTGGATTGAAGATGTGCATTATTATGTAGCTAATACAGATATTACATACAGATCCCGACAAAAATTACAAATAAACCTAAATATGTATACCTAGGTACATATACATACATACATTATCTTTTATAAAGGGAAACAAGGGTGTGGTCAGTGACAGCTGGACAAATTTAATAGTGTTCCTTTACATACTCTTGAATATTGGTAGTGCCTTTGCACGCCTTCCTGAGTTTGGTGTGTTCCAAAGCCTTACCTTATCTATTAGATTTCGTATTTTTTAAGATATACGTATTCTTGGTTAGGTAATAATAAGCCTAGCGTGGGATAAGGACCAGAAGAAGATCATAATTCTAAAAGATAGATAGGCCCAGATAGATAGGCTACAAAACGTAATGTATAACGGCTTTAAGCATTTAACCTACCCTAAATATAACGGGTATTCTAACTCATTGTACGTACGCCATCAGGGTTTTTGTTAAGGCCGATGGCGGTTTTCGTATCCTCTTCACTTCGACCCATGGGTAGGGCTTGCATTCGAATATTCGAATAATTGAAATAGTATATTAGTTACAATTTTCGAATATTTAAATCAATAGGTAACATCAAACTCAGAACTACGATTTGCATACAATTCCACATAGAAGTTCACGCGATAAATCCATACCAGAAAATACAAGTTTACTTCGTTCGGGTTAACAAAATTACAAAGTCGGGAGTGCCGCGTGCGACTGCGAAGTGCATTCGCGTATTTGACGAGGCTCTTCAGGGGGCCTACTCGGAAAAAGAAAATCGAAGTTTTCGTTTTCGTTGTCATGCAAAACCAACTTTTATGCCGCTTGCATAAGATTAGCGTTTGCGAACCAGGAGCTCAGATATTATTTTTAAGAGTACGGGTACAACGTCGCTGTGTTATCGTTACTTACCGTGTTTATTTTATTTTTATTGTGTTAAATTTTATTGTAAGTAGATATTGTTAAAATACCTACCCACCTAGATTTTGAAGACGGTTTTTACTAAGAATTTGTGGTTGATTGTGCGTGTGAATCGCCAATGTTTCGTTGCAACCTTTTGTTAATTTGATATTTTAAATTTGTTCATGCAAATAACACATAAAAGAAGATGTGATTATAATAAAAACATTGTTTTTCTATTATTTGAATAGTACCCGAAAAAAATCGGATATTCGAATATCAAACTTTTCGAATATTTGCAAGCCCTACCCATGGAACCCATGTTTGATGGAATATTAGCTAAGAATCTTAATTTCTATCTCACTCCTTCAGCAACGAAAGTAAATGACAAGAAAATAGAAATAAGTAAATAAGTAGGGAAACGAAAAGAAAGGAAAAGTAAAGGAAAGGTAAATATAAAGTCTATTAACAGTTGCAGTTTATCAAAGCTTTTTTAATCCGAATTGAATGCAAAAATTACTATTTTTGTTCACTCATAATTATGATGAATGACAGTTTTTCTAAGTTTTTGCTTAAAATTTAAAAAGACGTAGAAATTCCGGAGTTATTTGAGTTTTAAAAATATAAAACATTAAGCGAGTTTCGTTGCCGACTGTACCTACTGTCGCTATCCTATGTTATTCTAATATTACATTAACTAAAGTCGCTGGCAATTCATTTACGGCTCTCCAGATCCATGGTGTTCCCTGCATAGGTACCGTTTTTTTTCTGGATGGAGTGCGGGGAAAGTAATCTAATCTAATAACCGCTCTTTGCTCTACCGCAAAAAACAGGATGCAAACTGGAATGTGTGAACACACCAATGTTTTAAGCAGGATCCAGTAAAAAAACCGTTCCTGCAGAACTGGACAGCCGTGGGAAAGGGCCGCTAGTCGTCAGGTAAAGTCAGGTACTCATCTCGCGTGATCTGTTCCATGGCTGCCCCCCACTCCTCCATGAACTCTACGAACCCATGCTTGGTTTTACCTTTGGGGTTGTAGTACATTTCACATTTCTGAAAAGAGGGGTTTCCGTCATGAATTGTGTTCCCTGAATTAACAGAGGGTGGGAGTGGGAGATCGGCCTTTAGTAATCCATTGGGTTCCGGATAATCGTGTACATTCATATTGTAGCAGAGACGATTGATAAATCAAAGTATTAAGGCCTGGCGTCTTCCGAACGTGTTTGTGATGATGGGAAGAACCTGCAGTTCACGCGGTGTCGATGAATTACCGATAACCCTGCATACCTCATCAGCACACTATGTCCACTACTGAACATACCCTCGAGGGCCTCACCACGCATAGCGGATTATAGAAAAATATGTAAACACAGAAGAAAGTTGCCCTTCCTCTGGTAGGTTCCCTTTGTTGACTCTGAAGTCATCGACGGGCTTAGTTAGAGAGGTCAATTCTTACGCAACGACCGCCATGCTCAATATTACTTCAACAACGTAATGATTAAACTTACCTTATCCAGTAAGTCGATGTACGGATCGCCGCCGTAAGAGTCCCTACTCCGACGGTTTCTGTAGAAGACATCATGAGCTACGTCGAGGGCCTTCTCGTGGTAACCCTTAGCTTTCGTCCAAGAGGCGGCGAAGTAACCGAAGTAGTCGGTCAATTCGTCGAATTTATCCTTGTAAGCTTTGAAAGCTTCTTCCAACGCGTTGTCGTTTGCGGACTTATTGATGTCGACTAGGGTCTCGTAGTGTGTGATGATCAGCTGCAAAATGTCATTAATTCAGGTCATTCAGTGATGGAGGCAGCTCAATTTATTAGGATCGTGATTATTATACATATTTCTGGCTCTGAATTAGATTCCGCAGGGCTATTCTAAATCTGACAAGAACAAAGTGTGCCATCTGCATGAGGCCCAGTTTAGGTTTCGGGCAGGTATTTCGAGTGAAAGTGCCATCTTGAGTCTAAAACACACTGTCAGTAAAACAATTTGTATAAATATAAAGTTATTATCACCCCATAATTAAAAAATTTAAAGTGGTACTATGGCATCTTTATGCAAAAGAGGGAAACCTTTACGAAGTCAGTCACGCAAACAGCGCAGCACAGATAGTGAAATGGAAGGAATTGAGAATAAGAATTATTATTGTTTTTATTAGAATGTCTCACTTTCCAAAATAAATGAATAGATACCTACGTAAACATGATATGAATATGTTTTTTTATTTTATTTTACCCCACCCAAAAACAGCACCTATAGATTTTTTTTTGTATTTTATACAAATAATAAAAAGAATTATCGAAAGAAGCAAATCATAATTAACAGCTCTTAATAGATATCGGACTGTTAGTATTTCGTACGACAGGGATAACGCTCTACGAAGCCGAAATTAGCCGATTTTCTCGTTCCAAAGGTCGATGTGCAAAATGTATAGCCGGGTGCTTATAATAGCTATTGATAATCCTAATCTCTCTCTCAAACTCTATGTATAGACTGGAAAGCTTTTTATTTTTACTATGTATCGCTTCTGAATGTATATTCAGTGAATTCTTATTTTCACATTTGTTTGGCTTACTATCAAAGCCATAACATACGCGATGCCTACAAATTATACAGAATTATACAAACATTTTGGAGTATTCTTTCGTCCGAATCGCTGAGATCGAATCCCTGGTCCGCTGGTCGGTCAGGGCGAAAGATCTGGAGTGCTCTCGCTATGCCTCCCCGGTGGAGATCCCTCAGGGCCGTGGGATGCAGGCAGTTGCTTCGCAACTCTGACACAGTCACCGACCCCTGGTAGTATTCCATGAGGGCCAGCTGTAGAAGGCCTGCGTTTGCGCTGGCGTTGATTTGCTTCAATACTAGGTAATGTGCTTCGATGTCCTGTAAATTGTTTTAGAATTTAATAATACTATTATCGGTTTGTTCTCAAAAAACAGATTCACAAATAGACAGAAATTTTACAGGTGCACTTATTATCTGAGATATACTTAATCTAACATAGATTACCACAGTTGATATTTTATTTTATAAAAAAATTACCCAATGCATAAAAACCCCTGTCAGAGCGCAAACATTAGGTAGGTAATACTTTGGGTTAGGGTACATCTGGGCCGAATCTCAAACTGATCCACCGACGAGATGTCCACTTCACTTTTGAGTAGGGGTACATCTCGTCCGAATCTAAAATCTCTTAGTTTTAGATTCGGATCAGTTGTACCCTCAACCAAAAGTGAAGGGGACATCTCGTCCGAATCTCTTTTTTTGGGTTCGCTCTTGTTGGATTGATAACTTTGATATTATTTAAAGAATTAATAAAGCAAATCACAATCAAATAATAAATACAAATTAGAAATAGTACTCATTTACAATTGTAACAATTGAGCTAACTGCAGACTTTTGCAAACAATCTACAGCTACCTCAACTGATCCCTATCAATCGACCAGTCGGAAGCATTCCGAAGACGCTGGCTGCATAGAATTAGGTACGTAATTAATTAAGAAATGTCATGTGTGTTTAGTATCAAATGTTTCAATTGTAAATAGGAAAAAGTAATTAGAACTATAATTACTTTCTATTATATGATTGTAATTTTCTTATTAGTATCATCATCTTAGCCAATGGACGTCCGCTAACCAAACACAGGCCTTCCCCCAAAGATCGCAACATTTACCGGTCCAGCGCTGACGACGTTCAGCGCTGCAGCTATCGGGTCAGGTTATTTATAAATATTTCATCATCTTTAGCCAATCTGCTTTAGAATCCATACGGAATGGAAAAAAGTAGGTTGTATCTCATACTTTCAATAAGTCAGAAAAAACTCACCGTTTTCAGTTTATCCTTGAAGTTATCTTGAGGATACTGGCTTGGGCGGTTTCGTCGCAGCGTAAACTGTTCCAACGCCCTGGCCAGCCGGGCCGCATGCTGAGCCTCGAAGGCGGCCTCAGAGAGCTTTGGGTTTTGGGTACACAGCACCATCATGAACGAGTGGTATTCGTTCTGCACCTCATCGGCATACGCCTTGTTGTTAAACTCGTTAACATGCTTGTGGGATTCGAATTTTGCTTCACAATCCTGTAAGAAAGTTTTGTATTAAAATGTTTCGTGACAGTAAAAGCAGCGTGTCCTGCAAAACATATATAGGTAAATTAACCCTTGCTCCCACTCATTGCATGTGAACTGCAAAATTGTTACCAAATTTACAACGAATCGATATTGGCATAATATAACGTCTTGTAAAGCTAAGAAGGTATATTGCATTATAATGTGTGTAACTTACATCAAGCAGCCGCTCCCTGTCTGGGTCTGCCTGATCATTGGAGAGCCTTTTTCTGTTGTCATCAAATGCTCGTGTGGCGGCTGCAAGAGCTTCGTTGTGAGCGCTCTCCAAGTCGCGGACGTGTACGCACAAGCGTTGGTTCTGCCTCAGTCTCTCTATAACAGCGTCGTATGCCGCAGAAGCGTTATTGACAGCTGTTACGGTCATGGCATTGTTTGTTGTCCTCATGTTTTCTAAGCGATTAAATAGTCTCTGAAAATAAAATAAAGTGTTATTGCCTTCGTTAACACTTCCATGGCCCAAGATGCACATGACATGTCCTCCTTCAGCCCGGTGGAGCGGCAACGCGCACATGTTGCTCGCTGTGAATGCGTTAACGCATAAAATTGGCGACGGATACATTTTTCTTTTCTATTTATGCATTGTCTTACCGTTCTGAGTTCCTCTTTCTTATTGTCAATGGCGTCCTGTTCGCCAAACAATCGCCTGCTATCGAAAGAAGCCAGAGCCTCGTTCAGCAGATGCTCGTGCACTTGTATGAGCACTGCTTCCGGCATGCTCAGTGCAGTCTCCTGACTCACTTTGCTTTCAAAAAGATCAAGCGCTGCATTCATCGCCATCAGAAGCCCGGCTTCTGATTGTGCCTGTGGAATATGAATGAAGTCTTATCAACCAAAGAAACAATTTAAAGGACCTTTAAGAACTTAGACAAAAGCAAATTCAAGAAACATAAACATTTAAATATCCTTTGCGAATATCTTCAACAACAATTAATTTCGATCATGGAATATTTTTTATTTTTTTGCTATAAAAACTTCCGTAGTTTGATGAATTCATTATGAATGTCAGCGGGTTAACTACAAACCTAGTTTGTGTTGGAAGAACACCAACGTTTCATCCCTTAACGAGGGACTTCATCAGGGTGAGTGCGGTTCGCGTCGCGCCTGTACCGCGTCCTTCCGCGCACTGATTATTTTTTATTTGTTAATTGGTGAATCACCTCATAAATGGTGCGGGGTTCGGGCAGGTCGTCGCTGTTGAAGCTATTCACATAGGTCCTGATCAGCCCAAAGAGAACTTCCGCCGTCACCGGCTGACCGCCCAACAACTTGATGCGAAGGTTTTCTGGACTGAAGATGGAATGTGTCAGGTTTTCCAGCTGTGTTTTGAAATCGGGATCTAGCTCTGTAATAAGGTAACATACTTTTGACATTTGAATAATGCAGCTTTGCTAATCAAGGGCTCATCCTTACATTCAGGGGTACCTCTGTCCTGAATTTTGGATTGGATTGAAGACTATTCACAATAATGCACTGAAATTAGAATAGTGAACAGAGTCTCATTAACATATTTTCGAACTTATTATAAGGTGCATTTATTAATTTTTCTTTCTACAAATAAAAACAACGATTAAAATCTGTGCGAGATTCATTAATTAAGAATGTAACACTGTTCCAAGAACCGAGGTACTCTTCAGATGTAAATGATTTTAGTGTTAATAACCATGATGGTTTAAAAAGTTTTATCTTCAGATGTTGTCCATTTGCTATCAAATTTCGAGGCCCCATGGTTCAACTGACACAAATGATAATGGTTTACCTCCAGGGTTGGTCCTCCAGGTGGGTGTGTTGATGTTTCTTCCTGGGTGCGGCATGAGGAAGCAGCTGATCACTTCGAAGCTGGAGGTGATACTCTCTCGAATCCTGTTCGCTTGCTCAGGCTGTGACTCTGCGATCTGCAATCACAAGCTTAGTTTTTTAATGTCTGCTATTGTACCAAAAGTTGCATTGAACTATGAGCCTGAATAACGGAGCCATAATACCAGATCTTAAACGTATAGGACGTTTAAGATCTGGTATTATGGCTCCGTATTTTCTACGTTAGCTAGAGACATGTTGAGTGCCCAAAGAGATTGTTATCGTCATTTATTCGTATTCTATAGATTTCCTGTAATCGGTAATGTTAGCTTGTCTGCGGAATAATAACACCACACTAACATACCTACAAAATATTATATGCTGTGTCGGCCTGTAAGAGGTTGGTGCATTAATTTATAATTTTAAGTGTCGATGTACTCGCCATAGACCAAACGAACTGTTAAAAATATAAATAAATAAATCACCTGTAACTTAATCGTCTTGTATCTGGCTCCTCCGGCGTCCCCGTAAGGCAGCTCCCAGCTGTTCTCCCAGTCACGTACAAGGAATTTTAACTCCTGGAATGCCTCTCCGGTGCTTTGTTTCATGAATATGCCGTATTTTGTAAACGCCTAGAATGAAGAGAAAAAAATCAAAATTACCAACGGTTGGTTTGTCAACTTCCCAAAATTTGTCCGATAAGCTGTTATCTATGATTTGGTGCTGTAACACTAAAGTGTAATCTATTTATACCTACTGGTCGTTGTGCACAAATATAGACCTAAATCACCCTAAGTAATGCCAATTTTTCGCTTATCATTAAGCCGCAGCCGTTAGATACCAACGCGGTTATATTTTTTATGAGCTAACTTCAATACCTTAAACGTTTGCCGATTTAGGTGAATAACATCATAGATAAAATAATAAGTGTTAATAATAATAAGGCATAGTGTATAAAATTCGTTAGTTACCCACCATTTCTGTAATTATAGTTAAGTACCTAGCTGTTAGTTTCCCTAAAATGGTAAAATAAAATAAAATAAAATAATAAAACAAAAATACCCTAGATAGCATTAAAGGCGTTATGGCCTATATAAAAAAGGCTAAAGATTTATCTATGTACCTACTTACTAACTACATTTATTTATTAAAATTATATATTTATACTTTGTACGACATTTTTAGAGATTTGCATGCGAAATGAGCTCTGTCTGAGCATGATCACGCAGAGTACAAAGTTGAATACTAACCGCCTGATTAGTCATGGCGACGACTCTGATATTATCATATTACAGACCACACGCAGTTTTATACAATGTAAGTACCTAATACAACTACTTCAAGATTTGTTCACTGAGTCGCTTGCATACTCACTTCAAGGTTCATCAAATCACAGTCGTTAATGTGGAACTTGAGGTTAAAGATCTGCAAGGAAGAGATGAGAGTGGACAGCGCGAAGACGGTGGAAAAGTCGCGTATCGAACTCTGACTGTCGTATGTGCCTTGCGTGTCCATCAGCAGCACCGCCACCTGAAGCACAAAGTCATTGTTATCAGCGATACAGTGTGGTCCGTCGCCACTGTATTTCCAGTGTGGTTCCAGAGTGGTTGAATGGCATACGAACGCGTGTCCCGTCATTCTTCTGGAGGAAGAACGGCTCCGGCCAGAGCTGGATGCCGGTGGTACTCCGGTCCATGCCAGGCGCCCAGTCGAAGCCGGTCAGCGGCTGGCCGGCCGCGCCCACCCAGCTCCCGTCAGCACGGCTGGACGGCTGGAAACAAAAGAGTACCTTAAATATAAGATTATTAAACGATAGCAGTCCTACCTTCCTCTTGAACCTACAAGACCCAGTATGAGATGGCGTGGCGGATTTGACGCATCATGCGTGACCAGATAATTTTTTTATACTAAACCTGCTCGGAAAGTTGCCTATTCCTTTTCCATTTATAGAATAGAAAGTATGTCTTTGCAGGCCTATAGGAAACCGGGAGGAAAAACTCTATGGAATTTTATTTCTCACGTGTTTTAGCGGGAGGAAAAAGTGTATGGATATCCATTTCTAACGTGTTATTTTTTTTTTATTTCTTAAAAGATCGGCCGGTAGCTATGGTTATTTTCGTTCGGTCAAACGACAAAAAGTTTTTACTCCAAGTCCATTAGGCCTCCTCCGATTTCCGAACAATATTTTGAAAAAAGAACCCAAAGGCTGGCGCGGTCAATGAGCTTTTACCAACATCATTGGGCGCGATTTCAATTAATAATTAATTCTGCTTTTTATTTTTCTCGAAGGTGTAGTATAAAGCACTATTTATCATTCGGCAGAAAGTGCGATTCCTACCTCGTGTGTTTTAAGGCCCTCGGCTGCGCCTCGGGCCCAAAACGACACACTCGGCAGGAATTGATCACTTTCTTGCCTTGGTGTAAAATGCACTATTTAACTGTTACTGAGTTAAATCGAAAGGAGTGGAAGCAGAAAAGGAAGACCAGCATGCAGTTGCACTGCGTCCAGCTGTGAAACGGCTAAACACAGAAGATAGGTAACACATTGAATAGTGGTTTTGTTATGTTTCATTGAGACACATCATACACGTTAGTAACATGGTTACTCACCGTGGCTGTCAGATATCTGATGAAATAGTTCAGGAGAAAGGACTTGCCCCCCCTGAAAGCCCCGGCCACGCTGACTAGCGCCACTGGGAGCCCCCTCAGGTCCTCTCGCAGCAGGATGCTCCCCAGGCCTGCCTCTTGGAGACGGTACATGTTCCTCCTCGTTTGGGTGTTGCGGAAGTGCTCGACATCGTCCACTAGGTCGACGACGTGGAAACCTCCAGCTCGCGCCATATCTGGTTAATGTGAGAGAAACGTTATACCTACTTACTAAATCAAACAAAAATCATTTTCCCTAAATACAATAATTGTACCTAACCTACACTTAGAAACTTACTAACTAAACTTCACTGCTTGTAAAGCTCCATGCATGACAAAAGATTTAGATACCTAAAAAAATGAATCCCACTACCACAGATAATATTTTGAGTACTTACTTACTAGTACCTACTACTAGTAGTAGGTACTAGTAAGTACTACTACTAGTAGGAAGTACTCAAAGTATTTTTATTAGAAAGTAGTAGTAGGTACTAGTAAGTATTCAAAATATTATCTGTGGTAGTGGGATTCATTTTTGTAGGTATCTAAATCTTTTGTCATGCATGGAGCTTTACAAGCAGTGAAGTTTAGTTAGTGAGTATAGGTAATACTACTTACCTACCTACCCACTAATTGTACACTGTTTTACAAGGGACTAAACGTAAACCATCCCATTAAACAGGGTGTCCCGAAACTCAACATCTAGCCGAAAGCGGAGGACAGGGTGAGTTCATGACGACCTTAAAAAACAAAAAAGTCCTGGGGCAATCTCCATGGTTTCCAAGGCTTTTACTGAAAATCGTGAATTTTCTGCCTGATTTTGATTGTTATTATTTTATTATTACAAACTCAAATACTTAACTCATTCATTCATTTTAGTGCGAAACAAAAACAATGCCCATTATTTTCAAATAAATTTCCGTTTAATTTTAAGACCGTCTTTCTTGTCAAATATCATGATTCTAGGTCAACATGAAGCTAGGTACACTGCATATTTTGGTCGAGGGAGAGAATCAAAAGTTATAATTTTTTTGTTCTTAAACTACATAACGGTTTTCAGATTTTTCTCATTATTTGTGCTATATGACCTTGCTTCTTACCAAATTTTATGATTCTAGGTAAATGGGAAGTACCCTATAGGTTTTGGTCTATAGCAAGAATCAAAAGTTTTTTTGTTTTTGGTGAATAAACTAAAAATTTACTGTTTTCAGATTTTTGCCTTTATTTGTGCTATAAGGCCTTGCTTTTTGCCAAATTTCTTAATTCTAGGTCTTACGGGAAGTACCCTATATGTTTTGGTCCATGGCGAGTATTAGTAGTGAGCGTTGAATCAACGAACTGTTATAAAAAACAGCTTTTCTACATTTAACGAATCAACCGTTTTCTCTTTTCCGCGAAACAGGTTGATTCAATCAACTTATTATTTCATTCAACGAACGACATACTATGACGTTGACACATTCTCGTTCGTTGACGGACAAAACGAATCAACCGTCTTCTCTTTTCCGCGAAACAAGTTGATTCAATCAACTTATTATTTCATTCAACGACATACTATGACGTTGACATACTATCTCGTTCGTTGACGGACATGGAAGATTGAACTTTAAAAACACCTTACGAACGAACACCATCCGAAAATGAATGAACGCGCTTCGAACCGAATAAGTAAAACACGTTGTACACGAGCGAGCGAGACGCCGCAGTAGTCGACAGCTTAAGATTGTTGGAGAGTGAAAGAGATGAATGTATGTTTGTTCATTCCGGGGGCTAAGCGCTCCGTGCGCCGCGCGCCGGCCTTCTGACTGACCAAGAAAAACAGGGAAATTGTTTTCATTCGTTTAATTACCTCTAGTTTGTTTATGTGACACGTTGAGGTCAACGCTTTTTTTGCGCGCAAGTTTAATAATTATTTTATTTTGTATAGGTAGTGAAAGTAAGTGATAATTTAGGATATTTATGGCAAATATGGACAGTGTTTTATTGTAAATAAATAATACTAAGTAGTTCAAATGTAAATCAAGTAAAAACAATTTGCAAAATGCCGGAATGACAAGGCACTACAGTTTACGTTTCGACAACCCAGTTAAAAACGTCAACAGGTTTTGCCACAAGTTGACCGTTTTAGACGTTAACGCGTCAACACTACTAGTGCATTAAAGTTAACGTTTCGACAAACCTGTTAAAAACGTTAACCGGTTTTTTAACCGGTTGACCGTTTATAGAAAACGGTTTCGTTTCGTTAACGCAAAAACAGTCAACGACCCACAACTAGCGAGTATTAAAAGTATTTTTTTAGTGAATAAACTACAAATTTATGGTTTTCGGATTTTTAAACGGCTGTAACTTTTGAGTGCGTTGACTTAGAAGTTTTGTTTATATCGCGGCTACAAGTGGTTACGGACTTGAGCATTTGACGTTAATTTCATCTCGATACGTCGTCCACAGGTTCGTGAGTAAAGGGGGTTGACAGACGGACAGACAGACAGACAGACGGACAACAAAGTGATCCTATAAGGGTTCCTTTTTTCCTTGTGAGGTACGGAACCGTAAAAATTAATTCAAATCAGATATAAGTATGTTCTTTGTTAATGAAACATCAAAAAGTCGAGTCTATATGTAAGAGGACAATGTTTTTGTACTGGCTAGGTAATGATAACAGACAAATATTAAACAGAATTTTTTTTTTATTGAGCCAAGAGCACTCCTACATAAGCCCGCTAGGTACGCCTCGCTATAATGACATGACACACTTTTTGAGCAAGAAGAAGAGTTAAAAATTACTAATGTACGGGTGGATTTAATTGAATAGGAACTAAAACAGATTTATCATTGATTGAAAATCAAAATCAAAAATTCTTTATTTCCATAAATAAGTACTACAATAAATGTAGAAAAGGTCAAACTCTTAAAATTAAAGACATGGAAATAATGTGATAAGTATTTTTGATTTCTGTTACTAGACTAAAGTAAAGTAGTGGAGAAGAAACCTCTAGCCTGTTAGTTGTTATTTTTCAAGTTGGAACAAAACTCGTCCCAAGCCTCTCCTAAGCTCTAGCTAGATAATCTGATATATTGTAGTACGCCTTTTTGCACAGAATGGCTTAACATTTTACATAAATTAATTATGGGTTTTTTACTTTTATAAATATTTAAATATAGTCAACCGTATCAGAAATCGCGTATAATAACCGTATCGTCCGCGTGGGCTAGCTGGCCGAAATCCGCGTTGAATGTTTAAAATAAGGCCGTATTTGCGGGCGACCTTCAACTTGCTTATTTAGCTCAGTGGCTCCCAACTTTTCGACCACGGAGTTCGTTGCATACGTACCTATGATTTTTTTTTTCATTCTTTACCATCATCATCTTCCGGCCCTTATCCGACGCTAGGTGGGGGCCGGGTTTTTTCTTATTCCTTACCAAAACAACTAAATAATAGGTATTTGAGTAAATACATCATAGTTATTGAATTTAACCTCTCATGTATTCTTACCAAAAATAGCTTTTAACCCTCAAGAATCAAGGGGTGGCTCGCGTCGGGCGTTTTTCCCGATTTTATTTTTCCCGAGCACTAAAATGCTTATTCTCATAAAATACTAAGAATTTATTTATTCTGTAAAAAGATATGGAATCTAGAATAACTACTCTTTCTAATTAGTCTATTTATTATTTGTAGGTACATGCTTTTTATATTAGAATTTTTATAAAATAGAATAGACAACTTCAATCGACACATTATACAAAATGAACCTTAACGCCTACGTAATAAAGAACACTACACGTACTGTTCAAGGAACGATGACGCAAGAACTAGATTTCTCGAACTTCAAACCGTCGATCACCATAGACAACCTTTAGTAAAAAAGGTTTGTTCATTCCAAATCGAATGAGACATACACTTCAAGCCAAAGTGTCCCATATAATTTAGAAATAAGGTTTCAATTGGTCCGAGCGTCGGGCCCGGAGCGGGCCTCGTAATACTTCACGGTATAAAATTTTGTCTGGCCCGCTCCGGGCCTCATAATCCGTGAGAGGAAGATCCTATATAAAAAAAAAAAAAAAAAAAAAAGGTCTTGCTTTATGCCTGGTCTCAAAAGCCACTCCCTGAGCTCTCGCGGACCACCGGTTGGGCAGCACTGATTTGCTTGAGTCACACAATCAGCCTGTGGGAGCATGGTCGACGTCATAAAGTATAATCAAGGAGCTCTAACAGGAAAACGCTAAAAATAGCGAAGTCTGCACTCTACAATGCAAACTCCATTATTGTGCAGACTCTGTATGGGATACCTTTGTTTACGGTTATCGAATCTAAACACAGATTAATTGTTTATACTGAGAAAATCAATGATAATTCAATTATTAATTTTACAAGTGACCTTACAGTCGAAACCAAAACGTATTTTATAGAGTCATGTACCTGACTCTATAAAAGACGTTTTGGTTTCGATTGGTTAGGTAGGTTGGGCATAAGAACACTGAAACCTATACAGGGTGCCACGTAAAGGGTGTAGGTACTAAACCAAAAGGGGCCAAAATGTAAGACTTTTTTCTTTATATTCGTATTATTAGAGGTACGTGCCTTTAATAACACGAATATAAAGAAAAAACGTCTCATACTTTTTCAAATAAGTACCGTTAGTTAAAAATAAAACGTCAAGTGCGAGTCGGACTCGCTCACTATGGACTTCATTTAATTGTAAGACTTTGTATCTTGCCAAATATCATGATTCTAGGTCAACATGATGTAGGTACCCTGTATATTATTTTGGTCGAGGGAGAGAATCAAAAATGATTATTTTCTTGTTAGTAGACGAATTTTCGGTTTTGTAGATATTTCTCGTTATATGTGCTATATGATCTTGCTTCTTACCAAATAGGTTTTGGTCTATAGCTAGAATTAAAAGTATTTTTTTGTGAATTAACTACAAATTTACGGTTTTAACATTTTTTTCCTTTACTTGTTATATAAAACCTTGCTTCTTGCCAAATTTCATGATTCTACGTCAACGGGAAGTACCTTATAGGTTTTGGTCCATGGCGAGAATCAAAAGTATTTTTTTTTATAATAAACTACAAATTTACAGTTTTCGGATTTTTCCCTTTATTTGTTTTAACCCGTGGCGCGCTAAGCGCATTACTTGAACGATACAACCGCCAATCGGAGTGAAAAGTTAGTGTACACCCGTGTGTTTCTTGCCAAATTTCATAATTCTACGTCAACGGGAAGTACCCTATAGGTTTGTTCCATGGCGAGCGTTAAAAGTAATTTTTATTGTGAATAAATACAAATTTGTGATTTTCGGATTTTTCCCTTTACTTGTGCTATAAGACCTTGCTGCTCACCAAATTTCATGATTCTAGGTCCTGTATGTGTAATGAATGAGGTATAGGTGTAATTAATGAGTTTAATAAAATCGAAAATAATAGGCATCTATTTATTAGCATCTAGGTATTTCAGAAACTCTTCACTCTTAATTGTTTCAGAAACCGGCAACTTACTGTGTTTGTATCAGTCGGGTTTACGTACGTCACCAATGCCTATCAACAATGGGTAGGGTACCTACTCCACAGATTACAGAATACTCTTAACAGCCGGCAACATGACGTCGACGCGCCGGCGCGCCGGGCGGCGCGGGGCGCGGCGGCCAATATTATAAAACTGGCGATTCTAGGGGTCGATCGACAAATAAAACTACCTTTCCACACCCCCCTACTTATAACACCTGTTAATATCTAACATGCATTGATTAGGTACCTCGTAGTAATAGGTAGTAGTATAGGTAATACGTAAACAAATCCAACAGAAACCTATCAAACATTAGCAAAACGTAAACATTTCAATTAAAATGTTTCCTTACCTCAAGTTAACAGGTACTTGTGTCGCAAATTTGTAAAATAGTGCTAAAGACTAAATGTATTCACAAGAATCAAAAAATATTCATTATTTCACAAATGTATCAAAATACCGAGTGATTCATCGACCACCAGTTTACAGACACGCGTCGGTCACGTACGCACCGCCCAACCTAACTAATTCTCGTAGCTCGCTCGCTCGCTGAAATATAAAGCGGTCGGTATTTAGATACTGTATTGTAGACGTTATCGTAGATTACCTATTCACATGAAGTGCATAATGTTCCTAGCTCTTGGCATTAGCAACTATATAGATTACTTCAATAAGCCACTGCTAGGCTCTTCTTTCACAGGAAGTTAAGATTGTTCTTATCAACAACCGCCTAAGACTGTAATTGAATTTATGAATGATAAAATGTTCATTCAAATATTACTTGACCCAGCTGATCTAATAGTATACTTATCATGATTGATAAAAATAAATAAATAAATAATTGTATTATATTCTTTGGTTTATTGACTTTTATTATTTAATTACGAAAGTAGGTATTCTTCGTTTGTTTGTTTTTTTATAAAATATTATGTTGTTAAATTGTAATAAAACAATTGAACGCATACAGGCAAAACACAATTAATCAAATTTATCCAAAATGTCAAAATTTGAATCATTTTGCATCTATAATAGTAGTATGCATTTTCAAGCAATAAATTAATTTTTACTTTTTCTATTTCAGCATGACGTGCGACATAGGCAATGACCATTTCTTTATTTTGTCACACCTACGTTTTAACATCGCATACTTAGGGTATGCGATGTGCCTCGAATACTCGAACGCAACTCATAGTAAATATGTTAGTAAAAATAAATATGATAATCATCATCATCATCCACAGCCGGATTTTACCCACTGCTGGGTATAGGCCTCCCGAATATAATAATAATATGATAATAATATGCTTCAATATGGAGTTCAACATAGAGTTACTTCTTGATCAAGCTCCTAAAATTATGTGCTCATTAGATAGCTCATTTAATTCGGAATGACGTACTTATAGAAAAAATTATCTCGAGAATTTATTAGCACACAAGAAATAGCAATTGTTATTAGAAAAACTAGATGAAAAAGAAGTTTAGTTTGTCGATAACTATTATTATTTATGAATTTTTTAAACAGATCTTATTCGAAAAGAGAAAATTTCGAAGAAAAAATTCCCAACTCCAAACGGAATTCTATCTCCATTATTTATACTAATGTTTATTCAACGCCGAAAATAGGTCTCACGCGGCCGTTACGCTTATAGTAGTATTTTTTATAACGAAACTTTTAGTTGTTTTTTTTAAATACTTTGTTACACAGGGTGATATTCGGCTTACACCCTTTCAATGGAAATAAATAATAAATAATGCTGGACAATCCACACAGCATCATCTAGCCCAAGGATAAGCTGAGCTTGTGTTATGGGTACCTACTAGATGACTGATATACATAATATAATACATTACATAGATAGATATTTTTTATTATACATAGAAACGACCAGAACACCCGGAACAAATATTTGTAGATCGTAGAAACATTCGTCCCAAGGCGGGAATCGAACCCGCAACCTCCTGCGCCGCAGGCGGACCTTCGCCCACCGCGCCACCGAGGTCGTCCAAAGGAAAGGGTGTACTAAGCCGAATAGGGTGATTCTGGACATCGAGGGGGTTAATGTTTGTTCTACGATTCACTCAAAACTCGGTATAAATCTATATTTATAAAATAAACTATAAAGTAAATAATGAATTACTTACGTGTTTTTTTTTTCACAAAAGTACTCGCCTGGGTTCAGTAAATTTTTGGAATTTGTGTGTTTTCCACGCGGGCGAAGCCGCAGGGTGCAGCTAGTGTTAAATACCTAATGTAAGAGTGCGCGTAAAAGAACACGAATAGTAAAGAAAAAGAAATTTTTATTTTTGCTTTAAAAAATAAGGAAAGCTCAAATTGATCTCCTTTTTTTACATACTAGATCGAGTAAGATAAGCTTATTTTTAGTCCATCAAGCAATTTCAGACTGTATCTTACAAAGAAGTATTATCTACTGCTCTCTTACTCAGAATCAATAAGGATAAAATGAGGTCTACTGACCTTTACATATTATGTAGGTACCTTGTCGTCGTGTGAGTCTATCTACGTAGGTACCTACGTTCTCGGAATCATACCCATATCTTATCATTTTATTGCCTACTGCCACAGAACAGTTCTTACGTATGTATGTCTTATAGACAGGCTTTAGATAGAATGGAAACTATTTTTATACAACCATACACAATAGGTAGGTACCTACAATATAATATAAAACAACACAGCTCTCCTTTTTTGCACACCAAATAATTAAAAAATCACACAAAAACAAATACTTAGAGATAATGTACAATGGGTGGTCTTATCGCTAAGAGCGATCTCTTTTAGCTAACCTTGGGTTGGGTAAGAAGACGAAAAGGTATAGACGTAATGCTTTGTGCTTTATACTGCAGCACCTTTGAGGAAAATCATCGTTTTAGAATCTTCGAAATCACTTGAGAAAAATCGAATTGATAACTCAAATGTAGCAATAAATACGCCCACGTGTGTATTCACAAGAAGCATTATGGCGTCCTATGGCGGATCCGAAGTAAAAACTTTGTCGATATGTCGTTTGACCTATTATGAAAATAAACATAGCTACCGGTTGGTATTTCAGAAAATTTAAAGAAATAACACGTTGGAAATGGATTTTCATACACTTTTCTCTCACGCGTTCAGCGGGAGAGAAAAGTGTATAATTAATGTACAGAAAAGTGTATACCTAAGTAACGAAATTCCATAGTGTTTTCCGTCCCGCATTTTAGTACGCCTGCGACAAGGAACATAATACCTACTTCAAGGTACTTTCTACCTTGCGTTTGGAAAAGGAATAAGCAACTTTCTGAGCAGGTGTAGTACCTATTAATACTTATTATTTCCATAATACAATAAATGTTGGTGGGCCAAATTATAAAATTAGATATAACGTTATTGACAGTTGAGTGCTATCATTAATTCGGAACACTCATGAACGCTCACGGTCACGAGACGCGAAGTCAAAATCAAATATCAGTTAGGTACAAGTAGACGAAAAAAATGAATGCTATTAATTGTCACTTTTGCTTTTGACAGGGCTCAGTGATTTCAGTTTGTAGAATGGTCGGTGATATCGCAAAATGGCGCATGTCATGACGTCATCTACGACGTCACACGGGACATCGTTGTCACGCTCACAGTAATTTGGAACGCTTGTGAGCACTATCAATTTTAGCGTAATTCGGAATACACCTTAGGTAGTCAGGCCGGGCGTGCGTACGTGACCGACGCATCTACTGAGCGTGTCGATGAATCACTCGGTATTTTGATATTTTGCGAATAAAATCATTGTTGTAACGTAGATTCTGTGTTTATTCTACAAAATCTCAACTTATTCCATCCATACGTTAATTCAACTGCATGGTCTAACAATACTACCTACCAATTGATAAATCATAGTGGGTACCACCTAGTAGGTAAATATCTAAATATTTTATGTTGATGTACGAAATAAATGTATTTTTCAACACACTTGCTCATAAAGTGGCTCTATGGTCACCGCAATTAGGCACAGAATGACACCCATAATCAAACTGTGAGTTTTTCATTGCTATAACTCACTAGTGAGTTATAGATTTTTTTTTTAAATTATTGGTTGAGTAGCTTTGTTCTTAAAAAAGTTTTTATTCAAAATAGATCTTGTTCAATCGAAAAAAATAAACAATCTATTTGATGAGACGCCTATGCCATCAAAAACAGTTAATTATAAGTTTACTAACTGCACATTTACTAATTGTTTCTCTGAATAAACTTTTTATTTACTAAATAAAATGGGTCTTTATTTATTGTTATTTTATTCACAAGTGTGTTGAAAAACGTCGTATGATACACGTGTGTATTGATGATTACCGTCCTCGGCTCTCTTAAGACCCTCGCCTACGGCTCGGGTCTCAATGGCGCCTCCGCGGTAATCACCAATGTTACACACTCTAGTACCTACCATAATGTACTATTATCCAAATAATCTACATAGGTATTTATTTTAAAGTACCTACCTAGTCTGCAGTTGAAAAGTTGGAATTGGAATCTACTCGCTCGATATTAGTACCGAGATTAGTTGTTGAAGGTCCTGGTATGCAAATAGCACGGTTATAATAATGTTTTTATGTATTCATTCATACTGTCGAAGCCCACCCAAACCACTTTCGTTTCGGATGGGAACTATTGGGAACGGTTTTCGGGCTAATGCGCCACATTTATTCCGGGCTAACCTTGAGGCGAAGTTAGGGGGGTAAGTCAGTGAAACAAGTGTTTCAATGAAGCGTACAAGTGAAACCAACGTTCTCGTTCATAACTTTTTATAGCCATTCATGTTTGTACAATGCTATGGTAGGTAGCCACCAGATATGGCACGAGCAGGAGGTTTCCACGTCGTCGACCTCGTGGACGATGTCGAGCACTTCCGGAACACCCAAACGAGGAGGAACATGTACCGCCTCCAGGAGGCAGGCCTGAGGAGCATCCTGCTGCGAGAGGACCTGAGGGGGCTCCCAGTGGTGCTGGTCAGCGTGGCCGGGGCTTTCAGGGGGGGCAAGTCCTTCCTGCTCAACTACTTTATCAGATATCTGTCTGCCACGGTGAGTAAGCACCGTGCTACTGGTGTATGATATTTCTCAATCAAACATAACAATGCTATTATAACTTTCGTAGTTTGACGGATTAATTATGAATGTAAGCCATTCATTAAGTAAAGTAGTATGAAGATGATTCTCCTTCTCCCACCCCCCGCCGTGCACAACGATCTTTCGCCTGCAGTGCCTGCAAAGACGCGGAACGCGCGTGACTCGAACTGCACTCACCCTGATGAAGTCCCTCGCTAAGGGATGAAACTTAGGTGTTCTTCTGACATAAACTAGGTTTGTAATTAACCGGCTTGCATTTAAATAATGAACTAGCTGACTCGGCGAACTTTGTACTGCTCTCACCTTTTAGGCCTTCCCTGAACTTCCACAAATATTTCAAGACCAAAATTAGCGAAATCGGTCCACCCGTTCTCGAGTTTTAGCGAGACAAACGAACAGCGATTGATTTTTATATATAAGAGAAGAAGAAGATAACAAAGCTATTGTCAAATTTATAAATAGGTACCTAATGTAATCTTCTGTGTTTAGCCATCTTACCGTTTATTTTCACAAGGTCAGTCTTTCAAATAGTCAGATTTTCAAATAGTCGCTCTTTCTAATTGTCACCCTTTCAAATCGTCTGCTTTGGTACAGTCATATCCAATTCACATACGTCGTCTACTTGGTAAGAAATATACATAAACATGATGGGCGATAGTCTTCTTTTTCACCTTTCGATTCAACGCAGTAACTGGCCAAGTTTGGTACGTTAAGTGTGCATTATGCTTATCACGGCATCTTATCATAGGCCTTCCTCGTCGTCTCTTAACGTAGAGCTCCAATTAGTGGTGATCTTTCTTCACTAGTCGCTAAACTTTAATAATGTCCTAGTCTATTGTTTCCAGCCGTCCAGCCGCGCTGACGGGAGCTGGGTGGGCGCGGCCGGCCAGCCGCTGACCGGCTTCGACTGGGCGCCTGGCATCGACCGGAGCACCACCGGCATCCAGCTCTGGCCGGAGCCGTTCTTCCTCCAGAAGAATGACGGAACACGCGTTCGTATGCCATTCAACCACTCAAGGAAATGGAAATACAGTAGCAACGGACCACACTGTATCGCTGATAACAATGATTTTGTGCTTCAGGTGGCGGTGCTGCTGATGGACACGCAAGGCACATTCGACAGTCTGAGTACGATACGCGACTTTTCCACCGTTTTCGCGCTGTCCACACTCATCTCGTCCTTACAGATCTATAACCTCAAGTATCAGATTAACGATTGTGATTTGATGAACCTTGAAGTAAGTTGACATGGGGTTCGCTTGATGCAGTTCGGTTTTCACAGCATTGCATAGCTTTGCCACAGCATTGGGTATAAAATAGGGGTCAGTGGCGTTGCCAACCCCTGAAATATTTAACGACGCCTTATTTAAAAAAACTTTCAACAATATTCACTCTCTCTCTCTCTCTCTCTTTATTAATTTCGAATTTATACCTTATTCAGCGCAAATTGTCCACTACATAGGTAGACCATACCTAGTATACCTAAATGTAGCTTCTTTATCATTATTTTTATATACTAAATATAATTATAATTATATTATTATAATAAGTGGAAACATAACATCAAGAAATAAATCGTTATCATTGGATTTGTAGCCATAGTGCCCAATAATGTGAAAAATAGGTATCGTATTTCGTAGGTACTTAAATTATTTATTTATTTATTTAAATTACTATTCTAATCACACTAAAAAAGTAAAAATCGAAAACTGCTGCACATAGATATTTTTAGGGTTCCGTGCCTCAAAAGGTAAAAAGGGACTCTTATAGGATCACCTTGTTGTCCGTCTGTCTGTCGTACGTATCGAGTTGAAATTAACGACAAATACTCAAAATTAAAATCGAAAATTCTTTATTTCCCTAAATACAATAAATGTACCTACTTAGAAAAGGTCAAATTATAAAACAAAACACTGACACAGAAATAGTGATATTTTTAATGTCTGTTGCTTCGATATGTAGACTAAAGTAAAGAAGCGACGAAGAAACTTTTACTACTTTCCGTAGACATTGAATCATGTAATTTGGTGAGCAGCAAGGCCTTATAGGTACTACAAGTAAAGGGAAAAATCCGAAAATAGTAAATTTGTATTTTATTGACAAAGAAAATACTTTTGATTCTCGCCATGGTCCAAAACCTATAGGGTTCTTCCCGTTGACGTAGAATCATAAAATTGGGCATCAAGCAATGTTTTATAGAACAATTTAAGGAAAAAATCCTAAAACTGTAAATTTGTACTTAATTCTCCTGAATTAGTGTTATTAACTACACGGGAATTCCCGTTGACCTAGAATCATAACATTTTCTAATAAAGGGGAAAATCCAGAAACCGCATTTTTTTTGTTTATTAACCCAAAAATATTTTTTAATTCTTGCCATGGACCAAAACGTACAGGGTACCATGAATTTTTTTTATAGGGTAATCATGATAATTTGGCAAGGCACAAGGTCCTACGGAACCCTTAGTGCGCGAGTCTGACTCTCACTTGACGTTTTATTTATATATTTTCCTGAGCGGCTGTGGTGCCCCCCACAAGTACCTGCGAGGTTATCCATTAATTACCGGACACCCTGTGTAATAAATAATACTAACGCACAGCAGAACAACAAAGAAGTTGCCAAATTAATCAACGGTAACCTTGAACTTTTTCTAGGCGTTCACAAAATACGGCATTTTTATGAAAGAAAGCACCGGAGAATCGTTTCAGGAGTTAAAGTTTCTTGTTCGGGACTGGGAGAACGATTGGGAGCTACCTTACGGGGACGATGGAGGCGCCCGGTACAAGAGCATCAAGTTACAGGTGACCTTATTTTCATTTATTTATTTATTTACATGCTATTATTATTTAAATAGGTATAATGAAAAGCTAACACACTTGTGATGAAAACGCCCAGACTAGCCTAGTCTGAAAGTGCAAAAAATTGAGCTAATAAAACACTCCACTCACTAGTACCCAGCCCCTTGCCAACGTGGACATCCACGGGGTCTTATCCTGGTACCAAAAATATAATCAGGCAATTAAAATTTAATCGAGGTTTTCGACGGAACTTTTCCTACATTTAACGTCAAAATTTAGCATCAGCATGAAGGTTTGGAAATAATTTTTAGCGAGACGAATAAGAGAAGGAGAAGAGATTGTGGTATTACAAAGCCAGTTCGGGTTTATAGCCTGGTCGTGGGACAACGGACACCATTTTTGCACTTCGCCAAGCGTGCGAAATATACAGATGTGCGCACAAAAATCTGGAGTACCTAGGCGTACGACAGAGTACCCCGTGAGGTTCTGTGGCTATGAAAGAGAAAGGAGTACTTCTGAAGTACACACACATGTCCGGTCTGAAGATGGCGTCACTCACAAGCTCCATGTGACTGTTGGGTGTAAACCTAGGGGATCGGCTCTAAACCCGCATTTGTTCCTCCTGGTAATGGATACACTGACGTCAGACATGCAGGAGGAGGCACCCTGGTGTACGACGACTATTTGCCATCGAAATCGTCCATGTTGGTGAAGACGCAAGCGAGGTCAAGAGCAGGCTGGATAACTGGCAGGAGGAACTGGAGAGTATCGGACTGAAGAGTAGCAGAACCAAAACAGAACATCTGTTTTGTGATTTGCGTTGTCCATCCAGTTTCACTCCTTACCAGCTCGGACTTAAGGTACCTCGGTTCAATAGTACAGAATGATTGTAAGAATAAAAGGGATGTAACCGCAGATGCCCTTTAAGGAAAAATCTATAAAATCATCGTAAAACCTGTCGTATTGTATGTATCGGCCACCAAAGGGGCGCATGAAAGAAGAGTGCATGTGACGGCGATGCGAATGTTGAGATGGATGTGTGGAGTGACGAGAATGGATAAGGTAAGAAATGAGGTTTGAAAATTGCGCCAATGACGGATAAGATAAGAAGCAATAGCGTGGTTTGGACATGTTATTAGGAGGAAAAAGTGTCATGTTACGAGGAGAGTGTTAGATTTATGAATGTGTATAGATGTAGGAGTAGAGGTAGGCCAAAAAAAGATGGATGGGACTGTGTGAAAGATGACTGAGAAAGGAGTGAGTGCTGAGATGACGACTGATAGAAGCGAAAGGGAGAAGAAAAGCTGTTGTGCCGACCCCACCACGTGGGAAAAGGGCAAGAGAAAGATGAATTTATAATAACAGTAAGCATTAATTCATTATTAATCTTAGTTCCATCCAATGTGTTAACATTTTACAAAATCAGACAATATAAGTTAGGCTTATGGGTAGGGGTTGCATTATCCGTTAAATTTTCGTATCCGGATAATTCGGATAGTAGTGAGCCTTACTATTCGGATATTCGGATATTTCGGATAATTCGGATAATTGAAAAATATACATAAAAATTAAATTTAATCAAGGAAAATGGGTTTTAAAGGTATAAGTATTTATTAATTTATATTCAGAAAAGGTTACATTAAAGTTCTAATAACATAAAAATAGAATTCGCATAGAAACTGAACACCATAGAGATTTAAAATTCTTTACTGTACGTTTGTTAGAAGCATCTTAGAATATGCATCACCGATTTGGAACCCTCGCTAAGATGTTTATAATAAAAGAATCGAGCGCATTCAAATTAAGTTTATGAAGTAACTTTGTTTCCGTTTAAGAATTCCATACAGTTCAGCCAATTACCTCGATTTATGTAAGCAATTTCACATTCTCCCTCTTTCCAAGCGGCGTGAGATCGCCGACTTATCTTTTATACCTAAAATCACGTCGAATAATATTAATTGTCCCAATTTGCTTCAAAAAATTAAGCTTGACGTTCCCTGCAAACCTATCAGAGTTAACCCCCCTATTTACCTTCCCCATGCTGGCAGTAACTATCGACAAAATTCCTTCTTGTGGCGAGCGAGTAATAATTTTAACAAATTGAGTAAGCAATTTGACCTGGATTTATTCTGCACAAGTGTCAGCTCGGCCAGGCGGCGGCTCAGCGGAGAGTTTTTTGGTGCCAATGATGATGATAAATATGAAGTCTAAATTTTTTGTAATGTAGATCCTAATCTAACTATGTTGATAGAGATGATGCATGTTGCCTAGTTACATCATGTTCATAGTCTTTTTCATTGTAATAATCCACCACTATCCATGAAAACCTTCAATAAGCTCTCTGGTACTTATTAATTTGTAATTCTGTTAATTTTTAAGCCTTTGGTTTTCCCCTAAATAAATAAAAAAAATTAAAAATAAGAGTATCGATCAAATGGGTTGAAAAACTAAAATATCTATGAAATAAGAACAGTTTACTTCTTTCCATCGAACTTATTTTTTAACCCTCTACTACCTACCCCCTATTTTTGTCACATAACTACCTACCCGCGGTCTCTGAGACTCTTGCAATATAATGCTGTCGCAAAGAAAAACTATGACTTTTCGGGTTAAATTGTATTAAAACGTCTAATTCTAGTAGTTTTTAACATTTATTAGAATTATTGAAACATACAAAATCAACATTGTTTACCACATAATTCAAAATCTTCTCATAGAGTCAGAAAACACCGAAAAAAATTAACATATCTAGAAAATGGGATCCATGCTCCAAGGAACATAATTTAGGAACTTTTCCTTACTAATTGAGCTTAGTTCAATAATCAACTCTTACATCTAAATAAAAATATCAATCAAAAAATACTTATTTCACCAAAATTGCAAGTCACCAACGTACAGTTTTTCGCGGCAGTTTATGCACACCATTTTGGAGCACCCTCTCTTCTTTTCCTGGCCCTCGAACGTAATGCTTCCAGCGGGACGTCGTCGTCGGATGATGATTGCGTTGACAAACCCGGAGGCGTACTTTGGGGCCTCAACAAGTTACCTTCTTCCGTCAGCACTAAATCTTCTTCACCATCTATTTCAGGACCGGATTCGTGAAACTCTCTAACACAAAATCTTCTCCAATATCTTCATCACTTTCCACATCACTATGGTCTCCGTTGGGTAAATCATCTTCTTCTGAAGGATCGTCCTCTATCCAGCGCGCAATAATTTCTTCATTAGATGCCATTTTACACTAAAACAAATACAAGTATTTGGTGAAAAAAACTCCCGTAACTACCTACCTGCGGTCATTTAGACCGCTGGCAAAAAATTTTTACTCACCACCGACAAACGAATGCACGTGAGACCTCGACGAGCACAGGCACGGTACTGCGGTGTGTGGGGAGAAGGTACATGGACGCACGAAATGTAAAATGGCGCGTACACTTAGTTTTTCACAAAAATATGTTCACGAGTGTCTGTGAGACCGCGGGTAGGTAGTTAAGGGTTAACAACGAACGAACGTAAATCAACTTCCTATTTTAATAGGTACTCTAAAATGATTTTAACAAAGAACCAACACAGTCACGAGATCAAACTTACGAATGTACACATAGTTATGTTATAGTAGTGTGTGTGGGGTAGCTGTGCTGCGTGCGCGGAGATCAGTCTGTGTCGGCGTCGTCGAATCACTGAGCAAACAGTGTCAACGCTAGTGATGCGTTTGCGCGCTACCGCTAGTGTAGGTCTTGCTTGTTTATAGCTTCCAGATTCAGAAACACGCACGAATTATTACATGTATATTTTTAACAACACAAAGTATTGTATGCATTAAATATAACATTTCTAAAATGCTGGATGCGGTGTAGTGTTGTGTCGTGAATTAGAAAAATCAGCTGTAGGTACCTATCCGTATTATTCGTTTTATCCGGATAAAGGAGCTCCCATTATCCGGATATGAAAATTAGCGGATATCCGGATAATTCGGATATCCGGATATCCGGATTGCAATCCCTACTTATGGGTTCCATTCCAGGTTAAAGAATCGCAGCCTGAACAAGCGAATAGGATTCGAGAGAGTATCATCTCTAGCTTTGAAGTAATCAGCTGCTTTCTCTTGCCGCCTCCTGGAAGAATCGTCTCCAGACCCACCTTCAAGACCAACCCTGGAGGTTATTATTGTCTCTTTACCGAAACTTGATAACAATGATTATCACAATGTCTGATGGTTACAATACAATCTTAGTGTGTCAATTTAATTTTGGAATCTTTAAAAGTAGGTATGTTGTTTTACTTTATCTAAATTTCAGAGCTAAAACCCCATTTCAAGACAGAACTGGTGAAGCTGACGCTTTCCATCTTCAGCCCAGAAAACCTTCGCATCAAGTTGTTGGGTGGTCAGCCAGTGACGGCAGACGTTCTCTTCGGGCTGATCAGGACCTATGTGGATAGCTTCAACAGCGACGACCTGCCCGAGCCTCGAACAATTTATGAGGTGAAAATAAGAAAAAATAAACTATAATACACATTAATTGATGTCAAATTCATTCACACAGAAAACGTTTTATGAAATTAGTTCCCTGTCTGAATCTAGCCAAGAAGCCACATAACTACCTTATCAAATAAATGTTGGGTAAGTCCAATTTGTTGTTTGTTTGTTTAAGAATCCATTTGTTTTCACAGGCACAATCAGAAGCCGGTCTTCTGATGGCGATGAACGCAGCGTTTGATCTATTCGACAGCAAAGTGAGTCAGGAGACTGCACTGAGCATGCCGGAAGCAGTACTCATACAAGTGCACGAGCATCTGCTGAACGAGGCTCTGGTTTTCTTCGAGAGCAAGCGCTTGTTTGGCGAACAGAACGCTATCGAAAATAATAAAGAGGAACTCAGAACGGTAGGAGAATAATTTACGTACTAGCTAAAATTCATCCGAAGAATTATCTAATTAAAAGTTTGTACTAACTAACACTACATTGTAGTGTTAGTAATGTTGTGTTATGGTATTTTCAGAAACTTTCCAACCGTTTAGAGAACTTGAAGACAGCAAACAACGCTAAGACCGTAACAGTTATCAACAGCGCTACTGCGGCATACGACGCAGTTATAGAGATGAGGCAGAACCAACGCCTGTGCCTACACGTCCGCGACTTGGAGAAAGCTCACGACAAAGCTCTTGCGGCCGCCACAAGAGCATTTGATGGAAGCAGAAAGAGGCTCTCCAATGATCAGGCAGATCCGGACAGGCTGAGGCTGCTTGCTGTAAGTCGTCATATCATTAGATTATTAGATTCAGGCGTTTCTTTGAGAAACGCCTGAATCTAATAATTACGTTTCTAATTTGGATTTGCAATTTTATGTCACAATATTAATCAAAACATACTAATACCACAGCCTATCTATATGCATATTTACATAAACTGTGCTAATACTACAGGATTGCGAAGCAAAATATGAATCCAACAAACATGTTAACGAGTTTAACAACAAAGCAATTGCCGATGAGGTGCAGAATGAATACCACTCGTTCATGATGGCCCTGTGTACCCAAACACCCAAGGTCACTGCTGCCGCCTTTGAGGCTCAGCATGAGAAGCGGATGGCCAGGGCTCTGAAAAAGTTCGAGCAGCGGCGAAACCGCCACAAGCAGTACCCTCAAGATAGCTTTAAAGAAAAACTGAAAACGGTGAGATTTTTGTCATAATATTATGGCACAAAACATACTCTTCAATAGCAAAATGCATTGCAAGATTACAAGTATTGGGGATAATAATTGAATCCATACTTATCTCAATATTATTGAACGGAGTGAGCGAAGCGAACGAAGTTCTCAGTTGGGTGATTTAGCTGTAGGTATGGTAAAATGTTAACTTCGAGCATAACTGTCCAACCGTTGATCCGATTTGCGTGAAATTTGATAGGTCTATACATGAGACATGTGAAATATGCTGGTATCTTAGTGAGGCCAAATCCGTTGAGGGGTTTTTGAGACAAGGGAGACCAGAGATGGGTAAAATCAAAGAATTAAATCAAGTTTGGTCTCATATGAGAAGTTGAATTTTTGAAATGGATTTAACATTTCAAAACGTGTTTTTTTTTTACTAGCATGATTTTTATAAATATATTTTTTTTAATTTTGACCATTTTAAAAACCTCTCATTTGGTAGAGATCCTATGACATCGGAGGTCTTCTAAAATGAACATGCACTGAAGTATCCGTGAGCTCTCATAAAGGGTTCTTCCTCTCCTATACAGGGTATAGCAAAAAGTAATGACCTTTCAGGCGAGTCACAGAACACGGAAAATAGTAAAACAAAACACGACTTTTGGTTTTTGTCAAAATAAATAGTACATAATAAACAAATTGACCGTATTATAATACTAGGGAAAGACTGATAAATAGTCTCGTTTGGCTTCAAAAATAAATTATAAAGGCCAACATCTACGCCTATATAGGTAGGTAGGTACATGTTTAAATCTCTTTACCTACTAGCACACAACACCTTCGTCGCGGGTCGTTGACCGGCTCGACGGGCCTTAGATACTTCTTCGATGTTTTATTTGTAAATGAATGTTCAAATAATAACAATATTCAATAATTTATAGGACATCGAGGAACAGTATCAAGTATTAAAAAAAGTCAATGCCAGCGCAAACAGTTCTCCAGGACTTCTCCAGCTGGCTATTTTGGGATACCACCAGGGCTTAGTGTCTGTGGAAGACCTGCGAAGCTGCTGCCTACACCCTCGGGCCTTGAGTGATCTACACCGGCAGGGCATAGCAAGAGCCCTCGCGATTTTTCGCCCTGACCGACCAGCCCACGAAGGGTTTAGTCTCGACGATCCTGACGAAATAAAGCTTGAAGATGTGTGTACCTATACCATTTTATTAAATTCTGTATTATATTATAAGTCATTGATATAAATGTCACTAAAGCGCAAAATGAGGAATATTCCCAAGAATAGTAGCAATTCACAGAATTCGAAAGTCAGTGGATATCATTCCCATTGCTGTAGGTATATGGTACTATATCTAATCTAATCTAGCCAGTTATAGCTTCTGCTGATACACTCTATTTCATGTCATCCAAATGTGAATCAGATTCTGAATCAAAATCAAATTCAGAAAATATATAGGTACCTATATCAGTTTCATTTTTGCTTTGATTTTTGGGTTCGGGTTAGTTAGCTCTTTCAGAAACATACACTGAGGTGTGAACATATGACGTAGGCATAGGAACCGACCCCTGCCCGTGGGTGTCGTAAGAGTCCACTAACGAATCCTACCAGAGGAAAGGCCTCTTCCGTGTATTTTCAACACCTAAACCTACTACCAATCCGCCTGCAAAACCCCCGTAGTTTGGGCTGGTCACATTTAGCACTGGACCTACGACTTCTTGTTATTATAGTGCGTATTCCCGTACTTAGCGAAGGATGCGGGTTCAAGTCCCCTCGAAGTCGATATTATTGATTCTTGGACCGGGACCAGACCGGGATATTATGTGATTTCTTAGACGTTGCTATGAATGAATGTTGATCGTGTGAGCTTATAACAGAACTTCAATTACTGAACTCAATGACTGTTCTTTTACAGCTAATCAGAACTCACTACAACACTCTAGTCGACATCAACGAGTCCGCAAACCAAAACGCCTTAGTAACAGCTTGCAAAGCCTACCAGGATAAATTCGAGAAACTGATCGATTACATCGGTTACTTCGCTGTCGCTTGGATGAAGGAAGAGAGCTACCACGAGGAGGCTCTCGAGGTAGCTCATGATGTCTTCTACAGCCACCGTCGTAGCAGGGACACTTACGGCGACGACCCGCACATTGAAAAACTAGATGAGGCTTGTCTACTCAAAAAGATTTTCCGGGGCGTAGTTATAATCCAATAAGTTAGCGTTAGAATGTTTTCTCTATGTTTCGGGGCTCAAGTATTTGTGCGGTGGGCTCAGTTGGGTGTATTTATGCAGAATCCGACTGACGAAAAAAACTCGTTTTCAGGTATTAAGGGCATATTTTAGGTTTTTCAGTACTGCTACATAAATTTATAACAGTTAGATATGAATGTATATCTTATTCATACGAAACTAGACGATAACATAATAACAACTAGCTAATAAACTACATATTATGAAAAAACTTAAAATATTTTTGATTTTAACTTCAAATCGTTTTCAAAGTTCAAAGCCTACGATAAAATTTAGAACTTTCAATACCAATCTAGTATTTATTAGATTGCGACCACAAATTTTCGCTTTCAGGTTTTAAAAAATCAAAGTCGTAATAATGTTTTCATTCCGCATGTACAAGGTGTCTCGAAACTATTTTATGAACCTAATAGAATAAAAATGTATACAACACCATCCTATATTTTTTTTTATAAAATGTACTTACCTAAGGAAGAGGATTTACTAGTACCTACGGAGGACACTTACTAAGGTTCTGGTACTGTACTGATGACATCCATACCAAATAAATAATTAATACTTAGTCGTAGACATTATAATAGGTAATTCGTTTTTTTTCTTATTTTTTTTCTCATTATGTATTTTTATTCGACAGTAGTATACAAAACCCTTAATATTACATTTACTGTACTAACCTACCGTAATTATATCTAAAGAAATAATATATGTTTATATTTTATCTTTAAACTCAATGTCAAGTCGAAAGCGGAGGACAACCCACAAAAAATAATGGGTCTACCTATCTCCAATGATATCCGAGTTGTAGGCTTTTTACTGAAAATCGCGCGGTGCCAAACTTTTTTGATGAAAAATGTCGTCTTTGTGACTACAGATGTCAGTAAAATTGTAATTTTTGTAATACCAAATCAAATAACTCATTCATTCATTTTACAGTGTTATATGATTTATCGATCAATGATGTTAAGTTATATAAAAATCGACATCTGCTGTGGTGTACACCTAATAACACGTCCCCACCTAGGCTTTTTAGTTTTATCTCATAATTACTTAGTTCCTATATGATACGCTTCCATACAAACAGTGCGAAGCCGCGGGCTAGTCTAGGTACTTACTTATAAAATTTACTAGACTCTAGTAAATTTTATAAGTAGAAAACTGCTAGAAATATCTAGAAATTAGGATAAATGCAACAACTTTTAATGTGAGCCTAGCTAGAGCTATGTAAGTATGTACCTACATAATATTATTATGTAGGTAATGTAACAATAACAATCAACATCAAGATCATTTTAATAGACTAACAGCGCTCTGGGCGAGCGCGAGGCGTGGTGGTCTGCCGGGCGGTGCCGGTGGTGTGGTGTAGAGTGTAGGAGGTCTCAGTTTCAGTTTCAGTTAGTTTAGTCAAGCCGAGGCGTGCGTGCGTACGTGACCGACGCGACGCGTCTACTGCGTCAATGAATCACTCGGTATTTTGATAAATGTGCGAATGTAATGTTGTGAAGTTGATTATTCTACAAAATCAAAAAAACAATTCTAAAAGGTACTACCATACATTTGGGGTAAGTACCTAGTACTATCTACATAAGTACATTATTACCTAGGTATAAACATTTGAAATTCTTACCATCTACTTTACATAGTAGCTATGTTGATTGCTTACCTATGCATAGGTAAGTACTTAAGTACCTATATATACCTACCCTGAGCAAAGTCTGCGGCCGAAAGTTTGAGAGCCTCTGAGCTAAATACACAAGTTGAACTAAATAAGTAGGTATGTACACAAATACGGCCATAAGGTTAGGTCGCCTAAGATCGGACGCATTTGCCGAAAATTGTGGACGTACTGCATTTTTAATTTTTTTCTCATGATTCAATGTCGTTTTTCGGTTGCGGTCTACTGTAAATTGAAGACAATGAAATATTGGTTAACCCCTAATTTTTTGGTTTGCTTCTAAGCTATCTATCTAAGCAAATTAAGAGCTTAAATAACAGACTTTTTTCAACTTATCATAGTGAAGAAAATATCATTTTGACCGAAGATCGGACTATGTAGTATCTTCACTTCTATTCGTTTAATGATAAAGTACACATTAGGAAAACATCCGGAATTCGTCCATTTATTAAATGTCAATGATCCCGTCAGGAAATTCCTCAAAAGATTTGACAGATACGATTTTTCTTTATTTTTGCGTTTTCATAGTCCGGTCTTCCCTCCTCATCCTAAATAAGTTTCACAAACTTCGTGTCCTAGGACTTAATAATGAAAAGGTACCTAAGATCTAATAGTCATAGCGTCGTCTAAGCGCCATCATAGCGTCGTTAGTGGGCATGAACACTTGAAAACCACTGATCATTTTTTGACATCCATGAACGGACACCGCTATATCCGATCTTCAGCATTGGGAGGGAAGACCGGATCTTGGGTTGTAAACGTCCTAGGCGTAATCAAAGTATACAGATCGAAAGATTATTCGCTAATTCTGCCCCAAAATAATTAATTACATTAATTAAATGAAAGTATTCACCACAATGAGCCATCAAAGTTTTGTAGGTAAGATCGGATCAACGATTTTTCCCACAAAATACACCTTTTCGGCCGAATCACCTGTGTGCACGTCCCGTCTGGTCGCTGGCCGGCCGCATTGTGAGGAGAAGGGCAGAATAAAATGGTGGATCTAGTAGTGTCACCAGCAGTGGAAAATATTGCCTAGTTTGCGAGTTATTCCATGCATCCGATCTTATGTCACATCCGATCTTAGGCGACTTAACCTTACCTACCTTTGCATTCATAATTAATGTCCTAGCGATGGTATTAAGAACCGACTTCTAAAAGGTAGATGTTTTCAATTCGGCAGTGTTTTGAACATGACAGGGATATGTCACATATTTTCCGGGGACCTCGGTCCAGTGCGAATGCGAACTGCCAGTGAAGCAAGTCTTTCTCATTAAATAATTTTTTGGCCATTTATGTTTGGTCGGTGCTAGGTAGAAGCCAGAGATGGCGCGAGCAAGAGGATTTAACGTCGTCGACCTCGTGGACGATGTCGAGCACTTCCGGAATACCCAAACAAGGAGGAACATGTACCGTCTCCAGGAGGCAGGCCTGAGGAGCATCCTGTTGCGAGAGGACCTGAGGGGTGTCCCAGTTGCGCTCGTCAGCGTGGCCGGGGTTTTCAGGATGGGCAAGTCCTTCCTGCTCAACTATTTCATCAGATATCTGTCTGCCGAGGTGAGTACGTAAGCCATGTTATTAGTGTGAATGTTGTGCGTCAATCGAACCTTTTACTGACAAAATATAAGCTTCTGTGCTTCGACGCTACTGGTTCCACTGTTGGACGATGGTCGTCCTTTCCTCCTTCCACTCAATTCGTGTTAAGGCAGTAACCGGCCACGATGGGTGTGCATCAAACTTATCACGCCATCACATACCGGGCCTTATACGTCACCTCCTTGCGTTGGATGGGCCCCCATTCGTGGTGATTTTTTCCACTAGTCACTAAGCATTCTATATTTGTTTCCAGCCGTCCAGCCGCGCTGACGGGAGCTGGGTGGGCGCGGCCGGCCAACCGCTGACCGGCTTCGACTGGGCGCCTGGCATCAACCGGAACACCATCGGCATCCTGCTCTGGCCGGAGCCGTTCTTCGTCCAAAAGAATGATGGGACACGCGTTCGTATGCCATTCGACCACTCAATTAAATTGAGCCACAGTAGCGGCACTCTGTAGCGCTGTTACTAATAACTAACTTTGTACTTCAGGTGGCGGTGCTGCTGATGGACACGCAAGGCACATTCGACGGTCAGAGTACGTTACGAGACTCTTCCACCATCTTCGCGTTGTCCACTCTCGTGTCCTCCTTGCAGATCTATAACCTAAAGTCCCACATCAACGACAATGATTTAATAAACCTTGAAGTGAGTATCTTAGCTGCCCGTCTGATGGTATTTGGTTACCGGAGCTATCTACCTTGTGTATTAAAAATTACATTAAAACATTTATCTTTCGAAGTTATAATATAAGTGTTATAATACCTACTTCAGACGGCAAGCAGCTTCACCAGGCAGCCTGAATTTACCGGTACTTAGCTTGGCGTTGCCTCGTCCGGCTGCCTCGCACGGTTCTTGCACAGTCTGGATCTAGTTGTTGATTTCATTATACAAACATCTTGCACCGTAATTTTTCCAATGTGTTCCGAGCGTTGTTTGTTGGTTGCTGGTGCGCCCATTGCAATGCAATAAATTCGCATCTTTAGTTTCCAAACTTCCAAATTAGGTATAGGTTTCAAAAAATGGTTTTGAACTTTAAGTTATTTCCAGGCGTTCACTAAATATGGCACATTCATGAAAGAAACCGCCGGAGAAGCGTTTCAAGAGTTAAAGTTTCTTGTACGGGATTGGGAAAACAACTGGGAGCTGCCTTACGGGGACGGCGACGATGGAGGAGCCAGATACAAAACGATCAAGTTACAGGTGACTAAGCTGGAAATTTGTGTGATAAGCAGATACTCGCCATGACAGTTATACGCTCTGATGCCAAAGTTCGAAGATATTTAATCACTGCACTACCACTAGCGAACACGGACACACCCACAAAGCCCTAGGATAGCTAAGATATTCAATGTGTCATTTTTACACAATTCTATTAGATAGATTAGACAATACAAATCAAGCTTTTGGTTTCAGGTTTTAGAATCGCAGCCTGAACAAGCAAACAGGATTCGAGAGAGCATCACCTCCAGCTTCGAAGTAATCAGTTGCTTCCTCATGCCTCATCCTGGGAGTAACGTTTCCACGCCCGAATTTAAGGCCAACCCTGGAGGTATTCTATCGTGGTTAGGATCAGTTCAACCATGGAGCTTCAAAACTTTTTTTAGATTTTACAACGAATGATGATTAACAATAATGGTTTCTTAGTGTAGTAAGTTCCGCTTTAGACTCTCCCCAAGTGATCTATCCTTGGTCTTCTCCTGGTTTTAGTCCACCTGCCTCATCTTGTTAAGAATAATCACGAGATTGTATTATTTGCTAATGATTTTTCAATAGGTAGGTAATTAAAATATATATATACCTATATGTACATATATGCATCGACTTGAGAACCTCCTCCGTTTTTCGTCGGTTGAAAACGACAAAACACAAATTTTGACGACGTGAATAATGTAATCTCAAAAGTAGTACATTGCTTTAGTGTCTATGACTTTATGCTTAACGATAGCGACAGAGATAAGCTATCGAAGACTACAGCGTTCTACAGCAACAGTCATCTTACAGACGTTAATACTTCCGTATTAACGTCTGTAAGATGACGGATTTTTTAGACTAGTCTTTTTTTTAGCTACTTCCATAGTGGTATGTCTTATGGCATACAGCTGCTGTGAAGGAACACCTATAATAATAGCATACTATTATTATAGGTGTTCCCTACACATATACCTAATAATAGGGAATATTAACACCGTATTTGTGCTCCAAAAGAGGGCTGTTAGCGTAATCTTTAATATGGGTCCCCAACATTCCCTACGTGATAAATACAAAGAAATACGTAATGACTGTGCCATGTCAACATATTTATGAAGACTTGTATACTCATAGAAATGTTAATCAGTCCCCTAGAAATAGCGATATACATAATATCTCTCTTTTGTAAGGCCTGATCATGCATTTTCTGTCGCCATTTTTGCCAATTTCCGCCTGCGAGTGGGAGTAGTTTCGCCTATTTATTCTCCAGTGTCAGAGGTCAAACACAAGTTAATGTATCTATCTTTCAAAGGGCAAAAGGAATACGCTTCTACAACAAAACTCCCAAGTGAGCTGCAAACATTATCAATAAATAAATTCAAACAAATTGTAAAACATATCCTCTGTAAAAAGTCTTCCTGCAAAATATGTGATTATCAATACGAGAAAAAAGTTTGGGGCGAGTTTTGCTCCAACTTGAAAACTAAAAACCTAACAAGACAAGGTTTCTTGTTAGCTTCTTTACCTTAAAAATACTGAAGTGATCACTTTATTTCCTAGTTTTACTTAAGTAATTTGAATTTTGTGACGTGTCCAAGAGTCGTGTAAGGTCTAAAGGGAATAAAGCACTTTCATATTTGAACTTGTTTCAGACCTAAATCCAGATTTCAAAAGAGAGCTGGTGAAGCTAACGCATTCCATCTTCAGTCCAGAAAAGCTTCGCATGAAGTTGTTGGGCGGTCAGCCGGTGACGGCGGAAGTTCTCTACGAACTGATCAGGACCTATGTGAATAGCTTCAACAGCGACGACCTGCCCGAGCCTCGAACGATTTATGAGGTGATAAACAATAGAATAAAGATCAATGAACTGTTGTGGAAGTCATTGTAGAAGAAAATTCCTTAGATTCTCTAATTCGAAGTCCTTTTAATTATTTATTGGTTTTGGTTAATACTCGTACTATATAATCTATACTTAATATTATAAAGAGGAAAGGTTTGATTTTTTGTTTGTTTGTTTGTTTGTATGAATTGAATAGGCTCCGAAACTACTGGACCGATTTGAAAAATTCTTTCACCGTTAGGAAGCTTACTTTTCAGGGAGTGACATAGGCTATATTTTATCCCGGAATTCCCACGGGAACGGGAACTACGCGGGTGAAACCGCGAGGCGATCGTCTAGTACTCGTATAACTCTGTTTGGATTTTACAGGCACAATCAGAGGCCAGACTTGAGATGGCTACGAAATCAGCCCTTGATCTATTCGAGAACAGAACGTGTCAGGAGACCGCTCTGAGCATGCCAGAAACAGTGCTCATACAATTACACGAGCATCTGTTGAATGAGGTTATGACTTACTTCGAGAGCAAGCGCTTGTTCGGCCAACAGGTCATAATTGACAATAGAAAAAGGGAACTCAGAACTGTAAGACAATATTTTGAGTAAAAAACAAAAAATTGAAACTAAGATCTATTATTATTATTTGAAGCGAGACTAACGAATATTTCTGGTATTCTCAGAATCTAGTTAACCGCCTAGAAAACATGAAGACAACAAATAATGGCAAGACTGTAACAGCTGTCAACAGCGCTACTGCGGCATACGACGCTGTTATCGAGGGACTGAAGAACAACCAACGGCGCCTGTGCGTACATGTTCTTGATTTGACGAAGGCTCACGACGAAGGACTTGCGGTCGCCATACGAACTTTTGATGGAAGCAGAAAGAGGCTTGCCAACGGTCAGGCAGATCCGAACAGGCAGCAGCTGCTTGCTGTAAGTCATCATCACATTATTGAATGTAATTTAACGGCTACATTCACCAAAGACCAGTGATTTATGTTCATTGAGATAGGGTTTATTGAACAAAGGAACAGGACACGAAACTAGTTTAAAGATTAAAATACGAATTGACCATTTTACAGGATTGCGAAGCAAAATATAGATCCAACTTACATTTAAATGAGTTCCATAATAAGGCGTTTGCTGATGAGTTGTTGAACGAATACCAATCGTTCATGATGGGCCTGTGTAACCAAAATACCAGGCTCAATGATGCTGCCTTTGAGGCTCAGCATAAAGCGCGGCTGGCACGGGCTCTAGAGCTGTTCGAGCAGCGGCGAAACCGCCCAAACCAGTACCCTCAAGATACCTTCAAGGAACAATTGAGACAGGTGATTTTTTGTGTATTGTAGTAGAATTCCTCACAGATCACATATTAGCAGGCAGGACATGAAACATAACTTACCAAAATTGACTTAGATACCTGAAATTATTATTTGCCATTGTTTGTCCGCGGTCCCTTTTAAGTTTTAATACTATCCAAACATTTACAGAAAATCGAAAAAAATTATACAACTTTAAAGGAACACAATACCAGCCAGAACGCAGCACGAGCCCAGCTGGCCCATCTGACATACCGCCAGGCGGTAGGGACCGTGGAAGAGCTGCGAAGCCGCTGTCTGCACCCTCAGGCATTGCATGATCTACACAGGCAGGCAATAGCAAAAGCATTGGGGGTTTATAGCCCTGGCCGACCAGCTGACCAGGGGTTCAATCTTGACGATCCGGATGAAAGAATAATACAAAATGTCTGTGTAATTTTGTAATATCTACTTGTTCTCAACAATGTTTGAGCTACTTTAGCTTGCAGGTCTAATTTCAAAAGGCACAATTCATTAAGTATGAAAATGTATTTTTCATATAAATTTAGTAGGTATTGCCAAAGTTACTTTATTGACCATAATTATTAATAAAAGTCATCTCAAGAAAAAAAAGTCACAAGAATGTTACACTGAAATATCAGTGCATCATTCTTGTAACTTTTTTCCAGTACATTATGTCTTCAGAGTCAGAATCAGATATAGAATCAGATACAAAATTAGAATCCAAATATGGATCAGAATCGCAACCAGAATTAATATATGAATCCAAGTTAGAATCAGATTTATCAGATTTTCCAAGTTAGACAAATTTGAGTGGTCCTCATCACGTAATCTCTATCAAACTCGGGCTTCTTCGTTCTTACTTGTAGATAAGCTACATAAAACCGCTGCATTCAGAGGAAGCTTCCGCTACCAGGCCACAAAATGTTGGAATAATTTGCCACCGCCCCTACGGCACCCTGTTTCGAAGGCTACCTTTAAGTGTAGACTCAAAATCACACTTCTGTCCACACAAATGGCTTGATAGAAGAAACCCATATAAATAACCCTTATTATTTACCATTATTATTAACCCTTATTATAATGTGTGTACTCTCTAATACCAAAAGTAGTGAGCACCAAATTGTCTCTCTGATCTTGTTTCTTTTATCTATTTTAGGATTATTTTTATATTTTTTATTACTTTTAAGTTCTGGTCCGTATAGCTAATTATTTTGTATTTAATCTGAGCATAACAAAGGCTATTGGGTGAGCAAACCCTTCTATACATAGGTTAACTTTTTCGTTCCCATTTTTTATGTATTTATGTTATTGCACTACCCGCTACTGATTGTGGGAACCGGCGGAAGAACAGCATTATGTGTATCCTGCTTGCACGTAGCATTTATGCTGAGCCAGCTCCCAGTTTCTAGCTTCAATCATATGTAAACAAATATCACATAACCAATCAATTTCATTTTAAGGTTGTTAGTGGTACTTAGTCTGTAAAACCTTAGCCCCCATACAAACGTACTTTTCGATTCATTTAGAAACTACATGCCCGGTTTAAGTGAAATTTTGTATACATAACCGGATAAGAAATAGCTATGTTTGTAGCGTTTTAGTTTTTCAAAAAACACTATAATCTTTAAATGAGAGCGAAACTAATTTGCCATATTTTGAGCAACAAGTCGAGGCATTTTCAAGCTATTTTTTATGCATGATAGAAACCTTTATTCGAAAATCTGTCGCGCTGCAAACATCCATAATATATTCAACATTAGAAGTAATCAAAAATATTTCTGAAATCAGTTGTTTATTCAAAATGAATCGGAAAGCACGAAAAAATATCAAAAATGGTGAAATTCCTTCTAATTTCCTTTCCTTTCCTTCAATATCTTCTAAAAGCTTTGCATTTGATGGTTAGACGCGCTTTCTCACTCATAACGCGCCCCATTTCATTCGACATGTAACAACAACAAATCCGCATGGGCCGGCCGCTGAGATTTGGGAGAGCTTCGTAGCCTTCTTAAAAACTCTTGTGATTGAAGTTAAAAATAAAATTATTTTCTTTCTTTCTTTCTTTCTATTTAGACTCATATTCAGGATCCGAGTCAAAATATGAATCAGACTCCGAATCAGATTCAGAAACCGAGTCAAACATATGAATCAGGTTCAGAACCAAAATCAAAATATGAATCAGACTCAGATTCAGAACCAGAATCAAATTCAGGGACACGTTTAAAATGTAATTCAGAAACAGAATCAGAACGATGTTTTAAGTGAGCTGCTGACCGTATGAATCGGATCTTTTTCAGCTGATCAGGAATCACTACGACACTCTAGTTGATGGCAACAAGACCGCAAACGCAAATGCCATACAAGCAGCTTTCGAAGCTTACATCGATAAATTCAAGAAATTGACGGATTACGTCGGTTACTTCACTGCCTCTTGGGATAAGGCTAAGCGCTACCACGAGGAGGCCCTCGGCGTAGCTCATGATGTCTTCTTCGGGAAACGTCGTAGCAGGGACACTTACGGCGACGATCCGTGCATTAAATTACTGGATGAGGTAATTACCTTCAATAACGTCATACCTAATTAATTATCATCGACGACCTCTATGTCGCATCGCAGCGGCCGAAGCCCTTCCTACGACGCAGATTGTTGCTATCTGAATTCTCCATCCCAGATAAAAAATATAGAATAATTATATATACTTCAGCGTTGTGCTGATTCACAGATATCAAAGCCCTTCGAATATAAGTACCCTACCTACCCACTCCGTAAGATATATCAACTAGTTAAACATAATTTCAAAATTCTTCTTTTCAGAAATGTGTACGCCACTACAACCCCGAAGGTAAAACACAGCATGGATTCGCGAAATTCATGGGAGAATGGGCGGAGGCCATGCAAGACAATGACGACCTGACTTTACCTGACTAGGATGCGATAGAAATGAGATGGTCATTTCCATCGTCGTCAGCAGTAACAATAACTGAAGGCAGGTGCTTCAATCTAACGACCGCCCTGTAGATTATTACAAAGTAATTTTATTAGCAATAAAATTACTAAAATATTATTATACATTATATGTATAAATTCGGTGAGTTCGCGCTATTAAATTAACAATGTTAGATAGGTACTTAGAATAATATATGTATTTGACGTACATATATACGTGCTAGAAAAAAATCTACAGTTCTTTTTTTTACATCTTTGTAAACCTAAGATTTGTTTGTTTTTACATGTAAAAAATGTAAAAAATCCAGTGCTTAGTTAAGTGTAGGTGTGATTTTAGATACCTATATTTTATATACATATACCTTGTGGCTAAAATAAAACAGTACATTTGACTAGTATTTAATATTACTACTTAGTTTAATTATATTTATTAATTATTTAAATTGTTCCTTAGAATGATATTGACGAATGTGACGTGATCAATAAAATGTTTATTCAAATTACTTGCCTATTGCATTTTTCTATAGTTAACAATGAAAATAAAAATCCCTCTTACCTTCTTCTGCCAACAGCTTAGTGTGATAATATGATAATAGCGGAATTGTTACGATGCTTATTGCTGATTTTATAACCCAGTGTAGTGTTTTAGTACTTACTATGGAACCCTGCGACAACGATTCTGGCTCGTGATTAGCCGTTGCTATGTGATGTGCTGACAGTTTAGGTACCTAGGTATTTGAAGTTCTGTCTATCTTATCCTAGAAACCTACCATGGGTACTTTGTTGCACTCCACGTAAGCTGGTAAGATATTGTAATGTTGTTTATCGTTCTCCACGTGAGCTGTATTCTATACATATATTGTTTAAGAACCTAACCTTCTATTCCGAGAATAGGTTGGTAAATACTTTTGATTCATGCACCGACCGAGTGCGTAAACACTGCAGTGAGTATCACTGCAGTGTTTACGCCATTTCGTAGGTACAAATACCTATTTTGACACTAAAGTTTCCATAAACCACCCGCTAAAGGAAACTTTACTTTTTTTCACACGACATCTAAATACTATAGTACATCTAATATCAGTACCTGGATATTATGTTAATTAAGATCCATTAATGTTCTAAGTTGTCTGAAGTACCTAAATGATTTATTAATATTATTCTTATAATTTTGCCGTAAGTATCTTAATCTATAGCTGTAAAACAGGTTCTATTGTCTCTATAATATATTATGCATGTAATATAGGTTTTTGAGAATTTGTAAAGGTACTGCAGAATGGGCCACATTTTGAGCATTTGCTACAATAAATTAAATGTAAACGTAAGTAATTAATTATTTTAAACAAATGTTAAATTTCATGATCTTTCTTTTATTTAAGATGCTGCTGTGTTATTTGGAAAAAGTTATCCTTACGATTGAGCCTTCCGACCAGTATCGTAAACTACGGATGTTTTTTTACAATTTGGCGGGTTCGATTCCCGATTCAGACAGGTGATTATTCAAAAATCTTTGAAAAACGTTTAAATTGTCATTAAAATCAAAATGAAGTCTTCTTTCAGTAAAATTTTCTATCTACAATATTGAAGATATTTTTCCTCCATGTGGCATGGCCGTGGGACGCCCTGTATAAAGTTAGGCTTACAATTATCCGGAATTTACAATTATCCGGGTTCCGTATATTTGTAAGCGAGGCCTCCCTCGATGACTAGCTGCTGCCCCTATTGATGACTAGCTGCCGCCCGCGGCTTCGCACGCGTTGTTTCTATGGAAACGTTAAAAGGTGCTTTCTATCCCACGGGAACTGATTTATGGGATAAAAAGTAGCCTATGTTTGATTCCAGGATTATAATTATCTGTATACATAATTTCAGCCCGATCCGTTCAGTAGTTTTGGCGTGAAGAGGTAACAAACATCCATACATCCATCTTTCCAAACTTTCGCATTTATGTATAACTAAATAACTAAACTAAATAAATAAATTCAACTAAATAAAGAAATAAACTAAATGCGCCCCGCGGCTTCGCACACGTTGTTTCTATGGAAACGTTTAAAGGTGATTTTTATCCCACGGGAACTGATTTATGGGATAATATTATAATTATACTAGCTGTACCCGCGACTTCGTTCGCGATTGCCATACCTACCTGCCGACTAATTAAGTTCACATTTGACCACAGTTTCTCTCATAGGTATTATGAAACGCTGTGTAAAAAAACTTTTAATAGGTAAAAGTATCTATATTTGGGTACCTAGTTAAATTGTATTATTATATTAATTATTATAAAGAAGAAAGATTTGATTGTTTGTTTGTATCAAATAGGCTCCGAAACAACGGGACCTATTTGAAAAATTCTTTCACCGTTAGGAAGCTTACTTTTCAGGGAGTGACATAGGCAAATTCCGACGGGAACGTTCTTCCTCGTAGTATGAGCTCATAATCATGCCAAGTTTCATTTGAATTCATTCAGTACCTAGCATTTTTACTTTCATCCACTCTCCCAAGGGAACCGTACTGATTCCGGGATAAATAAAGATAAAGATATATTTATTATCTATTATTAATTATTAAATAGTATTGTTCATTTTAATTCATTCTGTACTTTCGGCGTAATGCGCGGCCAAGGAATTTAACTTTCATCCCCTCTCCACGGGGAACCTTACTGAATTATGAATCTTTTCCCCGTAGTATAAACTCAAGTCGTGAAGAGTTCCATTCGAACTCATTCAGTAGTTCCGTCGTGATGCGCGCCTCTCTCCCAGGGAAACCTTACTGAATTCCGGGATAAAATGTATACCATGTCCTTCTTTGTAGTATGAACCAAAATCGTGCCAAGTCACTCATTCCAATCATTCAGCAGTTTCGGCGCGGTGCGCGGTGAAGGATTTTTACGTTCATCTCCCAGAACTTTACTGAATTGGTTCAGTAGTTTCGGCGTGATGCGCGTTTAAGAAACAGACAGACAGACATGAATGAAAAAATTACAGTTTTGGCTTCAGTATAGATAATAGAGTGCCCTCCAAAAAAAAAAATCAAAATATCTTCAATGTACAGAATTGGACCTGTTACAGTTTTATTTTAAGTATAGATTTACAGCTCTAATAACATTTATCATGTCTCGGTTTAGTTAGAACTTTGCTAGAAGTGCCATGTTAATTAGTTAGATTATGGTATTAGTTGGCCTACGTGCACATGCAATTTATTCTTAGAAAGCGTCTTATCTTACAAAGGGATAAGGGCGTTCTGGATGTTTTCTACGTATAATAAAAAATATATATCTATGTAGTGTATTGTATTGAGTATATCAGTTATCTAGTACCCATAACACGAGCTCTGCTATGTGGAGCTTGGGGCTAGATAATGATGTGTGAATTGTCGAGCATTATTTATTTATTTTATTAAGGCTTTGAGGGTATCATTAAGTTTATGCTATCTTATTGTGCACTTAGGAAGAACCTATTAATGACGAGCTTTGATTAAGATCAAAAGTATTAAATACTTACCATTTATTTATTTTAACGAAATAATATCTCAAATGGTTTTTTAATCCAATTTTTAGGGTTCCGTACCTCAAAAGGAAAAAGGAACCCTTATAGGATCACTTTGTGGTCCGTCTGTCTGTCTGTCCGTCTGTCAACCCCCTTTTCTCAGGAACGCGTTCAACTCGTTACCTCCAGTAACGAGTAGATAACAAGAAGTCTCGAATTATATACCTACATAAAAATGTCTGTTAGTCTTTAGTAAGTAAAATGTGATTTTTGAATTTGTAATTTTTTTTCTTTAGTAACTTACCATGGTAAATAAACCTAAAAAAATAGTTTCTCGAGGAAACAAGGCTTCGGGAGGCCAAAGCCTACAAAACACGTAAAAAACATGTAAAACATGGAAAATGGAGGGGAATAGCCTAAGTATTTTTTTAAATAAAATATTTTATTGCATGTAAAATGTTTTATTTATCTACCTTAAAAACTTTCATTTCATAAGTACCTACCATAGAAATCTAAATAACAAGTCACTGTTATTTAGATTTCTATGGTACCTATCTAGAATAAAAAATTAAGCTAGATAAGAACGAACGGTATATATTACAAACATAAATATGTAGGAACTTTTAGGTGGATAACGCCTATGTTGTAGGTAATGAAAGTATTTATTTTTATAATCTCAAACTCGTCATAGCTCCCAACCGCAGTGAGGGCAAACAACTAGTCTAAAATTATTAACAGACCGTAATTACGAAGTAACGTTATCTAATCTGTGCTGTAATGGACAATGGTAATATACATACCACCACCACCACAGCCACCACCGACAATACTTTACAAGTCCTACACGGACAATGGTAATATACATACCACCGATAAATCACCCCCTTCCACCCCCTATTTTTGTTTTTTTCCAAAAATAATGTAATCAGAGACCCCAAATTACCTACAAATCACATCTCTTTTATAATTACCATGACCAGGGGCTCGTTTGTTTAAGGGTTAAATATTTATATGATAGGTAGGTACACATATAGAAAATTAGAAAACCCCCAGATCACAAGATTTGTCCCGAGGCGGGAATCAAACCCGCAACCTCCTGCGTCGCAGGCGGGCCTTCGCCTGCTGCGCGACAGATGTCGTCACAATCACAATAGGTAATCGAGTCTACACGTGCACTGTAAATAGCTGAAGAACCATAGGTACTTAGTGCAAACATAAATTTCAGCAAACTGAGCTGGGCGAGGCGAGGCGTAGATCGACGGCCCCCACGTAATCTATCGAAACTGCAAAACCCGTACTTTACAGGGGAGCAAATCTAAGTTTAGATTTTGATTTTTGACAAAAATTAAATTCAAATAATCAATATTAGAAGTGTATATTTAGTAGAAAATTGCATATATTTGTACCATGTATGAGAGTTTTTCATAATTTTCATATTTTAAGTGATATTACACATTCGATACTTTACTCGGCTACTGCTGGTTTTATTTTTATCGTATGTGCCAGTTTCGATATTGTTCTGTGACAAAATATGTAAGTCTACTATCGAATGTGCCCCTTTCGATTCTTTTCTGCGACAAGAAATGTTACTCAACTATCAAATGTGGTACTTTCGATTGCATTCTTTGTTATATTACTCAAGTTAAGGTAACACAATAATAGTTTCCATATGAGATAACTCTCTGATTTTAATCTATATCAGACTATTAAGTAATTTTTAATGGATCTTTGTGATAAATAAAAATAAAACAATGAAAAATTATTAATAAAGATAAGTTTGTATTAAAAACCTTAAAAATATACTTAGTTACTAATTATTCCTTTAAAAAAAAAAATTATAAAAATTATAGTTTTGGCATAATGGAAGTAATAAAATTATTACAGAACATCAATGCTTACCAAGAATATGAATACATTTCAATCTACATAATCATTAAATTAAATAAATAAATAATGCTGGACAATTCACACAGCATTATCTAGCCCCAAGCTAAGCAGAGCTTGTGTTATGGGTACTAGATAACTGATATACTTAATACAATACACTTCATACATAGATATTTTTATTATACATAGAAAACATCCAGAACGCAATGGATAAATGTCTGCAGATCGTACAAACATTTGTCCTGAGGCGGGAATCGAACCCCCAACCTCCTGCGTTCCAGGCAGACCTTCGCCCGCTGCGCCACAGAAGTTGTCAATTTGTAACTAAAAGGGATTGAAAGGAAAGAAATGAAAATATGATACAGTCATCAATCTTATTCATTTTAATTATTAAAGAGATCAACAGGCAATTATTATCGCGCGTATATTAGTGCGCACCATTGGTCAGGAGTGTAAATTAGTTTGCTCTTAGAAGATCTCTCAATAAGAGCATACACACTGTCTGCCTCTTGTTGAGTGTGGCCAGACTCTAAAAATCGGTGCGTGATATCTGTGTTGAATTACTGCTAGCGTGCATGTAGAGGCTGTAAACTACCCTGTTACGGTTTTGGCCGGTGCGTTATCCGACCAAAATCTGAAGTCTTGTGCACCATCTGCTACTGTAAGCTGGATAAAATCTAGCAAGCAGCTAGCAACCTCATTGGCCCCACGTTTAGCTATATGTATTTTCAGGCCACATGTAACAAGATGCTTCCTTCTTCTTCCAGCGTCGAATACTATCAAATGCATAAGTGACAACTTTCTTTTATAATAAAATAACGAAACCTCTCCACAAGGGCAGTTAAGTAACTTCACTAAAAAACTTATCGAAAATAAGTTGTCTTATTTCTTCCTCAATCTTAGTGGAGCACTTCAGTTTGCAAGTCAAAGGACAGGGATGTGTCATTGATTTGGCTGGCATTTCTTTCCCTTGTCTGCTTACGTGTTTTTGTCCCGAATTTTTCGACAACTTTCTACGAACGTCAGTCCATTGGTTAAGGTGCCTCTTTCTTTTCTTGCCCGGATCTTGCTTGGAGGTCCTTTTTCTACGGACAGTGGAGCTGTTTGGTGTTCCTGGTTCAGATGCTGAGCCTGATATCAAAAAATTGACACTTGGAATGCCACAAGCTTCTTGAGCTGTGTCATTTTAACAAGATTGTTCGGTTTGATTTGACGGGCGATAAAAATCTTGAACAGAGTTAGGAGATGAAACCGGAGTACATTCATTAACTACCAAAAATAACGATTTCAGTAAATGTAAATGTCATTTAAATATGTCCACTAATCGTTGGTAAACTCACATCGCACATGAGATGCTGAAAATAAAGAAAATAAACATATAACAAATTACAACATCTATCGAAAATACAGGTCAAACTATTACTTTGACGTAGTAAAGTATCGAAAATGGTACTTTCGATATGTTCATAGCAGAGAAAAGTATCGAATGTACCACTTTCGATAAACTTATCAGTACAAAAACCAGAGAATACTATTGAAAGTGGTAGATTCGATAGAAAAAAGGGGCTCATTGTCTTAGTATAATATCGAATCTACCACTTTCGATAGTTTAAAACCAAATATTACAAAAATAACAATATATTGTCCAACATTTATTTTTAAAAAGGTCTTACTTAACTGGTTTCAATACCAAATTCATATACGATGCACAATAAAGCTCTTAAACAAACAATCACGTACAAACAAATACAAAGTTAAAAAAACTTACAGAGTTGATCATCCTTTGTATTGGAAATAACAGGTTCCGTTGAAGTTTCACTGCTCTTTTTTATCATATTAACCATTTGTTTAGCTCTTTTATTCATTTTGAACTAAAACTTAAACAAAAACTAACCTAAGCTTAACCTCAAAACGCACGTGTGCCCTTGCTCACATTTCGGGTAACACTGACGAAACAGGTAGTTTCGATTGACGCCCGGGTACCGCTGACCACGAATAACATCGAAAGCGGCAGGTTCGATGTTTTAATATGTTCATTTCATGCAATTTCGATTCTTTTCGATTGAAAAATAGTTGAAGGCATTAATATTTAATAAAATAAAAATAATAGAATCATAAATCTATATCTTTACTTGCTATTGGTGCAATAAAACGAAAATGGATTTTTTGCAGTTTCGATAATTTACGTGGGGGCCGTCGAGATGAGAGTAACCAATAGAATCATGACCATGACATCATGACATGAGTATTATGAGTAGCATTTAGTCAAGTTTAGCTGTGCGTACGTGACCGACGCGTCTGTGAAATTGTGAGTCACTCATTTTGTGATAAAATAATATTATAGGTAAGTATAATGTTGTAATACATATAATAGAAGAAATTGAATCGTTTACAAATTGTTGTGAATAAATTATAAATACTTACATTCTACAACACAACACCTAGGTACGAGTTTGCAACACATACTTACTAGGTACCTAGGTATCACATTTTAATTTCATGGTAAGTAAGTAAACATTGAAAGGTACCTACCTACCACAATTCGTGATAGGTATTTAGTTTTTTCTTTAGTGTGGTCCTGTCAGTCCTGTGGTGTTAGGTATATAAGAATAAAGGGAATGGACAAGAATTTATAGGTAAGTGTTTGGTTGGTTCATTCTTTGTTTGGTTGTGTTTACGATATATTCCTGGCGCCCGCGCCCCGCCGCCCGGCCCGCTCACCTAAATAATGTCGAATTCACCATTCGTTCGACATAATAAATTATGTTAATTATGCCGGTTCGGTGCCGCGCTGAGCTCTAAGAAGCAGTATCCATTCTCACTGAGTAACAGATCAACAATTAAATTAGGTACCTAGGTACCTATTAGCATGTGCATTAGCAACCTTTTGACTTTTTTCTTGCCTGCCTACCTAAATCATTTTTGTTGATAAAGTCACGAATAATTCAAAATTTTCGGATAATATAAATAACATTAATGGTATTTATTATCATAGTAAGAATTTAGTACATATTTATTAATGAACGCAGAGCGGAGCTGTATAAAATAAACAAGTTGAAGGTCAAGTTCGCTAATATTATGTATAATTTATAACATAGTTCCCACTTCCCATACAGCCATTAAGGCCGGGCTCGCGGTCTATATTTTTGTATCTACCTATTACGAGTATGTAGTCCGTCCAGTGAGCGAGTGATCACAACACAATGGACTGTTAATTATATAAATCGTGGTATTAATAGATACGGGCATCTAAAGTGCTTCTCTCCAGATCTTTAGCTATTCATGTCTTTTCATGCAACTATACATAGATGGCGCAAGCTGGAGGAATCCACATTATCGACCTAGTGGACGATGTCGAGCACTTCCGCAACACCCAAACGAGGAGGAACATGTACCGCCTCCAGGAGGCTGGCCTGGGGAGCATCCTGCTGCGAGAGGACCTGAGGGGGCTCCCAGTGGCGCTGGTCAGCGTGGCCGGGGCTTTCAGGGGGGGCAAGTCCTTCCTGCTCAACTATTTCATCAGATATCTGTCTGCCACGGTGAGTAACTGTGTTAACTTACTACCATACACCTTAGTGTATGATGTTATTTATAAAACCTGATTGGTATGATGTATCAAACTCGTCTGGCCATCTCATACTGGGCTTTGTAGGGCAATAAAGCGGGCAACAATTTGTGGTGATCTGTATAGTTACTGTACCTACTTTTATGGTCAATATGTACAATATATTTTCAAATGTGCTGTAAGTATAATAAACTTTATTCAATTTCTCGAGCTTTTTTCAACAGGTCTTCGAAGGTGATGTTCGCTGCAAGAGAATGATGTTCGCTGTATTTTATTTCGTATGTTCCGATGCAGTAGTCCGAAAAAGACTTTTTCATAAAGATCGCCTTCCAGTAATTTGGCACGTAGGCAGCGTTGCCATTTGGCAACTTTGGTTGCCATTTTGGCAACATTTGACCCTTCGTGGCAACCAAATGGCAACCAAGCTCAAATGGCAACTTTTTGGCAACTTTTCGACTTGTCGCGCGATCATCAGTAAGAAAATATCAAATATCTTTCGCAGATAAACTGAACGCATCGAATTGAACAAAATCTAAATCTTGAACGCATTTTTATTCCCAAAAATGAAAACAATACATAATTAGTAGACAAACAAATTGTACCCGTATTTCCTCACTCAAAAGGTCTATTTTGGTGAAGCTAGAAATAAAAGTAATTTTATGTAAACTCTAAAATAAAAATGGATGTGTGTGTCTGTGTGCAGTGTGCACTGTGTGCAGTGCAAAGGAAGTTTTTTCGTGATTTTTAATGTTACGGCCACACTATCGCGATAACGCGAAGTTTTGCGCTGTCGCGACCAGTCCGGCCAAGAAGTTCGTCCTGTCGCGAAGCATCATCGCGACAACAAATGCCCTTCGCGACGCTCTCGGTAAACTGCCGGACATGAAATCAAAGGGTTTTGTCGCGACCATAGAAATCTAAATACTTGTTATTTAGATTTCTATGGTCGCGACGAAAGTTCGTGCGGTTGGCTACACTTCGCGCGTGCTTTGTTGACAGCGAGACGCCGCCGAGCGGTGTGCTAGTAGTGAGCGTTGAATCAACGAACTGTTATAAAAAACAGCTTTTCTACATTTAACGAATCAACCGTTTTCTCTTTTCCGCGAAACAGGTTGATTCAATCAACTTATTATTTCATTCAACGAACGACATACTATGACGTTGACACATTCTCGTTCGTTGACGGACAAAACGAATCAACCGTCTTCTCTTTTCCGCGAAACAAGTTGATTCAATCAACTTATTATTTCATTCAACGACATACTATGACGTTGACATACTATCTCGTTCGTTGACGGACATGGAAGATTGAACTTTAAAAACACCTTACGAACGAACACCATCCGAAAATGAATGAACGCGCTTCGAACCGAATAAGTAAAACACGTTGTACACGAGCGAGCGAGACGCCGCAGTAGTCGACAGCTTAAGATTGTTGGAGAGTGAAAGAGATGAATGTATGTTTGTTCATTCCGGGGGCTAAGCGCTCCGTGCGCCGCGCGCCGGCCTTCTGACTGACCAAGAAAAACAGGGAAATTGTTTTCATTCGTTTAATTACCTCTAGTTTGTTTATGTGACACGTTGAGGTCAACGCTTTTTTTGCGCGCAAGTTTAATAATTATTTTATTTTGTATAGGTAGTGAAAGTAAGTGATAATTTAGGATATTTATGGCAAATATGGACAGTGTTTTATTGTAAATAAATAATACTAAGTAGTTCAAATGTAAATCAAGTAAAAACAATTTGCAAAATGCCGGAATGACAAGGCACTACAGTTTACGTTTCGACAACCCAGTTAAAAACGTCAACAGGTTTTGCCACAAGTTGACCGTTTTAGACGTTAACGCGTCAACACTACTAGTGCATTAAAGTTAACGTTTCGACAAACCTGTTAAAAACGTTAACCGGTTTTTTAACCGGTTGACCGTTTATAGAAAACGGTTTCGTTTCGTTAACGCAAAAACAGTCAACGACCCACAACTAGTGTGCGCGTAGAATACCTGGGCATTTTCACTAAAAAGTGCACCAATAGTTGCTGATTTGTGTTATTATTATTATTAACCTATGGAGTGGACAAATGATCGAATTTTGTAATTTATCAAAAATTACGAAGCTGAGCCTGTTTTGTGGAATCCTAAAGAACCTAATCACAAAAAACATGAATTATGACGCCATGAGCGCAACCGCCGCATCCATTTTTTCCGTAAAATGAATTATCGTGACATTTTAGATTATCGCGACGTTGCGAAGTTTTTTTCCAATGTGGCCAAACACTTCGTCGTAGAACGAACACGAAGTTATGTCGCGACAACGCGAAGACGAATCTTCGCCTTGTAATGTGGCCATAGTACCTATAGTAGGTACTTTTGTTTTTAAATCTACTGGAAAGTTCTCCTTTTATTGTTTTAATCGAAGAAACTGCTTAGAGATCTATTTGATAGATCAATTTTACTGATTGAATCATTCATTATTCCTTATCAGCCCTTCCCAGCCTTTTGGGTACCTCCCACAGAAATCTTAATAACAAGGCACTAGAAATGCTGAGTACCATCCGATCTATCGGGAATGCGTGTCGCCGGCTCGCCCCCTCTACTACCTTACCACTACATACACAGACAATAACTACGGAATTACGGCTACGCCCATCCAAAAATGCAGTGCAAACCAAATTAAGCCTTATGCGTAGTTGCATACGTTCGCTTACTCACACATTAGTGACAAGTTTGCATTTGTTGTCGTTATGACGTCATTTTAATGTAATCTACACTAGTGCTGGGCACGAAATATCAGGTCACGTACCTATCGTACTGTTATTCTATGACTAGGGCATTGTACTAATAAAATAAAAATATAGTTTGTACTTCAATATTCATTTATTATTAACTAGCGACCCGCCCCGGCTTCGCACGGGTGCAATGCTTATACTAAATATACCTACTGCAGAATTGGTACTCCGGCCGATACCGCAATCGCTATGTCCCTGTCATTTTAAATCTGTAATATCTTCGAAAATATTCATTCAAATTAGATGCTGTAAAGGGCAATATTAATCTATATTAAATGCACAATGTATCTAAGTTACTTAATTGGATAAGGATTAATGCTGTACTGCTTAAAATCGCCTCGTAAATAAGCCATTATTTCTCGTAAAAAGTAAAGGATAAAAAATGGTTATTGTGGGTTATCCCTAAGAGATAGACATATACTATCGTAGACTTTTTTTGTAGACCTTTTAAAGTTGTAAAATACTGTAGTACATTATTCTGATCTATCTCGTAGGGTTCAGCCAGCGTTTGCAATGTAAGCGCAAAAAAATGTGTTTATTTAAGACATCACATTAGAAACCTCTAAAACTATCAGTGCTTCTCTCCTATATTATCCATGTATCTATATATATAAAAATGAAACCCGTTTTCCTTGGTCACGGCATCACGCGTGAACGGCTGGACCGATTTCATAATTCTTTCTTTGTTGTGTTTGTTATTGTCAGGAGAAGGTTCTTTTGAAAGAAAAAAATAAGAAAGTTGGAAAGATAAATTTCCACGGGGGCGAAGCCGCGGGGCGCAGCTAGTTATACATGTAAACCTTGAATCACTCTATGAAAAATCTATGAAAAAAAACCGCATCGAAATCCGTTGCGTAGTTTTAGAGATTTAAGCATACATAGGGATATAGGGACAGAGAAAGTGACTTTGTTTTATACTATGTAGTGATAGTGATAAAATTAATGTTATAATAACTTTCCATTTACTGTCCGGTAAAATGAAGAAACTTATTTAAAAACTGTCTCTTTGGGACTATTTTGATGAAGTTTTTTGCGTAATGATTAATGCGGATATCCATGTACTTTTCCAATACGCATTTAATTAATTGTACTACGTGGTTATCCATTGGAGACTGATCATATTGATGGAAATTTATATGATCAAATAGTTTAAGTCCGAGAAAATGTCGCATAGTTTTCATCAGTGTTACTCTGCTTGGCGCCCCCCTGGGGGGCGGTGGTTCCGGGGGGCAAATCTCAAAAAGTCGGAATTTGTCCTAGGTCCCCCGGACACCCCCTACATGATTCTGCAAAAAAAACATACCTCCCCCTCCACCATCAAGGAGAACAATTATGTCAGTCAGTCAGTCAGTGGTAATCGAGCTTTATAGATAGTTAGTTATTATGATAATAAATCATAAATAAACAATTTTAATATAACATCGTATTCCTTAAATACTATGTTAAATTATGCAAAGTTGTTTTACAAATCACAACCAAGGTAATATTAAGGATAATATTACCGTGTCACAACACTAGCTCGCGACCGAGTTCTGCGGCCGTACCACGATAGGAAATCGAGCGCGCAACGTTATCGTTCACTGTGCAGTACATTGCTTTTTGTAATGAGGTACCTGCCCGATGTTGACAAAAATAAGAGGCAATGTATAGTTAAACGTGATAATAAGAACGGTCGACTGTGACGTTCGTATTACTTTTAAAGATTCTATAATTTTAAGGAAAAACGGCATTATTTAGAAAAAACAATACTTACCGATGAAAAGTTATTCCTTTATTAATATAATTACAACTTGTGGAAGAATTTCCGCAATGGGAAATGCTGCAACACACCATTTTTACACACGCACGTTTCGAGAGCAACTGAACAGCAACGAACGCACTGGTGGCGTGAGAGTCACCTGAGCGGCGACAAGGTCACGCGCGCTTACGATTTCTAGTGCCTTGTTATTCAGATTTCTGTGGTACCTCCCTAGGATAGGAATAAGACGTTGACGTTGCTCATACATAATTACATAATGCATGCATGAAATCGACGAAAGGTACCTACCTAAGTAGGTAATTTTGGCTGCAAAGAGTGTTTTTGTTTTGTCTTCGAGTTTCAGATTTTGTCTCAAACAATGTAAATTTCAGCCTATGTTTTTTTTTTTAATACAACTACTTACTAAAATAATGTTAATGAAATTCAGTAACATTTCTGAATATTACTTTGTATTCAGAATTTATTCGTCGACACTAAAACTCCTGTCAGTTTTGCCGCGCATTTCGCGCGCGGCGCGAATGTCAAGCAAGACTCAACAAGCGCGATCTGTGTTCACTGTGACTGTGTGAACACAGAGGTGTAGGTTCGAGAACAGTTCCATTTCAGTTTTACTCCTTATATATTTTGAAAAACAATAAACTCTAATAAAACATAAAACTAGGCAAATGGTAGGTACCTACCTGTATAGTTGCATTCAGTTGCATCAAACAAATTGGTTGGTCTGTCCATCCTTTGTCAATGTCAAACAAATGAAAGAAGGAAAGTGTTGCCATTTTATTATTTTTTAGATAGATGTTCATTTCATCCAATTTAGGATATGCAAAGGTTATTATTGCTGCTTATTTTTCAGATTATATTTTTCATTGAGTTGGAATTCACCAATCCAATGTGTGTGTGTGTGTCTCGAAAAACCTAGGTGTGTTATATTTCAGTTTTTTTAACGCAGTTTTTTTTACTATTTTTTTCTAATGGCAACCTTTGGTTTCAAATGGCAACCTGGGCTGGGTAGGCTCTGGCAACACTGCACGTAGGGCATGGACATAATAGTACCACGAAGGTTGTGTGATCCCGACTTAGAATTTGCACCACCCCTCATGGGATAAAAGCCTAAAGGCACTTTTAAGGGGGAGGTCTGTGGCCAGCAGTGGACCTATATAGGATGTTGAGATGAGGTGAGGTCTTCGACGTCTAGAGTAAGGTGGGTACCATTTTGTGATGATCTTTGACCACATTCGTCTTTTTGTTGTTATTATATGTACTTTAATTGTTTCCAGCCGTCCAGCCGTGCTGACGGGAGCTGGGTGGGCGCGGCCGGCCAGCCGCTGACCGGCTTCGACTGGGCGCCTGGCATCGACCGGAGTACCAACGGCATCCAGCTCTGGCCGGAGCCGTTCTTCCTCCAGAAGAATGATGGGACACGCGTTCGTATGCCATTCAAAAACTCCATGAAATTGAGACACAGCGGCGCACGGTATAGCTGTTAAGAATCAATAACCTTGTGCTTCAGGTGGCGGTGCTGCTGATGGACACACAAGGTACATACGACAGTCAGAGTACGATACGCGACTTCTCCACCGTCTTCGCACTGTCCACTCTCGTCTCATCCTTGCTGATCTATAACCTCACGTATCAGATCAACGACTGCGATTTAATGAACCTTGAAGTGAGTTGAGTAGGTATACATTCAGCCTGCCTGCCTCATGGTACCTACTCATTCGGTTTACGCAGAGTTTGGTTGTTTGAAATATTATGTAGATAAGCAATGCACTACTCAAAATAAACATATCATCACGCGCGTTGAATATACACTGGACAGCAAATAAACCGGGCCACCGACGAGATGCCGCCCCAGACCATTTCAGATCCTCCTCCATAAACAACATAGGTACTGCATGCAACACTGATAATAACGTTCTCCAGGGCGACGATATACTCTGACGTCAATCACTTCCTTGTAGACTCACCCTGATCCCATCAATAAATGAGCACATTACCCCACTTCTCGACCGTCCAATCCTTATGGTTCAAGTCGTGCTCGACGGTGGACTACCGTTGATGCTGGACCTGTTGCAGCTCTCTTTGGAGTCAGGTTCCATTCAGCAAGTCTCCTTCTGACGGTATCCGAACTTATGACCACTTGGCGCTCATCACACTGACTTTGTTGGACTTGAACTGCTATGAGGCGGCAATTTCACAGAACAGTAAGATGGATATAACGATCATCTGGTGCTGATGTAGCCCTAGGTCTGCCCGTACCTGGACGGCGATCAAATGCTCCAGTCTCGCGTCGCATCGAAGACTTCGAGTGACCTCAGGCGCGGTCCCAGGGGGGGGGGTCACGGGGGTCATGACCCCCCCCCCCTGGGACCGCGCCTGAGGTCAAAATCTTAGTTTAGACTTAAAAAATTGCAACCCACAGCTTGATGATTATATTGTCCTGTTTACTTCCGTTACATTGATTATGGTTACCAACTGCAGCAAAAAAAAAAAAATCGCGGCTCGCTCCGCTCGCCGATATTACTGTTATTTGTGCTCTGTGTTTTGATTAGCACAGAGGCAACGTTCCCAATTTTATTGGTCAGGTTCCCAATTTTATTGGACAACAAAATTTTCGCGTTTTGGTCTGGTCGCTGATAATGATAACATTTGTTCCTTCTGATTATGATCCAAAGCTCAAAACCCGGCCCGCTTTAGGTCACTTTGCCAAATGTTCTAAAAAGTTGCCCAAAATCTAAAAAATCCAAAAATTGTTGCAGCTCGCTCAACTTGCCGGCAACTTTACACTGTCTGCCTCTTGTCATGGGCTCATCCCTCGTTTGAGGTCAGTTTTCCAAACACTCCAAAAATCTAACGAAACCACTAAATTATCGCAGCACGCTCTGCTTGCCTCTGATAACATTCTGCTGTCTTGATAAGCTTCTGGCTTGCTCTAGTTCAGGACTCCTTCTCCGTTTCAGGCGAGTTTGCTACTGCAAAATATCTAATACCAAACAACTCACACGCACAGCCAGATCATAAAAATTTTCGCGGCTCGCTTCGCTCGCCATTGATTCTATATGGTGTCTGGTCTGTTGTCCGCATATTTGGTTGTTATTCGTGAAACTTTAAAATTGTTCTTCACACTAATATTATAAATGCGAAAGTTTGTATGGATTGATGGATGGATGGATGGATATTTGTTATGTCTTCACACCAAAACTACTGAACAGATTGAGCTAAAATTTTGCATCGGTGTAGCTCTAAGCCTGGAATCAAACATAGACTATTTATCCCATAAATCAGTTCCCATGGGATAGAAATTACCTTTAAACGTTTCCATAGAAAGAACGCGTGCGAAGCCGCAGGCAGAAGCTAGTAGCTCATAATTTAGCTTCCTTGTCTTGCATGGACGCTACCTCACCAATTTTAAAAAAGGCTGCGGCTCATTCAGAGTTCGCTCCACTCGCTGTTATTTATTTTCAGAACCAGTTTGTGAAAACCCGAAAAAGGGAACAAAAATTTCGGCGGCTCGCTCCGCTCGCCGCTACATCTTTTTCGGTGTCTTTTTTGTGTTACTAATTTTTTATTAATCTCCTTTGCTCCGCTCGCCCCGATTTATATTCATAACTTTATATCTACCACCGCAAACTTTTTAAAATTTTCTGGGCAGGTTTCGCTCACTTTATTTTGTCATAGGCTCTGGCTTACTTTTCCCCAAACATCAGAAAAAATCTCCAACATTTTTGAGGTTCGTTTCGCTCGCCATTACTTATACTTCCTATTGTTGGGTTGGGAGTTGGGGGAAGGGACGTCATGTTTGCGGCCAATATGCAAAACACTGCATTTTGCGGCTCGCTCCTCTTGCCAATAGTATTTTATCCTTGTCTGTATTTGGTCCAGTGCTTGACACTTGTTTAACATCATTTTGCTCGGGTAGTTACCCGAAAAAGTAACAAAAATTTCGGCGGCTCGCTCCGCTCGCCGTTACATTTTTTTCCATGTCTATTTTGTATTTCCAATATTTTGTTGATGCCCTTGCTCCGCTCGCCCCTATTTATATTCATAGCTTTATATCTACTACCGCAAGTCTCTAAGATTTTCGGGGCCTGCTACGCTCGCTATCATTTATTTTTTTATAGATACCTATCAACAACAAAATAAATGATGCGGGCGAGAGTAAGCAAGTGGACCTACTCTTGCTTACTTTTGCTCAAACTTCAGAAAACATCTCAAAAATTTCGAGGCTCGCTTCGCTCGCTATAACTTATACCTACTATTGTTGGGAGTTGAGTATAAATTTTCCGCGGCTCGCTCCGCTCGCCGATAAAGTTTAGTGGTTTTCGGTGGGGTCTGCAACCGCCTACAAGTGCATTTGGTGCTACGGCCCGCACCAAGTGTGACCCCCCCCAAAGTCTTGGGCTGCGACCGCGCCTGAGTGACCTCTCGTTGCGCAACGCCTGCTTGAAGTAGAGCTACAGCTTGAGCTGCTTTCTCAGGTGTCGTATCCATTATGGACCGAAAAAAGTCGCAAAAATACAAGCGTCTGAACAAACGATGGAGAAAAACTAAAGGAATGATAAGAAATATCAGACTATCCTCATTTAAACAAAAAAAGAACGCTAAGCGCGAACTCTAGTAAAAACAGAACAAATCGTTAGCATTGTGTTTGTTGCTCGATTACAATGTGAGTACGACAGTACCTACTAATAAATTTATAGTCATTTTAATCAGCATGAAATACACTTACTTTCTCTTTTTGAGAAAATCTAATCAGAGTTTCTAGGTAGCGGGTGGCCCGCTTTATTTGCTGTCGAGTGTATTTGAACACATATTTGAAAAATCCTTGATTGTAGCCTTCTTTAATTCAATAGCCGAATGTACTACTGACTTACTACTTACTGTAGTACTGACTTGTGCAAATAGATAAAATCGTATTGTACTGACTTTTTTTGCTATTCATTCCACACTGGGCAAAGGCGTCCCCCAAATCTTTCCACTTAGTCCGGTGACGCACCCTGTTATAGTACTTGCAGGCTTGCAGCAAAGAAAATAACAACATAGGTAACATACCGACCGAAGGAATTTGGAACAATTAATTAAATTAAAGGTAAGTAATTTTGAATTATTTCTAGGCGTTTACAAGATACGGCATATTCATGAGAGAAAGCACCGGAGAAGCATTCCAGGAGTTAAAATTTCTTGTTCGGGACTGGGAAAACGACTGGGAGCTACCTTACGGGGACGATGGAGGCGCCCGGTACAAGAGCATCAAGTTACAGGTGACCTTATTTGATGACAAGCTAACAGTTTGATGAGAACGTCCTGTCTTGATGACATATTTATTTATTTGTCACCACAATACCTAAACACAACATAATTTAACAATTTGGAATGAAAATTAAATACTGTATCATCAATACACAATAAAATCATAGCAACCAAATACGTTGAAAAAAACTAATTATCAGTTAACGGTCTGATTATGCCAAAGTACGAAGAATCGAGCTAATAAAACACTATGCACTCGCTACTGTTGACAAGTCTCGATCCGACGACGTGGACATCTACGGAGCCTAACGCCTAAGAGCATAAGAGCTTGCTCTGTAATCGCTCTATGCTTGAGTAAATATTTTCTATGGTAAAAGCGTTACTCAAGCAGAGATCGATGACTAGCATGTTTTCATACTGTGGGCCTTAGAAATATGTAATTTTTTGTTAATTTTCACAATATCACACAATATTAGATAGGTACCTAGATAATAACATTATAGCACCATCTAACTTATAAAATAACTAGCTGCGCCCCGCGGCTTCGCTCACGTGGAAATTTATGTTTCCCACTTTCTTAATTTTTTCCTTGCTGTAAACCTCACGGAGCCCGGGACCTTTCCAACGAATGCAAAACCGTGGAAATCGGTTCGTGCGTTCTGGAATTATAGCGTCAGGAAGGAAAACCCGACTTATTTTTATGTAGTAGAAGATTAAACAAACAGTAACTAGGTACTAATTTACTTAATAAGCCAGGCTTGTGGGTTCTAGATCACAGAATCGCAGCCTGATCAAGCGAATAGGATACGAGAGAGCATCACCACCAGCTTCGAAGTAATCAGCTGCTTCCTGATGCCGCCTCCCGGAAGAGAAGTCTCCAGGCCCACCTTCAGGACTAACCCTGGAGGTACCATCATGATTTCTAAATACACAAGAAAAAATAATGAGCCTCCGATTTTGAATCTTCATTCAAACCTATTTTTCGAAAGACAGGGTAGGTACCGCCGGAAGGGAAGCCTCCAGGCTAGGGTTGCCAGATGAAAATTCGATAAAGGAGGGCAGATGGGTCTAAAAAGGAGGATTTCCTGTAAAAAAGGAGGACATTTACAATAAATAAATAAAATAAAAATCGTTTATTTCAGACCCTTTGTGGCCCAAAAAACACATAAGTTACAAACTTTTAAACTAACAATAAAAATAGTGTAGACAATATAACTTACTTTATTTTAATCACATTTGGCTGAGCTGCCAATGTTTGCAAGATGATTGTGGTTTTTCAACAAGTTATCATAAAAATCTTCACATGACATGTTTTTGAACTTGTATTAAGTAACAATCAACGATTTAACGCACACTTAATCTGTTCCTCTCTTTGCTCCACTGAGTATTAATCAGTGAGAAAATTCTTTCCACATTCGCGTTTATACAAAAATAAAACTCGCAGATTTTGAGCAGTTCTGAGAAACATTCAATGTTATTAACACCTTTGAAATAGATTGTTCACTGTTCATGCAACTTAAAATCAAAATATACTTCATCAGGATCACCGTCGAATTTCGATTTAAGAAACGAAATAAGGTTACACAATTTTCATTTCCAGCGAGCATTAAAAACGTAGGTATATCAAAAGGAGGACTTAGATTAGGTAAGGGAGGACGGAAGGACAAAATATGGAAAAGGAGGACATGTCCTCCTTTTGGATACCATCTGGCAACCCTACTCCAGGCCCACCTTCACGACTCCTCTATTTATGCCGAATTCCTCTATTAATACAGTATAAAATTTCTAATGGTTAGCATTTCATTTTTATTTCAGACCTAGACCCAGATTTCCAGAGAGAACTTTTGAACCTGACGCATTCCATCTTCAGTCCAGAAAACCTTCGCATCAAGTTGTTGAGTGGTCAGCCAGTGACGGCGGAAGATCTCTTCGGACTCATCAGAACCTATGTGGAGAGCTTCAACAGCGACGACCTGCCCGAGCCTCGGACAATTTATGAGGTGATAAATAATTCAATAAACACAAATACCTAGGTGTACCTATTCAAGACGCTAATAAGTACTTAGTATTGTGAAACTTATGTATTATAATTACTACCTACTGTAAGGATGACCTTTACTTATAATGATCTCAGGGGTGTTTGAATGAAAGAGTTTGGTTCACAATTGTAAAACATTATACTTACGTAATAAAGATAGGCACACACAAAATGTACCTACAGTTTAAGTAAAACAAAGACAGAAAACTATAAAAAATCACTGTCTGTCTGTCCGGTGGTGTCGTTTGGTGAGGTAAACGTCCCCAAGCGAACCCTAACCAACCAGAACAGAGGACGCGTTACAAACACCTATTTATGTACACTGCGTGCACTAATAATGTTAAAATACCTTCGTTACACTACTATGTACATACATTGTGATTAATCGGCCGAACTCGAAAAGTTCTAGTTTCTTATCATATTTTCATTGGTTTGCCTGATAAGACCAAATTTTAATTTCACAGGCACAATCAGAAGCCGGTCTATTGATTGCTATGAACTCAGTTCTTGATCTATTCGAGAGAAGAGTGAGCCAGGAGACTGCTCTTAGCATGCCGGAAGTGGTGCTGATACAACTGCACGAGCATCTGCTGAACGAGGCACTGGCTTCCTTCGACAGTAGGCGCTTGTTTGGCGAACAGACAGCTATTGACAATAAGAGAGAGGAACTTAGGACGGTGACTATTTCATACTTTGCATTCAATGAAATCTAAAATTTTAAGATTAACTTGATACAGACCAAATAATCAAAGACTCGACGAGAGATTCATATAATATCCTTATTACTTCATGGTATTTTCAGAACCTTACAAATCGGTTAGAGAATTTAAGGACAACAAATAATGCCAGGACCGCAACAGCTGTCAACGACGCTAATACGGCATACAACGCAGTTATCGAGAGACTGAGGAATAACCAACGCCTGTGCGTACACGTTCGTGACTTGGAGAGCGCTCACGAAGAAGCTCTTGCGGCTGCCACACGAATTTTTGATGGAAGCAGAAGGAGGCTTTCCAATGATGAGGCAGACCCAGACAGGCAACGGCTGCTTTGTGTTGTTAGCGGCTGTAAGTGTTTACCTGTGGATGCTGTGTACTACTCTAGACTAACCAAAGACCATTAATTTGTTCATTAGCATGAGACAACAGCCTTATCTGCAAATCTATAATTTTGTGTCGCAAAAAATTATAGTAAAGTACATACCTGCTATTATTACAGGATTGTGCAGCAAATTACGAATCTAACTTACGTTTAAACGAGTTCAACAACATGGCGTACGCTGACCAGGTGCAGAACGAATATAACACGTTCATGATGGTGCTGTGTACCCAAACCCTCAGGTTCAGTGAGGCCGCCTTCGAGGCTCAGCACGTAGCCCGGCTAGCGACAGCTTTAGAACAGTTCGAGGAGCGGCGAAACCGCCCACACCAATACCCTCAAGATCATTTCAAAGACCGACTGAGACAGGTGAATTACTTTTGTACCTCATACATAACGATGAGTTCCCTTCAGATTGAGGGAGAAATAGGAAGTATTAGCAATGAGTAAGTCGTGGTGGGGGTGGCGTAAGAATTGACCTCGACCGCCTGGATTTCGTAAGAGCCAACTTTAGGGAACCTACCAGAGGCAGGGCAGCAGCCTCCTCCTGTGCGTACCTGCACCTCTACTGCGATCCCTAACCCGTCTGCCAAGCGCAGTGCTTATGACAAACCCCCTTGTTTGGAGGACGTAAGGAGTATTTTCAGGCGGGGCATGAAACATTTGCTCTCTTTATAACTGTTTGTTGATTTGGTAAATAGAATACCTGCGTTCCGTTAAAATACACTTAATCATTTTCAGAACATCGAGGAAAGGTTCGAGACTTTGAAGGTTTTCAACAGCAACACAAACTCGGCACTAGTTCATCGGGCCCGTATAGAGTACCAACAGACGTCAGTGTCGGTGGAAGAGCTGCGAAGACTCTGTCTGCATCCTCAGGCTCTGGAGGATCTACACAGGCAGGGCTTAGCAAGGGCACTGGCGATTCTTCGTCCTGGTCGACCAGCCAACCAGGAATTTAATCTTGATGATCCAGACGAAAGAACACTTCAAACTGTAAATATTTTTCATCCACAAATGACTCGCGGCGCGGGTGGCAAAAACGTTCTCGCACAGGCGCGTAGGCGTCAGTTAAGTCAATCGAATAGATCTATCTAAATTTTGTGGTGTATTTTATCGACAAAATTAAAAACAACATACAAAATTAAAATACTTTTTTTTAGATTACACGTTGTAATTATTTAGGTAACGTTCATAATGTTCATATTCCCGTAGTTTATCTAGCCTCGCAATTTGGACTCAAATTTAAATACTAATTTTGATCTTGAACTTTTAGCAGACATAAATAACGTCTATTGCAGCTTATTGGAACACACTACGAGACCCTAGTCGACATCAACAAGTCTGCAAATGACAACGCTGTAGAGGCAGCTTTTAAATGTTACAAGGATAAATTCGACAAATTGACTGATTACTTCGGCTACTTCACTGCCTCTTGGGAGAAGGCTAAGAAATACCACGAGGAGGCCCTCGATGTGGCTCATGATCACTTCTACAGAAACCGTCGTAGTAAGGACTCTTACGGCGACGATCCGTACATTAAATTATTGGATAAGGTGAATATTGTTTGATAATCATCAATCATCATAATACGCCCTATATCCCAATCATATACCTACAGTCTGAACAGTGTTTATTTATTGAATACTAGACAATCGCCTCGCGGTTTCACCCGCGTAGTTCCCGTTCCCGTGGGAATTCCGGGATTAAATATAGCCTATGTCACTCCTTGAAAAGTAAGCTTCCTAACGGTGAAAGAATTTTTCAAATCAGTCTAGTAGTTTCAGAGCCATACAAACAAACAACCATTCAAATTTTTCCTCTTTAGAATAATAGTATAGATCAGTATTGCACCAAAATAATAATACCTACTGGTTTTATTGTAAAAAACCCAATGCATACGTCCAATATATTTATAAAATTAATAAGAAATCAAAGACATACATAATGGTAGTGTGGTACCTCGTGTTCAATTTCCTTCTATATTCATTCATACGATTATTAAATAATTCATTGTGATTTTAGGCATACAGGCATCATACAGGTATTGTTTTAGGTGTAGGTAGTCTTAGTGGGTATACAATAAAAACCTTGTCAGGGTGCTACAATTATTTTGGGGTTGCTCTTGTTAAATTGATAACGTCGATACCTACATCATATTTAATTTTATAGAATTAATTAACTTAGGAATATCATGTCTAAAATAAGTAGTATTTGTAAAGTAAGTGGTTATCTATGGCAAAAATAAATAATACTTACAATTGAATTGAATAAGATTAAGAGTTCAATCTAATAAAACGATCGCAAATTAACTTCAGATTAGGAATAGTCAAATTATATCAAATTAATTTATGTCTAGGTAAAGTGTCATCAAAAAGTAGGTATCTATGCTTCGTATAATGTGATGATGATATCATTTCTAACTAGTTCTCACATAATATTACTACACGTCTTTTCCCTATTAATGCGTGCCTGTGCTCGTTCGAGATATGCAGCTCTACTGTATTATTCCAGCAATGTTTTGTGAACCATGTCTTGTGTGAATGAATATTACTGAATTAGTGAATACGAGGTTGCCCTAACATTTGTTTTGGGTGCGGCGGCAGATTTGGCCGAAGATCTCAAGAGGCGCAAATATGCAGGTCTCGACAGAGCCTACACATTTGCTCCCCTTGGAGTCGAGACCCTAGGTCCGTGGGGTACCGAGGCTCTTCGGGTTTTCAAAAAACTATCTGAGCGTCTGGTCGAAGCGACGCGTGACCCGAGAGCTGGTGAATATCAGCATTGCCATACAGCGTGGCAATGCAGCCAGCGTCTTGGGGACGCTTCCGACTGGTGTTGATATGGATCAGTTGAGCTATCTGTAGACTGTTTGCAACAGTCAGCAGTTAGCTCAATTGTTTCAATTGTAAATACTAGTATAATTTTCTTTGTGAATAAAGTTACTTTCATAATTTGTTTTTCCTATATCCCCCATATTCAAAAATCTGAAACCCCTTTTCAGAAATGTGAAGTTCACTACAACCCCGATGGTAAAACGAAGCATGGATTCGAGAAATTTATGGACGGCTGGGGGGCAAGCATGGAACAGATAAATCGAGATGAGTACTTGCATTTACCGGATGACTACCCTACTGATTATTATTGGTAGTTTTTTACACGCATATCAAAATGACCTTACCTATACAGGCAACCTGGCTCGAGTATCAAGGAAAACTAGTGTGTTCGATACATCGATCATGTAGGTAGGTATTTAGCATCATCAGCAGTTTGACCTGAGTATTACCATGTACCCACTCGTGCCGCGAGCGCAGAATACGGAGGTCAGTGCCTCAGCAGCACTCATCCAAACCGCACTCATTAAAATCATATTATAGTTATAGTTTTGTACAATACAGCTATGTTCCATATACTCAGCCTTTATATCAGCATCCCGGGAAGAGCTGCGGTTCCTACATAGCGCTAGCTCTTTTCCACCACCCTATATCCGAAGATTGCAGAGCGATCTATCTGAAATGTATGTATCGTTTGTAGATATGGATCTTTATGTTACAGGAAAAATATAGAGAAGTTCGTTAAACGAACACTTTTTGAAAAAATAGTCAAAAAGTAGGGAATTATTTTCAAAATGGGGGGCTACCTAACCGAGTGGGCTATGAAATAAAAGGTATTGGTTTGTACATTTCAAAACAGTTATCGAAATTTCTGTAGGTTTCATACTTTTTGTAATATTTTGAAAAGAGTCGAAATTTTACCCTTATACATAGGAATACCCAAAACACTCGGAACAAATATTTGCAGTTCGTTCAAACATTGGGCCCACGGCGGAAATCGAACCCGCAACCTCCTGCGTCGCAGGCAGACCACTTACGGCCTGCCGTGCCACTTAGGTGGTCAAATGCAAAAATAAGATTATTCGAGAAGTAATTTACAATTGACATAAGAATACAAGAGCACGAATCCTATTTTAATGAAGGTATACCTGCAAAAGTATTTTCAACACACTTGCTCATAAGGTCACCGCAATTAGGCACAGAATGACGCCCATAATCAAACTGTGAGTTTTTCATTGCTATAACTCGCTAGTGAGTTATAGATTTTTTTTTAATTTTATTGGTTGAGTTGCTTTGTTCTTAAAAAAGTTTTTATGCAAAAAAGAGATCGTGTTTAATAGAACAAGATAAATAATCTGTCTGATGAGACCGCTATGCCATCAAAAACAGTTAATTATAATTCTTAAACTGCACATTTACTAATCGTTTCTCTAAATAAACTTTTTATCTACTAAATAATATGAGTTTTTATTGTTATTTTATTCATAAGTGTGTTGAAAAACGTCGTATGACACACGTGTGTATTGATGATTACCGTCCTCGGCTCTCATCTAAATCTAAATGGTTCTCTCAATGGCGCCTCGGTGGTAATCACCAATGTTACACACTAGTACCATAATGTACTACTCTTTCTATAGATAAGCATAATATTAATGTCCTTATGGAATATACAATCCTACACTTAGAAACAAACAGCCTATACACACACGCCGTCAAGAAATACAGAAAAAATAAAAGAAACTTACATGTCATATTTTCGTAGAGAATACATAATCGTGCCTATTGAAATTACAATTTTCTCTCTTCTCTAAATTGTTTCCGAGTATACTTACCTTGGGCAAATTCTGCAGTTAGGTAAAAATAATTTTGTGAAGGAGGCCAAGAGAAGGATCCAGCTAGGCTGGGCAGCGTTTGGTAAACTACGTCGAGTCTTCTCGTCATCCATAATACCGCAATGCTTGAAAACTAAAGTTTTCAATCAGTGCGTCCTACCCGTCATGACCTACGGAGCTGAGACGTGGACACCCACGGTAGGGCTGGTCTACCAGTTCAAAGTCGCTCAGCGAGCTATGGAAAGAGCTATGCTCGGAGTCTCTTTGAAGGATAGAATTCGTAACGAATACATCCGATAGAACCAAAGTTATCGACATAGCTCAAAGAATTAACAAGCTGAAGTGGGAGTTGGCCGGCCATATCTCGCGAAAAACCGACAACCGCTGGGGTAAACGAGTTCTTGAGTGGAGACCACGACAGGTGGGATGACGATCTGCGAAAGACTGCAGGCAGATGCTGAATGCGGCAAGCTGAAGACAGGGCGCTATGGCGCTCATTAGGGGAGGCCTATGTCCAGCAGTGGACTAATATAGGCTGATGATGATGATGAAATTACAAATGAAAAAAAAATCACATGGAATGTAATAAATTAAAAATAAAGTCATACATGGGAATAATTATAAGGTTTACCTACAGTTGTAAAAGTTCGATGATGAATATGAATTCTGCTCTTAGTTGAACAAAAAACTCGTGTCACGCTCTAACAATGCCCTAGTCCGACTAGTAGGATTTGGCCCTTATTTCTTCCAAGGTTACTCTGTGTCTTCACTATATTCTCAAACATACGATTTTTTTAGGGTTTCAAAGATCGGTTTCGAAACCCTTGTGCAGAGCGATCCATCCTCCAAAATGTATGTAGCGTTTGTAGACATGGATCTATATTTTACAGGAAAAATATAGAGAACCTTTTTTGAAAAATGGTCCAATAGGGGGAATAATTTTCAAAAGGGGGGGCTACCTCACTGACTGGGGTATCAAATGAAAGGTACCAGTTTGAACATTTCAAAACAGTTTTTGAAATTTCTGTAGATTTCATACTTTTTGAAATATTTTGACAAAAGTCAAAAAAATTACGAGCGATCCATCTAAAATGTAGTTTGGGACCTATTTTTAGGTACCTATTCATCAAATAGCGATATCTCTTACCGGTACCTTTAGTACATATTTGAATAATTAACAAACGTTCGAAACCCTCGACGCGCGAGTTACACTGGCACTTGAGGGATCTTGTTTTCTTTTATTAGATAAGTAAATAAAGTAAGCATTGCTCCTTTTAATATATTAATCGAATGTCTTCTAAGGCACTTGTTACATTTCCTCCAGTACCTCCACCAAATCTCCTGTTTCTTCCATCATCTTTTTCTGTTTTGTAATATCTCATAGGTCTTCTTTTTCAAAAATTTCCGACACATCTTCGTATTTCTCTCGTTCTAATGGGTCTTCCTCTTCATATTTCTCTTGTTCTAATGGCTCTTCCTCTTCATATTTATCTTGTTCTAATGGCTCTTCCTCTTCGTATTTCTCTTGTTCGAATGGCTCTTTCTCTTCGTATTTCTTTTGTTCTAATGGCTCTTCCTCTTCGTATTTATGTAGTTCTATTGGCTCTTCCTCTTCGTATTTCTCTTGTTCTAATGGGTCTTCCTCTTCGTATTTTTCTAGTTCTAATGGCTCTTCCTCTTCGTATTTTTCTAGTTCTAATGGCTGTTCCTCTTCGTATTTCTCTAGTTCTAATGGCTCTTCTTCCGTGCATTTTTCATCTGAACCTTTTCTGGGTATATCAATTTCTTCAGCGATATCTTCTTTAACTTCGTCTTCTATCTTTACATCATCAACTATATTTTCATCAATAACATCATCATCGTCACTTTCTTCTAAACTTTCAGACTCAGATTCTTCGATCAGTTCGTCAACAGGGTAACTATAAAATGGTATTCGTTTATCAGAAGTGGAAACTGGTACTTCTTCCTCTTCGTCCTGCCTACATTCTTCCTCTGTAGCTTCTTCTCGAGTGTAAAAGTAATTGTTGCGTTCTTTTTCTGGTTTCTCTTCCTGATATTCTTCATAGATTTCCACGTCCTGGATGGAGTAGGGTCTGTGCTCGGGGAGATTTATAAACGAGCCTGCCAGTGACGTTGATGATAATCTGTTCATGGCAAACTCGTTGAAACGTCCGGATGGTACCTCCTGGGAACAAGACACTGAATGTTTCATGTTTGTTTTTATCGCGATAAAGAGTTAGAAAACAAATTTTTAGATTAGCAATAAAGGGACCTAGTTTGTGTTGGAAGAACATAAACGTTTCAACTCTTAACCAGGGACTTCTTTAGGGTAAGTGCGGTTCTAGACTAGACGCGCGCCTTTCGCGTCCCAGCGAGCACCCTGAAGAAGTCCCTCGTTAAGGGATGATTTTGTGACGTTTGTGTTCTTCCAACACAAACTAGGTTCGTAGTAAATCCGCTTACATTTAAAATGAATAAATGTGTTGCTGTCGTACCACGGATATATTACTTACCAGCTTCTGCCCGCGGCTTCACGCGCATATTTTCGGTATAATAAGTAGCCTATAATCTAAGTTAGGTTTTGCTCTAAACGTATGCTAAATTTCATCTTGATCTGTTTAGTAGTTTTAGAGATCGGCTTTATAATATTAGTAGGATTAGTATGTAGGATTTATCACAAGCCCGCATTGCAGTGAGAACTGCAAAGCCTTTCTCCCTTTCTCATAGTTTCCCCTTACAACTTAGGTGTTTAACCTTAGGTGTTTAAAATAGTTGGATCTTAAATTACCTCCATCGATTCATGTTCAGACTCCTGCTCAGCGAATGCAATTTCGTCCGCGATGGTGTCAAACCTGACCCTCGATCTCTCGATGGACTTGGTTCCTTCGATAGGCTTGATATCAGAGCTAACCAGCCTCTTCACCCTATAAGCTCTGTATGCAGCCTATAGAATATAGGTACAAATTTAATTTTTCTTTTTCGTTTGTGTGCGAAAAATAGTTTTGAGGTATTTTTAGTTTTTAACAATACCTGTATTTTTGTTGCCATAATACTGTAAATACGATAGCCTGGATCTGTTTTCTTGTACAGCGCCAGGGTATGTTTCACTGCCTTCTCTGTTTGGTCATCGTTACTGCCAGGTGGTGACTGAAAATGCAAACCTTCAACAGGGTGTCCCATATTAAGTTAATAGTCCTACGGGTGCGTGTGCGCGGGGGCAGGGTGGATCAGACTGTAGTTTCTTCAATGTACGCGACGATTCTGCGACGATAGCATTGTCAAAGTGAAGCTATTAGATAGCAGAATTGGGCCCCAGTTTAGTTCAGTATTGGGAAGGAGCTAAATCTTCACAGCTTTTGCCCTCTAATTTTAGTGCTTATGTTTCTATTTTACTCACATCAAAATCAGTATGAGTTTTATTACTCTGGTGCCTCAAGAAGGCACTTCGGATTGATGCTAGAACATCCGGAAGATTGTCTTCGTTCAAGGCTGTCTTCTTTATCAGCTTAAGCACAAGATCTTCTTCTTTAACTAGAATTAACATTTAATGACACAACATTTTATTTCTTGGCCTATCTTAATGTGTAAGTATCTCCATCATTTAGGAAAAAAAACGTTTTTTTTAATAGTTTTAGGCCCCAGGCCATTAAATGTGCGTAGAAAGATCCCCTGATGAAAAAACATGAAATTGATTTTTCGTGGATCGAGAACCACCTATCTCCAAGCATTTGGTGAGATGAAAATTTGATTTTAAATCGAAACTGGAACTGTTTACAATCACATCACACTAATATTCTAATTGCGAAAGTTCGGATGGATGGATGGATAGATGGAAGTTGGTAATACTTCTTCATGTAAAAGTCTTGACCTGGAATAAAACATGGCCTACTTTTTATCCCATAAATCAGTTCCCATCGGTTAGAAATGACCCTAGAACCAAGCCGCGGGCAAAAACCAGTAGTAGATAAGGTTATGTCTAATGTAGGTACCATTGCCTTGTCCAAAGTATTCCTCGATGATGCCAGCAGCTTCCTTAGCACTTGCCTCATCCAGTCCGATGAAGCGGAGTTCGTCCTCCAACTCTGGGCGACAGGAACAATCGCATACCGTGCCACATACTTGAGTAGCAATGTACAGGTTCTCCCGAGTCACCAACAGTGAGGACAGGTAGTCAGTGATGAATTGAAGAAGGTTTTCTGGTTGAGCTCTTAGAACCTTTAGGTTTGGCAAGCATTTCAATTTATTATAGGTAAATTATTGTGAATGTGAATCTGATAAATGTTTAAAAAAATTATTAGAACGTGACAGAAATCGGTAATATGCTTGTGCATGGTGGTACCTGTGAGGCACGGTTGAATGAAGCTTTTTAGTTACAGGTACGTGTTCCTCTCAGATTATCGTAGAATGGGGCTACATTTTCCATTATAATATATCTTAACAACCTGGTGATTACTTTACCATCATCCATCATGTTTAGCTACTGCTGGACACAGGCCCAACCAAGCGCCTGTTCCCACTCCGCCACCATTGTTAGCGCTATAGCAGCTTGACTCAAGCTTGTTGCCACCAGCATCTGCCAGCAGTCTTCCGCAGATCATCATCCAACCTGGCCACGGGGCGTCCACGTTTGTTGAGTCGCGGTCTCCACTAAAGAACACGTCTAAGTCTACCCGAGAAGTTGTTGGTTCTTCGGGAGATATAGCCGGCCTTCTGCCAGTTCAGCTTACTTTTTACTTACTTCTCGAGATATATCTGTCATCAGCTCTGTGAGTCCGTTCGGCAAGGCAAGCCTGCAGCTCTCCGATATTTGCGATTGTAGTAAATCTTCCATTTGTAATGTGACTCGATTATTTATTTATTACAGTTGGAATTCGTTCAAATCTGGATGGTTATGATCTTGTTGACACAGATCCCTGGATCGATTGCCAGGTTTGACGACCGATGTGGCGCGGGCGGGCGAAGGTCCGCCTGCGACGCAGGAGGTTTGAGTTCGATTCCCGCCTGAAATCGAACTCACAACCTCCTGCAAATGTTTGTAAGATCTGCAAATATTTGTTTCGATTGTTCTGGGTATTTTCTATGAATAAAACAAAAAGAAAGTCAAGTTTTTTCCTTTTGAGGTACGGAACCCTAAAAACGATGTACCTTATGAATTGTATTCAGTTTAACAGTCATCTAGTACCCAGCATAACACAAGTTCTGCTTACCTTGGGGCTAGGTGATGCTGCGTGGATTGTCCAGCATTACCTATTTATTTATTTACTAGCTGCGCCCCGCGGCTTCGCCCCCGTGGAAATTAATGTTTCCAACTTTATTAATTTTTTCTTTCATAAGAACCTTCTCCTGACGATAACAAACACAACAAAAAAAGAATTAGCGAAATCGGTCCAGCCATTCACGCGTGATGCCGTGACCAAGGAAAACGGGTTTCATTTTTATATTTAACTAGCTGCGCCCCGCGGCTTCGCCCCCGTGGAAATTTATGTTTCCAACTTTCTTAATTTTTTCTTTCATAAGAACCTTCTCCTGACAATAACAAACACAACAAAGAAAGAATTAGCGAAATCGGTCCAGCCGTTCACGCGTGATGCCGTGACAACGCGAAACGGGTTTCATTTTTATATATAAGACTAGCTGCGCCCCGCGGCTTCGCCCCCGTGGAAATTTATGTTTACAACTTTCTTAATTTTTTCTTTCATAAGAACCTTCTCCTGACAATAACAAACACAACAAAGAAAGAATTAGCGAAATCGGTCCAGCCGTTCACGCGTGATGCGATGACAACGGAAAACGGGTTTCATTTTTATATATAAGAAGATTTATATCCTGGAAAACTATGTAAGTTTCACATCTGCCTGCAGTCTTTCGCAGATCGTTATCCAATCTGGCTGGAGGGCGTCATACACTACGTTTGCCGAGTCGCGGTCTCTACTCAAGAACGCGTTTACCCCAGCGTTGTCAGTTATTCACGAGCTAGAGCTGGTCGGCCCATTGCCACTTCAGCCTGCTAATTCTTTGTGCTATGTCGATAAATTTGGTTCTCTGTCGGATGTATTCGTTACGAATCCTATCCTATCATGTCTTCGGTGTTGCGCGCCTCATCAAATGCCAGTGCGGTACTGCTGTCGAACAGCTTGGTCATCAGGGTTTATCGTGTACTACGCCGGTCGGATATCTTGCCACACCGCCAGCCTTAACGACATCATCCGGCGGGCCGGAGTCGAAGGCCTTTTCATAGTCCACAAAAGCCAGACACAGAAGCTGACTATACTCTTCAGACTTCTGTATGAGCCTTACTGTGTGAATGTGGTCTATGGTGCCCTATCCTTCTCGGAACCCGGCCTATTCCGGTGACTGGAACTCTTGGAGTCCCCTGGCGAGACCACTCGTGAGAACAGCTGTGTAGGTGTGTTGTCTATTAGGTGCTACCTTATTCCTAATTTAAAGAATTAGAACCTAATAGACCATATTGCATAGTATAGATTATTTTATTATAATAAAACATACATAATAAAACATACGTTGCCAAAGAGAGTTGCAGAGTTATGTTATGTATGAGATTATAGTCAGGTTTTTGATATACACGTACAATAAGTCTCTTGGGTTGATTATAATCATTTATTTATTTTTATCTTCAATAGTCGTATAAATCTTTACATGTACTTTACAGTATTAAAATAACTAACTGTACTAATATTATATTTTTTTTTGGTAAAGAATACATACTTCCATATATAAAATTATATCCTACCGTGTCCGACAAAAAGTGCTTTTATGGATAAACTAAATGCAGTAAATAAATCATAACAACTTGTAAATAATAAAAAACTGAAACATCGTTTCAAAAATGTAACCTTACGATAATAGAAATAGAAGGAACAAATAAGCACTCTTATTAGTCGACAAAAAGTTTTTTCTTTTTTGTTTACATATCTAAAGTTTCTTAGCAAGTAAATTAGTTTAGACTTTAAAATCACAGCGTAATAATAACTTAAGAATATAAAATAATGTACTTAAAAAAATTATGCTAGAACGTTTAAATATTGACATCAAGTAGATAAGGTAAGGATTATGTTCTATTGAAAAATAACAAAATTACTATACTTGAATATTCACTTTAAGTGAAAAACTTTTGAGTTACAACATTTAAATTGTTATGTTTCATCTCATCATTTAAAAGACTAGTGTAAGAAACCTTAGGTATATTGTTCATTTACATGTTTATCTCTATTTACAATTTTATTTATTTATCTTCCTATATTTTCTAGTTAATCAAGATAATCTAGATTCTTATATCAATAATTTTTCTTTTTTAGGTTTAAATTGAAAACGAAAATACGTTGAGCGAATTCACTATCTTAAAAGTAACTAATTTTAGCTTTGGTATGTTCCAAATAGTAAAAATATATTTTTGCATACAAACAGAAATTACATGCTAAATATTTTTCCTGATTTGCTTTTGCACAAGACAAATTACTAACAAATCAAGGCCTTACGGAAGACTTTAAATAAATCTATGTCATGGTGGATTTTGCATTTTAAATCAATATAGTCCCTAAATCACAGAACTATAATCTCGAAAAAGTTCTGTGCCCTAAATGTTGTCTGCACCTCCCATTATTTTATTTCCGTATTCGCTTAGTACCTGAAAAATTATGAGAAAAAGTGCGTAAGATCATCACATGTCATGTAAATTAAAACAGGATGTACCTAAGTGAGTTTTTTTGGTACATAAAAAATAATATTAGATCGTAATATCATTTAAGTTTTGTTTTTTTCTGTACAACACTATCAAAACTATGAATCATTTATCAAAAAACTATGTCATCTATTATTATGTTTACTACTTGTAAGTTCATAAAATTTCAATTTTAGAAAATATTGATTAGGTATCTCTGAGATGTTTCTTTAGAACTTTTGGTATCGTTTTTGAAATTAATAAGGCTAACACTTCAAAATTCGGAGTTTTATGTAAGAAAATCTTTATGGCTCTTTTACTCTACAGTTTAATGGGGATAATTAAATCGGTGTATCACTTTCGTGGCTGTTACCACGGAGGTCTGTGGTGAGGTGTTTATGTGTGTTACTGACCTTGTACAGCCACATGTAGTGGTGCCTGTTGGGCAGCGCGTGCGGCCGCATCGTGCGGATGGCGCGCACGACGCGCGGCACGTCGGCGCGGCCGGCGCCCAGCGCGCGCGCGCATGTGTCGAGCGCGGCCAGCGCCGCCGACCGGCCGGCGCCCGACGCGCAGGTGAGCACGCAGGGACGGATACCTGACGATACAGTAGACAATCGATTAGATACTACGTTTGATGGGCTAAGCTTAGGCTGGCTGGGATCTGAGGGGTGAGACTATTTGACGTTAGTTACGAGACGGGATCTTGTCGTCTCCTTTTCCCATACAATTAGGTACAGCGCCTCTATCGTGCGGACTAGGAACTACGCAAATCTTATACTAAAAGCCGTCGTCGAGACGTCATAATCACGTCTCGTTAATATCGTCAAAAAGACTCACCCCTCTGGTCGGGTTGGAGATAAGAATCTATATTAATAATTTCGGACCGGTCTACGGTAGACTCGAACGAAATGCACATCAAATTGAAGGCGTAAAAAATTTGTCGATACGAGTCGACAACTTATAGGCGGAAAATTCGGATTATCGAGTAGTTTCAATATGAAAATGAATAAATTGCTAAAAAAATTGTAACGGCGTTGTAAAGTAAACATGTCAATTTATATCGATGTGTCAATTAAGTATAAACATGTCTATGGTTCGGTCTTGGTACCGTGGAAGGAAGATCGCTCCCCAGGGTATATAAATACTCCTTGATCGTAGCTTGGTACATATATAGTGATCTGTGGTTCGGTCTAATTTCTTTGAATGAAAACTCTTTGCTCTTTGATTGAGAAATCATAATAATGTATAATAATAGTAATAGTAGTATTTTATTGCACCCGTGCGAAGCCGGGGCGGGTCGCTAGTATTATAATATTCCGTAGATATTGATCGAGTCATCAACTCTAACAACCTTTGCGATAAGAAATTTGACAGCCTACAAGCTTAGCCTCTATGACTCGGACAACATGTGGATGGATCATCCTGCTCAGAGTCCCGTTGCTTTCCTCATCTGCTGCAGTCTGAGATAGAAATTATATGTTCACTCCGATGACAAGGTCACTCTATAGCTAGATTCCAGTCTAGCTAATCATCATATTATATATTATAAGCTTAGTCATCCATTCTTCACCTGGGTACAAGGTGAAGAAGGATGGATGCTTAGCCACTGAACCTACCTTCAACCTCCGAGGCAGCTTTCATCCTGCTCAGAGTCCCGTTGTTAGCCTTCCTCATCTGCTCCTCAGCCTTTGCCGGTGAGTATACATTCACTCCGTTGGTGGAGCCATGCTCGTCGCGCAGCTTCGACAGGTTGTTGAATGAGGAGCGGTTGAGGTCACCGTAAATTATTTCCACTCCTGGAAAAGGAGAATCAGGTGTAAAATATGCTAGATTCTAATTCTAAGTATTTTGTTATTCCAGAGCCTAACGAACGGCGCGGCGCAGCGCTGGAGTCCGAGGGAAGTCCCAAAGTTCGTCGACTATAAGTTACGTCACTTGACCTCGTAGCGCAATTGGTAGCGCATTTCCGTACTGAGGGAAGGTTGCGGGTTCAAATCCCGTCGCAGTACATTTTTTTTGGGATATTCTTTGATTTCCCAGTGCCAAAAGCCACGTATGTTTGCGAATTATTTCAAAAAGCGTGTCGTAAAATGTTTTTGTACAGTGATCAATGTCAGGCGAATTTAAAATTCCGTACCAGTCTACAGAAGTTAGGTCACATTTAATTTTATCTAAATCACATTTAAAGAAGTTAAGGTGCTTAGTTTTACGACACTTGAGACCTTTAGTAACACTTAATTTCGGCAATTCTATCAAAATCGCAGGATGCGGTTTGTCTAATCGACTCAAAGAAGTTATTTCTCTAACTGAAATACTATCGAGATTTGAAAGCACTAAGTCCAGGATCCGATCTCTATCATTAGGCACGTAGTTGTATTGTCTCAGGTTACATAATACCATTAGTTCTTCAAGTAAACGGAGTCTTTTACTATGTAATGAGACATCGATAGAGGCGAAAGATGGTATTGAAGCACCCGTACAAATAGAGGATTTGTAATCAGGATGGTTAAAATCACCTATTAATAAAAAAAGGTCCTCCGGATAATCGTTGCATATAATTTTTTGACAATGGGCATAGAATTCATCCAAATTATCGTAACTTAAGTCCGGTGGTAAATAGCACACACATATGTTGATACGCGGAGAACCGCGATTTTCTGGTAAAACGCTTACCCAGACATCCTCCATTCTACTATCCCAAGATGCCTGACGGATAACTTGATATTTCTTTTGAATAGCTGACGCAGTGAAGCCTTGACCTTTTGATCGCTCCGCAGTTCGCTACGGTATGCGCTATGAGGCCGGACACAATACTTAATCGTAAGAAAAACGTGTAGAGTGGTCTTATATTCCGTCGTGGTCTGCGTCAGCGGTAAGGGGCAAGCGTGCTGTGCTGCAGTACGCAGCGTACTGCGTAATCATCAAGAGACCAAGGCTTGAGTTCAATTTGAGGATAGTTTTCTTTTGAGACATCTTCGGCACGTCTCATTATTCTTTAGGATTTGGTCTAGATTTGTAAAAACGCCTCTAGCGTACGGACAAAATGTATCTCTCAGAGCTCTAATCTAGTACTGTGTGAACTTTCAGTCGAATCCACTCAGTAGTTTTCACGTTGTCTTCGCCCGACGAACTCTCTCCAGTTTTTATTATAGAGTTAAATGAACTCACCTTCTTCATCATACTCCTTAGCGGTCTGGGAGACCTTCATATAGCTTCTCATTTCGAACAGAAAGTCGATGACGGAATCGTAGTCCTCCGGCAGACCCTTGGCCGGCCAGAAGTACCACAGGTGGGTCACCTGGAAATATAATAAATGAAATAAGTTAATTTAAAATAACCTTTATTAACAAAGAAAATTACAATCAAATAATTTAGAACTAGTATTTACAATTGCAACAATTCAGCTAACTGCAGACTGTTGCAAACAAATTTACAGGTAGTTCAACTGATCCATATCAATGCCAGTCGGAAGCGTCCCCGAGACGCTGGCTGCATTGCATCGCTGTTTGGCAATGCTAATGCGCTGCTGCAGATACTCACCAGCTCTCGGGTCACACGTCGCTTCGACCAGAAGCTCAGATAATTTTTTTTAAACCCGGAGAGCCTCGGTACCTTACGGACCTAGTGTCTCGACTTCAAGGGGAGCAAATGTGTAGGCTCTGTGGAGACCTGAATATTTGCGCCTCTTGAGATCTTCGGCCAAATCTGCCGCCGCACCCGCCCTCACGGATTTCCTCGGAAGATGGTAAGACGCAAGTGTGTAACTTCCATGGGACTAGTGTTAAAACGTCGGGCCTCTTACCGTCGTCACGCAACAGACCATTCGGTTCGAGAATAGCTAGTACCTACGTTGGCGGTAACAAAGGCACGTCGTCGGATGATGTCGTATAATATATAATTCATTGCAATCACAACTATAGCCATAGTAATAATAAAAAATGTTTGTATTTATCTTGAAGTTATAAATTAGGGTACGGTACCTACGACTCACAAATGCTACGTGATAGGCTACTGGTAAAACAAAAACACGTAACGCTCGTCATCCGCTGACTCCTACAATCAATAGCAGGTGGCACAATATTGGAAACCATCAAAGGACTCCATTTGATTTACGAAAGAAAAATATTTTCACATCGTACTTCAAAATAAGGTGAGAGGGAGGGGTGATGAAAGGCAGTGACAGCTTTTATAAAGAATGAAGCTGCACCGTTGTGCTAAGCTAAGTCACCCATAATATATAATCTCCTTGACGGTAAGAATGGAATATTCCTAAATGTACCTGTTATCAATCACCGACAGTTGTACATTTCAAACCGAACCACAGGTGTTTGATATGGACCCAATACAATCAATCAAGTTTATAGCCATACTTAACTGCAAATAAATGATGAAGTGTTCAAAAACAAACAAGTTAGGGCCAATACCCATGCCTCATCGTCTCATGCAACCTTGCATCCTCTGGACTGGTAAGTTCTAGATAAACGTTGCACCCGTTCACACTCATCAACTTTGTTGTTTTACCTCTCGCCAGGTCCTGGTGGCCATGTTGACGACCTGTATCGTAGAGACGGCGTACTTGTCCTTCTGCTCACGTTTCTTCAGGATGATGCTGAAGTCTCCGAAGGTCCGCTTGTTGTCTGACACCTCCGACGGAGGGAGGTACTCGTAGCATTTCTCCTGAAATAGTAGGATTTAAGTTTTAAATACAGTTAAAAAGACTGGATTTTCTGTGAGCGAGCCAATAAAGCACTTTGCTTCACATTTTATTAGCCCCGCTTGCATAAGGATTTTAACTGGCTAAAATATGATTAGTGAGTTAAAGTTAAAAAGACGTCGAACGAGCCCTAACAGCGACCACCACGGTTTACTTTACAAAATCGCGACATACCATGAAAGTTCTTTAGAAATATTTACATAAGCACAAACTTTCATCGTAATAATGATAGTAGGTAGGATGAAATTAATAAAATGATTGGAGCAATAGTTATTTTCATCTGTGAATGTCTCAGAAACCTGATTCTTTAGGACACGACATCTTTTATTGGTTAAGTGTCCTTTATCTAAATATACAACTTTAATTGTGCGCCGCGATGATGAAAAAAAACAGTGATGGTCTTAGGTCCAAGATCATCAACCCCATTGGACAATTTGGACATGTTAACGACGGCATACTCTCCTGTGCTACTCACCACTCCGTTCTCCATGTACTCTGTGAGCATAACGATGAGTCGAGAGTTCTGCTCCCAGATCATCCTCCAGAAGTCGACGACGGTGGTGGAGAGCGGCGCCTGCGCGAGGATGTAGTAGTTGCGGATGTTGCCTGGACCCTGGAACACGACAGTGATCCATTACGGGTGTAGGTAAACGGAATAACTACGAACTTTATTATATTTATGTTAGAGGAACACCAACGTTTCATCTCTTTAGTTCGCAGGCAAACATATCTTGAAATTATTGTTTTTTTCCTATTTATCGGGGTTAGTTATGATCTTAGAATGCCTTTTATAGTAAAAAAAAAATTCTAAAGCCTTTAGATTTTGAGAAATCATATGTTTCTCATGAGCAACACTGCCCATTCCTCGGAAAAATAGGTAGTAAAAACTATGTTGCTTGCTAGCGACACAGCGGCTTGCGTAGAATGTTTGCCTAAGATAAAAATAAAACAAAATATTAGAGAGAACCAGTTTTTTATTACTTAAATAAATAAATTAAAAAATTATTACTTAATTTAAAAAAGCACAAATTAGTAAGGCGCATCTCCCAATACATTGTAGTACAAATTTTTATTGTCTGTGATCAGATCCATCATATCTTCCTAAAAAACATTTCGAAATAATCAAGAGTCAAAATGGTATTCGCATCGAATTGAGGCAGATACCATTGAATCACCTTAGTATCAACTCAGGTGATTCAATGGTATCTGCGAACTGAAACTTGCCGGTTTTTCACTTAAATGTAAGACGTTTCTTCAGAAATTTCTGAAGTCTCTTTGCTACATGTTTAGGTGCAGTAGTAGCCTTTCTTTTAGATCTTGTTCTAGCAACTGGTGTGTTATTTAGCGAAGATAAGACTTATGATACAGAATGTAGCATAGAGAGCTGTTCATGATGGTCGACAGTTGAAAATATTTAGTTTATAAACGGTGACAATGGGATGATATCTTCTTCGTTGAATGGAGCTGGTGTTGGATTGGGTGAAGCTGGTGTCGGGTTGAATGGAGCTGGTGGAGACTTAGTTTGCGTAGTTCTACAACAAACAAGCCACTTCATCGTCGGAACTTCCATAAATGTCCAGGTTATTTAGAGAAGAGGGGTAGGAAGTGTAGTACGTGGCATCGCTTGAATCATAATTACGCGTCTGTATTATGACTTTTTCGTCTGATTCGCTGCTACTATCGAATGAAGATGCATTTTTTAGAGGCACAAGTGCCATAATCGTACGTGTCCTTTGCCTTTTTGTCTTAATCTGAAGCAAGCAGACAAACACAACATGCAAACCACACCCAAAGCAAATTAATTATACACTTACCTACATATACCCCAGTAAGAACGGACTGCCGTTAAACCTTAGAGGTCGCACATGATCATGTGTGTACTAAACATCGAGATAAAAGGTCAACAGGTAAGTGAGATATAGGTAGGTAAGCAAAAATAACAAACGGTTAGTCAAATGAAAGCTTGCTTTTTTATATCAAGTCCTCCACCTAGGTACTAGGCATGTAAAAATAAATTAGTGCCCAATGTTAGTACAACAAAAACACATACAAAAACTGATAAATATAAATTATTCTTCGTCAATGTTGTAGAAAGCCATCCCCGAAAATAAGATTTATGTTCGTAGTCTAATGCGCAGTGTTGATTCTCAGCAACACTCAAAATCCTACTTACTTTACGGAGCACTTCGCAGCGTTGCGCCTAAGCAACATTCATGTTGACAAGCCGATAGTCAGTTATTTTATGCCAATAAGTACATGCTTTTGACACACATCTTTTGGAAAATTGTTTAAGATAGAAATGCAAATGAAAAATAATCTACTTACAAAGTAAAAATCAATAAAACTAATCAATATTTACCTTTGATCCGCACGATTCAGGTGGCATCGGCGCTAGGTTGCGAAAAAGAACTTTTAAATGGTCAGGGTTGTCAGCTGTAATTTTATTTTAGTTTGCTTTTTGTTTCCACTATGGCATGTTTTGGTCAAAACTAACAAAAGTATAGTGAAAAATCTGTGGGATTTTTTTGCTTATTATGTTGCCCGTTATCAACACTGCGAACTAAAGGGTTAACCTGTCATCGGTTGTGTCCAAGATGGCGGCACATGTGACGTCAGTTGTTTGCCTCAGTGAGGCGAGCCACAGATCTGAGCCGGTCAGTTGATCGCCTCAGTTCGCCACATTGTGGTTTTCCGACAGACAGGAAATTTGAGTGTACTCAAAAGTTAGGTTATTATGTAGGTTATTTCATCAGGTTCATAGGAAATGGTTATTTCATCATGTTCATAGGAAGATTAGGCTTCAAATACAAAAACCCAGCGTAAGGCAAGAAGCCACGACAGTAATCATTTATTATCATCAAACATCGATTCTTGTCCTAGCACCCTGCTGGCACCTTCTCGCCTTTCATAGAGTCGTTGGGATATCCTAACCCAATAACCCCCGCTGTTTCTATTAAATCCCTGTTTTTGCAATTACGAAAAACAAATGCACGCTCGATGACGTTCTTTTTGTTCTTTGCAAGTTACTCGAACTTTTTTAGCAGTAGGTTACGTCTAGATCTCGCGCGTGGACTATGTTATTGACCAATTTACTTTTTAAACCTAATCAAGGAGGCAATGACCTCCTCCACTTACAGTGACAAAGTTGGCATTGATATACTCCGTTGCTGGATCGTTGTTGATCCTCTGCAGCGGGACCCTGGTCTCGGGCAGCGGCAGAACATTGGAGTAGCGGTTCTTGTCCTCGCAGCCTGCAGGCACCTCCTCGCCTTTCACGGAGACATTGGGGATCTCTGCGAACTCAGCGCACATGGAGTCTACGTCGAGAGCGAAGCTAGCGAGTGCTGGGTACTGCATGGGGTGGGAGGTGACCTGGGAAAGTAGGGTTTAAAAAAATTGTAATTCAAGCGACTTCAAAAAAGGAGAAGATTCTTTAATTGGCCGGCTGTATGTATGCTTTTTATATTTTTAGGGTTTCGAGATCGGAGATCGGTTTCGAAACCCTTATGGTCTTGTTTTCTCTGTCCTCTTTTCCCTCTTCAATATCTCAGCAACTACCGCAGCTATTAACTTGGAATTAAAATGATAATACATTTTGTGCTCTTGTACAGATTTGATGAAAAAATGTACAACGTCAAGTGGGGTATCAAATAAAAGGTATCGGTTTGTACATTTCAAAATAGTTTTTAAAATTTCTGTTAGTAACATACTTTTTTAAATATCTTGAAAAAAGTCGAAAATTTTACCATTACCGAAGTATGCAGAGAAAGACATCTGAAATGTAGGTTTATACCTACCATTTTTAGAAATTCATTAAATTGCGAAGTCTCAAACCGGTACCTTTAATACATATTTTTTGTAAACTTGACAAACGTTCGAAACCCTCTCGGCGCGCGAGTTACACTTGTACTTGACGGATCTTGTTCTTAACCCCTGACGCAAAAAGAGAGGGGTGTTATAAGTTTAACGTGTGTGCTGTCTGTCCGTGTGTGTTTGGCTGTACGTGCGCTACAGATCTTGGTACATAATTAATTAGTAAGCCCATGTGCAACCAAGCGCCTGATAGAAAGGGAAGAGCATGATCTTGGGGATGCCTTTAATCAACCATAGGTGAAATCAGACTGAACAAAGATGTTTCTTGTGACTTTCTAGACTTATAAATTTATTGACTAACTAGCTTCTGCCCGCGGCTGCGCACGCGTATTTTTATTTTTATAAGTAACCTATTATCTACGTTAAGTTTTGTTCTAAACGTACGCCAAACTTCATCTTGATCTATTCAGTAGTTTTGGAGATCCTAGGTAACAAAAATTCAGATTTCACATACTTTTAACTTTATATTAGCATCATTAATGCTGACGTACTACTTAGCCAGTCACTACAAAGAAAGGCCTCCATCATTTTAATAAAGTCACGTCATGAGGTGTCATGAGTCTTACCTCGTCATCATACGCCGGATTCCCATAGCTGCGTTTACTGGCGCGAAGACGGGTGTTCCCTTTCCTGAAATTGATAAAAAGGGGTCAGTAGTTCCAAGATCACCAATTTTTTTTTTTTTTTTTTGTAAAAACCTTGCAACTCTTGCATACATGGACAGTGGCGGTCATCGTTAGCTGACCTCCCGGCAAATCCAAGTCTCGTAATTACATCAGTTTTGGTTTTTTATTATTAAACTAGATTCTGCCCGCGGCTTCGCACGCGTTAATTAAAAAAACATTGTCCAGCGGAAAAAATTGTGAATCTAAACCATTCCCAGATCCCCTTGAACACACACAAAAAATTTCATCAAAATCGGTCCAGCCAAAATTGTGAATCTAAACCATTCCCAGATCCCCTTGAACACACACAAAAAATTTCATCAAAATCGGTCCAGTCGTTTGAGAGAAGTTCAGTGACATACACACTCACAGAAGAATTATATACCTATACTAGCTGCGCCCCGCGGCTTCGCCCCCGTGGAAATTTATGTTTCCAACTTTCTTAATTTTTTCTTTCATAAGAACCTTCTCCTGACAATAACAAACACAACAAAGAAAGAATTAGCGAAATCGGTCCAGCCGTTCACGCGTGATGCCGTGACAACGCGAAACGGGTTTCATTTTTATATATAAGATAAAGATTTATTAAATACATCGGCTTGCTATCTTCTTTTACCGAATTTTTGACTTGAAATGTACATTGCCAAAATGTAGGTGTAAGTATCAGAAATTACTCAAGCTGTGTTTGGCTTCTAAAATCTCTGCATTTCATGCATTTGCTTCTTCTAGCTCACGTCCGAATGTGTGCTTGTAAGCGTGGTTTCGAATAATTTCGTACAATCAATTCTAAAATTAAGATTCCTTCGATTTTTCCTTCGTCTTCCTCGTTGCGATCGTGTCGGACGGGTGTCTTGCATCGTCAGCATCGTTATTTGATGACAACGATGATGATGAAGACACCTTTCCATGCCAGTACTGACATAGGCTTCCTAATGAGACCTATAGCGCCCGTCTTCATCTTGCTGCACCCAGCATCTCCTAGCAGTCTCTATTTAGTTATTGAGCATTCTCAACAAACGGATACATGGACAACAGATACACTTAAAAACACAAAAAGAACACCTAAAGCATCAAAAGTTGTGACCCCCAATTACAGGTAGTTTCAGTTAACACATAAAAATATTGTTGACAAGGAAAAACACAAACTTAGAATATAATAAAGGACCTTGAAAATAAATAATTATTTGATTCGCAAAAGAAGACAATAACAAATATGATCGTTTCTGAGTTAAAAAAAAATTCATAGAAAGGTTTTAAGTTTCTAGGATGAATGCATATTAGGTTGACACTATAGAGACAGACATACACAGCAAAAAATATCAATAAATAAATTCAAACAAATTGTCAAAACCTTGCTGTGCAAAAAGGCTTACTTACTATAAAATTCCAGTATTTAGAGGATAAAAAAGCTTGGGACGGGTTTTGCTCCAACACGAAAAATAACAAATAACAGGCTAAAGGTTTCTTCGTCGCTTCTTTACTTTAGTCTACACATCGAAGCGACAGAAATCAAAAATATCACTTTATTTCCGTGTCAGTATTTAGTTTTTTTTTTTTTACCTTTTCAAAGTGTACATTTATTGTATTTATGGAAATAAAGAGTTTTTGATTTTGATTTTAATATTGAATAAATTCTTGGAGTGAAAAGCTGACTTTTCTCATAGACTTGCGTGAGGCTCACCTAAATCGAAATCGCATCTTTTAGAAAGAATCTTGTTTGATTTACACAGTCTCACGCAGGACAACGGGGTCTTGCTTGACCAGGAGGGCGATTACGGTGTGCTAACTGGTAAGGCACGGCATTGCGGCTCAAACGTTAGCAGTTGAAACGTTAGCGTTTCAACTGCTAACGTTTGAGCCGTAATGCCGTGCCTTACCACACCGTCGCCGCCCATAGCTTATTCGAGAAACGATGAGCGGTCATCTAAATAGTCAAGTTTGGGTATAAACTCTGACCTGTGTCCAACGCTGACACTGTCGAGGCTGTAGGCGTCCAGTGAGACGGGGGTGCAGCGCTGCGCGTAGACCCCGCGACGACCGCGGCGGCGGACCACCAGCTGTGGACAAGAGGAAAGTTGGGATTCATAAGTCTTACAGAAAGTTTGCAAAAAATGTGTGCATCACACTAATATCACACTAATATAAATTGCGAAAGTTTGAATGCTTGGATGTATGTTTGTTACCTCTTCACGACCTACTAAACAGATCGGGTTGAATTTTTAAATACAGGTAGTTTTAAATCTGGAATAAAACACGGGCTTCTTATTATCCCAAGGTCAGTTCCCATGGGATAGAAATAACTATAAAACGTTTCCATAGAAACAACGGGTGCGAAGCCGCGGGCAGAAACTAGTTATAAATAAAGTATAACGGAGCTGCCGTGGCGGTCGCAACGCAAGAATTGACCCCTCCAATTCAACCCGCGGATGTATTAAGAGCCGACTACGGGAACCTACGGGAAGGGCAGCAGCTTATTTCTGTGTACCAATTAATTAATTAGCACTCAACAACACTGTCACCTGATCACCACTTTGCCTGCCAAGCGTGCTGACTGTGGCGAAACCCACATTGTTTTAGCAGTGAATGTAAAGTAAAGTAAAGTATTTTACTAACTACAACAGACCAAATGAAGACAAACTTATTCTACGAGTACCTTCGACTACCCTTACACAATTTAGCAAAGGTAAACGGTTAAGGTCACGATTAGTAAATATTTGTAACTAGCGACCCGCCCCGGCTTCGCACGGGTGCAATAAAATACTACTATTACTATTATTATACACATAAACCTTCCTCTTCAATCACTATATCAATTACAAAAACCGCATCAAAATCCGTTGCGTACTTGTACTTGCGTAGTTTTAAAGATTTAAGGATACATAGGGACAGAGAAGCGACTTTGTTTTATACTATGTAGTGATGATAAAATACAAAGATCTTAAAAGATTCAGTTTTTCGTAATAAATACAAAGAATACCATAATTGACGTCGTAAACAAAGTGAACGAAAGTCTTCGTTTCAAGTCTGGCCAAAATAGCATTTCTGTCAGTATGTCCGTACTCCTCTACAGGTCGTATTTTACAACCGATCGGTACGAAACTTGGTGTACAGATTCAACGATTTTAAAGATTTTTTTTGTCGTCAGGGTTTTTTGATTAGAGGTGTACTTCCTTCAAAAAAAGGGAAAAAGGGAGATTTAGAATATCTCGGCTTTAAGACATTTGATTTCGATGATTATATTTTTAATTGAAAGGTAAAACAAACCTTTCACTTGATAAGTACCCCACTCTGTGAGGTAGCCAGTATTGACCATTTTTCAAAAAGTGTTCCTTTTACAAACTTTTCTTTATTTTTCCTGTAAAGTATAGATCCATACCACAGAAATCTGAATAACAAGATTTCTGTGATCCATACCTATCCACAAACGCTACATACATTTCAGATGGATCGCTCTACAATCTTCGGATATGGGGGAATGGGTAAAATTTCGACTATTTTCAAAATATTTCAAAAAGTATGCAACCACAGAAATTTGAAGGTACCTACAAACAGGAATTACCAAAAACATGGTACCTACCTACCCAAATATCCCGTTTAAATCACATTAGTAATAAGTAAGTAAATTAATTGTAGAAAAAAGTTAGTGTTCGCGACGTCTACTGTTCGTAGAACTACTAGTTCTAAATGTTACTGCTCCGTTGATAAATTGATTGAAATGATAAATCTAAACTGTGATTATTTGACTGCCTGAGTAAAAAAATAACATAGTGCCTACCTACCCAGTTATTCCTACAATTGTTTTGATTCTTGTAGCTGATATTGCTTATATTTTCCGACTACTATGTTCCTAGCAATAAATAGATTGTGTAACTACCTATATTTTAACAATCTTTAGATCAATTGCTGCGCCCTTACAGGGTACATGTACTTACTTTTAAGCTAATTACCACCTAAGCTAAAACTCTGTAATAAATTAACGTATGTGTATGTATGCATAAAAAAAATCTGTAGTAAAAAGTAAAAAGTATTTATTCTTTAGAAAGTCGCCCCGTGACCACGATCGCTGTAACGCGGTAGAAACGTAGGGGAAATAAAACAAAAGGTACGCGATAAATACCCGATATAATCATTAACTATATTTATTCTTTGTCATAAAAATTACAAGTCAAGTTGGTACAAACAAATAAAAGTTAGAACCATGACATCAACAAGACAAAATTAATTTTTTTTAAATTCCGTCGATGTTTATTGGCTGAACAGATTTTCGCGAAACATGGCTACGAATATTCTTGATAAAATTATCTATGACACAAAAAAAACTAAACGAAAATCGTTCCATCCGTTTGGGAGCCACGATACCATAGACCGATACACAGATACACAGACAGATACGTTAAACTTATAACACCCCTCTCTTTTTGCGTCGGGGGTTAACAAGGGTCGTCGCTCAGCATGATGAACAGTAACGCTGGCACTAACTGTGTGCTGTGCTGGTTGCATGTCACACTAAGAGGGCGCAGCAGCAGCAGCTGTGACACGCGCAACGTGTGATGCGCTTTGATAGTTCACCAGGCTTTGTGATGTTATGCTAGCACAGAGGAACAGCTTTGACCAGGACTACGTTTTCAGCGGGGCGGGTTTTAGCCGGTTTTGTAAATATTCGCGTGCACGAAATTTCCTTGAAAACTGTCTGTATCTCTTCCGCTTTTTGCGGCGGGAGCCAAAGTATGTAATACCTATTTATTAGAAATCAGGCTACATTTTACACTAAAAATGGAGTGATAAATCGTTTCTGTGGAGATTAGCTTTAAGCTTTATTTGTTAAATATTGTAAATCTATGTTTAAATTAGGCGATGTGGTCGCTCATCGACAAAGCCTTTTGTGTTGTGTGAAATAAAAAAAAAATGGAGTGTAATGTTTTCGGGCTCCTATACCTATGTGCTATGTGTGTGAGATTCTTGATTCCAATAACCGAGTTAATTTAATTTAATTACTTACTACATAATTTTTAAACTACTACTACATAATTTTTAAAAAATAAACAGTTTGGAATGTATTTGTGGGAAATCCTTGCAAAAACCAAGTGATTTGGGCTTTACATGCCTAAATTCAAACGAATTTATGTAATTTAATTTATACCTAATTTTACTTGACGATAAACTGATAACACCTAGCTTTAGCTTAACATTGAGTTAACCACTGTTATTGTGTATTTCTTTTTCAATAAATGTTTTCATTTCATTTCATTTAAGTTTTTCTGAAAAAAAAAATCGATGACCTGTTTTTTGGAAATAATAAGGTAAGTATCTAGAAGTGTTTTCCCTTATTTGTACAACAAACATGGTTTTGTTTTAGCGTAAAGCGTGAATAAGAATATTTTTATTTTAATAATTGTGTACATCATCCTACTAATATTAAAAATCCGAAAGTTTGTTACTAAATTTTTCACCAAAACAACTGAACAGATCAAGATGAAATTTGGCGTACGTTTAGAACAAAGCTTAACTTAGATAATAGGTTACTTATTACAGAAGCTAGTATACCTATAAGTAAAGTTAAATTGAATTTAAGTATCAACAATTTATCCACGTGGCTTTATTTTATCATTTAAGTATATCCATTATAACGGCTCTGGAATGCACCTCGCCCTTCCTTTGCCGCCCACATCTTACTTACCACATCTATGCTTACGTGGAATTCTTGCAAGCTTATCAGCACAGGACGTTGCATGCCGCGTCATCAAACGAACAGTGGCCCATTCAGACATTCATTCAAATATTGTTGTTAAGGCGAATAGTAGGGTGGATAGTGGCGCCACTACATATTTAATTTTATAATTACGTTATACAAAGGAATTATCAAGAAATCGGACCGCGCGTAGACGATATCTATCATAAGCTTTTTTAAATGTATCTGTAATAGTTTTGTTTTGTGTTATTCAATCAAAAACCTTGTTTGGAGAGCTTGGTGGCCACCAATAGGAACTAAACTCATGAAACAAGTATCTGCCTAAATAATACAGTACAAAACTATTAAAGATACATTTTAAAAAAGCTTATGATAGATATCGTCTACGCGCGGTCCGATTTTTTGATACTTAACTCCTTTGTATAACGTAATTATAAAATTAAATATGTAGTGGCGCCACTATCCACCCCTACTATTCGCCTCAAGGTTACTTCAGTAACTATAGAGGTGAGTACAGGATAGACTAGGAGCATTTGCTAGAGCATTAGGTACGTTATGTTAACGTTTTACGAATGGTATTAGGTAATGAAGAAAATTGATAAATAAATACTTAAATAATAAATAAATAATGCTAGACAATTCAAGCAGTATTATCTAGCCCCAAGCTAAGCAGAGCTTGTGTTATGGGTACTAGATAATTGATATACTTAATACAATAGGTACACTACATAGATAAATATTTTTTATTATACATAGAAAACATCGAGAACACCCTGATCTGCAGATCGTACAAACATTTGTTCCGAGGCGGGAATCGAACCCGCAACCTCCTGCGTCGCAAGCGGACCTTCGCCCGCTGCGCCACAGATCAGTGACTCCTAGAGCGTTTCCGTGTAATGTAAAGTTTTTGCGAATTATCGACGCTATGTTCGTGGCTTTGCTCGAAAAATGTAACACTGAAACGCTCTTTGGTTTTGAAAATCAGGTTGTAACAAAACATGGAGCGTTGTGTTCTTGTGGTCCGAGTAAATTTTAAAACTATTTCTATCCAATGGGAGCTGATTTATGGGATAAAAAGTAGTATTTTTTTTATTCTAGGCCTAAAGCTGTATGCAAAATAACAGCCTGATCCGTTCAGTAGTTTTGATGTGAAGAAGTACCCAACAAACATCGATTCGAACATCCATACATCTAAACATCCGAACTGCCGCATTTATAATATTAGTGTGATATAGGTTGGTTTGGCCAAGTAGGTACCTATATTTTATGTGTTCTTCGGCTAATTAGGGTTTCGAAGATCGGTTTCGAAACCCTTATGGTCTCGCTTTGTCTGTCCTTTTTTCCCTCCTTAATAACTCAGCAACTACAGCAGTTATCAACTTGAAATTTAAAATAATAATACATTTTGTGCGCCTGCACAGATTTTAAGAAAAAAAAAGAAAAAAAAGAAAAATGAAAATAACATTTTCCATACAAATTCAGATGTCAAAATTTCAAAAGAGACCTTCAAAGTCAAGTGGGGTATCAAATGAAAGGTTTGTACATTTCAAAATAGTTTTTGAAATTTCTCTAGGTCTCATACTTTTTGAAAGATTTTGAAAATAGTCGAAATTTTACTCGTTCCCCCCCCCCCCCCCCCCCCTCCTTATCCCCGAAGCTTGCAGAGCGATCCATTCAAAATGTATGGAGCGTTTGTAGATATAGATCTATATTTTACAGGAAAAATATAGAGAAGTCTGTAAAACTAACGTTTTTTGAAAAATGGTCAAAAAGAAGGGGAATTATTTTCAAAAGGGGGAACTACCCCACTGAGTGGGGTAGTATCATATGAAAGGTATCAGTTTGTACATTTCAAAACAGTTTTTGAAATTTCTGTAGGTTTCATACTTTTTGAAATATTTTGAAAAAAGTCGAAAAATTTACCGCTACCCCATATAATAATAATAATAATAATAATAATGCTGGACAATTCACACAGCATTATCTAGCCCCAAGGTAAGCAGAGCTTGTGTTATGGGTACTAGATAACTGATATACATAATAATATACGTGTACATAGATAGATATTTTTTATTATACATAGAAACCATATCACCGAAGCATGCAGATGCAGAGAGATCCATCTGAAATGTAGGTTGGTACCTACTAGTTTTAGGTATTCATTAAATTTCGAAGTCTCTAACCGGTACCTTTAGTACATACCTACTTGTTGACAAACGTTCGAAACCCTCGGCGCGCGAGTTACACTCGCACTTGACGGGTCTTGTTAAAATAAGCTTTAAAATGTAAAGCATTCTTTAATGGAAGGGGTACTACTATCAGCACCAAGTTAGAGAATTAAGACCTAGGGGCCTACTCGAAAACAAAAACCAAAGTTTCGTTTTCGCTGTCGTGCAAAACCAACTCTTATGTAGCTTGTATAAGAGCGTTATATGCGTATATATAGCGTTTGTACGAAAACGAATCAGAAACTTGGATTTAATTTTTAAGAGTACGGGCCCCGGCGCCGGCACGAACGTCTTCATGTTCATGATGATGGACAGAACCGGCAGCTCAGACAGTGTCAGTGAATCACACTAATATTATTAATATTATAAATGCGAAAGTTTGGATGGATGTATAGATGGATGGATGTTTGTTACTTCTTCACGCCAAAACTACTGAACGGATCGGGCTGAAATTTTGCATTCAGGTAATTATAATCTTGGAATCAAACATAGGTAACTACATAATATACATAATAGATTCAGGCGTTACTTTGCGGAAATCGAAAAATTTGCGGAAGGATCAATTTAAGGGGGTAGGAAGGTAATTTACTTAGGCAATTTTATATTACATAAGTCTATTGTTTACTTTCTCTAAATTTTAAGTAGGATAAATTTAAGGAGGTAGGTAGGTAATTTAATTAGGTTATTTTATATTACATAAGTCTGTTGTTCACATTCTCTAAATTCTAAGTAGGATCAATTTGAGGAGGTAGGTAGGTAATTTAATTAGGTTATTTTATATTACATAAGTCTATTGATTACCTTCTCTAATTTTAAGTAGGATCAATTTGTGGGAGGGCGGGCGGTACACACGGATTACATTTTGTAGGATCTTATCAGATAAGGTTTTGCGCGGAATTGTTACTAAATATTGTTTTATCATAATATTATACATAGGTAACTAGTTTATGCCCGCGGCTTCGCACGCGTTGTTTCTATAGAAACGTTCAAAGGTGATTTCTATCCCATGGGAACTGATTTATGGGATAAAAAGTAGGCTATGTTTGATTCCAGGCTTAGAGCTACACCGATGCAAAATTTTATCTCAATCTGTTCAGTAGTTTTGGTGTGAAGACGTAACAAACATCCATCCATCTATCCATCTAAACTTTCGCATTTACAATATTAGTGTGATAGTGTGATGATTCAAGCCAAAACTTAAACCATTCCGCTTCCATTTTTCAATAAAGAAGCTTTGGTAAAACAATAAAAAAATATAAATGTGTCTTCGTTTCAGCAATTATAACAAAAATAAACACCTCCTTAGCGATACGTAGCACCCACAGAAATCTAAATAACAAGTCACTGTTATTTAGATTTCTGTGGTAGCACCTCAAAAAGCCACCCTCAAGAGCTTAATAATAATAAGTTATTAAGCTCTTGAGGGTGGCTTATATATATATATATAGTAATATATATAACTAGCTTCTGCCCGCGGCTTCGCACGCGTATTTTCAGTTTAATAAGTAGCCTATTATCTAAGTTAGGCTATGTTCTAAACGTACACCAAATTTCATCTTGATCTGTTCTGTAGTTTCGGAGATACTAGGTAAAAAAAAAATCACATTTCACAAACTTTCGGCTGTATAATATAATATTAGTAGGATAACGATTTGTCTCAAAAGCTCCCTTATCGTTATCATCGTCTCAGAATGCGCGCCATTGAGAACCACAACCACTCTCGGTTCTGAGAACGCACTTGAGTCCAGACGGGAACAGAGTGGCGTGAAGGTACAGCTATGGTGGATGGGTATGAACAATGCTGCCAATAAAATCATTAGGTACCTACTGTTCATAATCCAGTCTTTAATAAATATAAAATAAACGATATTATTGATAATCTAGATAGGTAAATAATTATGTGGAAGATCTTTTGGATCAAACCCGTAAAAAGTAAGTAATTCGCAAAAATAATTTGGATGTGATTTATGTATGATACTATGCCCTATTTAATTTTGTTGTTAGAAATTTTAATTTTATAGAGATTTTAATATTACAAATGCGAAAGTTTAAATGTATAGATGTTTGGGTGGATGTTTGTAGCCTCTTTACGCCACCATAACGACTGAAATTTTGCATAGATTCCTTTTTATCCTTTATAACAATTCCCATGGGATAAAAATAACAATGATAACAAAAATGTTTCCATAGAAATAACGCGTGCGAAGCCGCGGACAAAAACTAGTATAACATAAAATAACGTAAAATCTTTCTGTAATAAAAATGTGATACGCGCTTGCGGTTTGGAGAAAAGTTACAGTTCTGTCTACAATCATTAGGGGAATTAATTATTAAATTTGAAGATGTAATGTGCCTTCGGGCAGACACACCAGGTCTATCCAGCACAATGCTGAGTGTAGGCCATATTTGCCCTAACCCTGCTACGCACAAAAATTGAGCAGTTAAGTCTAAGATTTATTTAGTGTTTAATTAGTTACTGTGTTGTAAATTTAGGGTAAAAAAAAATATTTTCTATCTTATTTTCTTTCTAGAAGTTAAAGCTTATATTCAACTATTTTACATATCCATAAATGTTCCATAGGTACCTAGTTTTTATACTCTGCTAAGGAACCTCATAGACCTTCGTGCGCACATAGTAGAGTTTCACGCAGGTACGTAAGTACTTAGGCAGCCACTCCAAGGGCCCAGTATTGCCGCACTTGACTCCACAGATTAAAATGGCCGAGATGAAACTCTGATTTATAGGCCCCGTGTTGCGTGCGTGTCCATTGACGGACGATATTCGTGACGACCTCTGTGGCGCAGCGGGCGAAGGTCCGCCTGCGACGCAGGAGGTTGCGGGTTCGATTCCCGCCTCGGGACAAATGTTTGTACGATCTGCAGATATTTGTACAAACACTGGATGTTTTTCTATGGATAATAAAAAATATATATCTATGTAGTCTATTGTATTATGTATATCAGTTATCAGTATATCAGTCAGGTATTAATTTTAACAGGATATCCCTTAGTCGCCTCTTACGACACACGCGGGAAGAGTTGGGGTGGTGCAAATTCTAAGCCGGCACCACAAATTTTGTGTAAGCCTTTATTCAAAGTTTAGTGAATAAGTTATACTAAGCAAACCTACTGTGGCGAGAGGAATTCTCGTGTGAGTGTGGACCCGCACTTGAGGTCCATCATCACATCAGCAAAGCTATGTTTACAATCGCTCTGTAAAAACATCCTCGCCTCGCGATATAGGTACGCGACACTAATGTACGGGGAAAGAAAGTATACCGATGCCAATAGCGTCAACCCCTTAATTTTGAAACTATCTACGATTGCATTATGAATGTAAGCGGGTTAACTACGAACCTAGTTTGTGTTGGAAGAACACCAACGTGAGTGCGGTTCTACGATATCTACGATTGTTCCAAATATATGTGGAAGATACCTCTCAGTAAATGTGTTTTTTAAATTACTATTGTAGCAGCTTGTGGGAAAACACAATAGTAATAGGACAAGAAAATCAAAGAATCGGTTCAAATCAAATCCCAAGGAAGCGTTCACTAAGCGTTGTCCGAAATGATTTGCGTGATATTTCTCCTTCGTTAGATATATTTAGTACTAGCTTCTGCCCGCGGCTTCGCACGCGTTGTTTCTATGGACACGTTTTGAGGTTATTTCTATCCCGTGGGAACTGATTTATGGGATAAAAAGTCGCCTATGTTTGATTCCAGAGTTAGATGTACCTATATGCAAAATTTCAGCCTGATCGGTTCAGTAGTTTTGGTGTGAAGAGGTAACAGATATCCATCCATCCATCCATCCAAACTTTCGCATTTATAATATTAGTGTGATGTATGCTGACAGAGGGAGCAAATTTGGTAAGTAGCTGAAAAAAATCTTAAAAATTTCAAAGGAATAAAATATACCACTGAAATCTACGTAAATGAAACTGACCAACGTTTCATTAAGAGTATATGAAGACCGTGAAAAATCCACTTCCACTTTTGCTGCCCTCTTAAAAAAACACATCTAGAAGGCATCTATCGGACTCTATCGTCTCGCTAAAAAAAGTGAACTACTTACAACAAATAATTTTGATGTACAATAACGAAAAACGGACATCGAATTATCTTATTTTTACATTGTATTCTTATTGAGTTTTGCGGGAAAAACAACAATAAACTTTTTAGGGGACCACCTTAGGATCATTTTCTATTTAAAAGCAAAATAATCATCAAAATCAAAACAATTGACGGAGAAATCGGTGAACCTACACAAAAACAAGATCCGTCAATTGCGAGTGAAACTTGTGCGCCGAGGGTTTCGAACGTTTGTCAATAATACAAATATTATGTACTACAGGTACCGGTTAGATACTTCGCCATTTGATGAATACCTAAAAATACTAGGTACCAACCTACATTTCAGATGGATCTCTCTGCATACTTCGGTGATAGGGCGGGAATGGGTAATAATTCGACTTTTTCAAATTATTTCAAGAAGTTTGAAGCCTACAGGGATTTAAAAAACAATTTTGAAATGGACAAACTAATACCTTTCTTTCGATACCACATTTGACTTTGTCGTTCTCTTTTAAGATTTCGGTATCACAATTTTTAAGGAAATTTTTCATTTAATTTATCATTTTTTTCTTCAAATCTGTACAAACGCACGAAATGTATTATTATTTCAAATTTCAAGTTAATGGCTGCGACAGTTGCTGAGATATTCAAGAGGGGAAAAAAGGACAGACAAAGTGAGACCATAAGGGTTTCGAAACCGATCTCCGATCTCGAAACCCTAAAAAACATACGTACAGTTGAACATAGAATCTTCCCTTTTTGTCGGAGTCGGTTAAAATAATAGCCAGTGTGCCTCGATACTTGCCTCCCCCTGTACAGTTCGCACGTCGAGCCCGCGCCCGCGCAGCCAGCGCGCTGCGGGTCACAGGCCACAGTGACGTATGACCCGGGGCGGCGCGCGCGCATATAACGCATTCGCCCTAGCGATCAATTGTATTCATTAATTTTTATTTGATTTCATAATTTTTATTTTATTTATTGGATTGTTTAATTGGGTCAATAATTTTAATTGTTTTGGAATTAAATTTTTTAAATTATTATTTTATTTTTGCGAGTGCTCAGAGAACGATGATGTGCCTGGTAAGATTTTCTTTATCTTTTACTAACGTATACAGGGTTATTGTTAATTCTCTGCGTGAACTGCAGGTTCTGCCTGTCATCATAACGTAACCCTGTATTTTTGGGATGTTTAAAATTTTTAATAACTACGAGATGCAACATCACGACCTCTGTGGCGCGGCGGGCGAAGGTCCGCCTGCGACGCAGGAGGTTGCGGGTTCGATTCCCGCCTCAGGACAAATGTTTGTACGATCTGCAGATATTTTTTCAGGGTGTTCTGGATGTTTCTATTTTTTATTAAAAAAAATCTATCAATGTAGTGTATCGTATTATGTATATCAGTTATCTAGTACCCATAACACAAGCTCTGCTTAGCTTGGGGCTAGATAAAGTCGTGTGGATTATTATTATTTATTATCACATCGCAATAATCAGTAACTTTTTATTTCGATATCCTTGATTATAAAGTTACTTTTGTAGATCCCGGTTGTGTTTTCAGAAAATCAAATAAATTAAATTAAGTAAATAATTTCTCACACCTATTCTCAAAGATGGTCTGTGCTACGTGCAACTTTTTACTTTTAAAACCTACTAAGATGAAAGAAGAAGCCACAAAATTATATTTTAGAATTTCGTGTAGAACTTAAAATGGACGCGGGTTCAAGTCCCGTCGAAGTCGAAAATTTCTGCGATATTATTTGATTTCTTAAAATGGTACATAAGTACCTACTTGATTTTTCTCTAGTCGAATCAATGTCTAGTAGAGTAGAGTCTAGTGACTTTAGTCTATGAAAGTATTGAATTAGGCCCCATCCTCAAAAAGCTTTTACCTATACGAGAGCCGTCCTTGTCCTAGTTTTTGAAAACTAACTATGTTGGTTAATTTTCAGGCGTCACTTCATAGTTTTGTAGGAAATAATTTTCAAGGGTTGAAAGCTACACACACCCATTTTTTCACTAGGTTTTTTTTTTGTTTATTTCACAGGCTTAGTGCCAAGGCATTATCTAGCTGCCTACCAATACAGAGTTTTATAAGGTATGTTTGGCATCTGAATTATCTGAAACCAGCAGTCGAATAATTGGATTATAGTATTCCCTTGATAATTTTTACAAAAACCAAAAACTGACTTCCTGAGTATTTGCCGGTTTTGCCGGATAGTGGCGCCACTACATATTTAATTTTATAATTACGTTATACAAAGGAATTATCAAAAAATCGGACCGCGCGTAGAAGATATCTATCATAAGCTTTTTTTAAATGTATCTTTAATAGTTTTGTACTGTATTATTTAGGCAGATACTTGTTTCAAGAGTTTAGTTCCTATTGGTGGCCACCAAGCTCTCTAAACAAGGTTTTTGATTGACTAACACAAAACAAAACTATTACAGATACATTATATAAAAGCTTGTGATAGGTATCGTCTACGCGCGGTCCGATTTTTTGATAATTCCTTTGTTTAAGGCGAATAGTAGGGTGGATAGTGGCGCCACTACATATTTAATTTTATAATTACGTTATACAAAGGAATTATCAAAAAATCGGACCGCGCGTAGACGATATCTATCATAAGCTTTTTTTAAATGTATCTTTAATAGTTTTGTACTGTATTATTTAGGCAGATACTTGTTTCAAGAGTTTAGTTCCTATTGGTGGCCACCAAGCTCTCCAAACAAGGTTTTTGATTGAATAACACAAAACAAAACTATTACAGATACATTAAATAAAAGCTTGTGATAGGTATCGTCTACCAGCGGTCCGATTTTTTGATAATTCCTTTGTATAACGTAATTATAAAATTAAATATGTAGTGGCGCCACTATCCACCCTACTATTCGCCTTAACGTAATTATAAAATTAAATATGTAGTGGCGCCACTATCCACCCTACTATTCGCCTTAGGGCGTGGAATGGTAATAGAAAGACAGTCAGAGTTTACTTAGAATTTATAATGTTAGTATGGATGGATGGACTAGCTTAGGCCAGTCAATTTGTATACTTCTTATACTTCGTACTTACAATTTTTAATATCAAGTTATCATCCTACCTTTATCAGTCCACTGCTGGATACAGGTTGGCCTTTATAAGTATTTGTACGTAAATAAAACCTTAATTTCGGTGCTTTTTGGTAACTTTCATATCTTACATTAGTTTTTAGGAAAGCTTATAGACCGGAAAAAGAGTCATTAACACTTAAATTCGTCAAAGCAGACATTCATATTAGAGTTACTTTAGCCTTTACTGATACTGTATTTTTAATTAACCGATTTCAAAAAAGAAGGAGGTTCTGTGTTCGTCTGTATGTATGTTTTTTTAATGTTTTTTTGTTTTTATTTCGCCGTTAATTTTGGACGTATTTGGAAAATTCTTTCGTTATTGTATGGAAAATGACTCTCAGGTGTTGCCATTAAAATGTTATTCCCGATGAATTAGTAGGTATTTGTCCCGGAAAACGTAAAAAACTTTATCGTACATCAAGTCCAATGCAAACAATCGTTGAATTGTCTAACCCATATTCAACCTATGGTACCTATGTTTACAACATTATAATAAATTGTTTTTTTCTATGGAAACGTTTCAAGGTGATTTTTATCCCACGGGAACTGATTTATGGGATAAAAAGTAGCCTACGTTCGATTCCAGGATTAGAACTATCTGTATGCAAAATTTTAGCCCGATCCGTTCAGTAGTTTTGGCGTGAAGAGGTAACAAACATCCATCCATCCATCCATCCAAACTTTCGCATTTATAATATTAGTGTGATGATTTTAAGTAAAATAAGTAAGAACTCAGCAAAAGACATTTATTCACAAAGAAAATTATACTAGTATTTACAATTGAAACAATTGAGCTAACTGCCGACTGTTGCAAACAGTCTACAGATAGCTCAACTGATCCATATCAACACCAGTCGGAAGCGTCCCCAAGACGCTGGCTGCATTGCCACGCTGTATGGCAATGCTGATACGCTGTGCCAGATATTCACCAGCTCTCGGGTCACGCGTCGCTTCGACCAGACGCTCAGATAGTTTTTTGAAAACCCGAAGAGCCTCGGTACCCCACGGACCTAGGGTCTCGACTCCAAGGGGAGCAAATGTGTAGGCTCTGTCGAGACCTGCATATTTGCGCCTCTTGAGATCTTCGGCCAAATCTGCCGCCGCACCCGCCCTCACGGATGTCCTCGGAAGATGGGAAGGCGCAAGTGTGTCGACGCATGTAGCGTCCCACACAATGGGCCTCCCCAACTCCCATGGGACTAGTGTCATACCGTCGGGCCTCTTACCATCGTCACGCAACAGACCATTCGGTTCGAGAATAGCTGGTACGTTAACGGTGACAAAGGCCCGCCGGATGATGTCGTTAAGAACTCAGTGCTTTGACATACTAACATAGGCACGGTTAAAATAATTACTAAATAATTATGTAACGTACATAAAATATTTAGCTCAATTGTTTGAATTGTAAATACTAGTTCTTATTATTTCTTATTTCTATTATTTGATTGTAATTTTCTTTGTGACTAAAGATTTAACTAAAAATGAATAAACGATATCTATAGACAGTCGCCGCGCCGTCTGGGAGAGCATGCCTAGGCGGGGCGGCGCGTCTAACCTCCAGTCCTACAGTCTACAAGTCCTACAGCCAACTTATTTGTAGAAATGCCTATAAATATGACTTTTGATAATCTTAGAGCACTATCCAAACAAAATTATTACAAATGTAGTCAAAATAATCTGAAATAATCACGGGTTTCAGTTTAAATAATTTATTCTCACGGTATTATTTTACAGTTCACTTTTAATGAGACTATGCTATTTCTTTTTCCATGATAGATAAAAGGCTAGCTTAATATCGTTGAAGCTTGTAACCCACATTCCGCTGGTCATCTGTGGCCCCACGCAGTTTAGACATACCTATCCAAGTGTCCATGACAACAGACATTAGCCCTCCAAACCACTCGGCTTCCCGCTACCGATAAGTGTCCGGTGTCCGCTCCGGTGGCAACACAGGTATTTTTATGACCCAGTCACTTGATAAGTAATTAGTAACTGGACCAAGTATGGGCCATTTCATGTAGCCAACCGTTCCTGAAAAGTTCGTCTTTGCTTCACTTCACGCAATGTAAATTGGCAAAGATCAAAAATGGAAATCATAGTCATCTTGCGAAGCCAACGCATTTGCTTCTCTTGGAGTCGAGAGCCTAGGTCCGTGGGGTAACAAGGCTCACCGTTTTTTTTTTTAAAATTGGGTGCGTTTGGTCGCAGCGACGCGTGATCCAAGAGCTGGTGAGTATCTGACGCAGCGCATCAGCATTGCCATACAGCGGGGTAATGCAGCCAACGTGTATTGAGAACGCTTGCTACTGCCGCGACTGGTATTGATATGGATCAGTTGAGCTACCTGTAGGTTGTTTGCAACAGTCTGCAGTTAGCTCAATTGTTTTATTTGTAATTTTCTGTGTTAATAAATATCTGTGTCTTGCATATTTTAAATGTATAAGTTCTACTTGTATTTTATGACAAAATAATTTCAGTCCGTGTCAATTCATTACGCGCCTAACGAAGTAAAACCGACACTTTAGTTCAGTTTTACAAGAGACCTGGGAATTGTTAACTGCTCGGTTGTTGGCCATTTATCTTGAGTTTCACAGGTTTCAGATTTCTATTATTTCGACAAACTTTAAAATGTGGTGAACTATAACAATATTTCTCTAATTTTCAGGCTGTTTCCAGCAGCTCTGCCGAATCCCAGAATGGTCTACCAGAAGAACTTCTCTACGTGCAGAAGGTGGCCTTATGGTAAGGTTCTTTCAAAAAATATACTTAATTTATTTCAGAGATCGCAAATTTTTCCGGGTATATTTTTTGACTCAAATGGAGATAATGTAGGTACTTAGTGTGGAATAAGAGCACACATACAACATAAAATTTTGCTATCGACAATGGTTGTTAACGTGTTTACATGCGTACTTCAACACAAACAAAAACAATATAAAAACACTTGATCCCCCTATACATAAAAAATAAATAATACTGGACGAAAATAATCTACACAGCGCCATCTAGCTATAAAGAAAGAAGTTATTATTAATTTACCTAAAAAACACCCAGAAAAAATATCTGCAGATTGTTCAAACATTTGTCACGAGGCGGAAATCGAACCCGCAACTTCCTGCGTTGCAGGCGGACCTTCGTCCCCTGCGCCACGGAGGTCGTCAAACGACATGTAGACAATTAACGTTCAAAAATATGAATTAAAAAGAACCAAAAAATAGGGTCTTCTAATCTTCTTCTAATCCACAAAGCTTCAATATTATGTTGATACAGATAATATGATATCGAATAGTTTTTTTCTTCACATTTTTATTCTAACTTATTTATCAAACGTTTCAGGACTACCGGAAGGATCAATGCCTCAAGCAAAGCTCAAGCGTCTTCTCTGCGATGCGTCAAGACTGTTTGGTAAACCTCTTCTCATCTCGGATTCTTTGCTACATAGAAAAATTCGTCAAGTAAACACAGAAGATAGGTACATCGAGAACTCTACAATATACACCAAAGTAGTGACCGTAATTTATCGTGAGTCAACCTATAGATATTATGCTCATTACTTTGGATATATTGTCAGAACTTACGTCGGGTAAGAAGAAAGAAGAATGGAAGATATCTAGAACACGCCTAGTTAACGTTCAGTTTCTAAACATACTATTTTATTTTAATTAGTGAATTTATTGCATAGCTTTTTATTTTTGTCTCAGTGTGTTAAACTGTCTACTTACCTAAGCCGTCGCCGGGCAAGGCCGGCGGATTGTGCCGTGTAGACCTTTAGGGTAGGTACTCTATAAACCGTTCATTAGATTAAGCTCTGTACGATCTAATATTTAAATCGTACTCATCTGTAAGAATTTGCTAATTTTGATTCCATCCAAACCTTATACCCTGCCTTATACACCGCATAGTGTCCTGTTGTTTTCTCTCAAATTACGTACTGCTAGGCACACTGCTAGATCTGTTGCACATCTCCAGCTGATGCTGAAGAATCAGTTAAGAATCATGTAAAGACTTACCAGTAGTCCTATAAGCAGCACCAGTGCGATGACTCCAATAGTGCTGACCGCGATGGCGATTGCTGCCCCAGCCCCCGCTTCCTCCGGCCCTCGAGACGCAGATTCCGTCGTCACTTCATTCAGATCCTCAACGCCACTTACTGGCTTCGACACATCCTCTGTTGTCTCTTGTCTTTCTGTCGGAGTTGTCTCTTTCTCTTCCGATTTGTTTTCTTCAGATGTTTTTTCTTCGGATACGGTTGTTTCTTGCGTAGTTTTTGACTGACGTTGTTTAACTGTTGTAGATTCCTGTCCAGGTTCCTCACTTGGTTCTTCTGTTTTGATTTCGTAGATAATCTCGTTGCTATGGCTGTTCTCTTCAGATGTGCTGTCGGTTTCTTCGCTAGAAGTAATTGTATCAGTTGATGATGAAACGGTGATAATAGTAGATTTTTCAGTGTTAATTTCCGTTACTACTTGAATCACGGTTGTAGTTGTATCTTCGGGTGTGTCTGTTGTTTGAGTTGTTGCAAATGCTGTGGTTTCTTTGAACGTTGTCGTCAAAACAGTATTCGGTTCAGTTAGAGTTTCAGTAGTAACCTCAACAGTGGGCTGCGTTGCAATATCAGTCAGTTTCGTAGTTTCTGTTATTTCTAGAGTGGTTTCTGTAGTATTCGCTATGATTTGGGATGAAACCTCTAGCATAGGAGTACTATCAGGGACCACAGTAGTTGTTTCTTCGACTTCGGTAGAGAATGTGTAAGATGGTCTATATGTAGTTATGGGAGTATCTTCTTCAATCGTTGTTATTTTAGTTCTTGTGGGCACAATAGGCTTAGCGCTTCTTGTAGTGGTCTCGAATGCAATAGTATTTGTAATATCTTCGGTTTGTTCTGTAGTTGCTACTGGGGTTCCGTATGAAAACCTTATTGTTGTAATCTCATAGTCAGTACCACCTTTTGTTTTTTCAGTTACAGTTTGGTTCACTTCAGAACTAGCGACAGTTTCATCTTGCGGCGTCGTAACGTCAGCTGGTAGTTTTGTAATCGATTCAAAACCAATTGACCTTGAAGCATCAATCGGTTGAATTGTTTCATTGCTGGTTATGTTGCTAATTTCGTTTAGGTCAGTGGTCGTTGCCGTTTCTACCGTGGCTGGTATCCACAAAGGAGTCACTTTTTTGGATTTTATTTCAGCGTCAAGTGTGTTGTCTTTCACAGGTTCTGTTGTTGCTGGTTGTGCGGTGCTTTGGAGAGATATGTTGCTTTCTGCAGGTAGAGACTCTTTGTTATCGACTGTGATTTTGTTTTCATCGCTTGGAACGGTTGGGGTATACACCGGCTGCCATGGTAGTTTGTTTTGGTCCACATCAGTTACCTTTTTTGTTATGATGTCATTACTGATAGAACTAACTGTCGACGTAGTTGTGAAGCCTTGAGTTGTTTGTTTCTTGTCTGAAACACAATAGTCTAGGATTAATCTAGTTTTTAGTGTACCTAAAGATAAGATTTTTTATTTACCAAAACATGTAGGGTAACAAGTAAATACATTTTATTTCCTTCTTGCTGATGTGATTATAATTAGTACTTACCAATTATTTCCCCGACCTTCTGCAATTCGTTCTCCGTTGCATTGACCACGCTGCCAGGCAGTGACGGTGGACTTATCAGTGACGCCAAAGCCCACGCCGTCGACGGCATCTCCAGCTCAGCTTGGTTCGAGTCCACTTCGGCTGACGATGGAGTCGATACCTTGTACCTCGCCGAGCCTCGCTTACTTAGGGAAGGAATAGTGTTATCAGTCACGAACAGAGAATTTACCACCTTGCTAGTGCCGATAATATCTGTTTGAAGCACTGGGTCAATCTCTGATGATGAAATGGTTGTCAACACTGTTCTGCTCGGCTGCAAAGGCTTGGCAGTTGACGGCAGTTCTTTGATGCTGAAATGCTCTTCGTATATCGTTCTAGGACTGGTAGTTCTTATGTAAACTCTAGTTGAATTTCGTTTTGGAGCCATCCACACGGGCTTAGTCCGAGGGGTAGTGGAACGGAACTTGCTGCGGGTTTGCGGTCTTACCATATAAGTACCTTCTGGTTTAGGTGTGACACTGTTTGGAGAGTCTTTTGTTCCAGTTAGATTCAGGCGTTTTGAATAGCTTCTGTTTCTGTTCGGGAATAATTTTGTTATTCTTTCGTTTGAAAAATAGCTCTGTGTTGAATATGCGAATGGTGTTGATGTGCTGAAAAATGGTGCCATGGAAGATATGGGTATAAAATTAGACGCTAACGTAGACTGGACTTCAGGTTTGTCAGTTTTATCAACCGTCGTACTTTTGGATTTTTCTATTGTAGGTAGTGTCGCTTTGATTATTTTCGCATCATTTTTTGATGGAGCAGTCGTAGTTTCTAAGGTCTCATCACAATCATCTTCGTGAGATTGGTCCATAGTGTACGTATCGGTGGAATGCACAGACATCTCGTAGTAAACACTCGTGCCGTGTACGTCTGAAAACTCTTTGTTAGCCGTTCCAGCTCCTTCATTGTCTGATAATCTGATTTCTTTGGTATTCTTAAAATATACTGACGATTTATTACTGGGTGTATTATTCAGTCTTTCGAGACCAATATTCTGATGAACTATTTTGTGAATGTTAGTTACATTAGGCGGTGGAGACTTAGCTTTTATTAGGTCTAACTTTTTTATAATACTATCCGAGATCTTGTGATGCTTCTTGTCGAAGAAATCATTTTTAGGAGTAGTCAGTTCAGAATCAAAGTCGAAGAAACTAGACTTGAAAGGTTCTTTGTCTTCTTTGAAGCCGTATGAGTCTTCTTTGGAGTAACTTGGAAAATCATAGGGACTTCTACTGTCCTTTTTAACCTTATTATTTGCGCTATCATTATCAAACTCATGGCTGAAATCATGATCATCATCAAAACTGGGAATTGTAAATGAATTGTCCTCAAATTTTTCGTACGAATCACTTTCTTCAGATTCTTCACTACTTGAGGCTGATATTGGAGTAGTGCTCGATATTGGCATTTTAGTCTTCTTATAGTTTCTCATGCTATCGATTATTTGCGCAGGTTTCTTCACCTCCGGCGTCGGTGTAACGATCACCAGCGTCACTGTCTCTGTAGAACTAGTTGTTCTCCTTTTAGGGGCTGTTGTGGTGGATTTCTTGTCTCCAAATTTCCGATTTCCCCTACCTTTATACTTCACATTTTTCTCTGTGTGTTCTTCCTCTGTCTCCTTAGCTATGAGTTCGTTGAGAGCTACGTCAGGGGCCCTGGACTTGTTCCTGGCTGCCCAGGTAGCGTTGTTCTTGACCCGCGGTGGTCGTTCATCCTTGACTGTGGTCGGTGTGATGTCATTCGGAAGCGCCAGGCCCTCCACTGGTGCGTTGCATAAAAGTAGCAGATTCACTACTAATGCTGCACCTGAAATTGAATTAAGAACTAATTAATTTGATTGCCTCCAATAAAAATTATGTGTTCTCAGTATGCAACAGACTACACATATTTTTTAGTGTATAATATTTATAAATTGTCTCTAAAGATCAAACTAGCGTACTACTCAAATTAACGCTATTTATTATTTATGTATTGTGTATGTAGATCAACTATGTACGTGCAGTTCGCGAAATGATTCTTTGTCACTATCTGTCAAACCTTAATTTAATTTTTTGTTGTTGTAGTTATATAATTTTTTTTTTTGCTCAGTTAAGTAATAGGTAGGTAGTTTAGGTACCATAGTTAAATTCTAATAACCTCTTACCTAAGCATATTCTCACTGGGGACTCCATGTTTAATTCATTTTGTTGCTTGAGAGTAGCTGAATGGCTTCACCTCGACTCAATCATGTTTCTACCTGAAATATAAAAAAAACACTGTTATTTTTATGATACTTTCATTGTTTGTCTCGAATAAGACGTAACCTATTTATTAAAGGTACTTTTAACCCTTCACTTTTTTAAATCATATTAATTTTATTGTTATGGACTTTTAATTTGCAAAGTATGTCAGTCCTATCATATTACTTGTAACTTGTTTTTTAAAACATTAGAACTTTCACTAGCCCTACCATTCGAGCTCAAATCTCACCAACATGGTAGTCAGCCGTTCTAGCCCTCAGTACAATAAATAATTTCTAAAATGCAAAAAGTGAGCTATAATGTTACAGATTTTTGTGTGTGAATTTTTGATTTGAATGTATGAATTGAAAAATTTTTGAATGTAAAGTGGTGTGCGTCGCGTAGCGACAGACGCGCTTTATTCTGGCTTGCACGGAAGACCAGTGCTTCGGCAGGATTTCCTTCCATAGCATCCGATGAGAGCTGGCCATTAGTGTTGTATGTAATTGATTGGTTCTTATTTGTATTATATTACATTTTTACTTTACGGGAACACATTTTTTTCTTCTGATTCACGAATCTAAGATTCGCGATCTTCAACTATTCTTTCCAATCTTTCGAAGTCATCAGTCCATTCCTGAACTCCACTTTGTACGTGTTCCCTCATGGCCTACTTAGATAATTATCATGAGCCGTGGGTAATCACCGAACTTTGAGGCAAATTAGCGCCGACACACAAAGAGTTGGCTGTTCGTAGACTTCGTACGTTCAGTAGGTCAGCGGGGAAATGACATTTTAATAACGAATATTTGACTTTGTGCATGCTTTTCATCTATCTATATATATAAAAATATACAAAAATGAAACCCGTTTTCCTTGGTCACGGCATCACGCGAGAACGGCTGGACCAATTTCGCTAATTCTTTCTTTGTTGTGTTTGTTATAGTCAGGAAAAGGTTCTTATGAAAGAAAAAATTAAGAAAGTTGGAAACATAAATTTCCACGGGGGCGAAGCCGCGGGGCGCAGCTAGTCTTTTATAATTTACTAGTTTCTGGTGGCGGCTTCGCTCACGTTTTTTGGAATAAAAGGTTACCTATACTCCAGGTATTTTTGTATGTAAAATTTCAAAAAAAAATCCCGATCCATTCAGTGGTTTTGGCGTTATCTTCGGCCAAACAACTTGACAACGGCATAGCGGCACTAACTTTCACCTTTATGATAATAAATAAACATACTTTATTAAAGTAAGGGCTTCTCTCTGGTAGAAATTTAGGTAGGAGTAACCATTTTTTTCTCATATAGCTTAAAAACAAATGTAAACTGAATGCTTATCCAAGCTTATTGTTCTATCTGCACAACGACAGAGTAATGCAGGATCTTATAGCGAAACGAAGCAATTTGCTATCAGGTCCATTCCGATGTATTCCTGAGCGTATCACTAATACTATTTTCGGCGATCATTGGTTGCATTTTGATAACGATTTACAAACAAAAGTACCAATGAGCAACGAAAATAAAACGAGTGATACCATCACCAATACATCAAAATCTACCAGCAGTATGCTTTGCTTGTCACTGACAACGGGTTGTTATAATTGGAACCTACTTCTATATAACATTATTCTCATATAATTTATGAACTAACCTAACCTTCATATAAGTGTGTTAAGGGGTATTTATGTAGAGTGTGTTAGATGGTAAGATACCTGTCAGGAGCAATTAACTGTCGCGTCACCGTATTCACTGTCACACTTGGCTTCTACAATTTGCTGTCACTGAGTTGATTCTGTGTGCATGACTGTAAAATTGAGAATAACGGGAGTTGGTGAGAGGTTTTCTTGCCATTTTAGATATTCGTACATGTTCATACATACGTCCCTTTGTTTTTAAGTTGTTTTGTTGTAAATAGTTTCTTTAGATTTAAGTGTGCAATGCAACAGGTGATCGGAATGCTGGCTTCTGTTTCGGTCAACGAATTAGCATTGCCATTCAACGTGGCCATGCTGCCAGCATTCTGGGCACTCTGCCTTCTGGTGACGGCTTAGATTTTTAAGAAATAGAATTAAGTATAAATACTAGTTCTAATTGTTTTATTCTGTTATTGTAATTTTCTATGTGCTAATTAAATGTAAAAGGATTAGACATGTCCTAATGCTGATTTGATTTTTTATGACCATCGATTTTGTTTATGAAGAAGTTGTCATCGATTTTGTTATTTTTATTTTATTTTATAGACTACTCAGGCGTCTAAATGGATTTTTTAGAATTCGAACACTGTGTGTATAATAAAGTATTTTCTGTTCTATTCTACATATTTACACTCAAAAAGGCATACTAGCTGGTCTATTTATATCCATTCGTGAGTGTCTGATACTATTTTCGCTCATTGACTACATCTTGAATATGAAAAATTAAAAAAAAAATTAGTGAAACACTTGCATCTGCTTACATCAGCTAGATTAAAGAAATTAACTGATAAAGCCATAAATCAGTGTTTTCAAGGAACCTCCATGCTCCGATCTTAGTGATTGCACGATGTCAACTTAACGGTTATCCAAATAGTTTTAGCCACTCCACTGAGTGATGCGGCAATTAATATATTTAGGTAAGTTTTAGATCTATACTTGTTTCACAAAGAAAATTACAATAAAAAAAGAAAAAAATTGGATTTAGATCTACAGGTAGCTAACTGATCCATATCAATACTAGTCGGAAGCGTCCCGTTTTTTTAGTTTTAGATACTTATAAAGTAGTTTTAAGTAGTAAGTTTGTGACATAGTCACCAATGACTCAAAGGTCCCTTAATAAATAAAAAAAACCTTTATGCCTATTAATTCAATTAGCAGTTCTTTTAATTGAACTACCTACTTTTGTCTTGTTATGCACTACCACTTGTTCAATTAACGCCCTTTAATTGAATACACTCAGACATGTTTGTTCGCAGAACTTTAATTGAGAGTCACATCAAACATTTGGACCACAGTCTGAATAAATAAACTTTTAATTTTATTTATTTTTATTTATTCTGTCTGTGTTAATATTGATCTTTATTAGTTCCTACTATCTCGCTTGCGGCTTTTTTTTACTGATAACCTTAATGCAAATTTTAGCCCGTGCCGTTCAGTATTTTTGGCGTGAAGAGTTAACAAACATCCACACTTCCAAACTTTAGCATTTATAATGTGATTTACTCCCTATCTTATCAAATATCTTAATTTCTAATATATTAATAAATTTATTATTTAATATAAGGCTAAATATTAAATTAGTGTCATTGAATGATTTAACCGGCGCGGCTGTTCGTCGTTACGTCGTTATTGAATGCAACACTGACACACTGGCGATGTCCCAGTGATGTAACCGCTCTCGATCCATCGATATTGACCTCGATAGCAATGGATGATTCGATTTACAGCACACCTACTTTTCATTACAGTGGGTAAATAGGGGACTATAATAGAATTGTGGTTTATTATGTACCTTTTTTGTGAATCGAGTAAGGACTTCAAAATGTTCTTAATTGTGAATATTTGGGCAGATGCTCTGTAACAAGTTTCTCTTTATACCATATTTGATAGGTTCCGTTCCTAAGTAATTTTAATTTCTTTTTTCTTAGTCTATGTTGACCGCTCCGGAGAAAAGGCTCCATTTTCGTATTTTATTTTCGCGTTCTTATGCAGCTAACTTACAACCACTGGGTAAACGTGTTCTTGATTGGAGACCACGACTCGGCAAACGTAGTGTAGAACGCCTTGCAGCACGGTGCAATGGCGACCTGCAAAAGACTGCAGGCAGATGCTGGATGCGGCAAGCTGAAGACAGGGCGCTATGACGCTCATTTGGGGAGGCCTATGTCCAGCAGTGGACTAACATAGGCTCATAATGAGGATGCAGCAAGTTTTTATTTTTCATAAATGCTATTTATCCTTTTTTGAAGTAAAGTATAATCAATTTTACAGTTGCTGAGGTCAATAGAAATAGTTTCTCGTTTGCTGCGAAGTAGCATTACTTCCCAATCATTTGTCACGGTTGGGAATGTCAAAATGTTTAATTGCTTTGCTATTATTGTTTCTGAAGTTTTGCCTAATTTAGTCAAGCCAATAAGATATTGCTAAACTTTGCAAAAAATGGCCTATGATTCAGATTAGATTTTCTCTTTTTGCTGACTTTAGCGTTTGCAATAGAGAATTATATTGAAATGATACTTAGCTACTGCGCCCTGTGCACCTTTTAAGAAGCTTTTCAAGACATTTTGCATTCATCGCCCCTAGTTGGGTGTATAAGATGTTGGTGTCACCCCCGAATACTCAAACGCAGATTTAAGTACGTCTTAAGTCGTGATTTTTCGACAATTTTCTATGAAAGTCTGTCGAAAATCGTCATTTGATACGTGCTTAAATCTGAGTTGCATTTGAGTATTCCGAGGGTAACTTTAAACTTACTTCTCTTACCTCTGAATACTCAAACGAAACTCAGATTTAAGAACGTCGCAAGTGACGAAATTTTGACAGATTTTCATGGAAAACTGTCAAAAAATCACGACTTGAGACGCGCTGAAATTTGGAAGGGACACCAAAATTCATCAATGTCAAAATCATTAATAAACAAAACGGTGACAATATTAAAATCATAGAAATCTAAATAACAATTATTTATATTTCTATGATTTTAATATTGTAATGATTAAAATGAAGAACCTAGATGCCAAGCAGAAGGTAGTGGCTAGACGTCGCGCTCCGGTGCTCACAAACGAGAGGCTCACTTTCGTTAGCGCCGAAATAATAAGACATAAGACCAATTAGGCGAAAGCAAAAGTGAATAAATTCAAGAGTAGGAGGGCGATGAACCAATGTTTATAAGATTTTGAAGGGCAGATGGAATAAAAGAGTCAAATCTAGAAAAAGTTTGAGAGCTATTGAAATAACTAAATATTTACCTGCTTTTGTATTTTATCTGACGTAGAACGTATGAAGGTCATTATAATTTTTAATTTATTGAATCAATACAGCGGTACATTTTACATAAAACAGTATAAAAAAAGTATGCTAAAAAAGGCCAAAAAAGGATACATACCTAGATTAGAGAAAGTAAAAATGTTTAACAGAAAGGTAAGTGAAGCTGATAAAAGAAAAATTATGGAAATAAATAGGGTAGTACAAAATAAACCGTAAAGTGAGAAATTCATTTCAGTGGTGAATATAATTTAAGTAAATAAATAATGCTGGACAATTGCCACAGCATCCTCTAGCCCCGAGATAAGCAGATCTGTATTACGGGTAGGTACTTTAATATAACAGCTGATGTACTACATTGTAGACAAATATTTAGAGGACTTTATACTTCAAAGGACTTCGCGCATTGAGAACCAACCGCTCCGTATTCATAAATATTTTTTACAGTACATAGAAAAGACCCATGTAGAAAAAATCGAAACACTTGGAACAAATATCTGCAGATCGTACAAACATTTGCCCCAAGGCGGGAATCGAACCCGCAACCTCGTCCGCTACGACAAAAAGGTCGTCAATTAAAATGGAAGGTATGATTTTGTGTTATTATGTAATATGCAGGTCTCGACAGAACCTACACATTTGTTCCCCTTGGAGTCGAGACCCGGTCTGAGGTACCGAGGCTCTTCGAGTTTTCAGCAAATTATCTAAGCGTCTGGTCGAAGCGACGCGTGACCTGAGAGCTGGTGAGTATCTGGTGCTGCGCATCAGCATTGCCATACAGCGTGGCAATGCAGCCAGCATCTTGGGGACGCTTCTGACTGGTATTGATATGAATCAACTGAGCTACCTGTAGATTGCTTGCAACAGTCTGTAGTTAGCTCATTGTTTCAATTGTAAATACGGTGTAGTTTCAGTAGTCCGGTTACATTTAATTGAACCGGACTACTGATACCTTTTTTGCAACTGTTATTTCGGTGTTGAACCTACATATTCGTTCTAATTTGTTTCTATTTATTGATTGTAATTTTCGTTCTTAATAAAGTATTTAACTTATTTTGTATCTCACTACATTAAACTCAAATTAAAGACTATAAGAAATGACATTTATTCACAAAGAAAATTATACTAGTATTTACAATTGAAACAATTGAGCTAACTGCCGACTGTTGCAAACAGTCTACAGATAGCTCAACTGATCCATATCAACACCAGTCGGAAGCGTCCCCAAGACGCTGGCTGCATTGCCACGCTGTATGGCAATGCTGATACGCTGTGCCAGATATTCACCAGCTCTCGGGTCACGCGTCGCTTCGACCAGACGCTCAGATAGTTTTTTGAAAACCCGAAGAGCCTCGGTACCCCACGGACCTAGGGTCTCGACTCCAAGGGGAGCAAATGTGTAGGCTCTGTCGAGACCTGCATATTTGCGCCTCTTGAGATCTTCGGCCAAATCTGCCGCCGCACCCGCCCTCACGGATGTCCTCGGAAGATGGGAAGGCGCAAGTGTGTCGACGCATGTAGCGTCCCACACAATGGGCCTCCCCAACTCCCATGGGACTAGTGTCATACCGTCGGGCCTCTTACCATCGTCACGCAACAGACCATTCGGTTCGAGAATAGCTGGTACGTTAACGGTGACAAAGGCCCGCCGGATGATGTCGTTAAGGCTAGCGTGGCGAGATATCCGACCAGCGGCCCTAGTGCACGATAATCCGTGATGACCAAGCTGTTCGACAGCAGTACCGCACTGGCATTGATGAGGCGCGCAACACCTTGCACCCAACCGGAGACATGTTGTGATACGGAAAGTTACGGGATCCAATAAAGTACCAGTGTTATATGAAGGAAATGCTTGCAACCAATGTCCTGACTCCCATTTAGAAACGGCCAGGAGGCGGGCACGATCTGCAGAGCTGGAGCACGTTTGTAACAAACAGTTCCGTGTCAACTCACACAGAGGCCCGTCCCATTGCCGTTGGGACAAAAGTGATTTTGGGGGAGCAGCATCGGGGCAAGCACTATGCCAAGCCGTTCGAGCTTCGTCTAAAAATGAAATTTTCAATGACATTCCAGGTGGGACCAAAAGAGAAGGATTTAAAAATTTTTCAACTAAAGAACTAGTGCTGTAGACAGAAGACAAGAACGCTGGTAGGGCTACACTTGAAATTTTGCGTAAACCTAAGCCTCCCAATTTGACAGGCAGACTATAAGATAAAACGCTCAATTTATGTAGATACCTATCTATCAATCTGTCTATAAACTCAGCTTACCTAAAAAGTACATTTACAGGGCGAGTTTTGGGCGAGATAATGGAAAATACCCAGGAATTGTTGCTAACGAGCCGGTAGAGAAAAGGCATAAAATAATACTAAACAGTATTTTATTAATTCGTATCGTCTGATAAATTCCAAATGACACGACCGACGTCATTATCATTTGTTAAAAGTGGGCGTCTACTCTCAGGTTACAATCGTCAACCTACCTAATATTGAAATATTCGATCAGATAATATTGTATAGGTACTTCTTTTAGAGGAAATAATTGTTCGACCAGACTTAAAACCGGGCGCTTTTTTACGTGCGCCTGTCAAATTTAAGTGGCTTTTAAGGCCCGTATTATGAAAGCTTGCTTTGTCATAAATCTATCCTTTAGTGGCGTTTATTCCATGGAAAAGCGCTACTCAAGCTTAGATAAATGACTGACCAAGCTCTCCATGACTAAACATGCTATCCCATTATCAACCTAGCTCCTCTCCGAGAAAGATCCATGCCATCTATTAGTTGTAACTTGTAAGGTAAAGAGGGGTTTACTCTCTTTTGGAAAACGCTTCATTATAAATGATTTTAGATTTTGTCAACATTCAAGACATCTAAAATCATTTATAATAACGGAATTGTTTGTTACAAACGTGCTCCAGCTTTGCAGATAGTGCCCGCCTCCTAGCCGTTTCTAAATGGGAGTCAGGACATTGGTTACCTGACCAGCTACCTGTAGACTGTTTGCAACAGTCAGCAGTTAGCTCAATTGTTTTAATTGTAAATACTAGTACAATTTTCTTTGTGAATAAAGAGTTGTTAAAAAGTCAAATAAAATCCCTAAAATCCCGGAGTGTGAGGGCCCTACGCAAAGATAATAAAAACGTTGTAAAAAGTGTTTTCCCATACGATCTAAAAAATTATACCATTGTGAATACAATAATTAAATACTACCTGTAGATTATATGTATGCAACAGTCTGCAGTTAGCTAAATTGTTTCAATTGTAAATACTAGTTCTAATTTATTTATATTTTTTTTTAGTATCTACCTATAATAAATATTACTATTATTAGCCCTAACACTGACAAAAGGGTTAGTGAAGAATACACTATCAGAAGAAAAATATGAATATTCAGTAAGTCATCTAATTTCTACGATAGCAATTTATGGGCCCCAATAAATTACGAAACCTAAGTAACGAAATGAACGAATGCGTGAAATACATAACGCATTGTACGGTTCATAAAAACGTAATAAATGTAAAAATTCACATTAGTTTGTGGGAGAAAGTGTTGACAATGAAGCCAGTACGGTTTTGTACGACTTACGAACCTAATAAGGAAACGACGAATTGAGAACCTTACGCAATGACCAGCGAATAGGTAGGAATGTAGGTATGGAAGTAGGTACACGCAATTCTTTGTGTAGTAAGCAAGCACCTACCTGCCATAGACGAGAAGAAGAGTGTAGTAGGTTAAAATTTGAATATCATTTATTTCAGACTGAATAGGGACCTTGTTAGTCCGAAGTATGTACCTACTCAAATGATATAATTATGTATCTTATGAACTTATGATTCATAAATAACATTGACACAATAATCTACAAAACATTAACCAAAATACAAAACAATACAATAATCAAAACAAAGAAATGTATTAAAAAAAAAGTATTAAAAAAAATATTTAGTAAGGTTATACTCTAGGGCAATCCACGATTTACTCTAAAAGATTCCATTGGAGAATTCGAAGCCATGTTCGGAGGCCTGTGTCCAGCAGTGGACTAATATAGGCTTATGATGATGATGATGATGATGATTCGAAGCGCAAACTTTTTACAAATTTACGTCTGGGACAAAATCTATACCTTTAAGGAATTATATTGTTTTTTTCTGCTGGTCAATTCCGATTTTTGCGTGAGTACTATATTCGCCGTGATTCGCCGATCATTTCCAGCATTTTGATTACGAACAAAAATTAAAACTAAATGAACAAACGAGCGAGAATAATAGTAAACTTACGAATAAATCTAAATTGATCAGCAGACCTATGTCCAACATGAAACAACTCAATAAATGATTCAAAGGTAACGAATATCTTGATTTAAATAAATAATCCTGGGCATCATGGAAGTATCGAATTTGATTCGTAACTTCGCAATTGGAAGGGGTCAGGTCAAATTCTATGCTATGATTATATTAACCGAGACGTTTACAATTTATTCTTGCGTTATAGTGTTGAAAAAATCTCAAGAACCATAATCATGCTGTGAACTAACCTAGCTAAGTATGAGTCAATTCGAACTTTTGGAAAATTACGGATGCAGTGTGCAGGGACAATGGGAACTTGCACTTATTGTACGAGGGTTTATGTCAAAGTCGCGCATTTATTTTGATTCCATTAATATCTCAAACGTTTTTAAAGAATATTTATTTGGAACATGCATATTATTATAATAACCCACCACCTACTTCGAAAGCAGATACGTAATAATCTATGCCTTAATTTATTCACAAAGAAAATTATACTAATATTTACAATTGAAACAATTGAGCTAACTGCCGACTGTTGCAAACAGTCTACAGATAGCTCAACTGATCCATATCAACACCAGTCGGAAGCGTCCCCAAGACGCTGCAGCGCTGGCTGCCTATGTCTAGTATTATTTATTAACATATGTGCTTTGCTTAAGAATGAATAAACAATTATAGATATAAGTTTTTGAAACTAATTCATTAAATTGCATTAACCTAGTTTAAGTTATTTTGTAACTTCCTATCCCAGTACGGGAATGTGCTTCGTACCAACTACACCACGAAGTCATGTGACGTAGAAGTCGAAAATCTCTGAGACTTCCTTCAGACTCGAGCGCCGTTAGCTCCACCTACAGGGGAAACATTGAAGTTTATCCAATCCTGTTCAATCAAAGACTAACATTAAATTTAGTTCGTTCGAGAGGTGTCGCGTTGCCCAATTTCATTTAGTTTTTGTTTTTTCTAAGAAATCAAATAATGAGAGTGAGGGCTTACGCATTATATTAATAAATATTCCCATTTGTTCCATGGAAAAAATTACGTAGTAGGTATGGTAACCTTAATTTCTCAAACAATGCTTTTAATAACAGCTTCTATAGGAATTAATACCTACTTGTGCCGATGGCTAGGTTTCTTTAGAAGACTATTTAATAAGTAGGTAAATGAGCGACAGTTGGGCAAAGTGGCCCAAGTTTTTTTTAAATCTCCTGATTTCATTTTAAATGCATTTCAAAACAGCGTCGTGCATAAAATGGCGTTTTCAGAGACAATACTAAATAGATGACTCGGCTAATGGCTATTGCAGTACCTAAGTTACAAAAACAACAACATTGACATGATATACGTTGCAAAACGCTCGTTCTGGAAGAGCATTGCAATGCTGTTTTCTTGCTGATAATAATTTTATCAGAAAAATAAAAATTATAAATAAAAATTCTAATTTTTAATTCGTTTATTAAACCAGGCGGGAACGTTACAGAGGTCTCTAATGCGTTACCTACCTACGGTTAGGATCGTGCCTAGGACACCTACTTTCTGTGTAGTAGGTAAACAAATAAAAATAATCAGGTAAGAGGTAAAACACGCTGCTGTCATAGCAGAGACATAGTGTCATTTAACAATTATCTGGATCCTGAAGCCAAAAACGAATATATGTGCGAGCGAGTTGACAACTCAACGACTTCAGTGCTTTCGAGCGCACGTACACGAATAGGAAAATGAGATGTATTTTTCGCATTTTTTTTTATTTCTGTTCTGCAATATTTCTTGTACTGTCTGCTTTAACGTGTTTCAAGGAGACACAATTAATACCAAAGACGTGCAATACAAGGAGAAATCCTGATTACAGTCTAGATTTTGTGTCGTGATGTCGAATAAAAAAAATTAGACGCTGCGCTGTTGTCCGTTACCCCTCGTTTGTACTATTACTCTGAGACTTCTTCTAAGATTTGGTACCTAAAAACTATAAACAACATGTACCTACTCAGCATGACACGCTTAAGGAGGATTCTGTTATGTTAGAGGATAGCTGAATTCAGAAGTATTCGTTAGTGTACCACTCATAATATTTTCGTCGCTTATTGATTAATGTTGTGTATTTTATGATTTTTTATGCTTAATAAAAACACCGCTAATGAGAGGCGAAAATACTTTGAGTGATCTGAAGCACCATCACGGACAGCTAAGCATTTAATTAAGTATGTAATGTCAAATATAATATTATGATTTTTTTAAAAGAGGAAAATTAAGTATTTTTATGCAATAAGAATGTTCTAGAGTATGCATCCGAGACATTGAAAATCCACAAGCTGCCCTAATTCTGCTAACCAATCGATTGACTATGACAATGGTATCTACGCAGAATCGTCCATATATAAAAAACCTCTACCTAGATAGTGCGTGCTATTCACACGAAAAGATTGATATTTATAACATAGTGACTTAAATGTCACTATGTTATAACCAAAATATGTATGGGTCTTACCTATTACCATTCTTCCATCTTTGTGACCCATCACAAATAAAGAATTTGAATGTGAAAGAACGGTTTAAATTTAAACTCTTGACCCTTTTGCCAAGCGTCCTTCTATCTGTAGTTTCTTTCATCAAAGGTAAAATTCCAAAAATTCCATTGTTATGGTGAAGCGATTTATTTAGTGGAATTAGGGCCTATACCCAGCAGTGGGTGTCAGTGGGCTAATTGATGATGATGAGGGCCTTGTTCGTGCGATCGTAAAGAAATAGTTTGAGCTTTATCTTCGTAAAATTTTGAATAATCATTGAGTGTTTTCTTACTTCTACAGCAATAGCAAACCTACAAATATAGGACATTTGAAAGAAATAAATCAAAGGAAAGTGCCCGCGTTGATAGCTTCAGTTATTATTGAGAAAAGAAAATTATAGCTATGACACGATCGGCTACAAAATGGGTTAGGGCTGCCACGCGAACGCAATAAACATGTTAGGGCATTTACCCTTTACCTACACGATAGTTTTTCCACAAAAACTTTTGTAGTTTGACGAATTCATTATGAATGTAAGCGGGTTAACTACGAACCTAGTTTGTGTTGGAAGAACACCAACGTTTCATCCCTTTACGAGGGACTTCATCAGGGTGAGTGCGGTTTGCCTCGTCACGCCCGTTAACCTACATTTATAATGTACACGTACTTATGTTATAGAATTTTGTTATATTGTAGTGGTAATTTTCTATACAGAACACTAATGCGACACCGCGGGGAAACTCATGTACCGAATTGGTAGGTTTGTTTCACTTGGACGTTTTAGGTCATTCGTCAAAATATCTATTTTATTTTAATTTGGAATTTTAGGATAACTTACACCTAGAAAATTCTTTTATAAGAAATAATAATATAATTACATTTAAATTACATGTACCTACTTGTTGTTGACAGCCAAGAAAAATTGGTCACGATCATTTATAAAGATACTTTTATGCTGGTGCCTTAGGCAAGATTATCACGTGGTCACAACTTTGCCAAACAATTCAAAATCGTATTAATAATTTTAGCCAAAGGATTAATAAATATCTGGCTGATTGGTAAGACCACAGAGATGAGAAGATAAATCCGTGCAGGTTGTTTGTGTCTTACTACGAAAACTATCGTAGTTTGACGAATTCATTACTAACTACGAACGGTTAACTACGAACCTTATTTGTGTTGGAAGAACACAAATAAGGTTCGTTGTTTGTGTCGTTATTTTTTTTCTTGTTTTATGACTTACCTACTAGCTTCTACCCGTTGCTTCACGCCCGTTTTTTGGAATAAAGAGTAGGCTATGTTATTCTAAGACCACATTTTATGTGCACAAAATTTCAGCCCGATCCAATCAGTAGTTTTGGCGTGGTCTTCGGCCAAGCATCTTCACAGAGCGGCACAAATTTTTACCTTTATAATATTAGAAGAAAAACGATGTTTTTTTTTTTCATTTTTCTCCTCTCATCCTTCCTAACATAATCGCTGGCAGCCCTAGCTCTCGTCTGCGCGTGAGTCGCGGTCCAGCGCGCTCCACGCTTTCTCCTGGACCATTCCTCGCGGCACGACACGCATGCACCCGTGGCATCGTCCCTGCTTGCTAACATAACACTGTAGCGAAGATAAATAATCATATCATCCCGGGCGAATTAACATGGCACCTGCCTGGGAACTTGATACTTCCTCCGTTTTGGTGTGTTTCCGGATAACTACACCACGAAGTCAAGTGACGTGGGAGTCGAAAATCTCTGCGACTTTCTACGGTCTCTAGCGCCAATAATATATGTAATAATAAGACCCAGTACTAAAACACAGGTACGGCCTACGGTAAATTGTTGTGAAAACAATTGAAATTAACCACATAATATCTAAAATAACATAAAACTATTAAGATTGGTTTCTTAATCTAAAACATTTGCAACATGAGAAAAACTGGAAAATGTTGGTTTCTCTTCTCGGTTGTCCCACTCAAATGAGTTATTAGCTAGAATAGGAAAATCTGGAATTTGTTGGAAACCAATATTTTCCATTATTTCTCAGAGTTGCTAAGTAATGTAAAGTAAAGTATTCAGCAGACCTAGAGAAGGTATTTGCTAACGCGGTAACGAAATCCGAATGGGCATATACAAAATGCCGCCAGGAAGAAATGATTTGCGATCGCTCTAGGTCGCGAATACTTACCGAAGATGTCTGAATAGATTTATAATACTAAACTGGCATTATAAAGTTCACCTTCTTGTTTTCCCTTGTTTGTTCCTGTCTTGGAATATCTGAAACAACAAAATAACAAGCTATTAATTTAAAAATTCAACTAAACTGAAAACTGAAGACATCAAAAATAACGAACAATTTTCGATAGGTTGTCGATTATTTTTTCAGAGCAAATACTTGGATAGTTACCACGAAACTCATTTATAACAATTTACCTAATCGTAAATGTCGAAGTCCAATTGAGCTAAATTCTAGTCAATAAAAATTATACTCTACATCAACAAATTGCTAGCATTCCAGTCGATTACGGGTGCGTTTACCCCTAGTTTACCCTATCGCGTGATGGCGAAAAGTCAACATTCGGGACACTTACCCTGTCATTACAATAACACATCACATCACCACTGAGTAATGAATGACCTACCCTACTTCTGTCATGTCGTGCTTATAAAGCTCACGTAAAAATTGATGCATTACTTATGTAGGAGTTTGCTTTGGCTGTCACAATACAATGCCTCTAATTTGAAAATGAATAACGATTGTCGACAAAGGTTATTGGTCTTTCATTATTATGTTAACACATTGAGTGCGATCGACGCACACGTTGCTCTGGGATACGGGCGCTCAGCGGCCGCGTCGCCGAAACGTAAGTATGTATATATAAAATGTAAGTAAAGTTCTTACAATAAAGAGGTCATATTATAGACGCCAAAGTTTATAGTGTGTGTTTGTATGTATGTTTGCTTCTCCTTCAAGCTTTTAATTAATCACGAAAAACAATAAATCTTGGTTCCAGGATAGCTTATATAAATAAATAAATAATGTTGGACAATTCACACAGCATTATCTAGCCCCAAGGTAAGCAGAGCTTGTGTTATGGGTACTAGTTAACTGATATACATAATAATATACGAGTACATAGATAGATATTTTTTATTATACATAGAAAACGACCAGAACACCCTGAACAAATATCTGCAGATCGTACAAATATTTGTCCCGAGGCGGGAATCGAACCCGCAACCTCCTGCGTCGCAGGCGGACCTTCGCCCGCCGCGCCACAGAGGTCGTCGTTATGCTAGATACAAATAGGCTTTTGATCCCGGAAACTTGCTGTGTTCCCTTGAACGGTTTGAATCTTTACGGGTAACGCCGTAGCGCAGCTATATTTCTATAAATCTAAGGACAGGAGTAAAAACCGCATCTCTTTTATACCGTCTTTCGACTACTTGGGTCCGTAACAATCTGCAACTCCAAAACACAAATAGGTATGTGTTTGCGTCTTGTGAAAAGTTTACTGGAGAAGCTTAGTCATAATTACACCAGAAACATATCTGCATACAAAATAAGGTCTTAATTTAAATAGTGTCCATTATGTTCTACCATTATAAAGTTGGCATGGAAAATTTTATATTAAACACAAGTACATAAATTTAAAAGAAGCTTATAGAAATTCCAATGCAGCCATAAACTCCATCATAAAATGCATTGGTTCTATAAAGTAACAAGTTATAAAATAAATAAATAAATAATGCTGGACATCCACACAACATCATCTAGCCCCAAGCTAAGCAGAGCTTGTGTTATGGGTACTAGATGACTGATATACATAATATAATACATTACATAGATAGATATTTTTTTATTATACATAGAAACGACCAGATCACCCGAAACAAATATTTTTAGATCTTACAAACATTTGTCCCAAGGCGGGAATCGAACCCGCAACCTCCAGCGTCGCAGGCGGACCTTCGCCCGCCGCGCCACATCGGTCGTCAAGTTAAGTAGTTGGTTTATGAGGCGCCAATGTCGTCGTTTGCAATATAACAAAAATCAATCTGAGAATTGCGCCAAGCACTTATATACATAAAAGCTTTAATGAATTATAGACACTGTATGGATTTGTAAGCTTAGCAAAATAATAATCATAAAACGAATCGAATGAAGAAAACTTCTTGTGGCACCGGGAAGTATTCCCATTTGACCCACCAGATTTTGCCTCACTAGTGGGACTAGCGAAGATTAGAGCGGAAAAAATCCGTTCCGCTGTCCATAACCACCTAGTGTAATGACTCTTTTCCCGGTGTCCCTACACTTTGAACCGAAAGAAATCATTATAGACCATAGGTAACTCCGTTTTTTATTTTGGGGCTACAATAGTGTGAATCATAGTTACTAGAGGTCTTATAATAATTTTTTTTTTTTTTTTATTATATTGTGTTTATTCACACCCATCTAGCATTATTTATTAAGATCTCTTTCACAGCTTCTGATATTAGAAATATTGCGCGTAATTTCGTTTCAGCGACAAGTCCCAAAAATCTGCTCAAAACAACAAAGTGCACACATTGCATAGGTACCTATCTTTTGTGGTATTGGAATCTATTTTAGTTCAAATAATTTAAAGGCGAGATATACCAACCTTTAGAAGTGAATGTAACTTTGAACTGTTGGCACACCGGGCGTGCCGACTCTGGCGCAACCATGGGAAGTGCCGCCGTGCCATCGCTCACTCAACTTTTGTATTGGTAAAGTTTAGTGTTGCGGTTAGGGACATACATCCGCAAGAAAACCGCCTCACTGCTGCGCAGAACGTGGAGCAGTACCAACACCATCCTGAAGGTTGTAGGCAGTAAGGTTGCTTCGCCCACCATGCAGTCTTTCAACAGGAGCCTAACTCTTTACACTTCTTAAGTTGGGATTCTATTGAATGGCTGCACAACTCTCGTTACTTTGTATTTTTATTTTATCTTTGATTTTTTGTAATGTTTTATATATGTACTGTTTAACATAAGGACAAAATGTCTGAATAAATAAATTGTATTTTTTATAAATATTTGATCTATTCTTGATTCATTGAGAATACTGGTCGTTTTGTTGACTGTATAGTTCCGATAAAAATATCGCGAGTTTAAAAATTATATTACTGTACCTATCCTAGTATTTTCTAAAGCCGAAATTTTTTGATGACGTCGCCAAAACTACTGCACGAATTTGGGTGATTGTTTTTATTTAAGTAGGTATAATATTAGTAATTAAGTATTTTGCAAAATCACAAAGTTTTTATCTAGAAGATAAGTCGTGTGATTCAAATTACTGTTCAAACAAAGCTGTTAGCCGAAGCTGTAGTATAACGATAGTCAACCTTCAAGGTTTTGTATAAACAATAGATGGTGAGCGTAGAGCGTTGAAGATGACGACCCTGGATGCTATTCCGGCTGTGTTTGACTTCCGACGAGATAGGAAGTAGAAAACGATACAATGTAATTTTGTAAAAAACAAATAAAAATAGGCTCGTTATCGCACCCTGTGGCACACCCATAGAATAATAATATTAAGAGTGTGACAAGACCAGATAGGATAGCAGCAGCATACAGAAAGGTAAGTAAATTCAGCCGTGGGTGCTCTCGGGATAAATAGATGAATTGACTGTAATATAGAGGTGGTCAAGTAGTATAGTATTGCAAAAAAAGAAAAAAACAATGATAGTAAAAACTTAGAAACAAACCAACCGATGGAGTAAAGAAAATGAAGTAGATAAATAATGCGTAGAATCCGACCAAATATGGACATTCTGATCTGACCGCAAGAGAAGTAGAAAGTGAAAGGGCTTAGCTGGGGAACTACTCCTATTTTCAATCCATTTCACCATTTGACTACATGCGTAGCTGTGGTTTGTGGTTGTTTCAAATTGAAAGCTATTATTTCCGATAAAGCACTAGCACTAAATTTTCTAATAGGTACTCATGTAGAAGCAGCGCAGAACCTCAGGAAAGAAGTCAAAAGAATCCCCATAATCATCACATCATCAAATAAGGCTAAGATGATGAAACTCAGCTGTAAAGCTCTAGAGGTAACTAAGTTTACCGCTACTTCAATGATAGGGACTAATTAAGCAGGGGCATGATAGACAATATAGTGTGTATTGTAAGCTGTTGTAGGTAAGCGAGATGCCAGTAAAAATCGCAGTTCCTCCACAGAATTAGAATTAGATTTCAACAAATACATATGATGGATTAGCCTTGAAAAACAGCAATCGAGAACACGAAAGAGCATCACAATACAAGATAGATGAAAAGCAACAAATATTTCGGAATGTGTGGAGCTCAGCGAGCCGTGAGACCATCACGGTCGATTGGAGCTGTGATGATGCACTTGTTAGTGACTGACTCCAATTATCTGATTAACATTAAATCTCTGCAGTTTGACAGTGTCTTCTGCAGCTGTTAGCGCATAAGGCGCATTGTTTTTGAAAAAGACAGGCGCTATAGGAGATCATTTGTATACCTACATTATGAATTTGTTCAGTGGCAGCTCCTCATTATTTTTACACGCCTGTTTTTAATTCTCAAAAGGGCAGGTTCTGCTAATAGGGTCTTAGCAGAGGATCACCTATCCCCAATGGTTAATTATTTTTATTCAAAACTCGTTATTTTTCAAGCATGACGAGTTAGCCGTTAGATCTTGAGATGACCTTTCGCTAATAAAATCCTCAATTTGCTCAGAAAATCATCACATAGGTCCCTTTTTGTGTCCGTTCTCTGTATATGTTTTAATATCATTGCCAGTTTGAATTACACTTGATTATTGTATCAATTTAACCTAGCAGTAAATCTTACATAAGCAACATTTCTAGCTACATGTAACACATAATTGCGATCATTTCGTGGTAATTGTCCGAGTGCGGTCATCTCGTTCAAACAAGACCGTGGCGTGCAAACAGAGAAATCTTCCATGCATATTTATATGGGTATCGCTTTCTCCCTCTTGTGTGTCTACATTGATTATATTCTTTACTCTAGTTTTTCGTTATGCGGTTTTGTTCTGCAGCGCTCCTTAACATAGATAACGTTGTTTCCTTCGTAGGCTCCAGTTCTTTCTTTACCTCCTGAGTTTTTAGTGAGTATTTTTCGAAATGAGAGCTTTGATCAGTTTTTTTTTCAATTGAATGGTTAGCTGCAACGAAATTTCCTTTGGAAAAAATTAAAAACCCGTTCGTCTGCCCATCAACAATGCAGAATAATCACAATAGGTAATGTGATTATAGGTTCTCCAAAAGTGTTTGCTCTCGACAACTTGTCGTTGCCTGCGTTAATTATTTTTATTGCGCCGAGAAGCGTAACAATCTTCAATATTTGATATGTGATGTAATTCTCTACATAGCTACCTCTAAAAGGATGTTCCTATAAATCTCTTTATGCTATTCTTTCTCGTTTCGTAGTGAGTTGTTTGTTGCGTTTCACAAGTTGGTCTAAGGTTTACCTGCATGTCGTTAATGCGATTTTCTCCGCTTTTCATGTAATTTTCTAAGAAAGTGCCTCGTTAGGGGAATTGATTCGATCATGTCACTGTTTTCTAATGGCTATAATAACATTAGCTCTGATTACTGCGAGGGGGTTGACCTCAGGCTGAAGCTGTGCGGCCAACGAGTCTCGGAAAGGAAGCGTACGCAGCGTTGATATTTACAATATGCCTAGCATCGGTATTGGTAGATATGCCGATCTAGTGGACGATGTACCATACAAATCAATACAAAGCAGCAAATCCTTATGCTGCGTACGCTTCGACTTCTTTACTCGCGCAGAACTTACTAGGTCTTATTGAGACTAGGCTAATTCAGATTGTTAAATAAACATTATTCATTCGTAGCTACGCTAGCCTAGCCTGCTTGCTTTGGTGTCATTCAAGGTGAACAAGAGAATATCAAAGTCTATAACAATATAAACGAGCAGGGTATACCCACTTTTAATCTGAGGGGTAGATACGTATCTGTTTCAATAGTACAGACACATGACATCTTACATTTTCAGGGAATGAACAGGAATTTTTATGGTAAGATGGAAATGTCTAGCATCCAGGTGGGAATGTCTAGCATCCAGATGGAAATGTTTAGTATATAAATGCAGGGAATCCCAACCGTAAGGCGATGGGTACTAAGAAGAAGATGCGTTAGCTGGGTTCTAGAATCCAAAATATTTTTGTAAACACACAAATTTAATAAAAACACAATTTTGTACTAACAAAATTTAACAAAATCTGATAACAATAACAGAAAACAAGAACAAAACCTTAACATAATTGGACACGCGCAGTAGAAAAGTGCAAATTAAAATTCGAAAACGGGCGAGAGACAAATGGAATGATGAATTAGAGCTCTCAGAATCAAAATTTGTTTCGAGCTTTAGCGATTTGCTTTAACGATGCCAATGTGGTAAAATATTTCCTACCAAATTTCCTTTTGCTGTACACATATAAAAGGTCAAATTCTTAAAATTAAACACCAACATGGAAATAAAGTGTTTTTTTTTTATTTTTGCCACTTTGGTATGACGACTAAAGTAAAGAAACGACGAAGAACCAAGCATAAAACTTTAGACGTCAATAATGCAGACTGCGCTCACAGAAAGCAAATAGCTTGTCAATACGCAGGTCAGTGACCATTATAAATCCAATTGAAAAGCAACACAGGCACAATATCGCAAGCTATGCAAGCAAAACATAATTTCAGCAGTAATTTCACGGTCAGGCTCGGACGAGAGTGGCTCAAGGTTGGTACAAATCATTGTGTTCGAAGTATCGATATAACATTTTAAATAAACTTTTCTGAAGTTGACGAAAGATAACCAATTTACATTATCATTCATTGATTTTAAAGAAGAAGCCATAGAATATGATATTGATGAAGGTGAAACAAATGGCAATGTAAAAGTGTAAGGACTGTTAGTTCACTAATCTAGATGGTAAACTTTATCATGAAAGTTAAGTTGGGTTAACTACAAATCTTTTTTGTGTCGGAAGAACACCAACGTTTCATCCCTTATTGCGGGATTTCTCGCTTACATTCACAATTAATTTATGAAACTACGATAGAGTGTACCTATACTAAGATGGTAAAAATTGTGACCAAATAAAATCATTACTTCTATACTCTGAGACAACCTACATAGTAGATTTTCCAAACGCCTAGCAAATAACATTTAAGCAGCCCTCGGAATCAAAAATCAGCATTGAAGCTCAGATAAGCAATTGCCTATCCTAGTTAGTAGTTACTATCCTAGATTCTAAGCAACTCAGTAAAAGGCATGTTTTAGCAAATCATAATTGTAATTTTTACAGCTCTCTGGATCTCTCGTAACACGAACTTTGTCGTAACAGTTCGGTTAATTGCCCTACCGGTCCTAGCGTAGCCTAGGTCTTAGCTGCAAACTGACGTAATCAGTAGGTACCTACTAATCTTTCCCATCCGCTATCCGCTCTACTCTCGCGCAATCAGGTTTAGTTCTTGTACTTAGATTGCTATGCAAAGCTCTACTTTACTTGCATGGTTGCTGCGGCTACGGTTTCAATAGGTAGTGAATTCACGGTTTAGGCTCGTGCGTAGTTTGTCTTGTGTTCTGCCTTGACACTATTTTTCATTTCAAGTACTTGGCATTACTGCACTGGAAAATGGTTTCTGTGCCATTTGTAAGGTATTTTTTTAGTTTACCTAACTGTTAGTTAGAAAGAAGATAGACAACTAGTTGTAATTGTTTTATTCTGTTAATGTGATGAACCTACCTACTTAAATAATAATAATGATTAAGCTGAAATCATTTGTGGTGGAAAACACTACCGTTTCATCCCTTAACGACGCACTTCTTTCGGGTGTATGCGGTTGGATCATATAATGCCTTTGTGTGGCATAAGTATTTAAAAATGAATAGCAAAAATACCTAAAGGATATAAAAACAACTGTAACCTGTAACTTTGTGAATAATTGTAGTTGAATTATAATTGTACAGCCCAAGGCCCCATTGTCTGCCTTCAGTGATATGATGGATATGATGCTCAACAATGGACCTTTCATGAGTCAGACCATGTGGTTCAGTGGGTCACGGAGTCTGGACCGGTTCCACCCACGTGTACACAAGTATTTACAAAAACAAATCACTTTCAAAAGCATCTTTTCATTTTTAGCCTGACATGTCCAAACTTTTTACACGAAAATACTCATTATAGGTTTCATTACGATAAGACTTAAACTGCCCACTGCCTGTAACTAACCAATTGATCTACGAGTACCTACGTCAGCAATCAGTATGTTAATTAATCTCGAAACTTTTGATATGCTTTTTTAAATCTTTATTTACAAAGAAAGTTACAATCAAATAATATAAATAAATTAGAACTAGTATTTACAATTGAAACAATTGAGCTAAATGCAGACTGTTGCAAACAATCTACAGGTAGCTCAACTGATCCGTATCAATACCAGTCGGAAGCATCCCCGCTACGCTGGCTGCATTGCCCCGCTGTATGGCAATGCTGATGCTCTGCGTCAGATACTCACCAGCTCTCGGGTCACGGTTGTTATGCTTATCTAGCGCTATAGCCAATTTTCATGTCCTTTTGTTTCATCAAGATGAAACCAAAACAACGTAATATTTTGGGTCTCGTGAAATGCGTAGTTACTTTCAACAGAAATGACAACTCATCTTGTGGCACAAACAGGATTTTTGTATAAAATGACTCATATTTTTGCAGTTCAAGAGATACAGCCTTGATAATGTAGAGCAAAAATAGTTAAAAAAATCAAGTATGGGAGCCCACTTTAATTATATTTGTTGTTGTAGCGGCAAAATAAATACTCATTCTGTGAAAATTTCAACTGTCTACCTTTTACGGTTCATGAGATACAGCCCGCTGACGTACGGACGGACAGACAGACAGCGGAGCCTTAGTGCCCCGGTTTTCACCTTAGGGACCCTAATTACTCTCGTTTGGCATCAGCCTAAGCCTATAAGCCAAAATTGGAGCACACACAAACTTAGAAATCAAGCTGCGGGCTCGGAATTGCCAATTCAAGAAGTACCTAGGCACGGTGTCCCTGGTACCAATCAGTCTATTTGTAAGTGCGACCTGCAGACTCGGTCCGAGTCACTGGCTATAAATAACCGGCCAGTACTGGCTTTACCATTCTCGTTTGACCTCAGAGTCATATTCCTTTTGTAGATAACGACAATGCAATATCCTCAGAGCTTGTACGAAAGGGTTTTCGTGAGAGTCTTATTAAATTACTTTTTCTAGCATAGTTTTTGAGTGTCTTTTTAAATTATCTACTTCTTCCAGCCCTTCCAGCATAGTTTTTGCGTTTTGCTGAAACAAAAAGACTAAAATGTTCTGTTAGATTTAGAGCAGCATGTATGCAAAAGTTCAGAGTGACCTAGTTTTGGCGTTGTTCGCGTATAGGAAAATAGACATCTTCAGGAATTTTTGCTTGTATAAGAATGATATCTTGTTAGGTATAATTTAGGTTCAAACTAAAGAAATAAAATTTAATTGAATTCGATAAAAACCGACGCCGACACTAGAGTCTAGCCTAACCTAACTTCGACCTTAATTATCGATAACAAAAATCGATAAATAGCTAAGGTCAGACAAAAACCTGAACACTTGAAAAACCAAAATTTGAAATCACATTTAATTAATTTAATCAATGTTTTTTTTATGAGCTGTTTCAAAGAAAAGCTTACATAAAATGGAGAAAACCAAAGCCTTCGGGTGTAGAAAATTTAAAAAGTTAATTTAGGTCCGTGACCGGGTTCAAACCAACGTCCACGTGGGCCCAACCGGTTCAGCGCGCCACTGACCTACTGATCATGATTCACCGAGGGTGTTGCTAAAACAACTGTTATGCTAATGTAGAGGACAGTATTTACCGGGACACTGATGAAACATCCAGCTGTGTGGTGCCGGCTTAGAATTTGCACCACCCCAACTCTTTCTGCGGGTGTCGTAAGAGGCGGCTAAGGGATATGCAGAACAATTCTACCACCTAACTGCGATCCCCAACCCGCATGCCCAGTGTGGGGATTATGGGCATCACCCCTTTGTGATAAAAGTCAGTAAGGTGCTTATCAGGGAGAGGCCTGCGTCCAGTAGTGGACCAATACAGGCTGTTGAGGTGGAGGTTGAGGTTGATGAAACATCCATCTATACCTACTCTACTATTATAAACTAAGTAGCCTGATGCATACAGAAATAAATAATTAATTCTGGACAATCCACACAGCATCATCAAACCCCAAGCTAAGCAGAGCTTGTGTAATGGGTACTAGATGACTGATATACTTATACAATACATTACATATTTCTTAATAAACATAGAAAATACCCACAATACCCGAAACAAATATTTGCAGATCGTAGAAACATTTGTCCTGAGGCGAAAATCAAACAAGCAATCTCCTGCGTCGCAGACGGACCTTCGTCCCCCACTCCACATCGGTCGTCCACGCCTGTTCATACAATAGCGAGAGAACAGCTAGCTGTGACAGGAGTTTTCCTGCAATAGCACCCACTAGATTATGGCCATAGAAGATTGACTTCCTCATCCTATAACATACAACGTCTACTGCTGAACATGACTCTACAAGAGGGGTTTTGAGGGATCACGACTCGTTACCAAACTCAAATAGACTCAATTTGAGTTTGGTAACGAGTCGTGATCGTCGTGACGTCTCCTTTGAGTATGGGATTTGCGTAGTTCCCTGTACGCACGATAGCGGCGCTGTACCAAATTGTATGGAAAAATTGGTTGTCTGTAAAGTCGGTTTACTGACGATAGTTGAACGTGACAACTCAGAGCGAGGTAACGCCGCATGACGAGGTAACGCCGCATGACGTCATGTTTTTTCGTGCGTGCAGCCGGCTCTATCGAATTATAAGACGTTGTCACGTCAAAAGGAGACGACATGATCAGGGTCTCGTAACTATCGTCAAATAGACGTTAGTTACATTAGTTACAGAGGGGTCTGTTGTTAGTTTGTTAAAAGACAAAAAAGACTCAGCCAGCATGAAAACAAACTAAAAGGCAAATACAATTTGCATAATAATTGCAATATCTAACTAATTTATTGTCCGTATCATAATAAAACTCCCCAATTGTTGAACCAGGAAAAAAAATCCAGTAAAAACAAACGTTCTGTCGTAAACGCTACAAAAACGGTGCAATATCAAAAACTGGTGAAGATCGTCGAACCGTTGACTCTTATACGAAACAACTGAGTGCTTAGCAATCGGAGGGCGAGACCAGATGCCGTGAAGGACTGATGGATGCCTGGTGGACCACATCGTTAAGATTCAAGACTTTTTTCTTCTATTGCAGACGCAGTTAACGACAAAAATAGTGGGTCAGGGTCTGTGCTTTATTTTCTCCACCTGGGTGGAGCATGGGAAGGAAAATAATTATATGAACCGATACACAATAAAACCTTTTTTTTTTCATTTCTTTTTATTGTGTCCATTTTTTCGTCTTTGTTTCAAACATTTTCTATTTGTCGTGTGTCTAACTGGCGAATCCATTATAGAAGACGCAAAGAGAAAAGGATCTAAGAGTTGTTTTTTATTCCTAATTATTTAAGGGACTTCAAGTCATTTGTATGACTAATTATGTCAGTTCCGTATATAAACAACTTACATACTTAATATACTCATGTCTAAAACTATACTAAATAATTTAAAAAATTATATAGAAAGAATATGGAATCAAAGAAACCTCTGTTGCATGACGCATTATTATCTTTGTCATTATCTTTGTTGTCTTGGGTCGTCCCAACGAATACTGAATTTTAATTGTGATTTTGATTTTAATTTTGTATGTATTTTTAATTTTGTATGTAACAGACTCGAATATGGACACTTTAACTTATTTTTGTGCTATAATTAATTGGTTGCTTCAGGCAACCGCAATAAACGCATTTGATTTATATGAATACAACAGAGGCTTCTATCATATTATCCAGATATTTACATATATATTTTGCAGATATAATTTGTTTCAGACGTCCGACCTAGGTCAAATTGTAATTATTGCATTGATATCTCGGTAATAAATTATTTGTTACAGTGTTTGGTGTATGTAACACGAAACAGATGGTCAGTCGTACCAGCCAGTGCTATGCGTGAGTTACGTTACCGTATACCTAATAGGTAATGTGCACATTTACCTATAAAATAATCAGATTGTAAGCAAATTCACCGGTTCACTAGACCAGATATTTTCCAAGTTTAAGTTCTAATAAGTTTTTTATATACCTATGAAATCTCTGGAAATATTATCATCAGTTAAAAATATTTCAAACACACAGTTATTCCTGAGTTTGTTTAAGCTACGGTTTATGTATGATATATGGGTTTTTAAGTATACATATGTATATCACATGAGTCAATCCAAACTTAGGCGCAAATTCTTAAAAAGGAAAACTAGCCGTCACTTAAACATAATATCCTTTTTATAGTTTAAAAAAAAGTATAATTACCTACAGCCACCATTGACATACTTATCTAACGATCTTCACCTCGTCGCGTCTCCTAGATCGTCAATGTTATAAACGTTCCACATTTTCCTGGTCAATCGTAGCACAACCTGTTTGTCTGGTTTTGCAACGACTGACAACGAGTTTATTTTTAGGAAGCCAATATCGCATATATTCTCTTGAATGTTCTTAAAATATGCTTTTTTTATTCTTTATTATTATATACTACCTAAAGGACTTTGAGTCATGAGTATGACTATGTCAGTACCGTATTTTAATCAATCAAATTACTTATAACTAAATAACATCACATACTAACCTAAAAATTTATTGCCGCATCGCTTTGGATGAAAGGGAATTTATAATTATGTTCATAGTCTTTTTCATTCACTATTCCACCACCATCCTTGAAAACTTTCAATAAGCTTTCTAGTATTTATCAGTTTGTAATTCTGTTAATTTTAAGCCTTTCCCTTAAGGTTTTCCCTTAAATAAATATAAATGTAATAATTATTTAAGTAGTTTACGAATAAGGTATTCTACACAAGGACCCATGAAAACAGCTCTAGAAACATAAAATATGATCCTAATGGATTGTGTTTTTATTTATAAACGATAAATAACAAGACAAGTCTTTAATTGCGCAGTAAAAAATGTTAATTGATTGCTTAGCAATGTTCACACGTGGGATCAATTAACTAACAGTACGTACCTACTACTGCGGCAACATGACTATAATATTATGCATTAGTATCTAGCTTTGCAATGTTGTGACATACTTAAATGTATTTCTAATCACATGGCCCCATAAATATCATTATTATGTTTATGTCTCTGGAAAAACAAAACCGAATAACCTTATCTTTCCGATATCTTCAAGGTGTTCAATGTTCACATTATCTTATGGGTGTTTATTGACCTTCGTACCTAATTGAAATCTCACTTCGGTCTAATTTCACCATTGCAATTAAACGCGTTCAAATATAAGATAAACTCAGTTTAGCGCTTTAAACTAGTTCAACACATTTTAATGGCATAAAATCCGGTCTAAGAGCTGTTGTGATGTCCATCGATGTGATGTCACACAAGAGGTATTACGAATTTGAACGTCAATAATTTAGCCTAATTGCTAAATTATTGACTCTTTTGTGATCTAAGTTTTGGCGAACGGTGAAATTGGACCTAAGATGAGATAAGAGTAGGTGAAAAGTAAGCAAGTAAAGAATGAAAGAGTTCAACGCACAACCCTCTACGCCTTTCGCTACGTCGTAGCAATTTGCTACGATAACACGACTCATAGTTATTTAGAATTAAGTAGGTATTTCTTTATTATTCTTATAATGTATTTGGTATTATAGGAGGTATTCGTTAACGCTTTCACTGACCAGCCATTACGGTGCGACCAAACCGCGGGGTTCAACAAGTGCATGTGCGTGGGCAATAAAAGTGTTCAAAAACGTTTATTTAAAATCAAAACAGATGATTTTTAATTTGACTCGTAAAAGAACTTTTACGCATCTTGCTAAATATTGCAACAAACTTTTCACACTTAATTCAATTAAATCTGTCCGTATCAAAACATCAACGCAAGCTTCCGTTGATCATCGATAACTAGTGTTGCGACACTGCGTGTCGATATCGAATCGATTACTCGGCCGAGATACCTCGGCTCGAGTCTCACCACGTCGGGTCGAGAATCGTGATCTTTGCGCCGTGTGCGTGCGCATGTTTCCTGGTACCTGGTTCCTAGAACTAAGTGGCTGAGGAAAAATACTCTGGCAAGTCTACTATTTAAATGAATTAAGTTAGTTCAGTTTAGCAGATGGATATTATAAATAGTAATAAATTGTTGTCAAACAGGATTATGATAAATACGTTAACCTATTGTACACTGCATTTATATCTGCAAATAAACGAGTACCTAGGTAGGTAGGTCCCTACTTAGTATTCGATCTTAACCTATGATACCTGTGATATATTACCTGTAGACAGTTTGCAACAGTCTGCTATTAGCTCAATTGTTTCAATTGTAAATACTAGTATTATTTTCTTTGTGAATAAAGGCTATTGGCACTATAAAAAAATTATGGAAAAAAAACCTATGATATACACATTGTGTGTGTAGTTTAATATGATATATGTGTACCTATTGTGAATATCGACATATGATATACCTACATAGGGTGTGTGTAGTCTAAATTAAGTTTGAGTTCTTACCAAATCAAATCAAATCGTTTATATCTGACGACCTCTGTGGCGCGGTGGGCGAAAGTCCGCCTGCGACGCAGGAGGTTGCGGGTTCGATTCCCGCCTCGGGACAAATATTTGTACGATCTGCAGATATTTGTTCAGGGTGTTCTGGTCGTTTTCTATGTATAATAAAAATATCTATCTATGTACTTTGTCTAGCATTATTTATCTATTTATTTATTTTTATCTGACACAATTAAATGTTTACAATATAATATTGAGCCCGAACTAGCCTAAGCTGTACCTAGGTATTACAGGACCTAAGGCGTCTCTTAATAATTAACAAAATTGTGTCTTTAACAGACTATTTAAAATGTATCAAAACTATCAAATACTTAATGAAAAAATATAATGTAGTAATAAATGTAGTCAAATGTGCTAAACCAACTAACTAATACGAAAAGATTAGTGGCAAATCCTAAGATCGTTAACCAAATTAAAGGGGGGTAAAGTGAAGGTTAGTGAGTTTCTATACCTACAGCGGTCACTATAACAAAGACTGGTTAAAGCGGCTCCTATACAAAAGCTGTACTTACACAAAATAATCTCAAGAAAGATGTAAGATCCACGACATAGTTAACAATAGTATATTTCCCTTCAAGATAACATAGTTTAACTGTATGCATCCCGACCCAAGACGCTACGGGCAAAGATATAAACCCATTAGAAATGAAGGCACGTAGTCCTGCAGCCATTGTTGGTCATTTGTACCACTCAGCACTTGGGTATTCAGATCTGGCGACGTTCCGAGAGGTCAACGTGGTCGGTCAACTCATAACGCACATGGGTATTCATTTATCAAGCGTAACATCGTCTTTAGTTACGTTGTGTATTTATTTATCTTTTATTTTTCGCGTAAGTATATATTGTATTTCACTTTATGTTTTGTATTATGGGTTCTTAATTTTGTGGCTAAAATAAACGGATTTTATTTATTTATTATTATATAACAGACTAGCTTCTGCCCGCGGCTTCGCACGCGTTGTTTCTATGGAAACGTTTTGAGGTTATTTCTATCCTATTCTATTTTTGAGGTTATGTCAAGTCACACTTGAATGCTATCGAACGGAATAAATAGTATCCTATGTCCGTCTCCTGGCTCTAAGCTACCTCCTCACCAATTTTCAGCCATATCGGTAAAGCCGTTCTTGAGTTATAAATAGTGTAACTAACACGACTTTCTTTTATATATATAGATTTAGAAAAAAAAACATTCTATGTTTGGCTGTATGTATGTATTTTGTATGAATGTTTACCAATTCCTTTGACAATTGTGGACAGATCCTGGTTTTGTATAGAAAACGATCCTGGAAGAATTATTGATTGTTCGCAAAATTTGAAAAACCGTGTAAATATAAAGGAATTCGTAGTCGTTTTTTAGTTTTTTCCACACGATCTTTAGTATCTATCTTCATTAGTTCCAAAGAAGCGTCTTGAAAAGTCCCCACCAACTGTTTTCAAGTGAAATGAGAAAATGAATGAGTTAATATGCCTGCAATATTAATATAATACTTTGTGTGGCTAAAAGGTTTATTTTGGTGACTAAATACATAACTTATTTGCGATAGCTGAGATAATTGCAATATCTTGTGATATCTAGTGTTGTTATTGTTTTGAAAGTATTTTTTAATCAGACCCATTTATAATTTTAATATTAAACTCACTGTGCCCACAACTAGGCTACACAAAATTAATGTATCTTTCAAAGAGCAATGTAGACGCTTATTTTTTTGAAAGATTTGATAGTTTGTTTGTATTGAATAGGCTTCGAAACTACTGGACCGATTTGAAAAATTCTTTCACCGTTAGGAAGCTTACTTTTCAGGGTCACTCCCTGAAAAGTAAGCTGATTGTCAAAACCTTGCTGTGCAAAAGGGCTTACTATAAAATATCATATTAACTAGAGGATAAAAAGCTTAGGATGGGACGGGACGCGACAGAAATCAAAAATATTAGGTACCTTATTTCCGTGTCAGTGTTTAATTTTTTAATTTGACCATTTCTAAGTGTACTTAGGTACATTTATTGTATTTATGGAAATAAAGAGTTTTTGATTTGATTCATTACAATCACTATTAAAATATACCTAAATCAAATGAAGCATTAAAAATAATCATTAATTAAAGTCGGAAGAGAACAGAATAGAAAACCAATAACAAACGTTTGTAGGTCAGTCTAATTTGTCAACACTGCCTGAATTATGAATTTGTCGTATCGAATTACGTGTCGATTACGTAAAGACATTACCATTACTCGTACCTACAACACATTCAAACTCGTAGTATGTGTGTACTTATCGACACAATCAAATCTTACATGTCTCTGTGTGTGTAGTCTAAATTGCACCGACTACACAACACTGAATAGAATACCAATTTCAATTCAAATTTATTCACAATGGACCCCAGACGCAGGGGTTCATAACATTTTTCATTTATCTTCTCGATCAATTCGTCTAAAAACCAGTAGTCCTAAACCACACGTGGTAAGCGAAGTGAATCACCTCTACAATTGACCATGGCCTTTATTAGTGCATGTTTTCACAGCCCGCGCCTTATGTCCGTCAACTTAAGAACAACATCATAATATTTTATCATCATCAGCCTATAAATAAATAAATAATAATAAATAAATATTGCTGGACAATCCAAATAGCATTATCTAGCCCCAAAAGCTAAGCTAAGCAGAGCTTGTATTATGGGTACCTACTAGATAACTGATATACTTAATCCACGATCTTAGTCCACTGCTGGGCATAGACCTCCCCTAATACTAAGAACAACGATTCCTTCTATCAGGAACACAACATCCAAGCAATTCTGCTAGGCAGAAATGCCATGGCGGTAGTAGGTAGGTTCTTCTTGTAGTAGGTAACTCCTCTTAGAAAATCGTTTCTCAAAGAACTATTAGAAAGAAAGAAAAATGAGAAAGAAAGAAAAAATTGATGATTTTGGTTCACTATGAATGAAGTACCTGCAGTTTGGAATTACTAATGACATTCTCAAAACGTTCAAAACTCTACATGCCGTTTGAAATGTTGCCCACCCCTGCAAACAAGCAACATCGCACCGCACACGTGCAACCAAGCAACCAGCTCGATTACTCCATCCAATACCAACTATTGCGTACTCTACCACTCCCGTACTACTGTTGATCTACGTCTCATGTGGTAAATAGTGGTTATTCTGTGGCTGCATACAACTTGTGCCTTGCCTTACGTCTTACAAAACTGTAGGTTCGTTAGATTTGGACATGGACATGTTTGATGTGGTAATAGCGTTGTATTGTAAACTCTACTTTCCTTGCCCTACGGTTGCAAAACGAGGCTTTTATACAAGTTACCTAACTTAGTACAAAAGCCAAATAAACCTAGGTACGTGGTCTGGGAACTCCGATGGACCGCGCCGTACTTTCTTCATTTTCCGAGTGGAAATTTCGACGCGGGATTTATAGAAACTTTAAAAAAAGTGTAAAATTAAGGGATTCGAAATCGATTTTTAGTTTTTTAAATAAATCAAATTATTATGTATCTGAATCTCGTACCTACCTACCGATTTTTATTTGATTACTAGTTCATACATAAGTTTTTTTTTTAAATATCAATAATAGCTAAGCACGATAACTCTACCATGTCTTATTCTATAATCTATAGTAAAATTTTCTCTGCAACCTTGTCTATGTACGTACTAAACCTATAGGTACCTATTTTATTTTTTATTATGACCAGTACCTACTGTCGCGGAGCCCCTACAGAGGCTTCGCGAGCCCCGGGGCGCCGCGGAGCACACTTTGAGAATGATGGCTGCACTAAATCATCATTTGCATTCAAGTTTTAGCCACTGCCGTTTAGGTACGTGTACAGTACCTACCTTGGGATCGCTTCTTTATCGCGTAATTTTTGTCAGTATGAAAATGACGCGATAATGGAGCGATCCTATTGGTCGGCTGGAAACTTAGAAACGTAGCACATCTCTGGTGGTAAGGCAGCCTTAGTGTACATTTGTTTTTATGGAAATAAAGGGCCGCCTACCCTAAATACCCACCAAAACTACCTACCCAAATCAGTGTCAGCAACTCTTCAAACCATGGTCATGTCTCGGTAAATTACCCGCAGTTTTCTTAAGCCTTGCAAGAAATTTCGAAACAAGCTGGCCTTCAAACAAGAACGTGCAGCTTCCTCAAGCAAAGGTTACGGCTCTTCAAACAAGACGCTTCGCGGAATGACTGCAGTAAAAAATTGGCTATAAACAACGTGTTTCCTACCTATCTATAAATAGTATACAATACACACACACTACATTTGTCTATACCAAAATAGAAGATAAATCTAGAAGTCAAAATAGCTAGTTATGTACCTTAGCTAGATAATGTAAAAAAATGTGGGTTCTGGTTTTACGAACAGACTTCTAAAAGTATGATTTTTGCGGTCAGTTTGCATCTGAAAATTCAAAGAAAATATCCTCCTGCAGTTTTCAGATTATTTACGAAAAACAAACAAACTACTTAATTTGAATTTCACCAGTTCATAACACAGGTGGTAGTGGGTACTCTAAAGATCTTCTTTTGTTTTGGACCTATTTTGAACTAGATTTTGAAAGAAGCATGGTACAGTCGTTAGCTAAATGCATAACATCTACGACTATAGTAAAGTTGTGTGTCTATGTTTTAAAAGCTAGCGCGATTGTTTTTGTTTTTTCATACAATTATCCACGTTGACGTCACAAAGCCAGGCCTTCAGAAACGAAAAACAAAAAGGGGTCGCACCAGCTTTTTCAAAATTTATCTATAATAATGACATGCGCGCAGTCTTAATTTATCGATAGCAATGTACCTACCTAGAGCCATACAAAATATTTAAACGCGCGCCCCTCTACGAAGCTACGAAGCCGTAGCCCTTAACTTCAAAGAATATTTACAAAGGCATTAGGTATGCAATAAATAATAAATAAATACTTAATTAATAATGCTGGACAATCCACGCAGCATTATCTATCCCCAGGCTAAGCAGAGCTTTGTTGTAAGATGACTGATATACGTAATGCAATGTTCATAGATATATATTTTTTATATTACATAGAAAATACCCAAAGCACCCGGAATATATATTTGCAGCTTGTAAAAATATTTGACCCAAGGCGGGAATAGAACCCGCAACCTCCTGCGTGGCAGGCGGACCTTCGCGAGCCGCGCCACTGCGGTCAATGAAATCAAATTCGTAGAGAAAAAAATCATATACTTACTTACCTACCCAAGTAGTTGGTATGCAAGTAGTATCTAAATATTCTGTCTTTATTTGTCAAATTGAGTCGATATTCATGATTTTCATTTTCATACCTAACATCAGGACAAATGGAACATAATAAAAATAATATTAGTTGGCCGAATACAATCGCAAGAGAAGTGATGGGAGATGCATCTCCTAACGGCTCCGGAACCAGACTGCGGAACCGGCGTCACGTCGACCGTGACGTACTGAGATTTACCGGGAAAACTGCGGCCGCTGATTGGCTGCTATTATCAATCATCGGCGATGCAGTTTTCTTTCCGGGAGTTTGAATGATATGCATATGTGAAAACGCGCGTTTGCTTTTCGAAATGTTCGTGCCGCCAACCTTGCAGAAGTTAAAATCTTAAAGGTATGTTGACGAGTTTATGACGACTAACTTTTTTTAGTTAATTTAATATTATAGGTATATTAAATATAGTAACTATAACTAAATATTATAAATGCGAAAGTTTGGGTGGATGTACATAAAGATGGATGTTTGTTATTCTCTTTACGCCAAAACTACTGAACGAATCGGGCTGAAATTTTGCATACAAGTAATTCTAATCCTGGCATCAAACACAGGGTTTTTATCCCATAAATCAGTTCCCATGTCACCTTAAAACGTTTATAGAAACAACACGTGCGAAGCCGCGGGCATAAACTAGTAGTAACTAAATGAGTTAATTTGTGATATTTTTGTCTCATTTTGGTAATTTGTACCCAAACCTTAAGTTTACTTTTTTAGTTTTTGTAAATTTTAATTTTAAATATCTAATAATTTAATTTTTTATTCGTATTTAACTATTTTAATTCAATTCTTAACTGCATATTTTCGTTTTTGTAAATTGTGATTTAAGTTAATAAGCTATTTTATACAATACAATGACTTACTTATATATTTTTTAATTCGAGTTTAACAATTTTGAATATTATGCGACCTTTGTGAACCAGACATTGCAGACCGCACCGGTATTAGAAATACATTGGTTCTTGAGACGACAAAATATTTGAATAACCGTGTATTGTATACCAAGGCACTATTGTTAACATCTATTTCAAGCAATTTTTTTTATCTTTACGTAGGTAGGTATTTATAATAATATATCTATAACAGGTAGAGTTTTGTCAGACAGTTAGGTAGGTACCTACTATGCCACTCCCGTTATAGATCAAATCTTTTTAAAAAGAATTATTTATAAAAACATGGCAAAACATACAAACTACTCTAATTACTGGAGTAATAAGGCCATGCCAATTCTAAATCTGTAACCTACTTCGATTTACACGCGTTTCTTTTAAACTGAGAGTATTGAAAAGTTGGTAGGTACATTAGCAATCGCACACTTGCATCCAACTGTACAAAAGAATGATTGAAAAACTGTAGCAAATGATTAGGAATTTAAATGGAATGGAACCAACAAAACCGGATTTATAGTAACTTACCAACCAGCTATGGGAGGTACCTACCTTTACTACGTAGGTACATTTAGTACCTACGTAGTAAAGGTCTAAATAAAAATAAACTTAGGTATTTCCCTGTCTCTATGGCCAGGTAGAGGTCACAGCAGCTCCTAAATAGGAACTCTATATAACAATATATTTACCTAGCGAATAGACATTAATACTTACATACTTTTGGTAAACTGACAGGTTTTCAATGTCGCAATATAAAACTAGTTTGTGATAAGTGGTGATAAATACGCAAATAAATTAAATAAACTACCGATGAATGGTAAGAAATAAAATAACGTGAGTACATTTTAAAGATGTAAATATCCGAATGAATGGATTTGATCATTCAATTTTTATTCATGATTTTATCAACAGTTGTAACAATCTGAAATTGTAATCAAAATGATAGACTCAAGGCTCTAGCTCTACCAAACGAGTTAATGGAATAAACACTGAATGTGAACGTAAAATAAAGACAATCACGTGTTTAGATTTACCTCGAATGTCTCCTGCAGATCCGGCTTTTCCCAGTTCGAAAATAAAAAAAACACCTGCACTGACCACACTAAAGTTTAGCACAAAAAAAGTTTTGTTGTAGCACTGGCCGAAAACGGGGCGTTTGCGCGTTCGAATTTCGATTTGTATTTGACTTTGACAGCTGTTGCGGGAGCGTGCGTCGAGCCAGCGGCGCTGCGTCCGACTGCCGCTTGACCAGACCACTCGGGAGATAATCGCTGCATTGAAGCATCGCGTTTAGAAAACGTATAAATTGCATAGATACCGTGCCTATTTCTTAACAAACTCTTGTGGATCGTACTGCAGCTATCATTCCTCGGCGACTATGAATAAAAGATTTCACGCCGCTTTTGGGATTATTTTCTTCGCCATTTACAGTGTCCATTTACGTTCGCTGTGTAGGTACTTGATTTAGTATTGATGTTATGCATAAATCACCTAGATTCCTACCCGTTTGGACCCTGCCTAGTTTTGTCTAACTAGGTTGGCAGTTAGGTCTGCCGTGTGTAAGTAGTAAGGATTTAGGCCCAAAGTTTGGTCGGTCATCGATCCATGCTTGGGTAACGATTATCTATGGCAGAAGCATTACTCAAGCATAGACTGAGCAAGCCTTCATAATACGAGCCTTAATGTGCTTGATATAACTTGCATGGTTAACTAACGTGCGTTAAACCTACGTAATAGGAAGTAAAATAATTATTTCAGTTTCAAGTCGCTTTAATCACAAACATTTCGAATGCACAATAGTACAACTATAATTAAAATAAATTAAACATGTCAGATCTTAAATAAAACGTTAATAAATTAAAATAAAATAAACTACAAAAGTGGTTATTATTCGAAATTGATTTGTACTTCGTACCCGATTGTACTTTGGTAACTGGTATAGGTTGTGTCAAAATAGCTCTCGATTTTAAAATAAATACTCAAAGCCATCTTTACATTCACCTTGTAAAATTAAGCTAAAGAAAATCTAATGATTATAATATTATTTAATAACAACGAAATATTATAAGTAAGAATTGATAAATTTCGAAGTCATTTTAAAACTGAGATTTTTCATTACTTACATCTAAAAATTTTCGGTGTAGGTACGTAAATTGGTACTATAACATATTCCAAAAATGGTACAAAATCTTTAAATATCAGAGATTCTTCATTTTCTCTAAGATCTCTGATAGTGCTAAGGCACTACACATTCCTTGTCGAATTTATCAAACTTCAGGATGTCAAAAATTTTACCCAATGGTGTCAATTCAGATAGTCGCGAAAACTAAACCAATTTGACATGACCAAAAGTGGTGTCGTCCCTTTCATAACGATCGAATAAAAAGGATGGCAACATTTTTAGTCCTGTCAAATTATATTAGTTTAGTTTTACCCACATTCGAATTGACAACATTATATACAGTGGCGTTCATTGTTGCGTTAAAAGTAAATTTCTATGAATATTATACTATTTTAAAATTGAAATGTTTCGGTAAAATGAAGATAGCAAGCCGTTTTATATAAAAACAATAAATTAAATAATATAAAACCAAACCTGATGTAATTAAGAGACTTGGAACCTGCCAGGGGATCATATAACGATGAACGCCATTGTACATTTTTAGTTCTCACTTTCGAATGCGAAGGACCATGCATACGCATACAGGACCTTTATTATTGCGTACTTTTATTTACCTACGTGTCTTATAGCTATATAAAATTCCTAAATACATTACATCAAAAAATATTTGCACACGCATTCAATTTCAAACGTTACACACCAATTGTTTCATTACAAAAACATCTACGTATCTAAAATTCTAAATATAAATACTAAACTTGACATTAAAAACTATGTTAGTTTTGTTAACACGACAATTCTTGGTACGTATACAGATTACAAAAATACTATATTCTTGATTATTTATAGTTTAGGCACATTTCAGTCTATGTATAACTGGATAGTTTACAGAAAATGTATTTTCCTAGGTAATTATTTATACATACAGATCTTATTCCAGCAAAAACTTATAAAAATGAGAATGCTCTGAGATTTCAATGGGTGATTTTAACAGGTAAGGTGCTTAAAATAAATTTATTAAATCTAGAAGTGGAATGATCTAAGTTGGTTTAAAAACGATCGTGGAAATAAAAGGTCTTCGTTGGTTAGGCTAGACCACTTTTGTCAATTCGTTTCATTTGATAGAAAGGGGCACCACTGTTCTCTATCCATAAAAGTAACAGTATTAAACTCATATTCGCGACATAGGTACCTAGTTTAACAAAGCACGTTAAGCCGTTTTCATACGCCTGACCTCTCCCCATTTGTATTGGTCTGCCATCGAATTATGATAGTGAGGGAGTAGATAGTGCAACTATGTTTGCGCACAAACGTGTGCACTATTAGTTGTGCTGCGCGCGTGGCCGCTGTAGCTGAAATTCGGCTAAATCACATCATCATGACAAAAACATACAAAATGTCCTAATTTTAATTTCACACTGGAATTCTATGAGTGGAAATGAGGGTTCTCCCCGAACCACCTCTCTTTAACTCCATATGATGATGAGATTGGTTACATCTAGACAAGTAGAATTTTAAGACCACGCGTGTTTCCGACGGGAAGACACGTACCACCCTATCCAACGTAGTTACTGGATGCAGTCACGATATACAACGAGAAAAAGTTAAAGTATAGAACTGCACCCTTTCATCGCGGCAGGTATAATAATCGTTAGTCTTATGGCAAACCAAGTGACAAAGATGCGCAGAACGCAATTCTTAGGCCAAATTGGTAGGCGGTTACCTTCTGGACAGTAGCGTCGATTACTCACTGTGAGTTTTCGTTTCAAACAACGAAAGAGACAGAGCTATACGAAGCTGTACCTATCTCTTTCGCCTGCTGCGTTGTCGGCGGCATATTAATTATAAGCGTGAGTGTACCCTCTCGCTGCCCGTCACCGGATAAGATGTTTGGCGTCTACTATAACACCCTATCTCCCGCTGTAGTTGTAGCATGCAGCCACAATATGTACAACGAAGGGGAACAGCGTCCCTATAAGAGTTAGTACTTGATTAGTACCTATATGTAGAATGGTTATGTCTAAAAGTAGACTAAAGGGAGAACTGCCTCTTTTCTTGGTCACTATGAGTAAAATGCAACCCCATAACACATTGAGAGGGGGGCAATCGACCCCCCCATTTCATAATACAGTAACAAAACAGCTAGGGGTACAATGGAACGTCTAGGAATAGAATGTAAGCACAGCGGCGTGATTCCCCCGCACTAATAACACTCTATCTGCCGCCGTAGTGATGGCATGCAGCCAAGCTATATACAAGGAAGGGGGCACGACCCCCCTGCGCCTCGGCATCGGCAGCGTTACGCAGACGAGCCGTGCGTTGGACGAGTGGACGCCGATCAGCTCTCGAAGACGGAGGTGGCGGTTCGTTCGGTCTTGCGCTGCGGTTAGGTCCGCGTCGGTTATGGCGGCTGGGGAGAAAATAATACTATTAGAGGAAAACTTGCAAGACATTTTGGAGCAATGCCCAGCGGATATCATAGATAGATGTTTATTGTAAAAAAAATTACATGTTTGTGGTTACTTGTGTCTTAAATCCTAAATTACTTCTCCTAAGTGTCTAGATAAACACCTAGACACTTCGGAAAGAACTTGAGAGCAATGATCGGTAGTACCTATACTGGACAGTGGGATTATTGACGAGAGATACAATGTTGGCTTGTTGCTTTTCTTAAAACGATAAAATCGCATTTCCTTACGATTTCATGATTTTGGTGATGAGAAAAAGGATTGTAAGCTTTTGACATTTATTTGTTTGTCTTGTCCTAGCTGGAGCAGCTAACCAGCCAATCAGTAACCACAGTTACGTTAGACTTCTAACCATAAAAGTCATGATTATCAAAAATAACAAAACTTATATTAGGTCTCGATGTAATCACTGATTATTTTGATACTCCGATAAAATCCTTGTTTGAAATGTTGTTAGGGGGAGCTACAATTCTCTAAAAACGCTGTAAACACTTACTAATATCATCAGTTTCATCTGGCACCCTGAAAGGCGCGATCAGTTTGTCGAAGTATGCCAGAGTCGAGTCCTTGGGACGCTTGGTGATGTCGGGAACCATCTTTAACGCGGAGTAGTCTATCCGGAACTTGGAGAGAAGTGACGCCATGCTGTGGAAATATTACTGTTGTCATTCGATGTTGTCAAGTAAATAACTATAGATAGATGGTATGTGCCAAAAGAGAACCGTCGCCGTCTAGTGGCGTTTCGGTGAACTAACATTAAGATTTTCTAGTTCTAACAGTTGCATTGTTACAGTTGGTGACTACGATGTCTACCAAGTATCAAACGCTTTTAGTCGTGCTGGCAATGACAGAGCAGTGTTGTCAACACAACAAAAGTAGTGATTGTCACACGCGCGACCTCAATTCCTAAGACGCTTCTCTTTTTGCACAGACTCTATCAACAGATTTGCAACAACAGTGTAATACCTTTACATGACGAACTAACGGCTCAATGGATCATAATGCAAATTGACTAGGAGACAGATTGTATACTGTAGGACGTAACATTTTTTTGTCCAGGAAAAACACGTGAGAAATACGCCGCGAGCATAAGCAAAATTGCGAGCCACCCTGACTGTTTGTTACCATTTTTAGGACTTAACGGCTAAACGGATGTCAATGAAATTTGACAAGGAGATATTAAAAAGGGTGGAATTTTTGGACGGGGCAGTAAAGGTACCTTAACCGTTGAAGCTACATGAAAATGGTCCTAGAAACTACTCATCCTTTTAAAAAAAATATTATCTACATTCACAGATTATCAAAAACACCTAACTGTTTTTGATAATCTGTGAAGGTGGATAATACAGATTTCGAGAAAATGGGCGTTTTTCACAAACACTTTTTATGATGCCAATCGATCCTGTGTCCTATACTGATCAAAAAGTTCTCAGGGACCAACTAAGGTTTGAGTACGAGAAAAGTCAGTAAACGCAAAAAGCTTTTCCCTGGCTACTTTTTATCATTAAACATATAAAACAGAAGCACTTACTTCCGTTCTTCAATCTCCAGTTCGGTGTTCTTGTTAGCGAGCGTGAACACTCGCAGCGGGCACGAGGACCAGGCGCGCCGCGTCGACAGGATGTACGGCAGGAGGAGGGTCAGACCTGGAGACAAACAAGATGGGGAATTACGTGTCGGTGCTTCTATGAATTTCAGATATATGGTATATATGGTCCAGTAATTTCAGAGCCCATTCAATACAAACAAACAATCAAATGTTTCCGCTTTATAATTTCGCTATTTTCCGTCGCCATTTTCCGCGCATGCGTCTGCGTGTATGAGCTTAGGGGTTTCGCCTATTTATTATAAAGAGTCAAAGGTTAAAGGAGCCTTCCTTTAAACTCTGACACTTTAGGAGAGTCACCTCCGTCATCATACAGCCACCACACGTCGACGGTGCCGGCTTGTCTCTTCGTGAACTGTTCCACCGAGGTGAAGGACGAGGCGCGCCGCGCCGCCGCGGTGCCGAGCGCGCGCCGCACCGCGCCGCCGATGCCTTTGCTGTTGGAAATACATGAGAATGGTCAGGGGCTAGAACTGGATAGAAGTTTTTAAGAAAATTGAATAGACTAGTGTCCTTACAAATGCTAATAAGTCCGTCGGTTAGATTATCAGAAGATATTGGATACGTGTATTTTCTTTTTTCGATTAAACAAAAATGATGAAGATATTGTCAGATCAAGTTCCGCGTGACGTCACGCCTTGGGACACTTTTTAGCAAGGTGTGACGGCATTAGCCCCCACTCTCAAACTTTAACGCGCTCAGAATAATATTTTTTTACCCACTACCCTATTATGCATATTTTCATTCTGTAATAAAGTATGGTATTAAAACTTGGGGAAATTTTTCATCAATCGAACCAGCTGGTAACACCAACAGCTGAGTTGAGGCCTCTTCTTTATCACTCCCCCCTGGCAGTCTTGTGCCAGCCGGATAAAATGAATCCCTTCTGCCCACACAATGTCGTCCGACCGTTGGGCTCTTGGTCTACCTCGAGGCCACCTTTACCGGTGCCCTGGTTATCTTTATTTCAGCCAGGCAATCTACAGGGTTATTAGTAATTCACTGACACTGCGTAAACTGCAGGTTCTGCCCATCATCACGAACACGTTCGTGAAGACGCCAGGTTCTAATTCTTATTTTTTTGTAAATCACTTGTAGTAAAAAATACGATTGTCCGGAACCGAATGAAGTACCAAAGATCGATTTTCCACTCCCACACCCACTGTTAATTCAGGGCAGAGCCGTTTTTAAGTTTATTTTTAAATAAAGCCTCTTAAAAGAAGGGTATTTAATAGAGAGGGCACCTACTATCAGTACCAAACTTAAGAATTAAAACCTGGCGTCGTCGTCACAAACCTGTTCGTGGTGGGTGGTCACCCAGATGATATATACACAGGGTTATTGGTGGTCACCAATAACCCTGTATATATATCATCTTTGTTCTTCGTCGAATGTCGACGTTAGTTATTTAGTCTAGGACGTGAGTACAGCATGGCAGCATACATTTATATGATTCGTACCTCTCTTTAGCTTCAGGATCCTTCTTGTTATCCTTGACCGCGTTGGGGTCGTCAGTGACCCCCGCCCGTCGCAGCTGTGGCGACCCCACAGACACGTCCGACATACTGCTACCTATTTACAAGAAAAGTAAGTTAAAAGCGCTATTTTAAAGTTCAGCTATTAACACTAAAAGTATTATTAATGGCATAAAACAAAACAAATCACAACAAATATCTCGATATAAGTTTTTCTGATCTAAAAAATGGGACTTTACGAAAGCCAGAGTTTAATAAATAATTATAAACAGATAATGGAACACGTAAACAAAAAATACAGCAGTAGTTAATTATGGAGCCACCCCGACTCAAACGAGCGCCGCCACCTACGTTATCTATTGCGTTAAACAAAGGAAATTTCAAAAGTCTATCGGGCAGTTTGTTATACCTATCATGAGCTTTTTTTAATGCCTTTGTAATAATTTTATTTTGTATAGTTTAGCAGAGATGCGTAGTGGCCACCAAACTATACTTCCGCATCTCTGCCTAACTTACAAGTATGTTATACATAAAACTATAACAGAGACATTAAAAAAAAGCTTATGATGTGTAAACCACAAACGCCCCAATATATATTTGAAAATTCCTTTGTTTATCGCATAAATAAGAATTAATATGTGGCGGCGCTATTGTGAGTCGAGGTAGCGCCTTAAGGTATATAAATTTTGGCCACCCCGAGAATAGTAAATTATAACACTTACCAATAGAGTGCGTGTTCAAACTCTCGGTGGACTTGGCCTCCTTGTGGTTGTCTCCGATGGAGCCTGCGGATGATGATCATGATGAAGCGCCCGCGCCGGCTTAGTCACAGCAAGCGGTTTATTGGATGAGGGGCGGGTTAGTCAAAACATAGGGTTTAGTTGGTCAAAACGTAGGATTTAGTCAAACACAGGGTTTAGTCAATATAACAAATTGGTCAAATATTCTTTGATTTACTATTTTGCAGCTCCAAGAGACAAAATTTTCTCAGAAACTCGTGTAGGTAGTCAGTATACCTACATGCTTTGCCGTGTGGTGCCGGCTTAAAATTTGCACCGCCCCAACTCTTCCCGCGGGTGTCGTAAGAGGCGACTAAGGGATATCCACCGGGGGCGGGCAGCAGCGCCCCCTGCAGAACAATTTTACCACCGAGCTGCGATCTCCAACCCGCATGCCCAGAGTGGGGATTATAGGCAGTACCCCCCATGAGATAAAAGACAATAAAATGCTTATAAGAGGGAGGCCTGCGTCCAGCAGTCGTTGGTCCACTATACTAGGCTGCTGAGGATACCTACACGAATTTCTGAGAAAAGGGGTCTAACCAGGCTGACAGATGGATTACGATGTTATCCTTTCTGTTTTCCCCAGTAGGCTAGCACGGGGGTTGTTGTCTAGGGTAGAATAGAGAAAAATTACGTGACATCGTCATCGAATGCGTAATTATGTTTGTAACGTATTCCTTCAACTTTAATAATAACAAAATAAAAATAATGCTCTGTCAGCATCATCTAGCCCCAAGCGAAGTAGAGCTTGTGTTATGGGTACTAAATGACTGATATACTTAATACACACAGTACATAGATAGATATTTTTTATTATACATAGAAACGACCAGAAAACCCGGAACTAATATTTGTAGATCGTACAAACATTTGTCCCAAGGTGGGAATCGAACCCGTAACATCCTGTGCCGCAGGCGGACCTTCGCCCGCCGCGCCACCGAGGTCGTCAACAATTTACGCAATTTATGACAATACAAGGTCGATCTTCTCTATTCTACCCTAGACAACAATCCCCGTGCTAGGCCTACAGGTACGTACTGAATCATAAAACAATATTTTATTTTTCATGATTTTCTTTTTGCTGCCTACAAAACTTTTTTTTTCCACAACACACAACAAACAAAGCTGGTTATAACTACCCACGTGTGAAAGTGGTCAGGTCCTTGTGTTCCATATCCTTGAGATAGGCGCGCAGATCATCGTCAAGTGTCTCGCTCGTGTATTGCCCGCCTTCTACTCGCAGGATCGCTAGCGCCATGTGCACGTCTAGGGCTTTGCTGGAACACGACAAGAGTTTGCATTTAAACAGAGACCAGTAATCAATAATCTATTATTTGGTATTGATGTGGATCAGTTTAGCTACCTGTAGATTGTTTGCCACAGTCTGCAGTAAGTCTCAATTGTTTTAATGGTAAATACTAGTTCTAATTTGTTTGTGTCATTTGATTGTAATTTTCTTTGTTTATTTCGAAGATTACAAGAACAACACGTCAAGTTCGTTAGTAAAATATATATAAAATAGATATGGAATATTTTGAAAAAAGTTGAAAAATTACCCAATCCTCCCCCCCTATCTTCGAAGATTGCTGAGCGATCCATATCAGATGTATGGAGTGTTTGTAGATATGGGTGAGTAGAACACTTTTAGAGTAGAAAATGACTTATTCACTTTTTCGATTCCGACTGACCCACATAAATCTTTGTTTCTGCGGACCGAGCCAGTTTTTGTACTGAAACTTTGTGAAGAATAATGATGAAGCATGATGAGCTCCGAATCATGTCAGCCTGTTCACTCCTCACTCCTATAGCCTCCTCTTTGTCACGTCAACTGATACTGAGCCCTGTGAAGGCCATTATCGTTGACGTAAAGCTCGGACAGTATGGACACTTACTGCATAACTTCTACGTAGTCGGTGAGTTCAGTCCGCTCGCATGTCCTCCAGTCGTGTTTGAACCCGCACATTAGTATGTTGGGTCGCAGCTTGCCCAGGCCACAGCCCTGAAATTAAATAGGTACTTATTATAGTTTGATTGCTTTGAAAAAACTACGAAGCGACTACAAATTCCTTAATATTTACACTGTTTTTTACGTTTTGTGGGATAAATACCAATCACCACCTGCATCATTCTATAGCGAAAATCAAAATCAGTCCATAGTTGACTGAGAAATCGTAGGACATTGTTATGTACGTACAGCCGAACATAAAACCTCCCCCTTTTTTCGAAGTCAGTAAAAAATGCGATTGTAAAAAGAACGGTTTCAAATGCCGTCCGTAGGAGTGAAAGCCATACGGACTGGGGTCCGCGTGAAAGGCCCAGGCGAAGACGTATTATTCGTTTAGAATAAAAAGCGAGCACAATAACCTAGTGGAGTCTCCATTAACAACAGTTCTGCTAATTGAGAGGGGGGGGGGGGCTCCAAAGGGAGGCCTTGCTTTGAGACACTATACTAGTTAGTAGGCATATTAAACTTATACATTCAGACCCGGAACAAATACCAACCTGCAGATGATACAAACATTCATCCCGCGATTGTAATTTTGATTCTCGCGCAACGAGAATCTTACCCAGAAACTTTTGTGTCTCTGGTGATTAATAAATAAATACAAGACCTGCACTAAAGCACTGCTGCCCGCACTAAAGCTGACTCCGTCCACGAGGCAGTAGAAGGACTTGATCTTGCGGCGAGAGAACCACTCGTACGCACGGTCCGTGAGCGCTTCTCGGCCCCGGTGGCTCACTTGACCCTGAAGAGATAAGTCAATATATAATGCTGGGCAATCCACACAGCATCATCTAGACCCAAGGTAAGCACAGCTTGTGTTATGGGTACTAGATAACTGGACCAAATCCTCTCACTAAAAGTGACATTACATATCAAAACAGAATAAATTTCTTATGTCCATGAACAAACAAACAAAAACATCGAGCACCATCATCGGCGTCGTCTGTCAAAATCATTACATCTGCGTCCCGTGAGTGCGCCGTACATCCCGTGCCTTTGGAACGCATATCGAACTCAACTAGGGGCTGGTGGGGTGAGGAAGCCCAGCAAGTGGGGGGCGAAGAGTGTCCATTCTATACGTTAGTATTATTATGATTATTTTCTCTGATTGAGCTGTTATAAATAAACAGAAGGAAGATGCTGCCTTACCCCTTGTAGGTTCCCTTAGTACTCTTACGACATGGTAAGTATTCCTCCACGGGTTCAGTTAAAGGGGCGGATTTTTACGTCGGCGTCGCGACCAACACGTCTAATGTGATGACGTTCAATTGATATTTACGCTCAGATGATATTTAACCACGATTTATCTTTTTCTTGAGCTGATAGCCGATCCGACCCAGGTTGAGTCGTTGGGTGAACGTTCTATTTCGGAATTTTTTTGGAATGAAAATTGTTCGTTCCACGCACGCGTTTAGTAGCCGTAACAAATTTTTAACAAAAATTGAACGAGCAACTGCGCAATGTTTCATTAATTTCAATACCTATGCTTAAAGTCAACCTTCATTTGAGAATCCAATACTATACAACGTACCTGTACAATCTGTCCGCAGACCATAAGCGAGAGTCCTTTAGTGAGTAGATACGAGAAGTCCGTCAGAATAGGCCTCTCGCCGGGGAAGCCGGTCAGCACCAGTATTTGAGGCCTTTGGACAAATTAACAAATAAATATACAGGGTGAATTTTATAGGACCAGCAACATTCGGTGACCGGGTTCCTTTCACCATCAGCTTTTGAAATACCTCAATAGGTACATAATTAGAAATTATTTAAGTTTTTATTGAACAAAAACTAGTATTAAATAAAACTATTTTGGGCTTTGCTGCCTTGGGCGCTGCTGCCCGCCCCCGGTGGACATTTTTACTTTTTCCATTCTTAACGTCCACGACTTATACATAGAAACAGGTACCTGTAGTTTTTCACGTGTTCTGTGACTCTGTTCAGCGTGTGGACGGCAGACAAGGCCGTTTTGTACGTCTGAGCCTGCGTGGTGGAGCCCCAGTTCACATCTGCGCAAATAAAGACGTGGTTAGGAATGTTATTGGATTTTTAAGACTCACATCTGCCGCTTTGCATGATATTATAGAAACGAATCAGGGTTTTATTTCTGCTGATTCTGACTTTTTGTGGCGCATTATTGTGTGACCCTATTCTTTTTTAATTCAAAAATTTTCATGAAAGAAATAGAGGTTGAAATTCACTTTCGTTTTTCGTTTACTGTGCGTGGTTTCTTATAATGTATAACGAATAAATCATGAAACTAGGGTTTTTAAAATAAGCAAAACCGACGACCTAATGATTCGGCCATCGATCCTGCCTTAGCAATTATAAAAATCTACTCAGCCCATTCAAACCTACGAGCTCGCTTACTAATTTTAATGTTTTAAAAAGCAAGGGAAAATCTAGGCTGAAGCTATTAATTTAAACTAACCAAATGAAATAAAGATCGTTCACAAGGGTTACAAAATTATTTTTATTTGAAATTTACAATGGCTTCAACTTACACGTGTTGTCTGCTTCACACCTCCAATCAGAATGTCGGTCTTTCCATATTCTCGATGTTTCCCCCGCTATTTTCCCCCTCCACTCCAAACAAACTCGTTACGAGCGTTCGAAAATGGCGGGAAAATCAAGAATACTTCAAGTTCACAATAATCACTTAAAATAACATTGATATCGACACAAAAACTCTATTTAAATTAAATAATAATTATTTGAGCATTTTTGAAGGCGATTAAGACAAAATAAATTAAACTGCTTACAAATTCAGACATTCACGACTTGCTCTCAATGTTACGCAACAATGAGGGATGGATCTCTTAAAGACTTCTAAATTTATTAATAATTCCCTAAAGATTTTAGAATGCTATTTAAACTAGATAGCTTCACATTTACTTTACAATTCTTTTAAACAAGGTTCCGACGTAATGACAGATGGTCACAAAACTTTTAATATTACAAAATCGTTCAGATTAAATCTTAGATCTATTTCTAAATCCATTACTTATTATTTTATGATTTTCAGGTAGAAATACCGCTAGCTAAACCTAGGTTTTAACAAAATCACCCGCGAACTCATTATTAATTTAAAATTGGAATCTCAATGCTTACATTCAATCTCAAGCCTATTTCTAAATTCCTTATTAATTATTTAAGGAATTTTAATAGTAGAGAAATCTAACTAAATTACCATTTTCAAAAATTAGTAGACTTGAGTACTTGGTATCAAAACATTATTGATTTATAGAAAAGCTAACTAATCATAAATTGATAACTTAACTCTTAGTTTAAATATTATTTTAAGATTTATGATGGCAATTTGCAGATATTACTAAGGTTATCATAGAAGCGTTGTTGTTTTTAAATAAGGGTTCTTCAAACTGGTCGGCTGAAGGTTCGCTGCGGCGACACGGCCATTCTGAGATGCGTCGCGTGCTCAGCGTCGCTCCCAGGTGTTTGTTGCTGGAAAGAGATAACAAGTGTTGAGGCTAGGCACTTCCACAGTAACCTATTACCTATAGCTTCATGTTGACTAAAAGGCTAGATACTTCCACAGCACATCTAATCTTTAAAAATTGTAACACTCGACGATAGACAGAACACAGCACAATAACCCAAATTTTGTAATGACACAACTTGCGCCACTCAAGTTTTGTCTTATTAGGACAGATAATCCACATTTCTAGAAAAACATGACTCACTCCACGCAAGTTTGTTTTGATGGTAAAGTTTATCACAGTGTGTGTTTGTGTGTAAAAAGAAAAAGGGAAGGAAAGAGGTGAGTGAGAGGTCGATGCTGCTCAGAGCAGAGGCCCTAGGATGATGGTATAGGTTGATGCTATGCTCTAGGCGGTCTTGTACGCCGCGGTACATAGGGGACTAGGATAGGACAATTTTTGGCTTTGACGACCCCCGCGTGTCATCGCAGCATCTTTTGATAGTTGGCTTTGATGACACCCACGTGTCATCGCAGCAACTTTTGATAGGTGGCTTTGATGACCCCCATGAGTCATCGCAGCATTTTGTTTTATGATCTGATGATGATGATGATAATGATGATGATGATTTTGGGCTCTAGGTATCGTCCGATACCAAGATGCCTAGACACTCGAGGTGTCTTTTTGTTTTTGTGATCTGATGAAGATGATGATGATGATGATGATTTTGTGCTCTAGGTATCCTCTGATACCAAGATGCCTAGACACTTGACTCGGTGTCTCTGGTAAAACGAAGAAGTGGGTGTGTGTGAGAGTGCTTGCCTGTCGAGTTTGTATGTATGCATGTATGTATGTATGCGAGTGCATTATGAAAGTTTCTCACCGGGATTGAAATGTGCTGGCTTATGTTTGGGCGACACGGCTGCCTGACCACAGATGTCTGGGCTTTGTCTATGCCGTAGCTGATTGTGCGCCACGTTGTGGGGTCATCCATTATGACCCTCTACTTTCGTAGGTAGCAGTTGTACTTCAGGTTTCTGTAAATTTCATAGAGAGCAAAGAGTTTGAGATCAAGAATGGTTTCGTTGTGCCTTTGAAAATAAAAGAGGGGTAAGCAATACAAAAATTGCCCCAAACACCCCTCTCCAATTTTCTAACGGGGAGGCAAGGTAAACAAACAATTATAGTACAGAGGCAGGATTACGCTCACATAAAAATTGTGTTCCTACAAGACTATACTAAAACAATGTAGCTGATAGGAAGAGAGTTGGTATATCATTTCTTTCCCTTTATGTTCAATGGAATAAGCAGATAATTTTAAATTAGCTCAAGGTCTTCCACCTAAGATCTCACGCCCATCACCCACTATTATTTGTTGCGGTCCATACATATAAATAAATAATAGGTAGGTAGTGCTGGACAATTGACACAGCATCACCTAGCCCCAAATTAAGCCGTGCTTAGTGTAATGGGTACTAGGTAATGGCTATACCTTAATACATTACAAAGAAAACTTGTGTCGGACATCCTTCAGCCAGGTGGGATGATGACCTGTGAAAGACTGCCGGCAGATGCTGATGAAGACAGGGCGCTATGGTGCTCATTAGGCGAGGCCTATGTCCAACAGTGGGCTAATATAGGCTGATGATGACAACGATGTACCCATGTAATATATTCGGCAGGCGATTCATTTCATAAGAAGCGCATCAATGCTGGGTACCTATGTCGAGTTTCGGCTTAAAATGTAAGCATGCTGAATCCGCTCGCCCTTCCTGTCACTCATTGTGAATTTTGGATAAATACCCATCATCTGTGTATGCGAGGAAGTAGCAGAGATCCGGTAGGTGCGCGTTTGCGTTATTGTTACAACCGCAAGTGAGCTAACATTTCATTTGAAAGAAATTAATAGTAAAACCTGCGAATTACCTACCACGATCCATTCAGAGAGGAAGACCGTCTTCAAAGATCATTCGGAAAGTCTACAAATACATTGGAAAGTCCACATTCTAACGAAAGTCCACTTTACACCTTGAGAACTCGCTCACACGAGGACAATCTAAAGCTCCATGAACTATTTAGACTTCCAACGTTCGTTTCGTAAACAAACATTGTATTTTCTTTGACCAACTTCAACTTCTTTTATAATGGCGCCACCAAAACAAGCAATTGTAAGACCACTGACAAATTCCGTTTGTAAACTTTGAAACGTCAACTTCAGTTTGACAGAAAAGGGAGTACCGCAAATTCAATACCGGTAGATAGTGGGTAGATACATAAATACTCTAGATGTTTATGATTCTTTTGGCTAGAAGAAGACAAGAAGTTGAAGTTAGCCTGGCCACTGGCAGAGTTGTGGCAGCCATAAAATAAGAAGTTGAATTAAACATTATCCGTTCTTCGGATGCGACTGGCGGCGGCGCGGCCGCCCGCCCCGCGCTGACTACGAAAACCCATGGATTTTCCTTTTTACGTGACGACAACAGACTTGTCATTTTCCAAGTTGAAATTAGATTGCAAGAGACAAAGTTTAATTGGAACGTCTTGAAATCGAGACACTAATGATGTTTACAGGAAAGTAGCGTACCTATGTGATGAAATAACATTTCTATATTTGAATTCTGGCGCACTCGTCAACGCGTTCGTCACGTCAAATGATTGATCGATTGCATCGATATTGATAGGTAGGTGCCTACCTACTGCACATAAAGCGCTGTCACAAGCGTATGAAAAATCGTGGCAGAGCATGGTTGTTGAGATTAAATATGCGTAATTGGAAACTGACATTGGCACAATTGTGTCTAACCATAATGCAGAGCCAAGAAGAAGAAAAGAAAAAAAAATCCGAGGATTCACTATAAAAATAATGGAGGTAGTTTTTTCTTGGTTTTACTTTTTAGCTACGGTAGGTTAGTTAACCAACCAATTGTAAAAGTTACTGACTCCTACTTTAGAACTCTTTGTTTCCAGAGGGACGCATTATGGTTTTGTTGAAAAATCCCCTCTCTCAGAGGCAGGAAATGTCTTACATGAACATAGTACCTACTTCGTGAATAGGAAGGAAGATTAACATCCAATTGAACCAAAACATCAAGTAGAAGTTCAATCTCATCCACGAAGGAATGGAATAATAAAACTAAATGATAAGACGAGACAAAAGTCCTATAAACATAACCACAACTTATGGAATGATGGTAAACATTTTGAAGAATAACAACAAACTAGAACATCTACGTAAGCGAAGAATTTCCTCCACAAGTTTTAGGTAGTACCTAGGTACTTACACAAGTCCCTGCAAAGTCATCAGCTAAAATTAAAGCAAAATTTGCGGTCAGAAAAGCATACCTACACGGCTATGCTTATACAAGATTTTTCATACTAATAACTCACTAACAAGACAAGACTTGAGCTCCAACTTCCAACTACAATAAATGTGAGCTGGAAATTATCCATCCACACATAAATGCGACCTACACGCTGAGGGAACTGGAAGCTACCCACATATCAAGAACTCAAACGAACAATTTTTGCAAAAGGAATAAACAGAGTTGGATTTTTAGACTCAAAAGCAAAAGCTTTTCAATCTAGAGGAGGCACTTGCATTTAGTATTAGTAATAAAGAGTCAAATCTTAATTTTGAGTTAGTTTTGTGCAAGGCATGGTGTTTTATTGGACTGTGAAAATAATTCATAAATCTTTATTAATTATCGAGCTACCTCTAGATTTTTTTTTTGCAACGGGCTGCTGTTAAACCAACTGTTTCAAATCAAATACTAGTTTTACTTTATTTCCGTTCTTTTATTGTATTTTTCGTTACGTAGTATTATATTTCATAAATTATTATTATGCGTTTCTCATTTCCATGATCTCAGGCTAATAGTTACCCGGTCCTATGGAGTCATGCGTGGGACTAGTGCCAACAGTTCTTTGTGAGAGAATCGAAAAGCGAGGGCTACACAAAGCGAGTATCATCCTAGGGTGCACAATATCTAGTATTACTATTTTCTTTTGTAACCAGTGTCAAATGTGTGCCTAGGTTTTTGGTCCTACTGATACCATTGCACCACTTGCGGACTTCGAATCTACAGTCCGAGTCATGCATGGGTCCTAGGCGGTTATCTTAATTTTATCACCAGATGATTTTTGTCGTCGAAAAACACACTTGGTATTATAGCGACCATAATGTTTATGCATTCATTACAAATCAGGAGGTAGGTACATACAATACCTATTTGGAGAGATACTACCGGGCTTGCATCAATATGCGTCGTTTGTCCTGCTGGACCCCGCGCCCACGTGGCGGGCATGTTCGCTGCAGTGGTTGCACCATCTTGTGTCCACGTGTTGGCGCCATAAGGTGTGTACGTGGTCGGTGGCTCTGGTACTGGTGGATCCTCTCCGGGCTCGCTCACGGTGCATCTTGTAGAATGCGACTGCTGCAGCCAGGACCTGAAACTGAGATAACGAGAGGGCAGTAACGGTAGCAGAGTCGAGGGATTGTGGACACAATCCCACTTCTGATAACGAATAAATCATGAAACTAGGGTTTTTAAAATAAGCAAAACCGACGACCTAATGATTCGGCCATCGATCCTGCCTTAGCAATTATAAAAATCTACTCAGCCCATTCAAACCTACGAGCTCGCTTACTAATTTTAATGTTTTAAAAAGCAAGGGAAAATCTAGGCTGAAGCTATTAATTTAAACTAACCAAATGAAATAAAGATCGTTCACAAGGGTTACAAAATTATTTTTATTTGAAATTTACAATGGCTTCAACTTACACGTGTTGTCTGCTTCACACCTCCAATCAGAATGTCGGTCTTTCCATATTCTCGATGTTTCCCCCGCTATTTTCCCCCTCCACTCCAAACAAACTCGTTACGAGCGTTCGAAAATGGCGGGAAAATCAAGAATACTTCAAGTTCACAATAATCACTTAAAATAACATTGATATCGACACAAAAACTCTATTTAAATTAAATAATAATTATTTGAGCATTTTTGAAGGCGATTAAGACAAAATAAATTAAACTGCTTACAAATTCAGACATTCACGACTTGCTCTCAATGTTACGCAACAATGAGGGATGGATCTCTTAAAGACTTCTAAATTTATTAATAATTCCCTAAAGATTTTAGAATGCTATTTAAACTAGATAGCTTCACATTTACTTTACAATTCTTTTAAACAAGGTTCCGACGTAATGACAGATGGTCACAAAACTTTTAATATTACAAAATCGTTCAGATTAAATCTTAGATCTATTTCTAAATCCATTACTTATTATTTTATGATTTTCAGGTAGAAATACCGCTAGCTAAACCTAGGTTTTAACAAAATCACCCGCGAACTCATTATTAATTTAAAATTGGAATCTCAATGCTTACATTCAATCTCAAGCCTATTTCTAAATTCCTTATTAATTATTTAAGGAATTTTAATAGTAGAGAAATCTAACTAAATTACCATTTTCAAAAATTAGTAGACTTGAGTACTTGGTATCAAAACATTATTGATTTATAGAAAAGCTAACTAATCATAAATTGATAACTTAACTCTTAGTTTAAATATTATTTTAAGATTTATGATGGCAATTTGCAGATATTACTAAGGTTATCATAGAAGCGTTGTTGTTTTTAAATAAGGGTTCTTCAAACTGGTCGGCTGAAGGTTCGCTGCGGCGACATGTATGTATAATTTAAGTACTACATACATTTAGAACATATTAAATTCGGTAAACCGGTGCTATTTTCTAGAATGTTTTTATTAAATTATATATAACTAGTTTCTCCCCGCGGCTTCACTCGCGTTGTTTCTATGGAAACGTTTTAAGGCTATTTCTATCTCATGGGAACTGATTTATGGGATAAAAAGTATAGCTTATGTTTTAATCCAAGCCTAAAAAAACTGTAAGCAAAATTTGAGCCCGATCCGTTCATTAGTTTCGGCGTGAAGAGGTAACAAACATCCATCCATCCATCGATCCAGCCATACATCTAAACAATCATTATAATATTAGTGTGATAAGACTGAATGAACGATTCTTTTCCCGATACAAACATATCATCCCGTCCAAAGGACAGACAACAGCTATAAAGCATACAGCCCTTACCCGGTTTCCTATAGGACACGAGCAGATACAGCGCCAACAGGAACGATATCGTGACCAGCGCGGTGACCCACGAGATCACAAACATTATCGACACGCACAGCATCGACCCTATTAGCGACAGCCACATGTTGTACAGCTAGAAAAGTAGAAAAACATTAGAAATACTAACACTATAAACGAAAAACTAGGCTGTTGTCATCCCACTGCAGGGCAAACGCCAAAATACTGATTATACCTATAATTCGGTGTCGCATGCCCGAGGCAATCTGAACAATAGACACCACGGATGAGTGGCCACAACTAACTATTAATACTTTCAGGGCCCACGACGCAGATGTCCATCTCCGGGTCCTGTAGACGAAGGTTGGGCAGTAAATGCGATAATTGGAGGAAAGTCTCGGCTTTTTCCAGTAATATGACGAAATGATGGCCAGACCAAAAGGAAAAATAAGACAGATATACCTACATTAATTTGCTTATTTAGAAGATGCGTAGAACAACACAAAAAGTGGATGAAGCTCCCCTTTGTGATTTTGGTATTTTGACGCTTCTAATGGTAGATACAGTCATAAATGAAATTTATAATATTTATTTGATTTAGTGATAATTATGTACCAAAAATTTTGCGCTGGCTATTTCTTAGAATAACTTACTCTGAAGGTAGGCCTCCAGCCGACAGGTTTGGCCAAACTCGCGTGGAATGTAGAGAAGTTGATCAACGCGTACGCAGCCAAGAAGAAATTGGAGATCAAAGGCGCTATCTGATTTAGCCCACCTAGAAAATAAAAAGCATTTAATAGTTTTTAGAAGGCTGTATTATTGGTGACAGATCGATATTGGGACGACCAATTAATACAACGTAGGATGCAGCATATTGCTCCAGTTCTCAACATAGGCTCACATTTTTTCTTGATCCTAAGGTTCATTTGGTCTCACCATCGCTTTCTCGGTCTACCGACGACGCCTCACGTTATTGGGACTCCACAGGTCTTTCCGACAGGCATGCGGTAGACATGACCAGTTTCTCAAACTTACCCATGAGTATAAAGGCAGTGGCGATGATGAAAGTGAGCACATATCCTCTGACAGGCTCGTTGTTGGGGCCGTAGCCTTTCGCGAAGAATTCCAAGTACGGGTACAGTTTGTCTTGACATAATGCCTGGAAACACACAAATTAAACTTAAAAACAATGTAGAACATAGTTGCCACCAAACATCTTGTCTGGTGACGGGCAGCGAGAGGGAAGTTGCCGCAGGTACACTCACGCATATCATTCATATGCCACCAACAACGTAGCAGGTGAAAGAGATAGGTACAGCTTCGTATAGCTCTGTCTCGCTCTTTAATTGTTTAACACAAAAACTCGCAGTGAATAATCGACGTGACTGTCCAGAAGGTAACCGCCCACCAATTCGGATTCAGAATTACGTTCTGCGCATCTTTGTCACGTGGTTCGCTGGAGGACCAGAAGTTTGCCGGCATCTATATCACAGTTTGCTTGGTCTCTAGCTGATTTTGACTTATAGCAATTATAGCTCTAATAAACCTAGTACTTCAACGAACACTATTGGGATTTTAACCAGTCACACTGATTAACAAGAGTGGGTACTTTATTTATGACATTGGAGGAGGACAGGACATCACGACCGCTGAATTAAGATTAAAATGCGACAAGTGTGTGATCAACAGGTTAACATCCCGTGGATTGCTTGGATATTGGAGTTGGTCGACAATTAATAGTTCCGCAGTTATAGCACAGAATAACTTCATTTATACATAGTTATAGCACAGCCTACCTATATGCATAGTCTTTCGTCGAAGGCGTTCTGACAGGGCAATCGTGAGGGGGCCAAGGGTCGGGTCGGGTCGCCCCAGACCCGTCCCTTGGCCACGCACGGGGGGTATAGTTAACAAACTTGTTTCTGATATTATAGTGCGTAAGCCTTCACACTCGGGGTAATTTCTAAGAAATTAAATAATAACCCAAAAAAAATTCTGTGACGGGACTTGAACACGCTTCTTATATGTAACTCTGTCTTTGAACAGGATTGAATAAACTTCAATGTTTCCCCTGTAGGTGGAGCTAACGGTGCTAGAGTCCAAAGGAAGTCCCAGAGATTTTCGACTACGTCACTTGGCTCCGTGGTGTAGTTGGTTAGCACATTCCCGTGCATAGAGGAGGATGCGGGTTCAAGTCCCGTCGCAATCGAAATTTTTGGAGGATATGAATTGATTTCTTAACCAACGTGTTAAGAAATGATTACCTGGAATACTTTGGGCGCTGATACGAGTGACGCTAAAGCAGACGAGAGCGTGGCAGCGAAACAACCGCCGTATATCAGCGGACCAAAGCCGGACACCAAGCGGATCACCTGTGATCACAAGTAAAGTTATTTATTCAAATAATTGAATTGCATGACACAGGCGACAACGAAAGTTATATATAAAATAAATGTACGGTTATACCCATACATCAGCAAACTTGCGCACGCGTCATTTTGCATGCGCTGCATTTTACTTCAATTATTATAATTTTTATTACAATATGTACTTCATTCAGTACGTGAGCTACTATTACGCAAGAAACACCTATAAAGTGAAGATTTGCCACCTTGCCTTTATATTAGATCATAGCTTACGACTAAATAATGCTTTCTGATAATAAAAAACTAAATACATATTTTTATATAAATAACTTCGTAAATAAATAAATAAATAATCCTGGACATTCCACACAAAATCATCTAGCCCCAAGCTAAGCAGAGCTTGTGTTATGGGTACTAGATGACTGATATACATAATATAATAGATTACATAGATAGATATTTTTTATTATACATAGAAACGACCAGAACACCCGGAACAAATAGTTGTAGATCGTACAAACATTTGTCCCGAGATGGGAATCGAACCCGTAACCTCCTGCGTCGCAGGCGGACTTTCGCCCGCCGCGCCACATCGGTCGTCAACAAATAAACTAACTTTAACTGGCACTTGTAAACTTTTTAACTGGCATATAACTAACTTTAACCACCCTATCAGTGAACTCAGTGATAGACACATAGTGTGGTGCCATACAACTTGTGGTAGGTACAGTTGTTCTACCTCACGAAGTACGTTTAGCCCTGGTTGTAGTAGTGAAGTGTACCTTAGTTGTCATGCTGACGGTAATCGCTACCAAAATCTGACCTGAATACAATGAGCACTAGTGACCCGGACCGCGTCTCGGGCGAGACTGATTGCTTCTGAGCTTACGCACACTAAAACAATGTGTACATGCATTCACTATGGCATACATAGGCCAACGGACTTCGTGAGATAGAACAACTGTACGTATTTACAACTACTTCTACAACATCATCTTTCATGTAAGGTCATCCTCCGGCTGACAAGGCCACAATCAGGCAAAGGTTTGTTTTAATCTTAAACATTGCCGTTTATTTTTGGTAAAATCGTCACTCACATCATTACTATTCTGCAGTCCATAAGCACAGGTCCTGTTAGAGCAGTCCATCATAGCCCAGCCAGCTATCTCGCTCACTTCGCCCGAGGCGTCGCGAACCACCGTCCACCCGACGAGCACCGCTATCAGTAGGTAGGAGAGCGTAGTCAGCAGGATGGCTAGGAGAGTCCCTTTTGGTATTGATTTTTGTGGGTCCTGTAAGGAATATTTTATTTTAAATAGGAAATAATAATGATTTTGGAGACGAGTACAACGAAAATATTCAAAATATTCAATGGCAGTCTGTATACATAAAAAAGAGAATAGATTCAAGTGTACACCCTTGTGGCACTCCAAGAAAATAAGAATACCAACGGAATCGAATGCCTTGGCTACTTCTAAATAAAGTGCAAGTTCAGATATTTTGTCATGATTTTTAAATCTTTCACTAACTTTATCCGAGAGTTTTAAATACAGTAAACACCATAATTAAGCAAGCCATTGTAACTTGTTTAAAACTAGCCAAATGAATTAATAATACCTTCAAATCTCCAGAGATGTTAGCTCCGGCCAATATTCCCGTGGCAGCGGGGAAGAATATCGAGAATACTGAGAAGAAATTGTGTTCGACTCCTTCGAAGAATCTGTAGTCCGAACCGATGTTGTTTTGTAACACCGTTACTGAAAATATTATACTGTGTTACTCCCGAGAAGTGCAAAATATCGAACGTCTTCATCGTTTTGGCTATCTACAGTCGCCTTTTTAGACAAGAAATATCAAAATTCAGCAATACTTTGACAAAAGCAAAGATGGACTCAAAATGACATGTTGTAAATAAAGTACGTACGAACGCAGTTTTGCAGTGCCCTTCCTAGCTAGTGATAAGTCTATAACGAATCATTCACTTAGACCTAAGAATGAATGTACATGCAAGCAAAAATAAATAAATAAATAAAAGATTAAATCTATCTATCTATATGTCTAACGGGTCTTTGTCGAAATAGCTGAACTATTGTGAAAGGGCTTCAGCGAAGTGACAGCCATGAACTCAGGTAAAGTGCAGACAATTGTAAACATCTAGCTAGGTAATAAACACCGGATATTTGTATACATTGTTTGCTGTGTTTCAATTGGAAGACTCAGATTCCGGTCCGTCTATTCCTAAAAGTAACGATATGACGAACTCTGTTGCGCGGCGGTCGAAGGTCCGCCTGCGACGCAGGAGGTTGCGGGTTCCATTCCCGCCTCGGGACAAATGTTTGTAAGATCTGCAGATATTCAGTCTGGGTGTTTTCTATGTATATTTATAAAAAAAAAATTTTAATTTATTTTTTTAAGTATATCAATCATTCAGTCCCTATAACACTAGCTCTGCTTAACTTGGGCTAGATGATCTTGTGCTAATTGTCCAGCATTATTTATCTGGTATTGATATGGATCCGTTGAGCTACCTGTAGATTGTTTGCAACAGTATGCGGTTAGCTCAATTGTTTAATTTGTAAATACTTGCTCTAATTTATTTCCAATAATTGATTGTAATTTTCTTTGTCAAAAAAGATTCATAAGATCTGACAATAACCTGTATTCGCAAATAAATGATTTGATTTGATTAATATATTTATTGATCTACTTACAATTATACCCCACAAATCCCTGCGCAAGCTCGGCGTCGCTCTTGGGGCCGACCACGGAGCCGATCAGGAAGTCGGCTATAGCAGCGAGCAGGATGAACAGAAGCACGATCTGGGCCTTCGCCTCCCACTCCATGCCGACTATCACTATCCCGGTCAGGAGGACTATGGTTATGCAGCCGTAGATGGCTTGGTCCTGGAATAAACATTTTTTTTTATCTAGCCTGGTTTGTCCCACTGCTGGGCAAAGGCCTCCCCCAAATCTTTCCACTTGGTGCGGTCTCGTGCGATCTTCCACCAATCTCAACATTAACATTAAAATATTTATTTGCAGCAAAAACAATTATATTAAAAATAAGTAGGCACATTATTATATAGAGGTAACAAGAGAAGAACGTTTTAAGTTACATTATATAGCATAGGAAACTGATGAAAAAAGTACCTAATTGCTGAGGGCTTAGACACTACGATTTTACCGATGGATCTCACATTAGGCCGAACCTGTGTCGTGAGTTTCATGTTAATAACAATCGCTTAGTAACATTTTGGACGGAAAAGTTAAAAGGTACAGCTCGCCACACTGAGCTGTGAATTCTTTAGTACCTTTCTCGGTTAAAAATTGCCTTGACGACCGCACTTTTTCTGTATTGTAAGTAGTATATGTGCTTCTAGCGCTCTTTATGTCTTTTTCACGTGAAGGTTAACGCATATGCAAACACTGTAGCCATCTCAGCTTGGGACTTATGCATTACGACTTACCACGGCACGGGGCGACCGAGCCGTGAAGTGTGCACGTGAAAAGGGGTCTTTATCATTGTACAGTGCATCATAGTAGTAAGATGTACTACGGCTATGAGGCAGAATTTGTCAAACCATATTAACAATCCCGTTTATCCACGCATTAATTTCGTAGCATTCATGTCGCTACCGTCGTGTGATTCCTCTATTCCCTAGGTACAAAGATGTATGTAAGTATGAGAGATAGTCACAATAGCATTCTGAACTTAATAAGTTCAAAATTAGATTCCACCATAGTACATTTTTGGATTAAAACTATTATCTAGAATTTAAGCAATAAATTAATGTAAAGTCATGCTATCTTTAGCACAAAATTATGTAAGAAAAATAAGTTCCTAACATTATATAGATTTTTATTATAATTTTTACCTAAGCACCTGCACTTTAATGTTAAAGTTTGTTAGTATTTATTGTTCTAAATTTTGTTTGTGTTCCTATTTTTATGTGTCAAATGTTTGTACTATGGACTATGCTGTCTGAAATAAAAATATATTCATCCATTCATTCATTCAAAGATACAAAATTCCTTACCCAGCTCTTGCTGACCATATACGCCGTCTCGGGTATGAGCGTTATGAGCGACTCCCCGAATCCCACGACGTACATAGCACAGGCTACTGCGTTTGCCATCGAGAAGATTAGTCCTATGGACCCGCCGAATTCAGGGCCCAGGGATCGCGATATCATGTAGTATGTCCCTCCTGAAAGGACAGAAAATGGTTTTTAAAAAATGCTGGGCAATCCACACAAAATGCTGGGCAATCCATACAAAATGCTGGGCAATCCACACAGCATCATCTAGTCCCAAAGTAAAATAAAATACTGATGGTTTTGTACATCATGAAAACAAATAAACAATGTTTTATTTTACATTAACGATTAATTGAGAAAACTTTAAATTTAAATTTTATTTTAATAGAAAGCGATAAATACCCGCAAACAGTTGATGATTATATCAAGAATAAAGAAGATGAATATATCAAGAAAGTACATAGCATAATAAGTGTTTAGTAGGTTAATTCGACAGAAATTTTATGTGCAGTTAAATGTAGCCAGGTATCTAGTTAAATTATAATATAAAATTATCTGAAAGCGGCCTCTATGCCTATAACATACCGCCTTTTATAACTCCGTTGGTGCTGATAGCCGACATGGAGAGCGCAGTGATGGTGGTCACGATGGACGTCGTGGTTATCAGGATCAGGGACTGCGCTGCCGAAATATTCAAAACTAAGTTTTTATTGCGTAATATTCGTTGGTATCTAATGTATAGCTCTTTGTATAAACTATAAGGCTAGGCGCAAACGGACCACCGGCCACAGCCACCGGTGGCGAGCGACCAGCTATTTATACGCTTTTTCATACATTTTGTACGAACTCACTGCACACGCGGTCACTCGCTACAGCAATGTTGGCGACTTGACGCCGCTGCGCGCCCCGCAAGACGCCGGCTCTCGCCACTGTCGCGCAGTAAAAAAGTAGTCTCGCCACGAGGTTAACTGAGTGAGGATTCAGTTAACCGCTGGGCGTCCTAGGCATCGCACGTGTCAATGTAATGTGGTCGCTTCCGAGCATCACCGGTGGCTGTCGCGCGCTTCCGCGACTGCTGCAAATGTGGCGGTAGCACGGAGCAGCCACCGGTGGCTGTGGCGGGTGGTCCGTTTACGCCTACCCTAACAGATACTAAAATTTTATCCCGTTGCAGGAATCGAACCGCAGCTCTCTATGCATCAGGCCTTAGGGACACCGCATCCATTTTCATCACACCTGTAGTCGTAAGCCAAGTACACCTATAGTCGTAAGCCAAGCGCAGGGACAACAAGTCTAAGGTAAAATAAAGAAAAATTATGTCACATTGTCATCGAATGCGTAAAATGTGAGAAAAGTGTGATAGTGTGATGTGATTTGATTCATTATATCATTTTTGTCGATACAGCGCGGGGCAATGCAGCCAGCGTCTTGAGGACGCTTCCGACTGGTATTGATATGGATCAGTTGAGCTACCTGTAGATTGTTTGCAACAGTGCAGTTAGCTCAATTGTGTCAATTGTAATCTATTATTTGATTGTTATTTTCTTTGTCAATAAAGGCTATTTTTACATTATACTCGGACAACAATTCCTGTGCTGCCCTTCAGGTGTCATTGTGCTCAAACGATGGTCTACTGACGATACTAACCTACTCCAGCTTGCCCCACCACCCAGGACAGCCTGAGGAACAGCATCACCCCCCAGATGTTGAGGAGGCACCGCATCAGGACACCTTTGATCCAGCCGAACTTGAAGTTGCTAGAGGGCATCGTCGGTTCTAGGTCCTTCTCTAGCATTTGACCTGACTAGAAGAAAATATTACTGCAATACGGTGGAAAATGTGGAACTTTTAAAGTTTTGAATTGCTGAAGAAGAAATATATCTTATTCTTTATTAGATACTACTTAATAAATTAGGTACAGTCTCAAAATGCTCCTTTATGTCATAGAAAACTTTAGTCACCGTCAAACAGTCATATTACAATTATTGTAAATTTTTAAAACCTTTAACGCTTTATGAAGTTCTATCACTCTGTTATTTTTATACCATCAACTTTTGTTATTGACTGGTCCTGATATTGACTTTTTACCCAGAAAAAGTAACTTAATTCCCATATAACACCAACCCACGCTTACATAGATAACTAATATTATTAACAGAGTTTAGTAAGGTATGTTATCCGCAAAGATCCATCGAGATGTTTTTCTTGGCACGTGGTATTCATTTCTTGATAACATATTCATTGGGAATTTATGTTATATAGTCAATAAAAATTGAATAACGATGGCGCCTGGAAACTTTATTAATAGAGCTAGCGTAAACATAAAGTGCTGGATTATATATAATTCATATTTTGATTGTATTCAGTGTTTTTGTCTCCACAAAATTACAATCATAGAAACACAATGGACAAATTTACTTATATATGTTGTTAATTCAGTATATTCACCGATTTCGATAACTTACATTTATTTACTAGCTGTAACCCGTACGCATTATACAGGAATCTAAAACCAGTGATTCGGGCTGTGCGTTGTCTGTCAGCGAGTTAGGTACTCCTTTATAATATACTAGACGATCGCCTCGCGGTTTCACCCGCGTAATTCCCGTTCCCGTGGGAATTCCGGGATAAAATATAGCCTATGTCACTCCCTGAAAAGTAAGCTTCCTAACTGTGAAAGAATTTTTCAAATCGGTCCAGTAGTTTCGGAGCCTATTCAATACAAACAAACAAACAATCAAATCTTTCCTCTTTATAATATTAGTATAGATATTGATGAGGAAAACAAGTTCTGAATTTCAGGAAACGATGAATGAAATGTGTGTTCTTTTTATAAGGGAAGTCTACAATAATTGAAAAACGATGGCGCCTGGAAACTTCATTAATAGAACATAAATAAAGTGCTAGAATATATTTAATTCATATTTTGATTGTATTCATAGTGTTTTCATAGACAATCATAGACACACAATCGACAAATTTAATTTAAATGTTGTTAATTCAGTATATTTAACGATTTTGATGTTATGTTTATTTATTAAAATTGAAGAATCTGTGTCTAAATTTAATCCCGAAAAAAATTATTTGAAACGTTTGGTTTAGTTGTTTTTAAAGCATTCACTGCCCAGCTCCCGCATCAAAGACCAGCAGACCATGTGCATCTTGCCCATCAAAGTGTTAGTTTTATCTACGAGAAGGTTTAAAAATATATAGTTACCTAAAAAGTTAAGCCAGACCACGTGAATCTTAAATAAACGTCCACCGATTGCCGTTATTATTGACCTAGAGGGGTGCCACTGACTACCTACATATCAAAAGAAATTATTCAAGACTTTTACGTGTCGGGATTTAGTACTAAACTAAAAAAAACACATTTTTGCTGATTGCTTGATACCTTTTAAAGTTTGAGAAATAGATTTGGAAAGTTAAAAATAAGGCATTTGCAACGACGATGTCGCACGCGAGCATAATATAATAACTAACATCAGGATTTTTGACCCTTACTTAGGCCTCGCTGTCTCATTGACACCCATTTTCATCTGACATCACATAGCCTCTAACCATCAGGGTACTAAGACGAATCATACGATACCTCAATTGTTGCAATCGGACAAGGGGTTTCAGCGCTGGACACATAAATCGGCTACATACATACATCCTATAAGGGTTCCTTTTTGCCTTTTGAGGTACGGAATAAAAACTAGTAGTTCTACGAACAGTAGACGTCGCGAACACTAACTTTTTTCAACAATTAATTTACATAATACTTAATGTACTAAAGTAATTTTATTTAAAACGGGATATTTTGGTACCTAGGTAGGTACCTATATAATGAGAACTTCTGTGGGGTTCATACTTTACCCCCCCCCCCCCCCATTTCCGAAGATTGCATAGCGACCCATCTGAAATGTACCTAGGTACCTACCTATGTAGCGTTTGTGGATATGGATCTATTATTTTACAGGAAAAATATACTTTGAGAAGTTTGTAAAACTAACACCTTTTCAAAAGTTCTTGTACATGTTCTAGTAGTTCAATGATGTTCTAGCAGTTCTACGAACAGTAGACCTCGCAAGCACTAACTTTTTTTTCAACATATTAGTAACTTATATTATATTAAGTACTAAAGTTATATAAAACGGGATATTTAGGTACTTAGGTATATGTACCTACCATGTTTTTAGGCGGTGACTCCTTGCAAATCGCCATGCCAGTGTGAAAGCATCTTATCACGGAGCAAAAGTGCTCTCTTATCAGAATAAGCACCAGCATAGGTAGGCGCCAGCCTTCCTTTAATGGCGCTAAACTTGTCATAAGTATTATAGGTACCTAATATCTATGTAATTATCGGTGCCTCTTACTTTTAGACGCGTTGTAAGAAAAATCCTATGGGTAGGTAGGTACCTACCTAAATATTGGTTTACGCTAGTGTGGTGTGCATTGGGCAACTTACCAACCTTAGGTGGTAGGTAAGTAGGTAAGGGTAATTGTTTAGTAGGTATAATTATATACCTAGCTCAAAACTAATGAAATCATTTCCTTAGGTACCTACCTTTGAAATAATGCCCACCGTACAAGAATAGGCGTCTGTTTCTCCTGAACGGATTCAATCTTGTTTGTGGGTAGGGTGCACTTGGAAAGGTAGGTAGGTATTACAGATCACTTCACTTGCGATACGATTGTTGTCGGAACTTTTGAACTTGAACGAAATGTTGCACAAACACATCAACCATTAGACCAATTGTCCATACAAAGTACCTAAGTTACGTTCCTCAGCAAAGCTCGAAATTCTGTACCTAGTATCAATAGATGGCGTTGATCCATCAGCCCAAAGTTTTTGTTATTTTATTATTTAACCGACGACGACGGTGTTTGCGGCCGCGCTATTTCATATAATTCTCGAAGTGTTACAAAGATGTTCTAATAGGTGGCGCTGTACTGCAAATGCTCTCTTGCATATTACTGCATTTTGCGAAGCTATTCTGCTCGTCATGCCGAAAATCCTCATCAGATCTTTACCAAATTTTTATAAGAACAGTATAAAGTTATTACCTTTCAATTAAAAGTACAATCATCACATCAAAATCAGATCTCTTAAAGCGGAGATATTCCAAATCCGCCTTTTTGCCTTATTGTGGAAGAAGTACGCCTTTAATCAAAAAATCCCGACGACAATAAAATTCTATAAAATCATAGAATCTGTACACAAAGTTTCATACCGATCGGTTGTAAAATACGACCTGTAGAGGAGTACGGACATACTGACAAAAACGCCATTTTGGCCAGACCTGAAACGGAAGACTTTCGTTCACTAACGTTCACGACGTCAATTACATTAAAATTCCTGTGTCTATTTATACAGAGTTATAATGGATCTTGTTATAAAATAAGTTCTCGAATCCTTGATATTACTAAGATAATCTTGTATGAAGATGTGAGGGATCATAAACAGGCTGTTATGTTTTATCAGAGGACGTTTGCGATGCTAACATGCTGACAGGCCATAATATTCTTAACAATGCAAGTATGTAATGCAACATATGAATATCTTATTCTAATTAAAACTTTGTATACTTTAGATAGCTACTCTCTCCATAGCTAAGCATACAGTATATATTACATTTGTACATAGGGTGCCAACCTCATAACCCTTCTTCGTTTGTAGTCGGGTAAAAATAGTGTAAAGCTAGACGAGCCTTGACACAACTGCCCATGGGAGATTACTACTAAAGAACGCCTGTTACATTTAATCAAAAGGGTCAATAGATCGCGCCATTTATCTAAATTACGATCACCTCCTCACCTAGCGATAAACTCATCACTATAGGTGATGCATTTTTAACCCCTGACAGAAACAGACGGTCGTTATGTCTAATGTGATCAGTCTGTGAGTCTGTCTGGGTACCTATGTGTCTGTCTGTCCGTGGCATCGTAACTCGCAAACGAATGAACCGATTTTTATTAAGTTTTTTAGTTTGCATGGTGTGGTAAGATGATTTCTTCGAAAGTGTTCCAAGTTTATGCAATTCTGTGGAACCGTTCTAAGTGCCTTTTCATACGTTTCCGGGTAGCCGGTGCCGGGTACCCGGCGCGGTGGGCATCACGATAGCTTTCCCATGTACCGGCATAATTTGCATACAATCCGCCACCGGCTACCCGGCGACTAGAACGTGTGAAAAGGCACAAATAGTATGTAATTCTCTGTACCTGAAGTTAATTGCGACGGTTTTGGAATGTAAAATTAGCTTGCTGTAAGCTGTAGGTTTTTGGCTGAGATAATTAATTTTATCACACAGCATTATCTAGCTTTACAGTAAGCAGAGCCTATTTTAGGGGGCCAGTTATGTATAACCCGAAATCAATTGCAGGTCAAACAAACATTTTTCCCACGCCGGGAATCGACCCGCATCCCGTGTTTTTAACGAACTTAGTCCACTGCGTCATAGATAATTTTTTAAATGCTGGCGTGAAATTCTTTTGTGTTTTCATACAATTATTCACGCTGACGTCACAAATCGAGCGCTCCAGTATACGAAAAATAAAAGGGGATCGGGACAGCTTTTAAAATGTACCTGTAACTGCATTAAGCTAAGCCTATAATTGCATGAACCATCACGTCCATTCCTTGTGACCTACGCCTGCTTGCAATAAACGGGTCAGATGACATTGTGTCATCCCGCCTACGTTTCCTTGGTCACGGGTCGCGTTCCCTTGGTCACGGGTCGCGTTCCCTTGAACTTAGTTGCACAAGGGACATTACGGAGTAGGAGGTAATTAGTAATTTTATAAGATGAACCGACTAGATAATGGTTAATGAGCGAGATGCTCTAATTGGTTATTGGATGGACATAGAATCCGTCAGTCCTGTCCTGGGCCCGTAGTCTAAACTAAATCGAAGTTTCTGATTTGTTTTCGTACAAAACACTAATCTTATGCAAGCGACATAAGAGTTGGTTTTGCACGGCAATAAAAACTTCGATTTTCCTTTTCCTTGTAGGCCCCTGGCCACTTGACAAAGCAATCGTAGCAAATATTAAAAGTTTCTAGTAGAAAAATCTTTTGGATGCGGGGTATAGGAAAATGGCGTATGAAAAGATTTCCAGAAAATCGAATTTTCCCCAGTAAATGAAGTGGATTTCTCGCGAAACTCGATTTTATGAAAATTATTTCATTATATTCGTTTATCTATCAACATTTGATAGATAGATAATACCTTATTGTACCACACAAAGACAGAATAACAATACAGAAATAAATGCTAAGAGAAAACGAAGTACAAAAGCGGCCTTATCGCTATGAGCGATCTCTTCCAGGTAACCTTGGGATGGACTGGACATGTAAGAACAAAATAGACAGTGGCGCGCTAAAAAAAAGGAAGAAAAGAATACCTAAACTATACCTAAATATAACCTACAAACAATATAAAAATAAAGTCTAACTTTGCAAGGATAAGATGCAGTTTTTAGGGTTCCGTACCTCAAAAGGAAAAAAGGAACCCTTATAGGATCACTTTGTTGTCCGTCTGTCTGTCCGTCTGTCAACCCTCTTTTCTCACGAACGCGTTGTATCGAGTTGAAATTAACATAAAATACTCAAGTCCGTAACCTCTTGAAGCCGTAAAAATTAAACTTCTAAGTCAACGCACTCAAAAGTTACAGCCGTTTATGTCCGAAAATTTTGAAATTTCCAAGGGAATCACATGCACCCAAAACCTATAGGGTACTTCCCGTAGACCTAGACTCATGAAATTTGGTGAGCAGCCAGGTCTTATAGCACAAGTAAAGGAAAAATCCGAAAAACATAAATTTATTATTTATTCACTAAAAAAATTACTTTTAATGCTCGCCATGAACCAAAACCTATATGGTACTTCCCGTAGACCTAGAATTATGAAATTTGGCAAGAAGCAAGGCCTTATAACACAAATAAAGGAAAATATCCGAAAACAGTATATTTGTAGTTTATTCACAAAAAAAAAACTTTTGATTCTCGCCATGGACCAAAACCTATAAGGTACTTCCCGTTGACGTAGAATCATAAAATTGGGCAAGAAGCAAGGTTTTATAGCACAAATAACGAAAACCGTTAATTTATAGTTTATTAACTAAAAAAAAATAAGTTTTGATTCTGTCCCTCGACCAAAATACACAGACAGGGTACCTACTTCATGTTGACCTAGAATCATAATATTTGGCAAGAAACAAGGTCTTACAATTAAACGGAACCCTTAGTGCGCGAGTCCGACTCGCACTTGACGTTTTATTTAAAGATAAGAAGAGATTTGGCACGTCTGATGTCCAGGGGGAGAGCATTCCATAGATGGGTAGCTTGTACAGTGAAAGATTTGTCGTAGAAAATGGTAGTGTGGGCAGGGACTTTTAAGGTAAGTGTTTCAGAGGAACGCAGAGAGAGAGAGAGAGAGAGAGAGAGAGAGAGAGAGTTAGAAAGGAATTCAAAGCGCTCCTTGAGATAGGAAGGTCTATCCTCCCGATAGAACAATAGAGGTATACTGTACAAGAGAGATAGTATGTGAGTATTCCTCCGAAGTCGGATGGGCAACCACTTGAGTTTAGCGCGATATTCGGAAACGTGGTCATATTTGCGAAGGCCAAATATGAACCTGATGCTGAAATTTTGGAAGCGCTCAAGCTTGTTTAGTTGATCTTCAGTGAGGTCCGGATAACAAGCGTCGGCGTAATCGAGAATGGGGAGCAAAAGGGACTGGGCAAGTGTCACGTTAGTGGAAGTCGGGAGAAAATTTCGCAGTCGCCGCAGTGAGCCAGCCGATGCGAACATTTTTCGGCTAAGTTCAGCCAGTTGCGGACCCCAGGACAATTCATTGTCAAGAATCAGACCCAGGTTTTTGACGGATTTACTAACTGGAATTGACACATTGGAATAAGTTCCACAATTTATTTTCTAAAAGCTAAAGCTAAGTCCCACGAATAATTCCCAAACTTTTTATAGAAAATCAGGAAACTGAAGAAAAGCCATGGAACACTGGGAAAACCTATATTTGATGTAATTTTTAAAACTGTCTGGTTAACACCGTTTACATCGAGATATTTACCATTTGAGTTTTCGGCACTGTGTCATACGCCATCATCATGATAAATAACCCATCAAAATCATAAGATTTTGATGTATTTATCAAAATACGCGACTGGTAAATGTTCAGTTCACAGAAGCTACCAGTTGAATGGGTATCATTCTATTCATTATTCATGGCTCACATATCGATACCGGAAATTTCATTTGTCGTAAAGGACAAAACACGACTTTTCAAGAGAGCCAAAAAACTAAAAAAAAAGTTTTTGGCTTATAACTTTTTTAAACAAAGTAACATATTATTAATGGTGTCAAAGGGTACCCTAACTATTTTTTCGTGTTCTAATCATTTAAATAAACAATATAAACATAACTTTATAAATAACGAAAATGAGTGTCCTTTACGACCCATAAAAATAGACCTGAATGTCCTTTATGACCACGAAAAATTGGTTGTGATAAAGTCAGATGTGTATTAAAGGACTAATCTTCATCATCAATGGGTAGTACTTATCAATTAAATCAAAGATTATGGGGGTAAAAGGAACAAAGAAACTAACCTGTCGCACTCAAGCGTTGTTAGGTTTATGGGCGAGACAAAAACTTTAATATATTTTTCGAGGGTTGTAAAGGACAGTGCAAAAACAAACGACCTTTACGCCATAATTATATTAAATAAAGAAAATCATGGATTAGGTCGTAAAGGTTTCTATTTTCAAATACCATGTTTACGCCCTTTTTATTTGTAATAGTTAGTAAAAGTTTTAATGTCGTATAAATCGTTTTATGAAAAATGATAATACGACCTCATACATAATAAAAACATTACTTTACGTCTCTTATTAGGTAAATAATTTTACGATACATCCCAAATCATAAAAAAAAAAACGTGCTACGGCTGTTGAAAATCAAGTTCGTAAACGACTTTTTTTTAAGTTAGAATTTTTGAAGTACACCAATTGATAGAGCTCGCTACGCTGATTCCGAATATATATATATAACTCATTTTCGTCAAAATGTCCTTTACGACAATTGAAATTTCCGATATCGATATGAACATTATTGTATCCTATCGTAAAATGTGACCTTAGGTATGGCAACATGATACTCAGACCCCCAAACAAAAGGATTGCCATAATTACCACGCTAGACAGGCGGAATAGTGTATACTATACATATTCTATTCTATACACTGTATAGAATAGAATATTAATTTATATAGAAGAATGCATGTGTTTATCAATGTTACACCATTAAACCACAGTAGGTTTGTGTTGGTGCTTATACTCGTCTTATACATACATCTTATACATCTTATACACAGAAGGAAGCAAGCTCTACCTATCAAGGATAACAGCGTTTTTCAGAATAGAACCGGTTACTTCCAGAGATGCCCAACACAAACAAACTACAATCTGTACAAGTACCGATAAACAAGAATAGATCACCTTTCAAAAGACTATAGCATCGATACGTCTTCACGTATTTTTAGCATGTACCTACCTTAAGTCTTCATAGCAGGGCTTACTAAAACGTGACGGGCAAGTCAAGTGGTTCAATCAGCTAATGAGAGGTCGCAATTACCACAATTGGTATACCTACCTACCTACTTCACCTGGGAGTTTCGTAGGAAGATTCCTAGTGAAGAGGTGATCTGCGTCACAAGTGTGTATGTCGCTTCAATTGGCCTTTTCAGGAATGTCGCGGTAGGCAAGATGGATGATAATGAGACTATCCCAGGACCGTAAGGATATTAAGTGTGTGTTTTGAAATCCATTGTGTACCGATGACATGTGTTTCTACTAATAAGGTTCTACTTATAAGGTGTGGAGACCGCGACTAGGCAACCGTAGTGTAGAACGCCGTCTAGCCAGGCAGATGCTGGATGCGGCAAACTGAAGACAGGGCACATATAGGTTGATAATGATGATGAAAGAGATTATGATTAAATAATAAATGATGATGTCCTCCTAGCCGAATTTCGACCAAGGCGGCCAGTCTCATCGGAGACTAGCCAGATGTGCAGGACATATTATAGTGCACAAGTGTGCGCAAACACAGGTGCACTCTCTAATGAAATATTCTTTCACCGTTAGGAAGCTTACATTTCAGGGAGTGACATAGGCTATATTTTATCCCGGTATTCCCACGGGAACGGGAATTACGTGGGTGAAACCGCGAGGCGATCGTCTAGTTTCGGAATAAAAAGCCTATGTCCGTCCCCGGGATGACATCTATCTCCCTGCCAAATTTCATGAGATCCGTTCTGCTGTTTAGGCCTCAAAACGTAACAGACAGACAGACAGAGAGACTTGGTTTCGAATTTATAATGAGAATGGATAGTGGGACAGTAACGGCTGAAAAAAAAGTATGGATGGATGCGTAGGTAAGCATCCTGTAAAAATGCAAAGATAACAAATATTCTATGTAAAATGCGCAGATAGCGAAGTTCTCGGGTTACCAGTGGATTTCCACTGAGAAACGTGCCGTAATCTTGTGTATCAGTTGTAAGGCTTTATTAGAAACTAGACGATCGGCTCGCGGTTTCACCCGCGTAGTTCCCGTTCCCGTGGGAATTCCGGAATAAAATATAGCCTATGTATAGTATTATAATATCTGTGCCTATGTCATTCCCTGAACAGTGAGCTTCCTAAAAGAAAAGTGAAAGAATTTTTCAAATCGGTCAAGTAGTTTCGGAGCCTATTCAATACAAACAAACAATCAAATCCTCCCTCTTTATAAAATTAGTATAGATAAGGCAATGTTCTAAATGTACGCCAAATTTCATCTTGTGCTATTCAGTAGTTTTGGAGATTCTAGGTTACAAAAAATCACAGTTCACAAACGTTCGGCTTTATAGTAGGACAGAATAGGATTAGTATGACTGTACCGCTTCTAAATGATCTTGATCAACAGCGTGGCATGGTCACTGTTGTGCGTAATAAGCACGACTAATCTTTAAACGGTTGGTTTTTCTTCTTCGTTTAAATATGCGTGAAAAATTTAAATAAGCTGCCTAATGAGGTACGAGTATTTTTAACTATGTGGTTATTTGAAAAAAATAGTTGTGAAAAGAAGGCTTTTCTAGCAATCGCATTAATCCTACTAATATTATATATTACTAGACGATCGGCTCGCGGTTTCACCCGCGTAGTTCCCGTTCCCGTGGGAATTCCGGGATAAAATATAGCCTATGTCACTCCCTGAAAAGTAAGCTTCCTAACGGTGAAAGAATTTTTCAAATCGGTACAGTAGGAGCCTATTCAATACAAACAAACAATCAAATCTTTCCTCTTTATAATATTAGTATAGATTATTATATAATATTTAATAATAAAGCCGAAAGTTTGTGAAAATTTGAATTTTTGTTACCTAGGATCCCCCAAACTACTGAACAGATCAAAATGAAATTTGGTGTACGCTTAAACAAAGGCTAACTTAGATAATAGGCTACTTATTGTACCGAAAATACGCGTGCGAACCCGCGGGCAGAAGCTAGTAAGTTCATAAAAGAAAGTTCGGTGTATCGCCAACATCAAAAATTATAGCATTTATGTTAACCGACATCAAAAATACAAGGAGGTTCTTCGATTACTCCTTCAATAGATCATTGAACGGGGAACGGGTAAAATTTCGACTTTTATCAAAATATTTCAAAAAGTATGAAACCTACAGAAATTTCAAACTATTTTAAAATGTACAAACGAATACCTTTTATTTGATACCCCACTTGACTCTGTAGGTCTCTTTTAAAATTTTGACATCTCAATTTGTATGGAAAGTGTTCATTTTCATTTTTCATTTTTTTTAATTTTTTTTTTCTTCAAATCTGTCCAGGCGCACGAAATGTATTATTATTTTAAATTTCAAGTTGATAGCTGCTGTAGTTGCTGAGTTATTAAGGAGGCAAAAAAGGACAGACAAAGCGAGACCATAAGGGTTTCGAAACCGATCTTCGAAACCCTAAAAACTGTGTAAACTTTCAGGAATTTGAAGTCAATTTTAATTTCAAAAACTTTTAGTTTTTCAAAACCATCAAATTATATCAAGTTTATGCCCGCGGCTTCGCACGCGTTGTTTCTATGTTTAACGTTTAAAGGATTTCTATCCCATGGTACTAGTATAGTATTCTAATATCTGTGCCCATGGGAACTGATTTATGGGATAAAAAGTAGCCTATGTTTGATTCCAGGATTAGAATTCATACATCCATCCATCCAAACTTTCGCATTTATAATATTAGTGTGACGTAGTATATGTGGCACCAACAGAGTTCAAAACTTCTACTTTGGATCCCATCAAATTATGCTTGCGAATTTTACTCTGTCCTATATTCCCATCTGCACACCAGCTGTATTGACACAGCTGCTTGTATTTACAAACACCACTCGATATAAGAATACTTATTACTATACTTGGCGACTGCCTTGTTGGACCAGCGGTCACCTTGTTCAACCGCTGATTATGAGGTCCTGGGTTTTAATCCGGGTCGGGTCAATAGTTGTTATTAGGGTTTCTTAGCAAGAAAAATTCACAGTAACAACCCGGAGTCAGGAAGTTGACGTTTTACACCCCCGTGCCTCGGAAAGCACGTTAAGCCGTTGGTTTTGCGCCTGACCTCTCCCCGGTGGTCTGCCGTCCCATCGGATTATGAGAGTGAGGGAATAGAGAGTGCACCTGTGTTTGCGCACACACTTGTGCACTATAATATGTCCTTCGCATCTGGCTAGTCTCCGATGAGCCTGGCCGCCGTAGTCGAAATTCAGCTAAGAGGACATCATTATTATTATTATTACGTATTAGACGTGTGCGCCGCGCCGATCCGCCGCCGCCGCCGGCAAATTTTCCACGCCGCCGCCGCCGATCGGCCAATCGGCGTGAAATCGGCGTGGAACGTATTCTTTTAGACGCTTTGAAAACTCCCTTATTTTATTGATTATTACATTGTCCGACACCTGCTACCTACAACCAAGTTGTAGTCAAAGAAGAAACCGCGCCGCGCCACGATGTCAAAGGGTGCCGCGATGTCAAAGGGCACCGCGAACCGAACGGTATCAAAAGTCGCCGCTGATTCAGACAGATACAGGTGCCGATATAGACTTGGAGATTGATAAAGTGAAGACAGGGCACATATAGGTTGATAATGATGATGAAAGAGATTATGATTAAATAATAAATGATGATGTCCTCCTAGCCGAATTTCGACCAAGGCGGCCAGTCTCATCGGAGACTAGCCAGATGTGCAGGACATATTATAGTGCACAAGTGTGCGCAAACACAGGTGCACTCTCTAATGAAATATTCTTTCACCGTTAGGAAGCTTACATTTCAGGGAGTGACATAGGCTATATTTTATCCCGATATTCCCACGGGAACGGGAATTACGTGGGTGAAACCGCGAGGCGATCGTCTAGTTTCGGAATAAAAAGCCTATGTCCGTCCCCGGGATGACATCTATCTCCCTGCCAAATTTCATGAGATCCGTTCTGCTGTTTAGGCCTCAAAACGTAACAGACAGACAGACAGAGAGACTTGGTTTCGAATTTATAATGAGAATGGATAGTGGGACAGTAACGGCTGAAAAAAAAGTATGGATGGATGCGTAGGTAAGCATCCTGTAAAAATGCAAAGATAACAAATATTCTATGTAAAATGCGCAGATAGCGAAGTTCTCGGGTTACCAGTGGATTTCCACTGAGAAACGTGCCGTAATCTTGTGTATCAGTTGTAAGGCTTTATTAGAAACTAGACGATCGGCTCGCGGTTTCACCCGCGTAGTTCCCGTTCCCGTGGGAATTCCGGAATAAAATATAGCCTATGTATAGTATTATAATATCTGTGCCTATGTCATTCCCTGAACAGTGAGCTTCCTAAAAGAAAAGTGAAAGAATTTTTCAAATCGGTCAAGTAGTTTCGGAGCCTATTCAATACAAACAAACAATCAAATCCTCCCTCTTTATAAAATTAGTATAGATAAGGCAATGTTCTAAATGTACGCCAAATTTCATCTTGTGCTATTCAGTAGTTTTGGAGATTCTAGGTTACAAAAAATCACAGTTCACAAACGTTCGGCTTTATAGTAGGACAGAATAGGATTAGTATGACTGTACCGCTTCTAAATGATCTTGATCAACAGCGTGGCATGGTCACTGTTGTGCGTAATAAGCACGACTAATCTTTAAACGGTTGGTTTTTCTTCTTCGTTTAAATATGCGTGAAAAATTTAAATAAGCTGCCTAATGAGGTACGAGCATTTTTAACTATGTGGTTATTTGAAAAAAATAGTTGTGAAAAGAAGGCTTTTCTAGCAATCGCATTAATCCTACTAATATTATATATTACTAGACGATCGGCTCGCGGTTTCACCCGCGTAGTTCCCGTTCCCGTGGGAATTCCGGGATAAAATATAGCCTATGTCACTCCCTGAAAAGTAAGCTTTCTAACGGTGAAAGAATTTTTCAAATCGGTACAGTAGGAGCCTATTCAATACAAACAAACAATCAAATCTTTCCTCTTTATAATATTAGTATAGATTATTATTATTATAAGTATAATATTTAATAATAAAACCGAAAGTTTGTGAAAATCTGAATTTTTGTTACCTAGGATCTCCAAAACTACTGAACAGATGAAGATGAAATTTGGTGTACGCTTAGAACAAAGGCTAACTTAGATAATAGGCTACTTATTGTATCGAAAATACGCGTGCGAACCCGCGGGCAGAAGCTAGTAAGTTCATAAAAGAAAGTTCGGTGTATCGCCAACATCAAAAATTATAGCATTTATGTTAACCGACATCAAAAATACAAGGAGGTTCTTCGATTACTCCTTCAATAGACCATTGAACGGGGAACGGGTAAAATTTCTACTTTTATCAAAATATTTCAAAAAGTATGAAACCTACAGAAATTTCAAACTATTTTAAAATGTACAAACGAATACCTTTTATTTGATACCCCACTTGACTCTGTAGGTCTCTTTTAAAATTTTGACATCTCAATTTGTATGGAAAGTGTTCATTTTCATTTTTCATTTTTTTTTCATTTTTTTTTTCTTCAAGTCTGTACAGGCGCACGAAATGTATTATTATTTTAAATTTCAAGTTGATAGCTGCTGTAGTTGCTGAGTTATTAAGGAGGGAAAAAAGGACAGACAAAGCGAGACCATAAGGGTTTCGAAACCGATCTTCGAAACCCTAAAAACTGTGTAAACTTTCAGGAATTTGAAGTCAATTTTAGTTTCAAAAACTTTTAGTTTTTCAAAACCATCAAATTATATCAAGTTTATGCCCGCGGCTTCGCACGCGTTGTTTCTATGTTTAACGTTTAAAGGATTTCTATCCCATGGTACTAGTATAGTATTATAATATCTGTGCCCATGGGAACTGATTTATGGGATAAAAAGTAGCCTATGTTTGATTCCAGGGTTAGAATTCATACATCCATCCATCCAAACTTTCGCATTTATAATATTAGTGTGACGTAGTATATGTGGCACCAACAGAGTTCAAAACTTCTACTTTGGATCCCATCAAATTTTGCTTGCGAATTTTACTCTGTCCTATATTCCCATCTGCACACCAGCTGTATTGACACAGCTGCTTGTATTTACAAACACCACTCGATATAAGAATACTTATATTACTATACTTGGCGACTGCCTTGTTGGACCAGCGGTCACCTTGTTCAACCGCTGATTATGAGGTCCTGGGTTTTAATCCGGGTCGGGTCAATAGTTGTTATTAGGGTTTCTTAGCAAGAAAAATTCACAGTAGCAACCCGGAGTCAGGAAGTTGACGTTTTACACCCCCGTGCCTCGGAAAGCACGTTAAGCCGTTGGTTTTGCGCCTGACCTCTCCCCGGTGGTCTGCCGTCCCATCGGATTATGAGAGTGAGGGAATAGAGAGTGCACCTGTGTTTGCGCACACACTTGTGCACTATAATATGTCATTCGCATCTGGCTAGTCTCCGATGAGCCTGGCCGCCGCAGTCGAAATTCAGATAGGAGGACATCATTATTATTATTATTATGTATTACTATTCTTATATACTTACACGTGCGTGACATTAAGTACAGTCAGCTTGATCAAAAGCTAGCTACACTGTTAAGTTTGAAGCCAGTTCGTATTAATACAGAAATATTCTTACTAATCGCATCTTAAGGCACAGTAAAGATAACAAAATGTTCTTTAACAATCAATCGAACGGGGACGCTCCCGAGTTGCATACATCACCGCCTTATGCTACGGCCACACTATCGCGATAATGCAAAGATTTCCGCTGCCGCGGCAAGTCTGGCCAAGAAGTTCGTCTTATCGGGAATCATCATCGCGACAAAATGCCCTTCGCGACGCGACGTTGCGAAGTTTTTTTCCAATGTGGCCAAACACTTCGTCGTAGAACGAACACGAAGTTTTATCACGACAACGCGAAGACGAATCTTGGCCTTGTAATGCGGCCGTAGCAATAGTACCTAACTTGGGAGCGTCCCCCTCCCCCCGACATGTCCCTTGGCCCCCCTACGATAGCCCTGTCAAAACGCCTACGTCGAACGACTGTATGCATATAGGTAGGCTGTGGTATTACAATCACCAGACCACCTAAGAATGTGGTGATTATGGCACCCCCCGTGAACGTGACAAGGGGTACCATGCCCAGAACGTGCGGGCGTTGCCCGCACGTTCATCAGTCGACGTATATCTGCTGATGCTGGTGTACATATTTGCAATTAAGGCTCTCAACAGCCTGTATTGTTCCACTGCTGGACGCAGGTCTGACTGACCCCTGACAAGCGCCCCATTGCCTTTTATCTCATGGGGGGTAGTAGAATTGTTCTGCAGGGGCGCTGCTGCCCGCCCCCGGTGGATATCCCTTAGTCGCCTCTTATGACACCCGCGGGAAGAGTTGGAGTGGTGCAAATTCTAAGCCGGCACCACATAGCATTAAGGATCTAACCCGACCCAAATCAGCGCCACAAACTATTTTATCTAATTACTATGTGAAACGAAGGAATTGTTCTTTTTGCTCACCATCGTGGCCAAAACGAGCAACTTCGCATTTCTGCCTACACTATAGAAAATAAAGCTTATAAAGAGACATTAAAAATTTGCTTATGATAGGTATCACAAACCGCAAAACCGATTATTGATAATTCCTTCGTTTAGCATAATAATAAGATAATATAGGTGGTGGCGCTGATTTGGATCGGGTTAGCGCCTTAATAAATGAGTCTCAATCTGATGAGGAAGCTGTCCGTACTATCCTTACACGTACCCTGAATCTTATAGCGCAAACCGCACCGCCAACCGGAAGGATGATTATCAATTACATTTACGTCAAGCATCGCGGTTTACTATTATCTATTATGATATGAAGGATGGTATGTGGTGTTCATTTACGTAGATGACTTATAATGTCATTTCCTGTTTTATAATTTTTTGGTGTGAAATAAAGAGCTTCTGCCCGCGGCTTCGCACGCGTATTATCGGTACAATAAGTAGCCTATTATCTAAATTAGGCTTTGCTCTAAGCGTACGCCAAATTTCATCTTGATCTGTTCAGTAGTTTTGGTGATCCTAGGTAACAAAAATTCAGATTTCACAAACTTTCGACTTTATAATATAAGTAAGATCTATCGTATTTATTTACCATGTTACTTTTGTGCCATATCCCTTGGTTTACTCGACGATGCAGTCGTCTGCCAATAAGCACTCATTCGTATGATGTCCTCCTAGCCGAATTTCTACCACGGCGGCCAGTCTCATCAGAGACTAGCCAGATGCAGGACATATTATAGTGCACAAGTGTGTGCGCAGACACAGGTGCACTCTCTATTCCCTCACTCTCATAATCCGATGGGATGGCAGACCGACACGACCGGGGAGAGATCAAGCGCAGGACCAACGGGGATGTAACACCGCCAACTTTCTGACTCCGGGCTGCTACTGTGAATTTTTCTTGCTAGAAAAACCCCAATAACAACTATTGGCCCGACCCGGTTGAGAACCCAGGCCAGGCAGGACCTCATAATCAGCGGTTGAACAAGCTGACCGCTAGACCAACGAGGCAGTAGGTACAATACGCTATAATTAAAGGTACGAGGCAGTACAATACGCTCACTCGTATAACTAGGTAATAAAGTGTAGGTACGTCTTAGTAGAGTCCACACTTCCACTTTAGAACAGCTAAGACATCCTTTCGGCTTAGTATGTTATTCGTTTCCTGGTACCTCGCGTTTCTAATCGTGCCTACCTATGCTAATAGACCTTTCGAGCGAAAAGATTTGAAGACCAATATTTTTATGTCTCTAGCAATCGTGCCTCACCCCACCTTAAAGGCCTATATTTGTCCACTGCTGGACGCAGGTCTCCCCTGATAAGCGCCTTGTTGGCTTATATCCCATGGGGGGTAATGCCCTTAATACCCACGCTGTGTATGCGGGTTGGGGATCGCAGTTCGGTGGTAAATTTTTTCTGCAAGGGGCGCTGCTGCCCCTTAGTCGCCTCTTACGACACCAGCGGGAAGAATTGGGGTGGTGCAAATTCTAAGCCGGCACCACACAGCTTAAAGGAATCGTGCATTATTATTATTTACTTGAGAGAAAATGACTTTACTTAAGGGGGTACCCTACCTCGTTATTGTGTGAAGAGGATAGGCATAGGATTTCGCGTTCACAGGAGCGGGACAGAGCAAAGCGGCGTAAGCCCAAAAATCAAGTTTTTAGTAGTTATTTGCTCCCCACAAACATTAGAATAGTTAATTGAAAAAAAGGCAACATATAAAATGTTCTTTATACTTTCTACTCAATTACTATGCTTAATCTCAAGATCGTATCATCTGTATTTATTGAGAAATTAGGGTTTTAGTAAAAAATTAGAGGTAACTTTGCGATTTTTTTCTATCGAGAAAATTTTATGGAATCGTGTTTTCGAAACATATGATCGATAGAATAAGTCCTGAACTTTACCCTTAAAGACTTATTTCAGTCTAGACTTTCGAATGGTACTCGGATCAAGCTCTAGCAGCTGGAGTATAGCTAGAATGTACCTACAGTATAACCAGAGTATGAAAGGCACTCACCTTCCTGGACAAAGAAGCGTTGTGGAGCTCATCTAACGTCGGTCGCGGGGCTGCGTGGAGGGACATCACGTTCCTGTAGTTATCCAGCCTTGGTAGGGCTTCTCTTGTGAAATGTCTGAAAGAGAAACCAAGACATGGAAAGTGTCTTGAGCTCGAGAAGAGATTTTCCGTGATTCTGCGTAACAGAGACTCTACCGTGGCTCCTGTTGAAGACGTCGATTTGATGTGTTCTCCTATATTACTGTTACGGCAAATTTATACAAAACTATCATGTGTAGGAGAGCTATTTGAAAGAAACGTTGACCTATCAAAAACAAGATGCAAATAAGGATGCTGTGATTTAAGGACACAACAAAGAAATACATTTTATGGAACTTTTCACATATCATCTCCAAGCACGAAAGTACGTCTCAGAGCTTGTGAACTCCAAGAAGATATACATTTTGGGATTTTAACATTCTTAGCATTCAACATTTTGGGAAACCAAAAATATCAACATTCTGGGAAATTATACGTTTTGGGATTTCAACATTTTGCAAAGTCGACCGTCGTCGCGTCGGTCAAAAGGATAATATATCAAATGCTTTTTTTTTGTTGCAAATAATCATAAATAGGTAGCTCTAGGTAGCGCTTAGGTGTGTATATGCACAATACACTCCTAAGCGAGATGTCAGTGCAGATCCCAGTTCCCCCACTCAGAATACTAGAATTAGATCATAAATAGGTTTTGCGTCTGTCGAATCTTATATTCCTAAATCTCTACATTTTATATTGTAAACACTGAGTGCCCATAACGCATGTTTTGCCAAACTAAGTAGAGCAGTGACACGCCCTTACAGTTATCTAACATTCCAGAAAGTTCTACCTAATGTAAGTGAATGTTGCCAACTCACCTTCCACGCCGATATTTAAACACATTGCCATACAGCGTGGCAATGCAGCCAGCGTCTTGGGGACGCTTCCGACTGGTGTTGATATGGATCAGTTGAGCTATCTGTAGACTGTTTGCAACAGTCGGCAGTTAGCTCAATTGTTTCAATTGTAAATACTAGTATAATTTTCTTTGTGAACACAGGCTAAAAAATATTTAACTGAGTCGGTATTCTATGATGTGCAAGAGTACTTAGAATTACCGCCTATTTAAGTTTTATTTTTATATAAATTATTATTTAATAATTAATTTTCAAATTATAAATAATTATAATTTTTTTATTGACATGTTACCAGGAGTAATGAATAAAATCTGTATTTCTGTATTTCTAACCTGAAACTCTTGCCATACTTGGTGTCGGTAGCTGTGAGCGGGTCGTCACTGTCCATTCCTGAGGCGTCCGAATCACCTGCATTTTCATCGTCATCCTGAGTGTCATCTTCCATCTGAAAAAGATATGACATTCATATTAAATAATACAAAAGTTTGGATGGATTAATGTTTGTTACTTCTAAACGCCAAAACGAATTGAACCCTTTCCGAGCTGAAATTTTGCATAGATGTAGGCCTTGAAACTGGGAAACTGCGTCGAGTCTTCTCGTCATCCATACCGCAATGCTTGAAAAACGTTGCGTTGACGTGGGGACACACGGTAGGGCTGGTCCACCAGTTCAAAGTCGCTCAGCGAGCTATGCTCGAAGTCTCTCTGAAGGATAGGATTCGTAACGAATACATCCGACAGAGAACCAAAGTTATCGACATATCTCTAAGAATTAGCCAGCTGAAGTGGCAGTGGGCCGGCCATATCTCGCGAAGAACCGATAACCGCTGGGGGAAATGTGTTCTTGAGTGGAGACCACGACTCGGCAATAGTAGTATAGGACGCCCTACGGCAAGGTAGGATGACGACCTGCGAAAGACTGCTGGCAGATGCTGGATGCGGCAAGCTGAAGACAGGGCGCTATGGCGCTCATTAGGGGAGGCCTATGTCCAGCAGTGGCCTAACATAGGCTGATGATGATGATGTGGGCCTAGAACGGGAATAACACTTATGCAATTTTTCAACCCATAAATCAGTTCCAATTGGATAAAATAATCTTTAAGCCTTTCCATAGCAACAACGCGTGTGAAGCTGCGGGTTGGAACTAGTATTCTAATAAGGAGATTTACAAAGTAGGTACTAGGTTTTTGGTTTTCGGTATACTAAGTAACCTATTATCTAAGTTAGGTTTTGCTCTAAACATACGCCAAATTTCATCTTGATCTGTTCAGTAGTTTTGGAAATCCTAGGTAACAAAACTTCAGATTTCACTTTCGGCTTTTTAATATTAGTAGGAAATTGGGGTGGTGCAAATTTTAAGTCACACGGGCCGACATGGTACAGTGAACTTTAATGGTGCAACATTTAATAAATATACTGCGATGTATCCAGAAAGTCAAAGCGTCCAATCTTCTATGCAAAAAAATCTTATCAATGCATTGCGAAAATCTACACATTCTCGGATACCTACATTAACTCACTTGTCCCTTTAGGAATTTAATAACTATGGACAATATTTATGAACAGAAGCAGCCATTACGGAATAATTCGAATCATACAAAACATTCCATAAATCATAGATGTTATTATTTTACCGTGAGCAATCAACCGGTACCTAACTCATTGATAATTTCATGCCATTGTATGAATGAGTAGGTAGGTACGAATTAATTAGGTAAGCCTTACTTAAGTAGTATTTTGTAAGCACCAGCTTGTTTGTAGCGATTTAGCTAATTAACAACCAGTAAGTAATAAAATTACAGAATCTGCGTAATTTTAGAAATTTCGAATACATGGTGCGATGGGTCAGTCCTGTCACTCAATCAAAACTTGGTTAAGCGTTGTAAAAAAAAAATTTAAAAAATCGAACCAGAGCGAAGAGATTTTTGTGTTTTTACCCGTGAGCCGTGGGTTATGTTTTTTGAGTGTTTTTCTCGTAGTTGGCAGTCACTCTGCGATTTTGATATGAGGTACCTACCTATCAAAATACTCGTCTACTCTCCTATATGATTCTTAGCTACAACTTGTAGGCCTTCGCTCTCTAATTTGGAGAAAAAAGTGAAAAAGCGAGGACCTAGTCGTGTTTTTTTCTAGTTTTCAATCAAGGACTTGTTAAAATAGGACTTTACTTTAGATGGGAACATAAATGTCTAAGTTTTCATAATCACTTAAATATACTTAACTACCTACTAATTAACCAAGTTCATTGACATTATTTAGTACCGTATTCGTTTTATTTGACCTGAAAAATTACAACCGTGTATTTTTAAATATAATGTAAAGAACTGAAGGTTGAATAACAGTATTATCACGAATATTTTTCATGGAAACATATTTCACGTTGGTAAGTTATAAATCACGATTTTACTTTATTACTCACTTTATGGTTTGAAATTTGGGCGTACATAAGCATTGCGCGACTAGCTAGGTATTGCTTTGTTTTGTGGCCCAAATTTAGGATATTCATGGGGTAAAATTTGCCGATGGTCAACGTCAAGAATCGCTGTCGTTGGTCGGGACCAACTTCCCACAAGCATGTTTATGAGGCATATTTTGAAGGTCCGGGATTTTTTATTTCTGTTCCTATTTTGTTCTGTGCATAAAACGACGAAAAAAGGAGTTCTGACGCCTTTTTAACCGACTTCAAAAAAAGAGGAGGTTCTATGGTATGTATGTTTTTATTATATCTGCTTACTAGTTTCTGTCTACGGCTTCGCACGTGTTGTTTCCATGGAAACGTTTAAAAGTTATTTATATCCCATGGGAACTGTTTATGGGATAAAAAGTAGCCTAGATGCCTTTCAGGCCTCGAATTACGTCTATACAAAATTTCAGGCCGATCCGTTCAGTAGTTTTGGCGTGAAGAGGTAACAAACATACATCCATCCATCCAAACTTTCGCATTTATAATATTAGTGTGATGTGATATTGGTCGATTACTCCGTCAATTATGGACCGAATTTTAAAATTCTATCGCTATATTAAAATAATGGTCCCAAAGTGATACCATAAAAAGAGAGGAAGGTGAAGCGAGCGAGGAATTAAGTAGTATTCCCGCAATACTTAAAAAACAGCGTAAAATATCAACGAATTTGATATTTACGCTTTATTTTTTCAAAAACAATCAAGTTATATGTAATGATTACGCATGATTCCAATTAATTTTAAAAGGGTACAAGGGCGCACATTTTAAAATTTACCTTTCATTACGCATACGCTTTTAAAAACTTAACGTGCTAAATTCACGAAAAGTCGTGGTGTCAAATTGGTCGGATTCCCACTTCATTGCTAAATTATTATACACGATCACGATCTATTGAATCGTCAGTCACCAATAAAAGATCATTGTCTTAATAATTTAATATCAGTATTCAACTTTTGTTTAAGTTTGTGATACGATTAATATTATTTATTATCGTAAGTAGTGCTAAGTTATTTTAACTTCGCGATCGTTTCACAAATATAATACAGGGTGTGATTATGTACAAACGAACGTTACCTGGAGCGCAGATGCCAAAAATATTCAAGATAGCAAATTTTACTAAAAGAAACATTCCTTTACTTTTTTAAATAACTCAAACTGCATTCACAAAATTTTAAAAAACAAGTAGTTTTTTCTTATTCTGTCTTATCCTGTAATCGAACCCACTAAACTCTTAAAAAATAGCCTTCTGTACTTAAGTCACTGATCGGTAGAGTCAATCATAAGAATGAAATCTGTTAAATATACACTGCATATTAAATCAAAGGAACACCATGAAATCCGCCAAAAACTGGGACGAGGGGGAGCACTTTGGATGGGTTGTTTAAAAAAATTACTGTTATGTAAATTAAAGAGAAAGATTGACCTAACTACCATCAGAAGTTGTAAAAGGGGCATTTTATAACCTTCGTTCGAGCTTCAAGAACGAAAAGATAAAATAAAACTAAAGGGCCAACTTTTACCGAGTAAAAACGACAAGAGAAAAGCGTTATTTATCGTAATTTCTTATTAAGTAGGTACCTACCTATGTAGATGCGGATGTAAAAGTTGATCTAAAAGCTCGTTTCCATTACTTGTTTTGCTATTTAATAATCTGGTACCCTTTCTGTATATAATTTAATTAAGCGGGTATCTTATCTACTTTGAGAGCAGCAGGGGCTTGAAATATTATTTTCATATTGTTGTGGCTATATTTTAAAGCCATCTATCCCCAAACTAAGGAAAGCAATGATATGATAGTATAAGTATTATTAAGTAGTATGTCTCTATCTTGCATTTCTTGACCGATGGAATCGATCTCACCTTCGGTGTTAACCCTGCCCCGGAACTCTACTTCTCTATTAAGAAATTCTCTAATGATATAGTATACAAACTATGTAATTCAACCTTTTTCATTTTTTAAACGACTTCGAAAAAAGTTCTAAGTTCGGTTTGTATGTATGTATATTTTAGCCGATTTCTCCGTCAGTTGTCCCGTTGTGGGCCGATTTCGATGATTATGGTTTTAAATGCATGCAGTTTTATATAAAAATGCATGCAAAGCATCGGTTTCTGAGATATTCACCTATGAAGAAAAATATAGTTATTTTCGTCTGAGAATACCCAGAAACCTGACGAGAGACTAAGACACTTTTTTTATTTGTCACTAAAACATCCAAATATAATTCTTAAGTTTTATTATGCGCGGCAATTTTGAAAAAAACAACAAAATGGTGACCGATGTTAGGGCCAAAATTTTCAAACCCCTTTATTCTCGAAGGTTGAGTGTAAATATAGAGGAATCCGCAGCACGTTTTTGGTTTTTGTATAAAACATCAAATCATCTTGATTTTTTCACATAGTTTTATCTAAGCAATGTCAAAGTGCGTTCAAATCCTCAAACCTGTCAACTTTGTCTCATCTGAGATGTTTTGTTCTGGTGGAATGTAGAGGCTGGTTATACAGGGTGCCACGAAACATGTGAACCACGCCAGAATCACCCCCTTTCGGCTTAGCACACATGTTAGGTGGCACCCTGTTTACCTGAGCGGTTTAACCACACATAAAAACATTGTAGTTTATTTTATTATTGAAGGCATTCTAAAATAGGACGTGGTAGATAATAAGTTGCCCACCGACAAAATGTTTATTTTCAAGTCACGTCATACTGCCACTAAGCGTGAAGTATCGACGTTATACTACTTTACTACGAGTACGTGTGATATATATTGGTATATACCTAAAAAGGGCTCGATACACTATCGAACAATTTCGCCTCAGATCCTATAAATTAAAAATAAAACTGACTGACACAAGCTGAAACACAGTTAACAGTGATGCACCAAAGTTTCTCCGCTGTTAAAGTAGTTGCCTGACCCTGGTTAGGCAGCAGGATAATGTAAAGGAGCAGGATACTTAATTACACTCCAATACGAAATATCCGCGCAAATCGCAACTCTATTACAAGACAGATTGCCATGCAATTTTGCTGATAATCTAGGAGGAGTGTAAAAAGAATCACTTTGAACCTCTATAACATTAAACTACCTACCAATATTTTGTTGTAGGCACAGCGTGCTTGAACAGTAAAATGATGATAGAAAAACGTCGCTAATTTAATACTTGATGATTTTGACTTGTCAGATATAAAATTGCTTTATTTCATTTAAACCTTACAGGACTCTTGGACACGTCATAAATTAAAAATTACATACTTAAGTAAAACTAGGAAATAAATAAATTGTTTTTGTTAATTTTAATCTTTTTAAGGTAAATTAAAGAAGCAAACTAGAAACATTTACCTTGTTAGTTGTCGAGTTGGAAAAATCGTCCCAAGCTTTTTTACTCTCTATACATAAAATCTGATAATTTGTAGTAAGAGCGTCTATAGCTTATTTTGTAAGCGTAAAAAGTAAACGTTATTGATTTCTGTTTTTAGAAATTGCAAACCAACATGTTGGGTGATGTAAAAAGCCCTTTACGGCAACTACCTACAACCCAATCGTTTCTTTACAATAACTCATTAATCTTTAATAACTGTTCTATTGAAAGGTTTAAACGGTGCCTGTTATGTACGATGCACGTAGGCGAAACTTCTATTCATATCTACTATTTACTAATACTAGGTACCTACTACGTAATTTAAGGAACGTCGTATGCTGCCAACAACCTTAAATTTAAGTTGATTTTGTCTAGTTTATAAGTTTTCCTTAGCTTTTATCTATTTTTTTACCGTGTAGTTTTAATAATTTTTACCACTCCACTCCTACTATTTGCACCTTTGTAATTGTAATGTTCAGTCGACCAATAATTTTCTCACGCTGTGGCACCCTTTATTTAGAAAACACTAGAATAAGACCGCTTTATTTTGTTATTCTGTATGTGATGTGATTTTTCTGTTGGGAGTCCATAAATAAATAGCTAAGGTGGTTAGAGACGCTCGAAAAAAATCGGGTTATTGCTATTTTTTAGGTTCAACAAGTAATTTAGATTTAGTTTTGCGAACATTGTAAGTTATTTGCCACGAGCCCACGCTCAAACAATCTACGAACAAATTGTCGTTTTGGAGTCTATTGACATTAGGAGATTTTATACTAAAATCAACATTATGTCGATAAGACTCCAGAACTACAATTGATTCAAAGTCTCTTGTACGAAAGATTCATAGCAAATGGATTACACTGTACGCAAAACTTCCTATCTGCTATCTAAATGACTTGTAGAACCTAGAAAATAGCAAAAACCCGTTTTTTATAGTTTGTCATAATTTAATTTTACAATAATTCTGACGAATTATGCTACATGCTCACTATCAATTCCAAACACAGGTTTTAATTTTCAAAGAGTAGATTGTTCTGACCTCTCAACTCAACACACAACACTCAGAACACTGAATTCATAATCAAATCACTAATCTAAAAAACTGTTTAGTTAAATGCCTTAAACACCTTTTTAGTTTGAAAACAATGGATGGATTGAAAATTGTGAAACCCATGATTTCAATAACAACACCTAAGGTAAATTCGTAAAGGGCAGATATTTCTAGTCCATGCTAAATTTAGCTCCACCTACATCATACGACAAGTAAATTGGTCAGGAGCTATTTATGTTTCGTCTCAGGAGGATGTCTCTCTTAAAATCTGATTCACGTTGGACTCTTGAATAAAGGAGATTGAGGTTCTTCAATTTCAATCAGGTTATAGACTTCGAGAGTGAATTGTAAACATATTTGGAAGCGGATGAAGCAAAATAGTTCAGCTCACGCACTCTTCGTACAATTTGGTAGCGGATGAAGCAAAATGGTCACACACGCACTCCTTGTGTCTAATAAGGAACACTGCCTGACTTTGCTGCTATGGCTTCTGTGTCTGTGTCTGTGTTTTACTTTTTATGGAATAGTGCATTTTACACCAAGGCGAGAAAGTGATCAATTCCTACCGAGTGTGTCGTTTTGGGCCCGAGGCGCAGCGGAGGGCCTACACACGAGGTAGGAATCGCACTTTCTGCCGAGTGATAAATAGTGCTTTATACTACACCTTCGAGGAAAATAAAAAGCAGAATTAATTATTAATTGAAATCGCGCCCAATGATGTTGGTAAAACCTCATTGACCGCGCCAGCCTTTGGGTTCTTTTTTCAAAATATTGTTCGGAAATCGGAGGAGGCCTAATGGACTTAGAGTAAAAACTTTTTGTCGTTTGACCGAACGAAAATAACCATAGCTACCGGCCGATCTTTTAGGAAATTAAAAAAAAAATAACACGTTAGAAATGGATTTCCATACACTTTTTCCTCCCGCTAAAACACGTGAGAAATGAAATTCCATAGAGTTTTTCCTCCCGGTTTCCTATAGGCCTGCAAAGACATACTTTCTATTCTATAAATGGAAAAGGAATAGACAACTTCCCGAGCAGGTGTAGTATAAAACTACTTCTCCGCTATTTACATTCCTTGTAGAACGCAGAATATATTAAAAACCGCTAAAATATATGAATTTCGAACGAATCTGTGCCAGATTCCGATGACTTAGTAACGAAGAAGAACGAAGAATAGCCCTGCGGATTCAGTGGTCCGAATGAAGAATCAGAATTATTTTGCAATGGATGTAGAAACTAAATTATTTGCCTGTCGCTTGCCAACCAACATTGTTCGAATGCAAAACGAATCGCTTTCACATTTTTTCCTTTGTAGTAGGTATTATGAAATCGAAAATTTAGGTGCTGTGGATGCAAAGTAGGTACATATCTAGGTCATTAGATTCCATTTCCAACCTTCGATCGACGCGAAATACCTAGATCGAAGGTTGCAATGCAACTACACATTTCCAGGTCTATTCATTCCTTATTTACTAATCTATGCCTTGCTGGTCTAAACGGCCGGCCGGCCATAATTTTCCCATTAATAGAGCCCATTGGTCGGCCGCGGCACCCTAAGACGACCGCCGCGCCGGGCCGAGGCTATAGGAAGCCAGGACAGCCGTGCACTTATCCACTTTGTGGCTATTATGATTTATTGGATGGCCCAAGAAGGCGCCTATGACCTAGACCGCTCAGGCTTCAGGGGATCGGGTTACTATTGCGTAAGGTGGGTTTTGACATACACTGTAATCCTACTTCCTACTCTACATTTTATCGCTTACTTATACCTACATAATGTTAATGATGTACATACATCAACTCAATAGGTACCTATATTGTTTTGCAAACGTGTTGCAGCAGATCTCTAGAAAACAAGAGGTTGTTTTATATAATCATCAACCCGTATACGTCCACTGCTGGACATAGGCCTGCCTCAAACAATATAATAATGCTGGAAAATTCACACAGCATTACCTATCTAGCCCCCAAACTAAGCAAAGCTTGTGTTATGGGTACGTAGGTACGAGATAACTGATAATGAATAGGTACAATACACTACATAGATAGATATTTTTATTAGGTGGGTACCTATAAATCGAAAACCAATATCTGCAGATCGTACAAAAATTTGTCCCGAGGCGGGAATCGAACCCGCAACCTCCTGCGTCGCAGGCGGAAATTCGCCCACCGCGCCAGAGGTCATCGTCGGTTTTAAACATGAACCCTCTTAGGGCACGACAATATTTTGCTCGATAATTTATTTATTTATTAAAAAGGACATCGTCTGCTCGATAACAGAATATCAACAAATAACAATGTTCTTTTTATAACTGGACTGGACAGACAAAGTTGTTACAAAAGTAAAAGGAAAATTTAGTAAAATACAAAAGGCGATATTAAACAAAATACCTATAGTATAGGTAATAAAAAAATACCAACAATAAAAAAATCACCCAATCTACAATTTACGATGAGATTTTTATATAATGATATTGATCTAATGATGATCGTCGCCGTTCGTATTAAAATTGGCAGAAAATAAATCAGAATAAATTAATCCATCGATGGTTTACGCACCTGTTATTGAGTTAGAGACGCAAACATTTCTATGTTCGACTTTAAATAATCGTTTTACCTACATACTTAATTAATGATTCTCGTTCCGTTAATAATAATTCAGGATTTAGCCAGTATAAGCTAAAAAGGGTTAGGTTAATATAATGATATACCTACCTATGCTTACTTAAAACCACGGAATTAAACTTCCATTTCCGTGCTTAAAACATATTAGTACCCATAACACAAGCTCTGCTTAGCTTAGGGCTAGATAATGCTGTGTGAATTGTCCAGCATTACATAATACCTACATTAAGTACATATTACTTTTAATCACACCACGTGTCCGAACAAGGCCCTAACCTTGCCTGATTGATAACGCATTACGATTGTTAAGGTGCCAAGGTTAAATATAATTCCTGCAAAACTAGCAGGCCACCTTAATATCTTCCAGACGAAACTAGTTTTCTATCGATTTGACCACGCGGGAAAGTCGTCCGTACCTACTTAGTAGGTAGGTCTTACCTACCTAAAAATTACAACAATTTACAGTTAGTAATAAAAGAAATAGAAGATAATAAATTCAAAATGAAATATACCTATTTGGATCAAAAACACATTTTAATATGAAAGCATATTTTGACCATACCCCCCCAAAATTTAGATAGTAATTATTGATTATTTAACTCCTATTATTGTTAACAACCTTTTTTAAGTATAAAGAAGATGTGCAAATTCTATAATTTTAAGTTTTTTAACTAATGTTAATAATAATTTTATTATTGTATGTCCAAAAGGACAAACTGTTGAACAATTTATAAAAAGTTGTCTTACGAACTTTTTATAAATTGTTCAACAGTTTGTTCAAACTTTGTACAACTATGTACAAAGTTTGAACAATAAATGTTTCTTATTCTTATTCGAAAACAGTAAGTAGGTTATGTAGGTATTGTATGTATATAAAAGTACATGTACTAAAGATGCTGAGGATTTCCTAGACCCGGTACAGTGCAGTACACGGTAATAGTGAAGTCATGTTTAAAGAATCTTAATTTTTAGTTTAATTATCAAGCAGATATTCATCTTAATATTAATTTAATGTTTGGTTAGGTAGTTATGACAGGCCTAAACCCTCACGTGGGACAATACAAGCTTTTTATTATTTTTTATTAAGAAACTTAATAAGTAAATATTTTTCTAAAAAGGCCATATAGATATTTTGTCTGAGCCAGATTTAGGATGAGTATGGTAGCTATCATGTTGACTACAACAAACCCATTTAAGTATTTATGAATGGTTAAATTACTCAATGGGTTACTGAAATCCACTTGCCCATATAAATTGCCTTGAGTAGCTTTGCAGCTGCCCCAAGCGAAGACCCTGAGAGCTGGGGTAACCATGAGTAGTAAGTAGTTGTAACTTAACCATATTTCAGTACCTACTTAACATACCTACTTTAACGACCTACAAATATTTGTTCCGGGTGTTATGGTTGTTTCTATGTATAATAAAAAATATCTATCTATGTAATGTATTATATTATGTATATCAGTCATCTAGTACCCATAACACAAGCTCTGCTTGCCTTCGGGCTAGATGATGTTGTGTGGATTGTCCAGTATTATTTATTATTATACTTCCAACAGAGAATTCAATATAAAGCTTTGAAACAATAAAATTCTATTTGTAGCTTTGCAGGATATACCACAGCCTTTAAAAGTAAATTTAAATAGCTTTTGTGAACAGTGCTTTGTTTAATAACAAACAGAGATGGCTTATCTTTTATCTGTTTGCCTCTGGAAAATCTACTGTTCTATTTAATTATTGTAGGTCTGTTGAAAGAGGTGATGATTAAAGCAGATAACAAACAAAAAACCTTCCTATACTTAAACATCCGAATCAAAAATAGATCACATCAACAGTATTATAATCACATCACACTAATATTATAAATGCGAAAGTTTGGATGGATGGATGGATGGATAGATGGATGTTTGTTACCTCTTCACGCCAAAACTACTGAACGGATCAGGTTGAAATTTTGCATACAGGTAAGTCTAACCCTGGAATCAAACATAGGTGACTTTTTATCCCATAAATCAGTTCTCATAGGATAGAAATAACCTCAAAATGTTTCCATAGAAACAACGGGCGTGTGAAGCCGCGGACAGAAGCATAGTTTATAATATGTTTTAAATAGGCATCTCACCTGAAACCTGGTAGCTGATGGCTGATCCTTGAACCTGGAAGGTTTCTCTATGTCTCTGAAGCTGCTTTTGGTGACTGGAGATGTGGGTTTAATAATAGCAGTCCCGTTGGTCATCAGCTCGGACAGCAACTTGTCCTTCTCACTGGCCTCTTTGTTCTTGAACTGGAGCCCCGCTTCGGAGTCCTCGTGCCTCAGGGGCAGGTCAGGGTACTGAATATTTCCATTTGTAGCAGCCATCGACTTCGCAGAACTGATTTTCCGAAATCTTCCAATAATAACATCTTCCTCGTCTACGGGTACGCTCAGTTTATTATCTGGAGCTGTGCTAGTAGTCGGCAAAGGCCTGACAGGACTTAGCTCGATATCTTTTTGTGGTGAACCCATTTTATTTACAATTTTACAAAGCCATTTCAAGATTTCAAGACCCGTGAATTTATGCAAATTATGGAAGCTCGCTGAGCAATATAGCTAAGAAACCCGCCGGATTTAAAAAATCACCAGAAAGAATTGATTATTTGTGAGAGTTTATGTTAGAAATATGAAATTTATTAAATTTTCTAATGCTACGAAAAATTCGAAACGGAGCAAAATACACGCGTGGCGTCTTCACGCCCTAAACTTAGACAACTGACGGAACGGAAATTGATTGAATGAATGAATGATTTGAAAATGAATGGTCGTCCAGTGTTGTCAGGTCACATCGAATTGTGACAAAATGGTAGAACAGGGTGCAAAAATTAGTAGAAATTGGTAGAATTAGGAGTGAAAAATTAGGTAGTTCTACCGATTTCTACCAATCCGGTTTAAATACATTTTTGATGATTAAAAATGCGTATAAAAATGACTGCAAACGGCACACCACTTCTTAAACTTCTGAAAAACAATAAATCACAGCATCAACACTAAACTTTTACGGTTTTAATTAGGTACCAAAGAAAATTTGTGTCGTGACGGGAAAGCGCGACTGTCAGTGTCAACTTGTCAGTCAATGTCAATTGTCAGTTAGTTGTAACTCAACTTCATATTTATGGCGTTAGTTGTGACAGACAGTTAAAGATCGTACAGTCCAGACGTTTTTAACTTTATTTATTTATTTATTTTATTTATTGATAAGGCAATGCCAACAATACACTTAATGAAACATTCTAATAAAACAATTGTCTAAAGTTTCTTAGTATAGAATGTGTGCTTCTAACAGGCATGCACAATATTTGCTAAAGGTGCACAAACAACAGCTAAAAATAATACCCTGTGGGTAGAATTAAAGGAAAGTAATAAAAATATAAAAACACAAGTAGGTAGGTAGGTACTTAAACTAAAACAACTATGAACAAAAGTGTCCCTCAGTGGACTGAGGGATATTATGAGAAACAGAAAAATGTTTCCTGAGTTTGTTTTTAAAGCTAGGCAATGAGTCCCCAAATGGATCAAGTTCTGCTAATTTCTGTGATGATAAACTATACTCGTTACTGATTCTGGTAAAAGGGGCGTTAAGACCAAGATTTGTTCTTGTGAAGGGAGTGCTGAAGATTTTACTGATTGGCTTTCTGGGATATTTAAATGGAACTGTGAGTGCGATTCGGCTAATCAAACTGCTGTATCCATGATTCCCGTTGATTATTTTATAAAGAAAAATAAGATCACTGATTGTACGGCGATTCTTAAGAGAATTAACAATGTCACATCTAGAGATCATTCAAGTTTTGCTTGCAATATTTTGAAAAATTGGTAGATTTGAGGCCGAGAGTGGTAGATAGATAGAAGTAGAACAGACGTAAACAGGTAGATCCATGATGACCCGTGGCGGCGGCGGCGCGGCGGCGGCGCGGTGGAGAGGCGGAAGCGTGGCGTGTGAGCGTTGTATTTCAGCTAATATAAGGAGTGTCTTCACACAGAGCGCAAGCCACGCGTCGCAGTGCGGAGGCGTGCTACTAGCGGAGTTACGAGTTGAATTTATTTACAAAATATTTTACTTATGACCCGAATAAGGCGCTAAACAAAATGGACTATACCGAAAAATTGATTTTACTAATCCAACCACATCGTTGTTTATACGATTGCCGTATAAAAGATTATAAAAATGATATAAAAAAGGACACCTTTACAATAATGCGACGCCGTGACCGACACACACAAGGCTCCAAAACGCCTCCACGACGCCGACGACGACGACGCCACGGTTCTCGCACGCCTGCTATGTGAAGACATCCGCCCCGCGAATGCCACGCCTGGCTCGGCTACCGTCCGCCACCGCACCGTTCCGCTGCCTCCGGCTTCTGTATGTGACGGCTTTTATGCCTATGAAGGGGTTATGTACACACAAGCCTACCACACACACCACAACCCACCCCCCATTATTTGACATTGACTTTTTTTGATGTTTTGGTTTTGATTTTGACAACTTTATTTCATAGCTCACTTTATTCGGTAAAACTTAATAAGGTATTGTTTTTTTCTAGGTTCGCTATACCGATCATATTCTGTTCTCGAAGTTTATGACTATTATGACATAGGAGTGTCATAATAGTCATAAACTTCGAGAACTAGCGGTGGGTTGCACACGAATTCCTGGCGAGGATTGTGCGAGGCGCTCATTCGCTCAAAGAGTCGACACACTGTGCTAGCACAATTGTGTGGCCGCCGTTGCCGCCACCGTTGGGAACACACTTGACTGTGCTACCTGTGTCCTGCTCTCACGCGCGGAGAGCGACGCGAGTGAGCGAGACGCCTTTGGCACACTGTGCTGTTCTCGGCAAACAGCACAATGCATTGTGCCATTTGTATCCCGCTCACTCCAGTGGCGCGCTGCGCGATTGAGCGGGACGCAGATAGCACGATGACGTTTCACCTCGCGAGGCCCTCGCGCCTCGCCTCAATCGTTGCAGCACGATTTTCAAAATCGTGCGAGAGCCTCATTTGTTAAAGTGTGCAGATCGGTAAGCATATTAAATACACGGTGCCACGAAACATGTGCTGAAAAGGGGTGTTTCTGGATCCCGAGGTACAGTGGTCCCGAATCGCTAAAAAGCGGACGTAGGATTTTTTTCGAATTTTGTTATTCCGATTTCACCATTGGATAACTCTAACAAAACTAAGACACTTTTTTTCCATTGAACTTTTGGCTAGGCCTTATAATTCAGGAGTTACGGCAAAAACTGTTTTTCATAAAAGTTGATTAAGATGTTTCACCTTGTTTTGACCTGATTTTTTAATAGTTTTTTGTGTGTGGCATTACATAGCATCAACTAGTCATATGGGTGCCAAGCCAATCGTGCCCTATTTGAGAAATGGCGCTGAAAACATTTTTTTTTTGTATGAGGCATATTTCGACGATTTATATTTTTCTATTCGATAGTTGTAGGTATCTAAAATATGTATATTATGTTTCCATAACTTATTTGGCTTAAATATATAACAAAATATTGAAATTGTTCATTGAATCGAATGTTTTTAATAATTTAAATGACCTTTCTCTGGAGCAACCGGCAACTTGGAACCATAAAGTTCTATTGATAAAGTCCGTTATTAAATACTACGTTGATGTACGCCTTCATTATGTTCATAAAAATGTTAATAAAATAACTAATAGGCAAAAGTTTATTAAATTGATTTTGTTTCAAGGAGAATAAAATAGCCATTCATTTTGAATCATAATGTTTTTTACTTGATCACGCCTCTACATTTAATTATACAGTCTACCTACTATGTAATCTGATTAATGAGTTTGCGGACCGTACCTGTGTAATTTGTTCTACACAAATTGCACAGGTTTTTGACACTATGTTGACGCACACATTCAAACATTTTCGATTTCAGGGCATCTAAGGGTAGGTATACTTTTTTCAGGAAAGTGTGTGCAATACGATTGCACACGAAATGGTAATAACAATGGTTAAATATGAATTGGTTAACCGTTAGTGTGCGTGCGTCGGCTAAATCTATGGTTAGCACACGTGCTGAGGACTCACCTCGTAGAAAGAGAAACCTAATCTGAGACACACCTAGACACTGGCAGAGTCGTAGCGAAAAGCAAGCAAGCGGCGCCATTAAAAAGAAGTTGAAGTTGTTCAGTGTTGCCACCTTAGTGGATTTTCCACTAAAACTGGTGGTTTCGACCCCCGCTTTAGTGGTCAAATATTGCTTTTAGTGGCTAGTGAATTTGTTTAGTGGTTAAGTGAAATTCACTTTCAATTACTTACTGAAAATACTATAACTTAACCACTAATAGCTGAGTGATACGCGTTGAAATGTTATTATTTCTACCTACTTAATTTAATTTTTGGGAGTTTTTACATCTGTGTAGGCCACAGTGATCAGAAAGATCAGAATAACTGAGCTCCAGAATACACTGTGCACAGGGATTCCTTGTAGGTAGAATATTTTCGGTAGTAGTTAGTTTACAACAAACAAAACTGACCGAATGAACTCTGTCTCGTGTCTCGTCTCGGGCTGGCTCAGTACGTCTTAGAATATAATGCGAATTTATTCGATGCGTAATTAATTATGCTAAAACCACAATAAAGTAGGTACTTACGTAAATGTTATAAGAATCTTGGCTTCAGGACCCACGTTTGAAAGACTGGCTCCATTGAAAGTATCACTCGTCAAATAGCGAAATGTAAATTTTGTCCCCTTAAGTGCCATCTGCCAGCCGGCAGGTAGTAAAACTTCGTTGAGTTCCATGTACCTCTTTGTAGAACGCAAAAAAATATTAAAATATTTGAATTTCGCAAGAATGTGTATCAGATTCCGTGTCGAAGACTCAGAAACGGAGTTTCTAAATAGCCCTGCTTTTGTGTTGACGGTTTATTCTGATAACAGTGATAACGGTTGCTATCTTTTTTTTTGTATGGATTATTGAAGATGGAAGACAAGGTTACTTAATGAATGAATGAACAAAAGTTTCGTGTTATTGACATGAATGAACTAGATCTTCGTCATTGTTAAAAAAAAGTTTTTTTAAATGTTATTATTGTTAATTGATTGGTGAGTTTATCATTTTTGTTACAATACTTACCTAGGTAGTTCTTGTACTGTTACCGGTTATAACTAAGCAGCCTAAGATTCCTTAAACCAGAGCCCGTCGGAAGTAACAAACCGTCCACGATGGTGCAGATCAAAATGATTCACCTGAAGACTAATTAATATAAAATAGTAAGTCGTTTGGTAATTAACTTGAATGATGTTCATGTTGATTTATTAATTGTTAGTATTTCATTACGTAATAATAAAGGTCATTTACATACTGTTTTCATTCCTAAATAAAACAAAAAATGGTTTAGTGGAAATATTAGTGATTTTTACAGTAGGATGTTTTTTGTTAGTGGTTTTCTGGTGGTTTTAGAGATCGAATCTGGTGGACAGCTAGTTTAGCTGTTGGCAACACTGGTTGTCTGTCTTGTCTGACCAGTGTTGCCGTTCTAGCGACTTTGTCGCTAGAACTAGGGGATTTTGTGGGTGTTTAGCGGGCAAAATTCTAAATTTAGCGAGAAAAAAGTTTTTGGCGACTTCTAACGACTTTTAGGCGGGTCAATATGACGCTAGAAGGGCAACCGTCTTTATTTCAAAACTAAAGATACTGAATTGATAAACATAATGAATCGAATTAATTATATTAATATTATATATTTAAAGAAGCAGGGCACTCGGGATTTCCCAAATTATGAGCATTCTGCGTAAGGTTTGTTCTGTTTATCTCGCTCACTGGTATCAAGAATGAGTGAAACCGATAATTACGTACGTAGGTATTGGACAGTTTCGAAGGAGTTCATTCATTTTATCGTCAGTTTCTATTCGAAATTAAAAAATTTTTAGGTAGAACAAAGTTTATCGTCGGTAGTTTATATTGGCACCCTGTATTTCCTTTTTTATTTTGCCTTTTTCATTAGGTACGAACAGAAACTGAGAGTGACGAGCGGGCGCTTTTTTAGTTCAATCGGGATCTGATCACCAGCTGCTGATGACCCAATTGTTGATTACAACAAAAATGTGTGAATAATTGTCTTGCATTTGGTCGGTGTGGCTCCCTATTTACGAAATAGAAAGGTCAATAACGTTTTTTTACAATTTCTAGACGTATATTCTATTCATAGAAAAAGTAGATTGGGGTACATCACCATCTAGCAATAAATAAGGTTGGACATCCATCACACATGGATCACAGCATCATCTAGCCCGAAGCTAAGCAGAGCTTGTGTTATGGGTACTAGATGACTGATATACTTAATAGGTACATTATACTACATAGATAATTATATTTTTATGGTTCCGTACCTTCAAACGAAAAAAGGAACCCTTATTGGATCACTTTGTTGTCCGTCTGTCTGTCTGTCGGTCCGTCTGTCAACCCTCTTTCCTCAGAAACGCGTGGACGTATCGAGTTAAAATTAACGTCAATAACTCAAGTCCGTAACCTCTTGAAGCCACGATATAAATTAAACTTCTAAGTCAACGCACTCAAAAGTTACAGCCGTTTAAGTCCGAATATTTTGAAATTTCCAAGGGAATCACATGCACATAACCTATAGGGTACTTCCCGTAGACCTAGAATCATGAAATTTGGTGAGCAGCAAAGTCTTATAGCACAAGTAAAGGGAAAAATCTGAAAAATATACATTTGTAATTTATTCACTAAAAAAATTACTTTCGAGCATTAAAAGTAATTTTTTAGTGAATAATTTGGACAAAAAACTACCCATTGACGTAGAATCATAAAATTTGGCAAGAAACAAGGTCTTACAATTAAACGGAACCCTTAGTGCGCGAGTCCGACTCGCACTTGACGTTTTATTTATTACACATATCGAATTCCTTGGGACAAATGTTTGTACGATCTGAAGATATAATGTTCCGTGTGTTATCTATGTGTAATAAAAATACACATAGAAAACCTTAGAAAAAACATAGATGTTTATCTATGTAGGTAGTATAATGTCCCTTTTAAGGATATCGTTATCAAGTCGAACCCGCAACCTCCTGCGTCGCATGCGGACCTTCGCCCGCTGCGCCACAGAGGTCGTCAAAGAGTAGGAATAGAACAAACAACTACGGAGGAATAGAACCACAACTACACTACCTAAAGCATTTCGGTTTGAGCGTTACTGAGGTCACAATAGATGAGGTAGGTTAGCGACTTCTAGCGGATTTTTATGGAACGATTTTTTCCATATCTAGAGGAATTTCTAATACTGGCTAGGGACTTCTAATTTAGTTGAACGGCAACACTGTGTCTGACTGAGTTGTCTGTCGGTCGACGGACGTCGCTCGCTTAACTCGCTTTCTATGCGCGCACGTCCGTTATTTCCTCTTCGTCCGGGAAACGATTTCTTTGGTTTTCTTTTCTCAAATTTGTTTAGACTCTTAAAATGGGGTTTGACGAAGGTAGAATCCTGCTGGATAGAGATGACGCTACTTATTATACCGGTGAAGTTGTAAGAGGAAAACTGGAATTTGAACAGTCCAAGGTTAAAACTTTTCGCGGTAAGTAGGTTCCTATCATTTTATTGTGCTGCCCAAATCTCCTGCGTGGCCTTCAACTCGCGGCGCCGCCGCCGCGCCGGCCGCCCGCTACCGCCCAGGCGCGCCCGGTCCGCCCCACTACGAATATTTTTTTATTAAATTAAAATTCTTTTATTTTCAGATACCTACTTAACTGTGATCCATACTTTGTTAACAGAAAGATCTCTTATAATAAATGTTAGTATTCTTAGCCTACCTACTAAATTTAATTTAATTTAAATTCGACCAAATTATAATTATCATATTGAATAAAATTAAATAGAAATAAATATAATTAAATTGAATCAAAAGTTAAATTAAATCAATTACATATACAAAATTATATTAGGTACTTTTTGCACGAAGTGCTGCCATATCGGAGAAGAAATTCTGCCAGCTACAGTTTGTAGGATGCTGTTGGGGCTATCTCGCACTCTGCGCATCAGGGATGCCGTCTTTTTCCGGAGGATGGCAGTAAACCCATCCGTCTCATACTCAGCAAACATTCCTGATGCACTGCAGAAACGAGGCAGTCCCAACATCATCCTAAAGACATTATTGTATTGTAAGAATATGTAAGGTCTTCAGCGGTTGTTTGGTGTAGTTTACCCATAGGCTCCCGGTGTAGAAGTTTTGACAGTATGCCTTAAACAGAGTTAGTTTTACTTCTTCTGTACACTGGGAAAACCTATGGATCAACATAATATTTTTCACCTTGCCGCTGCTACAGTGCATACAAAAAAGCTTAAGGCCCACCTTATGTTATTTTATTAGGTGTAGTGTAGGCAGGGTAGCCCTCTAAATGTCAATATAGATTATACTCTATCTTGTTTACAACTGGGATATCCTAGTTCAATTAACTTCATTAAGACAAAACTTCGCGAAAAACTTCGCGATATCATATGTCCAACTATTGTAGTTATGTCACTATAACTACTTTTTACGTTTTAAAAGTTTCGTATTTCATTTTAATATTTTCGTATTCAAGACTGCTTTTATTCAAATCGGACATTCCATTCAAAAGAGATTACGAATTTAAAAAAGTCAATCTAAACAAAATAATAATAGTTAAATAAACGACGCAGCGCAACGGGCAACGCTGCGAGGGAGGCGGGCACCGAGGTGCGGGAATGGGTCCTGCCTGCCTATGATACAATAGCTCCAAAGTAACTCTAAATTTATCCCGTCAAGTGCGGAGATAGGGGGGGAATGGGTATTTTTTCGACTTTTTCAAAATATTTCGTAAAGTGTGAAACCTACAGAAACTTCAAAAACTATTTTAAAATGTACAAACTGATACCTTTCATTTGATAGCCCTTTCGCTGAGGTGGGGGATAATTTTTAAAACGACGACCTCTGTGGCGGGGTGGGCGAAGGTCCGCCTGCGACGCAGGAGGTTGCGGGTTCGATTCCCGCCTCGGGACAAATATTTGTACGATCTGCAGATATTTGTTCAGGGTGTTCTGGTCGTTTTCTATGTATAATAAAAAGATATCTATCTATGTACTCGTATATTATTTTATTATGTAGGTATATCAGTTTTCTAGTACCCATAACACAAGCTCTGCTTACCTTGGGGCTAGATAATGCTGTGTGAATTGTCCAGCATTATTATTATTATTAAAAGGGGGGCTCCCCTTTTAAAAATTATTCCGCTCTTTTGACCATTTTTTCTCCATATTTTTTCTGTAAAATACTGATCCATCTCTACAAACGCTAGCGTACATACATCACGCACGATGTTAAAACAACTGCTTAAAATTTAACCATCTGTTAATGAAATCGGGTCTTAATCTTAAAATACCTAAAATACGCGTGCGAGGCCGCGGGCTGAAGCTAGTTATTAATAAATTATTCTTCTCTGCAGGTCTCTACCTAGAGTTTAAAGGATTCTGCAAAGTCCATTGGACGACGCGCAGATCTCGCCGGAAGAATGGCAGGAGGGTTCACTACAGGGTGTCCCACGACTCGTACGAGGAATATGTCAATGTCCTCACTTACTTGGTGGGAAGCAAGTCAGGTTAGTTTAAATTCATTATTATTTATTACTTTTCGGCATTTTGTATACAGGGTGTCCCAAGAAGTAGTGATATACTGAAGCTGGGAGATAGAGGACCTAAAGGGCTATCTGAATCATCCCCATGTATGTTCCGCGATTTTTCGTATTTTCGGAGTTATGATTTTTTTTTTTAAATTTCACCTTTCGCCGAGTACGATGAGATTTTTATTTATGGTGACGTGAATTATTGCAGTAGATGCTTGATTTTTTTTGTGTGCTAAGCTGATAGATAGGCCAATTCAGTATGGTAACATTTACTATCGTTAAATCTTCAAATGGAATAAAAAAATAAAAAAATGCCAAGAAAGATAAAATTTACCCAGTATGTTCACAACTTCAAGGGCCCTTAAAAAATAAAATCACATAAAAAATATACACCATTTGACTTTTAAAAACTTGCTCTATCTATCAGGTAGCTACTCTGAAAATTTCATTTTATTATTCATAAGGCTTCAATCAAAAAATTTAAATCTAATTGTGGTAAGTGCAAAATTTTAATTTACATGATGATTAATGCTAGCAAAGTAAAACCAATTACATTAGAATAAATGTTCAAAATGGCCACCCTGTTGCTCGATGCAAGTGCGACATTGCCGGAAAAAGTTGTATTTTAAACGTCTGAATGCACTTCTATTATTTTTAATGGTTTCTTCTGCTACTCTCATTTTCCGGGTTAACTCGTCCAAATTGCGGCATTCTCTCGAGTAGACGAGGTCTTTGTAGTATCCCCATACAAAAAAATCAATGGGGTTTAGGTCGGGGGACCGTGGAGGCCAGGCTATAAGGCAGGCGCCACCCCGGCCGCAACGACCAATCCATCTTTCAGGGTATCTTTGATTTAAATAGTTTCTCACGCCCAAGGCAAAATGGCATGGTGCACCATCACACTGCAGTACTATGCTTCTGCGTGTCTCCAAGTCCACATCTTCTAACAGCAGGGGCAGATCGACGCGTAGAAAATTTAAAAAGTGATTGCCGCCCAAGCGGTCTGGCAGCTGAAAGGACCTGTCGACTTTTTTTATTTTTTTTTCGATTTCCGGCGATGTCGCACTTGCATTGAGCAACAGGGGGGCCATTTTGAACATTTATTGTAATGTAATTGGTTTTACTTTGCTAGCATTAATCATCATGTAAATTAAAATTTTGCACTTACCACATTTAGATTTAAATTTTTTGATTGAAGCCTTATGAATAATAAAATGAAATTTTCAGAGTAGCTACCTGATAGATAGAGCAAGTTTTTAAAAGTCAAATGGTGTATATTTTTTATGTGATTTTATTTTTTTAAGGGCCCTTGAAGTTGTGAACATACTGGGTAAATTTTATCTTTCTAGGCATTTTTTATTTTTTTATTCCATTTGAAGATTTAACGATAGTAAATGTTACCATACTGAATTGGCCTATCTATCAGCTTAGCACACAAAAAAAATCAAGCATCTACTGCAATAATTCACGTTACCATAAATAAAAATCTCATCGTACTCGGCGAAAGGTGAAAATTTGTAAAAAAAATCATAACTCCGAAACTACGAAAAATCGCGGAACATACATGGGGGTGATTCAGATAGTCCTTTAGGTCTTCTACCTCCCAGCTTCAGTATATCACTACTTCTTGGGACACCCTGTATAATGGGTAATAAATAATAAACTATACATGTTAATCTGGTTAATACAGGTCTAGACCTACAAAATAGTTTCGGCGTGAAGACGTTATAATATAACATATAGATGGATGGATGTTAGTTACCTCTTCACGCCAAAACTACTGAACAGATCGGGCAGAAATTTTGCATACAGGTAATTCTAATCCTGGAATCAAACATAGGCTACTTTTTATCCCATAAATCAGTTCCCATGGTATAGAAATCACCTTTAAACGTTTAAAAATAGAAACAACGCGTTCGAAGCCGCGGGCATAAACTAGTTTACAATAATTTTAAGATTTTTGTTAGTGCGTAAGCCCTCACACTCTGGATAATTTCTAAGAAATCAAATAACATCCCAATATTTTTCGACTTCGACGGGACTTGAAACCGCATGCTTTCATTACGGGAGGGAAGGATGCGGGTTCAAGTCCCGTCGAAGTTGAAATTTTTTGGGATATCATTTGATTTCTGATAAAAATTTTGTTAATCCCAATTATTCATTCATTCATTCTCATTCATTTAAGTCCATTTAAAGCAGTGGTTCCTAACTGGTGGTCCGCGGACCACTGGTGATCCCTGAAAGCATCAAAAGTGGTCCGTAAAGCACAAGAAGCAGTCCGCGGCGCCATCCTTAACTAGGTTAGATAAAGTAATGTACCTATCATTCAACACATCCGTCAACTATTTCGAGGTTATTTATTTATATGCCTACATACTGTTAACTCCTATCACATTGATTCTACCACGATAAAAAAATTGCGACATAAATTACTTCTACTTGTGCGACCTGATAGGTTCAATTCAACCCGAAAGCAATCAATTAACTACCCGTGGTGTGTCCGTTTCAGTCACATTCGGTAAATGTTTGCCAACCACAAAAATTTAAAACAAAAATCAGATAATAACACTACCGCACCAATAAAATTACCTCATTTAAGGTCATTATACAAACCACCATAAACAAATAACACAAAAATCGAACAAATCACTAATAGGTAATATTAGAGATATAGAGCGTAATTGCGAATGCTAAACGAGGCGTTGGGAGACCCATGCTTCGATACAAAGATTGCGCAAAGAGGGACATGGCAGCAATTTAAATTAAACCATCAGACTGGACAGCTCTTGCTGAGAACAGACCAGAGTGGCGAAAAAGCCTACGCGAGGGTCTCGAACACCATGACCGAAACTGGTTTGTTTCTCTTGCTGATAAAAGAGCAAGACGGCATGCAAAAATCTCAGATCCAGCGTGCACCACTACACACCTGCACAATTTGCCATCGCTCGGTGCATTCGCGCATCGGCACAATGCATCGGGCTTCACAGCCACAAAAAAAATGTAAATCCAACCGAACCACGGACATTACCTAAATCGTCTATAAAGACGGAACACGGCCGATGGTGGTGGTGTGTTCATTAATACATTTGAATTAAATATAACCTACGCTGACGCCTTGTGTTTTTACCGTCTACGTTTTTGTTTACAGCTTTATTTCGTATCTTATCCTACGCGTTTGTTTTTGCCTTAGGCGCGAGTTGTCTATCTTTGAAGATATTTAACATCTTTGGAGATAGGTATTTAAATATAGCTCCTATAATAAGAATTTTAATAACTCTAATAGGCTATTTTCTTTGGTTTTTGTTATTATACCTAGTTCGTAAGCCCTAACTCTCGGGTAATTTCTAAGAATCATTAAAATCATTGAAATCTTAGTTTTTCGACTCCTACGTTACTTGACCTCGTGCGCAATCCCATACTGAGCGAAGGTTGCGGGTTCAACCATCGAAGTAATTTTTTTTAGGAATAATATTTGATTTCTTAGTTATTTTCTTGAATTAAAATCACTGGCCGTAGCTAAAATTGATATAGAGAACATCATCGCCGGTGGTGTCCTTCGAAATGTAATCGAACATTTTGCAGTGTCGTCAGTTAACTTTGACGTAAAATGTATGAAAACTTCCACAAAAATCATCAATTTGAATGTTAGCCTAAAGCAAATTGTCTGATAGTCATTACAGATCACCTACCTACCTAACTAGTCCTGCTAATGATCCCTACGGAACGTAGTCATGGATCTGTGCTGATGGTCCAATCAATTAGGTACACAATTTTACAAGCAATACTCGACGCCAAAGATAATAAATAATAATTATGTAAGGCTTTTCTAATGCTGGAAAATTCACACAGCATCATCTGGCCCTAAGCTAAGCAGAGTGTGTTATGGGTACTAGATGACTGATATACTTAATACAATACACTACACAGATATATATTGTTTAATTATCATAGATAATAATCCAGAACGCCCAGAACAAATATTTGTAGATAGTACATATTAGTACATAGCACAACATTTGTCCACATACCGAAAATAATTGTAGCGCCCTGACAGGGTTGTTATGCAATGTGTCCTGTGTGTGAGGTTATTTTATTTCCAGGTGAGCACTCCCTCAACCCTGGGGTCCACGTGTTTCCCTTCGAATTCAAAATCCCCTCACACTGCCCGTCCTCCTTCGACGGATCTGACGGTCACGTGCGGTACGAGATCAAAGCCACCGTGGACCGAGCGTTCATGATCGACCAGCACAAATATGCTTTCTTCAGGGTTATTGCGCCGTTGGATCTGAACGGGAACCCGTATTGCAAGGTAGCTAGGACTTTAGCTGTCGATTCTAGCGTCTCAACCGCCACGGCGAATTGTGGGGTCGTCTTGGGGAGGCCTACATCATTTATTTTATTTAACCCCTTTAGGGAACGGAGGAGGTTATATGCGTTGGGGTGGGGTGTTTGAACTAATTTCCCAATTTATCTTCCAAACGAATGAACAGTTTTTTTATGAAAGCTGTTATTCATCAAAACATTAAGAAAAGAAGTCAATGAAGCCGTTCTCAACTTATCTGAGACCATTAAAAAAGTATTTATTTATTTAGTTGTTGGTTCTGGAATGTTTGTAAAATCAACTTGTAATTTATTTGATTTTTTAGCAGTTCATTCAGAATGCGATTTTCGTCCAACATGCTAAAATACATGTTGGATTGATTGAATGAAGAGCGAAGATCATAATTAAACCTATTGATGAAAATCATATTTGCAAAAGCAAGCAAAATCATCGCTGGCTTAAAATTGTCTGTAAAATCCCTCGTTATTTCGTTCCCCAGGAAGGCATCGGCATGGAGTTCTTCAACTCGTACTGCTGCTGGTGCCTCAGCGCCGGCAAGTCCGAGATCACCGTGAAGGTGCCGGCGGGGGGCGCCGTGCCGGGGCAGGTGCTGCCTGTGGAGGTGGCGTGCAAGAACGACAGCAATGTGGAGATTGATGCTATCAGGTTCCAGATTAAGAAGGTAAAATACCTACGTATATCCCCCAAGTGACTTAAAAAGACCAGAATGATAACTGATAACATAGACGGGACTTGAACCTGGAACGTTCCACTCGGTACGGGAATGGACTGAAGCACCGTTTGCTCCACCTACAGGGGAATCATTGAAGTAATCCAATGTTCAATAGTAATTTTTATTGCAATCATGTTGCACATGGGTCTTATAATTAACAAGTAGGAAGTTTCAAACATGCACCCTGCTAGGGCAACGCCATATTTAGCTAGGTGGCCAATCCTGTTCAAAGACTAAAGTGTTACTTACTTAGTTTGAAGAGAGGTTTCGCTTTATTTTCTGCGGCTTAATTTCTGGGATGTTTAAGTATAGTTTCTTATTCGTCTAGATTCCAAGTACATTAGAATACGTGCTAAAGTTTAATAAAGCTATAGCAAGGTCAAATATAATAGAACTGTGACCTCGAAAACTGTAGGGCGTTTCTCAAGTCGCCGGCAGACGACGACGACGGGGCAACCAAGATAAATTTTATAATGTGAATATTACCAGGACATAGTGTTTCATGCGGAACACAGGCCGGACACACATAGAGAGGACGCCAAGATCCTGGAGGTGAAGAAAGGACCCATCCCCGGACACACGGAGAGGAACTGGGTGGTCGAGCTGGAGATACCCGAGATGGATGTTAACAACATGATGGGCTGTCGGTTCATTGATATTGATTACAAGTTTAAAGTAAGTGTACCTAACGCTCTAGGGTTAATAGTTTATTTGTTTACTGAACCATCAACGAGGGGAAGAAAGGGCCCATCCCCAGATTGAGCATTCGGCATCGGCATTTTATATAATTTTAAGTACCTACCTACTCTAGATTTTATTTAATGTTTGACGTTTTGGAATGTATTCTGTAAGTCAAGTTTGAGTAATTAAATAAATAATAATTGAGAGGACCAGAATACCATGTACAGACTGATGAAAGTTGAATGAACTCTCATCATCAGTCAACCCTTATGTATTCTGGTCCTCTCAATCTGGGGATGAACATGGAACATGAACGTCTCATGGGAACATGAAGGGGGCGGGAACGGTCCGTCCCAGGTACCAGGCTCCGAGATAAATTTTTCACTTTTTGGCGTTGCTTCACTTCCTATTGTTAGGAGTTTAGTTAAGGGTCGGTATTGTCAACGCCCGCGGCAGTTCATATTTTTGTTTCGGATTATAGGGGGCCCTGGATATCAAACGACGCTACACCGCTCCTGCCTTGCAATGAGGCATTGCAGCAGTGTGGATGGCAAATTATTTCATTGCATGTTGTATTTTTGATGACCTCTACTTTAAAATTATTGGTGTCTATTAATTAACATTATTTATGAAATACCGCCTAGAATGCAGCTAAAGTCTTCTTCAAATCGGCGGGATCTCAAATATTTTATAAAATTATCTTGTTACTCAACCTAAAAAATTCTGACTAGACCAGTAATGAATACACAATACGGCTAAAATTTATGTAATTACATTTTTAGGTAAAAGTGGAAACATCAGGCTGCCACACCGACGACGAAGAATCCCGTCCATTTATACTGGGCACCATTCCACTAGCAGAGTTCAGCAACCAGCCCATCGCGCCCGTGGAGAACAACCCCGCGTCACACGGCATCTCGCCCTACCCTCCCAACCCTTACCCTAATGACAACTCACCTTATCCCAACCCGGGGATCAACTTGCCCCAGAACACGCCTTATCCCGGGGCACCTTACCCGAATCAACCGAACCAAGGTTACCCAAACCCTTCAAACCCACCCTACCCGAACGTTACCCCTTACCCCCCTAATTCATCACCGTACCCCCCAAATACATCACCTTACCCCCCAAACTCGCAACCTTACCCCCCCAATTCGTCTCACGACCCCCCTAACTCATCGCCGTACCCCCCCGCCTCTCAGCTACCTCCGACAAGTGCGCCGTATGGAAACGGCCCTAACCCTGGCTACACTGGAACCACGCTGTTGAAGACTGGTAACTTTGGGTTCACGGGTGCGCCGGGGCTCCCTGAGGCAGCGCCGCTGTTGCCGCCCGCTGGGGCTCCTTATGTAAGTTACCTACTTAGCCACGTATACTGAAACGCCACTGACCGCCTATCTATACACTGGTTTCAAACAAACCGCCCATACTTAACTTAAAATTCACTGTTGCCGCGTCTTTTTATAAGTACCTACTTACGCAATTTATGTTTTTTGTTCCAGCCCACAAGCCCCTACGCATCTGCCAGCGCTCCAGAGCCCTCCACGCCGGCGCCGGATGATTTAGAAAGTAAGTATGCAATTAGAAAAGTACTTAAATTTGTAAATGTGTATTATCTGTGGATTTTGTAAGTCTGAAATAAATGATTTTTATTTATTTATTATTTACTAGCTGCATTCTTACTACCCGTTGTCCTATTACCTGTTTTCCCGTAGGAATGAAGCATTTTCCCGCGGTAAAAAGTAGCCTTTGTTCATCAGGAATGTGGACTTCTAATAATAATGGTAAAAGAATTTTTCAAATCGGTCCAGTAGTTTCGGATTCTATTCAATACAAACAAACAATCAAATCTTTCCTCTTTATGATATTAGTATAGATTACCTAGTTTGAACCACCCCTGAATGTTTGGTCCTCACTTCTTGTTACGCCCTAAACCCTTTTGGGAACGTACCCAATACTACGCGACTCATTTTTTCAATTTTTTGCCTGATACCTAGCAGCTTAACTCTGGTGGCAGCTTAAGGTGAAGTGAATTCCAAAACCTACGTTTTGACTGTACGGAAAATCAATTTCAAAGCAAAAAATCATAGAAATTTTATAATTTTTTGATAAGCATCAAAAGTTTAGGATTCTAGTTAGTAGGTACCTAAGTTATGGGAGTCGAAACACGATTGACAAAACTTGACTCGATACAAAATATCGCTAAGTTTCCTCTAAATCTTCATCCACAAATACCTAGGTACCTACTTCTGCGGAAAAAGCAGTTTCATTTTGCTAGTTACTTATCATATTTCAATTAAACTTTAGACGATTACGGTTTTATTTTTTTGCGAAAAAGTATTATTTTAGAGCAAAAAACATATTTATTAAAAACGACCAGTGAAATTGCGCTCGGGCTGGCCATTCCGCGGCTCTCGCCTTCCTTTCTCGCCTTCCCCGCGCGACGTTCGCGCGTCCTTGTCTTGCAAAACCGATCCCTTCCCGTCTTAACACATAAAAAGATTTCACTGCTGTAAATTTGTATAAAGTACTTCCTAATTACCATCAATCCTCCTAAAATCAAAACATCGTTTTTTTTTCAGAAGAAACAAAGAGCCCTCCTTTCAACCCGGAGTTCAAAGAGAATAAAGACAACCCTGAGGTAAAACCTGAAGTAAAGCCAGAAGTCAAACCTGAGGTGAAGTGATATATCACTAGCTAATACATGCGGCTTCACTCACACCCAGCCCAGAACAAGAGGCCAGGACGACCCGGGTCTTCAGGGGCAGCAATAAAGCTCTTGTAAAACATGGCCGCTGACAGCAATGCAAGGTAGCTCGAATTGTGGGTGAGAAAACAAACGTACGGTGCACGGACCGGCCACACTGCAAGTGTCTAGCTTAGCTAATTGCAATATTTTACTAGATTTTACCCTCGATGGTCGTAATTTAGCTTCGCACCATAGAGCAAGCTTCGCACCTACCTAGCTACCATCTTGCAGTGCGGCTGTGGTCATATCTGTCAAAGTTAACCTACACGCTTTATTAAGAAGATCAGTGGACAGCTTATTGCCTCCATCAATATATGTATTAAAACAGAATCTAGAATTGTCCTGATATTTTGATATTTTTAACAATTAGGGTTGAATCTCATACTATGCAAACTACCTCTTTACAATACTGTACTCGTGCCTATAATTAATGTGCCTATTTACTTAATAAGTTAGTAGTCGCATAGTACAAAAAAATGCCGTACATTCTTTTTGACGCATTTATAAATATATTCTACTAAATATAAGCGCAAATGATAAGAACGTAGTTATATCATAAGACTATAACATTTTATAATCTTTACTATGTAATAATAGTTATCTTTGATGTTTTATACTCAACTATTACGTATGTAGTTACTTAGTACATAGTGCACTTATTATTGTAAATGTGAATTTAAAAAGGTATACCTACTTGTATACAGGGTTATTCGTAATTCACTGGCACTGCGTGGTCTGCAGGTTCTTCGCATCATCACGATCACGTTTATAAAGACGCCAGGTCTTATTTATTTCCTACCTACATGTGGCAGTGGTAGTAGGTACCTACCCCCATTCAATAATCGTTTAGAGGGGGCTTTATGTAAAACTAAACTAAATAACGGCTCTGCTCTTAACTAACAGTAGGTGTGGGGGTGGGAGATCGATCTTTTGTAATTCATTGGGTTCCGCATAATCGTGTTAAACCTATTCATTTTGTATCAGAGATGATTTACAAATAATTATGACCTGGCGTCTTCGCGAACGTGTTTGTGATGATGAGCAGAACCTGCAGTTCACGCAGTGCCAGTGATAACCCTGTATATATTGTATGTTTAGCTACGGAGAGAGACAATTGGCAGTGTAGTGTCGGAAGCCAAGATCCACTATGGGTCTACTTCACAGTTCGTAGGTGCCTACTATAAAGGTAGATTTCTATAATAATGTGCCTCAATTTTAAAACTAAGGTTATGTTGATAAAATATTCTAGCGTTTATAAAGTAATGCGTTTAAGAAAAGTCCAAAATATTTTGAAGGGTTTATTTCGCTTTAGTATTTGATTTAAAATCGATGATAATAATATGTAGGTTTCAAATTAAAGTGTTAATAAAAGTGTTCTCAATTTTAGAGTTTGATGTGATGAAATCACAATTTTATATTTTTATAAGTATAGGTTTACAAGTCTTTAAGGTAAATAATAATATAATACAATTTTTACGACAGTAGATTTTTTGTAATGAGAATCCGTAACGTTTTTAATTGAGAATGCAGATTTATAGAGCTAAAAAATCCTTAACACACAATGCAAACATTATTGTTCTGCGACAAAAAATTACATAGTTATGACCGTAATTTGGTCAAGCGAAGTTCACTGAGTGACCGCCGCCGCGGTCATCGCTGTGACGTCACTCCCTCGGTCGCCGCCGCCAGTTAGTTTGGTTATTTGTGACTTTGAAACAAATTATGTGTCCGATTTGTGTCTAATTCACCTTTTTAAGTGAGAGTAAGTCGTAAGAGTGCCGGCTGCGCTCGGTTCGCTCGGCCGAGTCAGTGACGTCACACGCACCCGCGTAATTTGATTTTACCAGCAGTAACGCCGTAATCACGGTAATATTATCCTATATAAGGATAATATTACCGTGCCGTAATGTTTATAACTTGATATCTTCGTAAGTAATGGTCCGATTTGGATAATTCAAAAAGATATAACTTTCTTATGTCATAAAGAATAACGTGGAAGATCTATTGAAATATTGCTATAACTTTACTGATCCTCATTGTGTCATAAGTTTATACAATCCATTTTGCTTTTTGACGTGACAACGTCTTATAATTCGATAGAGCCGGCTGCACGCACGAAAAAACGACGTCATGCGGCGTTACCTCGCTCTGAGGCGTTCCATGTAAGGCTTGAAGTGCAATCGAGAGCGCTCGATATCCGTCTCTCTCCTACTTGAGTCAGCGATGCGTCTGCGTGGACAGCTGCTATACTATAGTACATTTACATGTTTTGATCGAGTATCAAATGCTACCATTCCATCAGTATTTTCTTAAGACGTTGTCACGTTCAACTATCGTCAGTAAACCGACTTTACAGACAACCAATTTTTTTGTCATAAAGTTAATATGCAAAATAATTGTGAAGAATAGTGTAAGTAAGCTAAATGCTGTTGCCTTATTTAAAACTTAATAAAAATTATTTTTATTCTAAGTAGGTTTGTAAGTCTGTATTATAGAATTGCAGACAGAAAGATAACCCTTTGTTACCATTTATCTTATTCATGGCCCTAAGGTATCTAAAAATATGTAAAATCGATACCTATTATAAATTACTTTGTGTGCAAAATGCAACACGATATAGGAGGAAATTATTAAGTGCCTCCTGCATAGCTGTTATGGCGCGTTTTGTGTTTAAGTTATTTTAATTTATCATAAATGTATGCACAATGTTTAATGTTTACAATGGAAATAATAGTTTTTGAAAATCCCTTGTTTGCTACAAGGGATTATTGTCAATCAATAGGTACAACTTACAATTTAAAGTTAAGGTTTTTTGACCAATTATTTTTTTATTCCCGTTATTTACGATGTTCTATTTTAAGAATAAAGATACGTATACAAATAAAACGCAGTTTTATTTCAACAGGCGTTTATTATTAACTTGTATAAAACTAAGTTGTACCTACCTAAGTAAAATTATAAACATTTTATAATACCACACTATCTTCTACTTTATAAAAATAAGTCGGGTTTTCCTTCCTGACGCTATAACTCCAGAACGTACGAACCGATTTCCACGGTTTTGCATTCGTTGGAAAGATCTCGGACTCCGTGAGGTTTATAGCAAAGAAAAAATTAAGAAAGTGGGAAACATAAATTTCCACGCGAGCGAAGCCGCGGGGCGCAGTTACCTAGTAGTTTATAAATACATAAATTATGCTGGACAAATTCACACACAGCTTAGCAGAGCTTGTGTTATGGGTACTGACAACTGATATAATTAATAGGTACAAGTTTAATTATTAAGTTTGCATCACTCAAGTATCAAGGCGCGTTTCAAGAAGAACATTGTAAATAGTACTAAAATTATGAACATTTTGAGAATACCATGCTACAGTATACTTAATAGTAGGTATATGGATGTATGTAGGCAATTATTTTAGGCACTAAAATTCCGCTTTCACACAGTTACAGGTGCCTTCTAAGCGATCGTGTGAGAATAATCGTATAACAGTAACAAGGCATTATACCATCGATGTGAGTAAAATTCGGAATTTTACTTACCTACTTATATCAATGCATTAAACGCATATAATGCATCAATAATTAGGTATTACTTAGTACTTACGCATAAATAGTAAGTACCTAATTTGAGAATTTTTAGGCAAAGTCACAAATAAGTAGGTAAGTAGGTATCTCTATCCAGCCAGCATCAATATACCTACCTATTCTCATCAATGCGTGCGACAACAGAATCTCTTCTCAAGGCTATACAGGGTTAGGTAATTGTATTCATTAATTGTTCTTTATTTCCAGAATTAAGACCTGTCTTCTGTACGAACGTGTTGTGATGGGCAGAACAGAACCTGCAGTTCACGCAGAGTGTCAGTGATCCCAAATAACCCCGTATAAGTAGCTAGGTAGGTATCTAAAGATCTGTTGCATTAGGTACCTACCTACAGAAATGTAGCTGGGTTCACATTGCTGTGTCGGGGTGTGTCGTGGCGCGCGGCGCGCCAGAACGCAATCGGTTACGTTCATTACTTAGGACTAGATTCATTTGGGGTACCCCCGCTCCCGCACAACCTACTAATGTGAATCTAGTCATGGGTAATGAACGTAACCGATTGCGTTCTGGCGCGCCACGACACACCCCGACACAGCAATGTGAACCTAGCCTATTTGTTCAGTCAGAATATTATGGTCTGTCCACATGTTAGCATCGCAAACGTACTCTGATACAGGCGCGGTCCCAGGGGGGGGGTCACGGGGGTCATGACCCCCCCCAAAATCTTAGTTTAGGTACTTAAAAAATTGCAACCCACAGCTTGATGCTTATATTGTCCTGTTTACTTCCGTTACATTGATTATGGTTACCAACTGCAGCAATAAAAAAATCGCGGCTCGCTCCGCTCGCCGATATTACTGTTGTTTCTGCTCTGTGTTTAGATTAGCACAGAGGCAACGTTCCCAATTTTATTGGTCTGGCTGGTCCGCTATTGTCAGTTTGTATCAATCCAACCACCACAATAAAAAGCACAAAATATAACAAATAATCTGCGAGGTCACTTTGTCAACCAGTAAGTACAAAAAATTAGTAGACAACAAAATTTTCGCGTTTTGGTCTGGTCGCTGATAACATTTATTCCTTCTGACTATGATCCAAAGCTCAAAACCCGGCCCGCTTTAGGTCACTTTGCCAAATTTTCTAAAAAGTTGCCCAAAATCTAACAAAAACCAAAAATTGTCGCAGCTCGCTCAATTTGCCGGCAATTTTACACTGTCTGCCTCTGGTCATGGGCTCATCCCTCGTTTGAGGTCAGTATTCCAAACACTCCAAAAATCTAACGAAACCATTAAATTATCGCAGCACGCTCTGCTGGCCTCTGAACATTCTGCTGTTTTGATAAGCTTCTGGCTTGCTCTAGTTCAGGACTACTTCTCGAAGCCGCGGGCAGAAGCTAGTAGCTCATAATTTAGCTTCCTTGTCTTGCTACCTCACCAATTTCACAAAAGGCTGCGGCTCATTCAGAGCTCGCTCCACTCACTGTTATTTATTTTCTGAACCAGTTTGTGACAACCCGAAAAAGGGAACAAAAATTTCGGTGGCTCGCTCCGCTCGCCGCTACATCTTTTTCAATGTATTTTGTATTTCAAATTTTTTGTCAATCTCCTTTGCTCCGCTTGCCTCGATTTATATTCATAGCTTTATATCTACTACCGCATACTTTTTAAAATTTTTGGGGCAGGTTTCGCTCACTTTATTTTGTCATAGGCTCTGGCTTACTTTTCCCCAAACACCTGAAAAAATCTCCAACATTTTTGAGGCTCGTTTCGCTCGCCATTACTTATACTTCCTATTGTTGGGTTGGGAGTTGGGGGAAGGGATGTCATGTTTGCGCCCATATGCAAAACATTGCATTTTTCGGCTCGCTCCGCTCGCCGATAGTATTTTGTCCTTCTCTGTATTTGGTCCAGTGCTTGACACTTGTTTAACATCATATTTTTGCTCGGGTAGTTACCCGAAAAAGTAACAAAAATTTCGGCAGCTCGCTCCGCTCGCCGTTACATTTTTTCCATGTTATTTCCAATTTTTTGTTGATGCCCTTGCTCCGCTCGCCCCTATTTATATTCATAGCTTCATATCTACTACCGCAAGTCTCTAAGATTTTCGGGGCTTGCTACGCTTGCTATCATTTTTTTTTATAGATACCTATCAACAACAAAATAAATGATGCGGGCGAGAGTAAGCAAGTGGACCTACTCTTGCTTACTTTTGCCCAAACTTCAGAAAACATCTCAAAAATTTCGAGGCTCGCTTCGCTCGCTATAACTACATAAAATAGTACCTACTATTGTTGGGAGTCGAGTATAAATTTTCCGCGGCTCGCTCCGCTCGCCGATAAAGTTTAGTGGTTTTCGGTGGGGTCTGCAACCGCCTACAAGTACATTTGGTGCTACGGCCCGCACCAAGGTGTGACCCCCCCCAAAGTCTTGGGCTGCGACCGCGCCTGCTCTGATAAAACATAACAGCCTGTTTATGATCCCTAAAATCTTCATACAAGATTATCTTAGATTTGAGAACTTATTTCAATAAGAGTGCACGATTTAAATTTGACGCCATTTTTTTTCTTTGCGGGCACGGAATTAAAAACTAATTTTTCAACACACTTGCTCATAAAGTGGCTATATGGTCACCGCAATTAGGCACAGAATGACACCCATAATCAAACTGTGACTTTTTCATTGCTCTTACTCACTAGTGAGTTATAGATTTTTTTTTAAATTTTATTGGTTGAGTTGCTTTGTTCTTAGAAAAGTTTTTATTCAAAAAAAGATCGTGTTCAATAGAACAAATAAATTAATGTTCCTATTGCTTGCTCATTTTATGCAACTTCTTACTTAAATAAGTAGCTAATTTTAACTCGTACGTGTTTAATAAATAAAACTTTCACTCAAATATAACTTTTGTTTTCTCTTTAGTAAAAGAAAACTTTAAATTCCCCATTTTGTACGTGGCAGAATAGGCGCAAACCCTATGCGTGGAAAATAAAAAACCCTCATTCTTTTAGTCTGTGGCCGATCGCAATGCGCGCGCATAGGAGAAAACTGATTAATTTTTGTCTAATAAATAAAAGGAGCTTTTATTGTTATTTTATTCACAATGTGTTGAAAAACGTCGTATGATACACGTGTGTATTGATGATTACCGTCCGTCCTCGGCTCTCTTAAGACCCTCGCCTACAGCTCGGGTCTCAATGGCGGCGCCTCGGCGGTAATCACCAATGTTACACACTAGTACCTTAATGTACTATTGTAGGTTGATGCTCTGAAATTTGACAGCAGGAATTAACGATAATTATCGTTAATTCCTGCTGTCAAATTTCAGAGCTCCAACTTTATTATGTTTAATAAACGTAATAAACTTTTCATACAAAGAATTAAAAAATAACTTAAGATGATTATAATATTAACACAGTTTTACTTTATAAACCTAAAATCTGATTGAATTACCTACGATCGAACGCAATCACTATAGAAGACAACAACATAGATCGACCTCCTCGGATAAAATCAGTGATTTAGGTTTACTTCAGAACTATTGAAGAAAAGTAAATAGGTAGTTTGAATCACAACAGAACTACTCAACAGAACAAGTGAGAGTTGTATTCTCATTTGTTATGTCCGAATACCATTTAACATAAACGACTAGTTTTATTGACCTAGTTTAAACAAAGAGATATCAATCATGAAACAAACAAACACAAATTTTCGCATTTTTAATTTAGTGATGGACCTATTGAATTGAATTGAGCCACCTTTGAACATACATGTTCAAAAGTGCCCCCTTTGTTTTGTTCAAATCTGCCCCAATGGGCTCGAAGAAATGAGTTATGTTGAAATGAGTATTATTCTGCCCCGGGTAAAGGTAAAGTAAACACCCGGAGGAGCGAAACACTTCATGGGTAGGTATCCCCCATCCCTCGTCCGTCCGTAGTATCCCCGTTGTTTGGGCCATTGCCCAGTGTTGCCAGGAGAGTTGGTGGGAGGATTGGATGGGGTGATAAGTTGGTTACCCCATAATTTGACATTGACATTTCTCGACGTTTAGGTTTTGATTTTTCACTCACACACAGCTCACTTCACAAAGTTCACAACACAATTCACAATCACACACATTCACTTCATTCACTCACTTCACATTGTCGGCGGACGTCGCTTTGATAGCACGCGCGTCCGTTGTTTCCTTTTCGTCCAGTATACGATTTCATTGGTTTTCTTAAATTTGTTAATAACCCCTAAAATGGGGTTTGACGAAGGTAGATTCCTGTTGGATAGAGATGACGCTACTTATTATACCGGTGAAGTTGTAAGAGGAAAACTGGAATTTGAACAGTCCAAGGTTAAAACTTTTCGCGGTAAGTATCTGTGCTGCCCAAATCTGCTGCGTGGCCTTCAACTCGCGGCGCCGCTACTGCCGCCCAGGCGCGCCCGGCGCCCCACTTTACGAATATTTTTTTATATTTCACCTCGCCGCCCCGCCCGCAGTGCGTTCAAAAAAAGCTAAAGGCCCTCCTAATGTTAGGTGTAGGCAGAATAGCCCTTAAATGTCAATATAGATTATACTCTATCTTGTTTACTACTGGGATATCCTAGTTCGATTAACTTCATTATGACACCTACCTGCCTACTACTACTTAAAAATTTATAGTCATTAACTGTCTACCTACAGGTTATGTATTAAAGGTACCTATTGATAATAGGTATCTAACAGTTATAATTAGATAATAAATATACTTAAATAAATGTAGTACACTAGCATTTGTCAACTGTTAATATTTGTATTGTGCATTCAGGAGACAGAAGTGGCAATGGATACCCAGAATAATCAATTTATTGGTAGAAAGATAACAGGTCAAATCACGAATTTTATCAAATAAAATTATATTTTAAATTTAATAAAATCAAAATAATGACCACTATACAGTACAAAAAATTCATAATTATATTATTCACTATTACGTTAGGTAGGTACTTGTTGTTCTTAAAATACGAGATTCTCCAAAATTGATTATTTACGCCTGAGGAAGTAATAAAATCAAAAGCTTGTGTGTGTGTAGTTCTGGAACTTACCTACTCTATTCATTATGGCCTAACTGGTTTGGATTTCATAACATCAATTTTATTCTTGTTAATTTAACCTTTATCCATTACAATTTTAGGTAAGTAAGTTTAATAAAGTATAAAGCAACCTTGAACATAATTTTGCTTGTGAATGTAAGCGGGTTAACTACGAACCTATTTTGTGTTGGAAGGGGTTCTTCCAACACAAAATAGGTTCATAGTTAACCAGCTGACATTCATAATGAATTCGTCAAACTACGGAAGTTTTTATAGTAAAAAAATTTTGCTTTGTAATTGTTATCTTAAAAACTGCACATGTTATGCAGTGTGCATTATTTGTCTGGTAATTTGTGAGATAAATGGAATCTAATGATAGAATTACTATTGTATGACTTTATCAATAAAAAATATCTATGTAGTGTATTGTATTAAGTTTATCAGTTATCTTATCTAGTACCCATAACACAAGCTCTGCTTAGCTTGGGACTAGATGATATTGTGTGAATTGTCCAGCATTATTTATTTATTTATTTATTATTATCTTACTTATTACTTATACAGGGTGGAATTTTGTAATGCCACCTGGAGGGAAAGTACTCTTAATACTGTAGATAGAAAATTATACTAAAAGAAAACATTCCTTTAATTTTGAAAAGAAAGAAAACTGCATTCAAAGATTTTCGAAAATTCGCTTGCCACACCCGGGATTCGAACCGACTGAAATCTGTAAAAATTACTTTTATTGCATAGATCGTTAGGGTCAATAATAAGGATGAAATCTCTCTAACAAACTTAATAAATTAAATGAAAGGAAAACCATGAAATCTTAAATTATAAATTGAATGGGTCAAGTTAAGCACTTTAACTTAAAGATCAGTAATTAATAATTATCATTGACGTCATTTTATCCATTAAAATGACGAATTGATATTTAGATAAAACGATTGAAATTTGCACGTGTTTGTACCTAATGCAGACTCTTCTATCTTAAAATACTGGATCTCTTAAGAAATGAGTTAAATGGTTTCCCCGAGGCGGAGCGAAACCAAATAATTCTACAGCAAGATGGTGCTCCAGCCCATAACAGCAGAATCACTACTGCCTACATTAATAACCATTTTAATACCTGGATTGGTACCAACGGCACAATCAGATGGCCTGCGAGATCACTAGATCTCACCCCTTTAGATTTTTTTTTGTGGGGATATGTAAAAAATCTCAAAAATCAAATCAAAATCAAAAACTCTTTATTTCCATAAATACAATAAATGTACACTTAGAAAAGGTCAAATCATAAAACTAAGCACTGACACGGAAATAAAGTGATATTTTTTGATTTCTGTCGCTTCGGTATGTAGACTAAAGTAAAGAAGCGACGAAGAAACCTTTAGCCTGTTAGTTGTTATTTTTCGAGTTGGAGCAAAACCCGTCCCAAGCTTTTTTATCCTCTAGATAATCTGATATTTTATAGTAAGCCTTTTTGCACAGCAAGGTTTTGACAATTTGTTTGAATTTATTTACTGATAATTTTTGCAACTCACTAGGAGTTTTGTTGTAGAAGCGTATACATTGCCCTTTAAAAGATACATTAATTTTGTGTAGCCTAGTTGTGGGCACAGCGATCTTATGTTTGTTTCTGGTATTCAAATTATGTTTATCGCTATTTTTAGGGAACCGATTTATATTTTTGTGAGTGTACAATAAGTTTTCATAAATATATTGACATGGTACTGTCATTATGTTTATTTCTTTGAATTTATCACGCAGGGATTCTCTGGGACCCATATTATAGATTGCACGAACAGCCCTCTTCTGCAGCACAAATACGGTGTTAATATCTGCAGCGTTCCCCCACAGCAGTATACCATAAGACATAATACTATGGAAGTAGCTGAAATAAACAAGTCTAGATGTGTCCACGTCTGTAAGATGACGGATTTTTTTGACTGCATACGCTGCAGAACTGAGTCTCTTCGATAGCTTATCTATGTGTGGGCCCCATTGAAGTTTATTATCTAAGGTGATTCCTAAGAATACGGTGCTTTCTACCATTTCTAAAGTTTCTCCTTTAACGTTTACATCAGCCTTCACTTGTTTAACATTAGGTAGAATAAATCTAATACATTTTGTTTTGGTTTCATTTAACAAAAGATTATTGACACTAAACCAATGAACTACTTTTGAGATTGCACTATTCACATCGTCGAAATTTGTGTTTTGTCGTTTCATTTTAAAAATTAATGAAGTATCATCAGCAAACAATACAATCTCGTGATTATTCTTGACAAGATGAGGCAGGTCGTTAATATAAACTAAGAATAGGAAAGGACCGAGGATAGAACCCTGTGGTACACCCATTGTAACTACAGACCCCGAAGACCGTTTCCCATTAATGTCAACTCTTTGTATCCTATCACTCAAATAAGATGTAAGAAGATCCAAAGAGGTGTTTCTTATTCCATAGTGATGTAGTTTCCTGATTAATGTTTCATGGTGTACGCAATCGAACGCTTTTGACAAGTCGCAAAAAACGCCTAAAGCGTCTTGCGACTTCTCCCAAGCATCAAAAATATGCGATACTAACTCTACACCAGCATCAGTAGTTGACCTGCCGCGAGTAAACCCAAATTGCTTACAATGCAGCAGGTCATTGCCATTGAAATGCCTAAGCAATTGATGTAGAATAAGTTTTTCAAAAACTTTGCTGAATGTTGGCAGTACTGATATTGGTCTAAAGTTAGTGGGGTCAGACCTACTACCCGATTTAAACAGTGGGATTATTTTACTACATTTCATTAGATCAGGAAATACGCCACAATCAATAGATTCATTAAATATAAAAGCTAGATCTGTTGCAATGGTATCAATCAATGGTTTAATAATTGTAACGGAAATGCCCCAGAGATCTGCAGTTTTCTTTATATTTAAAAGTTTAAAGGTTTTTTTAATATCTTTTTCATCAACATGGGTGAAATTAAATTTATTTTTGCATTTAGATACATTTTCTATAAGCAACGACTCAGCAATTACCTGAGAAGAGTTTTACATGAAATCTTATGTGAATGTAAACTAGTTGAGAGTTGAAGTTCAGAATACGATTTATAATATTCACCACAACACGTTATTAAAAGTTACTAGAAATGAATACATAAGAAGAATAAATTTGTGTATCCAAGAAAATGGAGCCCATTTTGAGCAACTAATTGGTTATACTTGATCGAAGAACTAATTAGTAGTTAGTTGACTTTTATTGTAAATAATTAAAATAATTTAAGATTTCATGGTTTTCCTTGCATTTAATTTATTAAGTTTGTTAGAGAGATTTCATCCTTATAATTGACCCGACCGATCTATGCAATAAAAATACAGGGTGTAATTTTTACAGATTTTAGTCGGTTCGATTCCCGGGTGTGGCAAGCGAATTTTCGAAAATCTTTGACTGCAGTTTTCTTTCTTTTCAAAATTAAAGGAATGTTTTCTTTTAGTATAATTTTCTATCTACAGTATTAAGAGTACTTTCCCTCCAGGTGGCATTACAAAATTCCACCCTGTATATTATAATGAATCCCTATTTCCCTTGGTCACGGCGTCACGCGTGAACGGCTGGACCAATTTCGCTATTTCTCTTTTTGTTGTGTTTGTGATAGTCAGGAGGAGGTTCTTATGAAAGAAAAAATTAAGAAAGCTGGAAACATAAATTTTATAAAATAAATTATGTTATGATTCAGTTGAGCTACCTGTCTGTAGATTGTTTGCAACAATCTGCAGTTTGCGCAATTGTTTTTATTGTATGTACTATGTAGTTCTAATTTATTTATTTTATTTGATTGTTATTTTCTTTGTGAGTAAAGATTGTTATTAATTATTATAAATTAAAGAGCCTAGTTCTTGTCTGTGTTAGGTATTAATGCAATTTCCTCCACTTTTCTCCTTCCAATGCAGTCTTTTACTTCTGTATGTGACATGCCAGCAACTTTCTCCTTGATCTGACTAATATTGATAATTCTTGGTCTTCCCCTTCCTCGTCTATGATGTTACTCATAAATTGTCATGTTGTATAAGATGTCCAATCGCTCTCCCTCCTCAGTTTTGAATAGTGTAGCTCAAAGCCTTTTCTTCTAACTCTTTCCAACACCGTGATTATGTTATTAAAAAATTACAAATATTATCAATAAATAATTGTTATTTGCAGGTATCTACCTAGAATTCAAAGGATTCTGCAAAGTCCATTGGACGACGAGCAGATCTCGCCGAGAGAATGACAAGACTGTTTACTACACGGTGTCCCACGACTCGTACGAGGAATATGTCAATGTCCTCACTTACTTGGTGGGAAGCAAGTCAGGTTAATTTTAATTAAAAATAAAAAAAAATCCGCATTTTGTTTAAATGGGTAGTTTTATATTTTACTACCGTCTTGCCCGCCGCACTCGTTTTTCGGGGATAATAAACCATAATAATATAATATGCAAATCCAGGTCTAGATCTACAAAATTTTAGCCCAATCTGTTCAGTAGTTTCGGCGTGAAGACGTAACAAACGTCCTAGCATCTAAACATCCAAACTTTCGCATCAACAATAATTTTGATAATCATAATTTAATTCATTTGAGTGCACCATTGAACCTGGATGAGATTATCGCAGGACCGTATGGAGTGGCACAAAAGTTTGGGTATAGGACCCAGCATTGGGTGAAGTCGGGTTGCGGATGATGATGATGTGCACCATTAAAAAGCATAGGAAATGTTCAAATTTTGAAATCTACAAATCCTGAATCCGGGTTTCCAATGCGAAAGGGTTAACGAGCGAGAAATGAGAGATGAGTGTCGAATTTATTATTAAGTATTATTGATTTATAGACGAGCAGCTGAGAGCTGATATGTCTATATCACAGTGCTTTTAAAGTTTTTCAACGTGGTCTGCTCGCTCAATCCTAGCGGAAAGCCGCTCGACTATTTGTTGGTGGAAATACAAGTACAATGCAGTTTACTCTTGCAAGTTAAAATGGATCCGCTCCACTCGCGGTAGAAAAGCTGTACCTATTGCGGGATGAAATTGAATGACTCATACCTTCTTCCTAGTCAGCAAACCTACTGATTAGGTATTAGAGTACCTCTTGTATTAATTAATTTCTTGTATTATATGTATAATGTGTAATTTTAAGTTCTAAATAATTTAATTATAATGTGCTATGGATACCTATATTATCTGAAATAAATGAATAATAATAATAATAATTAATACAGTTGAATTAAATAATAACTCTATTTGGGTGACATTTTTTTTCCCAAACTTATAGTTTCGGAGTAAATCACTAAAAACTGATATCTGCCTACGTTTAACGGGCGGCGAGCGACCCAGTGACGTCACACACGCCCGCGGCGGTCACTCAGTGAACTTCGCTAGTGATTTAGTCATAACTTCGTACGTAATGGTCCGATTTGGATAATTTAAAAAGATATATCATTCTAATGTCATGAAGAATAACGTGGATACTATTTCTATTGAAATTGCTGTAACGTTACGGATCCTCGAGTCTGATGCATTCCAGATAAGTACCTGCCTACCTAACTAGACTTGCTAATGATGATGCTCCAATCAATTACACAAGTTTAAAAGCAATACTCGACGCCAAACATAATAAATAATTATGTATTGATTTTCCAATGCTGGAAAATTCACACAGCATCATCTGGCCCCAAACTAAGCAGAGTGTGTTATAGGTACTATATAGGTACTAGATAGCTGATAATCTTTATATATATAATTCTTCTGTGAGTGTGTAAGTCACTGAACTTCTCTCAAAAGACTGGACCGATTTTGATGAAATTTTTTGTGTGTGTTCAAGGGGATCTGGGAATGGTTTAGATTCACAATTTGGTCCAACGCGGGCGAAGCCGTGGGCAGAAGCTAGTACTTAATACAATACATAACATAGATAGTTATTTTCTATCATTAATAGAAAATACCCAGAACAAATATTTGTAGATTGTACAAACATTTGCCCACAACCCAAAAATAACTGTTGCGCCCTGACAGGGTCGTTTTGCAATGTGTGTAATGTTTTTTTTTCCAGGTGAGCACTCCCTCAACCCTGGGTTCCACGTGTTTCCCTTCGAGTTCCAAATCCCCTCACACTGCCCGTCCTCCTTCGACGGATCTGACGGTCACGTGCGGTACGAGATCAAAGCCACCGTCGATCGAGCGTTCAAGATCGACCAGCACAAATATGCTTTCTTCAGGGTTATTGCGCCGTTGGATCTGAACGGGAACCCTTATTGCAAGGTAACTAGGACTTTGGTTGTCGATTATTTCGCCTCAACCGCCACGGCGAATGGTGGGGTCGTCTTGGCCGAAGCCTACATCAATTATTTTAACCCTGGAGGGGATGGATGGAGAAGGTATATGCGTTGGGTGTGAGGTGTTGGACTAATTTCCTATTTTTCTTCCAAATAGATGATCATTTTTTTAAGAAAGCTGTTATTCATCAAAACATTAATAAAAGAAGTCGATGAAGCCGTTCTCAACTTATCTGAGACCATTAAAAAAGTCTTTATTTATTTAGTTGTTGGTTCTGGAATGTTTGTAAAATCAACTTGTTATTTATTTGATTTTTTAGCTGTTCATTCAAAACGCGATTTTCGTCCAACATGCTAAAATACATATTGGATTGATTGAATGAAGAACGAAGATCATCATTAATGATACCTATTGATGAAAATGATATCTGCAAAAGCAATCAAAATCATCGCTGGCTTAAAATTGTCGGTAAAATCCCTCGTTATTTCGTTCCCCAGGAAGGCATCGGCATGGAGTTCTTCAACTCGTACTGCTGCTGGTGCCTCAGCGCCGGCAAGTCCGAGATCACCGTGAAGGTGCCGGCGGGGGGCGCCGTGCCGGGGCAGGTTCTGCCCGTGGAGGTGGCGTGTAAGAACGACAGCAATGTGGAGATTGATGCTATCAGGTTCCAGATTAAGAAGGTACCTAATTACCTATACTATCGTATTTCTGCCTTTGCTGAACTGAGCTTCTCCGGCACACGTTTTTGATTGATAAAAAGTAACATCAACATCCTGTATTGGTCCACGCAGGCCTACCCCTGATAAGCGCCGTATTGGCTTTTATCACACAGGGGTAATGCCCATAATCCCCACGCTGGGCATGTGGGTTGGGGATCGCAGTCCGGTGGTAGAATTGTTCTGCTGGGGGCGCTGCTGCCCGCCCCTGGTGGATATCCCTTAGTCGCCTCTTACGACACCCGCGGGCAGAGTTGGGGTGGTGCAAATTCTAATCCGGCACCAACACAGCTAAAGAAATAATAATTAGCCTATACGGACTATAAATGCTGATGAAGTACCTAATACTGAAGTACCTGCCTATAACGCACTTGTCCAAGTATGACAGCGAGCAGCCTTGCAGGTCGCACTGCTCAGGTTCAGCAGTAAATGTGTTTAACCTTTTGAGCGCCACGCCACAAACGCATTCCCGTGTCCTCTACGCCAAGGCACAAAGTGAACAAAAATACCTATGCACTGAGGCCCCGCAACTGCTGGTCATGTATAGTGTGACTGTGACGTTGAAAATAGCGGTGCACCTGCGGGTCTCACCTAGATGAGACGTAGCCTTATCGCACTCAGGGATCAAGTAGCCACCATGATGCTAGTTATCTAGCAACCCGCCTCGGCTACTCACGTGTAGCAGAACAGAGCTGTTTTCGCAACTCTGGCTTCGCCAGCAAAGTACTCAGTCTCCATGATCTATTTATTTTAGGGAAACCTTGAGCACACTAAACAGAATCCACTGACAGATACATTAAGCGGACATCTTCAACAATAATAGTCATATTATTAGCCAACTATCACAAAACAAAACTCATGATTAATGACACGTCAATCACTCACTCAGTCCATTGGTGAAAAACGTATGAAAATCAGTTTCGTTGCGTGGTTTGAGGGGATGATTGAGTTGGCGCTTTGGCGGATAAACAGACAGATGGACAGACGCTAGTTTCTGCCCGCATTTTCGCACGAGTTATTTCCATGAAAACGTTTATAGGACCTACGGAGCTGAGACGTGGACACTCACGGTAGGGCTGGTCCACCAGTTCAAAGTCGCTCAGCGAGCTATGGAAAGAGCTATGCTCGGAGTCTCTTTGAAGGATAGAATTCGTAACGAATACATCCGACAGAGAACCAAAGTTATCGACATAGCTCAAAGAATTAGCAAGCTGAAGTGGCAGTGGGCCGGCCATATCTCGCGAAGAACCGACAACCGCTGGGGTAAACGAGTTCTTGAGTGGAGACCACGACTCGGCAAACGTAGTGTAGGACGCCCTCCGGCCAGGTGGCATGACGATCTGCGAAAGACTGCTGGCAGATGCTGGATGCGGCAAGCTGAAGACAGGGCGCTATGGCGCTCATTAGGGGAGGCCTATGTCCAGCAGTGGACTAATATAGGCTGATGATGATGATGATGATGATGTTTATAGGTTATTTCTATCCATGAGAACTGTTTTATGGAATAAAAGTAGCTTATGTTTGATTCTAGGCTTAGAGCTACATCTATGCAAAATTTCACCCCGATCGCTTCAGTCGTTATAGCGTGAAAAGATAACAAACACAGGGGTGGAAAATGGTCAGTAAAGTCGGTAGAAGTCAGTTTTTTTGGCTAAGGTCAGTAAAAGTCAGTCTTTTTGAAAAATGGTCTGTAAAGTCAGTATTCTGAGGATCAGGGGCTACGTTCCCACAAAAGTGGTCTGGTTTCTGTAGATTGAGATGAAAAGAATGCTATTTTGGAGTCGGTGTCCCTCATAATATATCTTTTTCTTTTCGGTAGGTTTCGGTAATTTATTCTTTCTATCCTTCTTTTTTTGGATATACACTATCACTTTAGAACAAAAGCACATGGGCCACACAAAAATCACACATAAATTATTAACATACTTGTTACTTGTTACTTGTTTCTGGACTGGTTTCCGCAACTAGGCCACAGGTGGGCCCTTTTTGCGTGTCGGGTGGGGGGGGCTGTTAATCTAACCACCCGATGTCCTCCAGGAAGGCCAGCAGCTCGCTGACGCCGGTGCATGCCTCCCTAGGCGTCCTCGGTGTCCCAAGGTGTTGTAATCGTTGAGAAGCAACGCTATCGCACTCTACAAGCACATGCGCGGCCGTCTCCTCTGCGTTCATGCACCCTCTGCATAGGGGGCTGTCCGTGATACCCAGATTAAATAGGTGTTTATTAAGCATGCAGTGTCCTGTGACAATACCGACGATTTGTCGGAGTTTGTCACGCTTCAGATTGAGGAGTTTTCGGGAGAATCTCGGGTTTAAAGCCGGGAAGGCCTCCTTCGACTGTCTACAATCTGGGATACTTGCCCAGTAGTCTTGGTGTTGTTTGGTTGTACGTTGACGGATCCATGAGCGGACTTGGCTGAATGGTAGGGGGATAATTGGTTCGGGTCCTGTCGGTTGCCGCTCCGAACCTCTCCTTGCCAGTGCATCAGCTTCGTCATTTCCTCTCGATCCGCTGTGTCCTTTTATCCATTGTAGGGTGACTCTATTGGACTCACTTACTTGTTCTAACAGGTGGTGGCATTGTAGGGTGAGTCCTGAGTTGTGTTCTCTCCTGTTCAGGGCCTGTAGTACAGCCGCGCTGTCCGAGAGGATCCTGATATTTTGGTCAGTTACCTTTCTTCGTAGTACCGCGGTAGCAGCTTGGATTATACCTACGCATTCCGCCTGGAAGATGGAATTGTGGGCTCCCAGTGCTGTTGTCCTGTGTATGTTGAGTTCTTCCGAGAACGTTCCCGCCCCGGTACCTGTTTTCATTTTAGAGCCATCTGTGTATATTCTTACTTCGTATATGTTTGAGCTATCACTTGGCTCCTCGTGCATTTGTATGGTGAAGCTCTTTGAGTATATGTGTTTTTTGGGTACCCTATCGTAAATCGAGAGTAGCATGGGATTACTCCGTGCGTACTCATCTATAATAGTGGTGTGTTGTGCTCTAGTGTTGTGGTCCCATAAACTTAGCGCCCAGAGTCTGTAAGCTGCTGCGGCTGCCTCCTGTTGCACGTGTAGGTGCAGTGGCGTTAGGCCTATCAGGGCTTCGAGTGCTGCCGTGGGGGCAGTTCTCATGCACCCTGTAGTTGCTACGCAGGCTAGTCTCTGGAACTTCTGCAGTTTGTTTATGGTAGTGTTTTGGTTTGTTCTCGGCCACCAAACTAGGGCACCGTAAGTCAGCGAGGGCCTGATTACAGTGTTGTAGAGCCATAGGGTAATCTTTGGGCTGGGACCCCATGTTCTTCCTAGCATTCGCCGGCACTGCCAGAATGAGATAGTGGCTTTCTTTATCTTGTTTTCTAAATGTGTTGCCCAGTTTAGTTTGCTGTCTAGAGTTATACCTAGGTACTTGACTGTGTCGGATAGTGTTAGCTGCGTGTCAAACAGGAACGGGAGCTGATAGGTTCCTAGTTTGCGCTTGTTTGTGAACATTACTAGTTCTGTTTTGGTTGGATTCACGGTGAGTCCGTAGTCTATGCACCAGTTTTCGACGACTTTTAGTGCGTTACTCATAATGTTACACGCTACACTGGCAAAGTGTCCCGATATGAGTATCGCAAGGTCGTCCGCATAGCCTACCGTGAAGAAGCGTTGGTCGTTTAGCTTAGTAATTAGATCGTTAGCCACTAGGTTCCACAGAAGCGGTGACAAGACGCCGCCCTGTGGACATCCCCTTGCCACAACTCCCCTGGTCCCCCCGTCTACGTCGATCCGTACTGCCCTCAGCTTGAGCATGCTAATGATCCAATTAACCAGCGTTGGCTCCACTCCTTGCTTTTGAAGGGATGTATTAATGCTGTCAAAGTTTGTCTTGTCAAAAGCCCCTTCGATATCTATGAAGGCTGCGAGACATAGCGATTTGTTTGAGATGTCTTGTTCTAATCTACTAACTACTGAGTGCAGCGCAGATTCTGTTGATTTGCCTGAGCTGTAGGCGTGTTGTTGTGGGTGTAGTGGTTTTATTGTGAGTATGTTGTCCCTTATGTAACGATCGCACAGCCTCTCTAGGGTCTTAAGTAAGAATGAGGTGAGACTGATCGGCCTGTAGGACTTTGCTTCAGTGTAGTCGCTTTTTCCTGGTTTGGGTATGAATAGGACTCTAACCTCTCTCCACATAAGCGGCACGTAGCGGAAGGCCAAGCAGGCTTTAAATATAGCCGTCAGCATACCGCTTATGTGCGCCACACCCCAGCGTAGGAGGCCAGGGAATATTCCATCCATACCTGGCGACTTGTACGGTTTGAATGTGTTGATGGCCCAGTTTACCCTATCTTCGGTCACCACTGAGCTTGCTACTGCCCAGTCCGTCTCCGAAGGCGTGACTAGATCGGTGTTGTGCCACTCTGTTTCACCGTCTATGAGGCACCCTGGGAAGTGTGTTTGTAATAGGAGTTCGTGTGTTTCTGCTGTTGTTTTGGTGTAGGTGCTATCAAGCTTCTTAAGCGAACCAATCTCGCGGTTCGGTTCGGCCGCTAAGATTTTTCTGATTCTGTTCGCTTCAGAGTTTGATTCTATGTTGTTGCAAAAGTTTTTCCATTTGAGACGACTCCTACGACGTAGCTGTTTTTTGTAGTCGGCCTGGGCCTTCTTGTAAGCTTCCCAGTCGGAGTCGTCGTAAGTGTTCATGGCTCTGTTAAAAGACTTACGTACTCTGCACTTGAGCTCCTCCAGTCGCCGGGACCAGCCTTTCCTACCTGGATCGGCTTCACTGACCACGGTGAGAGGGCAAGATACCTCGAAACTCTTGGTAAGGCTCTGCGTGATGTGTTGTACTGCTGTTTCGATCTCTGCAGTGTTGTTTAAGTTTGATTCCGGGCCTCCCTCGTCAAGGTGCTGCTGCAGAGAGTTTGTGAACATTACCTTGTTTGTTTTGCGCGGGTTGCGCGTGGGTGCTGGAATCGTTTTGTTTAGCGTGAGCTCGTATCTGATCCACCTGTGGTCGGAAGAGGAGACCTCGTCTGATACCCTCCAGTTGCGCAAGCAGTCAGCGCAGTTTTCCGACGCAAAGGTGAGATCGATTATGGTGCGGCATCGTTTCGTCACGAAGGTTGGTTCCGCGCCCTTGTTTGCTATGGTCAGTTTAGTCGTAAAGAGAAAGTTTACCAGATCTTCTCCTCTGCTGTTTGCAACGGGCATGCCCCATATGGGGTGGTGCGCGTTCGTGTCTGCTGAAATTATTAGTTTCGTATTATTGAGTTCGCATTGTCTTACCAGATCTGTAGTGCTTGTCGTGGGCACGATCTCGTCGCCGGGCATGTAGGCTGACGCGAGCACTATATCTTCGGTCTCCCCATCGAAGACGCCCTGGAGCCTGACAGTTGTCAGGTCTCTGGAACAGAACTCGGTCATGGGTACAACAGTTATGTTGCGTGGTGCAAAGATGCACGCACGCGGGTTATTGCAAGTGTTGTCATATATAAGCTTACCGTTGAGATTGTTGAGACCACACACACGCCCCGCCCTAATCCACGGCTCCTGGATCAGGGCTATGGTCTCGTTGCTTGTGTCCCCCAGCACTCTGCGCAGGTTAGCCGTAGCAGTGAGGCTGTGCTGGAGGTTTGCTTGGACGACGTTATAAGAGGAGGGGGTTTGGGTCGCCATCATCATGGTGTCCCATCTCCTCCTCCGTTGCCTCTGCGTCATCCTCGTCCGGGACCAACACTAGGTCTCCGCTCATCTCCGCACGCATCGCTTCCATCGTTGAGCACGACGGTATGGGCGACGAGTGCGAGGGCGGAGGCACCGGTGAGTTGGGGCCTTCGGGCGCAGCTGTCTCACTGGGACCAGGTTTGCTTTCTGGTCCTTCCAGTAGTGCTCTCGTTAGCTTGCTTGGGGGGTCATCTTGCAGCTTCCCATCCGCACCGTAGAAACGTATGTAGACGTTCCCCAGTGCGAACGACAACCGGCGGCCCCTCTCCATGACGGTAGGGATAAGGGTTTCCGGGATCCCTATCGTCACGAAGAGCATATCGTCAGCTTGTCGTTGGTGGGAGTAGACGACCCACTGGTTTACATGTGCCCATTTGTTTTGTTTCCCCAGTAGGAGACTTGTGTCTTCAAGGGAGAACTGACATTCTGGGAAGAAGATGGCTGCGCGCACCTTCTTCGTCAGTTCGCTCTGCTTGACTACAGCAAGATTGGGGCAAGTTGTGCTCGGTAGCTGTTCGATGGCGTCGGTCAGCCACTCAGAGGACGGCACATCGGCACACCACAGCTTTAGGGCCCCATCGGTGTAGATGGGTTTGCCCAGGAAGCAGGGGGTGAAGCTGATCTCCGGTTCTCTGGCCTCGTCTATAAGCCGACCGTTTAGGTACTTCTTCAGTACAGCGGCTTGCTCCTCCGTCAGTGGTTGGCTGTCGGTCTTCACCACCGCTACGCCGAGGTCGCTTTGCGCAATTTCAGCATAGCTGGCGGCGGGGGTCCGACGTGTGCTGTCGAGCTTTTGCTTCTTGTGTTCCCCTCTCGGGGACACAGTATCGTCCAGTCGCGTCCTCTTGCCTGGCTCCACTTGGATCTTGGCCGGAGCTTTGATCGGAGCCGCGGCAGGGGCCTGAGCTGATCGAGTGATCGCTGCGGCTGCACGTTTCTGGCGATTGAAGCGTGCGTTGCTCGCGGTCTGTTTCCCCTTACCTCGGCCGGCACCAGACCCGGCAGCCTCCACGAGCGAGCTCGTAGATTTCGCCGGCGGGGCGTGCGGTTTGGAGTCAGACGTGCTCTTAGCATTCTGCCGTTGCTTGTAGAAGAAGCTAGGACCTTCAGCGTTCTTAACAGTGGCTTCGGTACTCGGAGCCGCCTGTTGTTCCTGCTTCAGTCGTAGCCTCCGTAGTTTCCTACGGGCGTTCTTGCCTAGGGGGGCGTTAGCCGCCTCGGAGGTTCGAACGACGGTAGTCGAGGTTCCAGCCACTGGCTTTGCCTCTTTCCCGCCTGTCTTGCTCGCTTTTTTGGATTTCGGTCCTACGACCTTCCAAAGAGCAGTTGAATCCTGGTCGACCTTGATGGCCGCATAGGCTTCTACTGCCTCCCCTGCTGAGAGCGCAAAGTGGTCAATATTTTTGGTGGTTTGCATGGTACTGTTTGGGTTTTGTTCATCTTTCCGGGCCCCACCCACCACGGAGTCCAACCAGGGGGGTGTATTATGATAGCAATATACACCAGGGTTGCCGGTCCGATATAGAACGGGTGATCGCGTTGCCTCCGAGCCTCAACGGCACCACTATACTCGGCGTTGACCACCATCACCGAGCTAAGGCGTGCACCGCCGGCTGCAGACCCCATCGACCCCCCCCTCTCACCAGCGGTGGTTGAAGACCGCCCGCCATGCTGATTTGCCACGGTTGGTTAGACCGTGGCCTCCCGTTTTCGGAGGAAATTCACGCCAAAGAGGAGTGTTGCGGAAGAGACATCTGTCCGCTCAGCCACCAGGCCAGTTGCATCCCCCCTTACGGGCCCCCTACGCTCAGCATCAAAAGCGTAGGTGGTCCTCCCCCCACCTGCTATCACTCTTATAGGGGATAGCGGGCCCACGAAGCTAGACCACCTTGCTTCGTAGCGGACGTATAGGTTAGGGATTGGATAGGGATTATGTGTAGGGTGGGTTAGATGTGTGTGTCATTTCTATCCAACATCAGCTCATCGCCCAATGGTGGACCCGCCGGGACATGACCATATCCCCGGCAGTGTTCGTCTGGTGGTTTTAGTTGCGTCTATTTCTTAGGGAATTAGACCAATAACAGGGGACAACCACGTGAAGGATGCCCCACCAGGCTTGCCTTAGGGATCGGCGACTGTTGCGCTGCTCTCCCCTAAGGCCATTTGCACCTTACATTTCTTGAGGAGCCATGTAAGGCAGGTCTGTATCTATACTAGGCAAGCAGCTAGACTAGGTGACTAGGGAAGCAAAGCAAGCTAGGCGGTGCAACTATTAAAGCATGGACACAGCCCCCCCCCGCCAAATTATTAACATACATAACTAACTGTACAGGGGTGGAAAATGGTAATTAACATTCGTATTTTGATGTCAAATTGAACGACCGAGCGTCAGTATTCTAGAGATTTGGTCAGTATTTTAAAGGGATAATGTCAGTAATATCAATATCAGTCTTTTTGGCCATGGAATCAGTTTCCACCCCTGCAAACATTTATACATCCAAACTTTCGGATTTATAGTAAGTATTAGTGTGTATAATTTGATGGTTCAATGGTTAATGGTTCAATGGTTCATTTATTGGTAAAAATATAGTTTTACAAGTCAAATGGTTAGGTACATAGTATACCTTAAAATATACTATACTAAAGTATACAATATCTATTGGCACCATTAACATTTAAAATAATAAATAATCAATTAATTATAATATTTCAGTGATTAAATTACATATACACTTCAATAAAATTAATAAACCAATCGATAAAATAAATTATGTCATTGGAAAAAATAATAATTATAAAATAACATTAGCATATTATTTCACAAATTCGTCAATCCTGTAGAAGGATTGTTCGATCAGCCAGTTCTTTAATTTATGTTTAAAGGATTTGACTTGAAGATACATATTGTTCATAATTCCAGGACACAGTGTACCGCGCGGAATACGAGCCAGGCATACATAAGGAGCACGACAAGATCCTGGAGGTGAAGAAAGGGCCCATCCCCGGACACACGGAGAGGAACTGGGTGGTCGAGCTGGAGATACCCGAGATGGATATTAACAACCTGATGGGCTGTCGGTTCATTGATGTCGATTACAAATTTAAAGTAAGAATATCCAAGGGCTTGTACAGACAGACTGATAATAGTTTACATCTTGCAACGTTACGCTAAGGGAGTGCCCAGACTAATTTCGTTGCCAAGTCCGTTAAGATGCATTTCAGCCATGTGCATGTCTGCACGTACAGACGCACAGTCTGAACTGTGGAAACTTGTTGTTCGCTGTCTGTAAATAAGTGATTTAGATTTGATTCATAAAGTCTGTTAGAGATAGTCTATTTCACGAAGTCCGTTGGGCTATGTATGTCATAGTGAATGCATGTACACATCGTTTTAGTGTGCGTAAGCTCAGAAGCAATCAGTCTCGCCCGAGACGCGGTCCGGGTCACTAGTGCTCATTGTATTCACGTCAGGTTTTGGTAGCGAGTACCGTCAGCATGACAACTAAGCGCAAAGTTGTTCGTAGTAGTAGGGCTAAACGGACTTCGTGAGATAGAATAACTGTACCTTGCAATGATCGTTTTTCAGGGTTAAGCTCGCCTATGTACATATCCTATTATATAAGTTCATGCTGTGTATTATTGTGTACAATAAAGAATCACAGAATGATGGTTTTCAGCAGTTTGGATAGCTAATTCTTCATTATTTAAGTCTATATACCTACAATAATTATTGTTAATATACTGCCTAGGTTCTATTTATTTTATTTTACGAATTTTAGGAAAACTTCAGCTATGATTTTACAATAAGGCCTTTGCTTAAGATAACATACATGATACATGCATGATATGCTACTGAGGGCGAATTACAAATTTCCACATATAATTTACTAAAAAACTTGGGTAAAAATAAGAAGACGAAATAAGGAAAGTACATGATATAGGGTATGTTACTTAACTACAAACAAAAAGATAAAAACACAAAAATTTAAACTGTAGATAATTCTAAATTAGCTTGTTGCTCAACCTAAAAATACTGACTAGACCAATAAGTCAGACTCGCACAACAACTCCTCAAATTTATGTAATTAAATTTTTAGGTAAAAGTGGAAACATCAGGCTGCCACACCGACGACGAAGAATCCCGTCCATTTATACTGGGCACCATTCCACTAGCAGAGTTCAGCAACCAGCCCATCGCGCCCGTGGAGAACAACCCCGCGTCACACGGCATCTCGCCCTACCCTCCCAACCCTTACCCTAATGACAACTCACCTTATCCCAACCCGGGGATCAACTTGCCCCAGAACCCGCCTTATCCCGGGGCACCTTACCCGAATCAACCGAACCAAGGTTACCCTAACCCTTCAAACACACCCTACCCGAACGTTACCCCTTACCCCCCTAATTCATCACCATACCCCCCTAGTGTTACTCCTTACCCCCCTAATGTTACTCCTTACCCCCCTAATTCATCACCGTACCCCCCAAATACATCACCTTACCCCCCAAACTCGCAACCTTACCCCCCCAATTCGTCTCCCTACCCCCCTAACTCATCACCGTATCCCCCCGCCTCTCAGCTACCTCCGACAAGTGCGCCGTATGGAAACGGCCCTAACCCTGGCTACACTGGAACCACGCTGTTGAAGACTGGTAACTTTGGGTTCACGGGTGCGCCGGGGCTCCCTGAGGCAGAGCCGCTGTTGCCGCCGGCTGGGGCTCCTTATGTAAGAACAATAAAATAATTTATTTTACTAATAAGTAAAAACATCATTTTTGCGCTTACGCCGTTCCAAAAACGTATGCTCTGTCCCGCTCCTACAAACGCTAAATCCTATGCCTATCCTTTTCACAAAATGGCACACAATGCGCCCGCTTAAGCACATGTTAAGTTGCGAGTTTCTGACAGTTTTCCGTGAAATTCTGTCAAAAATTTATGGTATACCTATAGTTATACTCACACGCATCTCAGATTCAAGCACGTCTCAAATGACTTACGGAGGTAAAAAACATAAAATAATTTGTAGAGTTGCTTATCGATTTAACAATTGTATATTATGTCACAAGATAAGTCAAGCCAAATTATCTTATCAGATAAGTAGTTGCCATAGCAAATCACGTCGTCATGATAAAACATCGTCTGGGGTTGATAGACAAGGACTATTTGACCAGACCATGCTAATACGAGAGTCGACTATGTTTTTATACCTACCTAATGATAGCCAGTCCTTTGTATTATTTGGAGCTGTTTTGTTCCAGCCCACAAGCCCCTACGCATCTGCCAGCGCTCCAGAGCCCTCCACGCCGGCGCCGGATGATTTGGGAAGTAAGTATGCAGTTAGAAAAGTACTATACAGGTTGTCACAAGAAGTAAGGACCAAACTTTCAGGGGTGATTCAGACTAGGTAAAAATAAAATGTTTTATTTGACTTTTACTACTATTTATACATTTATTTAGCACATAGAACATTACATTAACAGAATAAAACAAATCCCAAAAAAAAACAGAAAAAAAAAAATAAAACAATATCCCAAATTCAACATCAATCTCGGACTCCACATCTTTTTGGCAAAGATTATCAAAATGTAAACAAAATTTCCAAATAGTTAAACGTATTCCTCGAGGTGCCAGATTGTCTGTTGCGCAGTCCTTGACTAAAGATATAAAAAGGGCAGTTTTGGAAAATTCAAGGACTGCTTGGGAACATTTGTTGACTTTCCCTTACAGAATACTGCATGTTGAAAGAGACAATAGAAATATGTCTCTTACAGCCAAAATAAAGCAAAATTGTACCAAAAATTCTGATTCACCAACAACTTTTGATTTGAACACCCATGTAAAGCATTTTGGACAAAGATTAAACTCTGATATTGCCTATCGAATGGTTGAAAATCGTGTTAGTGATGGGGATATCAGAGGTGCAGCAAGACTTTTATTTTCGAACGACACACTAGCCTCAAATTCTAGTGAAACTCTTTCGGCACTTGCATCAAAACATCCACCTGCTGCGCCCGATCTATGCCTCCCAGCACCACCTGATGATTCCTGCACTTTCCTGTCAGTGCTTCCTGACGACGTAATCTTTAGCATTAACTCGTTTCAGAGTGGCTCTGCTGGTGGCTTAGACGGCCTTTCACCACAACACCTAAAAGATTTAATTAGTGCTGGTTGTGGTGAAATGGGCGAAGGCCTCATCGTAGCCCTTACGTCGTTAGTGAACAAAATGTTATCCGGACAGATCAGTGCAGATATCATCGACATTTTGTATGGTGCTAACCTATGCGCTCTTTTAAAAAAAGATGGAGGCATCAGACCAATCGCAGTTGGTACGACTTACCGCCGGCTTGCAGCCAAAATATGCTGCAGAATCAAAAGCTCAGATTTGAGGTCAGAATTCCAACCGACCCAGCTGGGCTTTGGATCCCGTGGTGGTTGTGAAGCGGCGGTACACTCACTTCGATCGTTTGTGTCGTACCACACAAAAGATTTGTTGTTGAAAGTGGATGTTAAAAATGCATTTAATTCGGTAGACAGGGGCGCCCTTCTGACACAAATAAAAGAGAAGCTTCCTGATGTTTATCCCTTTCTTTGGCAATGTTATGGCACACCTTCAAAATTAGTATATAAAGATAAGTTATTGTCTTCTGAGGTTGGTTGTCAGCAGGGTGATCCGTTAGGACCGGCTATTTTCAGTCTCGCTATACATCCGATCATAAAACGTTTGGAATCTAAATTTAATGTTTGGTACTTAGATGATGGCACTCTAGGGGGCGAAGTAGACACGGTATTGAAGGATTTAAGTGTTGTAATTGAAGAATTTAAGCTTATAGGTTTGGAACTAAATTTTGCGAAATGCGAACTTTATATCCCAGAAACCGAAACAGCTTCTAACGTATTAATAATAAAGAATCGCTTCGAAAGTTTAGTTCCAAACTTTAAGTTGATAGACAAGTCTTCGCTTTGCCTCTTAGGATCTCCGATTATGGATGAGTCTTTGCCCATTTTTATAAATGAAAAAATTCTAAATTTTGTTACTTTTGCCGATAAATTGCAAAATATCAACGTTCACGTGGCTTTTGTTATTCTACGTTTCTGCCTTTTTGTTCCTAAATTTACATATTATTTACGATGCTCACAACTCTGGAAATTTCCACATCTTACACAGCAGTTGGACAGCATCATACATGACACTTTAATCAAAATTTTTAATATACCTTTGGATGATAGAGCTTGGCACCAGGCCAGTCTGCCTATTAGGATGGGAGGTCTAGGTGTCCGCGAAATTTCTAGCGTTTCACTCCCAGCTTTTTTGTCATCAGTACATGGTACTAAGGATCTTGTTCATAGTATTTTGGCTAAATGTCAAAATTTTGAAATTACAGGTTTTGATGAAGCTTTACACTTATGGAAAATAGCCTGTCCTGATACGAATCTGCCCAAAGTCCTTTCTTCGCAGAGACTGTGGGATGAGCCACTATGTGAGCTGGTACGGAAAAACCTTATTAATACGTCAACCAGCTCATCAGAACGTGCTCGTCTACTCGCCGTTTCCGAGTGGGAATCAGGACTTTGGTTACATATTCTGCCTTCCAAAAATCTAGGTACCCTTTTAGATAATAACACATTTCGGGTTGCCACCTCTTTGCGCTTAGGTTCTCCTTGCCTAGTTGCACACCGTTGTCAGTGTGGTGAAACCGTCGATAAGTTTGGTCACCATGCACTGGCATGTGTCTCTAGTGCAGGACGTGTGTCCCGTCATGGTTCAATTAATGACACCATCCGTCGGGCTTTTACCAGCGTCAGTGTGGCAGCTACCCTCGAACCACGTGGCCTTATGCGAGATGATGGTAAAAGACCTGACGGTATGACTCTGATTCCATGGAAGATGGGTCGGCCTTTAGTTTGGGATGCCACGTGTGTAGATACCCTAGCGCCTTCACATCTTGCAGGGACATCGGTAAGGGCCGGTTCTGCAGCAACATCAGCGGAGTATCTTAAACGGCGAAAATACGCTAACCTTGACCGAGGTTACCTATTTGAGCCGTTTGGGGTTGAAACCCTTGGTCCGTGGGGCCCTGGGGCACACGCAATTTATAAAGATCTTACTAAACTTCTTATAGAGTCCACAGGTGATCGGAATGCTGGCTTTTATTTCGGTCAACGTATTAGCATTGCCATTCAACGTGGCAATGCTGCTAGCATTCTGGGCACTCTGCCTTCTGGTGACGGCTTAGATTTTTAAGAAATAGATATACTTACTTGTATATACTAGTTGTTATTGTTTTATTCTGACTAGGTAATAAATAATAAATAAATAAAAAAGCATTTATTATTTCAGACTTACAAAATCCATAAGTAGATCATTTACAATTACAAATTTAATTTTTTTTAATTATAATAATAAAAATAATGCACAATCAAATAAAGCAGATAAAATAAAGTTAAATAAAGCCTAGCACTGAGGCCGGCGGCGGCCTAGACAGATCATAAAACCGGGGAAAAATATTTTCAATATTAACCAAGTTTTAGTATTCGAAAAAATAAATAAAAACAAAACTAACAATAGACAAGGCATGTGCTTATTGTCATTAAAAATAATCTAAAATGGCCTACGTACCTGCTCACATCTCCTTTTAACGCACAAGACCTTCGTCACCGGAGCGGGCGACGCGCCTCAGATGCGATACCTAGCTTTTTTGCCAGATACCTAGCAGCATAACTCTGGTGGCAGATTAACACACAAAAAAGGTTTTACTGCTGTCAAATTAGTAGTATTTGCAAATTACCATCAATCCTCCTAAAATCGACACGGTTTTTTTTTTCAGAAGAAACAATCACCCCTCCTTTCAACCCGGAGTTCAAAGAGAATAAAGACAAGCCTGAGGTAAAAGCGGAAGTAAAGCCAGAAGTTAAACCTGAGGTGAAGTGAATATAATCACATGCGGCTTCACTCACACCCAGCCCAGAACAAGAGGCCAAGACGACCCGGGTCTTCAGGGGCAGCAATAAAGCTCTTGTAAAACATGGCCGCTGACAGCAATGCAAGGTAGCTAGAATTGTGGGTGAGAAAACAAACGTACGGTGCACGGACCGGCCACACTGCAAGTGTCTAGCTTATCTAATAGCCTGAATGTAGCGTAGCGAAGCAATATTTTACTGGAGGATGATCTTCTATGGTCGTAGTTTAGCTACCATCTTGCAGTGCGGCTGTGGCCATACGTCTCGAAGGTAACCTACGCGCTTTATTAAAATAACCAGTGGATAGGTTATTGCCTCCATCAATATATTAAAACAGAATTTGGAATTATGTCAATAGTTCCTGATATTTAACAATAAGGGTCAAATCTCATACTATGCAAACTACCTCTTTACAATACTGTACTCGTGCCTATAATTAATGTGCCTATTTACTTAATAAGTTAGTAGTCGCATAGTACAAAAAGTGCCGTACGTTCTTTTTGATGCATTTATAGATACTTATATTCTACTAATTATAAGCACAAATGACGTTATAATACCTTGAATAAGGACGTAGTTGTTACTTAGTTATATCATAATACATTTATAATCTTTACTATGTAATAATAATTATCTTTGATGTTTTACACACAACTATTACGTATGTAGTTACTTAGTACATAGTGCACTTATTATAGTAAACGTGAATTTAAAAAGATATACCTACTTATATACAGGGTTATTCGTAATTTACTGGCACTGCGTGGTCTGCAGGTTCTTCGCATCATCACGATCACGTTTATAAAGACGCCAAGTCTTATTTATTTCCTACCTTCATGTGGCATTGGTAATAGGTACCTACCTCCATTCAATAATCGTTTAGATGGGCTTTATATGAAACTAAACTTAATAACGGCTCTGCCCTTAACTTGTTACCACCTACCTACTACCACACCTACTGTTGTAGGTGTGGTAGTAGGTGGGTGGGAGATCGGTCTTTAATCCATTGGGTTCCGCACAATCGTGTTTAAGTACCTATTCATTTTGTATCAGAGATGATTTACAAAGAATTATGACCTGGCGTCTTCGCGAACGTGTTTGTGATGATGAGCAGAATTTGCACTTCACGCAGTGCCAGTGATAACCCTGTATATATTGTATGTTTAGCTACGGAGAGAGACAATTGGCAGTGTAGTGTCGGAAGCCAAGATCCACTATGGGTCTACTTCACAGTTCGTAGGTGCCTATTATAAAGGTGGATTTCTATAATAATGTGCCTCAATTTTAAAACTAAGGCTATGTTGATAAAATATTCTAGCTTTCATAAGGTAAACTCAATGCGTATATGAAAGTAAACTTATAAATAAGTCAAAGGTTTTGAAGGGTTTATTTAGCTTTATTATTTGATTTAAAATCGATGATGATATTTAGTTTTGCTACTTTGACGTGTTCTCAATTTTAGAGTTTGATGTGATGAAATCACAATTTTATGTTTTTATATAACAAGTTTTTAAGGTAAATATTTTACTATTTTTACGACAGCAGATTTTTTGTAATTGTGTCTTATGTTTAAACAAGCCATGGTTAGGCTGCATTTTTGTCTTAAAGGTTATATGCAAAATAATTGTGAAGAATAGTGTAAGTAACCAAAATGCAATTGCCTTATATAAAAGTTGAATATAATCGTTTTTATTCTAAGTAAGTTTGTAAGTACTGTATCTGTATTATAGAATTGCAGACAGAAAGATAACCCTTTGTTACCATTTACCTTATGCATTGCCATATGGTAAATAAAAATACGTTTAATCGATATTATAATAGAGCCATATAATTAATTTGTGTGCAAAATGCAACACGATAGAGGAGGAAATTATTAAGTGCCTCCTGCATAGCTGTTATGGCGCGTTTTGTGTTTAAATTTAAATTGTTTTAATTTATCATAAATGTATGCACAATGTTTAACGTTTACAATCGAAATAATAGTTTTTGGAAACCCCTTGTAGCAGGATTATTGTCAAACAATACAACTTACAATTTATAGTTATTTTTACAATTTATATTTTTATTCCCGATATTTACAATGTTCTATTTTTAGAATAAAGATACGTATACAAATAAAACGCAGTTTTCTTTCAACAGGCATTTAATATTAACTTGTATAAAATCTAAATTGTAAATAGTAAAATTATAAACATTTTAAAATAAACTATAGTTTGCATACCTCAAAGTATCGAGGCACTTATGAACATTTTGAGAATACCATGCTACAGTATAATAGTATATTGAGGTATGTAGGCACTTTTTAAGTTATGAGTAACATTTTCGGCAGTAAAATTCAGCTTTCACAGTTTCAGTTGCCTTCTAAGCAATCGTGAGAGAATAATCTTATTTCTAAGAATAACAAGGCATTAAACGCATAGAATGCGTCAATAATTATTATACTTACGCGTAATAATACACGTACAGGCTTAAAAATATCTATGTAAATAGTAAGTTTTGCAACATATAAAATATAGTTTGTACTCTTAACATTATTGTAAACATTGGTAGATCTAACATAAATGCACTTAGTGCTAATGGCACTTTAATATACTTCAAAACTAGATTGAGGAGACAGTTTCTTATTACTAGTGGAGTGTTTGTGCAATTTTAAACTTTATATTCACTCGGTAAAGTTGTTTATGGAGGGAAAAAATATGGATTTTCATTATTTGCGCAATAATTGGTCTGGTCAAACATCTATCGCTTCTTAGATCACTTTGTGCTGTTTGATCAACTTGTGTTCTCGAATGATCATTTTATCGTAGCCTAGAGTCTAGGCTAGGCCCTAGACAGTTTATTATCCAATTTGAGAATTTTCAAGCAAAGTCACAATTATCTCTATCCATCCAGCCTCGATATATTCTCCTCAATATGACAAAATGTATCTTCTCAAGGCTATACAGGGTTAGTGGTAATTCACTGACACTGCATGAACTGCAAGTTCTGCCCGTCATCACGAACACGTTTGTGAAGACGACGGGTTTTAGCTTAATTCTTAAATTTATTGTGTGTGTAATGGTATTGGTAGTACCCCCTTCCATTCAATAATCGTTCTTCAATTAAGATATTAGACCTGGCTTTTGCACGAACGTGTTTGTTACGATGGGCAGAACCTGCAGCTCACGCAGTGTCAGTGATCCCAAAGAACCCCGTATAAGTAGCTATCTAAAGATCTGTTGCATTACCTACATAGTACATATTATGTACTTGCATTGTTGAGAATATTATGGTCTGTCCACATGTTAGCATCGCAAACGTCCTCTGATAAAACATAACAGCCCGTTGATGATCATTAACATCTTCATACAAGATTATCTTAGATTTGAGACCTTATTTTATAAGATCCATTATAACTCTGTATAAATAGACACAAGAATTTTAATGCGTTTTTTTAGATAATATGTGAATTGTCCAGCATTATTTATAGTTTTCGTGTCTATTTCGAAATCAAAAACTTTGTCTGTTTGTTTGCACAAACCTGAGTTCGGCATGACTCTGCTAATATATGTACAGACCATTATTTTCCCTCCTTTGTCAGTTGTAAAGAAAAGCCCTTACAGCGGTGGTGCAGACGGCGCAATGACAGGTGCATTATTCTGCCCCGGGTAAGGGTAAACACCCGGAGGAGTGAAACACTTCATGGGTATCCCGTAAGGGTTGGGCCATTGTCCAGTGTTGCCAGGAGAGTTGGCGGGAGGATTGGTAACGTTGGTGGTAAAACCTATCTGGTAGGTTTGTTTTATTTGGGCGCCCTGTGATGGAGTTGTTATAACCTGTAACAAAGGTTTAATGTTAAATACCTAATGGCTACAAGACAAGTGGCGGGAAACTGCACAAGGTGCCATGGAGTGTGTAGGTTAGGTTCTTTAGTTTATTTCAGATGGACGAGCCTGAGGGAAAGGCTTCTTTGTTCACGATAAGGTAGTTACTATGCTAATGTACCTTGCTAAGTTTACTCAGTAGTAAACTTAGCTACATTAGCATAGAAGCGGCACTCCATAAAGCTTGCAATGCTATCATGAGACGGAGAGCAGAACAGACAGCAGCTGTGGGGTAGACGCATTATGCACGTGCCGGTTTAAACTAGTGTTTTGGCATTATTTTGCTGCCCATGCTAAGTATCCACTGCTAGACCAGTGTTTTGCTTGCCGCACCCGCTGCCCATTAGGTTTTTTTTATTACATTAGGCACCAGCCACCTGTTAAAAGGGCTTTGGCAAGTCGCGGTGGGGTTGTCGGTTGTTTTAGAGATAATTACCTAAATCTAGCAAAATGAAGGCTGTGTGCTATGATGTGTGTAGGTTCCCGCATCAATCTAATATTATAAACTATTCACTATTAATTAACAAAGGAATAATAGAAAAAACTTAGATATTTTTAAAAAAATCCGAATAGCCTCGGTACCCCACGGACCTAGGGTCTCAACTCCAAGGGGAGCAAATATGTAGGCTCTGTCGAGACTCTGTCGAGACCTGCATATTCGCGCTTCTTGAGATCCTCGGTCAAAACTACTAATTTTTTATTTATGGACTTTCAAAGTAAGTAGTAAATACCTGCTGGTTAAGTTGACCAAAGCCGATGCCATTCGCATTGCCCGTCCCATTCTGTCTGTCATCGGGCTGGTACTTGTCGGGCGGGGCTTCTGTGGGCAGGCTGTGAGCCATGGGGTGTGTGTAGGTCCCTTGCACGGTCTCCTTCAGAGGAACCAGCCCCAGGCACAGCTCCGCCTCGTCTTGCAAGTCGTCGTTGCAGCCGGACACTTTGATTGTCACCTGTGGGATACGAAAGGAGAATTAAAGCCTCCACCACAGACGTTACTTCGTAACAGATACCTCACTTACTCGATTTAACCAATCTACTTTGAGTCTTAAGGGAGAAAAAATAAAGTTCGTAACGCTCTACTCGCTGTTAGCGAGGCGGCTCGATCAAAGCCACCCGCGCCCCGCGCCCCCCTACCTCTACAGTTCCCTCGCCGGCCCTTGGCTTGACGGTAGGGTTAACCATCGATAGTTTTTGTCCAAGTGCGGATATTATACTTTAAGTGCCTTAACTCTCTCATACAATTATAACTAGGTATCCCACCTACTCAATAAATAAGTCCGTGAACAAAAACAAACGTAGAATAAAAAATACATTTTAATTATTAGAGAACATTGTAAGCTAGGTAAAAGGTATTATTATTGCTAGGTAGGTAGCATAGCAGCTGCTTATATCCTAGGATATAATTTAAATATTTTTGTGTCAAGACATTATTTTCTGTACGTAGTAGGTATGTACAGATGTGTCATACGTATGTACAGAAAAAAATTGTACACTCAAATCACAAAAGACAGGTAGATGTAGCTGACATATTAGAAATTATAGGTAGTAGACAAAACTTATCGTTCGGCTTGCGGCTCGCGCGCGGCGGCGGCGGCAACCTTTGACAGTACTACCCCGGGGCGGTAAGAAAACTGTAGGTATATAACTCAAAACTGAGCGCGAGTGACGGAGCACTGCCTCCACCCACAGCCGCGATTATGAAGCCCGTTTTGTGTCGCGCGATTTGTTGCGATGTTTGTTTGCAGTACATTTTGTATTTTTTTCTTTATTGGCATACAAAACAGTGACATTTAAGTAAAAATTATAACTAAGGTTCATATGCTATTAAATTCCTAAACATGCATGCACAACATGATTTAAACATAAGAGCAGTAAAAGCAACGAAGAAGAACTGATGAAGGTAAGATGTTGAAAATTTAATAAAATGTGTAATATAATATCTAATACAATAATAAATATAACAATTCCAGTAATTTTAAAAATAATAAAATAAATTTTCACAGAACTTGGCAGTCGTGGAGTCAAAATTGAGTAGACAATATGAACAACAACAAAAATAAAAAAATACACTGCACAGTACCTACCTACCTGAGATTTTTTTTATTTAACCTATTTTGTCCCACTGCTGGGCAAAGGTCTCCCCCAAACTCTTCCAGGAATCGCGTTCGTTGGCCAAGTCCCACCAATCTACCCGGAATGCGTCGAAATCGTCACTCCAGCGTCTCCTTGGCCTGCCTCGGCGTCGTCGCCCGTTCTCAGGCACCCACTGTGTGACGATGCGAGCCCACCTTTCTGGGTGCATGCGGCTCACATGCCCCGCCCAGGCCCATTTGAGTCTGGCCGTCTTGTACCCAACGTCGGCAATTCCAGTTTTGGAACGTAGCCTAGTGTTCTTGATTCGATGAATCCTCTTTACTCCAAGCACGCTACGCTCCATTGCCCTTTGGCAGATCTTGAGTTGGGATTTTTGCGATTCAGTCAAAGACCACGTTTGTGCTCCATAGGTGAGGACGGGCAGAACACACGAGTCAATGAGTTTCCGCTTTAGTGACATTGGAAGGTTTCCCTTCATAAGCTCCTTCATGGACCAGTAGTTCTTCCAGGCGTTTTCGATCCTGCGATCGATCTCTTTATCCTGCCTGTTTTCGAAGGAAACTATCTGATCATTAACAGACTTAAATTATTCTGAATCAAAAACTCTATCACACTCTGCTCGCAGAGCGTTTTGCGATTTTTGCGTCTAGAGATCGCGCTTACAAAAACGCAGCTGTGTGTAAGAAATCGCAACCAATCGCGCGACACAAGACGCGCTTCAAAATCGCGGCTGTGGGGTGGAGCCTTGAGACTTGAATTGGACAGATCCATAGAAAGTTATTTGTGTGGATTATTATGTCTAGCAGTAGGTACTAAATAGTTATTCTGTGGATTAGCCAAATAAACAAAGTGAAGTCAGAAGTAGGTAGTACATTCAAGTAATAATAATGCCGGACAATCCACGCATCTAGCCTAAAATATACGCCAATCGCGCTTATGTGTGAGAGTCCGTAAAAACCACGAAAACTAAGTAAGTTAAAATCTAAAAAGATTTTGAATACAAATTGCACTCATAAATAGGGTTATTTTAAAAAGTTCTCTTTTAGTTTTTTAGCGTCTTAAGTGAATAAAATTTAAGTACATAGGTAATGCACACAAAAACGATTTGAAAAGCAGACACCACTTAGATTGAGTGAGACTGAAATGTCAATCGAAGATGTAGAATAAGTCGTGTCCCGTAGTCATTTTAACTTTATCTACACGACTTATCCTTTTTTATAAGACAAGAATCTTCATTCTTACCCTAAAGAAGTACCCCACATCGATAACATTGCACAGCTGTAGGTTGGGCGCGATGAAGTCCGGCACTCGCAGCTCCACCTCGAAGTTCCTCTGGTTGCCGCTCATGATGGAGCCTCGCTTGGCAGTGGACATCACCTCCTCTGGCTGGACGTATTCTGCGATTGGCTGCTGGGATTTGTATCGGGAACGCTGGAAGTAGGAGATTCGACTTTTTATTCAACATTTTTAGCCTAGAATCATTATTATTATTATTCTGTTCCCTCTGTGTGTGTTACTTTTAAATTTTAAGTTTGTTTATTATATTTTTTCTTAAACATGCGCGGAAATATTGTCATTACTTTTGAATAAAGAACACGCGAAGTATCATATTTACGTAGACTGAAAAACCAAAATCACTTCCCGGCGCGTTCTTTGAATTTGGAAATTTTGGAACAAAGAGCGCGCCGGCGATGTTGTATTAAACTGTTTGAATTTAGAACTCTTTCATCTATCGTACACATTGCGTTCTCGTGGCTGTATAGCCACAGATGCGTTTACCTTTCGGGCCGAAAGTATATATATTATTCATAAATTTGCATGCAGATAATTCTAGGCCTGGAACAAAACATACTTTTTATCCCATAAATCAGTTCTCATGGGATAGAAATCACCTTTCAACGTTTCCATAGAAACAACGCGTGCGAAGCCGCGGGGCGCAGCTAGTATATGAATATAACTTTTAATATTAATTAAATTTATTATGTAAAAGGCCCCCTTCTTATTTCCTTGCATTTTTTTAAGAAAAGCACTATATAATATATATGCCTCGGCCAAGGCCTGTCTCGTATCGTTGAAGTCCTCGCCTGCGGCTCGGCCTTCAAACTCATACTCGACCTGCAATTGCCTATTTCGCTGCCTTTGCAATAATGTACTATTCCTTGTCAACGCAATTTATTTTAAGGTGCAAGCTGTAATGGGGGTCGCGACAGGTCATGCGTTATGTGTTCTAGTCTGTCTGTCTGTCAACTCTGGACAGAATCTTAGGTATATCTTCGACCGAATTTAAAACCTATTAACTTTCCCATTGCTGTTGAAAAGCCAGACGTGTGCTGAGTCAGGCCACTTGTCCCTACATCAGTACAAATTAGGTGCGTTTGCGATAACACTACATTGTATTTGTCTGAATGCTAAGCGTTACGAATATTAATGAGCTCGCGCAAAAAACTACACGAATTGTGACCTCGCATGGCCTCTACTATCTTTATATCTACTGTAGTATACAAAACAGACGTTAGTCAAGTCTGTATTAGTTTTCTTATTCGATAAACAGTACTTAAATAATTATGTAAGATGATAGAAATAGTCTACAATTTACCTGCTACTTTACGATAAGATATTGAGAACACAAATTATGTGACATTCATTAAAAAAATACTTCATTAAAGAGAGGCTGAGCGCTATAGAGAGACTGTTTATTTTATTGATGTTTGAATTGTTTTTTTATTGATGGTGCAATAAAGAAATAATCTACCTACCTGCCTAACTACCTACCTTCTCGCTATTTATTTTTTAAGTATGTATGCAAAAATATTATCACAATATTTTTGATGTTGTAATATTTTATATGACTAAACCTGTACGATTGAAAAAACGTGTATATTTTAACTCTCCTCATAAAATAATTACGCTACTTATTTCGTTTACTCAAATAATTAGTTAGAGAATCCCATAAATTTTAAATACATGGCGGCGGCGCGGCGGTGGCGCGGCGGCGGCAGGTAGGCGAAAATGTTTGCAGCTCCTGCAATGTCTAGACGGTTGGTATACCACCGTACCACGAAACTCTTAGCGATAGCACGTTTTCGATAGGGTTGTATGGTAAGCGTCAGAATTAGCAACACTTTATTGGATTTTACGTTAACGTAATAAAAGTAGGTGAATGTCCTCTATTGCCACGTTATTTGGCACCGACTTTAGCTGCAATACGTGAGTTTTAAAGGTACCTCCTCATGCAGTTATGCAGTACGAAAGGAGAGACTGCGCTAGGGCAGAGTAAACTACTGTCATTGTGGCCTTTGATGCAACTGATCTTAGAGTTTTAAACACATAAATGAGCTTTAGTCTAAATAATTTCAACTCCGAATAGAATAACCTCGGGAACGTTATCAAGGCATCGGTCTTAAACCCAATGCAGATGAAAAATTCCTAATAAAAGCTTAATTAATGAGAAAAATTTAGTCAAGCCTCGCCACTGTTCATTATTAGTTACTGAACAATTACTTGTACCAGGTAATCGAACCTGCAACCTTTTATCTCAGCGGACCTTCGCTGACTGTTTGTGTGCTACCATTCGGTATGTGTAGGGTATTATCTGCCTTAACTTACCGTCAACAACTCGAATATCATGCTAGAGATCTCCACACTGCTGTTATTGTCGACCCTGACCTCCACGGGTATGTCCTGGCCGGGGCAGTAGGCAGAGAAGGGCACTCGCACGGCCACTGACACGGGGTCTCCGCCGAAACAGCCGCAGGAGAATACCTCCTCGAATTCCAATTCTATCGGTTCCTGGAGGCGAAAGTTAATATTAAATCTTATGTTTTTACCGGATGAAATTTCGAGCACAGCTGGACAGCATTATGGCGCGAGGAAAGCTTGGCAAACAATATAATTTAGCTATTCTTTTTAGGGTTCCGTACCCGAAGACTGAAAACGGGACCCTATTACTAAACTGTCCGTACGTCCGTCAGCGGGCTGTATCTCATGAACCGTAAAAGATAGATAGTTGAAATTTTCCCAAAATGTGTATTTATTTTGCCGTTACAACAACAAATAATAAAATTAAAATAAATATTAAAATTAAAGGGATACAAAGAACTTGATTGAATTTTTAACTATTTTTGCTATACCTACTTTTATCAAGGTTGTATTCCTCTTGAACCGTAATAGGTAAACAGTTGAAATTTTTACACGGTGTGTATTTTTGCGCGGCCCGTACTTAGATATGGGTAGAGATGGGTTTATGCCGGGCATTTACTGGGCGCATTGAGTAAATGCCGAATAAATGTCTTTTTATGCCCTTTAAATGTCCAATCACAGGGCAGATATTATAATTTTGTTATCCATTATGTTCTTCATTCTTGCTTTTATAACTTACATAAAAATTACATTTTTTAACATAGCTAAAAATAATTTGTAGATAGACTGAGGAAAAGTAAGTAGGACGTACCTATTTCATAAACAAGTATACCAGATAAAGTAAATAAAAGTGAGTTTTCGTTTGTCTGTAGGTATTTGTATGTGTTAACTCGGTATGTTCGCACTGGTCATAGCTAGCGTGCAATGAAGTGAAGTTAGTACTCAATCCATTGCTCTCGCTTTGCACTACAAGGTACGAACTTCACTTCACTGCGTTCCGCGCATCGCAGTCAGTACTTCCCCGAGTTTAAACCAAACTAAACTTGTTTGCGAGTCGCTAACATGCTTTGTAGTCCAGTGATTTAGGCACGTAAAGATAGAAGTAAAAGTAGGTACTAAAAAGTGTATTGATCACAGAAATCTTGTTATTTAGATTTCTGTGGTATTGATTAAGTGATCTTTGACGGATATACATTGTTACCTACTGCTACTCTCTCTACGTGTAGACTGTCAGAACCCTGGTAGTAGCAGAGCTACTACTGCTGTTTGTTGGTGAAGTACCTACCTAATATTATTCCTATACATTTTATTTTCATGATATAAAACCTTTTGATGGGCGTTTTATTTTCTATCTCGGTATGTAATGCCGCGTACAGATCTATGAACCGCGCCTGCAATGCAAGGCAAATGTTCCATTCGCAGATGTGGACGAGTTGCGCACCCGAACCGAACACTTATACCTACGAACAACCTAAATACCTACAAGTTTCAGTTTCCATCGTGTGCGCGCGACTTTATCGTTAGATCAGGCGCGGTCCCATAGGGGGGGGGGGGAGTCACGCACGGGGGTCGTGACCCCCCCCCCAAAATCTTAGTTTAGGTACTTAAAAAATTGCAATCCACAGCTTGATGATTATTTTTTCCTGTTTTAGCTGTCACTTTGATTAAGATTACCAAAAAATCGCGGCTCGCTCCACTCACCGATATTACTAGTATTTTATGTATGTTATGTTTTATGTTTTGGCCAGCGCAAAGGCAACCAACGTTACTATGACTAGAAAAGAGAACTGAACTTGAGTGCTCTAGCTGGTCTGCTATAGTCAGCTTGTATCAATCCAACCACTACAGTAAAAAGCACAAAAATTTAACAAATAATCTGCGAGGTCACTTTGTCAACCAGCGCAAAGAAATCGAAGCAGACAAAAAAAATTTCGTGCTTTGATCCGCTTGCCAATAACATTTTGTTCCTTCTGACTATGGTCCAGAGCTCGACCCCCGCTTTAGGTCACTTTGCCAAAATTGATAAAAAAATCTAACAGAAACCAAATATTGTCAAATATTTATTTTCTTCCTCTGGTCACAATACATAAATATACAGTAATCCGACTCCATACTAGAACGCCCGAATCGACGCACGCACATATAGGCGTCATTTACACGGCCGCTAAGGTAGTCTCGGCATGCACATCTACCCAGTGTCACGCACGCCGCGCGCCGCCCGCCGAGACTGGTCGCTGCGCTGAACGAGTTTGTTGTGCCGCGACCCCCGCGCTGTCCGCTCCCGTCGGAACCATTCGGTACCTCAACGTTGCAAGTGCGCGAAATAATAAATTAAATAATGGCGGCATCACGACCACGAGTATACTGCAGTGTTTACGGGTGCCTAAACTCAACGTTCGTTAAACCAACACTGTCATTTTTTCGACTTCCTGCTAATGCTGAAAGGTAAAATAAATATAGTCTTTACCACGTTTTAGGGTTCCGTACCTGAAGTATAAGTAATGCCAATGTTACTAACAAATATTTATGTAGTACCTCCATATTATTTTTTCTAAAATTCACTTATTTTTTCCTACCTACTTATTTTGCGGTCTAAATGTATTCTACATTATATAAAAATGAAACCCGTTTTCCTTGGTCACGGCATCACGCGTGAATAGCTGGACCGATTTCGCTAATTCTTTTTTTGTTGTGTTTGTTATTGTCAGGAGAAGATTCTTATAAAAGAAAAAATTAATATAGTTGGAAACATTAATTTCCACGGGGGCGAAGCCGCGGGGCGCAGCTAGTTAAATATATAAAACCTTATTTTGGTACGGAACCCTAAATGTGCGAAGTCGACACGCAATTGGCCTTCGCTTTCTTGTTTGTCTCTTCGGAGGTGGGTGATGGTCAAATGATAGGTAGGTAGGTACTATCATTAAAAATGTATGGGAAATTCTGCTATGTATTTAATGTAATAATGTATGTAGGTATATATTCGCTTTTAGGGCGCTTTTCCTGTCATGCGTTTTTGCGCCCGCGTGAGTTCTCGACCGCGAGCATTTAGCACAGATTTCGTTTGCCGCTGCTAGAGATGGGAGTTATTCATATACAAATAGATAGGTATTTTTTCTATGTATTCTAAATTAACATAATATGTTTCATTCCTGAACTCAAACACACATTCAATAAAAATATACACACCGCTGTATTACTTTTTGTAGGTACCAACCCTAGCGCTCCGCTCAACTGTAGGTATAAAGTTCAAAGAGACGGCTGAGTCATTGTACTGTATACATTTATCTACTGTGCTCTGGTCATGGGCTCTCGTTTGAGGTTAGTTTGCATATTATGCAAACTGACCTCAAACGAGGGTTTACAAGCTCCAAAAATCAAACAATTTTCCGCGGCATGCTCTGCTCGCCGACCGATGGTAACATTCTGCTGTTTCATAAAGCTTCTAGCTTGCTCTAGTCCAGGACTCAACCTCTGTTTCAGGTGAGTTTGCAACTGCAAAAAATGTTATGCCAAACAACTTTCACACATAGCCAGATCATACAAATTTTCGAGGCTTGCTTCGCTCGCCGTTGATTCTATAGGTTATAGTCTGTTGTCCTCGTATTTCGTTGATATTCGACAAACTCATAAAATGTTTATTAAGGATATAAGCGAACTACGAACCTTATTAACCTTATTTGTGTGGAAATAATCTTAAAACAAAGAAGCAAATAATGAATTTGCTTCTTTGTCTTGCTACGCATGCCTCACCAATTTGAATAAAGTCTGCGACTCATTCCATTTGCTGATATAAATTTTCTAAGCATTGCAAATATCCAAAATTTTCAGGGCTCGCTGTTATTTATTCTCCCATACTCTTCTGGACCACTTTGTGACCAGCCGAAAAATTTCGGCAGCTCACTCCGATCGCTGATGGTATTTTATCTTTCACTTTATTTGGTCCAGTGCTCTACACCCGTGGGCACCTATAGATCACTTTGCCCACCACCGCGAAAAATTTACAAAACCCCAATTTTTTCGCGGCTCGCTCCGCTCGCCGTTACATCTTTTGGCAAGGAGACGGTAGGAAGGAATTTGTGGTTCAACTGCTTTAAGTAAAATATCACTTCGAATACTGACCGCACCCTGTACATCATCTGCCACGGAACGCTCATTTAGTACCCAGAGCTTTATCCACAGTGTAAAAAGGAACCGCCTTACAACAGAAAGAGCAGCTAAAATCTCATATTTTGCATACAATTGGAATTTGATTAATAAAAAAGATGAAAATATCTTAGAAATTTTATCAGACGATGATGTTACAACGGAAGTGAACGATCTTTTGAGAGAAATGACGAATCTGACCTAGATAGAGACGACGACAGGAGAAAACATATTAATTGACCCTCAAGCATCAACTTCTCAGACCCAGCCGAATTTATTCGAATTGATCCTCTGAATTTTAATAGTGATGATAGCTGCAGTGATTAGGGAGACTTATGCAAGTTGATTTGTTGGTAAAATGTTGATTTGTTTTGATTAATATTGTTTGATTTTTACTGTTTAGTTAAGGCTGTGTTTAATAAATAATTATTCTGTGACTTTAAATGAGAATTGTTTTATTGCGAGACGGTGTATTTGACATCGACGTTCAAGCAACACTGATACTTGGGAAAGATAATTATTAGTGATATTTAAATAAATAAATATAACAATAATAGGTAGGTACTCCTCGTGTATTTAAGTTTTATCAGCAACAAAACAATATATTTTGTGCTATTTATACATTTTCTCAACATATTTATATACCTATATATTTTATTCAAAATTATTCAAAAAGTCTAAAAACTCAAGCGTAGTTTCTGCCCTGTCATCGGGCATTTATTTGGGCAAAAACTCGTTTTTGCCCAATCTGCCCTGTTTATGCCCTTTTTGCCCAATTGGGTTTAAACCCTCGACCCATCTCTAGATATGGGTGACCGCGTCATGCATATTTGTGCACATTTTTGCATATTTTCGATTTTTTAAAAGGGTTTGGGATTCCTTTTGCGAAGTAGTTCTGTACTGTGTGGTACGGAATCCTCCGTGTGCAATTCGACTCGCACTTGTCCCGTTTCATTTAGGGAACTCATCCATCTTTAGTTATCTAGTTAAATAAAACATTATCAATTTTAAAACTGATTGATCGGGTACTTAGCGCGCACCTACCTATTTGTTTTTTTTCGAAATTTTATATTGAGTTTAATTATTGTTGAACAAATCGCGAAAGTTAAAAAACCTTAAATTAATCACTACTTACTCTAACAGCAGCATTCCCCTGGTTCAAATCGAAAGGCGCAACAACATCGAACGGCTTGATTATATCACCACCGAACAGGTTCTTGCCTTGAAACTCCACATGTCCCGAAGCGTAAAACTTGACGGCCCCTCGAGAGCCTTTGAATGAGGATGGTATAGCCATGGGTAGCCGGTAGCGGAATGGGTAGGAGTACTTGCCAGGGTTTAAGTTAGAAACGGTACCTGAAAATGGAGAACTTTAAGCATATGGTAGACCAAGAACTAGATATTAATTTATTTGCTAATTTCTGGTCATGGTCTACGCGTCTGTTCACTCAACTCTGAGCACAATTTCCAACAGGGAAATCACCGTGATAATGGGCGACTGGAATGCGAAGATTGGCGACACTTCAAGAGACGATCACATCAGAGATACCGTAGGAAGGTTTGGGCTGGGAGTCAGAAATGACGTCTCAGGATGTCAATTCTTTCTGGGAAAATCTAAAGACACAGATAATTGAGTCCTTGGTCCGGATCCGGACTCTGTTACTTCGCAAAGGGTAAAGAACAACGATCGCAAGTCGAAGGTTTGGATATCCAGTGACACCTGGGAGACGATTCAAAAGGTCGTCTGATGAAGTCAAAAGGCATTCAAAATGACGAAAAAAGAAGGGAATACTCCAAACTTCGGTGGGAAGGTGGCATCACTATCGGAGGAACCAAGATTAATAACCAACGCTATGCCGACGACACCACCTTATTTGCAGCAAGTGAAGGAGAGATGTGCGCGATTTTGGACAAGATGGAAAAGGTCAGTGCTGAGCTTGGACTCTCCATAAACAGGTCCAAGACCAAAATCATGGTTGTTGACCGAGCCGGAACACTGGAGTTCACCGGCGCACTCAAACAAGACTTTGTAACCAGCTTTGTCTACCTAGGTTCCACTATCACTAACGACGGTTCTTACGAACACGACGTGCACGGATATGGGCAGATAGGAACGTCTCTTTAAAAACCAAACGCAAGTTAATGACCAGCCGAGTGTTCTCACTGGATCTTATAAGCCATTATTTAACATAGGTATAAATTTTTATTGAATAAATTACTATTATCTTATTTACTATAAACTATCATAGTACCATAAGAACCAGCAAGCAGTTCAGAGCTCCGTAAATATTCTTCTCTGCTGCTGTACTCAACATCTAAGTATCTCTTGTGGCCGTTGACAGTTTCACTTTCTTGTTCGGTCCAGTCCACTATCGCTTCTCCAATGAATTTTATGTAAATTACTGCAATAAATAATAGTGTGTAACCATAATTATCATCAAATATCATGCTCCAGTACTGCAGGAAGTTGGTTAGGGCCTTCTTAGTCAGAGGGATACTATACTCTGCACTCCTATGCTAGTTGTCAGTACAGATCTAAGTTTCCCTCTCAGAATTTATTTATTAGAATAGAGTCATATTTTGGTTCATAAAAACCTCTAAAGAAACATTATCAAAAAAATAAAATAAATAAATAATGCTGGACAATTCACACAGCATTATCTAGCCCCAAGCTAAGCAGAGCTTGTGTTATGGGTACTAGATAACTGATATACATAATACAATACACTACATAGATAGATATTTTTTATTATACATAGAAAACATCCAGAACACCCTGGACAAATGTCTGCAGATCGTACAAACATTTGTCCCGAGGCGGGAATCAAACCCGCAACCTCCTGCGTCGCAGACGGACCGTTGTCACCCGCTGAGCCACAGAGGTCGTCATTATTTGCATCATCATCATCAGCCTATTATAAGTCCGCTGCTGGACATAGGCCTCCCCTCATAAGCGCCATAGCACCCTTTTTAACCGACTTTGAATAAGGTGGAGGTTCTATGTTCGGCTGTATGTATGTTTTTTTATGTACGTCCATCGATTTCTCCGTCATTTATGCACCAACTTGGGATGATTCTTTTGAAGTTGTATAGAGGATAATCCTGAGATGGGCCCATATAAATTGTATTCATGAGATTTTATCCCCATTTTTTATCCCACAAAACTTAAAAAACACTTTTAATTTAGTGTTTAGTTTTTTCCAAACAATCAAATTAATAAAATTATTATTTAATTATAATTTATAATTGAAGCATATCCTAATATATTCAAAAAACAATAAGTATAAGTTTGGTTTTAGATAACTACTGTGCGAGTTATCTAAAACTATATCTCCATACCTATTATAAAAACAAGCTGGTGGCATCATGGCTGACCTTGTAAGAATCATTATCAATTAATAACAATTAAAATTTCCATGAGATGTTTGGGTTGGGATGGTGGATGTTTTATCCTTATTTCGGCTAAAATTCACACAAATGAGAGTCCTATAAATTTTCAGGCCCAGTCTAGATGCAGCAATAGGTACCTATTTGAATGATTTCGATACACAATTCTAAAATTCAAGGTTTTCTATCTTCAGGAAGTAAAGCATTATGTATTATTTCCCTACATTAAAACAAGACTTCTTGTACCTACACATTAGATATTCAAAAAGTTTTCCTGTACCTACAAATTATAGAAAAAAACAAATAATAAAACTAAAACAATAAAACGTATTAAATTTAATTCTGAACTTATATATCTTTTTCTATAATAAATTACACATTTTGTGATGTCTAAACAATCTTATACATCACAAAGTGTAACTTAGTGTACCAAGCTACTTACCTGAAAAAGTGAGTGGTGAGTCCAGTTCAACTTCCAGGGTGCCTGTTATTGTTTGCCCTGGATAGAATACACACCGAGGCGAATCGAATTTTATAATGGCTTCCTTATACCCTTGGTATCCCGCCATTACTGAAAGTTAGGGTCTCCCTTTCCTAGGTTTAGCTTTACGCTGCTTTACAGGGCGAATTTTCTGTGGTGTGCTTGCTATGAGTTGCTGCAGACCACAATAGTTCCTGGATGGAGTGGGAAATGTAGCAAGGGCCTGTGTTGTGGTGGTTGATGAATGAAGGCAACACAGACACAGATTCCAGTTCACAGGCAGGGTTTATTTGAACGCTCGCTACAGTTATTTATAGAAGGAGTGGAAAGCACAGTAGAATAGATAGGAGTTCACAGCAGAAGATAGATTATTTATTGGTAGGTAGCAATAGCAAAGCAAAGCAATCAGTGTGACCATTGAGAAAATACAGAACCTGCCATACGCTTACTGAAAATCTGCCAAAATCTGCCCAAAACTCCAAAAAAAATGCCATAAAATATGCCACATACTTTTTTAGTGATTCTTTGATTGGAAAACAAAAATAACACTTATTAATATACTCAGATGACTTATTAAAGAACATAAAAACACAAATACATAAAACTTAAATTAAACAGCATTTGCATAAAGCTTCATTCAGTACTACTTTGAATGTCCACATTCGCTTCATATTCTTCGTTCTTTTCGTCGTAGGTATTTTGATGAGGTTATAGAATCTTTATTTCTCAGAAAAACTATAAAAGTTCATTTACAATGAGAATAAGTTATTCGTAAATAATGTTTAAATTACTCTAGGACCTAGGTACTTATATGTAGGCATAGGTAATCCACATTGATTACAAGCCCATCTGTTTAATAATTTCCTTTATGCCTTCTTTTGTGGTTATAATGGCAGAACTTGATGAAGAAAAATATTATGAAAAAATTCGTTCTTTGATGTAAAAATGCGATTCGGTTTAATTTCATTTCAGAAAGATATTTTTAAAAAGCTTGTGGCGGGAACCTAAATAAAAACTATTCGAATTCAAATAATAGCAAACGATGGTGAAAATGTTCTTAAATTACAAATCATTTTGGCACTACGTTTGTATGGGAAATTCATCCTCCGCCGGACCCTTAACGTAGAGAATTTATAGTTGATGATTACATGGCGTAGAAATATCAACAAACATTATAAGGGAATTCCCCTTAAGGACTACCTCGGACTAGGAGTTGCCAGGTGTCGGTAAAATTATTTCCAACAAAATTTAATATCCATAATATAATGGTCTTACTATAAATTTTTTTTTTTTTTGTATACGTATAATCTCCAAAATATATAAGAAGGTCACAAAGTGTTTGTTCCCAAATCTGTCAAAATCTGCCACATTTCTATTTCGTCAACGTAATATGCCAAACTGAAAATTCCATAGCCAAATCTGCCAAAATGGCAGAAATCTGCCACAAATGGTCACACTGAAAGCAATAGCAACAGCGGGTGATTCTGACATTCCGTCCGAGACCACAGAACAATTCTACTCTACGAGTACGAGAGGGACGTTCGAGGTTCGAGTGGTTCCGTCCGTCCGAGATCTTTCCCACAGACTAGGTATAGAGATACCTAGAGATACTATCGGATACTGAGATCCGGATACTATCTTCCCAGCGGCAGCAGTGTTGCCGACAGTCAAAATGAAAAAGCTCCGATCCAACCGCCAAAATGGTCCGAAATTGATAAAAAGATCCGCTGGGCTATTCAGACTCTCCGCTACCGAGACATCGACTTGGAATCTGACACAGATTCGCGCGAAATCCAAATATTTTAGCAGTTTTTAATATTTTCTGCGTTCTGCAAGGAATTAAACTACTAGAAAAGTAGTTTTCCACAAATTGTAGACCATTTTCCATGAACTCATGTTTCAATAAGGTATGATATATGCACTCCACCACGGAAATGGAAGTTGAGTGGAAGGAAGGACAATGCAACAAAATTACTAAGGGCACCGATGTCGCCAAACTCACACAAATAAACCAGTAATCATATAATGCATTACAAAGAAACAATTCGTTTGATTGGTAGTTTATGTTTAGTCAAAACTAGCCAACGTCACTGATTTGGAAATAAACCTTGACTTCTACAGATAAGATTTATTTTACTTTAGCATCAGAACGTATTTACGGTCTATAGTAACCAAACATTCGATTGACAAGTTAATTCCGCTACTTGACCATAGATGGCGGTATTTTCAGTGGTCGCAATTATAAACTTAATTTCCTCAGACTTAAGATAGACATTCGCGTGATAGGTCGACCATCGACTGCTACTCGATTAGAGCTGCACCAGGTAGCACATTGAAGTACATTATCGATATCGATAGATACCCGATTTTTTGTTCAATTCGCAAAAAATTGAACTTGTTGGTAGTTTATTTACTTACTTGGCACACAAAGAGCTGTATATTTTAAACCATTTATAAATAGACACAGACAGGCAGGTAAAAATAAATGTATGTTGCTTATGCCCCTGAAATAAAACGTATTTATTAGGAAACTGGTGTTTGGAAAGTTTTATGTTTAATTTTAGTAAATGGTGTATGTGAACATTTATATATTTAAACTTAACGATTTTCAGTGATACAAGCGCTGTATGTTTCGTAATTGTATATCTATATGATTTTCAGTGATACAAGCGCTGTATGTTTCGTAATTGTATATCTATATCTTTTATTTGATATTTTGAAATCGACTTCCAAAAAGTGTTCAGAGCATATCGTGCTTAATTTGGTTGGCATCCAATTAACTCTACCCGTTGCATCTATCCATTTCTCTTTGACGTTTGTGTCTTTGGGAAACCTACAAATATTTAAGATAAAGGTTAGAGGACCTAATGATGTCAATTAAGTGACTTGTAATCTAAATACTAAATAAATAATTAATTTACATAATAATACTAATCACTTATTTAACATTAACATTAAAATTAGAAATTAAAATTGAATTTCTTGTATCGATATCAATCGACAAAATCAACATCCGACTTGACTACATCACTAATTGAGTAGCGAAGAATAGAATCAATCCAAAATCAACTTTATCTTAATTGCATAAGGTTGATTTTGACTAACCCTTCCATTAAATTATTGACAAATTGAAATAAAATAAGATTTTATTACAAAACAATAAAAACCGTTCTCCCCGATGGTACGAGACACCTCCATTTTGAAGATTTTTTCTCCTACTATCATTTTTACACTCTAAAATCGAACAATACGGCATGATTACGGAAAAAATGAATTGGTTGCGAGACTAGCTACTCCACGCGATGTTAGAACCCGACTGGGGTCGAGTAAGCATACCAGCGCGTACTTGTAGCACGCGTGCCACGCCCACTTACCATTTCCCCTTACTTTAATTCCGTGCACTCCACAGTCCACACTCGCTCACTCGCATGTTTCTCACTTTCTCTTCTCAGTAGCGATCGACTCGCCGATCGAAACAGTTGTGCCACGGTAATATTATCCAAATATTACCTTGGTTGTGCGTTCCGTTTGGGTAGGTATTTATTGAGCTTGTGCACCATGAACCGAATTAATTGATCGAATGAACTGGAAATTACTTTCATTGAATATTTTCAATTGAAACCATGTTTGTGGAATGTAAAAAAGGATTAAAAATAAATTTAAAAAACCACGACGCGTGGAAATGCATTAGTTCGTTAGTGGAAATTTATACCCATCCAAGAACTAAAAAAGACGACCTCAGTGGCGCGGCGGGAGAAGGTCCGCCTGCGACGCGACGCAGGAGGTTGCGGGTTTGATTCCCGCCTCGGGACAAATGTTTGTACGATCTGCAGATATTTGTTCAGGGAGTTCTGGATGTTTTCTATGTATAATAAAAAAATATCTATCTATGTAGTGTATTGTATTAAGTATATCAGGTTTCTAGTCCATTACCCATAACACAAGCTCTGCTTAGCTTGGGGCTAGATAATGCTGTGTGAATTGTCCGGCTTTATTTATTTATTTATAATTATATTATGCAAATGCACAAAGCAATAAGCTTGTCGCAGCAGTTACTTCCGCGTCCATCGTCATCGAGCGCGAGAACAGTATTGAGAGAGAACATATGATTATTTGTATACCACAAATAAAACGCAGTTTTCTTTCAACAGACATTTATTATTAACTTGTTTATAACAATATTGTAAATAGTAAAATTAAATTATGTAAGTAGTACATTTTGAGAATACGATTCTACTGTATAACAGTATATTGAGGCATGTAGGCACTTTTAAAGTAACATTTAAGGCGGTAAAAATTCCGCTATCACACAGTTTCTGCTGCCTTCTAAGCGATGATCGTGTTAGAATAATCTTATAACAATAACTTTATCTTATAACAATAACAAGGCATTAAACACATTGAATGCGTCAATAATTATTATACTTACACGTAATAGTAAATTGTAAGTACATGCTTAAAATATCAATGTAAATTGTAAGTATATAAAATATATTTGGTACGTAACTACGTACTCAACATTATTGTAAATACATTTATGTAGGTAGATCTAATTAAAATGCACTTAGTGCTAATGGCACTTTAATATACTTCAAAACTAGATTGAGGAGACAGTTTCTTATTACTAGTGGAGTGTTTGTGCAATTTTAAACTTTATTGTTCACTCGGTAAAGTTGTTTAAGGAGGGAAAAATTTGGATTTCCATTATTTGCGCAAAATTGATCTGGTCAAACATCTATCGCTTCTTACACCATTTTGTGCTGTTTGATCAACTTGTGTTCTCAAATGATCATTTTATATCGTAGCCTAGAGTCTAGGCTAGGCCCTAAACAGTTTTTTATACAATTTGAGAATTTTCAAGCAAAGTCACAATTATCTCTATCCATCCAGCCTCGATATATTCTCCTCAATATGACAAAATGTATCTTCTTAAGGCTATACAGGGTTAGTGGTAATCCACTGACACTGCATGAACTGCAAGTTCTGCCCGTCATCACGAACATGTTTGTGAAGACGCTACATTGAAGCTTAATTCCTAAACTTGGTATTGGTGGTATATACCCCCCTCCGTTCAATAATAGTTCTTTAAAGAGGCTTATTTTAAGAATTAAGACTAGTTTCTGCACGAACGTGTTCGTGATGATGGGCAGAAACTGCAGTTCACGCAGTGTCAGTGAATTACAAATAACCCCGTATTTGTAGCTATCTAAAGTGCTACAAAGTGTCAATTAGAATAGGATAATCATATGTTGCAGCACATTCTTGCATTGTTCAGAATATTATGGTATGGCTATTTTTACGAAATTATAATTAAATTTTAATTCAACAATTATTTACGTTACACAACATCAGAACATTTACCTATATGTTATTATGTAGGAAATTTAATGGAGAATCCAAATTATATAGATGTTACAGGGTATTACTAGATAATAGTCAAGAAATCAGCGAAATAATGCATCACAACCCATTTCCGCGCGCAGCATGCCGCGCGACAGCCCTGCCACACAATGGCGGTGGTAGCGGCGCGCAGGGCCTGACATCTGAGAGGTTATAAAACATAACAGCCTGTTTATGATCCCTCGCATCTTCAAACAAGATTATCTTAGTAATATCAAGGATTCGAGAACTTATTTAAAACAAGATCCATTACAGCTCTGTATAAATAGACACAAGAATTTTAATGAAAGTTTTTAGAGATGATATGTGAATTGTCCAGCATTATTTATGAATTTTTAGGCCCCAGTATTTTTTTAAAATACTGGTGCCACACCCGGAGGAGTGAAACACTTCATGGGTATCCTGTAAGGGTTGGGCCATTGCCCAGTGTTGCCAGGAGAGTTGGTGGCGGGATTGGTAGAGTAAGCCCAAATCTTTACGAGCTCTGTGAAGTTGGCTTCAACGGCTGCACAGTGCGCAGCCGAATACATAAGGCGTTAAGGGAAAAGAACGGGGTCCATCTGTCGTATTTTTGTTTTATCTAGCTCAATTTGTTCTGCATCAATTCATTTTTAAATTCAATATTAATAGAATATATAAAAATATCTTATACTTAATGACGGAAACCTAAAATGTTAGAAAAAATTAAACTTTTTATCTAACGCAATTAAGCCAAGTTTGAAAGTAAAATAATGAAAATGTAACAATTATATTTATAATCTAGTTGGCAATACTGTCGAATGAACGTTTTTGAGTACAATGCCGCAGCAAAGTCTTTGACGGTTGTTCGGCGTTCGTTCTGTTGATTTGATAGTTTGTTCTTGCGATTTTGATTACTCAAAACTACAAGACCACAGACTTAACGTTGTGTGACATCACCACTATCAAGGTCTATCTTTCGCATGGGAGCCGGGCGCGAAGCCCCGGGGTGGGTCGCTAGTTGGTAAATATAACTTTTCTATTTGATTGTAGTTGCGCACTCTTGCTTCCATGCCTAAGTTCACAGAGCTCATTAAGTTTTGCGATTACTCTACTTCCTCCTCTAACAATTTGGTAGAGTTGGTGGTGAAACTTATCTTGTAGCTGGTTTGTTTTATTTGGATGCTCTCTGATGGGGTTGTAATAACCTGTAACAAAGGTTCAATGTTAAAAACCTAATAGCTACAAAAGGAGAGGCGGGAAACTGCACAAGGTGCCATGGCGTGTGTAGGTTAGGTTCTTTAGTTTATTTCAGATAGACGAGCCTGAGGGAAAGGCTTCTTTGTTCACGATAAGGTAGCTACTATGCAAATGTACCTTGCTAAGTTTACTCAGTAGTAAACTTAGCTACATTAGCATAGAAGCGGCACTCCATAAAGCTTGCAATGCTATCATGAGACGGACATTGGCAGAATTGCGTCAAACCAGACGCAGAGTCATCACTTCATCAGACAAGAAGTTGAAGGTAGCTACTATGTCATTTAATAGGCTACGTTTTATGCATGTGCCGGCTTAACCCCTGACACCTGAGAATAAATATGCAAAACTCCTCCCACTCGCAGGCGCATGCGCGGAAAATGGCCTGATCAGGCTTTACAAGAGTACAGAGAGCTAGTGTCTTGCATCATTCTGCTGCCGATGCTTAATATCTACTGCTAGACCTGTATTTTACTGCCAGCAGTCTTTGCCCAAACGCGGTCTCCAGTGGTTGTTGGTTCTTTTAGAGATAATTACCTAAATGTAGCAAACGGTAGGCTGTGTGCCATGATGTGTGTAAGGAATCCCTCACAATCTCCTAGTGTAAACTATTCACTAATAATTAACAAAGAAAATAACAATCAAATAATAGAAATAAATTAGAACTACTATTTACAATTGAAACAATTGAGCTAACTGCAAACAATCTATAGGTAGCTCAACTGATCCATATCAATACCAGTCGTCGCGTTCCCAAGTCGCTGGCTGCATTGCCTCGCTGTATGCCAATGCTGATGCGCTGCGTCAGATACTCACCAGCTCTCGGGTCACGCGTCGCTTCGACCAGACGCTCAGATATTTTCTTAAAAACCCGGAGAGCCTCATTATCCCACGGACCTAAGGTCTCGACTTTGTGCAGGCTCTGTCGAGACCTGCATATTTGCTCTTCTTGAGATCCTCGGCCAAAACGATTAATTATTTATTTATTGACTTTCAAAGTACGTAATCCTAAAGTAAAAATACCTGCTGGCTAACTTGAACAAAGCCGGCATTGCCAGTTCCATTCGGTCCCATGAAGAAAGAAGTTGAAGTTGAAGTCCCATTCCGTCTGTCATCGGACTCATCGGGCTGGTAGTTGTCGGGCGGGGCTTCTGTCGGCAGGCTGTGAGCCATGGGGTGTGTGTAGGTCCCTTGCACGGTCTCCTTCAGAGGAACCAGCCCCAGGCACAGCTCCGCCTCGTCTTGCAGGTCGTCGTTGCCACCGGATACTTTGATTGTCACCTGTGGGATTAAATTTATTAGAAAGGAGAATTGAATTGGACAGATCCTCTTGCTGTGGATCTTATCTATATTTGTGTGAGTCTTTATAAAGTGCACAGTCATACTAAAATGGGTAAAAATATACTCAATTTTATTGACAGAAAAAAAGTTTAAAAAATTCTAAAAAACATATTAATTTTTTAGGGGCTCTACCTGCTAGCTTATCGAAAAAACTTGTTCAGCTGAATGAAGGTCATTGTTTAACCACCATTTGAAAATGTTGTGTTTAAGTTATCGGCTTGGTTTTTCTACTATTATAAAGCTAATACGATGTAGAATAACGTGAAATAACAATAACATAGGGTTCGTAGGAGGTTTTATTTAGAAATTGGTTATTTCTTATAAAAATGATCAAAAAATAGTAAGTTTGTCTTCCAATATCATTTATTTATTAATTTATGGTGTGTATTTTTTGAAGCATTTTTGGTTTATAAGCACGGCCTATCATTAGAGATCATAATTAACTTTGATTCATAGAGATACGACTCTTAGTTCAAAAGTGGGTAGACAGTGGTTATAAAAAAAATTAAAAAGGCCATAAAAAAATTAATACATTTTTTAGAATTTTTTTAACTCTTTTTCTATCGATAAAATTGAGTATATTTTCACCCATTTTAGTATGTGCACTTTATAAAGACTCACACTGTATTTGTGTGGATGGATTCTTATGTCTAGCATTAGGTACTAATACAACAGTTATTCTGTGGACTAGCCAGATAAACAAAGTTAAGCCAGAAGTAGGTAGTTAGATATATTTATTGTACCATCAATGCTTATAAAATATCTTACAAACTACTAATTAAACCTAGTATGGCACAATCAGCGGCCTTATCGCTGAAAGCGATATCTTCCAGGCAACCTTTGGATAGACAGAATCGGTTAGTGCAGAACTTGGTGGCGTAAATGGCACTACAAAAATAAATAAATGTTTCGGCTAGAACTACAACACAAAGAGAGTATAATTAAAATGACATACGATCGGAAACTATACAAAAAAAAACATGTAACACACTTTAAAAAAAACAAGGACTATAAAAAAAATTGATTATGCCTATTAGGAGGATATAATTATTATGAGTGAACAGATAGTGCTGATGAAGCAAACCTTTGAAGATAGGAAGGGATTTGGCATGCCGAATGGAAACAGGAAGGGCGATCCAGAGTCTGGAAGCTTGCAAGGTGAAGGAATCACCATGGAATTGGGTCGTGTGCGATGGGATCTTCAAGAGAAGAGTATCATAGGATCGGAGGGATCGTGAGTGGGAGAGATTAAGACCCGAGTTCACCAACAGATGGTTAAATTTTAAACAGTTGTTTTAATGTTTTTGACACAAGTTTTCATACATTAAATGTCAATGTTAACCGAGGAAGCAGCCTAATTGTCCGATTATCTATTGGTGAACACCGACGTTAGAAATTCAAAGCGGTCGTTTAGGTAAGAAGGTGGTGACACCATCAAAACTGACTTTTGGCAAGTCAAACCAATCTATTCGCGATATCATTCTAGGGATACATATGACAGTAACTTGCGTTTGAATAGAATTAACCTTGAGCCCGAACGATTTGCTCCATTGGTCAATGTTTTCAAGGTTTCTATTGACTTCTGCGATGGTTTCGTTTAGGTAGATCCAAATAATAATAATGCTAGACAATCCACGCATCTAGCCCCAAATATACGCCAATCGCGCTTGTGTGAGAGTCCGTAAAAACCACGAAAACTAAGAAAGTTCAAAATCTAAAAGGCGTCTGGTCGAAATCGATTGCGGATACAAATAAAATAAATAAAAATCATTTATTTCGAACATATAAAACTCATATAAAGGTACTTACAATTAATTTGAGAAAACTTAAAATCTAATTGGATTGCTGGGCAGGTGTCGCTCACAGCAGTGCCTTGTTTACGGGCAAATTGCACTCATAAATACGTATTATTTTCAAAAGTTGACTTTGGTTTTTTTCGCGTTCATATGTGATCATAAATTTATGTAGGTAATACACACACAAAGACGGTTCGAAAAGCAGAAACGATTTAGTCTTTAAGGTGTGAGTGAGACTGAAATGTCAATCGAAGATGTAGGTATAAGTCGTGTCTCGCTGTCATCTTCAATCCCATTCCATATCTACACGACTTTTCCTTTTTAACCCACGACGCAAAAATAGAGGGGTGTTATAAGTTTAACGTGTCTGTCTGTGGTATCGTAGCTCCCAAACGAATTAACCGATTTTCGTTTAGTTTTTTTTGTGTCATAGATAACTTTATCCCGAGTGATCTTAGCCATGTTTCATGAAAATCTGGCAGGGGGTTTTCAAAATTTTGAATTTTGTTCTTGTTAATATGACAAGTAAGATTCTCTGATTCTTACCCTAAAGAAGTACCCCACATCGATAACATTGCACAGCTCTAGGTTGGGCGCGATGAAGTCCGGCACTCGCAGCTCCACCTCGAAGTTCCTCTGGTTGCCGCTCATGATGGGGCCTCGCTTGTCGCTGGACATCACCTCTTCTGGCGGGACGTATTCTGCGATTGGCTGCTGGGATTTGTATCGGGAACGCTGGGGGTAGGAGATTCAAGTTATCATTCGACATTTTTAAGCGCTTAATCATTATTATTATTCTCTTCTCTCTGTGTGTTAATTTTTAAGTTTGTTTATTATATTTTTCCTTGTCAACTCAATTTATTTTTAAGCGCTCTACTCGACTGGTCATACATTATGTGTTCTTTGTTGTGTTTGTTAAGTGAATCCTCTGTTGGTTAGGTTAGGTTAGGTAGTACTAAATAAAATAATAAATGTCTAAACATGTCTTTCAAAAATGAAGATTCTGATTCAAGTAAGTCTCTGCATCCTCGGCGAAAAATAGATTTTTGTAAGTTTAAATACAAATTGTATCAAACTAGTGTGTATAGATTAAACTGTTTTACCTAGAGAATTAAATAAATAAAATCTAGTCTGTCTGTCTGTCAACTCTGGACAGAATCTGGGGTATATCTTCGACCGAATTTAAAACCTATAAACTTTCCCATTGCTGTTGAAAAGCCAGACGAGTGCTGGGTCAGGCCACTTGTCCCTACATCAGTACAAATTAGGTGCGTTTGCGATTACACATTTTATTCGTATTTGTCTGAATGCTAAGCGTTACGAATATTAATGAGCTCGCGCAAAAACTACACGAATTGTGACCTCACATGGCCTCTACTATCTTTATATCTACTTGAGCATACAAAACAGACGTTGGTCGAGTTACATACAAGTCTGTTTTAGTTTTCTTATGCGATAAACTGTAGTCCTACTAAAATAATGAGGCATGTAAGATGATATAAATAGTCTACAATTTACCTGCTACTTTACGATAAGATATTGAGAACACAAATTATGTGTCATTAATTAAAAAAATTCTTCATTAAATAAACTTGACGTTCAGCATCTGATCTTTGGTGCCTACTACAAGCAGGGTTTAAATAACCGGAAAATACCGGTATCAAACGGTTAAGGGTATGACGTCATACCTTTAAATTACGATACCCTTATATAACGGGACCGTTATGTTTTGATACCGAAAAATAGCGATAGCTTTAGTTTTAGTGGTAGCCTAATTTTAAAATAAATTTACCGAAATGAGTAAACTATAAAAAGCTCTCGGCTTAGCTGCAGATTCTATCTAGACAGTTGCTTTCCAGTCGAGAGAGTGAGACCAGACCGTCGCCGTGCGTGATGCGCACAATATTGTACATATTTGCGTTTGCTTAGCTAAGTTGCTATTAAATAGGACTATATTTTAAAATATATTAGTTTTTTATGTATAAAAAGATAAAGTAAGTACCTAACTCTAATTTCAGTAAATTATTTTTAACACCTTCAGGGGTGGAAAATGATTCCATGGCCAAAAATTCTTTGTCATTTAATTAGGTCTATCTGTGTTTTTGAAACTGTTTCATTTAAAATATAAACAAATAGCTCAGAGAAGTGGCCTCTGAGACCTGGGCCCAAACCAGGTTGGATTCTATCTTATCAGTGTACTATTTCATCGGGGACGGGCATGCATTTTGATAGGCATCTTTTATAGGGACAACAGTGCTACTAATTATTACTAATTATTGTTTACTATACAATTAACAAGCATTTTTACAAACAGCTACAAACAATTCTGCCCAAAATATGATAAACCAAGTAAAGGTACAATCGGATCGAATCGAAATCGAAGGGCAATCAAAGGATTCTCTTTAAACTACTGAACTGGATAGAATCTCCTGCAGTGATAAACAGGCTGAATATAATTATCATCATTCGGTACTCATACCGAAACCAGTAAGGAGCGATTACGCTTCCTTGACCAAAATGGTTCAGTCCATGAGTTATAGGTAGGTCATTCTTCTGGCATTGCTATATAGAAAAATACACTCACAATGATGTTACTTACTCCATTCAGATGAACACTTGGATACTTTCAGGGATTTCCAAATAATACATTTAGAACTAGTTTTTAAATAACAACTATGCTTTTAGAATCATTACATGACGCGAGCCAGTTTTTCGATCAGTTACAGCCAAGGAATGCATCCTCGTTCTACCCGCAAATACAATGCCAGATTATCAGCAACGTCTAAGCGATTCCCAAAGACGTGACAGATCAGCTAGTGAACCTTCCGAGATTATGGCATTTGTGTCATCCGCAAATAAAACAAGCTTGACACCGGGTTGATAGTTTTCCATGAAGAAAATCAGGTAATTTTTGAATATAATAAACATTATTGGTCCTAAAATCGATCCTTTGGGGACACCTCTTGTGATTTTGGACAAATTTGATTTAAAAACTATTTCCTTAGTATCTACTATTTTTCTGATTTCAACGTACTGTTGCCGGTTCGTCAGATAAGAATGAAACAGTTGCCATACCTTACCCCTAATTCCATAGTATTCTAATTTCTCTAACAAAATTTTGTGATCTATTGTGTCAAAGGCCGAACTTAAATCTAGAAACAACCCTGATACTTTCATTTTATTATTTAATGATTCAACGACGTCATCCAATAGTGTATTTATGGCATCCCCAGTGCTTACGCTGTGCTGGTAGCCAAATTGTCTATTATTTAGAATTTTGTTAACATGTCTTAGAAGTCTATCTTTAATAATCTTTTCATATATTTTTGATATCACTGGTAGCAAAGATATGGGTCTATAATTTTTGGGATCTGTTTTCGTCCCTTTTTTGTAAACAGGTAAAATTCTATGGGAATAAAGAAGCATCTATGCACTTGTTGAAGAAATATGTGAGGGGTCCTGTCAGTTCCAAAATGTTGTCCTTTATCATTTTTATTGAGATTTCAGCAAAAATTCCGCCGGGTATGACCGACGGAATTTTTGCTTTCCATTCTATTGACATGATTGAATTCCATACTTGTCTCGACTTTACTAACATTATTGACTAGCAGCTCTATCGCAGAGTTTCTACAAGCGACTTTATCATTGACTATCATGTTATTTGTGTCAAATTTTACGGCAAAAGCTTTCACTATATCTTGGGAATGTGTCAGTAGTTTATTATCTATCTTTAATTTTATATTATTAATTGTAGTCTTTGTGTCTTTCTGATCTCTGTGCCTATTTACTACTTTCCAGATGGCTTTTGCCGACTTTTTGGCGTTGTAGACCTCGTTTCGTACTGCTATCTGTTTTGCGTGTCTAATAACTTTTTTATACGTTTGTAAGTACGTTTTCTTATAAGTTAAAGCGTATTGATTATATTCTTTTTTAATATTAACAACTAAGAATCTCTTCATTTTACTAGCTACCTTAATTCCTCTAGGCTCTAGTCAACCATTTTATCTTTTGTTTTCCGTTTATATTTGGGCGGATTTCTAGAAAGTTGTTTGCAGGGAAATTACGTGTCCTACAACTTCTAACTTGTTTATCATTACATTACGCATTGGTTCAAAACACTTGTTTTTTTATAGATAACTGAAATATATATTATACAGTAAACTAATAAAAAATATATTTATCATCTTTGTTACTTTTTTAAAACTATCTGTAAATATTTGAAGTAATGTCATTACACAGAAATGTGTTTATGCCCATATTGTACCAGTCTGTCTTCATTACATTTTCTTTGAAAGTTAATTGGTTTTTATCACAGAACCTTCGGCGGGCGCCGTATCTGTATCCTACCTATCGACTGTTTGTCTGTTACCATTGTAGGTAGGTATTATTGGCCTTAACTTACCGTCAACAACTCGAATATCATGCTAATGATCTCCACACTACTGTTATTGTCAACCCTGACCTCAACGGGTATGACCTGCCCGGGGCAGTAGGCCGAGAAGGGCACTCGCACGACCACGGACATGGGGTCTCCGCCGAAACAGCCGCAGGAGAATACCTCCTTGAATTCCATTTCGATCGGCTCCTGGGGACGGAACTTCAGATATTATATATCTTATTTTTCACAAATCTTGGATTTAATTAGCCTGGCATGGCAATAAGTACCTAGCTAGTAGGTGAAGCGCTTATCAGCGGGAGGCCGGCGTCCAGTAGTGGACTAATACAGGCTGTTGAGGTTGAGGTAGTAGGTACATGAGTCCTTAAAATTGAATTGAACTATAGCTAATTGATTGTAATTTTCTTTGCTTCTGATAAAAAGAGAGGGGTGTTATAAGTTTAACGTGTCTGTATGTGAATCTGTCTGTGGTATCGTAGCTCCCAAACGGATGAACCGATTTTTGTTTAGTTTTCTTTGTGTCATAGATAATTTTATCCCGAGTGTTCTTGCCATGTTTCATGAAAATCTGTCGGGGGGTTTTTAAAATTTTTAATTTTGTTCTTGTTCAATCTTTAGTAGAGAATCTCGGTTTTAGAAAACATAAATTAAATAATAAATAACTTACACTTAGCATTATTACTTAGCGTGTACTAACGTAAAACTACATTATAGCGCGTACCTACCATGACCTGAGAATCATTTTAACAATCGAAGTTTTATAAATATCTAAAATCTGAAGCCCGGTAGGTTACCCAGTTTACCCAGTTTAGTACTTACCCTAACAGCAGCATTCCCGTGATTCAAATTGAAAGGCGCAACTACATCAAACGGCTTGATTATAATATCATCAGATTCATCACTGAAGAGGTTATTTCCTTCAAACTCCACATGTCCCGAAGCGTAGAACTTGACGGCCCCTCGAGAGCCTTTGAATGAGGATGGTATAGCCATGGGTAGCTGGTAGCGGAATGGGTAGGAGTACTTGCCAGTGTTTAAGTTAGAAAATGTACCTGAAAATGGAGAACTTTGAGCATATGGTAGACCAAGAACCAGAACTTCATTTCATTGCTAATTTCTGGTCATGGCCTTGTCTATGATGTCTTAAAAATTTATGATTATTTTTACTTCAGTCCATGTCGTTCCATCCATCATCATCCGTTATCATCAGCCTACATTAGTCCGCTGGACATAGGCCTCCCCTAATATGCGCCATGGCACCCTGTGCCCAGCTTGCCGCATCCAGCATCTGCCTGCAGCCTTTCGCAAGACTGCAGGCAGCAGTTGTCGGTTCTTCTCGAGATGTGGCTGGCCAACTGCCACTTCAGCTTTGTATTTATTTATTGGATTTGTATTTATTTATTGAGCAACTATTACAATTAAATCAACCAATTACATTTTTTACTTATGACTACAGCTTGCGAATTCTTTGAGCTATGTTGATAACTTTGGGTCTCTGTTGGATGTATTCATTAAGAATCCTATCCTTCAGCGAGACTGTTGGTTGTCCCACTGGAGCTCATAGGCCATTATTTAACATCCTCACCTCACCAGCCTATATTGGTCCACCCACTGCTGGATGCAGGCCACCCCTTGATAAGCTCTTTATTGACTTTTATCTCATGGGGGTAATGCCCATAATCCCCACGCTGGGCATGCGGGTAGAGGATCGCAGTTTAGTGGTTGAATTGAACTAAATATCCCTTAGTCGCCTCTTACGACAACCGCGGGAAGAATTGGGATGGTGTAAATTCTAAGCCGGCACCACACAGCTATTTAGTTAAATTATCTATTTATAGAATTGTTCTGCAGGGCGCTGTTGCCCCGCTTCCGGTTGATATCCGTTACTCGCCTCTTACAACACCCGCGGGAAGAATTGGGGTGGTGTAAATTCTCAGCCACACAGCTCATTAATATACATAGGTTTAAATTTGTTTCTTGTTATTGAATAAATTGCTGTTATTTTATTTACTTAAAAACTATCATAGTACCATAAGAACCAGCAAGAACTTCAGAGGCCCTTAAATATTCTTCTCTGCTGCTGTGTTCAGTCCAGTGCACTGTCGCTGCTCCGATGAATTTTATGTAAATTACTGCAAAAAATAATAGTGTGTTATCATAACATCATATATTATGCTCCAGTACTCGAGAAGCTGGGCTAGTGAGGGCCTTCGTAGGCAGAGGGATAAGACACTCCACACTCGCATGCTAGTTGTCAGTACAGATCTTAGTTTCCCTCTTAGAATTGGAATTGTGTGATATTTTGGTTCATAAAAACCGAGAATGAAACATTAGAACCTTAGATTTTTTTATTATTTTCATCATAATCAGCCTATTAGTAGTCCACTGCTGGTAAAAGAACAAACCCAACAAATTCCCTTTGAAAAAAAACAACATTGGAAATAAATAAAAATGAAATAGATATCCCTAAAACAATAGCGAACACTTTTAGCAGATTTTTTGTATCTGTAGGGGACAGTGGGACCATATTTTGTAGTATAAGCTTAGGTGTAAGAGTAGATATTCTAAGCGCAATATATGTGTTATACAATGTGTCCGGTCACCGGTGTCGGAGACTTTGGGGGGTGAAATACGGTAAATTTTATCGACAAATCACTATCCCTATTTTTTTTCTCTCTCCTTACCATTTTTAAATCGTCATAACTTCTAAGCTATCTTACTTAGGGCTAAGATGCAAGACTTATTTTAAAGCACACATTCTGTACTATCGTTCAGTAACAAAATACATGTAGCTTGACAGTTTCGATTTTATGAAAAAGCTCATAATTTCAAAAAAAATGTTAAGAAAAACTTTTGTTTGTTTTATAAATTCTCTTATCTTCTATTATAAAATAGAAATTGCAACAATGTTAACATTGCTTTATTGTCTACATTATTGGCTATCAAATGAGTCCTCGATCGTCTTCCTAAGACCTCTACATGGGTAGCGATACCTTAATCAGTACAAGCACCCGTGCTTCGAGGCAACAGAAAACAAAATGGCTGCCATTAAAAATAGGGATAGTGATTTGTCGATAAAATTTACCGTATTTCATTGTATAAGCCAATAAAATTGAAAAAATAAATTTAAATTGAAAATTGACAGAACCTAGCATAACGTTGCAGTGCCCTAGCAGGGTGCAGGCTTGATACCATAAATTATTTTAAGACCTTTATAAAATACAGCATGTTCCACAATAAAATATCTTGCCATAGACATAGGCCTCCCCTCATGAGCGCCATAGCACCCTCTTTAAGAGACTTCGAAAAAAGGATGAGGTTCTATATTCATTTATACCTACTTGGATGATTCTTTTGAAGTTGTAAGAGGATGTTCCTGAGATGGGCCCATAAAAATTGTATTCCTGAGGGATTAGAATTTATCCAACAAAACTTAAAATGCACATAAAGACTAGTTTTTAATTCTTTCGAAATAATCAAATTATTATTTAAGCATATCCTAATAGTATAAAAACAATAGGTCTAAGTTTGGTTTTAATTAACTGTACGAGTTATCTAAAACTATATTATTGAAACAAGCTGGTGGCATCATGGCTGACCTTGTAAGAATCATTATCAATTAATAACAATTAAAATTTCATAACCATGAGATGTTTGGGTTGGGATAGTGAATGTCTTATCCTTATTTCGGCTAGAATTCACACAAATGTGGGTTCTATAAATTTTCTCAGACTCAGTCTAGATGCAGCAAAACCTATTTGAATTATTTCAATACACAATTCGAAAATACAAGGTTTTCTATCTTCAGGAAGTAAAGCATTATTATTTCCCTTAGACATTAAAACAAGACTTATTGTACCTACACATTAGATATTGCAAAAAGTTTTCCTATAAGTACCATAACATATTTTTAAAACAATCTTATACAAGTCACAATAAGTAACCTATCTATGTACCAAGGTATTTACCTGAAAAAGTGAGTGGTGAGTCCAGTTCAACTTCCAGGGTGCCTGATATTGTTTGCCCTGGATAGAATACACACCGAGGCGAATCGAATTTTATATTGGCTTCTTTAAACCCTTGGTATCCCGCCATCACTGAAAGTTAGGGTCTTCTTTTCCTAGGTTTAGCTTTTGGCTGCTTTACAGTGGGACTTTTCTGTGATGTGCTTGCTATGAGTTGCTGCAGACCACAATAGTTCCTGGAGTGGGAAATGTAGCAAGGGCCTGTGCTGTGGTGGTTGATGACTGAAGGTAACATAGATTCCAGTTCACAGGCAGGGTTTATTTGAACGCTACAGATAAATAGAGAACGAATGTGGAAGGCACAGTAGAATACCTAGTTAAGAGTTCACGGTAGAAGATAGAATCCAATCCAAGATAATGTATTTTGATAGAATAATAGTAGAAGGAAGTTACCGCGGTGCGAAAATACACAGATTTTTATGTATGTAGTGTAGGTAGGTACACAGAACAATTCTAATCTACGAGGACTACGAGACGAGGTACCTACGCACGAAACCGAAGACCGAACCGAAGTGTGACCGAAGCAAAACCACACGCAAAACTTTATTCGCAAAACTTGAGCTCCGTGAAAGTTAGTTGACTTCGGGTGCTTTCCGAATTACAAATACAGCGCCGTTAGCGATTACAACGATTTTTGTCGTTCCAAATTAGTTAGCACGATATTGACAGTTGAGTGCCATCATCAATTCGGAACACTTGTAAACGCGCTCACGGGCACGAGTCACATGTCAAATGTCATTGTACGTAGAGTACCATTGTTCTGTGAATGATATTGTGAGATTTGACAGAGTAAACGTCAGTTTTGACAGAGCGCTCACAGTGATTTCAGTTTGTGGGATGGTCGGTGTTATCGCAAAATGGCGCATGTCATGACGTCATCTATGACGTCACACGGAACATCGTTGTCGCGCTCACAGTAATTTGGAACGCTTGTGAGCGCACTATTATCGATATTAGCGTAACTCGGAATGCAGCCTTCAACGGCCGCGCAGCGAACCGTAGGGCGTAGACCGTAGTCGTCCGTCCCGTCCGTAAGCAGTGTTGCCACCTGGCAGAAAAAAATATCACTAGATTTGGTCTCAAAACTCACTAGATTTCGGGATATTTTGGACAAAAATCACTTGATAGTTTAAAATGAAATTACACGCTAGGTTAGTTACTACAAAATAATGTATTTGTGAAAAAAAAAAAAAAAAAAACATATGGATCCATGGACATCCGAAATAGAGATTATATTTTATTTTATTATTTATTTCAAAACACAACATACTGATATCTAATAGCAAAATTTTTTGACACTAAGCTAGATAGATATTTGTTTTTGTGTTTTTTTTTATACACACAACTCTGTGTTTCTTAATGTCGCCAATTCTTGTAAATATTTTGATAAAAATTACAAAAGGCTAGTAGTATCGTTTGCTACAGGCCGTAACCACATCTTGATTTTTTAGGTTTCCCATTCTTGTCGATATTTTTGTGAATAAGTCTTTTTTTTTTTTACTGGCACGTCCATAGTAAATGCGAAATAACTAAAAAATACTTCACAAATCTTACGAGAATGATTTCGATGTGATCACTTACCTACTTACCCGAACGAAGTTTAGCAAGAACTGCCTAGCAACAGTACAGTAGCAAGCACCTAACTAAATACATACTCAAATAAACTAGTTTAGTAGGTACGTGATAGGTTCTCATCAGTAGTCGGTGATTCCCCAAGGTCCAAACATTTAATTCATGAACCTATAAAGATTCCAGGTTTAATTACGTTTCGGCTGTCTAAGAAAACGATTGTGCTATTTTCACATAAATTGGGGAATTCGTTGCTAATATGTATGTATTTTCAAAAATTTTCGAGATTCGATAAACATCACTAAAAATCATCAGATATTTTTTTAGTGATTCTTTCTTCAGAATATCACTAACGTACTCCAAAAAATCACTAGATCTAGTGATAAAATCACCAAGGTGGCAACGCTGTCCGTGAGTAAATAGAAAAATTAGGCGTTGCGTTGATGAGGGCAAGGAAGGAACGGGGTGAGAGAGAGCCGTGAGAGGGGATATCTGTCTGTCCATGGTACAAATAAACAAGGTAGGTACCTATGGTATGCTAGTCCGAGATCTTCCCAAGTAACGTCACGTCTGTCCAATTGCCACAAAAATGGGAGGTTACGTTCATTTGCCGGTGACTATTAAACTTTTATTGACGCCGGTAAATCACTCGCGTTTTTGATCGGATAAATCTTTAAAATAAAATGGGCGGTTACTCTATCCGTGACTGTACGTGTGAAGGGCGGTATCACGGAATTAAAGTAAGGGCGGTATAATAAGGTTCTTTAAATTCCCGAAAAGAGAATCTGTGGCTGAAAAATGTTCCTGCGATTAGATAAATTTCATTTCAAGGGAAAAATTTATTTATCCATGTGCAGAGCTCATTTTAGCGTTGCTCAAATTATGGAAACTAAGTTTGAAGATTTTCATGGAAAACCTAAAACCTAGATCTAGATCTCGAATCTCCCAAAACTAAAAAGTTTGAGAACCACCGCAGCGGATATGACGTAGGTACGCTTGGGAAAACCCACGTGACCGCTGTTTCTCGGAGTAGCATAACTTGTTTATTTTATTTGTACCATGCTGATAATGATCTGCGTGGTAGTCCGGGAGCCGACTGCAAAAAACCCTACCTGATAAAAAAATAGAAAATACCTACTCTGTAGGGGTAGCTGACTTTTAGTAACTGCAACTGCTCTTGGTCGGCCGCGGCTTAACTTGGCAAATTTTGTGCAAATGACAAAAAAGTGGTACAAAAATTCATCAAAAAAAACCTCATCGAAAAATAGAATGAAACTTGTATGGTAGAATAGAGGCTTCGGTGGACAGTAAAAAAAAAGTGGTCGGCCTAATCCTGCGTTGGCAGGTTACTGTGTCCGACCGAATTTGTGGTACCACGTGACAGCTGCATTTTACCTCATCGAAAAATTGAATCAAAAAAACGGATTACATTAGCTAAATTAAACCTGTTGACGTTTGTGTCGGTCGGCCTCACCTTAGCCTGGCAGTTTTTGCAGTCCGACCACATTTATAAAAAATATTTTTTTATTTCAACATTGAAAATAATGGTTTCTTCATTGCTTCAACTGAACTGATAATGCTTAATTTAATGAGTAAGAGTCATCATCATCATCAGCCTATATTAGTCCACGGCTGGACATAGGCCTCCCCTAATGAGCGCCATAGCGCCCTGTCTTCAGCTTGCCGCATCCAGCATCTGCCTGCAGTCTTTCGCAGATCGTCATCCCACCTGGCCGGAGGGCGTCCTACACTACGTTTGCCGAGTCGTGGTCTCCACTCAAGAACTCGTTTACCCCAGCGGTTATCGGTTCTTCGCGAGATATGGCCGGCCCACTGCCACTTCAGTTTGCTAATTCTTTGATCTATGTCGATAACTTTGGTTCTCTGTCGGATGTATTCGTTACGAAGTCTATCCTTCAAAGAGACTCCGAGCATAGCTCTTTCCATAGCTCGCTGCATCTCGTTTAGCTCCTCTAGCGACTCCGCCATTTAAACTATGTCATCAGCGAATCGCAGGTGTGAGATGTAGCCGCCGTTTATGTTAATGCCCTTACCTTTCCAGTCCAGCGTCTTAAACATATCTTCCAACGCGCTCGTGAACAGTTTCGGGGATATAACATCCCCCTGTCTCACTCCTCTGCGCAGTTGGATGGGTTTAGACTGCTGGCCCTGTACTTGGACACTCATGGTAGCGGCCTCGTAGAGACATCTCAGCACCTCGATATAACGATAGTCTACTTGGCATCGCTGTAAGGATTCTAGAACAGCCCAGGTTTCGACAGGGTCAAAGGCTTTTTCATAGTCCACAAAGGCCAGACACAGGGGCTGATTATACTCTTCGGACTTCTGTATAATCTGCCTCACTGTGTGAATGTGGTCTAGGGTGCCAAATCCTCCGCGGAACCCGGTCTGTTCCGGTGGCTGGAACTCGTCGAGTCTCCTGGCGAGACGATTCGTGACCACTCGTGAGAACAGCTTATAGACGTGGCTCAAGAGTGTGATGGGTCTGTAGTTTTTAAGGAGGGTTTTATCTCCCTTCTTAAAAAAGAGCACCAACAAACTCCCGCTCCACGCCTTTGGACTTCTCCCACTGTGAAGGACGGTGTTGAAGAGGTTCTGTAGCTCCTGTATTACAGGGGCACCTCCGGCTTTCAAAAGCTCCGAAGTTATTCCGTCCTCACCGGGGGCTTTTCCATTTTTAAGCTGCCTCAGCGCTAACACGATCTCGTCTTGACTTATGTCTGGCAGTTCGTCGGTATAGTGGCGTGTCAGGGTGGCTCTAGAATCATGGTTAGAGATGGGCGTTGTCGTTGAATTTCCACAACGATGCTCATCGTTTTTGTCAGAATGGCATCCGTTGTGAACAACGATGTTGCCGCCAACGATGTCGGCCGGGTTGCTCACACAACACTGACACTAGGTTGTCGCAGTAGATAACTACACAACTACCAGTTGCCAATTCAATCAATGCTCCCCCGCAACGTTTTTTTAAAACAAAACAAGAACATAAGTAGTAGGTCCTAAATTACGGAATTTGAACAAATAAAAATAATTCAATATCTAACTTGGTTCCTGGTAGTAGGGTAGATCTAAAATACCATAATATATTAAAACGAGACATTTGATAAAAAAAAATTAGATATCGTATTTTTTTTAATAAATAACATTGGTACATGGTTCATGCCATATCTAGTTAGATATAATAAAACGTTCAGTTCTATGTTCTAGCATCCTCTCCTCTCTCTGTGTGTGAACACACGCAGGCATGCGGGCGGTGAGGTATGGATGGATGTTCGTTGCTTAGGTTTGGCAATCGGCATTACTCGGCTGACATCGTTGTTCGCCATCCGATGCCGCACCACTAACCTCCCCGCTCTAGCGATGTCGGTGTGACGTTCGTTTGTTGTCGGTGGCGAATGTGGCGATCGGCATAACTCGGTTCGGCATCTCGTTGTCGTAGGCATTCGTTGTTCACCTATTCGCCATCCGATGCAAACAACGTACACTGACATCGTTGGTCAACAACGGTGTTAGTAAAAACGACCACCTCTAATCATGGTCGTCTCGTCGGGAATGGGAGGCATGTGCAGCGTATAAACGGCCATAGAAATCCTCTATCTCGGCGGAAATCTCCGGCTTCGACAATACGGTCCTCCCGTCGTGCGTTTTGAGCTTCGTCAGGTGGCTCCTGCCAAGCTGCTGAGTGAATACTTTGGACCCTCGGTTTCGCTCTATCGCCTCTTCGATGAGGCGTGTGTTGGAGCTCCGAAGGTCACGCACGTCGTACCATCTTCGCAATTCGCTTGTTCAGGTCTGACCTCTCTGACGAAGTCGCTTGGGGGGTTTCCCGTCTTTTTGTCATCAGCCCGAGAGTCTCATCCGACAGTTTGGATTTCTTGCCTGTGCGCTGCTGTTTACAGAACTTGATGCCTTCATCCCTTAACGTTTCGACCAGATTGTGTAGGGTCTCGTCAGCGTCATCAGTGGGATTCAAGGCAACAAATCTATTCCCGAGAAGCTGCTGGAACTTTTAGGTGCCCGCCATGATTTGGATTGGGTTAGGTCGGAGCGTGGACTTCATCAGACGGTTTCTTTCAAGCTTCAAGTTGATTTTCAGAGAGCCTCGGAGCAGTCGGTGATCAGATCCGGTATTGAACCTGTTGATCACTGAGACATCTCTGAATATGTGCTTGCTATCCGTCATGATGAAGTCGATCTCATTTTTAGTCACAGTGTTGGGGCTTTGCCATGTCCACTTCCTTTGAGGTTGTTTCTTAAAGAAGGAGTTCATTAAGAACATCCCCTCTTTCTCAAGGAAGTTGACAAGCATTTGCCCCCTGTGATTCCTAACTCCATAACCATGCGGGCCTATCCGGGATTCGTTGCCAGTCTAGGTTCCCACCTTGCCGTTGAAGTCCCCCATAACAACGTTGAAGTGTGCCTTATTGGTGTTGTGTAAGGCTTTGGATATGTCTTCGTACTTATCCTCCACTTCATCATCCGAGTGTGCCGAGGTCGGTGCGTAAACTTGAATCACCTTCATGCTGTACCGCTCGGACAACCGAAGGATCAGGTACGCTACCCTGGTCGACACACTGGAGATTTCTTGGACGTTGTTAGAGAGGGCCTTATTGACGAGGAAACCTACGCCACCCTGGGATGTTTTATCACCCTCGCGAAAGTAGAGTAGATGGCCCGAGTCTCGGGTTACGGTGTCCTCCCCCTCTCTACGGACTTCGCATAACCCCAGAACATGCATTTTAATGTTCTCTAACTCCACTTCCAACTGTGCTAGATGGTGGTCAAGCCTCAGAGTGCGTCCGTTAAACGTTGCCAGGGTCGGTTTGCGTAATGAATGGTAGCCTGGGGTAGGCCGGTGATTCCTAGCACCCCCTGCCCCGCCGTTACCATGGCCGCTGGGGGCCATTTTTTGGCGTGTACAATCATTGGGGGTAATGCCCATAATCCCCACGCTGGTCATGCGGGTTGGGGAGCGCAGTTCGGTGAAGTTGTTCTGCAGGGGGCGCTGCTGCCCGCCCCCCGGTGCGTGTGTCCCTTAGTCGCCTCTTACGACACCCATGGGAGGAATTCCTCCCGTGGGTGGTGCAATTCTATGCCGGCACCACACGGCCTACCTAACATTGCGATAGTCGTATTAAATTAAGCATTATCAGTTCACTTGAAGCAATGAAGAAACCATTATTTTCAATGTTGAAATAAAAAAATATTTTTTATAAATGTGGTCGGACTGCAAAAACTGCCAGGCTAAGGTGAGGCCGACCGACACAAACGTCAACAGGTTTAATTTAGCTAATGTAATCCGTTTTTTTGATTCAATTTTTCGATGAGGTAAAATGCAGCTGTCACGTGGTACCACAAATTCGGTCGGACACAGTAACCTGCCAACGCAGGATTAGGCCGACCACTTTTTTTTTACTGTCCTCCGAAGCCTCTATTCTACCATACAAGTTTCATTCTATTTTTCGATGAGGTTTTTTTTGATGAATTTTTGTACCACTTTTTTGTCATTTGCACAAAATTTGCCAAGTTAAGCCGCGGCCGACCAAGAGCAGTTGCAGTTACTAAAAGTCAGCTACCCCTACAGAGTAGGTATTTTCTATTTTTTTTATCAGGTAGGGTTTTTTGCAGTCGGCTCCCGGACTATGGATGATCGATACGGTTTTTTCCGTAGAAAGCAGTGATGCCGCATCTACTGATTTAGCAGTAGATCTACCTGCTTTTTGAACCGTCTACTGATCTACTGATTTATTTCTAAAATTTCGTGAAATCTACCTGATTTTCCCGAGCGCCAATGATTCCGTATTTTTTAGGTATCTATGCCGTCACTTGTCAGTGTCACTTCACAAGCCAATTTCATTCAAATGATCACCAACGATTCGCCACAACAAATATGAATTAAATTGAAGAGTTTGTTTTGTTCGTTCGTTCCTTCCACTTTTGTGAACATCTGTGTCCAGTCCATAACGTTTTCGATAGATTGGTCTGTCCGTTCGTTCGTTCGATAAACTGTTGCGGAAAAGTGTTGTCAGATCTACTGATTGAGTAGTAGATTTCGTAGATGTAATACTTTCTACAAGTAGATCTACTTGATTTTTGAGCAGTCTACCGATTTATTTTGTAAAATTCTAAAAATCTACCAGCATTCCCACAGAGAGACCCATAAGGCCTTGTAACAATAGAACAAATTGAAAATTCAATTTCATTTGTATTCATTCTATTCTCCTGTCAACATCGCGTCTATTTTTTCTTATAGATAAAAAACAACGGAACACCATCGTAGGTGCACTACCTAGGTACCTCTAAAAACCTGATGAGTGCCCTTGAAAATGAAGAAATCTCAGCGAACTCCAAGCTGCTTGCTGTGTTTAATATTTTCATATCAATTTATTTTGTAAAATTCATTTTATACTTTGATGAATGTTTTTCATTGAAAAGTGAAACACACAAGCATTTTAAACAAAAAAAAACTGAATCAATATCAGTTCATCCGATAGGGAACTATAATGATAGGTACAAAAAATCGAACAGCTATCACGCGTTTTTCGTGTCGGAACATCGATCAAAAATTTCCGGCCGGCCGGCCGGCCCCCCTTAGATACACAATGCGCGCCCTGCAAACGTCAGTATCAAAAGGTATCCCATTTGGCATTTTGGGATACCTATTCAACTAGTGTCATTTTAGCTCTCGGACCGAAAGCATGGTCAAGTGCTCGTATAAAAAATGCCATAATCGACCGACCAAGCAACAGAAAAAGGATGGAATTTCTTATTTTCAGTAAGTTTAAATGTAATTTTTACCTGTGTATTGTGATATGAGCCAATTGAGCCTTATATACTTGAGAAATCAGCATTAAATAATGTTGTTGGGTTTGCCTATGTAAAAATATTTATTTGTTCTAAGTTGATGAATGGAGCGGCTATTGTTTCTAATTTTTTTTTATTTATTTGTGGTAAGTTGTAAGTGATAATTTTTTTTTCATGAAAAGACATTAAAAATAACTGGTTGATGTTTATAAAATAACTAGCTGACCTGCCCTCAATTCTATTTGCGTGGACTCTCTAATAAAAGAAAGACTGCCAAAAGTATTAGATTTAATCAACTTAGTATTTAATTTTTAGTTACCCTCGAGATCCTGTGCGTTGGGAAAAATGGAGGTCCATTTTAGCACAACAGCGATGTGAACCATATTTTAAACCTGGCCGTGAAAGCCTCATTTGTTGCAAGCATTTTAAAGAATGTGATGGCTACAACACCAAAACAGGCATAAGAAGACTACGTAAAACAGCTGTTCCTCAAACAGTATGTCTATTTTATTTAACGCAATTGTTTTTAACTATTTTAGCTTTACATTTAATAATAATCGTAGTTAACAGGAACATTAAGCAACTAGCTTAATATTCCTGTTACTAGGTAGGTACTTATTATTTTATGTTTTGTTGCATTGTGGTGTGGATTGTCCAGGATTATTTATTTTATAGGAAATCAACGATGAAGTAAAAAATAATGATTCTACTACTTTGGAAAAAAAATCGAATGCACAATGTCCCTTGCAAGTGAGTGTGTTCATATGGCGTAAGTTTAAAAATATTTTATAAGATCCTAGTTGACTTGAAATAACGTTTTTTTTGGCCCATAGAAAAACTCTTACGAAGCCGCAGGCAGACACTAGTTCTTTTAAATTTAAAGTACCTGCCTGAAATTGTATTTTAGGTTTATTTCACTAGCTTTTGTTAACTTATTTATATTATTGTATGTGTATTTATAGTTGTATCAATAAATGATTCGTTATCTTTACCTGAATTCTGTTGATTTTATAATCCTTATAAAAATAAACAGTGTATAAATTATTTTTAGGTACCTTCCTGCCTACTTACAAAATAAAATAAAATAAATTCGACTCCACTAATCTCTTGTTCCGCATGCAAAAAACTTGACAGGCTCTGCGCAAACTGTCTGCGTCAAAACAAAACGTGGACACTTTTGAGTGTCATTCTTGTAAGGTTCTAGTTATCTACGGGGGAGGCCGCATACTTGATCGATGTGTCGGAAGCTAGAAATTTGTATTTCTTTCAAAATCTACTTTTTTCAAGCTACTGATTTTTTACTCGAGTTTCTACTGATTTCCTCAAATTCCATCTGGCAACACTGGCTGGAGGAAGGTTTTTTTCTTTCAATTCAAACGGTTTTGTTGAAGTGTGATTTTGAGTGTATTACATGAATGAAAATCAGTATTATCTCAATTTTTCATTCTGTACAGTGGTCACAAATAAGTTGTTACTTTTCTACAAATAATTAGTAAACATGAGTGTGCTGGAGGAAGACAGTAAATCGCAAAATAAAGTAGTTACATCAAGTTAACCTCACCTTTCATCATTTTTAAGTGTTTATCTTATCAACTACCTACTGAATCGATTAATCCTCGCACATAATTGTTACTCTCTTCTAATCTGACTGTGCCCAATTACTCCATGTCTCATTGCATGAATCAAACTAAAGGAACGCAAAGTTCTGGGTAGCTTCTAGCCCACCAGTTTCTTACCTATTTCATACATTTCAGGTCAAAGGAAAACAAGTAATTGCGGAGTCTTTGGATAACACAGCCTCCGTAGGACAGATTATGAATTTCCTGGATTCGAGACGCCGAATGATCAGAGTATACAAATACGTCAGCTCCCTTTCCCGACAACAAAGGCAGGGTTTCCCGCATCAAACGTTCGAACATTTCATCCTGCCCGGCCACCCTTTCTACGCTTACGATAAGAACTGGCTTGGAGGGCTACCATCTGGATATTTTAAGAACTTGTCTCATATAAGTTTGATGCCACAAGTGGTAACCGAGCCACGTCACATTGGGAAAGCTGATCCTGTAACAGAGCTCTTGCTAGCAAAACAACAGTGGATTAAGAAGATAAGAAACTACAAGGTTTCCTGTAAGACATTAATGATTTTAGTGTTTAAAAGTACTTGCATATATTTTAGTCAAATAATAATCACACTAATATTATAAATTAAAAAGTTTGGATGTATGGATGGATGGATGTTCATTACCTCTTCATGCGAAAACTACTGAACGGATTGGGCTGAAATATTACATAGATTTAGATCTGAGCGTGGAATCAAACAAAGGCTTCTTTCCCATAAAACAGTTCCCATAAGGTAGAAATAACCTTGAAATGTTTCACTAGACACAATGCATGCGAAGCCACGGGCAGAAACTAGTATAATAATAATGCTGGATAATTCACACAGCATCATCTAGCCCCAAGCTAAGCAGAGCTTGGGTTATGGGTACTAGATGACTGATACACCTAATACAATAATAATAATGTATTACATGTTATGTATTTTATTCCTTAATATTTTATGTAATTTTAGTGGTTCATGGAAAAAAACGAAAAGCACCTCACCAATGGGTTGATGACAATGTCCTTTACTGTCCAAAATACTATGTTGATGCTGCAGAGCACCTGGAAAATGACCCAGATCCTCATTTTGACAGTTTACACAACTGGTACTACAACGGTCAGGGCAACTTGCAGATTGCCAGTATTCATGGGTCAGATTATATGATACACAGTGATTTAAATTGTTTGAGTAAGTGACACACAATTAAGGGGGCGTCCATAAATTACGTGAGATGTTTAAGGGGGGAGGGGGTTGAGTCAAATCTCATCTAATCTTAGGTTGGAGAGGGGGGGTCTCAGCAAATATCACGCAATTTTTCACAGAAAATTTTAAAAAACACCTCACGTAATTTATGGACGCCCCCTAATTTAATTTCTCACATTAATGCAGCTGACTGTACATAGTCTCTTGTTAGGCAATAGAAAAGTTCATCATGGAAAGAATCTGAGAGGTATTTTACAGATTATATTACTGTAAGGAAGAGCAGTCTACTGCATACAGACTGATGAAATGAAACATGAAAGGAGCAGATGTTTCCGGCCTGCGCACGAACGCAGACTCAGTACCTGGTTTAGTTCATGTTCGCAAAACTGACAAAAAGCGGATCGCTTCGCACGCGACTTGAAATGCGTAGCGTGCACAACGCGTCCAGATTATGAGAATATTGACTAAGTGTGTTACATTGCACTAATGTGGATGGCTAATTCTCTCATTTCATGTTACCTTTCATTAGTCTGTACACAGTACTTCACTGTAAAAAATAAACAACACTCATGGTCCAAGACGCCGATGATCCTTCAGCCCCGCATAGCGGCGCGGCGGCGCGCCCCTGGTGGTCGCACCGCGGAGGCTGGGCAGTGAATGCGGTGATTAATTTTAACTTTGTATTGCAGATGTATCACAATTCTTCAAAGACACAATGAGCATAGACCACAAAAACATGGTGACATACAAATGTAAAGAAAACATCTTCGAAACCGTACAGCAACAAAATTTCATTGCCTTAAGAGCAAAGCACAAAGTTACCATCATCAAGATCACTGAGAATGAAGGAATTAAATTAGAAAATGTTAAAGTTTTAAAGTCAGAACTTCCTTACACCAGTATAAGTTTTGATCGGCATCATAAGAACATACTGTACGCAACAACACTGGACTACATTCTTACAATAATTAATTTGGACAGAATGACAAAACGGACATTAAAGTTAAAAGGAAAGTTTCTAGAACTCACAAACAACTGGAGCTCAGTAATTGGCTCAGAAAGAGAATACTTTGTGCATACAACACTGAATTCACTAACTTTCTATGACAAAAGAACGAATGAACCAATACAGAGATGGAAAAATCTCAAGAACCAAGCAGACTTGATCACATGCAATCAGATTCGTGCTGCCAAATACTGCCCTGGAAAACCCCAAGCATATGTTGGTACCACTCATCATGTATTCCTATTAGACATGAGATACAGCTCAAATACCAAACCTAATACAGTATTAAGATGGACACATGGTATGAGAAGCAAAATGGCATATATGGACATTGGTAGTTTAGACCACAATAACGACTTAATTTGTATGACAAGCCACTGGGGCCCAGATATGTGTATGCTTAGCAACAACAAAGATGTACTAGACCAGGGAAATGATCTAAAAAGCGTCAGTCTACCTTATTCTCCGCCAGATTTGCTAGAAGTATACAACAAAGCTCAGAGGAAAGGACTTTGCACAAATCTGTACGAACCAGTGATTGACAGACTGATGATGGCTGTGACAGGTCTCCAAGTCATGTCACATGATGATGATATTCCTAAAGTACTGGTACAGAACTCGTTAGGAGACATCATGTGCTACGTACTGTATCCACGAGCCAGGATGGCGTATGTCGAAGATGACGGAGTTGAACAACTCTACAAGTTCACTAAGAAGCTCAAATGGGAAGTGGAACCTTTTGAAGCCACGCGTATTCACGACCTCAGCGGAGTTTGGAACAGCCTCAAAGAAATCCCTGACACATACGAGCTAGGCTATCTATCACACATACAAAGGCGGCAAAAATATAATGAGCAGGATATATTCGACATTTTCGAGAAACAGGAAGCCGATGTTGCGTTTCTTGACGCTTGGAAAGAAGATGGAGAAAATGAAGAAATATCTTTACACAAAACTCGAGGCGAAGAAATGTCGTTGGATCTGTCGGGAGAGGAACACAGACCTACTTACAGACCTATTGTACCAACAAATGAACTAGACTTAGATGTTGATATGACCCCTACTTACAAACCTACAAAGTTCACCGCGCCTTCATATACACCAGCTAGTTTGAGGTCCTCATTTGAACTAAATAATACGGAGCTACCTGATGACGAGTTTTAGTAAATAAAAGATTTAGTTTTTTAATAACGGTATTTACTATCTATTTGACTGAGGATATACAACGGCTCTCACAAAACATTCTATCATACAAACATTTATACATTGCAAATAACTAATCTACGAAACATAACAATAAGTACATTTTCGCGACATACAGTTTCAAACCTTCATTGGTCAATTTATCTTCAGTAATAAACTGATATAAGATAAATAATTCTTAATTAAAATTGAAGGCTTCATATAAATTTCGCCAGTCTTTAAAGGTGCATTGATATTTACAATTCATAGTGAAAGTAATGACATGGAATCTTTCGATTTCTTTCTTTTGAATTCATAATTATTAATCATTCATATTGCTTAGTTCACCTTCGATCTGGTTGATTTCAAGTAGTCCTTGGTGCAGAAAGAATAAACAAGGCGTGTTCTTTGGCTACAGCGCATTTCAAAGTTCTAAGAGAGCGCCAACATTTTGAGAACAACTCATTTTGTGCGTATTCAAACTTGAAATTAGACGTTGCAAAAATACCCATGTGTAGGCGGGAGTACATCTTATCCGAATATGTATTAGAAAAGAAAGGAAAGCTAAAAATACCTCAACTTCTCAACAGCTCAAGTTACTTACAAAAGAAACGTAACATAGGAAAACAAACCGTCACTGCATCACAACAAAACTCATTGTACCACTGTCATACAATCAGCGCCACCTCTGGGCAGGCAGCTGCGACTTAGCCCCGCCTGGTGAAACTCCGGATCCAGTTCCTTGCTATGGGCTGGTCTGAGCTCTTGGTCTCGCGTTCCTTCTCCTCCATCTGCTCCATGAGGCGGCGTTGGTTCTCGCGGAAGGCCGCTATGGGGTCATCGAACTGGCCGTAGTAAGTTAATACTTCGCGGACGTCTGCTACGTCGGACATTGCTATCGCTGTGGGAGAGCAAGGCTTTGTAAGTACTAAGCAACATACCAATTGCCAGTGTTTTTTTTAACTGGGCAGTATGGGGGCACCCCATGTGAGGAGGCAATGTATAGTAGCCGCCAAACAACTTGTCCGGTGACGGGCAGGAGAGTGGAAGTTAGCGCAGGTAATTCATATGCCGCCGGCAACGCAGCAGGCGAAAAAGCTTCGTATAGCTCTGTCTCGCTCTTGAAACTATGATGTTTCAAACCAAAACTCAACTGTCCAGAAGGTTTTCACCATTACCCACCCACCATTACACCTTTAGTACACCTACGCATTCGTATGCGGTAGCGAAACAACGAAAAAACTGTAAGTAGTGTGGCAGGTTTTCGCATATGATATGTCTCACTCTAGCACATAGATAGATGAAATAGTTGCGTCCTTGTCAGTATTGTTTCGCAAGGACCTGCGAAATGGCCGTTACACAGACGCATACGTTTCGCTAGTGATGTTTCGCATCGCAAAGCGTCAGCTCGCGTTCCGTCGGGTTCTGTCGGTGAGGACAGATTTTCGCGCCATGGATGCCGAAAATACTGTATTATTTTTGCATTCTATTCGAGATTATCCCGTATTATACGCAATTGGACACGCAGATTATAAAAATACGTTATTACGATTATGAAATTACCTGCAGTCGTCGAAAATTACAATGGCATATCATTGCGAAAACATTGCTGTGTACTAACGTTCCGCAGATATTTCGCTACGCAGTAGTTCCGCAGAGACTCTGCCGCATACGAATGCGTAGGTGTACTAAAGGCGTTATGGCCTAAAAATAAAATTGTGTCCGGCGCATCTTTGTCACGTGGTTCGTCAGAGGACAAGAAGTTTGACGATTATACACTTTTTTAAGAAACATCTGCTGTTTTTTGAAGTTCACAATTTTCCTGGGTGCTTGCTAAATCTAGTAAACTTTCACAAAGAAAATTACAATCAAATAATAGAAATAAATTAGAACTTTAGGTATACCACACAACTGGGGGATCTCTGTAGAACCTTGTCACAATAAGAAAACAAACGCCAAACACAGTAACAAACGCCACTTTTGGCGTTTGTTAAGGTCAGTACTCACATACGGTATTACTCGATAGTTTTACTCGAAGTCGAGTAAAAATCAACGTGTGGACCGCAAAACTCACAGCTCGAAGGCTCGCACCGAGCCGGCTCGATTGAAAGTAATTTCCTTCGAACCTACTCGAAGCGAGCCGTCAATCTTGACTCGAACGTGTGTACGTGACTGCGAGTGGCGCGAGGCGAGCGTCAGTCTGGTATTGTTTATCGTGATTGAAACAAGTGTTTTTAAGAGAAATGTTTTAAAAAAAATCCTTTTACGTTTTTTCTTTTCATTTTCTTTGATTTTCTTATAAAGCACTGTGAGACTTGCTAAATACAGCCACCGTCTCCTTTGTTGCACAGACATCCTTTGGCTCGAACGGTTCGGTGAATACTGAACGGCGCGCCTCACTCGATAGATCAATGCTCAATGTGTGGACGAAAGCCCATGCCATGGGTTTTACTCGACAGTTTAGCTCGATCGAGTAATACCGTATGTGAGTACTGACCTTTACTGTGACTTGTTTCTACAGCGACCGCCAGTTGTGTAGTCTACCTATAGTATTGAACATGCAATGTAGGACAATTGAGCTAACTGCAGACTAAACTTTGAAAGCAGTTCTTCAATTTCGATGCCAATTTTAACCTAACCGACGACAACCCACGTTGGAGCAAGGTCGTAGCAGCGCCTCCGGTACTGTCAGCGGTTCCAAATACATTATAAACAATTAGACAATTTGGAATTGGACGAATATTAAATTCTACACAAAGCTTAGCCCAATCAAGTTAGGATTAAAATTGATCGTTGACTGATATCTATACACAATTCAAACTCTATGTAGAATGTTTGTTAACAAACCCCAACAAAAAAAATTTAAGCTCCCTTGCTTGACGTCGAGTTTCCGATATGATTGTAAGCAATATTTATTGAAGGAAGGATCTCAAATCGACAAGTAACATAAATTGCGTAGGTACCTACTTATAAAAAGACGCGGCTACAGAGTGAATTTTAGGTAAATTATGGGCGGTTTGTTTACAAACATTCTGCATCGAGTTTTGAGCATGCTGGTTATAATAGCTATCAAATAATTGTATAGCTAAAAGGCCAAAGTTAAAATAGGATATTATACTAACTCTGTAATAAATTGGCGAGGTCCAAAAGTGCCGTGTCGTCGTCGGCGCCCTTCCATTTCTTGAGCACCAGCGAGTTCTGAGGGTGAAACTTCGTTGCGCCTTTATTCCAGTCTATCACTATAACCTGGAGAGCAAAGTAATCATGTTAAAGCTGAAACTTCCAGTCATCCCGTGACCAGGACAGTGTCATGCTAAAATGTCGGGGGAAAAACTATGTAAATTATTATCATTCATCAATCACATCAGCCTTAATTAGTCTACTGCAGGAGTTAGGCTTCCCCTGCAGCCTGTGGTGCCGGCTTAGAATTTGCACCACCCTAACTCTTCCCGCGGGTGTCATAAGAGGCGACTAAGGGATATCCACCGGGGGCGGGCAGCAACGCCCCCTACAGAACAATTTCTACCACCGAACTGCGATCCCCAACCCACATGCCCAGTGTGGGGATTATGGGCATTACCCCATGTGATAAAAACCAATAAGGCGCTTATCAGGGAGAGCACCAATACAGGCTGTTGAGGTTGAGGAGGTAGGACTTAGGCCTCCCCTAGCGAGAAACATAGCGCCCCGTCATTAGTTTTCCGCATCCAGCAACTGCCTGCAGTCTTACGCTGGTCGTCATCCCACCTGGAAATAGGCCGTCAAACCCTACGGTTACCGAATATTTCCATAAATACAATAAATGTACACTTAGAAAAGAACAAATTATAAAATTAGACACTGACACTGAATTAGTGATATTTTTGATTCCTGTCGCTTCGGTATGTAGACTAAAGTAAAGAAGCGACGAAGAAACCTTTAGCCTGTTATTTGTTATTTTTCGAGTTAGAGCAAAACCCGTCCCAAGCTTTTTTGTCCTCTAGCTAGATAATCTGATATATTATAGTAAGCCTTTTTGCACAGCAAGGTTTTGACATCTTTTTTGAATTTATTTACTGATAATTTTTGCAACTCACTAGGAGATTTGTTGTAGAAGCGTATACATTGCCCTTTACGATACACTTTAATTTTGTGTAGCCTAGTTGTGGGCACAGCGAGTTTTAGATCAGGGTCGATAATGTTTGAAACCAAAAAAATAATAGTAGGATGAAACCCATTGGAAAAGGAGGAGAATATTATAATAAAACGTTAAGAGGCCAGCGGAAGGCGACTTGTCCATACAAACGTAATACCAAAATTATTTCTAATTCAAGCATATTTCCACTATATTATTGTATTATTTGTATTCAAATAGTATTTATCTAGGTTCCTGGATAGTTTTTTTTTCAAAATACTTACCGAAAATTAAATGAAAGCCAATCGCATTTTGCAATTTTTAAGACAAAATTGGCCAGTTTTCTTCCTATTTGTTTCGTAATAAAAACAACAATATCTTATGTGTTATTTGTTTGGGAACATAGGTAATATTGTCTAGTTACAGAATAACAATACTTTGTGAAGAATACAAGAAGTTTTCAGTCATCATTTTTGGTATTACAGAACACAGCGAAATTCATACCAAATTTTAAACGGCAATCATGCTATCGCGCACGCACGGGGCGGGGTGCAGGGCCGGGGGACGGGACACTTCGGTTGTGTGATCGCATCGCTCGTGGCTCGGACAGACACACTAATACAACGTGTATTTACACGGGGCGCCGGCCGCCACCGCTCGGGGACTTTCGGAGGTCGTCGTAGGGGTAGGAGAACATAGATAGGTTCTTATAATATGGTAGGAGAGGCTAGGTATTATTATTTAGTAAGTATAATAATAATAATAATAATAAGCTTTTATTTTCCAAATCTTACTAAACATGTGTGAGTAAATATAAATTTTAACTGAATTAGTACCTAAAATAAATTATAATTGTAATGTCATGCATAATTTTTATATATTATTATTCTGATTAGGACACCCATCTTCGGGTGAAGGCCTCCTCCATCCATTTCCATAATGTACGGTCTGCGGCGTGTCGTGACCACGTGACGCCGGCCACGTCCTCTATGTCATCTCTCCAGCGCTGGCGGGGACGGCCGCGCGCGCGCCGGGCATCGGCGTCGCGCGGGTACCAGTGTAGGATGCGCTCCGTCCATCTCCCATCTGTTGTCCGTGCCACGTGCCCTGCCCATCTCCACTTCTGTTGGCAAGCTAGTGTTGCTGCGTCGGTTATTTGGGTTCTCTTTCTCAAGTCTGAATTTTTGATGCGGTCTTTTAGCCTGACATTTAGCATACTCCGCTCTGTTGCCCTTTGAAATACCTGTATTTTAGTGATAACCTTTTTTGATAGAGCCCAGTTCTGACAGCCATATAGTAGAGTCGGTAGGACAGACATTTCCATAGCTGTTTTTTTGATGGTCATTGGAATTTTGGCTTTAAATATCTGTTTGTGTGACCAATACTTGTTCCAGGCTAATTTAATTCTCCTTTCTACTTCTGTGAGTGTTTGGTTACTGAAAGAAATGTTTTGACCGAGGTAAACATACTCATCAACATATTTTATGGTATGTTCCTGTATCTGTATAGGTGTCTTTATACTATTGGTTAGAATACATGTTTTGTCTTTGTTCATTTGTAGGCCACAGTTCCGGCTTGCGGTATCCAGTGTCTGAATCATGTAGGCTAAGTCATCATGATTTTCGCTCAGAATAAGTATGTCATCAGCAAAGCGTAAGTGGTTTAGATATTCTCCGTTGATATTGATTCCTTTCCCTTCCCAGTCGGAATAGAGGTAGCTGAAGATATATTCTAGTAGTGCTGTAAAAAGGTTAGGTGATATAGGGTCCCCCTGTTTGACTCCTCTTTGTATCGGAAATGGTTCTCCCACTTTTTCCATCCGTACTGTGGCTGTACTGCGTTCATATATTTCTTTCAAGATTCTGATATATTTATTGTCAACTCCCTGTGACTTTAGCGCTCTCCATAGAGCTTGATGCGAGATGGTGTCAAAAGCTTTACGGTAATCTATGAATGCAATGTAGAGTTGTTTGTTGTATTCATTGTAACGTTCAATTACTTGAGTCAATGTAAATATATGGTCCATAGTTGAGAATTTTGGTCGGAAGCCCGCCTGTTCTCTAGGTTGATTTTGTTCTAGGGTGCTTCTTATTCTCCTTAGTAGTACACTTGTGAATATCTTATAAATCACTTGTAACAAGCTTATTGGTCTATAGTTACCAATATCTGCATGACTTCCTTTCTTATACAACAGGGTAATAATCGAATTTTCCCATTCTCCAGGGATAGAGCTGCCATTCAATATTTCATTAAACAGGTGTGTCAAAATAGGTGTTATTGATTCTATAATTGCCTTAACGGCGTCACTAGGAATGCCGTCTCCTCCTGGGCTTTTAGCTGATTTTAAGTTATTTATAGCCTGGTAGATTTCTGAAGTCAGAAACGACATTTCCTGTGATTCGTACTGGTAAGGTTGACTCTCAATCATATTTTCATCACAATCAATTCCTTCAGGGAAATTGTTTCCATAGAGGTTTTGGTAAAAATCAGTTGCTATGGACAGAATTTCTTCTCGGTTTGAAGTTGTCTTGTTATTTTTTTGTAATAATGATGGTATCCATTCTTTAGATGATTTTAATCTGTTTTGGCCTCTTTTAATAGAACTCTTGGTTTTTATTTCTTCTTCAATTATATCAAGTTGGTGTTTTCTTTTGTTTTTGTAAATTTTTTTCTTGATTTTTCTGTAAAGTTTAGTTAATTTTTTCTTTTCTTCTTTGGTTTTATTTTCTTTGGATTTTAATTTTGTTCTTTCCTCGATAAGCTTTATTGTTTCAGGAGTAAGTTGGTACATGTCACATTTTTCTCTTTTTGGTAGATTATCCATACTTTTATGTATTGTACTTATAATTTTGGAATAGTTTTCTTGCAATGATGTGTTATATTCCATGTTTTGTGATAAATTTTCAAAATGGTTTTTCAAAACTTCTTTTTCCATGGATGTTAATTCCTTCTTTTGATGTTTGAAGGATTTTCTATTTATTTTTGCTGTATACTCTAGGTTCAAAGAAGCTCGAACTAGTCTGTGGTCGGAAGGGTAAGTGGTTCCAATAATTTCTAAGTTTTCAATTTGTTTTATATTTTTTGTCAGGATAAAATCTATCTCATTTTTAACTCTTCCATTAGGTGATATCCAAGTCCATTTTTTCTTTTCATTTTTCTTAAAGAATGTATTTGCTATGGACAGTTGGTGTTGATAGCAGAATTGGATCATCAGTTCACCCCTGCTGTTTTTGTGTCCGTAGCCCCAGGGACCTGTAACCCTGTCTTTTGTGTTTGATTGTCCAATTTTAGAGTTGAAGTCACCAATCATAAGTGTGGATTCTGCGGTGTTTTGTAAGGTTTGTTCAATTTCCTCATAAAATGTATCTATTTCGCTATCGTCGGATCTAGAGGTTGGAGCATAGACTTGAATAATGCTAAGTATTTTATTTCCCAATGACAGGTCTATTCGACATACTCTTTCAGAGGTAGATATGAAATTGATTATGTTTGGTTTATATTTCTTTTTGATCAGAAAACCAACTCCATTTACTCCACTTTTCTTGCCTGTGTACATCAGTATATAGTTTTCGTGTTCTTCTATTTTAGTGCCATTCTTTTTTACTTCTGATAGTCCTATGACATCCCATTTTATGTTCTTCAGACAATGTTCGAGTTCATCCAATCTTCCCACTCCGACGAGGCCTCTTACATTGAAAGTGCCTATGTGAATTAGGTTTTTTGTCAGCTTTGTTTGACGGATGGAGGGTTTTAGTCTTTTTCTCCCGCGGGGACCAGCCGTATTGGGAGATGTGGTTTTTATAATGTGATTTTCTTTGTTTGAGTATTCATTCAGATAGAGGGAGGCCTTTGGTCGTTGCTATTCCTTATCCATAATTGGTGTTTCTGGTTCAAAAGTGCTAGGCTGTGAAATATTAGTAAGTATACTATTTTCTAAATCAGTGTGTCTGACAAGTTACGGTGCTGTGCGTGCGTAGGTATTTATTTGTTCACTATTCTATAGACCTGTGCCACTGACTTGGATTGAGATTTGCCTTGTTGTTTGGAAATTACATACCTAGAGGTACCTACCTACTACGACTTTGGCGTGCTTTGGCTTTGTTTACGGACTTTGATATTTTTCACTTACGGTTTGGTTATTGATATTATGGACTCGGAACGTTGGGATGTAGGTAGGTATCTCACAGTAAGTAGGTAGGTACTTACTTACCTACCTACCTAAATTATTTTATTATTAGCTAGTTGTTTTCTTATTTTAAAGTAAATACCTACATACCTACCTAATACTTATCTACCTAGGTAGGTAGGTACCTAACATGTTGTTTAGATATATGTACCTATCATAAGATAGGTACCTACAATGTATGTGAAGTAAGGAAGTACTAAGGAGAACCACCCCAGCATTGCATAGGTCTCCAACGGAGGGGGACGTCCGAAATGCTCCAGGACATGCCTCGCCCTTTCAAGGGACTACCAGAAGGATCCGTCCAAGACGGATGATCACCGACAGGGAAGCGGTCGAATCCGACCGGGAACCCGCAACCCTGTCAAGTGCCAGTGCGCCGTCGAACGAATCGTCCGGTGACGAGTGGTTTGACGACGCTCTGGCACTAAGGTGAGAGAGGGAGTATCGATGGGTTTTTAGTTGGTATGTCACTAACTACTAACACTCTTGTTAGTAGCTTAGTGGAGAGCCCAACATACCCTCTAGCCCTCCTCAGGCTAGAGGCAATGCGCAAACAGCATTTTCCCATCGAAAAAAAAAAAAAAAAAAAAAAAAAGGTATCCAGGCGCTGTCGCAGCCCAAGACTTTGAGGGGGGGGGGGTCACACACAGTGTCACACTTGGTGCGGGCCGTAGCACCAAATGTACTTGTAGGCGGTTGCAGACCCCACTGAAAACCACTTAACATTATCGGCGAGCGGAGCGAGCCGCGGAAAATTTATACTCAACTCCCAACAATAGTAGGTATAAGTTATAGCGAGCGAAGCGAGCCTCGAAATTTTTGAGATGTTTTCTGAAGTTTGGGCAAAAGTAAGCAAGAGTAGGTCTACTTGCTTACTCTCGCCCGCATCATTTATTTTGTTGTTGATAGGTATCTATAAAAAATAAATGATAGCGATCGTAGCAAGCCCCGAAAATCTTAGAGACTTACGGTAGTAGATATAAAGCTATGAATATAAATAGGGGCGAGCGGAGCAAGGGCATCAACAAAAAATTGAAAACGGAAAAAATGTAGCGGCGAGCGGAGCGAGCCGCCGAAATTTTTGTTACTTTTTCGGGTAACTACCCGAGCAAAATGATGTTAAACACACTGGACCAAATACAGAGAAGGACAAAATACTATCGGCGAGCGGAGCGAGCCGCAAAATGCAGTGTTTTGCATATTGGCCGCAAAAATGACATCCCTTCCCCCAACTCCCAACCCAACAATAGGAAGTATAAGTAATGGCGAGCGAAACGAGCCTCAAAAATGTTGGAGATTTTTTCTGATGTTTGGGGAAAAGTAAGCCAGAGCCTATGACAAAAAAAGTGAGCGAAACCTGCCCCGAAAATTTTAAAAAGTTTGCGGTGGTAGATATAAAGCTATGAATATAAATCGGGGCGAGCGGAGCAAAGGAGATTAACAAAAAATTAGAAATACAAAAAAGACATCGGAAAAGATGTAGCGGCGAGCGGAGCGAGCCGAATTTTTTTTCCCTTTTTCGGGTTGTCACAAACTGGTTCAGAAAATAAATAACAGCGAGTGGAGTGGAGCGAGCTTTGAATGAGCTGCAGCTTTTTTTGAAATTGGTGAGGTAGCGTCCATGCAAGACCCTTATGCTAGAAGCATGAAGCTAAATTATGAGCTACTAGCTTCTGCCCGCGGCTTCGCACGCTTCTTTCTATGGAAACGTTCAAAGGTAATTTCTATCCCATGGGAACTGATTTATGGGATAAATAGTAGCCTATGTTTGATTCCAGGCTTATAGCTACACCATTGCAAAATTTTAGCTCAATCTGTTCAGTAGTTTTGGTGTGAAGACGTAACAAACATTCATCCATCCATCTATCCATACAAACTTTCGCATTTATAATATTAGTGTGAAGAACAATTTTAAAGTTTCACGAATAACAACCAAATATGCGAACAACAGACCAGACACCATATAGAATCAACGAAATTTTTTTTGATCTGGCTGTGTGTACCTCACCAATTTTGTTGTCTACTAATTTTTTGTACTGGTTGACAAAGTGACCTCGCAGATTATTTGTTATATTTTGTGCTTTTTATTGTGGTGGTTGGATTGATACAAGCTGACTATAGCGGACCAGCCAGACCAATAAAATTGGGAACGTTGCCTCTGTGCTAATCAAAATACAGAGCACAAATAACAGTAGTATCGGCGAGCGGAGCGAGCCGCGATTTTTTTTATTGCTGCAGTTGGTAACCATAATCAATGTAACGGAAGTAAACAGGAAAAAATTAGACGTTTTTTCATCGTTTTTTACGTGTATTCTTAGGTATACAAAACGTACCTACAAATAAATTATAAATATTCGAAATTTAAAAAAACGTTATTCACAAGTTGAATCTCTCGGATTCCAGAATTATCCCTTTTCGGTTTAATAAACCCTTTCCGTGGCATCCTGTGTATATTTTTTCACACTCATATTTTGAGTTTGGATGTAGGTAGATGTTTTTAAAGTTTGGATATAGATGTTTAGAAGTTTTCGCGTAAAGAAGTACCTAATCAACACATACCAATCCATCAATCCATACTTGTTTTATAAGTATCTTTCACACTACCTAGGTATATTTTTGACTAGCTAGGTAGGTACCATAACAAATTTCGTAGTGTTTAGCCGATATGGTTACCCCACAAGGCTTTACCAAAATCGTAAATTGATTTGTTTTTTTGGTATGTAAATAAATGTGTCAAGTCAAAATCAAATGTTTTTTTTAAATAAATGAAAGTGTCAATATCAATGAACAAAAAAGTGTTTACGTTTATATCCTTGCCTTTTATTTTCTTGTCAGAAATTCACTATACCTACTCGTGTATTTAATCCTAAATTTAGGTATATCCTAGGTATTGCAGAAGCAGAACCGTATGACGAACCTACCTACACTCCATCCAAATTCGGTTAGTTTACAAAAATGTCAGACCGAATTTTGCTGGAGTACCTATACGTAGGTGCTTTGCTTACATACTACCTAAGTACGTATTTCCTGATCGATCAGTTTAGTTAGGTTCTAGGTACCAATGATATTACCTATATTTGGGTTCTACATAGGTAGGTACCTAGGTACCTAAGTATTTCTTGAGAAATACGTAGGTAGGCCTTGTAGAGAAACTTGAAGAAAAAAACGCGTTATCAAACTAAACATACAAGTAGATTTTTTTAAAATACACTTATACTTCCCAAAATGTAAGTACCAAGGTACCTATGTAGGTATGAAACGCAAAAAGTATGCCTAAAGAAATAGGTAGGCAAATTTAGTACCTAGTCTAGTATCTAACCTACCTGCCGCTTTCGATAGCAGAGGTGTATACCTACTCACGCACGCACACGCACAAGCACGGCACTATGGATGGTTGTGTTCACGTATGTAGTACACCTACCGCGTCCCGCGCGCGCCTGCATCAACTAAACAGAGATAGCGATATTCGGGGCGATTTTTGCACGCGCCTCGAATTGAAGTTGCGATCGAGGTCCGCCGGACCCTTAAGTGCGAGTCGGACTCGCGCACTAAGGGTTCCGTTTAATTGTAAGACCTTGTTTCTTGCCAAATATTATGATTCTAGGTCAACTTGAAGTAGGTACCCTGTATATTTTGGTCGAGGGAGAGAATCAAAACTTATTTTTTTTTAGTTAATATACTACAAATTTACGGTTTCAGATTTTTATCGTTATTTGTGCTATATGACCTAGCTTCTTACCAAATTTTATGACTCTAGGTAAACGAGAAGTACCCTATAGGTTTTGGTCTATAGCAAGAATTAACAGTATGTTTTTGGTGAATAAACTACAAATTTACGGTTTTAGGATTTTTTCCTTTACTTGTGCTATAAGACCTTGCTTCTTGCCAAATTTTATGATTCTACGTCAACGGGAAGTACACTATAGGTTCTGGTCCATGGCGAGAATCAAAAGTATATTTTTTTGAGAATAAACTACAAATCTACTGTTTTCGGATTATTTCCTTTACTTGTGCTTTTCTCTCTCGTTCCTTTACTTTACCTTGCTGCTCACCAAATCTCATGATTTTAGATCTACGGGAAGTAGGTACCTACCCTATAGGTTTTGGGTGCATGCGATTCCCTTGGAAATTTCAAAATTTTCGGCCATAAACGGCTATAACTTTTGAGTGCGTTGACTTAGAAGTTTTATTTATATCACGGCTTCAAGAGGTTACGGACTTGAGTATTTAAAGTTAATTTCAACTCGAAACCTCCACGCGTTCCTGAGAAAAGAGGGTTGACAGACGGACAGACAGACAGACGGACAACAAAGTGATCCTATAAGGGTTCCTGTTTTCCTTTTTAAGGTACGGAACCCTAAAAATGAAAGGAAAAAATAATTTACGGGCGATCTGAGGTCGGGAAGGGGAAGAGGGTGAGTTTTAAGGGTAAAAAACGGTTTATATCGATTTCCGGCAAAACTAGAAGTCCTATTGAAAAAAGTCACATGGCAAATTGTAGGTAATAAAAAGATCTACAACTTTTGTTTGTACACTTTTTTCACATAACCTCAAAATTGATGTAAAAAATTCAGAAAACAGTTTTTGGTTTTTAATATATTTATCTATTACAAAACAATTATTTTTTCACGAAATTTGGTGAAAACTTACCGTTTTATGTCCCAAATACACTGTAATTTATATGATTTAATTGATTAAATAAATAATGCTGGACAATTCACATAGCATTATCTAGCCCCAAGCTAAGCAGTGCTTGTGTTATGGGTACTAGATAACTGATATACCTACTTTATACAATACACTATATAGATAGATATTTTTTATTATACGTAGAAAACATCCAGAACACCCTGAACAAATATCTGCAGATCGTACAAACATTTGTTCCGAGGCGGGAATCGAACCCGCAACCTCCTGCGTCGCAGGCGGACCTTCGCCCGCTGCGCCACTGAGGTCGTCAGGCTATGCTTTAACTATGTAATCTAAAACCAGCTTACCTTAGAAAGATCCCGATTAAGTCCATCCAGATTCTTGACATGCGCTCCGTCCACAAAATGCGTCGAGTCTCTGAACAGGCGGTACGATATGAACTTATTCTCGGGATCTAGTTTATCAATAACTGGCCAGATCATGAACGCGTTCTCGTTTGTGAAGATCACCACTTCGTAGTTTGAATTCGCCACGGACTGCAGGAATTGGTCGACTCCGGGACGCTTTTTGAACCTGGAAATAGGTAATTGCTGTACTTTAGTCTCTTCAGCGCAGTTCATGAGAATTTATAGGTGTATTATAAACGTAGAAACACGCTCGCCAACTAGACGGCTATCAGTGTCGGAAGTAAATAAATAAATAATGCTGGACAATTTACACACCATTATCTAGCCCCAAGCTAAGCAGAGCTTGTGTTATGGGTACTAGATAACTGATATACTTATAACAATACACTATATAGATAGATGTTTTTTTATTATAACATACATAGAAAACATCCAGAACGCCCTGGACAAATGTCTACAGATCGTACAAACATTTGTCCCGAGGCGGGAATCGAACCCGCAACCTCCTGCGTCGCAGGCAGACCTTCGCCCGCTGCGCCACAGAGGTCGTCGCCAAGTAAAGTAAAAATGCGTTTTTTTGTTAACCAATACATACAACACTATAAACACATTTACTAGGTAACAACTTATTATCTAATGAAGTTAAATATAAAAAGAGTTTCTAAAAAATAATAGATTTTTATGGAAATTTTCAATTAGCCTTCAGTATTTAGTCACATACCTACTCATTAAGTTAGCTGTTAATTTCCTGAATATTGTTGAAATAAAATAAAAAATAAAATCTAAAAAATACAGTAAAATAAAATCTATAGCAAAAAGGTGGTGCTAGACCACCTTTTTGCTATAGATTTTACTTTTTATTTAACTTCATTAGTTAATAAGTTGCTAACTAGTATATTACAAGTACCCATAGATCGTGGAACTTATCATATCACTATAGTCCCGGAGGTGGGCGTTGCGATCTGCGACGCAGTATTTTACTTTATACTACACCTGCTCGGAAAGTTGCCTATTCCTTTACCATTTATAGAATAGAAAGTATGTCTTTGCAGGCCTATAGGAAACCGGGAGGAAAAACTCATTGGAATTTCATTTCTCACGTGTTTTAGCGGGAGGAAAAAGTGTATGGAAATCCATTTCTAACGTGTTATTTTTTTTTAATTTCCTAAAAGATCGGCCGGTAGCTATGGTTATTTTCGTTCGGTCAAACGACAAAAAGTTTTTAATCCAAGTCCATTAGGCCTCCTCCGATTTCCGAACAATATTTTGAAAAAAGAACCCAAAGGCTGGCGCGGTCAATGAGGTTTTACCAACATCATTGGGCGCGATTTCAATTAATAATTAATTCTGCTTTTTATTTTCCTCGAAGGTGTAGTATAAAGCACTATTTATCACTCGGCAGAAAGTGCGATTCCTACCTCGTGTGTTTTAAGGCCCTCGGTTGCGCCTCGGGCCCAAAACGACACACTCGGTAGGAATTGATCACTTTCTCGCCTTGGTGTAAAATGCACTATTGCAGGTCGCAACCCTGCCTATTTTTTGTTATTCTCTCAATATGTTCCCAAATATAGACTTTTATGTTTATTACCTACGAAAGATAAACGTAACAATTACTGTAACATTACAAAATAAGCACATGAACAAGTCGAATTTTAAACATTAAATTATTAACAAATAAAAAAGTATTGTTGATTTTCTCTTCACTTAAATTTTTTGTCCACTAGTGGAAGAAGTAAGTTTAATTAAACAGAAACGTAATAGAAATCCATGCAACGCAGCACGAAATGTTCTAAGTAAAGAACTTTTCTCTTCATCTATACCTACTTTTTTTTGTCAAAAAAGACATTTAAGAATGAAACTAAGGAAAAACTTAACACAAAAAACAACAACATCAGTAAAGTAATCATCATTACAAACAAACTCAAAACTTCAACAACCTTGGTATAAGTGTAATAATAATAATACGTATCCTCATAAACAGTAGTCATATTCTAGATTTTTTCATTAAGTCTGATAGGACCAGTCTTTACCTCCAACCAGTCAGATAAGACCAGACTTTACCGCCATCCAGTCTGATAGGACCAGTCCTTACCTCCATCGAGCCTGATAGGAACAGTCCTTACCTCATCCAGTAGGATAGGTAGGACCAGTCTTTACCTCCATCCAGTCTGATAGGACCAGAAGTTACCTCCATCTAGTCTGATAGGACCAGTTTTTACTACCACCCAGTCTGATAGGACCAGTCCTTCTCGTATCCAGTCTGATAGGACGAGTTCTTACCTCCATCCAGTCTGATAGGACCAGTCCGGGTGCACCAGTACGTCTGTGAACTCGAGGACTAGTGTGTAGGTTGGCTGGTAGGGTGCTGGTAGTGGGTCGGGCAGTAACTTCTCTCGCGACGGCTCTTTTATCATCTGCAAATTTTTATAAGTAGGTACCTATATTGCATGTCCATTGTACAGTCAGATGCTCGGATATATTGTAGGTATACATTCTCAAGTCTCAAGTTTTCACTTTTATTTTACTCGGAACTTTTCAAATAAAAATCCACGCACACGTTTTTCGTACAAATTAGTTAAAATGCGACTCTACAAATATGTAAAGTGAATAATAATTCGAAAGCGTGCTCCATCTTAGGCCACATCTTCACTTACTTTAGTGAGATGGTCCAAACGCTCGAAACTAGAAAAACTATCTTTTATATAAAACTTTTAAAACCATTATGCATTTGCAATTATTTACAAATGAATTTACAAATATTGGATTATTTACCATGATTACTGTTCTCGCAGTGACTTCAGTTATTCCATGATCATGGCGCATGAAACTATGCCGAAATATTGGAAAGCTCAAAACTCAAAACATAGTAAATATCCCGGTATAAATGACTTTAGTAACTTTTCATAGAACGTGAGCTCAAACTCAAATCATGGTAAATATCCCGTTGTAAATGACTTTAGTACCTTTACGTAGAACGTGAGCTCAAACTCAAATCATGGTAAATATCCCGTTGTAAATGACTTTAGTACCTTTTCATAGAACGTGAGCTCTTTCCAGGTGCGTCTAAGATACTGCATAGCGGTGGGCAGGTGTGAGAACTCGTCTTCTATCAGTTGCCCCTCGTCGTCGCGACGCGGTGCACCCATCTCTATGACCAGGCACCCACCCATTATGGTGATGGAGCTGCCAAATAGGGCAAACCTGGAAAACAAACATTATTTTACTCGGTTCTGGATTAATAATAAAAAGACATTTATTTCTCACAAAAAGGTTTCCTTAATCTTAATAAGTAAAATTGTATAGGTAAAGATTAGGTCCAAGATAGATAGATAGAAAACAGTTTAGTATTATACCGCACAAATACAGGAAACAATGCAGAGAAATAGCTTAGAAAAAAGGAAGTATTCTATCACATTTATTTAATTTATATAATAAAAGTCATCCCGGGACCACGACAGAGTGTAAACCTGTTGAAACGTCGTGAAAAATAGGTACTTAAATAAAGGCGACAAATACCCGTAAATATTTATAATAGCGTGTTCTGACCGCGAAGTTAAAAAACTTTATAAAAGAGAAGAGAACACTTACTCATCAAGAGATCTCTGAAACTACAAGAGCTACGAAGCTGAAATTTTGCATGGAGGTTCCTTTTAGGAAGTACGACATCCGCTAAGAACGGATTTTTCGAAATTCGTATTCTAAGGGGGTCAAAGGTCATTTTTATAATAACTTCAGATTAGTAACTGTTGGCCCGTCAAATTTTGTAGCGTAGGAAGATAACTCAATATAAACACACACATATTTCAGGGTTAAAATCACACCCTAAGGGTCAATGGTGCGGAGTCAAAGTTAGGCCACTCACTGACTTATCAAGAAATCTCAGGAACTAGAAAAGCTACGAGGTTGAAATTTTGCATGAAAATTTAGACGAAAATTTTAAGACGTAAGCACCTGCCATCAGCTTTTTTTAGAAATTCACATTTAGAAGCTATAATATTAACCTAATAAGGAAGAAAGACTTGTATTTTTGTATGTGCTTAATGAATAAACTCAAAAACTACTGGACCGATTACATTTCTTTCAGCATTAGAATGCTACATTATCCCTAAGTAACATAGGCTATATTTATTACAAAAAAGTTTAACAAACATAATGTCCACCCGTGCGAAGCCGGAACGGGCCGCTAGTAATTAAATAAATACTAACACAAATAAGGTTCGTAGGTAACCTGGTTACATCCATGAATCCAAGATGATTCTTGTAAACAAACACATGTATGTAAACTTATAAAAATAACGGAAAGGAACTTAGGACGGAACGTAACAGCAAGGTAGCCCTTTATAACAAGAACAAAAACTTCAACAACGCTCAATTGCACGCGCGCGGCGCGGCGTAAAAGGGGGAAGTTCAGTTCTAAACCGGAGGAGGCGCTACCCCGACCCAAATCAGCGCCACCACCTATTTTATTTAATTATTATGTCAAACGAAGGAATTTTAAAAAAATCGATCGGCCAGTTTGTGCCTTCTATCATAAGCTTTTTTTTAATGCCCCTGTAAAAGTTTTATTTTGTATACTTAAGCAGAGATGCGAAGTTGCTCTTTTTGGCCACCATGGTGGGAAAAAAGAGCAACTTCGCATCTCTTCCTAAACTAGAAAAACTAAAACATTTGTAGAGGCATTAAAAAAAAGCTTATGATAGGAAGCAAAAACTGGCCAATCGATTTTTTGAAATTCCTTTGTTTGACATAATAATTTAATAAAATAGGTGGTGGCGCTGATTTGGGTCGGGGTAGCGCCCTATGAAAGTTGTCAAAACCTAAAATTGTTTAGCGATTAACGCCGATAATTATTTCGTAAACTATTTTCCACCAAATTTTCTTTGGTTCTGGTTTTGTAACTCCGTCGATAACAAAATATATCTAGGATTTTAGAACCAAGTCCACAGCGGGCGCAGGTCCACCTGCACAGCAGGTTCGATTCCCGCCTCGAGACAATTTTTTGTATGATCTGGGTGTTTTCACTATGTAAAATAATAAATAAAGTATGTAATGTATTAAATATATCAGTTTTCTAGTACCTTCCCATAAAATAAGCCCTTACTTAGAGGCTAGATGACGCTGTGTGGCAATCCACACATATTGTCTATTTATTAGATTTACTATAAATAAAAAAATAGGTCCTGCAAAGTAATGCCGTTGCCGACGACGCGTCCCCCCTTTGCACCAATAGGGAAGAATCGTGCTAGAACGTAGCGGGTGCGATCGGATTCTACAAACCATCACTAACATTTTATATGATGCAGTTCATGCAAAGACGTTATAACCACGTAGTGTGGTTAAATCGTCCTAGAGTTCGATGCTATGCATGCTTTATAATTTAATTCGTTGATTTCAGACAGCAAATTATCATTATACAAATAAAACGTCAAGTGCGAGTCGGACTCGCGCACTAAGGGTTCCGTTTAATTCGTTTCGTCCGTTTTAATTGTAAGACCTTGTTTCTTGCCAAATATTATGATTCTAGGTCAACATGATGTACCTAGTACCCTGTATATTTTGGTCCAGGGTGAGAATCCAAACTTATTATTTTTTGTTAATAAGCTACAAATTTACGGTTTTCCGATTTTTATCGTTATTTGTGCTGTAAGACCTTGCTGCTCACCAAATTTCATGATTCTAGGTCTACGGGAAGTACCTTAAAGGTTTTGGTCCATGGCGAGTATTAAAAGTAGGTAATTTTTTTTGTCAATAAATTACAAATTTTTATTTTTAGGATTTTTCCCTTTACTTGTGCTATAAGACCTTACTGCTCACCAAATTTCATGATTCTAGGTCTACGGCAAGTACCCTATAGGTTTTGTGTGCATGTGATTCCCTTGGAAATTTCAAAATATTCGGACTTAAGCGGCTGTAACTTTTGAGTGCGTTGACTTAGATGTTTGATTTATATCGCGGCTTCAAGAGGTTACGGACGGAGTATTTGACGTTAATTTCAACTCGATACGTTCACGCGTTTCTGAGCAAAGAGGGTTGACAGACGGACAGACAGACAGATAGACAGACAGACGGACAACAAAGTGATCTTAAAAGGGTTCCTTTTTCCTTTTGAGGTACGGAACCCTAAAAATAAGTTAGTCTCTATACAGGGTGCCACGGAAAGGATGTGCTAAGCTAAGACGAAAGAGGGTGATTCTGGATTCCGAGGGGATCAACATGTGAATAACGATTTTTTTAATTTCGAGTATTTTAATCCACACTAATATAATAAAGAGAAAACATTTTTATTATTGTATGTTTGTAACGAATAAACTCAAAAAGTACTGGACAGATTTCAAAAATTCTTTCGTCATCATTAGAATGCTACATTATCCTTGAGTAACATATGGGCCATACAACATGTGTACTATCCGAAAGGGGGGGGGGGGGGGGTTCAGACCCCAATGGTACCTACCTATACCTCTGCAGGTATTTAAGTGGGCGTGGGGGTGTGGTTTGATAGATGCCGACAGCCAATTAGCGAAAGAGGGTGGTTCTCAAAGGTATAATTTGTTCTATGATTGGCGATTGACAACCGTTTGGCAAGTCCGACCGCCAATCAAATTTAGGCGCCTGCCTCTGAGGACCATACTGAGGTCATTGTCCCAAGTGCAAGAAACAGCTGACTTTAGGGTTGTCACTTCGTAAAAAATCAGCTGTTATTATAAATATTAAATTAAAAATAAAGCTTTTTTTCTCTTCCTTTTTGTGTTCTTTTACATGGACTCCTTCATTATTTAGCAAATTTACAAAATATTCCACAAGTGTTTTTCGTTTGTTTTTTTAGCCAAACCAATGTTTTGTTAAGAAATTATTACAAAAAAATTACGTAAATCCTTTGTAATGTCAAAACAATAATAATAATGTAAGCATGCACATAAAAAAACATGAATATGAAGAAAAAACATCTCTAATTATTTTCAAAAAACGTAAAAAAAGGTTGGTAATGTTGACCCCCTCGATGTCCAGAATCACCCCCGTGCAGCTTAGTACACCCTTTCTGTGGCACCCTGTATACCTATATGTCAGACGAGGCAGTATACTTACAGCATGTGACTGCCGTCGGGACAAGGACATCGCACTGTAGAGCATGAACTACATCATATAAAATGTTCGTGAAGTTTTGAATCCGTGCCTCTCACGGGGCTCAGCTTGCTCAATAAGGCACTTATCAGAGGGAGGCCTGTATCCAGCAGTGGACCAATATAGGCATTCAGGTTGAGGTTAGAAAGAGCATGGATTTGGGTAAGGTTCCGTACCCGATCATATTTTATCTATGCACAAAAACCATGCACTAATAGTTTATCTACATTTTAGTTAGGTATGGGTCATTCCATTGTGATGGGTGGGACATTCTAACTCTTTTGCTCAAACTTCAAGTAATTTCTCTAAAACTATCAGATGCTATCAGTCAGACAATGCTATCAGTCTGGCGTAGAAAAAAAACTTAAAGAAAAAATACAGTACCATAGCAGTGCTCCGTCACTCGCGCTCAGTTTTGAGTTATATACCTACAGTTTTCTTACCGCCCCGGGGTGTTACTGTCAAAGGTTGCCGCCGCCGCCGCGCGCGAGCGTGCGGCTCGCGCGAGCCGCAAGCCGAACGATAAGTTTTGTCTACTACTTATAATCTTTTGTGATTTGAGTGTACAATTTTTTCTGTAAATTATATCCTAGGATATAAGCAGCTGCCACCTACCTAGCAATAATAATACCTTTTACCTAGCTTACAATGTTCTTTAATAATTAAAATGTATTTTTTATTCTACGTTTCTTTTTGTTCACAGACTTATTTATTAAGTAGGTGGGATACCTAGTTATATTGTATGAGAGAGTTAAGGCACTTAAAGTATAATATCCGCACTTGGGCAAAAACTATCGATGGTCAACCAACCCTACCGTCAAGCCAAGGGCCAGCGAGGGAACTGTAGAGGTAGGGGGGCGCGGGTGGCTTTGATCGAGCCGCCTCGCTAACAGCGAGTAGAGCGTTACGAACTTTATTTCTTCTCCCTTAAGACTCAAAGTAGATTGGTTAAATCGAGTAAGTGAGGTATCTGTTACGAAGTAACGTTATCTAATCTGTGACCATAGGCAATCGCACTACAGCTGTCGAATGAAATGTCGAAAATCGTAAAAATATTTAAAAAATTGGTTGATTCCTGTTGAATCAATTCATTGCCTTTGCTGTGATCACAGATTCGGCTACGAATTATGTAATTTATTTATTTGACCTGGGGACACCCCAGGTCTTCGCTGGAATGACCCATATGTAATTATGAGTCCGACCAATTACAGCTATGGAATCTGTGGTCAGGAGTAACTCAACTAACTTTAATGGTAATAATGTTATTTATTGTCTCAAAACCCTCAGCAATAACTTTTTTATCTGTTTTTTAGACCATAATTATAATGTTTCTTGAAATAGTCATACGAGTATGATGTTTAATTATATACCTACATTATATATTATATCCCATACCTTTCTAATAAGTGCTTATTATGCTGTAAAATGATTGTTTGCTGCAAATTAATTTATTTTATTTTTATGTTTAACTCAAGACTTCTAGTTTCACTGTTAAGGGTGCCTTTTTAACTGACTGGAATACCCAAGTATGCTGAAGGTACAATCACACTTTGGGCATGTCAAGTTACATATTGCATAAAAAAAGAGTATTGCATATACTCTCACCCCAATTTCATTCTTTTCCAACTTTTCTCATTTTCCTCTGCTTTTTCCTTGTTTTCCTTCTCAAATGATTCTTGCTCCTTCTTTACCGCTTGAGCCTCCTCTGTGGTCAGCGGGCTTTGAGGAAAAAACCGACCGAGGATGTCCACTTTCTCTTTACTATCCTCTTTTGCATCCTTTTTAGAGCTGCTGTTGCTGCCTGGAATTTAAATAATGCTTTATGTTGAAAACACTTTTATGGCATTGCATTACCTTAAACCTATGAGATATAACTGTGATTGATTATTGAACATGCATGTATCAAACAATTAGGTACCTACTGAAGATTTATTCACGTAAAGTGTTTTGGGTTTCTAACATACATTTAAACCGTGGTACTAAAAGGCTTATTTATTTTATTTAAGATAGAGAATAATAAATTAGAGACTAAAAACTCCATATATATTGATATTCTAAGACTTTAGTAGTATGTATGGCAATGAAGGACTGTGTAAGCGAACTGACTAACGCAGACATAGCTTTTTTCCAGAAGTCTGTGGTTGATGAACATTCAAGGGGATGTCATAAATACTTTCTTCTATCGAATGTAGTTATGAAAGTGGTAGAGTATACTTACTATGTTACTATAGAGTTTAAATTCTAGGGAACAAAAACTATCAAACTAACCTAATTTTCCGGTGGAGTAGAAGTTTGCTGCCAATAGCCAGTTATTTTGGACGGTGTATTTTGAAGATGAAGACTGCAGACCGGAGATTTTACAGCAAATAGGTTTAGCTAAACTGAGTATTTTTCTCAGAGACATTTTAGAAATCCAAAAATCACATTCACAAGCAATTCCAATAATCTTTCATGAATGAAAAGTGAACGAAAACGAAACATCAAAACCATCTGTCTGTCAATCAATGATAGTCTCGAACCGTAATTTCAAAGTCAAAAACATGTGAGTAATTTCAATCAAATTCAAAATGTAGGAGACAGGCCCTATAACTACGCCCTATATGAGCCTAATAGAGCCCTCTACCGACGACACGATTTTGAAGAGTTGAATTCCTTCTTCTTCAGACAGAACTGTCATGTCAATCAATCAGCTGTCAACTTCACATTGCATGTAATGTAATTTAAAGTGCTACCAAGTCTGTATTTTCAAGGTATTTTCTAACAAGATCTAGCCTTTTAATTATTTTTTATAGTCGCCAATCCTCCCTCTACAGCGCGTTGGATTGTCTTACGTGTTACGGTATTTTTTTATATCTCAACTACAGTGACACTCAAGACTTAGGTCTACAGGGGAAATGTAGTCCATGACATGACCTAATAGTAATGTTACTTTGTAACAGATAACCATATGTTGGGCGGTATATACAAAAACAGCATGCCTCAACCGACTCCACCTCCGTTCAGTCCCAAACTGGTACAGACTCGTTTTGCAAGCAAAGGCTGGGCAACAACTATTCAGTTGTAGGTCAAAAATACCAAGTCTGCTCAGGACGGCTGTCGGCGATAGAATGAGTCCGGTAGCCGAGAGTTGCCTGGCTAATCGTGCGTCACCTACTGTGTTGCCAGGCTGATATACAATTTTACCCAGTTATGTTTGATGGTTATTATTTACCTAACAGCTCGGCCGTCCGACCGTCAACGAGTGCCTTCGTTGCTTATAAATATTAACATATAAGTAAACATTAATTTATTTTCCAAACAATCATTGATTTTTCAATTTGAACTTTATCTATCCTTGCGGACAAAATATATTTCATCAAAAAAAAAACAAAAGGTAACGAATAAAAGACCATATTCTTACAAACGTATGCCAAAGAGATTTTAAATCAAAGAGCACGATCCAGCTAACAAAGCTTAGAATCCCTTTTGTTCACATTTAGGTACGGCAACCATTTATTTATTTATTAGATTCGAAATATTTCTAATAATATCTCTCTCTAATGAGCCCGTCAAATAATAACAATATATAATAATAACAAAAATAAGTCTTGGATTTAATTGTCTCACGATCGCTCGAACAGCTCTCTTCTGCATCCTAAACGCTCGCTCCCAGTCAGCAGCTCTGCCCCACAGCTCCACGCCATATTGAAGGAGCGAGTGAACGGATGCAAAGTAACAGCTTCTGGTCATCCCTTCTTCAAGAGTAGCCGATAAACGCCATAAAGCGAAGCAAGCCCTTCCCACTCTCTCGCAGAGTCTGTCGATGTGTAGCTCCCACGTTAGGCTTTGGTTGTTAAGTTCGTCACTGCATTCCTTCTCATTTCTTAGCTTTGGTTGCAAAGCTTATCACTTCATTTGCTTATAGTAAAACTATTAGTGAGAATTACTATTTTCATCAACTTATTGCTTTTCACTGAGCGAAACATGCCCACAATAAGTAGATCATCACTCAGGCTGTTAACTGCTTCTCGCTGGGCGGCATGCCCACAATTAACAATCTGTCATGCCATTTGGTTAATCTTACGCTAGAAATAACTCACGCGCAACATAACCCAATTGCTTTTTATTATTTATAATACCCAGACTGTTAATTGCTTTTCATTGGGCGGCACATCATTGTGCCTGGCATGCCCACAATTAACAACCCATCATGTAATATCATTTGGTTACCCTACGTTAAAATTATTTCACGCGTAAAATAACCAAATTGTTCCCTTTTTCACTGAGTCTATTAACTGCTTCTCGTTGGGCGGCACATCGTTGTGCATGCCCACAGTTAACAAGCTGTTAGTCAATTATATTAATTTCACCTGACTTAAAAATAACTTATCGTTTTTTTTTCACTCTGACTGTTAACTGAGACTCTTTGGGCGGCGCATCATTGTGCCCCGCATGTCCACAGTTAACAACCAGCGGACTAAGTTCGAATTAAACGTGGACAGCATTATTAAGTTTATTATCATGAAATGCATTGCATACCTGACTATTAAATTGTGTGTCAATAAGATGTCATTGTTATCTTCTGCTAAACTATTAGCAAAACGTTTACGTATAATATCCAATAGAATATCATGATCAGTGCAGCAATAATAATGATTTTCATTGTCAATGTACCTACAGCTACAACTTTCAACATCATTGTTTAAATTTACATTAACTACCCTATATTGGATTAGGGAGTTCAAATAGACCCAAAAATAGAATTTGATAGGCCTAAGTCTAGTAAATTGTTACTAAAATTATTTTTGTTGCACATTGCACGACTTTAAGTTATCTAAAAAAAAGGACTAGAAAGTCCCGTTCGACCTATTTGAAGATACTTTAGTATAAAAGCATAATTATTCACCGCCGCTCCATAACGACATATCAACCAATCGAGGATAGCCTAGTTTGCCTTCAATTTCCCTTCCCGCTCAAACACTGGTCAAGATTCCTTAAACCAACACAACTATCCAAAAAGCGCGATTTGGCTGCAGGTAGGAGAACCTTTACACAAGTAAATGAGAAAAGTCGTCGTCACTAGTAAATTAGAAAAATCGTCTTCTAGTATATTACATTTTATAGGTGTTGTAAACCTAGGTGTGTATTTTACCTTTAATTTTATTTATTTGAGTATGGTATTAACTCTGTTTATTTTTAATTGAACCTACTACAGTCCTAAATTCATTTGAAAAGTCGTAAGTAGTTTACTTTGGAAACTCAATTTATTTTATTATGCCAGCAGTAACTAATTCTCTGATCACGGTCACTGACGACCCGTGTTTCAATTGCGTCTGTTAGTAAATATAAATACCTTTTCTATTATCCTATTCGATCCTACTCGATTTTATTCGATTATGTTCGATTCCATTCGATTCCATTCTATTTTATTCTATTTTGTTTATTATGGACCTAAACAACTTACGAGTACTTATATCGTTTTCACCGTTTAAACTCTAATTAACACGTAGGGTGTAACAGTATAATAATATCGTACTAAATAATTTACCTACCGAAAACCTACTCGTACTCAAAGCATAATCAGGCATAAATATGTATGTAATTGATACTCTGCGTATTAACGCATTCGCTGCCCAGCTTCGGCGGTGCGACCCGCAGGGGCGCGCCCCGCCGCCGCCACTACACGAGGGTCGAGTCGAGAGGCTCGTCTGCGTCTCGGGCCATGAAAATGTTAGTTTAAAGACCTACGTGGGAATCTTCCCACAATATTTAGTTTAAGCGTTTGATTTAAGTATATTATTTATTGTTCATTTTATATCATCTACACTACATTATATATTTACACATTCACACACTGTTGACTTTTATGAAAAGTGTGGTTCTCCCGTTCATACTTGCTTAGCGTTCGTACTCTTACATCCTGTTCATACTCTCTACTCCTCTAATCCTACATGTTTACTTCACATTTCTTTTCGCTACCCTCAATGATTTCTATTCGATATTTTATTGCTTCATTTATATGCATTATTTACACGTAAGAAGTTTGCCACCTGAATGACAAAATGTTTGGTTAAGGTTGCATGTGAGTCGCGGGCATCAAAAGTGTTAGATTAAGGAGCTGCCATAAATTGTTTTTGTTTCAATTCTTAGTTTTTATTCCTTGTTCAAAAAAAATTAGTAGATTGCGAAGACTTATCTTAGGTTTTGCCTTCCAGTCGTCCATTGCAATAAATAATAGTTTGGATGATCAAAGAAATGACTTAAACCATAAAAAAAAAACACTAGAATTTGTGTTTTGTTTTTATAGGTAGGTACCTTCCTACGCTTTCTACGTAGTTTAAATCGGAATTCCTACAAAGGCTCATTATTATTTTACATATAAATTAAAGTACTTAATGCTTGTCATGCCTCAGGCCCCGAACAACCATCCGGAAATCGAACAAATACCTGCCGCGCCGCGGGAATCGAACCCGCATGTTCTCACAAAAGTCCTATTTTGGAAACCACCGCGAGCACGGCTTCGTGTCATGGTTTTATTAACAGAAAAATAGAAAGTGAATGATCTTTTGCCACCAAAAATACCTATAAATCTTGGAACTACTTATCGAGGTTTTGGTCATCTACAAATCTATAATTAGGTAGGTGAGCATTGTTTCAAGACTATGATCGAGTTTATTTAAATATTATATTTTCTCTAGCAAATATTTCATGAATACGCTGCAATCAAAGGTGCATTCGTGCATTGGTATGTAGGTAGGTAGGTCTAGAGAGAGATAGGTAGCTAGTTGTGTTCATGGGTTTGCAAACTGAGCATGGATATAATATGACGTTGGCATGGCACCTATCCGTTTAGACTACAAAGTTCTTAGCGTAAGTAGCCAAACGTTCGTTATTATCAAGTGAAGTAACAAATATTTTAAGTAAACTGCTTTGTTTGTGATTAGCATTTTCACCGACAACTCAACCTGAAACTCGTCGCTATCTTGATGCATACCTATGCAACATAGGTACTACGCACAGAAATATATCTAGATATGTTTCTGTGGTACTACGACTCGGAAACGGATCGTAAAACTAAAAAAAAAATATTACAGCTCCATGATTTCATTTCATGCTTAACTTGGAATTAGTGCCTACGTAGATATATCAAATTTGTCCCTATTCCTTATTATGCTAGGTACCTACTGTAGTTATTCTGAGCGTAGATATTGCGTAGGTACCTGTAGAATGTATTCGTTCCGAAGGTTGGGTAATTTATAAGGTGGTCAGGTCACTAGCAGTAAATATCGAGGTCTTTATTCTATCCCATACCTACATAAAGCCATGAAATCTTCATCATCGTACACCTATCTACATCGGTTAGTACATAACGGAGCTAATCAAAATTTAATAAATGGGTTGGTATTCTTTGGTATCACGATTCGGTGAGGCCCACCAGATTTGGTTAGGGTAAAATCTAAATATTTTGTAGTCCATTGAAGAAGTGAGGCATGGCATGGATCAAAGCCTATCAACGGATTTTGACATAGGTACATAATATCTATATCTAGGTACTAATAAAGTACACCTTCAAATACATTCCGATTCGATTCACGAAGTTCACTATAGTGCCGATTACGACAACGGCTTCGAATGTGAGGCGCAACTAGCCTCTCGCTGCGACGTGCTGTTCTAGGTACGCCTGCTTTGGCGCTTCGATTCTTCCTACTATATCAACGGTTGCGTGAAGGATTTCGAGTAGAATTACACGACTTACCTCGCTTCTCGTTGCATCGTCCATCGTTCGCTGGACGCTTCTCAGCACAGCCATCACGATCACATTACGTCAGCATCTATGGTACCTGGCTGGCTGTGTTCGTCGCGGCTCCGTCGATTGCTACGGCGCTTTGGCGCCTTATGGCGACGGTGTTCTCTGCTACGGTGGTGGTCACGCTAACTGCTTCCATCATTCGCTGTTAAAAATTATCAAGCATCAATGTTCTTCAAGGCATATTTCCATTTCATCTGACAAGTTAATGCGATCATGGATCACTGATAACCAGAATCCAAACAAAAGTTTATAAATTTCTCTTGGGGTTACAAAAAACACGTTGAAAAGGAAATCCAGCCAGTTAAATTGCTGAGCCCGCGTTCAAGCTATCATAGAGTAGGCGACTAGGCGGGTACCTATGTATCTTGGCCAAACGCGGCCACGATCACAGATTCGGTAGGTACCTACCTACTTACTTAACGGTGAACCCGCTACATGTTATCGAGCAATCGCTATTTAGTGTACTTTAACATATTGTCATTAGTATATTAATCAGAATTAACCAGGCACGTACCGGCGTTACCAGGGAGTACCCTGGCCAAATGCCTACACAAATACCGATCACTTGCAAATCATTCCGCCAACACTGTCAGGGAGTAGATACCCTGACCACGTGCTAACAAACAGGCTTTCAAACTAACCAAAAATGCAGGTAGGTATCTAGTAAAATCACTAAGTACGTGACGACATTACCAGGGACGGCATGCCCTGGCCGAATGCCTGCACAAACCCGCACTTCTAAATCAATCTGTTAACACTATCGGAGTTATGTACCCCGATTACGTGTTAACAAGTCAACCCTCAACACCTTGTGGGCAGGGTGATAACAAGATAAAGAGCAGTAATTACGAATAATTATAAGAAATCTTCACTTTACGTACCTTGCTATCGGAATCCCTCTTCTGAAGTTGTTGGGCGGTATATACAAAAACAGCATGCCTCAACCGACTCCACCTCCGTTCGGTCCCAAACTGGTACAGACTCGTTTTGCAAGCAAAGGCTGGGCAACAACTATTCAGTTGTAGGTCAAAAATACCAAGTCTGCTCAGGACGGCTGTCGGCGATAGAATGAGTCCGGTAGCCGAGAGTTGCCTGGCTAATCGTGCGTCACCTACTGTGTTGCCAGGCTGATATACAATTTTACCCAGTTATGTTTGATGGTTATTATTTACCTAACACATACTTACTCGATTTCATCAAGATTTCACCAATCAACTTTGAACTTTATAAATGCGGAAATAATTTTTCTAATATCATGCTCGCTGTTAGCGAAGCAACTCGCTTAAAGCCTGCCTATCTCTGTAGTACCATAAAAAAATTAGTCAATGATCATATTGAAGGCATACACAAGGTAAAGAGAGGTCTAAGTCTGAAGTGTAAATATTATATAATAAAGGACTTAATACAGAACCTTGAGGTAACCCCTTATAAATACTACGAGGAGATGAAATTAGACCCTTGTTTTTTACTAAAATTTTCCTATCTATTAGCATATTACATATAAAGCGAACTATTCTCTCTGGAATTCCCAGCTGCTGGAGCTTCCTCTTGAGAACTGGCAGCAAAACATTATCATAAGCAGCAGTGATGTCAAGAAAAACTGCAAACACCGATTCTTTATTGATAAAAGCTGTTCGAATATCTGTTGTAATAATGCTTAAACTATCAAGGGTACTCATGCCTTTTCGGAAACCAAATTGAGTATTAGAAATCATGTTACCATTTTCCACAATCCACTCAAGACGAAATTTTATCAAATGTTCCATGATCTTAGCCAAGACGGAGGATAGGGCAATGGGTCTGTAGCTATTATAATCGGAAGGATTTTTCCCAGGCTTTACTATAGGAATAATAATTTGAGTCTTCCACTCATTAGGGACGACTCCATTTTAAAAAAAATAATTAACGAGGGACAGAAAGTAATTTTTAATTATGGTAGGGGATTTAACAATAAAAGAGTAAGGAATGCCATCAAAACCAGGAGATGAGTCTTTTAACCCAATCAAAACCTGATCCAGCTCACATAAGCTAAAATTACTATCTAATTTGGAAAGAGAAGGAATAAAAGAATGAGATGATGGGAGAGAATCTACAAACTTGTCGATAAAATCGTCAACCCAAGATGAGGGATCATAAGAAGAAACAGCAGGGGAGGAGCAAGATCCTCTATAACGTTTAATTTGACGCCAGACAAATGATGGAGGGGCCCTAGGCGATAAATTCTCACAAAAGTTTTTCCAACCTTCTTTCTTTTTTTTGGACAGAACCCTTCTAACTTTAGCAGAAGTGCGTTTATACTCAATAAAATTTTCATCAGTCATTGTGGCGTTATATGATAGTTCAGCCCTTTTTCTGTCTTTGATAGCTGCTGTACAGTCAGAGTCCCACCATGGAGGGGAAATTTTAGACCAAATACATGATTGTTTTTAAGAGGGATATTATGATTTGCACTTGAAATTATGCAATATCCATAAATTTTAATCTTATTCGTTCTAAAACTGACATTGGCAGAATTGTGTCAAACTATGACGCAGAGCCAAAAATAAAAGAAGAAGAAGAAGAAGACACTAGCTAGCTAGACTAGACAGCTAGACAGACCTCAGATTTCTCTTTCTACGAGACAGACCTACGAGACAGACAGACAGAAAAGAAGCCATCAGAAATCAGACCAGACGAGTCAGTGACGAAAAGCAAGCGGTGCCATTATATAAGAAGTTGAAGTTGAGTCAGTGATCAAACAAAAGTAGATCACCGTACCACACCGTACTAGGCATGCGCTAAACGTGTCCTCGACTGGAACGGATCTGGTCCGATTCCAGTTGGGTCCGGACACGTGTCCAGGAGTCGTGTCCGCGGAGTCGTTTGGATCTGCCTGGAGTTTCGCTTCCTACGGGTCCATTGGATCAGTTTGTTTCAATGGATCTTGCGGATCGGTTAGGATCCGTTTTTATTAACAGATCCTACATGTCCATTGGATCTGTGTGTTTGTAGGACACGTTTATTTCGATGGATCTAACGAATCAATGACTAATAAAAATATAGCATAACAATACTTTCTTTAAGGGATGGCATGTTTGTTAGTAGGATCTAATCTGTGACAAATACTAGCTTAAGTTTTTTAAGGTATAAAATTACTAATTTTTTTTAGAGACAACAGCTGATTTACCTTCATACTTTATTACAGGCTTAGCAAAGTAGATAATAGCACGGCGCATTCGCTCGCGCATTCGTGCAACTTCGGCCGGAACCGAAGTTAAACGAATGCGCGAGCTATTGCGGATGCAAAGGTACCTATCTAATCTACAGTCAATTTTACAATCATTGCTCTAGTTTAGTGCGTAGGTAGGTACAAAAGTTTCCGTACATCTATGTTCATAAGACTATACTAGTACAGTAGTACCTACCTAATTAAATAAGTGGGTATATTTCGATTTCTTTAGCAAATTATAATTTGGTATTTATTGGTTAAACAAAATCCACAGCCCTTAATAAATACAAATATGTTACATACACAACACTTACGGCCAATAACGATAGGATAAATTTGACTGAAGTAGTTACTCATTTACTCGTAAATGGATCTGGATCTGTCGAACACGACCGAACCCGAATGACGAATCGAAGCCAAGATCCACACAGCTCCAATCGCTCGCTGCATTCGACTCGATGGACTGTGCCGAGCGGCCAACGTGTCCGCGGACACGTCACGAACGTCAATCCGGAGCGGAACCACACGGCTCCAGGAGCGGACACGACTCCAGGAACCGTTTGGCTCCGGATTAGGGATGCGCATATCTTATCACTCTAATGAAAAGAGTGATACATATCTCTTTGATCTACTGATATATATCACTCATTTAGCTCTTTAGCTCATTTAGCTCAGTGGATCAATGATGTAGTCTTAGAGCTGGGTAGCTCATGAGTGAAAGAAAGATAAAAAGATAATTAGGTACCTATCCGTTCAACTGAGCTAGCGCTAAAGAGTAAGTGACACATGAAAAAAGGTATAAACCTATCGCTCACAGTTTAAAGGCTTTGTGATTAATAATTAACATAGAGTCAAAGATTTTCCTTCAGACTTCACAGGCTTAGGACATAGGTAAAAGTTTCCAAAATTCCGAAAAAGTACGTAGGTGCTCAACGAAACCAAAACAACAACCAAAAGTAAACAAACAAAGATTCGAACTGATAACGATAACTTTAAAAACAATAATAATTGAATTTGCAGATTTTGCAGTCAAACGTATTTGCATAACTAAAAGCCTGAACCGGATTTTGCTATCGTTCTCTCTTTTTCACGTTGTAAGTATTTGACATCGTGCATTTCACTCTATCAAATCATTCGGGACATTTCGGAATGAATCGCTCGCCTTGCTCGGTCGTCTTCGCTATCGCTCACTTTTCATTTAGCTCAACACTTCAATGGTTCGAAAATGAATCTTATTCCAAATGAGCTAAAGATATAGTTGAAACCAAGGTGAGCTAGAGATAGATTCGCTCAGTTGAACTGATCTATATCTTTTGTATCTCTCACTCATGAGCTACTCACCTCTACTCCGGATCTACACACCTCTACACCGTACCGTCTCCTCTGTCTGGTGCCATTCATTTTTTGCAATTTTTGCTCAGAAGAGCACAGTTTTGTAATTTGAATTGGTTATTGCTATAGAATAAAAGATGGGCCTAAAAGAAGGCATTATATATTTGGACAACCAATGGAATACCTACTATGCCGGTCAAACTATAAATGGGCGGATAGAATACGTTTTTGATAGTCCAAAGAAAGTTCGAGGTAAGTCCTAGAATCCTTCAATTATGCTCTAAAAATGAGTCATTCCTACCAAAGATCTTGTCTTGCGTCTCATCGTTAATTAGAGTTCCATGCGGATGATGGAACTAAAAGTTTTTGTAATAAACCTATAAACTTTATTGGTTTTGAGTGTGTTTATTATCTGTATGATGTTTCGATTACTCATCTTATTTTCGGCGATGTATCACTTGTCTTGAATTTATAGAACATAAATATGCCCCTTACAACAACCTTAAACTAATATATTTATATTTTTGCTCAGATGTCTCGCATTTAAACAGCTTATGTCAATATTAGGTACATGCACCCTGTAGGGAACTGCAAAATAATGTAAATAAAATAACAAAATTGAGTTTAAATTAAAACAGATCGGCATCAAAAGTAAAAAAAAAAATTATCACAAAGAAAATTACAATCAAATCAATCAAAGTAATAAATTAGAACTAGTATTTGGTATCAAAAGTTATTTCAAGGTTAGGTAATAATAAAATAATACATACTTATATCGTTCTAGCCTGAAAGCAGAATGTTTGCTTCATAAAACCTTACCATTGCGAATTGGCTTACCCTATACTTCACAAGAATTTAAATCACCGCTTTCGACATTCAGTTTTAAATTGATGACTGGGATTATTTAGATGTGCTCTTGAAAGTTTTATAAATAAATACTTATAATATAATACTACGCTTAAAATATACTACATACATAACATTATATATATACCTACATTATACTTACATAAACTACTTATATACATAGGGACTCAGGTATACGTTCAGTGACAACATAAACATAAATATCAATATTTTATAAGGGAAACAAGGGTGTGGTCAGTGACAGCAGGACAAATAGTGTTCCTTTACCATACTCTTGAATATTGGTAGTGACTTTGCACGCCCTTATTTAATTTGAAATTAAGCAGTCTTCTTGTGGTTCAGGTATTCATGTTAAGTTCAAGGGTGAAGCGCACACAGAGTGGACTGAGAGCAAGCAGCAGGAAACTTCCGATGGGAAGACGGAGACCTCGGACCAAACGCACAGTGGGAATGAGGAGTACTTCCAGATTACTTACTACCTTCTGGGAAGTAATACAGGTATACATTGAATAAAACAAATAATATTGAACATTTTCACATTGCATCATCTGGCCCCAATGTAGCAGAGCTTGTGATATGGGAAGAAGAAGAAGAAGAAGAAGAAGAAGAAGAAGAAGAAGAAGAAGAAGAAGAAGAAGAAGAACGCTAAAATTTATAGTGCCACCATGTAACTTACTTAAGAGAGAACCAAAATAGTAATTTACAGATTTGATTCCAATTAAGAAAGCTTTGAAAAACTGCAACCGTTTATAGACTTTCATTGCTGACTGATTACATTAAATTTTTTTAATATAACAGGAAACGAAATTGAAATACCATCCGGGCAGCAAGTGTACAACTTTACTTGCACACTACCACCAGTGCTGCCATCCTCATTTGAAGGGGAGTTTGGATATGTGCGATATACAGTCAAAGTAACCCTTGACTGTCCGTGGAAGTTCGACCAGGAGACGAAGATGGCCTTTACAGTCATCAATGCTTTGGATCTGAATCTCAACCCGTCTTACAAGGTACATGCTTTAAGGTTCCGAAGTAAAATATTATTTTCTTTTAGTATAGGATAGTATCTAAGGCCTTGTAGAATAATCAAATAGCCAACCCCCTTTCTACTTATCTGCTACAGGCAAGATGTTGAACTAACCTCCTACGTTTCCGGACATTTTAAAACAGGAAGAAAAAGAGTTGTTTATCACGACTGTTTACCGCAAAGCAGTTGACTATCGAATGAAACGATCACGACTCCACATCAATTGCTTGCCGAAAAAACATTTGACTAGCGTATTTAATGAATACGATACTACAATCAATCATTTGCCGCAAAGCAGTTAACTATATATATATGTATTTAACGAACACAATACTACATCAATTATTTGCCGCGGTGCAGTTAACTATCGTATTTAACGAACACGATACTACATCAATTATTTGCCGCGGTGCAGTTAACTATCGTATTTAACGAACACGATACTACATCAATTATTTGCCGCGGTGCAGTTAACTATCGTATTTAACGAACACGATACTACATCAATTGCTACACAAAACTTCAATGTTGTATCGCGTAAACTTCGAGCTTAAACTACTCTGTTCTAGAATCCTAGCTATTTTATGTAAACAAAAATGCTACAAAACCGATGGAATATTGGCGGAAAGTATTTTAAGAGACTATATAATTGGAGAAAATCGTAAAGCTCGAACTTTTGTTTTGCTGATTTTTTGTTTTGACAGTTTTTGATTCATCATTTAATTTGTATGGCTGAGCGCAGACTTGAGTCACGACAGTTTTAAGACAGACTATTGCTTTACAAAATGTATGAAAATGCAAGACAAAACAGTTTTGTTTCCGTTTTAAGGCAGACTTTCTATGTGAGGAAAGTCTGTCTTAAAACTGTCGTGACTCAAGTCTGCGCTCAGCCTATCTCGTCCGTTTTGGAACTATGCACTAGCCAAACTCGATGTAGAATGATTGTAAACAATCGTATAACTCGTATAATATTATTATAGAATTTACACATAATATTTTGCTGCGCATGTGCAATGTTTAAGTTTTTGTTTGTAAAGTGGCCTTGCTGGTTACGTACGTTGTTGTTATAATTTTTAGTTAAGTTTTCTTTCATAGATTTGTTGATATAAAGTATCTTGGTTTTTAAACCAAGTATAGTCAGTCATCGATCCAAGTAAAAAGGGGAGATGAGGTACTAGCTTCTCGAAAGTGAACCGCTCAAATTAGGTGCAATTAGGTCCTCCCTCCTCAGTTATAGTCGGACCGGCCGGCGGCATGCGTCTTTTGCTACGCCGTACTTTAGTGTGATTTATTTACTACATTTTCTCAAATTTGACTAACTTACGATGCTCAGATTTTTTTCATTCCATACAATAAAATGATCCTTACAAAGGGCTGAGTCGATTGGCATCAAAACATTTTTTACACGCTTTTTATTAGCTTCACCTGTATGTTTGTATGTTTGTTTGTAACCGACTTCTTTGGGCGCGATTTTGACCCACTTTAAACGGCCAGATTTCGTTCAAACTTTGTAGATTTATTGAGGACCGATGACAATACACTAATTTGATAAAATTAAAGAAAAAACAAGCTATTATAAATAATCCAAACTAAAAAGTAGAAAATAAATAATAGTTTAAAAAAACTAAAAAACACGCTTTTTATAGAAAACCGAACTAAAAAATAGAAAATAAATTTTAATGAATTTAAATTAAGAAAATAGTGTTAAAATTTTCAATGAATATAAGTTAATAATAGTGTGAATTAAATAAAATTATTTTATTTTAAAAAAAGCGTGGGGTGCTTTTTAAAATATTATCGAAATGATAATCACTCTACTCATATCTGTCAATAAAATATTTATAACTATTGACACCATGCACCCCACGCTTTTTAAAAATAAAATAATTTTTTTTTATTCACACTATTATTAACTTATATTCATTGAAATTTTTAACACTATTTTCTTAATTTAAATTCATTAAAATTTATTTTCTATTTTTTAGTTCGGTTTTCTATAAAAAGCGTGTTTTTTAGTTTTTTTCAAGGGCTTTTTCAAAGGGCATAATTTTGGGTTTTTTCAAAGGGCATAATTTTCAAAATAGTTTCTCATTATTTCTTTATTTGACGACCGATGTGGCGCGGTGGGCGAAGGTCCGCCTGCGGCGCAGAAGGTTGCGGGTTCGATTCCCGCCTTGGGACAAATGTTTGTACGATCTACAAATATTTGTTTTAAGTGTTCTGGTCGTTTCTATGTATAATAAAAAATATCTATCTATGTAATGTATTATATTATGTATATCAGTCATCTAGTACCCATAACACAAGCTCAGCTTAGCTTGGGGCTAGATGATGTTGTGTGGATTGTCCAGCATTATTTATGTATATATTTTTTTTTTATTGTAGGAGCCGATCCGAATCCAAATGGAGAAGACCTTCTGCTGCTTCTGCTGTGCATCTCCCCCGCTCTCCATAGACGTGCAGGCCCCGGTCTCGGGCTACTGCCCCGGGCAGGCCATACCCGTGCAGATAGATGTGGAGAACAAGAGCAATGTACAAGTGCATCTGGTAAAGCTGTTCTTGAGAAAGGTTAGTGAAGTTATTCTTTCTTATTCCTACCATATGTCCCGAAGAACTGACAACCAGCAGTCAAACTCGTGACGCGACGTCACCTAATTTTAGGTCCAGACTGGAGATCAGCGTCGTTATCGACCTCGGTGGATAACGACAACAAGCTGAGGCTAGACCTAATTAGCCGCGCACATATAAGCCCCGCAAGTTGATATTGCGATGGAACCTTGTCACAATAACAGCTGCGTGACGTCATCCGTCGGAAAAAGTACAGATAGCAAAATAATGTAATAAAAAGTAAATAAGCTAGGGTTATGGGATATTTGTATTTAAACCAGGCCACACGTTCCGTGACTTTGGTAGAATTTTGCAAAATATTCAAAATGTCTATTACTAGTTGCTTCGACATTAAAATATCCTCAGTAGTGTTCGAAGCACTTTTTAAGGCACAGTTTATATATTGGATAACTAACTTAGAGTCTTCTTTCTCTTTTAAAAAATAATTGTCCACTTTAATTATCATTTCACGAGCACGACTGTTAATTAATTTCTTAAACGGGTAACAGGTAAAAAAACTAAATAACAAAACTCAAAAATAACAATAAAACAGGATAACAAAAACAAAAAGCTATAACAAGTACTCGATGCGCGTAAGCACGTAAGCGCGGGCTGACCTTGCGAACGGTACTGACGTTGCGACGTCGACTACGTCACCAAGATGGCCGCCAATCGCAATATCAACTTGCGGGGCATAAAGATAGGGAAAGACCAATTATTTTTACCCTTGGGACTAATACACGCTGCTTACAATAATCTAACTTAAATCCAAAGGTTTATGTTTTTCATTATTATGTATTTTTTTGTATTTTCCTTTTTTAGTATAAGTTGTGTGTGGCTATGAATAAATTCTTATATTCTTATTCTTACTCATTTGTTCGCCGTAGGACTCAAGGCACACGTAGTTACGACGGTTTAAATTCCATAAATAATTTCGAATGTTAAAGAAATAACCATTTAACTTTCTCATAGAAGCAACGCGTGCGAAGCCGCGGGCCGAAACTAGTTCTACAAACAGCCAGATTTTACCCATCGCTGGGTAGACCCAGCCCGATTCTGGAGAATTTAGTTTCGGGAGAGCTGCACCTTTCAAAACTAAATTAATCGTTCTAAGGTTAATTCATCTTCCATAGGTGGTGACATACAGAGCGACCATGCCCTCATCAGCCATGAAGAAAAGCAAGGACATCATCCTAACCATCCAGGAGGGCCCCGCGCCGGCCGGCAGCACCAAGCACTGGAGCGTGCAGATGGAGATACCTCCCATACCGCCCTCTAACCTCGTCAACTGCAATATCATTGACTTGGACTACGACTTCAAGGTATGCTTCAGTAGTAGGATATAGGAAGGGGAGGTGATAACAGGTGGAGCGAAGAGAGATGATTGATGGAAGCTGAGGATGGACATCAAAGAAAGAAAGAAAGAAAATCATTGGCTCACACATAAAAAATACTAAAAATAATATAAAAAAATATTAATTATGTGTGAACCAAAAAACATCAGAAGCATCATATCGTACGCCTAATAGGCTACTTGACTCATATCAAATTTAAATAAAATAAAATAAATAAATAATGCTGGACAATTAATAAATAATTTGGCGCAAATATATAAATATTTTTATAGTATTTGACTTCATAAACCAATGTTTACCTATAGATATGATATTACCACCTATTTTCAATTTAAAAATGGTGTTTTTTTATTTTTAATTTTGAACTCCGAATACGCTGTCTGCCATGTTGTGACATCATAGGCCTCTAAGAAAATTTTATGTCGGATCTTATACGAGGTGAAATTCGCTATGTACCTAGTCTGTCTATATTTTTACAATGATGGATGTTTGCTTATGTCAATTGTTTGTTGTAGAAAACAAACAATTGACATTAGTAAACATCCATCAGCGTTTTCGCTTGTTTACGAAAAGTAGACTTAAAATAATGTTTTGCGGTTTTCTAGGTGCTAAAAAAATATGGTCAATCATTGGTCCACTGCTGGACGCAGGCCTCCCTCTGATAAGCGCCTTGTTGGCTTTTATCTCAGGGGGTAATGCCCATAATCCCCACGCTGGACATGCGGGTTGGGGATCACAGTTCGGTGGTAGAATTGTTCTGCAGGGGGCGCTGCTGCCCGCCCCCGGTGGATATCCCTTAGTCGCCTCTTACGACACCCGCGGGAAGAGTTAGGGTGGTGCAAATTCTAAGCCGGCACCACACAGCTAGTAATATTTATTACCCTATAATAGGACAAGATTTAATAATTTAAGACCTACTTTAAAAGAGAGTCAACTTGCCTATTGTAAGGTGGGTCGAGGTATAATACGCATCGCGAGTCGTTAACACTAATTCCCGTGTTATGAAAGCTTGTTCAGTCATATATCTTTGCTTGAGTGACGTTTATTCCATAGAAAAGCTTTACTCAAGCATATATCGATGACTGAGTAGCGTCATAATACCGCCTTAGAGTACTCATCATTATACACATGGCCAAATTCGAGAGTGCCAGCCGATGATGCCCTGAGACTGAGACTAGAGGTGAATGCGTCTGGATCGTGGGGAGTTTGGGAGTAGCACAAGAATTGGCAGGCATATACCCAGTAGTGGGCAAAATCCGAAGCGACTGATAGGTGACAAAGTCAGCCGAGTTTTTTTAGAGTGGAGCCAAACAATGCTGTGTGATAATGATAAATTTAAATCCAAATTAAAAACTGAAGACTATGTTATATAATTCATTTTCTATGTTAAATAATTCATTTTAATGCTGTACTTATCAATTTTTATTTTATTATTTAAGACGTACACCTAGTCTTGTACAATAACCAGACGTAATTATGTTAAGGGGAAGCACTCACAACCAAACCACAAGCTATTTTCAGAATAGCTTATATTGGTAATGAGAGCCCTAAATTAGTGTCATGTACTTTTTATGCAATAAACAATTTTTAATTTAATTTAATTTAAATATTTTGTTTTTTAAAGAGCAAGAATGCAAGCCTTAGGAAATAAAGGCGTGTTTAATACCTTGTTGACTAGCTAATCGTTTGGTAAACTGACAGAAACGGCATACCTACTTCTGGCAAAATACAATCCTGACTAACCAACTGGCCGTGAACTTTACCAAACTTAAACGAGTCGCTCATCTTTCCATACAAACGTGGAAAGGTAACGCTGTTTGATGTTGATCATCCAAAACTAAGGATAGTATCAATTTATCTCGTCATTATCTATGTCTGTACACACCCGAAACCGTAAAATAGTATAAATAAATAAAAATACAAGCGTCTAAACTTTCGTATTTCAACACCGATTTTAGCCCAACTTTGGGCGAAAATAAATAACATACGGAGAAAGAAAACTGTAAAATAAAGCCTGTACCGACATAGTTTAGTTATTCAAAAGTTGAAATAAATATGTTTTGAAAGGATACTCTAAATAGTTTTTCTATAATAACCCTTGTGCTACAAGTCTATTCCCATTTTTTACGCGACCGTTTTACGAATAAATTTATGTGCATTTCATCAAGCGCGCGGGAATGTCTATTATGTCAGGTGAGATGGCATACATTTAGGCCACGCACACTGATGATGATGAGTTGGACCGGACGACTTGTGCAAGCTTAAGAGTCGGAATTGAGCTCTAGGGGCCTACTCGTTTAAAAGAAAATCGGGTTTTCTGATTCGTTTTCAAGGCAAACCAACTCCTATGTCACTCTTAGAATATCGTTGGCACGAAAACTAATTAGAATCTTCGCTTTTCGTTTTTACGTGTACGGGCCCTGGGAGCCAACGCGGAAAAGAAAAATCGAAATTTCGTTTTCGTTGTCGTGCATAACCAACACTTATCTCGCTTGCATAAGATTAGCGCTTGCACGAAAACCAATCAGAAACCTCGATTTCGTTTTGAAGAGTACGGACCCTGAATGGAGGCCTATTGTTCGTCTATTAGATAACCGGCATAATTAGTCTAACTCAATCGAGGTCAGTGTCGTGGTAGCATAGCCGATTCACACGGGTTTTTGTGACGCGTGCTGATGTCATCCCGCAAGGTCGTATCACCAATGTGAATTTGTAAATCTTATCTGATTTAGGGTGATACCAGCAGTGGGTACCCAACCCACCCACTACTGGTATAAAATACGCCAAAACGACTGAATCGATCGGGCTGAAACTTTGGATAGATGTACCTCTAAGCCTGGAACAAAACATAGGCTACTTTTTATCCCGTAAATAAGGATAGAAATCACCAAGAAACAACGCGTGTGAAGCCGCGGGAAGAAACTAGTAATAAATAATACTGCATGCTACCAATTGTTTGTAAAAACTTTACGTTTAATAACGTTTACGTTGCAGAAGAATAAATAGATTATTTTTACACATATATGTATTTATTTTTATACACAGGCTTACAGACTAGGTACTAAATCTAAAACTATAAGCGCTTACACAAAGACAATACATAAAACAAGCACAGTTCGAAAAGGCAAAATATTTGTAACTAGCTGCACTCTTACTACCCGTAGTCCTATTACCCGTTTTCCCGTAGGAATGAAGCATTTTCCCGCGGTAAAAAGTAGCCTATGTTCATCAGGAATAATGTAGGCTTCTAATGGTAAAAGAATTTTTCAAATCGGTCCAGTAGTTTCGGAGCCTATTCAATACAAACAAACAAACAATCAAATCTTTCCTCTTTGTAATATTAGTATAGATTTGTGAGTTTTTATTATTTAGGGCAACTAAGCTTTATAAATGTACATTATTGTACGTGTAAGAAAAAACATACCAAAAAAACTTATCAAATACGGTTAAAAATAAATAAAGTATGAAATCTGTTTAAACCTTTTAACACCCTAACCACGACTCAATTATGGCCGTCTGGAAGAAATCTCTGCAAGGGATAAGACCTCCAATTGCAGGATACGATAGTTAGTCTTATGAACTTCTTGTACCTACCTTAGACTAATATTTCCTGGAATAAAGCTTTTTTATTATAAAAAAAAAAACATCCGAACCCTATTTATATCCTTTCAGGTAGAATGCGTAGTATCGGGCATGCACATGAATATCCACGACAAGAAGTACATCACGATCGGCACCGTCCCACTGCTGGGGCTGGCGGGGCAGCCCGCGCCGACCCCGCCCACGCCGGCGCAGGTGCCGCCCTCGCCCAGCCAGCCGGCGGTGCTGCCCGTCGCGCCGGGCGCTTCGGTCTTACCCAGCGTGAGTAACACACTTTATCATCACACTAACCAGGACGCAGGAGGTTGCGGGTTCGATTTCCGCCCTGGGACAAATGTTTGTACCATCTGCAAATATTTGTTCCGGGTGTTCTGGGTATTATAACCTATTATACACTTGCGAGCTTTAAAATGGAATCGCTTCATCGCGCGAGTTGATCAAAACAATTTTTTTACAATTTATGCACAATGAACTATAGATTGTGGTATATCATTTGAAAGGTAATTTTGTTACCTTTCAAGTGATATGAAGAATATTTAAAACTAGACGATCGCCTCGCGGTTTCACCCGCGTAGTTCCCGTTCCCGTGGGAATTCCGGGATAAAATATAGCCTATGTCACTCCCTGAAAAGTAAGCTTCCTAACGGTGAAAGAATTTTTCAAATCGGTCCAGTAGTTTCGGAGCCTATTCAATTCATACAAACAAACAAACAAACAAAAAATCAAACCTTTCCTCTTTATAATATTAGTATAGATTAATTAAATTGGCCACCTAAATTTTGGGAATTATTGCAATAGGTCGAAGTTGCATCTATCGGCTTCTATCGGCGCCAGAGCTGGATTAGCTGGATTTCTCCCTCGTATCCGCTGTTTTAGCTCGTCCCACATATGCCAGATTGGGTTCAAGTCAGGAATAAGGGCTGGCCAGTCTAGTGTGGGAATGCCGACATGGAAGACGTCTGTCGGTACTGTCTAGTCACTGCTGCGGTGTGGCAGCGGACATTATCGTGCATTAAATCAAAATTTATCGTCGCCAATAAATCCTGCGTAAGGGAAAACATAACTTAACTCATAGTTCACTGCAAAGAAATTGTAAAAATTAGTCTTGAACAACCCTTGAAGCGATTCCAGTTTAAAGCTCGCAAGTGTATAACCTCTCAGGTGGCAAGAGGCCATAATATGGCCTGTCAAATGAAACCGTTGTGTGGCAAGCGACCATATTATGGCCGATTTACCGATTTTTTTTTGTTGTTTTTTGTTTCGTCGAATTTATGTACTTAGAGTCAACTTTTCAGCCATGTCAATGTCTTAAAAGTTGACTGACAGTGTCAAGCTGACGTTAAAACCATAAACTAACCAAGTTTAGAAGAAATTTAAAAAAAAATCGTAAATTTAAAATTGAAATCTGACACCCGCGCCATTTTTTTTATCGTTTTTTCTGAATAAAAATTAATTTAAAATAAATGGCTTGGAAATGTGTTCTTTTTTGTGTTTAGTGTAATAATATGATGGTAAATCTCTAAAATAAAACTCAAACTGGACATAAAAACGGTAAACTTTTTTTTTTATGATTTTTTTAAAAATTATTAAAATTTTACCATTTTTCCGCAATTATAATTTAATTTTAATCAACCTCATTAATTACGTTATACAACATCAGAATGTTTCCACGCTGTTTTGTAGGAAATTTCATGGAGAATCCAAATATATATAGATGTTATGAGGTGTTAGTAGATAATAATCAAGAAATAAGCGAAATAATGCATTGTGATGCATTTCCGCTGATTTTCCGCGATTTTTGCGGAAGTACCTGCCACTCAACGGGGTTAGCGGGGCGCAGGGCGTGCCACCTGAGGGGATATAGTAGTCGTACAAGACTGGCTGTATTCAAGTAGTAGTAGTAAACCAGCTAATACGGCGCCAAAAATCAAGAAGAATAAACCTAGTATACAGTCCAACGTTGTTTCATTAAGCTAAGGAACGTGGAGGAGAACCCTGCTAGTAGTAGTAGGACATCACAGTAGGAGCTAGGACCACCACAGAACTTGGTGTGACAGTCACAGTGACTAGTAGTTATATATAGTATATCAGTCATCCCATAACACAAGCTCTGCTTAGCTAGTGGCTGATGATGCTGCGTGGATTGTCCAGCATTATTATTATTATTGTGTTTGCACGAACACTTGTGCACTATAGTATCCAGCGCATCTGGCTAGTCTCCCTTGAGACTGGCCGCCGTGTCCGAAATTCAGCTAGGAGGACATCATCAATATTATGAATGCAAAAGGTGGGATGAATGTTTGTGACTTCTTCTCGCCAATACTGCTGAATGGATCGGGCTGAAATTTTGCATAGATGTAAGTCTAAACCTGGAATAAAACATAGGCTACTAAATATCCAATAAACCAGCTCCCATGGGATAGAAATAACCTACCACACCTGCTCACAAAGCTGCTTATTCCTTTTCCAAACATAAGGTAGAAAGTACGTCATTGCAGGCGTATTAAAATGCGGGACGGAAAACTCTATGGAATTTCATTTCAGAAAAATGTATGGAAATCTATTTCTAACGTGTTATTAGTAGTCATTTATAATATTAGTGTGAAAGATCACACTAATATTATAAATGCGAAGGTTTGGATGTATGGATGGATGGTTTGTTACCTCTTCACACCAAAACGACTGAACCGATTGGTCTGAAATTTTGCATGCATATATGTAGCTCTAAGCCTAGAATCAAACATAGGCTACTTTTATCTCACTAAACAGTTCCCATGGGATACAAATAAACTTTAAACGTTTCGATAGAATCAGCGCGTGCGAAGCCGCGGGCAGAAACTAGTTGTTTATAATTTTCTGAAATATCAACCGGTAGCTATGGTTATTTTCATAATAGGTCAAAAGACTTTTACTCCAAATTCGCCATAAATGATATCAGCATCTTCCGTATTCGGAACTAAACTAAACCTGACGACAGTCTAATTTTTGAAACATGAATAGCTTTCGTCTATTTGACATTAAATCCTAATTAAATAATTCTAAAACAACAGAATCGACGTCAATGTACTATTAAACGTCTCCACGCAAGCGTCCAAAAACAACGCGTGCGAAGTGCGCAACGTACAGCAGAATAATGCTGAACATGGCTTCCCCAAAGCAAGGGAGGGCGGGCCATCGCTATGCAGGAATAGCATAATATACATACACTTGAATTTGCTCGCACTGTATTATCTGAAATAGATGCAAAGCCCAGATCAGATAACACAAGTTCAGATAATGTTTCAGGCGCCGGGAGGGGACTACGCGGGCGGGTGGGCCAATCCGAGCGCTCCGCCGCCCGAGCAGCCTCCGTTCCAGTCCTTGTATCCAGCACTTTGTAAGTTGTAACTAGGAAATAGTTTGACGAATTCGCTAACTAGGAAACGACGAGACGCTGATCATCGTGGCCAAAAAGAGCAACTTCGCATCTCCGCCTACACTATACAAAATAAAACTTTTACAGAGGCATTAAAAATAGGCATCACAAACTGCAAAATCGATTTTTTATAATTCCTTCGTTCAACATAATAATAAGATAAAATAGGTGGTGGCACTGATTTGGGTCGGGTTAGCGCCTTAACACCAACTAGGTTTTTAGTAGTTTCGCGGCGGAAACCCGGGTTTATGAAACAAAGCGGAGTGCTTAGAAGCGGCAACTTAGAAATGAGTGGGCGGAGTAATTTAAACGCTTTCTGCTCGCTCACTTCTTTCCGCTCGACTATTCGTTGATGAAAATACAAGTCTGCAGTTTACTCTTGCGAGTTAAAATGGGTACGCTCCGCTCGCGGTGGAAACTCGGCTTTATGGACTTTTTATCTATTAACGACATGTCGTCTCAAAGAATCAGCAAGCTGTAGTCACCCTAAGAACAATCATATCAACCTAAGAACCGAACCGATAACCGCTGGGGTAAACGTGTTCTTGAATAGATACCGCGTGTCTGCAAACGTAGTGTAGCACGCACTGTCTGTTTTGCTAAAGACTGCCGTATGCGGCAAGCAATAGATAGATATGGAACTCGCTGGTGGAACTCTATTCCCAGCTGTGGCTAGCATAGGCTGATGATGAGGATAATGACTTTTTGGGTTCCGGTTTATGAAACTGTTGCGATTGCAATTCCATTGGTTAACATCCTGAAAATTGGTACCCAAGTGTCTGTGTAAGCTATGTTTAACCTAGAATCTCGTTGAAACAGAACAACAGACTATCCAAAACACTTCCTTGTTTAATATAAGACTTTCAGAAATTCCAATGCGTCAGATTTTATCATACTTAATTTAAAATTATCTATTCCAGCTCAACCCGTCTACAAAGAAGCCACGTACTCGGCCAGGACGATCAAAGACAGGGGCGACACGAACTACACAGCCATGTCCGGCCCGACGGGGGCCACGTTCGCGCCCTACTACCCGACGTACGCAGCAGTGCTGCCGCCGCCGCTACCTCAGTGAACTAAACTAAGACTTTTGTCTTATATGCTGGCTTAGAGTTATCTTAGCATCTGTATGGAACCCTCATCAAGAACAAATTATCTTCTGCGCTTAAAATATAATGACCTTCTACATTGATCTTTCTAAGCCTGGAAAAAATACATTTTAGATTCTCGCTGCAACACAAAAAAGTTCATTTCACCTTGTTCCTCTCCGTCAGATGGCTAACAGGCTAATAGCCGTCTCTCTGAGTCGAGACAAAAACTCGTCGAGAGCATGTCTTTCTACACGAGCTTCTAATTCACATTCTACTCTTTCTTGAGCAAGACTAAAACCCAGTCAGCTAGCTGACGCGCTAACCGGTGTTAAACCACCATAATAGTCCTTCATCGCGAACATTTGGCTTAATGTATCCAACAAGATGCTTGTGAGGGAATGCTAAAGTGACAAGAAATAGTTATAAAATAAAGAGTGAATTAAAGAAAGACAAGAAAAGACCGTTGGGCTTGGCCCACCTTCCGCACGTGCGACATATAAATCCATGCTTGGCAACATCGATAAGTTGCTGATACCTCATTACGAAAGCCGTTAGGATGCGAAGTCCGTGATAAGGGTTCTAATGTCAAGTCCAGCTATATTTTAAACTTTATGCTTATTGGATGTATTTATTTTGTAGAACTCGCCTTTTGGCATTGTTATTAATATACATACGGAATGAATAATTTAACGCTATCGCTCAAATTCTTGTGCATAGGCTGTAATCTCAATGTGTCCATCCTTATTAATCTCATTTACTTATTTTTTTAATTCGCAGCTTGATTGTAAAAATTCTCAAGTGCAAGTCTGTATTTTAGGTGTAAGAAACGAAATATATTTTAATAATTTCGAACGTTTATTTTAGAAGTAAGCATTAATTTATCAGAAGATTATACACAGTTTTTAAATGATGAAAATAAAAAGCGGATAATTATACTAAATTATGATGTTTTTATTGATTTCCCGTCACACGAAAGAACAATTTAACAAATTGTATTAGTAAACTGCAGACTCACATTTTAGGAAACATTAAAAACTCTGAACCAAGTTGATCTTATTGCTTCAGTACAATTATTATAAATTGCTAATTTGACTGATCATTCGGTTCAGGTGATTGAAATTGTTGTTAGCATTACAAAAATAAATATAAAGATTTGCATAGGCACTATATTCATGAGAAAAGTTGCAAATTGTACTTACTGGCGAGTGTTTTGTTAAGTTTTAGCCTTCTTTTTTACAATAAATTATGTATGGTAAGGTGTGGCTTATACATGGTAAAGGGCAGATTTAAATACATACTGTACAAGTATAACTTACAATCATTTATCACTCTTCGTTGCGACATAAGTTTGACCATTCATTGCATTGTGGCGTTCTTTTATTAACTTATGAAAAAATATCACATCTTTTTTTACCAACACTATTCAACAATAAATTGAAACACATTCAACGAACAATATTTACATTCAGATTTAATTCATGAACTACCTTTTCATCACAGATTCCAACGCTTGTACAGTAGATGATGTAATAGACCTTATGATGGAAAACAATAAAAACTCCATAAAATTGACGCTGTGATAAGAATGAAATACCTCATGAAGAACCCAGTGACGAAAACAAACCATGATAGAATCTACGATTTCTACTGACCTAATTCGATTTAAAAGAAGACATTATTAAGACAAACAGAAAGTTAACCTAATATGCGATTCCAGATGTTCATATCGCGTACTCCTCAAGCACTAGTCGATTTTCAAGTGGCAAGTCTCAGACAAGACAGTCGGTATTGATTGCGTACTGATTGTTTGCGGCTGCCTGAATGGCCTAAAATGTAACATTTTAAAACCGTTTTCAGTTACTGACAGATTTTCAAGTAATTACGCGAAGTCATGTCATCCGGTCCTAGTTCTATGAATAATAAAAAGTTGCGGATTAACGCGTCACAAGACGGATTAAGTTGGAGTTTAGCTAAACATTTGATTCCAAACACGTCGACTTCTCCGCTCCCGAGGGGTGTCGAGCTCGTGAGTCGTTTCTAATTTCCCTAGTCCGGAAGTCTCCCGCCACACTCGTCCCTCGTCAGGTCGCGAGCTCGGCGCGGCGCAGGCGTGTCGACGGCGCGGGCTCGGCGCGGGGGTCGGGGCGCGGTCCGCCCCGCTCAGCGCCTCAGTACTGCGGGCAGCGCGCGCGGAACCCTCCCTGGTACGTGGAGTCCTGCGAGAGCAGCCCGTCGGGCTGGCTCGGGCAGTCCGCCGCCGCAGACTCCTGGCTGAAGTCCGGTTGTGAGGCGCCCTGCGACAGCGACAGCGGCGCCTGCTGCGACAGCGGCTCCTGGCTGAGGCGGGGCGCGGGGCGGCGGCGCGGGGGCAGCGGCGCGGCGCCGACGCGGTGCGGCGCGAAGGCGGCCGGCGGCACGCCCGCCATTGCCGCGCCGCGCCCGCGCTCCGGCCCCACGTAGGCGAGCGGGTCGCGCAGCGCGCGCGCGCGATCGTACACCGAGCCGGGGACGAGCGCCTCGCGCGCGTCGAACATAGAGGTGGACATGAAGTGAGAGCCGGGGTTGTGCGCGTTTACCAGCTTCTTGGGCTTCGCGAACTGGATGGCGGACTCCTTCAGGTTGGACAGCGGGCCCTCGGTGAGCACGCGCCGCTCCTTGTAGAAGGCGAGCAGATGGTTCCAGAGCGGCTGCTTTGACAGCACCTTGGGGTTGCCGACCACGATGAGGCCGTACTTGGCGCGCGTGAGGGCCACGTTGAGGCGGCGCGGGTCGGACAGGAAGCCGATGCCCTGGTGCTCGTTGGAGCGCACGCAGGACATGATGATGATGTCCTTCTCGCGGCCCTGGAAGGCGTCCACGCTGGCCACCTCGATCTCCTGGTACAGCTTGGCGTGCAGCGAGCCCTGGTACTGCATGTGCTGCACGAGATAGGAGCGCTGGCCCTCGTACGGCGTGATGATGCCGATCTGGTCGGGCCGCACGCCCGCCTTGAGGAAGCGCGTGGTTAGCTTCTCGACGTTGGCGGCCTCGGTGCGGTTGAGGTAAGAGGTGCCGGAGCCGGCGATCTCCTCCTGGCCCTGGGTCACGTAAAAGAACATGGGCCGGTCGGCGCGCGGCCAGGGGAAGTCGATGCGCGCGAGCCGGCGCTCCTCGGCGCTGACGCCGTTCTGCAGCGAGCCCTCGTAGAAGAAGTCGGAGGGGAAGCGCGACAGCTCGGGGTGCATGCGGTACTGCACCTCGAGCCGGAAGGGCCGGATGCCGAGCACCACGAGCCGCTCGAACAGGCTCTGGCTGAGCCCCGCCTTGGCCGCTTTCTTGCACATCACCACGGGGCCCAGCTGGCAGTGGTCGCCCACCAGGATGAGCTGGCGCGCGCCGAGCACCACGGGCACCATGCACTCGGGCTCCGTGCTCTGCATGCCCTCGTCGATGAGGATCGACTGGAAGCGCATGCGCGCCACGCGCGGGTCGCCGGCGCCGACGCAGGTCGTGCACACCACATCAGCCGCATCCAGTAGCCTCCTCTCAGCTAATCGCCGCAGCGCGCGGTATCGCCTCTCATCGGCGGCCGACAGCTCCCCCGCTTCCTCTTTCAATCTCGTCAGCTTCTTGAGCTCACTATCAGCAGATCCCAGCGCGCGCGCCTGCTCATGCAGCGCCAGGAAAGAGACGGACGACTCCATAGCCTCTCTCGATTTGGCGCATAGGCGGACCACTTTCAGGCCAGTCTTGTGAATCTTCTCCGTGAGCTGGTCGACGGCGGTGTTGGAGGGCGCGCAGACGAGCACGGGCCCGCCGTTCTGACGGACTAGTTGGTACACGATGGTGGCGGAGGTGACGGTCTTGCCGGTGCCGGGTGGGCCTTGGATCAGGGACAGCGGGCGCTGGAGGGCGTGCTTTACCGCGTAGACCTAGAAGTAAAACGTACAATTTAATAACGGGTTGGAAAATAGTTTGCTCATAATAAATCTCGATTTGCATCTCTTTTATTACGATCTTCACACAGCATACAGTTTTTGACCGCTTTTATAACTATTTATACTAGTATTTAAGAAATGAAATGATTTCCCAAAAATTTATTTCCTAGCCCCTAGTACGAGGGCTTATGCACAATAATAACAAAAACTCTTTTTAACTCTCAAACTCCGTTTTGAAAAAAAAAACTCGTACGTACAGCCGCGTAGAACATTTGCCAGCAGTCTTTCGTAGGCCGTCATCCCACCCGGCCGGAGGGCATCCTAAGCTACTGGGACTAGTTCTAGAGCGTCGAGCGTTCGTTTCGTCTACTATCCATAGCTGGCTAAAGGGCGCCCTGGCGGTCTTGTGCCAGACGGATCTACTGACCCCCTTCAATGACGTCTTACTAGCTGGTCTGGTCATCACCATAAAAGGAAAAGACTAGCGGTAGAATCAGCAACCTACCTGAGAGTGGTTGAGGTCCAGCAGGTTGAGTGCACTGAATTGCTTGGACCTCATGCCTTCAGAGCAGTCTTATACCAGCTGGATACACTGACTCTACTGCAGTCACAACGATGTCTGACTAGCAGGTGGTCAGTATCACCACAAACAAAGGAAAAGCCTAGCAGAAGCATCCTACCTGAGAGCGGTTGAGGTCCGGCAGGTTGGGTGCACTAAAGTGCTTGGGCAGGTGCACGCGGAACAACACCTCCTCCACCTCATGCCCTAGGAGCCGCCGGTAGATGTAGCCCGATACTGATGAGTCATCCACGGCGAATTTACGCAGGGCTAGCTGCATTCTGGAAGATAAAATAATTCAGGGGTTTTAAGGTATTTCAATTTAGATACGACTTTTGGAGAGACCAATATCATAGCTTGCTATAAAACTTTTAAATTCATCTTGGTTATTAACACCAAAGTCATTGTGTAACTGTGCCGAAATATTGGAAAACTCAATACTCAAATCATGGTAAATATCCCGTTGTAAATGACTTAATATCCAGCTGTTCGCCAGAATTTTAATGCGCTAGCGATATACGCAGAGTTTTTGTCACAAAAGATCTTTTAGAACCGCATATCGCACACGCGAACTGAAAGTACAGTTCTTTTGTAAATGGTCTGTACAGGCTGGCCAGGAAATAATGGGTCTACATGTAAGAAATAAATTTTAATTCATAGCATATATATGTAAGCTGACACAGGTTTATGTGTACGTCGATATTTAGCAAAAAATTCCTAAAAAACCTACATACGTCGCCTACCTAGTATATTGTAAACAGAATATGAAGTACTGTCAACTTTGTCAAAATTCAGACATTTAAATCAATTCAGTGAGTGTATAGCTGTCTTCTAGACATCCCGATCCTTTTTTGGACACACCGTCAATGAACATTTTGTGAGATTGTGGTCGAACAAAGATGCTATCCTAAAAATGATTGTACCTGTCAAAAGAAGTGCTCTTCCATATGAAGTCGACGACAAAGTTGGAAGTGCAGTCAAGCGGTGCGCCTGCGCCGCTCTTCAGTTCTAGACCCACATCATCTCCGTAGTTGTCGGGCACTTTGATCACGTGGCCGACGCCGGACCAAGCCTTGTGGAGTTCACCGACATATCTGGAATGAAGGAAGGTCTATTAATTTGATTTGCTAAATAGCTTCTGTCCGCGGCATCGCTTAGCTATCTGGATACAACGTAGCGTAACCTCTGAATAGTCACATCAGACTAATATTATAAATGCGAAAATTTGGATGGATGGATGTTTGTTACCTCTTCACGCCAAAACTACTGAATGGATCGGGCTGAAATTTTGCACACAGGTAATTCTAATCCTGGAATCAAACATAGGCTTTTTATCCCATAAATCAGTTCCCATGGGATAGAAATCACCTTTAAACGTTTCCATAGAAACAACGACCCACAGGAATAATGATGTACATTTGCGTGTTTGATATCCTCATACTGTCCGAGGTGAGCTAATACGAACGAGGTAATATGCACCCTTTTCTCGTGGACATAACGCTTTTTTGCCAGAAATCGATTTTGCGTCGACAAATGTGGCAACACCTTACTAGTTTATGCCATATACAGCACACACTGGCAGTATATTTCCACAAGGTTGTATTCACTATCAACAACATTCTTTAGCCTTGTCTGAACAGTTGGTAATTAATTACAAATTCCTATATTGCATTGCAATTCACAACTACAAATTATATATTTCTTAGTTAAAAATGCAGTAACGCAGTCACCGTAGCCGAAATCAACTAGGAATACATCATTTTTTTTTTGTTTTTAGAGTAGTCATGTCGTTTTTTAGTGATCATCATCAAACGACGCGACGCACTCCGGCGAAAATGACCAAAAACGTGGCAGAAACTAAAAATTACCCATCTTTATCTAACAGAATTAAATTGTGTAGGCTGGTATTACACTGAACCAGGCTTGCTATCTGTGCAGGTGGCACCTCCATCGGGTATTCCCCGCACGCAGTATCTCGGTTCAAAGTTCATATTTTTGAGCGGTGACGTCCACAGCTGGACATAAGGCAGGGAGTCTGATGTCCAGCTGTGGACGTCGTTTGAACGCCTCGCCACAATAACCATCAAAGTCTTGAGCTGCCCGAAACCAGCAGATGCGATAAGTATTTAGTGATATTTACCACAAAAGTACTTCATGGGGCTCTTCGTCTACCCCAAGCTTCTCAAGTTTAGTGTTGTCAAATTAGTTTAGTTTTGGCGAAATCTTAATACCACTATAACATTGTGATCTCGTGTCACATAACATCGGGTGTGGTTGTAGTCAAAGATCCGGTTTTAGGTTAGATCCAGGATGGAAACGTTTCAATTAAATATTTCTTTAATATTAAAAAAAAACCTGTTTAAAACAATATTTTATATGGTTGTGGCGGTAGATTCGGCCGAGGATCTCAAGAGGCGCAAATATGCAGGTCTCGATAGACCTCCCCTTGGAGTCGAGACCCTAGGCCCGTGGGGTACCGAGGCACTTCGGGTTTTAAAAAAATATCTGAGCGTCTGGTCGAAGCGACCCGAAAGCTGGTGAGTATCTGGCGCAGCGCATCAGCATTGCCATACAGCGGGGCAATGCAGCCAGCGTCTTGGGGACGCTTCCGACTGGTATTGATATGGATTAGTTGAGCTACCTGTAGATTGTTTGCAACAGTCTGCAGTTAGCTCAATTGTTTCAATTGAAAATACTAGTCCTAATTTATTTCTATTATTTGGTTGTACCTAATTATTTATATAGTTGTACCCTAATATTATAAATGCGAAAGTTTGGATGGATGGATGTTTGTTACCTCTTCACGCCAAAACTACTGAACGGATCGGGCTGAAATTTTGTTTATAGATAATTATAATCCTGGAATCAAACATAGGCTACATTTTATTCCATAAATCAGTTCCCATGGGATATAAATCACCTTTTAACGTTTCCATAGAAACAACGCGTGCGAAGCCGCAGGCGATGACTGCTCTCACTGCTGGGCAAAGACCTACCTGGTTGTAATTATAATGATTATAAGGTTTTTGTTATTATAGTGCGTAAGCCTCGCACTCTGGATAATTTATTAAGATTTTTATTAAGTCCCGTCGAAGTCGAAAATTTTTGCGATATAATTCGATTTCTTAGAAATAAGTACCTATTATGTTTAAAAAACGATATTCACCTCAATCTTAGTTCATCCCCATGCATAAGCTTCATATCGCTATCCGTTTTGGCGAGCGTGAAGTAAGCAATAGTCTTCTTGTTGAGGCCAACGTCCCAACGGACCTCGATGCCTTCCTGTGTTTGGGACTCCTTGAGCCGCTTGTCGTAGTCAGCCTCAAGCTTCACCAGTGGACCGAAGATGTTTTGATATTGATAACCATCTTCATAGCTGGAATGAGAAGAAATCATTGTGTCCATTCTATTTAACGAGTGCTTAAGAAGGCTACGAACCTCTCCCAAATCTCAGCGGCCGGCCCATGCCGATTTGTTGTTGTTTCATGTCGAATGAAATGGGGCGCGTTATGAGTGAGAAAGCGCGTCTAACCATCAAATGCAAAGCTGTGGCTGTGTGTGTAGGGAGTGAAGCCTGTGCGTGTGCTCGGTGTCGCCACAGATTAGGAACTAATTAGTACGTAGTAGACAATAATGACATCGCATCGTCATACATTGCGTAAATTATTGAAGTTGAAGGAATGAATTTCAAACAATTTACCTAGGTACGCATTCGATGACAAAGTGACATGTATACTGTGAAGTGACGTAAACTCTAATTCAGAAACTTAGATATTTTATGAAAACAATGGTGATACCATATCAAAAAAAATGTTTCGAAATAGAAGTTCATAGAAGATTACTCATTTTTGACGTGACAACGTCTTATAAATAGGTTTGCCGGGTGACACTTCAAGAAACTGCGTTACGCGCAGTACTCCGCTCACGTTATGCGCTCACAAAGTCGTTGTCACGTAAAACTTTTGCCCGTATACCGACTTTACAGGCAACCAATTTTTTTCTAAATAGGTACTTATGTTAAATTACGTAGGGTTTATTTTCTAATCCATATCCATAGAATGGAAAATAACAATGGTTTTGTGCTACATATTATATTTTATTTCATTTGTTTAACAAAGTTATAAAATGATGAAGAAATATTAGTAGAAAATATTTTATGACACTGGTATTATCGGAGTAAAATGGGCGTAAATCACAGAAGTTCGAAACAATTTTCGCATTTTGACATTAGACTCCATTTTATTTCGTGTTGACAGACGGCAAAGTGTAGCACAAGTAAACAACCAACAGAGAATAGCCGACGACGCCCGACCGACTACGTACGAGTACGACACGGCTCGTCGCATCGTCGTGTCGGCCATTCGGCGGGGCGTTCGCCCTAATTCGGAATTTCATCCCCCCTGCGTCTCATCGCCCCCCGCGTGTGAGCAAGCGGTTGCAGAAATTAGAAGGAATTTCACCATTTTTAATATTTTTTCGTACTTTCCGATTCATTTTGAATAAACGACTGATTTCAGAAATATTTTTGATTACTTCTAATGTTGAATATATTTAGGATGTTTGCAGCGCGACAGATTTTCGAATAAAGGTGTCTATCATGCATAAAAAATAGCTTGAAAATGCCTCGATTTGTTGCTCAAAATATGGCAAATTAGTTTCGCTCTCATTTAAAGATTATAATGTTTTTTGAAAAACTAAAACGGTACAAACATAGCTATTTCTTATCCGGTTATGCATACAAAATTTCATTTAAGCCGGGCATGTAGTTTCCAAATGAATCGAAAAGTACGTTTGTATGGGGGTTAAGGTATCCGCACCGTTCTCGTCTTTTTGGTTGTTGTTATGCAGTAGCAATTTCAGACACTTTTCGTGAAAAGATGAAGATGAGATCTCCGCAAGAAGATGACTCTCCTACCAAACAACATCGACAAGCTGCGTGCCCGAATCGCACAAAAAAAATGTGGTGGGTAGTCAATAGCCGTTAGTTTATCTCGCATTCATTCAATCAATAATTCTTAGTTAAAAAAATCATGTCATTTAATCAATAATTCTTAGTTAAAAATGCTCGCCCAGTAACGCAGTCACCGAAGCCAAAATCAACTGGGGATTCATAATTTTTTTTTGTTTATGAGTAGTCATGTCGTTTTTTAGTGATCATCATCAAACGACGCGACCACAGCTGGACATACGGCAGGGAGCCTGATGTCCAGCTGTGGACGTCGTTTGAAAGCCTCGCCACAATAACCAGTCTTGAGCTGCCCGAAACCAGCAGATGCGATGGGTATTTACTGATATTTACCGCAAAAGTACTTGATGGGGCTCTTCGTCTACGCCAGGCTTCTCCAGATCCTGGAAGGTAGCATCCACATTGTCTCGCCAGAGCTCTTCCAAACGACCTATCTGTTGGGGCGTTACCTGTAAAAGGAATATAAAATGTAAGAATGGTTGAAAATATTGACACGTTAAACAGTGTTCAGTTCAATACTAATATTATAAATTTAAAGGTCTGTCTGTCGGTCTGTGTGTCACGCCTAAACGGCTGAATGGATCTCAATTAAATTTGTCAGGGAGGTAAGTGGTACTCGTATCTCGGGATGGACATAGGTTACTTAAAAAGCGCGTCCGAAGCCGCGGGCAGAAGCTAGTGTTTTAGGAGTAATATTATAAAAGCTATGGCGCTCATTAGGGGAGGCCTATGTCCAGCTGTGGACTAATATAGGCTGATGATGATGATGATTATAAAAGTTGAGTGGAGACCTCGATTAGGCAAACGTAAGACGCCCTGCGAAAGACTGCAAGAAGATGCTGGATGCGGTAAGCTGAAGACAGGGCGCTATGTCGCTCATTCGGGGAGGCCTGTGTCCAACAGTGGGTTTATATAGGTTGATGAAGATGATAAAGAGGTAAACTTATGCAGGTTGGCTTTTGAAAATAGTTTCAGTAAAAGCACACTTCCGAACCGAGCGACATGGCGCCGTTTTTACGTGTCTTATAAGGTAGGTAGTGTCGCCGACGTTCGACCGGCAACCAATCGCGATCGCTATTCACAAAACGTCATTTCTATCTCACGGATTGGATGGCCCTGTAGTCTGCTGCTGGTTCCGGAATCACGACTACAGCGACATGACGCAGCAATGTGTCGACGCGACTTGTCGCTCGGTTTGGAAGTGAAGTGTGTACCATTACAGAAAACTGAAGGCTGTGCATATATACCCTATCCAGATCAATAAATCACACTAATTATAAATGCGAAAGTTTGGTTGGATGGATGTATGTTACCTCTTCACGCCAAAACTACTGAACGGATCGGGCTGAAATTTTGCATACAGGTAATAAACATAGGCTTACTTTTTATCCCATAAATCAGTTTCCATGGGATAGAGACCACCTTGATTCCATAGAAAAAAATTGGTTGTCTGTAAAGTCGGTTTACTGACTATAGTTGAACGTGACAACGTCTTAAGAAAAGAGCGAGGCAACGCCGCATGAGGTAACGCCGCATGACGTCATGTTTTTTTGTGCGTGCAGCCGGCTCTATCGAATTATAAGACGTTGTCACGTCAAAAATGCGTGCGAAGCCGCGGGCATAAGCGGGTCTATAATAAGTCAGCAACTCAAGTAATTTTAGGCCAAGCCAGAGGCAGAGCCTAGTTTAACATATTATGGGCGGAGCAATTATTATATTTTGATTCTATATACAAACCTGCCGTGCGCGCATTTGCTCCGTCTCAGACGGGACTTTCACCAGCCAAGACAAGAAAGCACGATCAGCTGTAACAATTACGTAAAATTATGTAAATTAAAACATATTAAGCAACACCAAATTATCAGAGATTAGGTATTATTATGACTTTCACTTATAATGTGCTCATTAAGGTGCGTCGTCACCGACGAGAAGCGAAGTAATTTAGGGATCAAACAATCACATCGGCTGAAATACGCTTCTCATCATCCTACTGGTTCCAGATTGGTCGATTACTTTTTGGTAATGCAACAAACTCTTGCAAAAAGCTTCTAGTTCTAGTACACAGATTCAGATTCAGATTCTTTATTCATAACTGTCATTACATGTCACAAAATTCATACAATAATAAAGTAATAAACTTCAATTAATAATTCACATAAAACAAAGTAAATAAGTAAGTAAGTAAATTTAAATTACATTGCACATAATACATTTGAAATTATTTAAATAAAAGTTCACATAATAAATTCAGTTTAGGTACATCTTATATAGTACTATCATACTCACTAAAGAAGTCGTCAATCCTATAGAAGGCTTGCTCGATAAGCCAGTTTTTTAGCTTGTTCTTAAAGGCTTGAGCTGATCGGGCTGCGGTAATAATTTTTGGAAGACGGTTGTAGACAGCTGGCCCCATCACGTGAACCAGTTTCTTTGATTTCGTGAGCCGCCGCTGCACCACCTGCAGTCTTTGAGCGTGTCTGGTCGGGTACCTATGGGCGCCACCAAGTGTCTTGTACTCGTCCAGGTGGTGGCGAGCATACACAGCTGCGTTAAAGATGACGAGGGCGGGAACAGTCATTATTTTTAGCTTCTTGAAGAAAGGACGAGCCGAGGTATCCCAGGAAGCTCTCACGATTGCTCGAACAGCTCTCTTCTGCATCCTAAACGCTCGCTCCCAGTCAGCAGCCCTGCCCCACAGCTCCACGCCATATTGAAGGAGCGAGTGAACGGATGCAAAGTAACAGCTTCTGGTCATCCCTTCTTCAAGAGTAGCCGATAAACGCCATAAAGCGAAGCAAGCCACACCAACTACTGTTGGTAGCATTTTTTGGAATGACGCGAATGCACCGAGTCACCGAAATTATAACGATGATGTCCTCCTAGCCTAATCTTCCGCCACGGCAGCCAATCTCAACGGAGACTAGCCAGGTGCGCAGGACATATTATGGTACCCAAGTATACGCACACACAGGTGCACTTTCTATTCCCTCACTCTCATAATCATAATCCGATGGGACGGCAGAAAGACACGACCAGGGAGAGGTCAAGCGTAGGACCAACGGCTTAACGCGCTTTCCGAGGCACAGGGGTGTAACACCGCCAACTTCCTGACTCCGGGCTGCTACTGTGAATTTTTCTTGCTAGAAAAAACAACTATTGGCCCGATCCGGGATACCGCTAATTAAACAGGTGTTAGAAGCAGTAGATTTGGGTCATTTGTAGTAAATAGTAAACAGAAAATAGTTTTTACTGTTTACTTTCCTACTCACCAATCAAAGGTTTCCACTGTTCCTGATCCCAATTCATGTCCTTCAATGAGCTCTGTGCTGCACATGGCTGTCTGAAATGTTAATGCATAGGTTGAATTACATTTATTTTCATTTATTCTCTTAGTAAGACCATGAGATGGTCATATTTAGAGTCTGATTGTTGATATTACGGTGGTTAGTGAAGCTTGGGAAAAATCGGGTGTTTACTATTTTCTAGGTTCTACAAGTAAGTAATTAGATAGCAGATAAGAAGTTTTGTGCACATTGTAAGCCATTTGCTTTGAATCTTTCATACAAGAAACTTTAAAATCTATTGTAGTTTTGAAGTCTATCGACATAATGGTGAGTTTAGTAAAAAATCTCTAACAAAAATGTCATTAGAATCCAATAAGACAATTGATTTATAATTGTTTTAGCGAGGGTTCATAGCAAATGGTTTAGAATATGCGTAAATCTTATCTGCTATTTAAATCAAGTACTTGTAGAAACTAGAAAATTGTAAACTTGATTTTTTTTGAGCTTTTTGCTAAAAAAAATCTACTTGAGCCACATTAGGAAGTAATAAGGTGCTTCATCAGGGGAGGACTATGTCCAGCAGAGGACTGGTAAAGGTTATTCATGTGATGTGAAATGTAACATGTGGGTCACAGAACTAATGTATTTTGGATTGGTGAGCAAGGTTTGTATGGGACTTTTAAGTCATAAAAGCTAATAAAATACATACCGGCACAATAAGACAACAACTGAGTCCGCCTTAGCAGGAATGAACCCGAGCACAAACACATTGCGAGCCCCGCAGGAGTAGCACTCCAGCAGAGTCTCTCCGAGGGGGCCATCGCGGTGCAGTGCGGCCTCCTTGTGCTTGGCTCTCACCAGGTGGTTGATGATGTGGGAGCCCGAGGTGTTGCCGCGCCCATTGCAGAACCTCAAACACACATTTGTAAGCTATGAATGGATGAATCTTTTATTTCTGACCACTAGTCCATAATAACATATATACAAAATAGGAACATACTATAACATAGAGATTATAATTAAAAAAAAATAACAATTTAACATGACTTGAAGTAGGGTCATGTTAAATTGTTCCGGACAGGTCTAGTTATCTACTACCTACTATGATCTTTTGAAAACATTCAAAATTTATTTATTATCAACATTTCAATCCAAATTCACCTCAAGGTGTTTATTATTTTAAAATATTATGTCTTTGACAATTTCTTTGTGCCACCAACTCTTTAGAACCTAGGCAAACCTAACTTATTAAGGATACCAATCAGTTCTTCAGCACTAATTTGATGTATTGCTTGCAAGTTGCAATATTCTTGTAATGTTAGATGTCATGTACCATTGTGGTATTCTTTAGATTCAGGTCACCCAATCATCAAACCGCTACTGAATTTTGTTACGCATTAGTAGATAACATTCCTTAGGCTATTTGCCTGTGTTCTTCAAGGTCACCTTTTATGTAAGTGATTTTATATTATTCAATACACACCACTTGTTGCAAATGTTGCACATAACCACAGTGGAGGGGTCGTGTATCCCGCAGTACTTGCACGCATGGTCCGGCAGTTCCTTGCTGCTGTACAGAGCCTCATCTTCCTCCTCAAACTGCAGCTCCGTGAGGGCATTGGTAACACTGGACACTTTCGATGTCAGCTCTAATCGCGCCAAACCGTTGACCTGAATAAAAGCAACCCGATAAGAATAACAAACTCGAGGTTTACGAAAGGCAACCAATGATTCATAGGTTATGGTGCAAACAACAAACGAACTATCACTCGCCTGGTTTGAAGATATGAGACCGTGGTCATGCTGGGAAGCTTGCGTTTGGCTCTGGGACGGGAGAGTAAAGTCGGTGAACTCAAACTCGGAGCCCTGCGTATCAGCTCCGATAAGATCTGACTCTTCAGGGTCCAAAAATGTGAGCGTTTGAGAGCTCGGACCATAGGCGTCAACACTCATTTTCCCGCAGTGTTATTTCCTGGTAGTGATACGAAGAAAATTTGTCAAAAAGAAATATTCACACAATAAAACAGTCTTTCCATAACAACAGCCACGCAATAAAACTGTTACAAGACATGCGAAGAAATATGTAAAATCGCCATGTTAGCACATGGTTTGTTTTCGTTGACTTTGCTAAGATTGGTTTTATTGGCTAAAAAAATCTGAAGTTTAACACTTTTTCCAATCAAATCATAGAAAGGCTCTTTATAGAGACGTATCTATAAGTCGACCAACCAGCACAAAGGAGACCATGGAAAACAAGTCGTTGTCATCAAAACTCGTAGATGAGAACAAACATTTTAACCATAGGCCATAGACCATTTTACCACAGACTAGTACACGCCACAGCAGATAAAAGTGTTAGCTTAAGTTAGCTTCGTGGAAAATGGGCTGAAACCATAGAGTAAGGACAGCTGTAACCATCTATAGTGTCCATGGTAGGCTTAACGCGCCAAATACAAAATATCAGCGCGTCGCGCGCTGCAATGACAAATTAATTTGAATTTAACTTAATATAATTTGATCGTTGTATGTTTAAGGAATACTAACATTAAATAAAAGAGTTATTGCTGCTACTAACAAACTATAGATCAATGAAATCTGAAAATAAAGAATTTGAATTTGAAAATGAGTAAAACCAGTTCTGTTCTGACTACCTATTGATTTTAAGTTCAGCGCGCGCGAGTAACCAAAATCGTATGTAAACCTATGTCAACATTTAAATTTTTTGACTGGCTCAGTTGAGTATTAGGTACAGCTACTTTTATTCCGTACGTACCATTTTTCCATCGCCTGCTAACTTTTTCTCTAATGTCACCAAAATTAAATTATACAGGGTGTCTGTCCTACCCTGCATTAACACTACCCACTTGTCGGCCTATTTTGTTGAATGTAGCAAAGTGTGAAAAGAGTAAGTTTACACTTACTTATAAATGTGATTGCTTAACCGCTCCCCTAATAATTATGATTACTTACAAATCATCAAGTTATAGGTAGGTACCTAATCATTGATTAGGTACAGTTTGATGATTTCTTTCTGTAATCTGTCTTGATGGTAAATAGAAATAAGTACTTACCTAGATAGATACAATACAATACACATAGGCACAATTGACTAGGTACTTACATAAAGTTAAGATTAATGGTAATTTAACCCGTTTTATCACGTGCATGCATCCAATTAAGGGCCACAACTTCAATATGGTAAGATATCTTATTTCTTCATGCCCTGCAGTTGACTCTGAAACTAATTGGTGCAAACGTTTTGATTGATGAGTGCGATGACCTCCAGACGAAACACATTATCGTTTCTACCTACCATAATATCAATATATCTACGTAGAGTGATCCATTTTATATTTGAATCAATTTCTCCAGTACCTAGGTACCTACCAGTAGGCAGGTTTCTACTGTATCATTCAACAATCTACCCATCTACACAACTAGGGTCAATATATGAGGTACCTTGCCTACCCTAGGTTGCTCTATGACTCTTTTACCTTCCATAAATACCTATCTACTATGTTTATATAAATTAGTACCCTTTTATTAGTCTTAAGTAGCTTCTTAGTTTTACTATAGGTAGTAGGTATATGTATAAGATAGGTTAAAACTCCCACTTTGTAAAAACCACTGGAAATTAAATAATGATTTTATTTTTATTATTTTTACCCACCTCATGTTTTTGTGTCGATAGCCTTAATCAGTCGTACGTACCCAAACTAAGAAAGTTTCCTCGAAAAGAACCTGCGAAGTCATAACTAGCTTCATAGTGGGTGATGAAATCATACTGTTATTTGTGTACTTAGTTAAAACTGTTAGAAGCAACTCAAGGGACGGGTCATAAAATAAAATGAGCGTGAATACATAGCTCTGAGCAATACAATTATTATTTAGTTACAATGATTTCATTAGGCTGTAAAATTGCGTGAGCGTCTCCGCACGAGACAATTGCCGACAATTGGTGCGTGGCGGCGCCAGTGATGTCACTCTCTTTTGCTTCACTCACATTAATAAAAGTTTGGATGGATAGATGTATGAATGGATGGATGTTTGTTACCTTCACGCCAAAACTACTGAACGGATCAGGCTGAAATTTTGCATACAGGTAAGTCTAACCCTGGAATCAAACATAGGCGACTTTTTATCCCATAAATCAGTTCCCATGGGATAGAAATAACCTCAAAACGTTTCCATAGAAACAACGCGTGCGAAGCCGCGGGCAGAAGCTAGTTACATTATAAAAGTCTCTTGCTTGACTGAAGCTGGATACTGACATTTCATTAGAATCGGTATGCAAGAATGTAGGATATTAACAATTAAGTAATAAGAAGTTTTAGATTTATCAAAATTATTCAAATATGGGAAGAACTGATGGTCTCGCACGACTCTACATTAGGTAGAGTCGTAATTACGCATTATACTTACCTATATAGTCCTTCCAGCAGTTTACCTAGAGGCGAAAATATATTAACATTACACTTTGTAGATTAGGTACACATAAGTACATCTTTTAATAATATACCCTGTATACTAACTCAGTCTAAATAATCTCGAAAAAAGTCTGCAAGACTGATAAATGATTTTTGGAAGGACGAATAACTGTGTACGAAAAAGAAACCGGAACAACAAAAACAAAATTCTTAGAAATCTATAAGTAGATAGATCTAGTTAAGAAAATGCTGTGCGTTCCGATTTCCTATTCATTGGAGCTATTTGACAATGCATTGACTTCCTGCGCCGGAGTGCATTCGTATGCAAATAAGAAGCTGCTCCAATAGATTCTCCATGCCAATTGAGCGTGTAATGACATCATGGTAACATACGACCCATAATCATTCAGTTTGTTTCATTACATTGAGTAGACTGAGATGTGAGATGCTTCCTAATACCTACTACCAACCTACTCATTTCAAAGGACCTTTGTGGTGTCTACAGAGAATCTCAGTCTACTATGATGGTGTTCCTGCAATCATAAATCTTATTTAAATACTTACAAGTAATCAGTAGGTACCTACACCTCACCTTTCAGAAAGGTCGCTCCTATTTACCAGGATATACAGGGTGTTTGGTGCATCGTTTACTAAATTGAAATGAGGGATGGGGGCGAGGGTTTGCTACCTCCTCAACCCCCATGAAAAATTATTGACCCCTTGGAATGTTTTATGACGATTTTTCTATTTACAAAAGTCAGCATTTAAACTTGACTAAAAATAAAAGTACTAGGTATAGCCTCGAAATTTGTTTTTTATTTGCATTTGTATTATTGTAGGTACGGTTCTATTAAAATCAAAATTAATCACTAGCAATGTCTGGTTTTTTTTTTAATTAATTCACAAAGTTTTTAATACAAGCATGAATGAATTTAAAGCTCAACTTTGAATGGAATTTAAAAATAAACTAAAACTGATTATGTCCTTCGAATTGATTTTAAAAGTTCTCTAGTCTATCCCCTTTCTAACGATATGCAATATGCCATGAAAACCTTTTACTAACTTTATTAATGTGCTAATTTTGGTGATTAGAGACCATTTAGGCTGATATTCGATATTACATTTTTTTATTTATAGTAATTGTGATTTTAATAGAACCGTACAATAATACAAATGCAAATAAAATACAAATTTGCAGGCTACACCTAGTATTTTTAGTTTTATTCAAGTTTAAATGCTAACTTTTGTAAATTTACAACAAAAATTAAAAAAATCGTCATAAAAAATTTCAAGGGGTAAGAATTATTTATGGGGGTAGCAAACCCCATCCCCCATTTCAATTTGGCAAACGATGCACCAAACACCCTGTATTGTTCTGTGCTATTTACTTGGTGCAAAGAAAGGATGGGCCACGCTCTCTGTGATCAGATTTTTTTGAGCTAGCTAGTTGTCTATGGATGTAAAGATGGCGGCGGGTGCGGTGACTTTTGGAGGAACAATTTATATCGGCGACTACCCACAAGCTAAATCTTCTAATTGAAATTGGATAGGTGGATTGTTTATACCTCCATCCAGCCTTATAAAAGAACCACATAAGGACCTACCTACATGACACGTTTTGCATAATTTGCAAAGGGCACACAAACAACAGCGGCGCCGACTCTCATCTGGATTCACGGCCTGCCCTGGTGACTATTTATCGCCAGACAAAGGTTTCATCAATACGTGTGCCCTTAATTTTTGTATTTCTAGATACTTATCTGATTTACAGTTTTCTCTCCTTAAATAAACCACAGTCTTAGATGCGAAAGTTTGTGCCGTTATGCCGATTTTTTGAGCCGAGAAACTACTGAATGGATCCGGCTGAAATTTACACACTTATAGATCTGGATCTGGAATAATAACAAAGAAATAATAAAAAATAATAAAAAGAAAAACGCGTGCGAAGCCAGGAGCAAAAGCTAGTTGGTAAATAAATCATTGAGGTTCCTACCTACTTACGTACCTAAGCAAGTAGGTAGGTCGATACCTAGTTAATAAGTAAGTAGGTACCTACCTATCGTTCACTCAGCGGAGCTTATAAATCACTGGCATAATCTACTCGGTTACAATTTTGTGGTCTAGACTAGACAAATTATTAGAATAGGTACACACTACGGATGTTGCTGTGGCATCTTCGACATTGCAGATTTAGGCTTGGGGTTGATCGCTATCGTGCGTGACGTCACGTCACCCTGGGCTGTTTACTTAGGTGTCCCGTCCCGACCTACTCTAGACTGAAAACCAATTTCGGTACCTACATAATGTACCGAAATTGGTTTTCGGTCGGTTCGGTGGTGACACTGAGCTGAAGTATAGGGAAAGACAGCAGAAGAACTTTACCTACATATCTGTTCTGTGGGTAAGACTAATTTTACGCCTATGACTAGTTACATCTATAGTTTTCTATTGAGTAAACCCATTGGGCACAAAAGATATATTTATCTATTGTGCATTGGGTAAGTATCTCACAGTCAGTTGGTACCGTGACTGTTCACAAGAAAGTAGTATGTACTTAATTAGAAGTTTCTGCTCTACCTTAACCCATAAACGATTTTTATGAGGCTCGATGTTATGAGAGTACGAGAATAGGATCGCACCCCCTCCAAGTTCACGCGCGCGCTTTTTTTTCTGTCAGTCTTCTAGACCATGGACAGGTATTTTAGATTACGTTTTAGTTCACTTAGATTCAAGTACAATACCAATGTTATGTGTATGCATGTGTTAGTAATTAATGAATGAGAAATGAGTCTATTTTATACCATACGATACAATACCTACGATTTAAATTCGCCCTTTGTCCATAGACCAATTGGTCCGCTTGAAGCTTGAGGTTTGAAGCCAGAAAGAACATGGAAGATCAATGAGACCGCTTCATGTTCTAATTAAGATTTTATTAACAGTTTTCTGAAATTTCTGCTGTCTCTGCCACACCACTTGCCGGTGACTCTAGGTTAGATTCTGGGGCTAAATTAAGGACAATTTACGAGATGGTTGTTTTATGTTTGCAGACAATTTGGATCACGGCTCGCCGCCTGAAATGCACGCGCTAACAGATAACATCTAGATGCAGTAACCTAAATACCTAACATCAGTCTTGAAACAGTTTTTGATCTGAGGTGTTGCATAGCAGAAAAGTGGACACATGCTTTCATTGGTTCGGTTCTCCTTCTCCCTTGAAATCAACTTACAGTTTATAATAAAATCTATATTTATAAAAGAAAGTCGTGTTAGTTACACTATTTATAACTCAAGAACGGCTTTACCGATATGGCTGAAAATTGGTGAGGAGGTAGATTAGAGCCAGAGACGGACATAGGATAGGTACTATTTATTCCGTTCGATAGCATTCAAGTGTGACTTGACATAAAACAAGGTACATAAGTGAAGAGCAACCTATGTACTAAAATGCAGAAACAATAATAATTAATGATTAATGTACTTCATTTTTTTTTCTAATAAAAAAAATTAACTTAATATTGCCTTTAAGGCGGTACAGAGTTCGCCGGGTCAGCTAGTTGCTTATAAAAATGGTTACCAGTCGGTAACCTTATATACCTAATATAATAACATAACCCAGATGTACATAAACTATAAATACTTACTTAAACCTCATACCTAATTTAAAACGACTTAAGTTGGTACACGCATGATTTTAAATAAAGATTCTATAATCTAACCCAATTTTTTTTCAACTTCCAGTACACATACGTCAGTAGATACTTACCTAATGAAAAATTACACAAAATATGTCGGTCCCTACTTACTCAACAAATTAGGAATGTGAGCTTTCCTTGTAGTTTCCTTGATATATGTTTTAACTAGTAAGGATACTTAGTATCAATCGGAGACTTTCAAGTTTCAAGTGTCGTCAACGTTACCGGCAGGCTAAGCCTCGCTGCGTTCTTTATTCTTAAAAACTGCTTTTTGATTGGTGTGGGCATGTTAAGGCCAAAGATATTAATTTATATCTGAGGTGATGATGACATAGCCCTGAGTAGGTTTTTATTGGGTCAATAAAAGTTCTAATCTTATTTATTTTTATGGATTCATATTTTACAGTGTGTCTGGTAGGTAGTGTCATTCCGTACATTTTGATATATTTTGATTTAAGGCGCTACCCCGACCCAAATCAGAGCCACCACCTATTTTATTTAATTATTAAGTAGTGGTAATGGATTGAGAAAATCGCAACCAAAGAAAAATGGAGAGGTAGATACGTTTTTTCACAAAATCTGCTCAAGAGCCTTTCCAGATAGAGGTCCATCTCTCTTGATGGACACGCAGGACCACTATCTGGAGAGGCTCTTATGGAAAGAGGAGGAAAGGAAGACCACAAGAAATGGCAACACGAGATAGTAGAAAATGGGGGAAAAACATGGACAGAGAAAGCAGAGGATAGAAACAAATGGCGGCAACGGAGGAGGCCTTTTTTAAGCAAATATTTTCTTCAAATGTTTAAACTTGTCAAACTTGTTGATCAGGAGCTACCTGTAGATTGTTTGCAACAGTCTGCAGTTAGCTCAATGTAAATACTAGTTGTAATTTATTTCTATTCATTGATTGTAATTTTCTTTGTGTACAAAGAGTTTTATTTTTTAATAACTTGTTATCGGAATAGGACATAATAGTAGATTGTTTTACAAGGGACTAAACCATCCCATTATATACCTACGAGGCTGTTATACACTTCCGAGCGTAGCGAGGGAGGATGACAAGACCGAGTTATAATGGGTGGTTTTGGCCCGAGTAAAACACTCTACTTTTCACTTCGATTGCGTTGCGAGAAAATAAAACAATTTTGTGATTTGGAATGAAGTAAATTCTAGAGATTTATTTAGCGCCAATACCATCTTTTTTCTAAAATCTCTATCTATATCTAACCCGCAACGAAACAGTTCGCATTCTACCGTGAAGGGAAGAATCTACCTTCATAAAACATCACCAAGAAGGTTCTATTTTCAAAAAAAAAAGATTGACGGAGCACCAAGAAGTCGAGTTTTTATGTAAGAGAACGAAGGCTTTGTACGGGCTGATGATTTTAGACAAAAATTCAAAAGAAAAAATACTTTTTAGCCCTAGGTATTAGACTCGAGTTTTAGGCCCGCTAAGCTACACTATTACCACAGCTATTACTATGATACACTTTTTGAGCAAGAGAAGTGAAAAGACTTTTGACGTGACAACGTCTTATAATTCGATAGAGCCGGCTGCACGCACGAAAAAACATGACGTCATGCGGCGTTACCTCGCTCTGAGGCGTTCCATGTAAGGCTTGAAGTGCAAGCGAGAGCGCTCGACATCCGTCTCTCTCCTACTTGAGTGAGCGATGCGTCTGCGTGGACAGCTGCTATGCTATAGTACATTTACATGTTTTGATCGAGTATCAAACGCTACCATTCCATCAGTATTTTCTTAAGATTTTTAAACGTTTCCATGGAGACAACGCGTGCGAAGCCACGGGCAGAAACTAGTACCTATAATATATTATTTTTCTTGGTAACAAGTATAATAAATAGGTATACCTATCATTTTTCTTGGTAACTTGTGCATAAATAAGACCTCTCGGCCCGCCCCCCTCGCAATAAAACAAAGGCGCCAAAAGCTCGCGTCCATATCAGATAACGAGGTTTTAAAACAGCTTCGAGAAACTATGGCCATTGTTCCTTTAATTTTAAATCTTTATCTGATTGAATTGAATTCCTGATGTGCCTAATCCGAGGAGGTAGGTAGCTATTAGTAGGTAGTACTTGTATTCTTGTATTCTGTCTTTTTTTACCTCTTTAATATTTCTTGAACTTGAAATTTAAAATAATAAAACATTTCTTATCGCCTAATTATTATTTATACTTATATATTATGTTCTTAATTAGGTACCTATATATTATATTAGAAAAAAATATGAAAATAAATGCAAATAATTTTTTTCCATACATGTATGGAGCGTTTGTAGATATCGATCTATATTTTACAGGAAAAATTATAGACATGTCTGTAAAAATAACACTTTTTGAAAAATGGTCAAAAGGGAGGGGGGTATAATTTTCAACTACCCCACTGAGCGATCCAAATTCTGAAATTAACTTTACTTGTGATACGTAATTATTTGATTAACTTACCTACCTCTTAAGATGCGTGGTACCCTAACAGGACTCATAAATAATGCTTATGATGATTTTTTTAAAGAGCTCGCACTGTAATAAGATTGTAAAATAAATACTCTCGAGTAGGTATTGATGTGTAAGAAATTCAATTCAAGAACTCGTTCTTGAATGGATTTTTTTACACGTTATGCCTTAAATCTAATTTCGGAGACCAATAAGGTCTGAGTCGCGTCTTCCATGTATGGTGCAAACTCCATAGTGACCTTGACTGTCCCTATAGGATACTACAGAGGCAATTGTTGGGAGACCCATTAGGTATGACGTGGGCACTGCCCAAATGAATCCCCTTGACGCAATACTGTTGCCTAGCCTACCTATCACATCCAACTAATGTTAAAAAATGCTAAAGTTTGGATGGATGAATAGATGATAGGTATACAAGCAAGCACTTGCTTATAAACTTTTGTAACTGTGCTTTAATGAACCACAACGGTCTGAAATAAAAATTTCTCATTTTTAAGCCGCTGGCCCACTGCGGTGCACGCTGTGCACGCTGTGCAGGGCGGTATTGGACCAGCAGCGGCTAAAACCGAAGCGTGCACAGCGTGCGCCTCAGTGGGGCTGTGGCTTAACTAATTGGTTTGTAGTTATAGAAATGGAGTCAGTGTGTCTTTGAATGACTAACCAGTAACCTACGAAACTATAATTAAATAAAAGGATTATCCAGAAAAAGTCCATTCAAAGCCGTAGGCAGAAGTAAGTATGGTCGCAAATAGGTAGTCCTTTTAGAGGATGTGAGAATGAACTGTAAAATCTAATGTGTCGAGATTTAATCAAAACAGATCCATATAAGACATGTGTCGTTATTATCTAACTTTGTTGGACCATAAACGGCCCTAAATGGTGGGCTCTCGTTAACCCAGTCATGAAGTCAAGACCATTGACGCGCAAGTGGCTAGGTGCCTTATTTGACGAACAACTCAGTAAAAGGTACATGTTAAGAAGTAGGTAACATGCTTTGAATTACCTCTATCTTTGATTTGGATATAATTTTGTGACTCTACTAAGCAGGCAAAAAAATCAAGTAAATAGATAGATAGATTTTTTAGAAGTAAGTAGATAGATTTTTTTATTGCACACTTAACGAAACCGTAGGTGGTAGGTTAAATGGTAAGCCTAAAGCAAAATTTATAAAAATGTTAGGTACCTTTTATATTTACTTATTGACTAGCCCATGTTGTAATGTTAGGTCATCAAAATTCCTCGTCAAACTTTCGGGGCGGGGAATTTGAAAAGTTTTACATGATTGTGTCCGTCATGAAAAGTTTTACATTGGTCGGTTATGGAACTGACAAATGTAAAACTTTTTATGAGGGTCACAATTATCTCCCCTTGTTCTTCCCTCACTTGCCTATGGAAACTATAGAGTTGAACGACAGTAGTACCTATGGCCTTCAAAGTCGGCAGTTCAAGCACCTTCTAAAAATAGCCCCGTGTGAATGGGCGACACTTTGGCATCGTCACTCTTCACCTCTTGTGTCTGGTCGATTTCAAAACAGACACACGACCCTTGCTGTTATTTTTACTTTACACGTTACTCACATTATCTGTTGTATTAAAAATGCGTAGAAAATAATGTAAAAAGGTAATCTCTACCCTGTTTTTCCAGCTTGCGTTCTTGTGAGACACTGTAAGTGCCCGTAATAGAAATGGACCAGCTTAAAACCATCCAAACAAGCAAATTAAGCTTTTATTGCCATTAGGCGGTTTTTAGGCAGACCACCGGCCGTCTGAAATTGTGAGAGCAGTCGGGAGTCAGCCGACTGGCATGAGACCACCAGGGCAGGCGTAAAATAGGCCATGTTATGGCCAGCAGTGTGACAGCTTTAAAGGTAATTGAAGTGACTGGCTGGGAAATGCCAAGAAAATTATCGAATGGAGGAATTAACCCAAACAATGGCGGTAAAGTCTAGGATGCTTAGACTCAGCAGTGGGTGTTGGATTGCCAGCTAGTTAGCTTTTATTCTCAGATATCTTTGGATGGAAAGTCTCCGTTATTTAGCTATTATTTAGCTCATAAATCCGCTCAGCTAATCAGCTTTCGTCCTCTTCAGTACAAAGGGACATCAATATGCCTGGTCCATTCATTGCGTCTATTCTATGCGGCTCCGTACAACCCACGCCCATGGACTATTTCACGGTCCATTACTTTAAAATTACTCTTACCTTCGTCACAGATAACTTCATACTTACAGTATAGGAACATCGCACAGGAAAGTTAATCGAGTTTACTTGACTTCACTTTTTTTGTACTAGTTCATAGGCCACATCGTCACTTTCTTAAGTGTGATGGTGGTCAAATGCTTTGCCATCCCGGATAAAAAAAACGATCCGCAGATATTTGTCCAGTGCGTTCTGGATGTTTTCTATGTATAATAAAAAATATCTATCTTTGTAGTGTATTGTATTAAGTATATCAGTTATCTAGTACCCATAACACAAGCTCTGCTTACCTTGGGGGCTAGATAATGCTGTGTGAATTGTCCAGCATTATTTGTTTATCAAAACCCAGGAGGAGTGTCGTTAAAAATCATTTTAATATTAACTGATGAGTGATAGAAGTGCCCAGGCGGGGTCGTTGCGTAAGAATCGACCTTTCTAACTTCGTCAGGGGCATATTAAGTAGGTACCTACCCAGATAGGCTATGAAGGACGTAGAATTGAAAAAGGTCGTGCTAAAGCTTGTCGCACACCTGGAAAGTACCGTTGCAGCATAGCACAAAAATGTGTATTTTAATATGAGCTCGTAACTTTTAGATGCATTTTATGTATATTGACAGCATCAGATCACAGTCAGCTCGCTGACCACTCGCTTGAAGCTTGTGGGAAGCCATTTTGTCATTGTTAAATGTATCTAAAGATAACCGAGTAATATAAGCCATAAGTGTTGTGTGGTAGCGGTATTGGATTTATGAGAGCAGAGCTTAAGACTACGAGTAAAAGAACTTGTTTCATCATCTTTATAAAGTGACCCATCTATTCCCACTGTACCTGTGACCAACCCGTCGCGATGTCAAATGTTAAACATCGTACTGGGAGATGTTCAAATTAATTACAAACTAAGCCGTTACTAATTCTGTCGGCCATGACCGATTCATAATACTGTTATGGAACTGGCCAATTTATACAAGTCTGATTCAATTTTTAAATTATAGTAGTAATGACCGTCTGTCTGTACCACAGTGTTACAAAGCGAAGATTAAAAGGCCTGAAAGAGATCGCTTCTAAGCGATAAGGCCTTCCATTGTACATACATGCATAGTTATGTTTAAGTATTGTCTCTTTTTACTTGTTGTATTCTTTTTTGGTTTACAATAAAGCATTCTTGTACCTATTAAAGTTTACAGAAGTGGAAAAGAAACAGCGGAGAGAAAAGCCATTTTGGCTGCATTTACAGAAAACAGCGGAAGCATGTACTAAGCAGGCGCGGTCGCAGCCCAAGACTTTGGGGGGGGTCACGATTGGTGCGGGCCGTAGCCACAAATTCACTTGCAGACGGTTGCAGGCCCCATCCAGAACAGAAAAACTTTTTCGGCGAGCGGAGCGAGCCGCGAAAAATTTACCTTATTGATATGTTTCGTGGTGGCGGGCAAAGTGATTTTGAAGACCGAAAACATGACATCCCTTCCCTCAACTCCCAACAATAGTAAGTTTAAGTTATAGCGAGCGAGGCGACCCTGGAAATTATCGAGATTTTTTTTGATGTTTGAAGAAAAGTAAGCAAGAGTACTTGCTACTACTCTTGCTTACTCTCGCTCGCTATCATAATGATGGCGAGCGAAGCAAGCCCCGAAAATCGAATTTTTGTTACTTTTTCGGGTGGTTACCCGCCGATAGCATTCTCTAAAATCTAGAAAATACTATCGGCGAGCGGAGCGAGCCGCAAAAATATAATAGTTCCAAAAATATAATAGTTAATTATATTTTCTGCAGTTTTTTGCATATTGACCGCAAACATGACATCGCCTCCCCCAACTCCCAACAATAGTTAGTTTAAGTAACGGCGAGCGTAGCGAGCCTCAAAATTTTTTGAGGTTCTTTCTTTGATGTTTGTTGACAAAATAAATGATAGTGAGCGAAGCAAACCCCGAAAAATTAAAAGACTGTGGTGGTGGATATAAAGCTTTGAACATAAATAGGGGCGAGTGGAGCAAGGGAAATAAACTAAACTTACTTAGTCACTTGTTTCTGGACTGGTTTCCGCAACCAGTCCAGAAACAAGTAAGTAGGTAAACCAAAATTAGGAATCCAAAAAGAGGTAACGGCGAGCGGAGCGAGCCGCCGAAATTTTTGTTACTTTTCGGGTGGTCACAAACTGGTTCAGAAAATAAATAACAGCGATGGGAGCGAGCTCTGAAAATTTTGAAAGTTTGCAGCGGCTAAGAAATATGTTGAAAACCTAAAAAATATATATATCAGTGAGTGGAATGGGCCGCAGCCTTTTTTAAAATTGGTGAGGTTCATGCAAGACAAGGAAGCTAACTAATGAGCTATGAACAATTTCTAAGTTTGTCGAATAACAACCAAATATAAGGACAACAGACTAGACTCCATATGGAATCAACGGCGAGCGAAGCGAGCCGCGAAATTTTTTATGATCTGGCTGTGCGTGTGAGTTGTTTGGTATTAGATATTTTGCAGTTGCACCTAAAACGGAGGAGGAGTCCCGCACTAGAGCAAGCCAGAAGCTTATCGAAACAGCAGAATGCTATCAGAGGCTATCAGAGCTTGCTGCGACAATTTTTGGTTTTTGTTAGATATTGCGCAATTTTTTGAGAAAATTTGGCAAAGTGACCTAATGCGTGGCGAGGGTCGAGCTTTGGGACATAGTTAGAAGGAACAAATTTTATCAGCGAGCGGATCAAAACGCGAAAATTTTGCTGTCTACTAATTTTTTGCGCTAGTTGACAAAGTGACCTCAGAGATTATTAATTGAGTAACAATTTTGTGCTTTTTATTGTGGTGGTTGTATTGATACAAACTGACATTAACGGACCAGCCAGACCACTAAAATTAGGTAACGTTACCTCTGCGCTGATCAAAACACAGGGCTCAAAAGAACAGTAATATCGGCGAGCGGAGCGAGCCGCGATTTTTTTTTGCTGCAGTTGGTAACCACATTCAATGTAACGGAAGTAAATAGGAAAAAAATAATCATCAAACCATGGATTTAAATTTTTTAAGTACCTAAACTAAGATTTTGGGGGGGGTCATGACCCCCGTGACCCCCCCCCTGGGACCGCGCCTGGTACTAAGATGAATTTGGACAGGTTTATTTTCTTCTGTTTTTATCCGTAATCAAACAAAGATCCGTTGTTAAATTGCAGCCAATGCGCGGCGATAATAGTATGAGTGAAGCCGCAGTCCCACTGCGGCGTACGCTGTGCACAGTGTGCACGCTGCTACACGATGCGGCTTTAACCGCTGCTTTGGCCCACTGCCGCCGCCGTGCACAGCGTACACAGCGTGCGCCGCAGTGGGCCGCAGTGTGCCAGCGGCTTGATACCCTCACGAATAGGTATACCATATATACCTACCTAGATCTGAATAAATCAGCTTCTTGTCCAGGGAATGAAAAAGAGTGAAAAAAATTATTGTGATTAAACTGTAATACTTTATGGCCCCTACCTGCCTATCGATTCATAGTGAGACGGTAGAGCAACACCTTTATTTCGTGGAATAGAGGCGCCAAGTAGGTATTATGATATTAATCATCTGAATACCTCGAAAAATATTTTAAGCTTCATTTTTGCTTTAGGTGGGTTAGGTATGCGTGTTCGTTTGGAATACAAATGACCACGAAAACAACGTGTCCTTTGATTAGACCACACACGAGACACTATGCAATTCATATCACAAGTCAGTCATCATAAACTCATTATCTCTTTGCAATCCCACCATACAGGGCCGTGGCCGTGGGCGTGGGATTCACAAATATTCAATTCAATTCTCCGCCATTATAGCAATCATGGCGCAAAAATGTTTTATGCTATGTTAAACGGATTTTCAAGGATAAAGCTTTTAGCTTGTTAGGTATAGCTTTTGATTTACATTCAAGAGATCGAATATAATTTAAAAAAAAGAGCCAGATTATTAAACTTAAAAAATAAATGAATTTTGATATCTCATTGATAGACAAACCTTGCCAGTTTTTGTAAAACCTACAAACAAACTTGCAAAGTTTATCTGTCCATTAGGTATTCTACAAGTTCCGTTATTGCTAGTCTAATTTTAAAATTGTTTTATTTAAGCTTATTTATGTACCAAACCTATCTACAACGTTCACCGAGCGATTCCGTGCGCATAAGCTAGTCGTTGCAAGGTTGTAATAATTATATTTTTTTATTAAGATGAAAAGACAATGCAGTCCTCTGAAGACCGAAATGGATGTGCATATTGTGCTTACAAACAATGCCTTGCACATTGCACAATACGGGTGGGTTGCACCAAATGCATAATGCTTAAAAGCACTTAGGTTTTAACGACCCGTTAAATTAGCTTGTAAGTAGGTGTATTACAGAACCAAGGAACTGTTTAAATTGAGAATTAATGTGAAAGTTAATAGCTACTTGGCAAGTACCAAAGTAGTTTTATACAAAGCATGCATTTGAATTTGGCATGCATCCTTTATATTGTTTTATAGCGATGTGGTGCGGGCTTAGAATTTGCACCACCCTAACTCTTCCCGCGGGTATCGTAAGAGGCGACTTAGGGATATCCACCGGGGGCGGGCAGCAGCGCCCCCTGAAGAACAATTCTACCACCGTACTGCGACCCCCAACCCGCATGCCCAGCGTGGGGATTATGGGCACTACCCCCTCATGAAATAAAAGCTAATAAGGCGCTTATCAGGGGGAGGCCTGCGTCCAGCGGGCTGTTGATTTTGAGGTTGTATTGTAGCGTTTTTAGGGTTCCGTATTTAACCAAAGGGTGAGCAGGAACCTATTCTGACAACCTCAGTGGCGTAGCGGGCGATGGTCCTACTGCGACGCAGGGAGGATTGAGAGGATTCCTCTGGGAAAATGTTTGTACGTGCGATTTGTAAACAAATCTTACCTCTTCAGGCCGAAATTACTGAAAGGATTGGGCTAAAATTGGATATAATTCTAGATCTGGAACAAAATATAGGCTAGTTTTTACTCCGGAAAAACGCGTGCGAACGCAAAGCCACGCTCGGAGGCTCGTTAAGTAAAATATAAATTATCCGGGCCGAGTCGGGGCATTAAAGCTACAGCCAAACCTGAACTTTTTAGCGTAAATGTTCTGGTTTGGCGCGTCAAAGAGCGTCCAGCGTGTTTGACGCGCAGGCTTGGCAGAACTTCTGCCAAGCCTGCGCGTCATAGAAGCATGCCTCTACTTCTCTCGAATCAAAAAATTACATAGAAACTTCAAAGTTCTTTAAACGAGCCAATTTATCATATAACATACAGAGCCTACACATTAACTCCCTTGGAGACGAGACCCTAGGTCCGAGGGGTACCAAGGCTCTTCGGGTTTTAAAAAAATTATCTGAGCGTCTGGTCGAAGCGACGCGTGACCCGAGAGCTGGTGAGTATCTGGCACAGCATTGCCATACAGCGTGGCAATGCAGCCAGCGTCTTGGGGACGCTTCCGACTGGTATTGATATGGATCAGTTGAGCTACCTGTAGACTGTTTGCAACAGCTGCAGTTAGCTGAATTGTTTCAATTGTAAATACTAGTATAATTTTCTTTGTGAATAAAGCCTAATAATTTGTCATATTATAGACCGTTTAGGTCTCCAGACTTTATTTGGATGTGATGGGAATAAATTAAGGAAGTTGACTCATTGACTGGACCTCTATGTCACCGGCAAAAGACACCATCGGTATAAAATAGGAAGGTTATTAAAAATACCTATTTAGCATTCTGAAGAAGATCTCCATGAATCGTTTAGCGGAAACCTGTCAGTGTTAAAACGTGTAAAATGTTCCGGGAACTATCTATTATTCGCCTAGTCTTATTTTGATTTGAAGATTTGTCCAAAGGTAAAAAAATGTACCTAAGTGCTAGATGGTTTGAAGATATTGCATACATTGCCTGCAAGACCAGGGGCTCAATGCTAGCAGCATTGGGCCCCTGGTCTTGTGTTGAATTCACACCACCAATCGCTTTACTATGACAACGGTATAGTCGCAAAATCGTCAAAAGTATAAAAATGAAAAAGAAGAAAAAACAGTTTTTATTTCCTCCCAAATTGATCCTTTCCCCCTTGCCTCCTTTCACGACTTTTCTGTAACTATCATGGTTTCGAATTTGCCCATCCACTTCCAACTCAAAAAGCCATCCTCTAAGAACACCAAATCTATACCCGTACCAGTCCTGATGTTGGTCTAAGCGCCTGAAATGAAAACATGATTTATTTACATGTAGGTAAAATTGCTATTAAAAACTTAGCAAGCTATTTGGGTAGTGTTTACAACAGCAACTTGCAATTTATGCTCACTTATATAATGGTGTCGCGTCGTCCTCTCGGCGTCTTAATGAAGTGGTACTTATCAACTATGGAGGTATTATCTGTAAAGTCGTATTAGCTCACGTCTCTGAATCGAAATGCTTCAACAAAAGTTCCCGGTGGGGCGGCTGTCTACTGGACTAGGGAGGGCACGACCGTGGCCCCTGACATTAAAAAGTATCGCTGAGGACTGCGGACCTTTTAGTGGAGGAATTGCGACAGCGGCGAAGGTTTAGTAATTAGTAGATCGGTTTATTAGTCAATAACAATTAACTGCCCCGAGCTGGGCAGTGAATGCGTTTACCAAGACCATCATCAAAGAGAGAACATTACCAGAAAGTGTTTCCCAGAATCCGAATGAAACGGCCAATCAGAAGATTGATCTTCTTAATTATATTCATGTGTAACGGAGGCCATGAACCTCTTGGCGGCCTTGCTTGCTTCAACCATAATAATACACTGTTCCAGTATGGGAAGTAAACTATATTTAAAGCACTTTTGGCCCTTCCTTACTGCAAAGAAAGATAGATGATGTTGTGTTATATTTATTTCAGTACCTAGGTACCTACGCTTCACGAAAAAGTATTGCGGAAATTAGCGATACTATAACGTTCATTTATTTCGTTCAGATGCATGTAAAGTGTGTATACTTAGAAAAGTCAGACAGATACCTACAGCATAGAAATACAGAATTAAAAATAAAATGGATTACTTATTAGGTAGCGTAGCGTGCTTGGAGTAAAGAGGATTCATCGAATCAAGAACACTAGGCTACGTTCCAAAACTGGAATTGCCGACGTTGGGTACAAGACGGCCAGACTCAAATGGGACTGGCCGGGGCATGAGCACACAGCTTAGAATTTGCACCACCCCAACTCTTCCCGCAGGTGTCGTAAGAGGCGCTTAAGAGATATCCACCGGGGGCGGGCAGCAGCGCCTCCTGCAGAACAATTCTACCACCGAACTGCGATCCCCAACCCGCATGCCCAGCGTGGGGATTTTGGGCATTACCCCCATGAGATAAAAGCCAACAAGGCGCTTATCAGGGGGAGGCCTGCGTTTAGCAGTGGACCAGTACAGGTTGTTGAGGTTGAGGGGTAGTGAGCCGCATGCATCCAGAAAGGTGAGCTAGGATCGCCGCACAATGGGTGGTAAATGAGGATGGGCGACGACACCGAGGCAGGGAAAAGAGACGCTGGCGAGAAGATTTCCACGCATTCCGGGTAGATTGGAGGGACCTGGCCAACGAACGCGATTCCTGGAAGAGTTTGGGGGAGGCTTTTGCCTAGCAGTGGGACAGCATAAACTAGAAAAAAAAATATGCCCATTATTAGGTACCTACTACATTCGCAATGTGTGAATTAAAATCACTGATCTAATTTCATTCGCTGGCGCCACGCTGCGCTCTGGTGACCGACCCCGCCTAATTTCTACCAGACCGAAGAAAGATGTTTAAATACAACCAAACAAATCTCGAACACATGTCGTGATGGCCAGGCGTCGCTACTTTGAGACCATGCCATTTTAACCATCTTCGTTTTGGTAGAAACCCTCCCTAGGCTGTGTCCCCAGTAGGCAAACTGTTAGCGGCCACTAAACTGAGACAGTCGGCGCACGTAACGCTGTAAGTGAGCGCAAAACTAGCAAACTGGACACTCCATCACACAAATATTATAAATGCGAAAGTTTGGATGGATGTATGGATGGATGGATGTTTGTTACCTCTTAACGTAAAACTACAAAACGGATCGGGCTGAAATTTGGCATACAGGTAATTCTAATACTGGAATCAAACATAGCTACTTTTTATCCCATAAATCAGTTCCCATGGGATAGAAATCACCTTTAAGCGTTTATAGAAACAATGCGTGCGAAGCCGCGGGCATAAACTAGTTTCATATATAAGGAAGGGCGTACTAAACCGATACGCCGCAAACTCAGTCGGCCGCTAACAGTTTGCCTACTGGGGACACAGCTTTAATTCAATGTTAACGTTTTCTACGCACATAATTAGGTACCTATTAAATTCGTAGAGGTGCTACGCTACGCGTAGATCATCTACGGTAACTTGATCAGCCCCTCTACGCCTCCGTAGATAAATATAATTTTATTTCTTTATTACAGTTTAGGCTAATATGGAATTGGGAATGCACTGAGCCAGTATCGCAAAAAACTGCTCAGACTTTACACGTACAGTCAGCTGCGAAAATATGTATAAGTACCTACACTCCCAAGTTTTCACTTTGATTTTACTCGGATCTTTTGATCATGGATCAAATAAAATCCACGCACACATTTTTCGTACAAAGTAGTCATTGTACTTGTCAGAATGCGGTAAATTAGTTATTACAATGCGGTAAGTAAATTTTCGGCACCTAAATAAATTATTACACTTACTTGACAGCCTATATGGGGTCCTCAGGAGCTCCTCAAGCACACAATCATATACAAATGTGAGAGTTTCAAATCAAATTCAAATCAAATTATTTTTAGGCTTTAGTTTTTTCATATTATTGTATAATAACTCTTTAAGTACCTAAGTAATATTTTATAGTGAACGTCAGATCTCCTGGAGCCCGATTCTACCAAGTAGAAATGTTGTAACCATTTACTTTTATATATTATGACTTAAATCGGAAACTTTAGGGATATGCTGTTCTTTCTGCTTGGTGAATTGGGCTTTAACTATATCCTGAGTTTGGGCGCTGGGAGGTGCAACATAGTTTTTAACTTATGCGCTTTCCAGTGTTCCATTGTATTTTAGCTACATAATGTATTTGTTCATTGTAAATAAATAAATAAAATAAAAATAAATAAAATAAAACTGCTGGACGCAGGCCTCCCCTGATAAGCGCCTTATTGACTTATATCTCATGTGGGGTAATGCCCATAACCCCTACGCTGGGCATGCGGGTTGGGGATCGCAGTTCGGTGGTAGAATTGAACTGCAGGGGGCGCTGCTGCCCGCCCCGGTTGATATCCCTTAGTCTTACATCTCTCTTACGACACCCGCGGGAAGAATTGGGATGGTGTAAATTCTAAGCCGGCACCACACAGCTATTTAGTTAAATTATTATCACAATTACTATTTAGTCAAATTGAAAACTGGGTATGTATACATATATCTGAGTAGCAGACTGTACATTTCCTTCCTATTTACCAAGAGCCGTATTTTTGTTATTTTAAGTACAAACCATGGGGACTCGTATTCGAACAGGTTAAAAAAACCTGAAGTCAACAGAACAATCCTAGACAACTATCTATGTAACTCTGCTTATGTATAGGCAGTGTTGCCGTTAAACTAAATTAGAAGTCCCTAGCCAGTATTAGAAATTCCTCTAGATATGGAAAAAATCAATCCATAAAAATCCGCTAGAAGTCGCTAACCCACCTCATCTATTGTTACCTCAGTAACGCTCAAACCGAAATGCTTTAGGTAGTAGTTGTGGTTCTATTCCTTCGCAGTTCTTTGTTCTATTCCTACTCTTTGACGACCTCTGTGGCGCAGCGGGCGAAGGTCCACATGCGACGCAGGATGGGGTAAGTACTTGATAACGATATCCTTAAAAGGGACATTATACTACCTACATAGATAAACATCTACGTTTTTTCTAAGGGTTGTTTATGTGTATATTTTATTACACATAGAAAACACACGGAACAAATATCTTCAGATCGTACAAACATTTGTCCCAATGCGGGAATTTAATCCGCAAACAACTGCGTCACGCAGGAGGTTGCGAATTCAATATGTGTGTAATAAATAAAACGTCAAGTGCGAGTCGGACTCGCGCACTAAGGGTTCCGTTTAATTGTAAGACCTTGTTTCTTTCCAAATTTTATGATTCTACGTCAACGGGAAGTACCCTATAGGTTTTGGTCCAATTTATTCACAAAAAAAATATTTTAAATATTTAAATGCTCGAAAAGATTTTTTTTAGTGAATAAATTACAAATTTATATTTTTCATATTTTTGCCTTTACTTTTGCTATAAGACCTTGCTGCTCACCAAATTTCATGATTCTTGGTCTACGGGAAGTACCCTATAGGTTTTATGTGCATGTGATTCCCTTGGAAATTTCAAAATATTCGGACTTAAACGGCTGTAACTTTTGAGTGCGTTGACATAGAAGTTTTATTTAAGGTTAAGTCGCCTAAGATCGGATGTGACATAAGATCGGATGCATGGAATAACTCGCAAACTAGGCAATATTTTCCACTGCTGGTGACACTACTAGATCCACCATTTTATTCTGCCCTTCTCCTCACAATGCGGCCGGCCAGCGACCAGACGGGACGTGCACACTGGTGATTCGGCAGAAAAGGTGTATTTTGTGGGAAAAATCGTCGATCCGATCTTACCTACAAAACTTTGATGGCTCATTGTGGTGAATACTTTCATTGAATTAATGTAATTAATTATTTTGGGGCAGAATTAGCGAATAATCTTTCGATCTGTATACTTTGATTACGCCAAGGACGTTTACAACCCAAGATCCGGTCTTCCCTCCCAATGCCGAAGATCGGATATAGCTGTGTCCGTTCATGGATGTCAAAAAATTATCAGTGGTTTTCAAGTGTTCATGCCCACTAACGACGCTATGATGGCGCTTAGACGACGCTATGACTATCAGATATTAGGTACCTTTTCATTATTAAGTCCTAGGACACGAAGGATAAAAGTTTGTGAAACTTATTTAGGATGAGGAGGGAAGACCGGACTATGAAAACGCAACCTAAAGAAAAATCCTATCTGTCAAATCTTTTGAGGAATTTCCTGACGGGATCATTGATATTTAATAAATGGACGAAGTCCGGATGTTTTTCTAATGTGTACTTTATCATTAAACGAATAGAAGTGAAGATACTACATAGTCCGATCTTCGGTCAAAATGATATTTTCTTCACTATGATAAGTTGAAAAAAGTCTGTTATTTAAGCTCTTAATTTGCTTAGATAGATAGCTTAGAAGCAAACCAAAAAATTAGGGGTTAACCAATATTTCATTGTCTTCAATTTACAGTAGACCGCAACCGAAAAACGACATTGAATCATGAGAAAAAAATTAAAAATGCTCTACGTCCACAATTTTCGGCAAATGCGTCCGATCTTAGGCGACCTAACCTTATATTGCGGCTTCAAGAGGTTACAGACTTGAGTATTTGACGTTAATTTCAACTCGATACGTCCACGCGTTTCTAAGGAAAGAGGGTTGACAGACAGACAGACGGACAACAAAGTGATCCTAAAAGTGTTCCTTCCTTTTTCGTTTTGAGGTACGGAACCCTAAAAATATAATTATCTATGTAGTATAATGTACCTATTAAGTATATCAGTCATCTAGTACCCATAACACAAGCTCTGCTTTGCTTCGGGCTAGATGATGCTGTGATCCATGTGTGATGTCCAACCTTATTTATTGCTAGATGGTGATGTACCCCAATCTACTTTTTGTATGAATAGAATATACGTCTAGAAATTGTAAAAAAACGTTATTGACTTTTCTATTTCGTAATTATGGAGCCACACCGACCAAATGCAAGAAAATTATTCACACATTTTTGTTGTAATCAACAATTGGGTCATCAGCAGCTTAAGATCCCGATTGAACTAAAAAAGCGGCCGCCCATCACTCTCAGTTTCTGTTCGTACACTCATGTTCAATGAAAATGGCAAAATAAAAAAGGAAATACAGGGTGCCAATATAAACTACCTACGATAAACTTTGTTCTACCTACAATTTTTTGAATTTCGAATAGAAACTGACGATAAAATGAATGAACTCCTTCGAAACTGTCCAATACCTACGTACGTAATTCTCGGTTTCACTCATTCTTGATAGCAGTGAGCGAGATAAACAGAACAAACCTTGCACTGAATGCTCATAATTTGGGAAATCCAGAGTGCCTCTATAAATACATAATATTAATATAATTAATTTGATTCATTATGTTTATCAATTCAGTATCTTTAGTTTTGAAATAAAGACGGTTGTCCTTCTAGCGTCACATTGACCCGCCTAAAAGTCGTTAGAAGTCCCCAAAATTTTTTTTCTCGCTAAATTTAGAATTTTGCCCGCTAAACACCCACAAAATCCCCTAGTTCTAGCGACAAAGTCGCTAGAACGGCAACACTGTGTATAGGTATTCTGAAAAAGAACAGAATGAGATACAATGACCGTTGTTGGTGTGATTTCAAAGAAGCGCAACAGAGCGCCTTGTGCCGGGTGAGGATTCTGAGAACTTGACCTTCTGTGATTGTAGATACACCTTCATAGAATCGAGAAGACGCCTGAAGAGCTGGATAGCTACATTTCATATATTTATCCTGTTTAAAATGTAATCCATAGATCGATGGTAAAAAAATCAATGGGCTAGTTGAAAAACTCACAAATACATATAATCACATCACATCACACTAATATTATAAATGCGAAAGTTTGGATGGATGGATGTTTGTTACCTCTTCACGCCAAAACTACTGGACGGATCAGGCTGAAATTTTACATACAGGTAAGTCTAACCCTGTAATCAAACATCGGCGACTTTTTATCCCATAAATCAGTCCCCATGGCATAGAAATAACCTTAAAACGTTTTCATAGAAACCACGCGTGCGAAGCCGCAGGCGGAAGCTAGTATGTAATATTTCCATGGTAGAATTGGTATGGATAGGTAGAGGTAGGTATTTCACTTATATTTATTGATATTAATACTAGCTTGTGCTCGCGGCTTCGAACGCGCTTTTCAAGTAGCCTATCCCCCATGTTATTGTTTAAATCCCCGCCAAATTTCATTAAGATCCGTTCAGCCGTTTAGGCCTGAAAAGGCAACAGACAGACAGACAGAGTTTACTTTCTCTTTTATATTAATTTAGTAGTATGAATTCAGATCATTTATTGTACATACAGGTACATACAGGTTCAGACCTGGTGGTCTTAGGTATTATAATGGGTATCTATACAGTGCATATGACAGGGTGTCAGGGCCCAACAATTTTTAGTTACCTAGTATAGTAGGCAGTTACTTGCCTTTGAATCCCTATTACACCTACTTGTAAAAACTAATCTGACTACGATTAACCCACATAATATATTATGTACATATATAAAGATAAGATAAGATAAAAAAGATAAAATATTTTATTTGCCAGAAAACTTATTTCGACCATACAGTTGCTGGTGGTCCCCGCACGAGGCAATCCTGTGTCGCGGATATATAAAAGCAATTACTTAATTCTGGACTAAAAACAATTAAAACGAGTTGTTACTAATCCCTTAAGGCGAATAGTAGGGTGGATAGTGGCGCCACTACATATTTAATTTTATAATTACGTTATACAAAGGAATTATCAAGAAATCGGACCGCGCGTAGACGATATCTATCATAAGCTTTTTTAAATGTATCTGTACTAGTTTTGTTTTGTGTTATTCAATCAAAAACCTTGTTTGGAGAGCTTGGTGGCCACCAATAGGAACTAAACTCTTGAAACAAGTATCTGCATAAATAATACAGTACAAAACTAGAGATGGGCGTTGTCGTTGAATTTCCACAACGATGCGCATCGTTTTTGTCAGAATGGCATCCGTTGTGAACAACGATGTTGCCGCCAACGATGTCGGCCAGGTTGCTAACACAACACTGACACTAGGGTGTCGATGTTGCCGCCAACGATGTCGGCCGGGTTGCTAACCTGCCTATTAGACCTATTAAACCTATCTAAAGCAAACCAAACAATTTAATTAGTAGGTACGTACCTACCTACCTACCTATTAGACCTATTAAACCTACCTAAAGCAAACCAAACAATTAAATTAGTAGGTACCTACCTATTAGACTTATTAAACCTATCTAAAGCAAACCAAACAATTAAATTAGTAGGTACCTACCTACCTACCTATTAGGTCCCTAGCCTACTCGAGGGAATATTTTTTTGTATTAGGATTGGCCGTTTTTACAAGACTTTTTAAAATCCGCGGTGCGCACATCATCGTAATTTGCGTAATGAAAAAATCCAAACAAACGACAAGAATAACGAGCATATGAAACTTACTGGAAGTGACATGAGCGTTTTAGACGGGTAGGTCCTAAATTACGGAATTTGAACAAATAAAAATAATTCAATATCTAACTTGGTTCCTAGTAGTAGGGTAAATCTAAAATACCATAATACTTATATTATATCGAGACATTTGATAAAAAAATTAGATATCGTATTTTTTTAAATAATAAATAACATTGGTACATGGTTCATGCCATATCTAGTTAGATATAATAAAACGTTCAGTTCTATGTTCTAGCATCCTCTCCTCTCGCTCACACACACGCAGGCATGCGGGCGGTGAGGTATGGATGGATGTTCGTTGCTTAGGTTTGGCAATCGGCATTACTCGGCTGACATCGTTGTTCGCCATCCGATGCCGCGCCACTAACCTCCCCGCTCTTCCGATGTCGGTGTGACGTTCGTTTGTTGTCGGTGGCGATCGGCATTACTCGGTTCGGCATCTCGTTGTCGCAGGTATCCGTTGTTCACCTATTCGCCATCCGATGGGAACAACGTACACTGACATCGTTGGTCAACAACGATGTTAATAAAAACGACCACCTCTATACAAAACTATTAAAGATACATTAAAAAAAAGCTTATGATAGATATCGTCTACGCGCGGTCCGATTTTTTGATAATTCCTTTGTATAACGTAATTATAAAATTAAATATATATTGGCGCCACTATCCACCCTACTATTCGCCTTAAGATTTACTAAAGCTCACTGTACATTATACCTACTCACTAGAAGGACGCACGGTGACCTCACGACGTCTATACCATTAATCAAGGGTATATAGGATCACTGGGATCATCGCTATTCATGGCACATTGTACAATTATTGTTATTCGTGTCGCTTCGAAATATTATAGACTATCAATTGATTACGCATTTCCGAAAGGCGCTTGTGTCTCTTCCGGATAGCTTCTAGGTACGTCACATCCGTTGCTTGTCTTGGCGAAGATCGATTTTTCAAATCAATTCGGTGAAGACATTGTTTAAAATCTAAAGGTGGGTACCGACCGGTGTTAAGGGGCGCAATGTTCCATTGGCAGCGGGCATGTACGTTACGCCGTGCGCTAAGATACGTCGGGTTATTCCAGTTTTCCCCCTTGACAAATCCCAATTAAGGGGGAAAACTGGAATTCATTTTTTTATAGTCCAGTTTTCCCCTTGTCGCGTCGCTCGTTGCGAGCGCCTTATTTCCCCTGACTGCACGAATGCTCTCCGTTGCTGCGTTCCGTATATAAAAACAATCGATTTCAGCGCTAACAGCGCTCAAAGTCGTTCCGATTTCTTTGAGCGCGATAACGACAGATATTGGGATATGTCTATTTTACAGTGACAAAATGGCTTTACACAAGGTTCAAACGAGTTGCCTATAAGGTGTCTGTCACTGTCATATGATGCCGTCAATATGATATGCATCTAGCCCATATTGGGATGTTAATTTTTGTGTTGTGCCCCTCTGATATGCGACCACCTTTACGGTGATACGGTGACGGCGATACGACCACTCTTAGGTACTCCCTAAGCTACGAGCTACGACCACAATCTCACGAGGTCATAGCCATCACTGAAACAGGGCCACCGAAATCAAACCCATCTACAACAATGTTGAACCGACTTTACTCAAAGTGCGTGCCCCAAACGTAAACATGAAAACTTTTCAGCTCTACATAAACACCATTAGCTTGCCTCTTAAAAGATTACTGAAACCATTATACCGTGACTCTTAAGCCTGGGTAATAAGGTTCAGTTTAGTTTTAGATTCGAACCTCGTAGATTTTATGCGTATACGCAAGGCGAAGGTTAATCTTCCAACGCTAGCGCGTATATTATTTTAGGCTTGCAAACACTCGGTTTAGTTCAACAGTACATGAAACGTATAAAATACCTATGTTTATTAATCGGTTGCTCTACCTTCAATAATGTATGTAGAGTGACTTTCTTATGTTGCTGAACGACGATCTCAGTGGCACAGCGGGCGAAGGTCCGCCTGCGTCGCAGGAGGTTGCGGGTTCGATTCCCGCCTCGGGACAAATGTTTGTAAGATCTGCAGATATTTGTTCAGGGTGTTCTTGATGTTTTCTATGTATAATAAAAAATATCTATCTATATAGTGTACTCGTATTGTAAGCATATCAGTTATCTAGTACCCATAACACAAGCTCTGCTTAGCTTGGGGGATAGTGCTGTGATAGATAGAGATAATGCTGTCCTGCATTATTTATTTCTTTATTTATTTATGAATTAAAGAATTAAAAAAATTAAAAGAATTAAAGAATTAAAAGAATTAAATTCCACGCACAATTAATCAGGCCTAAAAAAATAATGTCAAAAATGATGATCTCCTAGCCGAATTTTGGCCACGGCGGTCAACGGAGATGAGCCATTTCCGAAGGACATATTATTATGCACAAGTATGTGCGCAAACACAGGTGCACTCTTTATTTCCTTAATCTCGTAATCCGATGGGACGGCAGATTGACACCACCGGGGAGAGGTCAGGCGTAACTCATAACAGTCATAACTCATTTATTGGTAATACAAAATTACATGTCACAAAAATAATAGTAAAAACTTAACTACAATGTAGATATAATAACATAGTCTTTAGTTCATTGTTGTATTAAAATAATATCATGATCATACAATTGTATTATTTGATTCAAATTTATTCATTAAATTAAGTAACCTTTCCTTATTTATCAAAGTCAAAGTCGTAGGGTGATTGCTCAATTAACCAATTTTTAAGTTTGGTTTTGAAAGATTGCGTAAAACCAACGGTGATCCCAGGTCGGGGCAAAAAGTCTTCCTATTGGGATTTTCCTATCTAAATTCGCAGTAGCAGCCTCGAGTCAGTAATTTGGCGGTGTTACGTACCGTGCCTCGGAAAGCACGTCACAAATGAATAGATATTATTCCACTGCTGTACAACCTGCCTATGAAATTTTAGATTACTGAAATCACATAGATTATTTTACTGTTTATTGAAATATGCTTTTTGTTGTTCCGCTGTTCCTGTATGACGTAGCCTCTTTACAGCTGAATATTTCATCAATTTTGTCCCTATTTTTTCTTTTGTGTAATTTAATTTTAATTGAATACTATTTAGTACTGGCACTCTTGTAGTAATTTTGACTTAAGTAAGTGCTCCCTTGCGTTCCTATAGTTGAAAATAAATGAAATGAAATAGCCACAGCCGAAGCCAATAACCCGAAGACAGACCAATTAAAGTCTAGAACGACTGATTAAGCCCCAGATTTCAAACCAGCAGTTGAACATGAAGTGTGAACTCGTGGTATCACGGCCACTGAGCAATTAGACTCATTAATTAGTGCGATTAGGAGGTACCTAACAACAATTAGCAGAGCTGATGGAACGGAGTAAAAACCTTCATTGCGGTTTGTACAGAGGTTCCCCGTAGGCGGTTTTATCCTGAAAGTTTACAGTTCACGATAATTACTCTTGGACCTTAAGGTGGCTGGGAACACCTAAGTCCACCCATACAAACGTACTTTTCAATTCACTTGGAAACTACATCCCATTTTATTTTTTAAATTTTCCCATTTTATTCTACATGACACAGCAACTTGATTTGTTGAGGGATGTTCGTTGTCTTCTTAAGAGGGCGCATTGCGCATCATTTTGTGAAACAGAGTAGGTATTCGTTTCTAGAACGGCGGCGAAAGCGCAAAAACGATGTTTTTGCTTATTTACAAGAAAACTACACCACATAATTATGAAGCAACTGTATTATGGAACCAAAGAACTAGTAATAACATTTTAATGATACGGCAGAAGCCTTTATTCACAAAGAAAATTACACTAGTATTTACAATTGAAACAATTGAGCTAACTGTAGACTGTTGCAAAAAATCTACAGGTAACTCAACTGATCCATTTCAATACCAGTCGGAAGCGTCCCCAAGACGCTGACTGCATTGCCACGCTGTATGGCAATAATAAGTATAGTACGTAATAAAATAAGTTACGAATCAAAACAAAAATATTTTCTATAGACCGCAGGGTTCCTGAGATCTCGACCAAATTTGGTGCAAAACAGTGCACTTTCTTGTTTTTATTTTTGCGTTATTTTTTTGCAGTTGCTATTTCACAAATATGGAACCGTAGAAATAATTAAGAATTTTCTGTAGTTCTTGTTTTTTACCACGGGGATCGGAGTACCTACTGATATCTAGCCCTAGTTTGACAACCAAACCCGTTAGTTTCGCATTTAAATCTGTTTTCCCGGTAGATATCAATCTCGGAGTCGTCAAATCCAGAGTGAATAAGTTACTGGGAAAGCTTGTGCCATCTTAGGTCACATCTTCACTGACTTTAATGAGTTGGTCACCAAATCCGCAGTAGGTGGATAATGTGGATTCAATTCAATTCAATTAATTATTCCACCGTAGATACATATTTATACACGATGTCGTTGAAGTCTAATTTACTATTATTACTAATTAAACATAATATTCACACAAGATTTTTAAAAGGGAAGGAAACACCATAAGGGATTGTAAGCAGAACAATAGCGAAGAAAAAAAAAACAGACAGACAGTGATTTCTATATGATGATAATGATGGTTAGTGACATGACATACCTTACTTAATCTATCAATGATGATTTTACTGCTATTCGTTATTACTTATGTTTACATTTTAACTTACATTTCCTGTAGTCAGAACAGAATATGTTTTTCATCAACGCTGAACAAGCTAAGGTGGTAATGAATCTTAGTAAGAAACGAAGTATAGCGAGGCGTAAGAAAAACGGTCCGTTGCGGCACGGGTAACTTTTTAAAGTCTGATAATGTTCAGTAAGCTTACTTCTTCTAGATCAAGATAACGAAAATTGACTGGTATGAGTTATATCAAGTGACAAGAGAAGGTGGAGCACATAGAGCGGAGACGGCATCGATCTTTAGAGCTATCGAGGAACTACCAAGTTGTTTAATATCCACTCAACACGATCAAAAGGCAATGAAAGCAACGTGCTTTGATATTCACACTTCAAAAAGCTTTCAGACACAAACCTACGCTACAAGCAATTGCACAAAGAGCCTTACAAAACATGAATTCTGTTTATGAATATCAGTCTTCCTAAGATGTGCCACAACAAAAGCCAGTAGCTGTGAATGGCTTTATGTTCGCGAAAATTAATGAAGTATGAATAGCGGTTACCCAGTTTCAGGTGTGAGTAATCGCGTGAATAATCGGAGGTGTTGATCCGACAGGTTCTCCACTCCAAGCAGACAGCGAGGCGCTTTGTACCGGTATTGGAATTAACATTGCTGCTTTGTAATAATAAGTATATCAGTTATCTAGAAACAAATACCATTAAAACAGTTGAGTTAATACAATTCTTTATTCACAAAGAAAATTATACTAGTATTTACAATTGAAACAATTGAGCTAACTGCTGACTGTTGCAAACAGTCTACAGGTAGCTCAACTGATCCATATCAACACCAGTCGGAAGCGTCCCCAAGACGCTGGCTGCATTGCCGCGTTGTATGGCAATGCTGATACGCTGTTGAGTTAATTGCAGACTGTAGCAAACAATCTATAGGTGGCTCAACTGAACCAATAAGCTAACCAATCGGAAGTGTCTCTAAGACACTGGCTGCATTGGCCCGTGCTCTACGGCAATGCTGATGCACTGCGCCAGATACTCACCAGCTCTCGGGTCACGCGTCGCTTCGACCAGACGCTCTGGCTCTGACGCTCACTCAGCAGCTTTTATGTTCTTACAGATAGTTAAAACAAAAGCGAAAAATAAAAGCGACGCTAATTTCAGCCATTTTCAGTTGTGTAGTATGTAAGTAGAACAATTGGTTTCAGCTAAATTAAATAATCATAAATTAGAGAATCGCTACAATACTTATATGAGGTTTGCACTTGTACAAATTTATTAGTAAGTAGGCACAGACAAGTTTAGTCGGTCGGTATGTAGAACTAATAAAATAATCTGACTTAGCAGACAGTTGCAAACAATAGTTAATAATAATAATTTAGAATAATATTCGTGAGCTTATTCTTAGCTCAATTGTTTCAGCTTTAAATACTAGTTCTAATTTGTTTCTATTATCACATCACTCTAATATTATAAATGCGAAAGTTTGGATGGATGGATGGATAGATGGATGATGTTTGTTACCTCTTCACGCCAAAATTACTGAACCGATCGGGCTGAAATTTTGCACACATGTAATTCTAATCCTGGAATCAAACATAGGCTACTTTTTATCCCATAGGTATATCGTTTCCCATAGGATAGAAATCACCTTTAAACGTTTCCATAGAAAAAACGCGTGCGAAGCCGCGGGCATAAACTAGTTTGAATATAATTTTCTTTGTTAATAAAGAGGTTTCAATTTTAAAACATAGTCTTCAAAGTTATCTATAATGGACCAAACGGGCATTGAAAACTTTTTTCAAAAACGTTAATGTTATGTATGTACCTATTTCATCGCACTACACTTACCATAATGTGATTAATCATCATCATCATCATCAGCCTATATTAGTTCACAGCTGGACATAGGCCTCCCCTAATGAGCGCCATAGCCCCTGTCTTCAGTTTGCCGCATCCAGCATCTGCCTGCAGTCTTTCGCAGATCGTCACCCCATCGGCCGGAGGGTCCTACACTACGTTTGCCGGTTGTGATGTGATGGTAAGTTAGTCAGTATTTATCAGTAATTTGGAGCACACCCTGTCGACACGGAAGGATTTCAGCGTAGCCCAAAAAGTAGAGCGTCTGGTTTCGCCTAGAAAGCGTTCCATAAACAAAGTCAATTGATCCAAACTTTTATATCCAGGCCGATGAGATCATTAGGTGAATGCCCGGTGGCTGGCCAATTCGGAGAAATGGGTCGTGGTACAACGCCTTGACTCCAACGCTCACTGCGTTGGAAGAATTAACGAAGAAAATCTCAATTTTTAGAAACAAATTACTAATAGTATTTTCAGTTTTTAAACACTTGAGCTCTGCAGAGCTAACTGCAGACGCTGCAGCCGGCTCTGCAGCGTCTGCAGTTCTGCAGAGCCCGCTAAACGCGTGAGAAATGAAATTCCATAAAGTCATCCATCCCGCATTTTAGTACGCCTGAAATGACGTACTTTTACCTGAAGTTTGAAAAAGGAATAAGCAACTTTCTGAGCAGGTGTAGTATAAACATAATGAGAGTACCATGCCAGTACATTAATGAAGTACAATCATCAAAATATCAATCGGTTCCTTTTATGTAGCGAAATACATAATTCAAATAATAGAAATAAGAATAAACTCGCTGTGCCCACAACTAGGCCACACAAGATTAATGTATCTTTAAAAGGGCAATGTATACGCTTCTACAACAAAACTCCAAGTGAGTTGCAAAAGTTATCAATAAAGAAATTCAAACAAATTGACAATCCTTTGTAACAAAATATCAGATTAACAGAGGATAAAAAGCCTTGCGACGAGTTTTTCTCCAGCTCGAAAAATAACACCCTATCAAGTTAAAGGTTTCTTGTTCGCTTCTTTACTTTACCTTAGAAAGATTGAAATTAACCTAAAACCAAAGTGATCACTTTATTTCCCAGAGTCCTGTAAGGTCTAAAGCAAATAAAGCACTCTAATATGTGGGAGAGTTCCAGGGGAGAGAGTGGAGAGGACATTGATGATGCCTAAAGTATCATTCGAAGATGTAAAGTGGCCAAACATGATAATGAAGAGGTAGTAAGCTTAGAGCTTAGCTGGAGCGACGAAGTTGAGAAGGATCTGCATGAACTTCGTGCCGTCGACTGGACTGAAACGGCGAGGGACCGGACAACTGGCGATCTCTGGTGTCGGAGGCCAAGATCCACTTCGGGTCACTGCCTGCGCTAGTAAGTAAGTAAGCTTAGGCAGTCAATAAAGCAACTATCTTGGTTGTTTTCTGAATGAGGTGGTGTAGGTACCTACCTAATCTGTGTTTTATTTTAATGTATTATCTGTATGTTAATTACTTTCAAAAATTTTAACTTATTATTCCTGCACAAGTATTTTTTTTAATTTGTAAAATAAATGTTTTTTTTTTTTAGTTTGAATAGGTAGGTACTTATTCCGATACAAATGTGTTTGCTTGAGAATAAATAAACCTGAAATGAAACGGAAATTTTGGGGCTGTCTGGTGTCTATATTGAATAGTGCTGAAAAAAGTCTGGTATGCATTTTCGTATGAGAGATTTTCATTTTCATTTGCATTTTTCCATCAGAGATCCCCACGCATCGGTGGAATCGTACCCTTATTTACGAATAAATAACTGTCAATTTTCATATTGTTAAAACTTTCTAATATACAGAAAAACTCGCAATAGTCACAAGTAGACATAACAAACGATGGTAATCAAAAAAGCTAATTTGGCAACTAGAGTGATTCTGTAAGTCACGTGACGGCAATATTACAAAAATAATTGAATCATTAGACAAGACTTGGAACATTATAGTTATTTTGGGTTCCGTTCAACGCAGAAAGTTTATTGAATTTCAAATTAATAATTGTTGATTTGTCACAAATCTGGGGGAAAAAATAGGCGTTTGTTTCTAAGAAATGTAGAAACGGAAAAAGTTCCAAAATATAATGTAACTTGGACACTACATATAAGATTTACATAAGTTCAGTACTTTTCCGATTTGGGTAGCAAAAAGTGTTAGAAGAGTAACATATTCATGCACCTACCTAAAATTAAGGATACAATAAATGAAATATGAATATGAAAAAATGTTAATAGGGAAGTTCACTAAGGTGGCCTAAGTACGGAACCCTTAGCCTGCAAATAACACGCACTTTACAAAACTTCCTTGAGGAGATATTTCAGCATCTGTCTTGTTATAAATTCTTAGACGACAGTGTTTTTATAAGAACGGAAGTTAATTTTAATTTGACCATGACAAGACTCGATCCTCCGAAATAACGATTTCGAAATAAAATTAACACAGTTAAATCTAATTAAGTGCGTTTAGTTCATTGAGATTGGTTAAACACAGTGATAAAAGCGGATTGCAAATTGTTCTAGATATCGATTTACTGTCGTTGCTATTTTTAATAATTTCTAAATAATTAAAGTCGGCACAGTTTGAAATATTGGAAAGCTCAAAACTCAAATCACGGTAAATATCCCGTTGTAAATGACTTTAGTGTTAATAACCATGATGGATTTAAAAGTTTTATTTCTATAAAGTTTATATTTTGTAGGTTATTTTCGGTGCATTTTCCGTAATCAACTGCAGCGGATTTTGAGTAAATATTATAATTTTAGAATTTAAAGTGAATGCCAACATTCTGACGGAAGACTAGCGTTGGTTGGTAGCTTGCTTGTCAACCAAATCATATGCTGAGGTAGAGCCAATTTTGTAGCTGGGCATACACTTCTTCTTTAGACTTCAGAGTCGTTTTCCTCTTAGTTTACGGACATCTTTTGTATCAGTCAAGCAACAAATAATATCCTCTTTCTAATACTTAATCAATAAGAATCTGTATCTGGAACTTTTACCCGGCGAATTTTTGGTACAGATACGTGTTTTATCTACTGCGGGGTTGTTCACTTATTCCCCCCACTCACAACAACTGGTTCCAACGTCTCACGTGAATCAGTCAGACGTTGTGAGATTGTTAAAAATTGGTTGTCTGTAAAGTCGGTTTACTGACGATAGTTGAACGTGACAACGTCTTAAGAAAATACTGATGGAATGGTAGCATTTGATACTCGATCAAAACATGTAAATGTACTATAGTATAGCAGCTGTCCACGCAGACGCATCGCTCACTCAAGTAGGAGAGACGGATGTCGAGCGCTCTCGCTTGCACTTCAAGCCTTACATGGAACGCCTCAGAGCGAGGTAACGCCGCATGACGTCATAGCGAGGTAACGCCGCATGACGTCATGTTTTTTCGTACGTGCAGCCGGCTCTATCGAATTATAAGACGTTGTCACGTCAAAATGTGGTCATGAATATGCCATATTTATTTATTTAGAACTACCAACAGAGGATATACACAATACATATATATCTAAGAGCACATAAGGCATCACCAGACGTGACACCTCAATTACAGCTAGCACATAAAATGCAGGGTAAGTAAAAACCGTAAAAAGTTTATCAAAAACTGTCAAAATACGCGCCCAAGTCGCAGCTTAGTTTAGTTTTCAACATAGTAAAACAGTGTTATTTAGTATTCCTAGAGTCGACTCTCAAGTGCTTCTTCGATTAATTCTGATTTGGTTCCGACCTACGACCTCCCAAGCTATCCCAAGCTTATTGGGTCCTATTGGGTCAAATCATAATCTTATTGAAGTGCAATGAGTCTACTCGGACTCAGACTGGCGCCTTTCAATTACGACAATAAGGCAAATTGATGACAAGGATCTATCAAGGAATGGCCCACTTGAAAAAGATTCGTTTAGCCTGGTTTAGTCATTATTCGCTAGATATGTCTGGGTTTTTATGTATTTCTATAATCTATATCGTAGTCCATTGATTTTAGGTCAAGCACAGCGATTTTTGTGAATGTGGTGTGCTATTGAATTGTCTTTAAATAGTAATTATTAATCTTGTAAGTTCAATATAAGCAATAAGAATAAGAAAAGGAGGGACCATAGTCCTTACTTCCTACTTATTTCTTTGGGCCACTCTCTATTATTACATGAGTGTAACGAAACACCTGTTGGGATTTCCCAGCTGAATGAAATATAATTTTAATCAGTATTAAAATATTATTTTCGGAAGCATAATCCAATGATAGGTGAATTGGGCTTTTACTTATGAACAACAAACTGACCCGGCGAACTCTGTTCCGCCTTAAAGGCAATAAATAAGCAGATTTTCCAATTTATTAAGTTAGTTTTATTATTCTATTATTTTGTTATTCTATTCTATTATATTTGTTCAATTCACCTAAATAATAAATAATTCATTATGATTGATATTTATTTAATAGAAATAGTTTTAATATGTTTTATGTCAAGTCACACTTGAATGCTATCGGACGGAATAAATAGTATCCTATGTCCGTCTTCTGGCTCTAGGCTACCTCCTCGCCAATTTTCAGCCATATCGGTTAAGCCCTTCTTGAGTTGTAAATAGTGTAACTAACACGACTTTCTTTTATACATATATAGTATTAGACTTTCGATTAGATTTAATTTTTTTAAAAAGAAAATAACGGTTACAAACACAAAAACATTTTACTTAGGAATTTACGAAAACAAACGAAATCAACCGACAAACAAAATGACACGCAATAGGGCACTGTGACGAGGTGTTGACTCCACGACGGCGCGCAGCAGAATAAGGGCGAGCGCTGATTTGCGCCGACTTTTATACCGCTGCTGCCTCTTTTACGTCTTCCAGTCTCCCAACAATAGATATATCCTATGTCCGTCTCCTGGCTCTAAGCTACCTCCTCACCAATTTTCAGCCATATCGGTAAAGCCGTTCTTGAGTTGTAAATAGTGTAACTAACACGACTTTCTTTTATATATATAGATATATCCTATGTCCGTCTCCTGGCTCTAAGCTACCTCCTCACCAATTTTCAGTCATATCGGTAAAGCCGTTCTTGAGTTGTAAATAGTGTAACTAACACGACTTTCTTTTATATATATAGATATATCCTATGTCCGTCTCCTGGCTCTAAGCTACCTCCTCACCAATTTTCAGTCATATCGGTAAAGCCGTTCTTGAGTTATAAATAGTGTAACTAACACGACTTTCTTTTATATATATAGATGTATTAATAATGAGACAGGATTATCCTTGAACGTTACCAATAATAGCAGGGATCATCATCATCATCAGCACGTTTACGTTCACTACTGAAAGAAGGTTTTCCGCTTCCATCCATTAACACCCTCAGAGACAGAAGGTAATCAGTAGTACATTGTACACGTGATACTTAGTGCTTTATACTATACCTTCGAGGAAAATCATCGTTTTAGAATCTTCAAAATCTCTCGAGTATATTCAAATGGTGAGCTCAAATGTAGCAATAGCAATAAATACGCGCACGTGCGATTTTCACATGGTTCTTTTTTGAATTATTGTTCCGAATACGGAAGAGGCCGACATCATATGGCGGATTCGGAATAAAAGCTTTTTGTCGTTTGACCTATATGTCTGAAAATGACCATAGTACTGGCTGATATTTCAGAAAATAAAAAAAATAACACGTTAGAAATGGATTTCCATACAATTTTCTCTCCCGCTAAACGCGTAAGAAATGAAATTCCATAGAATTTTCCCTGCCGCATTACAGTACGCCTGCAATGACGTACTTTCTACCTTGTTTGGAAAAGGAATAAGCAACTTTTTGAGCAGGTGTAGAATAAAATTATATACTACTAGACGATCGCCTCGCGGTTTCACCCGCGTAGTTCCCGTTCCCGTGGGAATTCCGGGATAAAATATAGCCTATGTCACTCCCTGAAAAGTAAGCTTCCTAACGGTGAAAGAGTTTTTCAAATCGGTCCAGTAGTTTCGGAGCCTATTCAATACAAACAAACAATCAAATCTTACCTCTTTATAATATTAGTATAGATACTAGTTTATTTAAAAGTTTAGCTCTACTAAAATAGTCTATTCCATCTTCCGAGTCACGTGTCAATGTTCACATTCGAGTCACTGGCCGTCTACACCTGTCAGATTACTCAACGGCACCGCGTCTACATATCAGCTATTTGTTTTCAAATGAACTGTTCAGCTAATTCTGAAAGAGTTAGTTACAGGGCGAGATAATTATTCATCTGGTACCAATGATATGACAGGTACCAGCTCTACGGCCCTATGTAGAGTGGTGCTTTAATAACCCACTTGTTACCCTTGTTTGATAGATTTATTTGATATTTTGTATTATGGTTAATTATAAACTTATAAAAAAAATGTAGGTAAATCTCGTGGAAATGCCGGAAAATTAAAAGTTCATTATTTTTAGGATAAATTTATGTTATTCACTAATATAAAGAATTTGGAAAAATGTCCACTCAGCGCGTTAAATTCTAAAAAATCACGTAATTTTTACTAAAAAGGTGAGTTCGAACTATTTTTTCCGCGTGTAGTTATGGTAGAGCCCCTTACGTTTGAGGCCGGTAGATGATGCTGTGGAACATGCAGCAGTAGGCCGAATACGGGGATTGATATCTAGGGTAGAATAGACAATAATGACATTGTATCGTCATACATATTATTATGTATATCAGTTATCTAGTACCCATAACACAAGCTCTGCTTACCATGGGGCTAGATAATGCTGTGTGAATTGTCCAGCATTATTATTATTATTTTTTACAAGTCTGTTTCTCTCGGAATATTCCGGTGATTTATGAAGCTCACGGGCCTAAGCCAAGTGAGTATCACTTTATAATTGTGTTGCATTTTGGTCGTCCTGCAAGAATTTTCGAACTGTTCTACAAGTATTAAGTATTGCAGCTTTCTGCATCGTTATGAAAATGTTTTGTTGAAGTCCTAGAACATTCAGGTAGTGAGCGAGGTTTTTAGGAATAACTCCAGTACTGGACAGTACCAGCGGCACTATGTATACTTTGTTCATTTTCCACATTCAAATTATTTCTCCTTTAAGTTCAGTATATTTATGTATTTTTTCAGTTACAGTTTTTTGAATGTTATGTGTATTTGGTATTGCAATATCTATTAAATATGTAGTTTTATTGGATTTATCAATTAGTGTTATATCCGGTCTATTGTTATGTACAGTTTTGTCCGTGAGTATGGCTCTATCAAAGTACATCCTGAAGTCGTCACTCTCCAACACAGGTTTAGGTACATATTGGTAATAGGGCAAAAGTTTTCCAGGAATTAGGTGATGTTTCAGAGCAAGTTTTTGGTGTATAATATGAACTACTTGATTGTGTCTGTTTGTATAATCGGTTTGTGTGAGACTTGGACAAGCGCTAGTAATATGCTGGATGGTTTCGGATTGACGGTGACATTTCCTGCATTTATCGTTCTGGCTATTAGGGCTCTTCAGTATAAACTTCTTGTAATTTCGTGTGTTTATCACTTGATCTTGTATCGCTACCATAAAGCCCTCTGTTTCAGGGAAGAGCGTACCAAACTTAAGCCAGCTATTTGAGGCTTGAAGGTCAATATGTGGTAGCTCCAAGTCCTTTAGATGCCGACCGTGCAACTCTTTGCTACGCCATCTGTCAATCTTTTCTTTAAAATTTTCGTTGGAGTTTATGAATTGCAAGTTTTTATTATTAAGGTTTAAGGGTGTAAAATTATTATCTGACGCGATGGTTGCTAAATGTATTTGACTAGTATTAGCTTTATCGTAGAAAAAGTTTCTAAGATTTTGAATCTGACCTACCCATAAGTTTTTTAGATCTATTAGGCCCCTTCCTCCTTTTGTTCTATCTATTGAAATTCTTTCAATTGCTGATTTAGGATGTAAATAGTTATTTTTAGTTAATGTTGATCTTGTTTTAACTTCGAGTTTTTTAATGTCTGTTTTTGACCATTTTACAATCCCAAACGAGTAAGTAAGCACGGGGATGGCGTAGGTATTAATAGCTTTAAAAAGATTCTTTGAGTTCAGAGGTTTCTTGCACAAAAGATTTATTCTATTGAAATATTCCTTTTTTATATCTGTTTTAATTTTAATATGGTCTATTGTTCTACCTTGATGAAGTCCTAAATATTTATATGTTTCGTTTTCATTCATGACGTCAAATATATATTCTTCATTGTTACCGCTATTCGATATTTTGCCTCTGTGTAAATTTAATGTTTTGCATTTTTCTAGCCCAAAGTTCATATTTATATCCTTACTAAATTCTGATGTTATGTTTATCAGTTTGTTCATTTCCATTTTATTTTTAGCAAACAGCTTAATATCGTCCATGTACATGAGATGGGTAATGGTGGTGTTTGAGGTAAGTTTGTATCCAAATTTAGATTTATTTAGCAAATGTGATAATGGGTTTAATGCAAGACAAAACCACAAGGGACTGAGTGAATCTCCCTGGAAAATACCATTTTCAATGGGAATCTCCTCTGTGGTGAGCGAGGTAGTATCATTTCTCAGAGATAGTGTTGTCCGCCAAGTGCTCATGGTATTTTCCAGGAAGTTGATAATATCCGGATTAACCTTATAAATCTGTAAAACGCGAATTAACCAGGAGTGTGGTACACTATCAAAAGCCTTTTTATAGTCAATATATGACAAATGTAAGTTACGGGTATTGGATGTTGCATGTTTGAGTATAGTTGAATCGATGACAAGTTGTTCTTTACACCCTCTGTGATTTTGTCTACATCCTTTTTGTTCTTCGGAGAGTACATTATTGTTCGTTAAATGGCTGTTAATTTTATTGGTAATACAAGATGTTATGAGTTTGTAAATGGTAGGTAGACATGTGATTGGGCGATACTGAGAAGGATTGACCGTGTCGTTGCTTTTAGATATCATGAAAGTCATTCCCATAGTCGCAAACAGTGGCAGTTCTTCATTTCCTTTAATGATGTTCGAAACGCTTTTTGCTAGGAATTCGTGAAGTTTACTAAATTTTTTGTACCAAAAATTATGAATTCCATCAACTCCTGCAGCCTTCCAGTTCTTCATCCTTCTCGTTACTATTTCTATATCCTCCTTTGACACCTCCTCATATACCATCTCTTCAATATCTTCTGCGTTCTCTTCCTCTACTTTGACCCAATCTGCCTGCTCATTGTGGTCTCTATCCTTTTTCCATATACCTGCCCAGTAGTCATTTAGTTCTTCTTCTGCAGGTATTTCTTTTGCAATAATTTTATCCGGGCTATCTTTCAGGGTTCTATAAAATATTTTTTCGTTTGTACTAAAAAGTTTATTATCTATTTTTCTCTGAAATGCTTTCTTGTAACGGGCTAACCTTTGTGATTTTAATGTTAGTTTTTGTTTCAGTGTGTCTAAAAACTCCTCAGGCTTATTATTATCCTTTTCATGAATTGAATGAACCTTGTATTTTTCAAATATTATTTTAACCTTTTTTACTAATTTTTCGTGCCTATTATTATTTATATACTGTGTTAATCTACCAATATCAGCCCGGATATTTACAATATCTCTTTCTAACCTAATTTGCCACGCCGGTTTTCCATTTATTCTCTTTTTGAATTGATGGTTATGTAGGGATGAGATTTTGTATCCCAAGTGCGTGGAAATCACTAAAGCGCTGCAATATACCAACGTATGTATATCTATTAAGTTTGAGTCACTATTACAAAACCTTCCTAAAATCTCGTGGTTAAATGCATGCACAATCTCATACAACTTCTTATTTTCTCGTAAACGAGGTAGTCTAGGCCTAGAGGTCGGATCAATTTCAGTGTATATGTCCAGTGTTTGTTTAAGCTCCTCTATCAGTTCCTGGAGCGCTATGTTTGATGTTTGTGTAGGAGGTGGATCAACAGATGTTTCTAGGCCTGAAATGAGTTGTATAGGTGGTGTTTGATTCCTTTGGAGAGTTATATTTGTGTCTAAGGATTGAGAAAAGCAAGGTGTCAGTGTATATGTATCCTCTGCCTGACATGCTGTTAATGAAGGTGTTGCGTCCTCATTTATTTCCTGTTCGCATCGCAATTTTTCAGAAACTTCTAATTTAAGTTTGTTAATTTGTTCTTCTGTTAATCGTTTGTTGCGGGTAATTACTCGCAACTGATCAGCGACTCTTTGCGATGTTACATTTAGGGTTGGGTATTTTATTTTGAATTGATCGAAAAGTTTCTTGCAGTACATCGTCTTATCGGTCTCTAACTTGGTTACATACAAATATGTGCGCATGATGAAAGTATTAATTTCGTCATCCCACTTCATGCGAACTCTAGTTTTGCCAGCCTTGGTGGTCGCGGGTTGGATGGCCGAAGCCTCCTGCGAAACATCCTCAACCGGGGTTACTGTTCTACTTCTAAGGTTGTGTGTGAGAGGTGCGACTATTAGTTGTTCTAATAGTCGTCTGTTGGAGACCGAAGATTTCGGTGAAGAATAAAGCGAAGAAGTTGAAGAATTAAAGTTTAAGTAAGATTGTGGAGAAGAAGGAAGTGAGGGAAAGAGAGAAGAAGGTGAGGACAAAGGTGATAGGGCTTCTTGTACCTCTTCAGCCCCATCTTTGTGGCTGCAATGGTCCCTTTCCTCGATAGGGGCAAGCCGCTTAGCTCCTGCATCATCAATAGTCCTGCTACGCTGGACCTTGCCGGTTAGAGGTCTGCTCCGGCTTCTAGTTAGCGGCCGTAGGTCATACCTTCCTGTGGACTCGCATTGTTCGGGATTCCCGGCAGAGGGCCGCCCATTACCCTCGCCACCGATGGTTCGTATGCTGTAGCGCCCAGCATCGGCTCCAGACGCGCCCCGGCGATCGCCCCCGGGAAGCGACCATATACTTACATCATTACTACGTTTCTCCATATTGATGGGTTTGCCAGGACCCTTTTTGTCACCTGCTTAGTTATTTCATTGCAAGTGTCCGCCCCTCACGTGGCATAGATGGTCAGCACGGACGTGGGGTTGGGCTTTGAGGGGCTTATTATTATTATTATTAATATATTATTATACATTCAAAGAATATATTTATTTGTTTTAAGACTAACACAAAATACATAATAAATTTAGACGAAACGGAAATAGATTTTAAGGTACATTGCGTACATTTTTAAGGTTGAAGGAATGAATCACACTAATATTATAAAAGCGAAAGTTTGGATGGATGTATAGATGGATGGATGTTTGTTACCTCTTCACGCCAAAACTACTGAACGAATCGTGCTGAAATTTTGGACAGGTTATTATTATCGTGGAATCAAACATAGGCTACTTTTTATCCCATAAATCAGTTCCCATGGGATAGAAATAACCTCAAAACGTTTCCATAGAAGCCGCGGGCAGAAGCTAGTCTATACTATAATATTATAAAGAGGAAAGGTTTGATTTTTTGTTTGTTTGTTTGTTTGTATGAATTGAATAGGCTCCGAAACTACTGGACCGATTTGAAAAATTCTTTCACCGTTAGAAAGCTTACTTTTCAGGGAGTGACATAGGCTATAATTTATCCCGGAATTCCCACGGGAACGGGAACTACGCGGGTGAAACCGCGAGGCGGTCGTCTAGTTTCTAATAATTTACGCATTCGACGATGTTAAGAAATTTTTCTTTATTCTACTCTAAACCATCCCCGTGCTTGCCTTACAGTACTTACTAACATTTTATCAACCACGTACAAAGTAATCGGCGTGAACTCTACAATAGTAAAATTATAAATAGTTGACACAGAAAAACTCCGGCGTCCCCGGTTTAAGAAGTGGCGCCGACTGTAAATCTCACGATTTGGCATAACGCCGGGTCTAGCATTACCGGCTTGCTAATTCCATGACATAACTAGGTCTTGTCTTTCAGTTGTTTTACTGTAGGATTAGGTGTCCTGTCCGCCCATGTGTTGATCGACTCATCATAAATTGTGACAGTTATATTACACCTCTATGATTAGTTTAGGGAAATTGTACACTGTCATTGCACAGACATACATGGTCCGGGGGGTACCGAGACTCTCCGGGTTTTCAAATAGCGTCTGGTCGAAGCGACGCGTGCCCCGAGAGATAGTATCTGGCGCAGCGCATCAGTACTGCCATACAGCGGGGCAATGCAGCCAGCGTCTTGGAGACGCTTCCGACTGGTATATATTGATATGGATCAGTTGAGCTACCTGTAGATTTAAGGTTTTTGTTATTATAGTGCGTAAGCCTCGCACTCTGGCTAATTTCTAATTTCTAAGAAATCAAATGATATCGCAAAAACTTTCGTCTTCGACGGGACTTGAACCCGCATCCTTCCCTCAGTACGGGAATGTGCTAACCAACTACACCACGAGGTCAAGTGACGTAGGAGTCGAAAATCTTTGGGACTTTCTACGGACTCAAGCGCCGCTTGCTCCACCTACAGGGGAAACATTGAAGTTTATCCAATCCAATCAAAGACTAAAGTTACGTTTAGTTCGTTTGACGAGAGGTGTCGCGTTGCTCAAAATCTAAGATTTTTGTTATTATAGTGCGTAAGCCTCGAACTCTGGCTAATTTCTAATTTCTAAGAAATCAAATAATATCAATACCTGTAGATTGTTTGCAACAGTCTGCAGTTAGCTCATTGTTTCAATTGTAAATACTAATTCTAATTTTTTTCTATTATTTGATTGTACATAAATAAAATACAACACCTTAACCACAAAAATATATTGTAATATATTTTTATTGCAAACCGAGGAGAATGAAGATCGCGACTCGGCAAACGCCCTCCGGCCAGGTCTGACTGATGCTGAATGCGCCAAGTTGAAGACAGGGCGCTCACCAGGGAAGGCCTATATCCCAGCAGTGATCTAGTAAAGATTATGATAAAAATTATAGGTAAAGTCAAATAACTATTTCACGCTTTCCGTTATTACGTTCCGCATCTATTTTACTACGGTACGCGCCATTTGCACGCCCCAGACGTTTCTAGGATGAAACGCTAGTACAAAATTAGCAGTGCAATAACCGGGCATATTTCAAGCACTTTACGATGACATGTGTTTAGCGACGGGAATTATGACATTCGTAGTAGAGTATCTGCTGTAAGAAAATTTCGGATGTTTGTTTGGTACGACCGTCATCTTTTATTTTTCAGGAAAACAAGGAAAGAAAGGACTTCAGCAGGGCTATTCAGAAACTCCGTTCTCTTTATAAATAAATAATAAATAATGCTGGACAATTCACACAGCATTATCTAGCCCCAAGCTAAGCAGAGCTTGTGTTATGGGTACTAGATAACTGATATACTTAATACAATACACTACATAGATATATATTTTTTATTATACATAGAAAACATCCAGAACGCCCTGGACAAATGTCTGCAGATCGTACAAACATTTTTACCGAGGCGGGAATCGAACCCGCAACCTCCTGCGTCGGAGGCAGACCTTCGTCTGCTGCGCCACAGAGCTCGTCAATTTTTTGACACGGAATTCGACTCATATTCGCGCGAAACGAAATTCAAATATTTTAGCGGTTTTTAATGTTTACTGCTGCAATATTTTCTTCAGATTTCAGGGTAGGTAGAAAAAAACGTAAAGAAATTAACTATGGGCAGGCAGGTTCATTTTTCCCGTGAACGTTAAAAGGAGTTAGTACCAAATCAACATTCTAGTGGACGTCTTAATGGTCGAAAAGATAAAATAAAACTATTTAAAAAGTTTCTTTTTAATAGTTTTATTAGTTATCATAGACGCATCAGTTATTAAAAGCCCTTGTTAGGTAGTTAATTATACAGGTCAATAGTGAGTAAAGCTGCAAGCGAAAGCCTGTTTCACGGACGAGTCTAGTAATGGATATTTTTCATTGTCTTTATTAGGCTTACGACTCGGAAGCTGATGGAAATGGGTTGGAGTGACTCATTGAATAACAGCTTTGCTCCATAAAGCGTTATTAAAGCGTCGCTTATTGATAACGGTTTTCCATTTCAATAAAATAGCGAGGTCAATAGGAAGGAAACAGCAAAGGCGTCGGGAAATATACTTAGCATAAAACGTAGAGTAGGTAAGGATAAATTCTTATTATAGCCTAACCATGTCAACAAACCGCTAAAACTAAAAAAAGAAGAAGTCCAGACGAATAAAGAAATTTAATATCGTGCCAAATATTTTTTAGCTGCTTCCTATTAATTTCCCCAGTCTCTATGACTTCCTTTGTTTTATTTGATGGAGCAGATTTCTGTAGAACAGTTTGTGGTTCCTTTGATGTGGGGCACTCCAAACTGATCCGATGTTATGATGTTATGACAGACATTCGGTACAAACATAGTATGAAGCTAGATTTTGCCCAGTAAACTTTATAATAGATTTAATTTAAGGGATAGGGATTAACAAACTGAAAACAAGTTTAGGTAAGTACTCAGAGAACTGGGGATTTTGGAATTTGCAATTTTGTGAAAAGGATAAACCAATGGGAAACTGTAGAATAGGAATACGAAAGGAAAAGGGAAGACTTACGTAAGTGTATGGAATTTCCGGTTTATTGTCCTTATAATTAGGTAATGGAGTCAACTATATTGATGAGTTGGTGTTACATATTTTGTAAAAGAGGAAAATTATTGGTAAATTCTTGTTTTATATATTATCTAATTTTAACTGAATCAACCGATTTGCTAGTGGTAACCACAAACACGTCTATCACTCGTCATGTTGCAATATACTCAGTACTATAGGTACAATTTGTACGGGATAAGCTCGTATAAATTCGGTGTTGATATATTCTGACAGCTGGTAGACGTCAGGGCGACAATTGATAAGTCGACTGGTTGATGACAGTTTATGGCATGAAAGTTGGGCCACACACGACCGATTATGGTATACCTACCTAACTGGAGAGGTATCACACCATAGATTGGTACTAACATACCAGAGAGTATCACACTATTCTAGAAATGCGAAAGTTTGGGTGTTATTACGTGGCAGTAGTTTTTTCTAGAAATACGAAAGTTTGGGTGTTGCGTGACAGTAGTTTTTGCTTAAAGAGTCACACAAAAACTCCTGAACTTTCTTTTTCAGCTTTGCATAGATTTAGGTAGTTCTAGATCTGGAAATACATTACCTATACCTACTTTTTAACCCGAAAAACGAGTGAGTCGACTCCAGCTTAATCCTGCCTATGTTTGCTATGTATAAGATCATTCACATTGACGACCTCTGTGGCGCGGTGGGCGAAGGTCCGCCTGCGACGCAGGAGGTTGCGGGTTCGATTCCCGCCTCAGAACAAATGTTTGTACGAACTGCAGATATTTGTTCAGGGTGTTCTGGGCGTTTCCTATATATAATAAAAAATATCTATCTGTGTTTATTATTATGTATGTATATCAGATATCTAGGACCCTTACACAAGCTCTGCTTAGCTTGGGGCTAGAATGCTGTGTGAATTGTCCAGCATTATTTATTTATTTATTAATCTAGTAGAGTAGGTCTGCTAGATAAGTGACTTTTTATAAAGGTAGATATAAAAAAAAAACAAGACAAAGAAGTTATAGTTTTGTCTATCAGTTGAAAGTATGCAGCACAAATATTAAGATCCCGTGTGATAGATTTATTCGCCAAGAGTTTAGAGATCACGGTTTGAACTGGTTGGTAGCGTAGCGATACATTAAATCGAAGGTCTCATAACTTACACGAAATAAATAATATTATTTATGTAGTTCCAATGCGATTTTTACGAGATTTATTGGCATCAGGTTTAATTTTATCTCGAGCTGTAAAATACGACTAACCGCCGGTTCCAAATGTTTACATTGTAAACCATTAAGGGCCAGCCGTCTCAATACACCTAGCCACTACAGATATAGATTTAAACTAGCTGTTGCCCGCGGATCGCACGCGCTTTTCAAGTAGCCTATGTCCTGCCAAATTTCATTGAAATCTGTTCAGCCATCTGGCGTAAAATAGTAACAGACAGACAGAGCTTTTCACGGCATGAACGGATCTCAATGAATTTAGACGGACATCCCTATCCCGGAAAAGCGCGAGCAAAGCCGCGTTGCGCTAGTTATCTATAACTTTTAGTAAAAATCTGTAAAAGATCTAACTATTATTGATTTTAAATCACTGTCCTGAGAGGACATATCAAAAAAATTGCTAAGAAAAACATTTGTAGACCATCTGTAACACAGCAGTATAATCCCGCCCCATTAACATACAACATCTACTATATAAAAATAAGTCGGGTTTTCCTTCCTGACGCTATAACTCCAGAACGCACGAACCGATTTATACGGTTTTGCATTCGTTGGAAAGGTCTCGGGCTCCGTGAGGTTTATAGCAAAGAAATAATTAAGGAAGTGGGAAACATAAATTTCCACGCGAGCGAAGCCGCGGGGCGCAGCTAGTTATCGTATATATTTTACACCAGTAGTCTCAAAACGAAGGGCGTTAATAGTTACTGAAGTGCGTATGAGGCACTAATCCCATGTATCCCTTGTCTCCCGAGTGTCGATACATCACGGTGACATCACCGTCTGATGGCCTTCCAGTTAATGGCAGCATACATTTTCATAGCCCAGAAGTAGGTCAGGCAGGACGTCGTCGTTCGAATCTTTATACGGGACTGTATTGAAGCTTACACATTTAAAATAAAATGTCAAGTGCGAGTCGGACTCGCGCACTAAGGGTTCCGTAAGACCTTGTGTCTTGCAAAATTATCATGATTCTAGGTCAACGAGAAGTCGTAGCCTGTAGGTTTTGGTCCATGGCAAGAACCAATTTTTTTATCTAAATATATAAAAATGAAACCCGTTTTCCTTGGTCACGGCATCACGCGTGAATGGCTGGACCGATTTCGCTAATTCTTTCTTTGTTGTGTTTGTTATTGTCAGGAGAAGGTTCTTATGAAAGAAAAAATTAAGAAAGTTGGAAACATAAGTTTCCACGGGGGCGAAGCCGCGGGGCGCAGCTAGTTGCGAATAAACTACAAATTTACGGTTTCTGGATTTTCTCCTTTATTTGTGCTATTAGACGTTCCTTCTTACTAACGTTCCTTCTTACTTGCTTTTTGCCAAATTTTATGTTTCTTCGTCAATGGGAAGTACCCTAAAGGTTTTGGTCCATGGCGAGAATTAAAAGTAGTTTTTTTAATGAATAAACTACGCCTTGGCCGCTACTAGGCCTTGCTCGTTGCCAAATTTCATAATTCTAGGTCTACGGAAGTACCCTATAGGTTTTGATCGATGGCGAGCATTAAAAGTAATTTTGTATAGTGAATAAATTACAAATTTATGGATTTCGGATTTTTTCCTTTACTTGTGCTATAAGAGCTTGCTGCTCACCAAATTTCATGACTCTAGGTCTACGGGAAGTACCTTATAGGTTTTGTGTGCATGTGATTCCCTTGAAACAATTGAGCTAACTGCAGACTGTACAAAAATTAATAATTATTATTTAAAAAAATATTGTGCGCCTCGGCACCTTATACTCTCCGATACGATTCCTAAATAAATAAATAATGCTGGACAATTCTCACATCATCATCTTGTCCCTTAGAGTATCTAGGTAGATTGAGATTACCATAGACACTATGGATAACTGTTTTAAAGCATTTTTGTTTTGTATGAAAAAACAAAAGACTACCGCGCCTGGTTTTAAACTATTATCTAGTTGATTTTGAGTCAATGTTGAGTACTTAAATTTTAGAGGAGTTTTATTAACTCTTAAAATCCAGGCGGTTCAATTTGCACTATAAAACAAAAAACGCTAATAACATTAATATGAGAACAACGATTTGTCTTGAACTTGGCGAGGCTCATTCCATTTTATTATTCATAACAACGTATTCTTACAAAAAAAAAAACAAAAAAAATATACGGGACTATCCAAACAACATTATCTAGCCCCAAGCTAAGCAGAGCTAGTGTTATGGGTCCTAGATGACTGATATACTTAATCTAATGCATTACATCGATAGATAAGATAAGTACCATAGATTTTTTTTTAATTGGCAATAGCTTCACAAAGAAAATTATACTGGTATTTACAATTGAAACAATTGAGTTAACTACAGACTATTGCAAACAGTCTACAGGTAGTTCAACTGATCCATATCAATAATCATAGATACCAAATAATAAAGGTTGTTGGTTTTGAAGCTTGTCTTCATGAAATTAGAACGGAAACGAAGATAAACGAGGCACTATTTAGCATTTTATAGCATAAACTAATTTTCCAATTACTTTGTCCTTTTCAATCGAATCAACTTGCATTGACATTTATAGCTTCACATAAAGAGCCCAGGGTTTATTTACAACATCATACATTAATGTGTGAATTTATTCAGCTAGGTACTACATGTTTAAATTGAAGAAACTGCAAATAAATGTTGTTGTTGGGTGCTGTTCAAATTCTTAAGATAGTGTCATGCTCCTTTGTTTTGGCCGGTCTGCATTCTTTTGTTGATTTGTTGGTTGTTCATTAGCACACCTAATTTATTTAGTGTGTTCGTGTGTGAGTGTTATATTTTTAATTGACTTTAACAAGCTTTAGTATTTAGTTTTCAACCATGTTTAACGTTTTCAATGAAAAATATATGGATAGACATAAGTGCACTGAACGAATAAATACAGCTAAGTATAACAAATTAGCCTAAACTAGGTAATCCTGTGTAGTAGTGGATGAAAATATTTAGTAAAAATACCGCGAAAAACCTTCCAACAAAGTAAATCAAACCAGCTTCACAATAAACAAAATCTATCCAAGTAATTCGTCAACTAGTTTCGTCTCTCCACGAGACATCGTCACAAAACTCGACTTTGACTCTGAGACTGCCAAGCAACAAAAAACTTCTCCGAGCTCCTCGCGCAAAGTGTGGGTTTTTTTGTTTTAATGAAATAAAGATTGACAGATTTCATATTTTTTGTGAAGTTTTATATAATTTTATAGAATTTTAGGACGGTAAGATTGTTGACATCAATCGGTTCCGCAAAAGCTTTTCAATAATGTCGATTTCCGTTAACAGGAAAATAAGTTTACAGCCCACTCGCTGTCGATCTCAATAACTGAAATCGGAAAATAGTATGCAAAGCCCGTGCGGTATATAAAATTGGAAGAGAGGATCGGCTCACGTCTGTGCGCACACGCAGTCAGTGGCCCGCAAGTCGCCGCGTCGAACGCCCGCCGCGTGCCGCTGCCCCCGCCCGGACTCGAACCTCCGAACGCACACTCACACCCCTAACAATAAATAAAAATACCGATTTATTATCAAAAATAAACGGACTATTTTTAAAATTATTTGCCAAAACCACGTGTACAAAATTTAAATTCCCGGTGTCTGCAAAAATACCCACGTTTTTTTCAGTGAATTAAATATAGCCAGTTGACAAATTTCACTTTCTAAAGGATCGTCTGCAATGCGTCTACGGTAGCTGGAAAATGCACTGAGTCGAGTGAGTATGCACCTTTATTTGCCATGGCTATTAATATCCATGGCTTGCGAAAGCGATACTGTTTGAAACTGAAAGACTAGCGGTTGTCACGCAAATTTCATTGAAACATGCAAAATGTTTGGATAACGGTTATGTTGTTTAGCACACTTTCAGATGATACTTGTCAGGCATTTGTGTTTTGGCACTAGCTGAACGTCTATAGTGAGCCTATGGTAGTCAAACTTAAATAATTATTTTGTACGGTTAAAATAATAAATTGAGAGGATTTTGGTATCAAAAAACTTTACAAATTCAAATTAAGCAATCAAGAATTTAATATATTATATTAAATATAAATAATGGTTTGTTTTAACTCGTTTATTATATTTTCACTTTTAAACAATATATTTTTTAACGAACATTTAAGTTGCTAAATGTTGCTTTATATGTTTGATATGATAAATTAAGATCGACCCTATAAAGCGTGAAGCCGTAGCATATATACTTATACAACGTTAACTACACTTAATTAAAAATATATTCTGCGATAGACCGGTAGTTTAACATTAAAATGTTATAAAATATTCGGAATCACTGTAATTCTGTATTTATAATTTATTTATAAGGTTGTAAATTACTACGTTTGTTAATTGCAGGTCAAAGCAATAGCGTTTTTATAAAATTCGTAATGATTAATTTAATATGTTGTATAATTTAAAATCAGATAGCATTGAAGTTAAACTTAATGAAGAAGACATTAAAATCGTAACAAGAAATATACCTACATATATATAAACTGCCCATATCAATGTACGGTTTATATGAAACAAGATAAATTGAGAGACTTAATAATAATAACTAATGATTAATGAGATATTTGTATGTGTACTGGGTCAACATGTGATTAATATATTCACACATTATTCAAATTATATAATTCAGATTCCGCTTCATACAAACGGTGACATTTGACACCGACACAGAATACACAATAGTTCTAACCGATGACTCGCTGTGAATATTAATGTTATTAGATAGGCATTGACATAAGCACAGTAGGTATTTTACTTCTTAAAATCACCTGATTTTAGCTAGTACAATCCGCCCTCGTAGTCGTGCTAACGAGCCAGCCCCGTGCGCTCTAAAACACGCATCGTTTACGTTGGTCAGTAAGGTTGAAGTGTAACTGGGGCAGACAAGTCTGCCAAATTTCCAGCGACTTGGGCAAAGACCACTACAGAGTGGAGCCCACCCAAAGCTAGGAGGCGACTTGGAAGGCCCAGGAGGAGATGGCGAGAGGTGCTTGACGTACATCATCCATCAAGGCCTGTGAGAGCGTATAATCGCAAGGATTGGCAGGAGAAAAGAAAGGCCTTTGCAAAGCTGTGGGACGGCTGAAACAAAATCTATTAAAGAAACTTCTAAACTTTTAAGCAAGGGATAAACAAGGAATAACATCTTGAAAACATAAATAGGTATAAGTATGTAGGCTATGGTATCTTTCACAAAAACTTCTGCTCATAACTCGTATATTTCCTGCGCTATTTAATGTCCCACGTAATTCACCAACCAAGAATTATTTTCTGATATTATATATATTATAACGACGATCAGCTTACAAATTTTCCTTACAACTCGTACCCTTAATTATTTGTTGCGCCTGTATCGGTTTCGTAATATGATTCTGTTTCCATTGAAAGATTCGCCCTATGAAATAATAAGGTGAATGACCAAAATTGATTGTTTCAGAAGTGCTAATTTCTTTCGACTTTTATTAGCTTAACTATTTTTCACCATTAGCTAGTTCCATAGGCCGAAGACCTTGTGAGGCCTTAAATAGTTTCAGCGTTTCATTGCAGTTTACACTTTGCACTATAACGTGCGAAACGCGGCGATGCTAATTTGTGGGCGGAATCATTTCGTCATCAGATTTTTCAACTTCTTTAACGTTACGAGAACGTAGTTCAGATGTGTGCTAGACGTTGTTGTTATAACTACCATAAATAATAGTATATCTATTTACTTGATACTTGAAACCAATTTATCATATTTTGAATTATCTAACTTTTGATCGTTTATATTACCAATACCTAGTTATAAAATTCAAAATATTTCAATAGAGTTGAAATCAGACGAAAGACAGTCCACGACTAATAAGAACCTATAAATCACTTCGGAACAATGTATAGGAAAATATGATTAACTGCCCTAACTATAGGCAGGCATACTATGCTCTACTAAATAAATCTCCTGCCATTACTCAGCAATATCTCCTATTATTCCACTGTCTTGGATCTTGGCATTAATCATGCATGTCGCTATCTGTATCAATTAAATTGTCGTTCATAATTTTCGCGCCTCGCGTCTCGTGAGAACCTTACACTCCCGGTCAATTATCGACCTTGACATCACGTCATATGTTATTTTTTGTAACCACTGGGCGCTTGCCACTAGCCTAGGAGAGATGTGTGTGACATCATTAATGTCATGGTAAACAATATTGATGCCTGTTCGCATTTCCATAGAACAAGCATCGGGTTCTATATTTCGAAATCGCAAATTGCTATGTATTTATATTGTATGGTAAATTTTAAACAAACACCCTAGTCCAAATCATAACATTAGGAAGAATACAAAATACTGCTACTTTTTAAATCAAGTATTTTCATAGTCTTAATAAAAACCAGTTTGTATAATCCTAAAAACCGATACAACGCACTAACCCACAACTAGACTTCAATCTTGCCTTCAGCTAGCAACTTCCAACTCCGAGCACATCCAGCCATGGAGTGATAAAGAAGCGTTACGTCAATGAAATGGGTTAAATGGACCGAAGCAATAACGCAACCCTCACCGTGAACTCGACATAGACGGCTCGAGGCGAGGCCAGATTCACAGAAACGTCTTCTGAAAAAACTGTGTTACTGACTGTATATATGATTGATGAATATCACTGAAACGCTGAAAGGTTGTTTTAGCTAAACCTAGAGAAATTGTACACTTCTCGATTAGAGTACGACTTGGGCTTCATGAGGCCGTTTGTTATCTTTGAATTGAATTGCACTCTGGTCTTTTGTTTCTTGGGCCTCTTTATTTCTCTCATCCTAGCAGAATATATCTTTGAATTTTGAGAATTTTCCATCGTTCTGTGGTTGTTACGCAAAAAACTGTACGCAACCGCAGTCGCGGCTGTTAACATGTCCACGACCACCATCTGAATCATTTCGTTTCCAAGCTGAAAAATAAATAATCATTAAATCTAGTTCGAGTAAACGAACAAATCTGCTGTGAAATGGATAAATATCGCGATGAAGTCTTTTTGCTCGCGTTCTGAGTCTGGGAATGTCGAGCCACTCGCTGGATACTCACGAAATAGATACCGGGACTGCTACGTTCTAATTTTACTGTGATTTGCTGCAATCGCATTTTGCAAGAGCTATTGTTTCTCAGAGTATTATAGCTATTCGTTCTACTGTATCGTTATATCCGATTTGATCATGGTTTCAAGATTTGCGGAGGATTTCCTCCGCAAATCTTGAAACCTTTTCTTATATCCTTTTCTCCATCTTCCCTTTTAATTCTTGTCACAGGTTACTTTTTTCAGTCACCTATCTGATATTTTTTAAAGACCGGCTAATCTATCTTGATCATCGTATCGTTGCCTTTAAAAATGATCGTTTGACCATCCAGTTGCATAATCGTAATCTTCAGATTCTAATAAACATCATCAACACATAAATCGGGTTAAGCTGTGTTTAGGAATTTATTGGACTAATTCTTTTTTCGGATGCCTTTTAAACACCTACATCGTAATTAGAAGTTCTTCTTAAGGTTATTATGCTAATATAAGTACATTCAGTTACATGGCAAGTTGATTAACATGTAAATCAGCGGGGGACATAACAAAGTTAATAGTTTAGAGTTAAAGTGGCGCCTACAGTGATCAAGCGCCGTCGTCGTGACAATGCAGCTCGCTGGTTTACTTTTCTACTATTATATCGATTATTGTTATCTATGCCTTATATTATAGAAAGGTTAGTGTCGATTATTATTACTCGTGTTGTCAATTTCTAAACTCGTATTTGCTAAATATAAACGTTTATGTTTTGTTCTTCTAAATAAATTTAAATCACAATATTTGCTCTCCTTCTCATCTTACGATTGGTGATTTTCAAAAAAATCATATCTCAGCAACCGTGATACTTAGGACAATTCTGCCGGGACAATGTAGCCCATGACACCCTCAACTCTCAAAAAAGAAATATGCCGGTTGCAATACCAAACATCCTGTATATTTTGTAAGAGTATAGCATCTTTACTCAGTTTTAGAACTTTTTAAATATTTATAACACCAAGAAATATTTTATTCCCTTTTTGTAACTCTCCGATCGGATTGTATTACTGTTTCGATATGCACCAGCTATACAGCTCGTACTGTGCCAGAAGTACGGCATTGAATGGCAATGATAGCGGTCGTTGTACAATCATGAACTTGGCTCGATGGCCTTCGAGCCATCTCATTGTGGCTCGTTATTGTTGCCGAGCTAATGTCTTAGCTGTTCTGAAAGTTATTACGTAAATTGAAACTGGCTCTATCATTGCAAACTCGCAATCTAGTTGAATAAGTTAGACTACAGCTATTGTACATGAATTATGGGAGACTGTAGTATTTGAGAATAGAACACGATATTTCAATTTAAGGATATCACAAAATATTATGGGACCTATTTCAAGCAAGGACTAGCAGTTTGGGTGATTCATTGTTAATCGGGGAGTCGGTGGTCAAACCAAAGATAACATTGACGAATAGTTACATGTCACACCACAAACGCATGCAATTCGCTAGGTCTAGGATTATGGACACAAAGGTACTTGCATACACGTGGTGGATGACGACTTATCGCATAGATAATAGCGTTATTCAGAGGTGCAACAAGTTCCTCGTGATATGCATACTGAACGAGGAAGACACGTTTGTTTTGATAACCACTTTACTATTCCTATCGTAGACTAGACACGTCAAATGTGATCTCATGAACTACAGACCTAGAGATTAGCATTGCCCTCGTTCTATTCGATTCTCGGTAAAAATTAAAACACCGTATGCGTTTAAGCAACTATGTCCGTCATCGATTTGGGTCGAACGTGCTTGTTCCCGAATATCGAAGCTGTAAATCTCGACTCGATTTTAACTGGCCTCGATTTTTAAAAGTCCTTCTTGTCCAGAGTTCCCTAACCCAGCTTATTCTAGTTCGATTTTTCTGACACATTGGCCTAATTTCCAGAGTTCAATAAAACATTTCCTCGTCTAGTTTCCCTGAACTTGCTCGCCTCCGGAAAGATCGTCGTCGCGCCGTCCGAAAATAGATCGCAGAATCAACATACATCAAGATCTGAGTAATAAAATCACTAGTAGGTATCTCGGGGTATATTTTGTTCTCGTTCATTAGTTGCTGGCTAAGGCTACGTAGGTACTGTTTGTTAGAAATAGACAAACTGCTCATCTCGCTACGAAACCGTAAGTGGCTGCATCGTAAGTGAGTGAGGTGAGTGGTGAGAGATTGTTGTAAGGAAAGAGGGGTCTTCACAAGTTTCCTTGTATTTACTGATGGTAACAAAAATGTATGTATGTAATGGTATAGAAGATATCACAGACTGATAAATAGCATTTTTATTGGAGACTCGTGAACGACTGGGGGCGTATATTTACTGCTTTACCACTATACACAGACATACACATACTGCCCTCCTAATTTAGACAACCGTAAGTAGGGTTTTTATCAAAAATGAGTTATTGATAGATTCGGAATCAGCGTGATGAGATCTATAATGTTCTCTTTGACGTATTTTTGATAAAACCTACATTTACGAAGTTATTTTAGTCATAAGCACCGTAACTGCGACTTTTTTCACGACTTTCCTTGTAATAAATACCGTATGATCCCTTACGGTTCTTTTTCCTATCGAGATTATATGAATTTGGCCATGAATCCATATTTGTAACCTTATGAATAGCACCGTATAGTATATATAATATAAGAGGATCTTTTATATACGAGGATCTTTTACTCTGAAATATAAAACAAGTCACAGTGCGGAGCTTGAATCATCTTTGGATTTTCTTCAAACAAAATTTTTCAATACACAGTTTTCCAGAAACCATGCAAAAAGTTACAACAAGAGGTATAACTGCAGAAAGAAAAGTAGATATCATAAACAAACTAGTGCCACTCATTCCAGAAAACAGGCGGAGTTTCTGGGACAATATCCTAACTTGTAGCTCCGGTATAGATGATTTAACAAGGGAATACCGAGCCCTCAAAAGTCTGATTTTAGACTAATTAGGTATAAAAGGCATGAAGGAGTTACAGACCCTGTTTATTATCCTATTTTGTAATATTTTATCGCCTATTTTCAAATTTGAAGTCATTTTGAAAGTGCCATAGAAAACTTCATAAATAAGTGAATTACTTTAATAAAGTAAGATTTTATTACTACTTAGATTTTGATTTGTATAATATAATTTTTTATTTGCATGTTGGTCTCATTAGAATATTTTATTATTTGATAACTTGTTGTTTTACTTACAAATTTTTTCATTTTCTTCCATATACGTTTATATATAAAAATAGTAAGGTGCTGTTTGATAAGCAAAGTAAAACCAATTCCTAGGCATAAGAACCGTAACTACTTGACATACGGTTCTCATGCTCAGGATATGCACATTTAATATTTGTATTGAGCTAAACATGTTTATTACTTGCTAAATTAATTTAAAAGTAAAAACGCTATCACGACATTATACCAATCATTCTGTAGGGAATCATTGCAGCTACACACTAAAATATTAAAAATCAAATATTTCTTATAACTGCGACACTGATCACTTTTTTAACAAAAAAAACTTTAGGTGCGAATATCTCGAAACTGAACTTTTAGTAGTTACGGTTGTCTAAATTAGGAGGGCAGCATACGAAATTGGTGTATGACTCTTTTGAACCATTAACCCAGTTATATATCGGAGTAAACTGATGGAAATCGATCTATAAAAGTTTATTTAGGCGATGTGGGCATTTATGGAGCTTCCAGATGTAGTTTAGTGTGTATTTCTTTATATTTAAAGCACAAATAAAATTGTAGGTATTCAAAGCATGAGTACCTAGTTTCCAAGTTAGTAATGACATTCCCTTGGTCGTCGCCCTGATCAAAGATGGATCAAAGGCTATCCGTGCAAGTTCTTTGTTTCCAATTCATATAATTTTAATGAGTGTTTTATCGTTGTTTAATAAATTTGTATGTATTTTTCTAGAAAATAAATGGCTTTTACAATAATAGCAAAGATAACATGACCTGCGATAAGTAAAACTGATCTTAAATACTAAATCACTGCATAATATACCTAAATATCATCGAAAAGAATAAATAGGTAGGTAATAAAATTATTTGGGAAGAAGATAAAAAACGTGTAGATAGTGTACAATTCATTCTACATGACCTGACCTTGTAAATTAAGTTTATATTATATACGAAGATATCACCTATTTCTGAGAACAAAGAATGAAATCAGAAAAATGTAGGAGCCCATACATAATGCAGTTGGTACCTTAGTTAAAGCAACGAGGAAAAGCAAAAAGTCCACGAATAAGTAAGCACATAATGCCGATGGCAACCACTTTATAGACAAGACAGGTACTTTACACAAATGTTCTACTTGCTACCAACGACGCTTGTTGCCTTTGTAACATCTGTTGGTTGACCATGACCGCGCGGCTCAAACAAAGGTGTAGATTTTATTGCTTCTGTAAGAATTATTAGAAAAGAAATGGTTTCTGCGTGGTTCAGTTTGGCTTTAGGTACACAAAAGTATGGGTAAAAAATTAACTTGATGCCGGGAGGAATTTTCGAGATTTTTTTACCTTATTGTTCTGTATTGAAGTTCTAGTTGTTACAAAACAAAGTTAATTGTTACAATGATTTTGTAAGTTATATTGATTGGATAGGTCTATAAATAAGCTATACCGCCCACAATGTTCTATATCCATGGTGAGTAGGTGTTCTTTTCGTTTCACGATTTTCTCTCGACAATCGCGGACAGATTTATGTATCCTTCCTCTTGCCCACGCGGGCATCTAGTTATCTGTCGACTGATGCAAAAGAAGCTGCCCTTTTCTATGCTATCTGACTCTAGAATCTCATTGCAGTATGTTTTTTCGTCATACTTTTGTACATCTGGATTATATGTATTTAATGCTGGGATGGGCGCGTCCCCCAATTTTTTGCCGTAGCTTTTTCTTGCGCGTTGTTCATTTCCTAGTGAGAGTTTTCCCTTGTGTCAACCAGTAGCAACATGTATGACATTTACCAATTATCTTATCAAAATTGATCATCGTCAGGATCAATCAAATCCAAAGGGTTGCCAAATACTAAAGCTTCAGATACGAGTAGACTTCAACGCAACATTGTAATAACAACGGCCAATTTATTCACCTTTAAAGTCAGATGAAATAAATAGCTATATTTATGTTTGTGTACTTAGCTGTGGGCGAGAACACTAGGCGATGTCACCAAGTAAAGTTATTGTCTGAGTATGAGATAGGTTTCGTCTATGCACCATACATTTGCGTTTAAATTGGACATTTTGTCCGGGAAAGTTGTTTGTCGTTGTTTCCTATTGCAATGCAGCTGCATTGTAATATACTCTTTATGGTAAATCTTGGAAGGCTGTTAAATTAGGTAAATTAGTTTCCTGAGTGAATGGGGTAGAGTAACTTCGTAATTTGTAGTCGCTGGTTGTTCTTAATTAAATGACTTCTTGTCTGTATCATCATTATCATCAACATTACAATTTATTTTTACCATCATATTTTATGTTAGATTTTAAATAAGATAAGAAAATAAGATTTATTTTTTCATAAGTAGATAAGTTCAGGTCTTCAATCGTCAATTCTAATAAATCTACTAATGTCTACTTTACCAAGAGAATTTACTTTACATGAATAGATATTTACCATACTTTCTAGAGTTATTTCTTTCAAGACTTCAAGGCTTTAATCTCAAGAAATATTTATTGTCAGGATTTCAAAGAATGTTCATAAATAGTCTGGCCAGTCTCAGGGATGGATGTCCGATAATTGTGTTAATTTAAATTCTCAACGACAAACACTCGTTGCAATGTGATTGAAGCAAAGCAACAAACCCATTACATTTTATTGACTTGTTCGAAGAATGACTTTGAGAAAAATGATGGGTTCACGACGACGGTTGAAAATATTCGATTTTAAATAGACATTTGGTGTAGGAAAATATAGAGAAAATATCAATATAGGTAACGTCATCAAAAACTACAAATAAGTTCAGGTGTTGAGTCAAGAATTAGTAAGCTGAAGTAGCAGTGGACCGCAAAGAACCGACAACCGCAGGGGTAAACGTGTTCTTTAGTGGAGACCGCGACTCGGCAAACGTAGTGTACGACGCCCTCCGGCTAAGTGGGATGACGATCTGCAGAAAACTGCAGGCAGATGCTGAATGCGGCGAGCTAAAGACCGGTTGTTATGGCTCACGAGGGGATGCCTAGGTCCATCTGTGGAGTAGTATAGGCTGATGATGATGATGAGATCATCAATTTTTACAAATCTTTTTTTAAATAATTTTGACTTAACAGGACCGGTCTACGGTAGACTCGAACGAAATGCATATTAAATTGAAGAGCGTAAAAAATTAGTCGATCCGAGTCGACAACATATAGGCGGAAAATTCGGATTATCGAGTAGTTTCAATATGAAAATGAATAAATTGCTAAAAAAATTGTAGCGGCGTTGCAAAGTAAACATGTCAATTAAGTATAAACATGTCTATGGTTCGGTCTTGGTACCGTGGACGGAAGAAATCGCTCCCCAGGGTATATAAATACTCCTTGATCGTAGCTTGGTACATTACATATATCTGTGGTTCGGTCTAATTTCTTTGAATGAAAACTCTTTGCTCTTTGATTGAGAAATCATAATAAGTATAATAATAGTAATAGTAGTATTTTATTGCACCCGTGCGAAGCCGGGGCGGGTCGCTAGTAATTTATATAAAGTGGCTATTGGTACTTACAACTGCTAGAGACGCAGGAAGCACCCGAAGTAAATGTTTTATGTAAAGCGCGTATAGCAAAACAAAACACACTCGCATATAGCGAAGGTAACCCATTTCTGTATTTTAACATCTGGTTCCCACACTCAAATCTAACACTGCTTAGTTTGATTTACGGAGCAGCATTATCAACATTATCTGTGGTCTGAACCAGGAAAAAATATAGGTCATGGTGTCAGACAAAATAGTTCTTTATTATCCTACTAATATTATATTTGCGAAAGTTTGTGTCAATGTTTGTTGCCACATGGACGTATCTACTGCCTAACCGATTTAGATGATATTTGGTATGTTTATAGTTTAGAAGGTTTAGATTGTAGAATTCATAATTCATAATTCTTTATTGCACAAAATTGGTACAAGTATAACATTTTCCAGGAAAAATAATGGCAAAGGCGAGCTTAACCCTATAAAGAGTTCTCTTCCAGCAAACCTTAATTACATAGAATTATATTAGAATAACACATAGGCTAATCTAATTTTTCAAAATCAACCTCTGGTGGGGTTGAAAGGGGTGGTAAAGCTTCTATGGAAAATCAATATTCCTTGGTTTGATTCACGTAAAACTCGATATAAATAAACTTTTAAGTAAATGAAGGAAGAACTTATTTTTAATTTTTACAAAACTACCTAGGGGGTATGCAATACATTTCTGAAAATTGTATAATTTCCACGCGGGCGAAGAGGCAGCTGTTTTAAATGTATCCGCGACACACATTCTTTGAAAACCGGTAATATGGAATATGCTTGACATATATTCAAATCATAACAACATAACATTTAAAAGCCATATTAATGACACATTTATCGTAATAATTATCACGTGTTGTCTACCTTATCGTTTCTATGAATAGAGCACTGGGGTTCCTATATTTTAAATTAAACAGGTTTACACATTTTACCAACTACAAAAAATAGAAATACCACGAAGCAAGAAAATATATATCTTTATACCTATCCTGTATCGTATGAAAGCTTCAACATTAAATTACAAGTGTTTTAAATTTATAGTAAAGTCATTCCCTAAATAGTTCAACCTTCATTGTAATGTTAAGAATTCATCAAATAATTTAAGAGTTCTGTAGTGTGAATCTGTATAAAAGATATTTCAGTAAAATATTCAATTTTATAGGGTGATAATTTTCAATACTTTAGCTGCTCATATTTTAGATAAAACAAAAGAACAGGATTCATAAAAACAAAAAAGTAATTTATCAAATTCTACGTCATAATAAAATACCGTAGTTTGTTTGAACTTTATACATCCGTCTATTAACTTGCTTTTTTCAATACCTACAATACCTTCTTAGTGGTCTCTTATATTGTGTTTATCTTTTAATTTAAAACCACTTTAACTATTTCGTGGTATTAAATTATTAAACTCGGCTCGTTGCCTCTTAATACAAATCCCCTAGCCTTGGCTCGAATATAAAATTAAACTGTAATATTTTCTCATCCAAGAATACTCATCACATGCAATTTGTAACCTGAATAAAACAGATACACCAATCGCCGCTCGCGAAGACAATAGGACATTACACGTATCGCATACGATAAATCTCACCTACGCGTTCGAAATGTTGCTTGCATTCTTGTGCTAGAGATCCTAAAAACCTTTTCTACGAAATAGCTGGTCTATGGTTGGGTCTACCCGTGTGGGGTCAAGTTGCGTCTACATCTACCTATGCAATGTGCGAGTAAACAATAGAATTTCATCCGATTCATCTATTGGTACATATTTGGTAATGTCATTCAACTTGATTGCACTAGGAATTAGCTTGTTTTGTAAACCTTCCTTCTCTTTAAGGTCTCTAAGGCTACTCTTCATTCGCACTTAGATACGTCTTGCTCAAATACTGAAATTATACATCTATGTGCGTATTTCTTAACCACTTTCTTACTGGTTCATTCATCCTTGTAAATAATACTCTAGCCCAGTTTCTAACAGAGCTGCGTACGGGCAACATTGACAAGCTGTCACTTTTAACAAACAATGCCATTCATAAATTATTCATACTTGTAATTCATGTGCATGAAGTGTTAGTGATTTGAGCCTCCCTTGCTCTGACTCATGCATGGCGTCCTAGTAGATTTGAATCAGTAACTGAACTGACTGAATAAACATGAATAACAATATACAGAAAGAAGAATGAATTTAAGACTTCAACCAGATCGACTTGAGCAGACACTAGTATTTGGTCTTTTGGAGACGAGAAACAAAAATAGCGCCATAGAGTAAAGTAGGTTACCTAAAGTACCTATCTCATATTTTATAGAACACGGAACATTACATAAACTTGAAAGTCACCATTCACATTTAACGATAAAAAGCAGAAAATCTTAATATTAGGTAGGTAAGTACTTATTAGCAAATCGACATGTTTGCTTTGCACACGCAGATTGTGCAAAATTTCGCACAACGGCATAAGGTCACAGTTTTTTAGACGTTGCGCTGAATAGTGCGAGAAGCGTAAACGGTGGTATCAATGATAAAGGAAACTGATAAAGTAGCACGGACATGATAAGAAGATCACCTGTCAGTCTAGACGCTATCAGTTAACGGCGATTAGCGACTGAAATGACGGCAAACACGCGTCAAGTGTCAATATGTTTAATTGGAGATAGTACTGCAGAATTATAGTAGGTAGTTAATGTTTGTGAAAACCCTTTCCCAGGACTGGTAGTTTGTCTACTACAGGTGCAAAATATGTCAAACATAATTGAAAAGGAGTTTTGACAGTTTTCTAAACTAAGATTTCATTATTGATAATGCAGATGGTATCTAATACAGTGAAAACATTTTTTTTTTAAAATAAAAGCAGCGTTTTTTTGGTGAAGTAAAATTCACCATGTTAAGTTTTATAAATCCCCTTAGATTAGATTACCTCTAAGTCAGAAGATTCGTACTGAGCCGAGGTTCAATAGCCGATTGTGACGACACAAACACGTCACTTTGTTAACACAACTGATAGTGAAGATTATTTTAGTTTATCAGGTATAATAATTAAAAAAAAACATGCTTGACATGAACACATGAAGCTATCATATAACCATTGTACAGGACGAACCTATTAAAATTTGGAAGGTAGAGCACAACACAGCGAGTATAAATGATAGTGCTCAAAACTGAGCACTTTCACGCGTCAAAAAGATGTCAAATATTAGTGAATGACATATCCTCATGATCGGATTGTCAGCAATGCTGGACAGCAGCCAGCCACGCATCAATACAAATAATAGTTGTCAGAGAAATAACACAATGGACACAACAAAAAAAGACAAGCAGACTATTGTTTTTGCACCGAGACAGACAGGCAGACGGTTCCCCGACTTCCGGGTTGGGGACTTGAGTTATGGCATTACTCACTTTGCTTTGTGGGAATTCTAGTGGGATTCCAATGTACAAAACATCAGGAGTGATTCCAACATAGGCTATCCTCAATCCGATAGCTAAGTTCCGTCCTTCAAATATAAAAGAGAAATCCATCGAACATGCTGATAAAGCGTGAGAAACTTTTACAAGCGCAGCCTGTAGAAGTAATTGGAAGAAATACTAGTTTCAAGGAAAGCATTCCTCGTAAACTGCAGAGTTCAGGGCGCTACCCACATATTTAGCGAACAATTGAGTGCAGTTTCATAAAGGGCAATAATTCGAGCCGAGCCAACCGGCGCTACCGGTCCCCACAATGGCTGCAGGCACACAAAGCCCTCAACCACAAAAGAAATAGTGCTTCACTGAGACTACTAAACATACCTACTCGAGAAGAAAAGTTTCACTTCGAACACATCTTGGTCACAAAAAGGAACTTAAACTTTAATATTTCAAAACTTGAAATGCGGACGATGATGATGAGTTTATTTACATAATTCTTAAACACACATTACCGAATAATATAAAATAATGAAAATCTGTTAAAATTAATTTAAGTTCTCGTGTTTTTAGTTATCTAGTACTCATACATAACACAAGCTCTGCTTTATACAATACAATACAAATATTCTTTATTGCACACCAAGTAATCAGAAATCACAGAAAACAAAAAACAAATACAGATAATGTACAATGGGCCTTATTGCTAAGAGCGATCGAGATCTCTTCCACGCAACCTTAGGATGGACAAGAAGTGTTTGAAAAAGTATAGACGGTGGCGGCGTGTTGGTGCTACTTTGTTTGGTGCTACATGGTGCTGAGTGAATTGTCCAGCATTATTTATTTATTTAGGTATATTAATATTCTAATGAAGGTCATTTCACAGGAGTGACCGGTGAGAGTGACACAAGACCACAGATTAGTGTGAAGGTGTCCGGCGCGCGAGACGATGACGGGCGGCGCACACGCATTGTTTGCTCCATTCCTTCGCAAGCAAGCATTCCAGAATCATTTTTAACCTTTCACTATACGATTTATGCTTATCGAAAGCAATCAAAAAACTGACAATTTCAAACTTGTCAGTCGAAGGTAAAAATGCTTGAGATGGGTAGATAGGTTTTTAATTTAGTTTCATCCTATCTATTAGAAAAGACGCGAGGGTTCCTTTAAATGAGGGAAAGTGGGTCATTAAAGCGCAATTAATAACAGTGACGAAATTACTTTTGAATTTTGAACACTATACAGAGTATTTTTTTAACTGGGACAGTACGTACCCATAACCAGAGCAGTTTTTTTTGAAACATCAGCTCCTTTTTATAGAAAAATATTTTATCATTAAATTTTTTTAATGACAATGATACAATGTACTATTGGTATATCATTGGAATCGTTCAACAGGTATTTATCGAGTTCAATTACCTTTTATTCCCGACGCGACGTTTCATCATGTCTACCTACACACCGTCGTGGTCACGGGTTCGTGGCTTAGGCTCCCAGTGGTCGACGCACCTGTGGCTGACGCCCCCAGTTTGTTAATTTTATTCGAAAAGGGTTGACTGAAGTACCTATACATAAGATTCTACTTAGTCTAGTCATCTTTGATCCGGCAATTATTGCCAGGTTTAATAAAATAAATAAATAATGCTGAAGAATTCACACATCATCATCTAACCCCAAGCTTAAATACAAAAAGTAAAAGTAAGCCACATTGTCAGATTATATTGCGTTGTTTCGATAATTTTTCATATCTGAAACTATTCGCTACGATTATAGTGTTGCCCTCGCTAGTATTGCTTCCATAGCCTATCTCTGTTGTATTCCTTTCTTAAGATTCTTCTGATGATAGCAACGAGTTTTCCCGAAATATTTTAAAATCCTTTAGTCATTTGCCTCACAACTGGCCTCAAAAGAAACTGAATTTGAAAACTAAGCAAGCAGAGCTTTCCAAATTATTACAAGGCCTCTGCTTATGTCTCCATTACCTAGGTACCTACTGTTTGAACAACTCGAAGGATTCAGTCTAGGTCATACGTCATTATTAGCCTAGGCACAAATCGGGTCAGCACCAAGATTAGATCTGTACACAGTCATTATCATTATCAATCTGATAACATGATGCTGAGGTACCGGGAAACTAGAGTTGTAAAGATTACTGTGTTTATGCAAACTGATGATGAAGATTATTGTATGATGCTAGTTTTCCATTCGCTCATTTAGTTATAGTGTTTTAACATTCGAAAATTATTCTTAACTAGTTTCTGCCCGCGGCTTCGCACGCGTCGTTTCTATGGACGTTTTACGGTTATTTCTATCCCATGGAAACTGATTTATGGGATAAAAAGTAGCCTATGTTTTATTCCAGGCTTAAAATTACCTGTATACAAATTTTTAGCCATTCAGTAGTTGTGGCGTGAAGAGGTAACAAACATCCATCCATCCATCCTTCCAAACTTTCACATTTATAGTATTAGTGTGATGAATTTGGAACAGCTGTGTGGCTGTGTGGCCGGCTTAGAATTTGCACCACCCCAACTCTTCTCGCGGGTGTTGTAAGAGGCGACTAAGGGATACCCACCGGGGGCGGGCAGCAGCGCCCCCTGCAGAACAATTCTACCACCGAACTGCGATCCCCAACCAGCATGCCCAGGGTGGGGATTATGGGCACTAGCCCCCATGAGATAAAAGTCAATAAGGCGCTTATCAGGGGAAGGCCTGCGTCCAGCAGTGGACCAATATAGGCTGTTGAGGTGATTTGAGAAATTTGGAACTGTCTATCCACGAACGATGGCTTTGAATGGTTCTGCCCATACAATCAAGAATCGTAGATAACACGCTTTGATTCAAAATGCATTTGTCTATCCAAGATTTGAAATTTCAATCATTGGAAATGTCTGAAGAATTGAATAAAACAAAAAAAGAACAAATTATTACTACTTGCTAAATACCTATTGACATATCTACTCGTATATATAGACCAATATTATAAAGAGAAAATATTTGATTGTTTATTTGTATTGAATAGGCTCCGAAACTACTGGACCGATTTGAAAAATTCTTTCACCGTTAGGATCGCTCGCTTTTCAGGGAGTGACATAGGCTATATTTTATCCCGGAATTCCCAAGGGAACGGGAACTACGCTGGTGAAGCCGCGAGGCGATCGTCTAGTTACCTATATTTTTCTTATTCACATCAACGCATTACATAAGAGTAGAAATTGATGAAGAATATAACACTTGACAAAGTTAACCTTTAGCGGGAATCGTGCGATCAATAGTGTTGCCGTCATGCGATTTGCACAGATGTCCGCAATTCGGATGCGGTAACAGCACAAATAAGTACAGGTGCGAGCAAACAGGTGGTTAGGCACGTGGCAACACGGTCAAAAGACGAAAAAGTTGACAGCTACTTGTGGATCCTCACGTTGTCGCTATTTGCACAGATAGATATGTATTTAATTAATTGAAGAAAGTAAATAATAGCATTGACAAGTAAGTATAAGTACCTATCGAAAGTTGATGATAAAAATGTGCAGTGGAAGAATACGAAAATAATCTAATAAGCCATATATCAGAAACTGTCTGATCACTTTACTGATGGGGAGGCCCATTGTGTGGGACGCTACATGCGTCGACACACTTGCGCCTTCCCATCTTCCGAGGACATCCGTGAGGGCGGGTGCGGCGGTAGATTTAGCCGAAGATCTCAAGAGGCGCAAATATGCAGGTTTCGACAGAGCCTACACATTTGCTCCCCTTGGAGTCAAGACCCTAGGTCCGTGGGGTACCGAGGCTCTTCGGGTTTTCAAAAAACTATCTGAGCGTCTGGTCGAAGCGACGCGTGACCCGAGAGCTGGTGAATATCTGGCACAGCGTATCAGCATTGCCATACAGCGTGGCAATGCAGCCAGCGTCTCGGGGACGCTTCCGACTGGTGTTGATATGGACCAGTTGAGCTACCTGTAGACTGTTTGCAACAGTAAGCAGTTAGCTCAATTGTTTCAATTGTAAATACTAGTATAATTTTCTTTGTGAATAAATGTTTTTATTACGTTACTGATACTTATTACTTTACTATATTTCCTAGTTTTACTTATGGAAATTGAATTTTGTGACGTGTTCAAGAGTTTTATAAGGTCTTAAGGAAAAAAGCACCTTGATATTTGAAAATAAAAGCAAAATTTTAAATGTAAACTCAACGCCTACGCGGGATGATAATGATGATCATCCAGCAAGGTAAAATAAATACGTAGGTATGTACAGCACAGCAAGATAATCAGAGGAACTCTAAAACCGTTAACGAGGCAAGATAAAAAGAGAGCTCTCCTTATTGCCGTGCTACGCTAATTACAGTAAATCCATAAAACGTCAACGACTAAAAAGCAGTGTTGCCACATGGTAACTCTCGAATCTCATATTTGAAAGGTAGAAAGATTATAAATCTTAGCATTAAGTAATTGTTAAGCTCTGCTTGCTTTGTAGATAGATAATGATGTGTGAATTGTCCTGAATTATTTAGTATTCATTAATAATTCTACGTAGATTTTGTAATTAAGCATTAAATAACATAAGTTAAAGTAAAAAATAAACATGAAGTAAATAAAAAGTTTTATTGTGTCTAAGTATACACCTTACCAACTATCTGAAGAGGCGAATAAAAGGATGCATATTAGTGTTAACACGCTTCTACTTATGAATCGAATATTCCAAAAAAGATAGGATGGATATATAATTTTAGAAGATTTCAAACTCAATGAATAAAAAGAAAGCTTCCAAAGATGGCAACACCGTTCGCCCGGTGAGGCGCCACCGGCCGTCATTCCGGATGAAAGGGAACAAAAACAAATAAAACAAGTAAGTTTAGGAGCCGCTGGCGCCGGCTTATCGACACGTGGGCCCTTCCTTGACTCTTCATTCCTAGAACACATTCCAAGAAAGGGTCATTGTTGCACTCTGGAATTGTTGCTCTACATTCACTTTTAAAGATAGCTAAAGAAGTACTGATCGGCAAAAAAAATGCGTCTAAGTTAGGTAGTACCAACGTAACCCTAGACGATAAAATAAGCTCAGGGTGTATCGCTGATTATTCCGAGTAAAAAAAAACGTTTCAGAACTTAGCTGACGCTGTATTGCACGTCTAGAAAATTTGTTCAATAATGTAAAACTAATACCGCTTCCTTTATTTATGTGATGGATTTTTTTATATTGCTGCTAAAACTTATTATTTATCTGTCGGGTAAAAAACTTAGCAAATCAACATTTATGGGATATATTCATATCTTGATAACTTTGAACGTCGTTTTTTTAATAATTTATATAATGACAGCTAAACGTTTTTTGTAAGATAAGGAAAACATATCACTGCTATGCAAAAAGTGGAATTACCCTATAGTGAATAATAAAAAATAGATATCTGTTAGAAACGGCCTTGTTAGGTATATCAGAGACCTAATAAGCATAAAAAAGACCGACTACGCAAGCGGAACATTAACACCGACGACTTCTTTAATTACAAAAATAATATATACATTTTTTTTATATTAAATATATTAAAAGATTTGAAAAAAATTTCCAACACCATATTATTATAAGGTCTAAAAATGACTATTTCAGAAAACGACTCTCTGGCACTAGACCCTGAAGCGAAAATTCGCCAAATCTCAAAGAATCGTTTACAAAGTAGGCAACTTTATTACATGTAGTGTTTTATATATCCACAGTTTAGTGCAGAAAGTTACCTATGAAATACTACAAATTGGAGTAGATACGCGAATTGAGGTGAATCTTTAACACAATGACTTACATACCTCAAGAGAATCCGGGTCTTTTGACTACTTAAATCGAGGTTTTATTGTAATATATGTGCATTTTTGCAGGGAGAGGTTTACGCTATGGTTTAAAATTGCAAATAATATCAGTGGCTGCCAATCATTCCTGTCTGCGATTCCAATGAAGAAAGCGTCAGCTTTATGCTGCCCATATACAGCTTTTTTCGTATATCGTGTTTTATGCCAATATTGTGTTTTATGTCAAGGTAATGATGTGATTAAGATATTATGTTGTCACTTTTAAAGCTACTATACGAATACAATTGTATAAAATGCACACTTGTAGAATAGACGCAAAAAGATAAAAAAAAATTACAAGGTTACAAAGGACAAAATTACAACAATTTAACTTTCACTGGATTGGGCTATCATATCTCTAAGAAAATGATACATATTCAGTCTTAGAAATATATCAATATTATAAACGTGGCAATTATTGCAAAATACTCTCGGGGATACATGTTCTTCTGTGGATGTAGGTATACATAAATAATATGCTGATGAAGAAAAAGATAGGGACTTAATATACCGTAACTTCTAGAATCTAGATAAAGATACAAGAACCGTGCACCTTTTCCGTCATCGTCAAATCTTTGGAAAATACGTTGTCATATCTCAAATAATAGTATAGTAAGGCTGACTGTACGAGCGAGATAGTAGTGTAATGAGCTAAATTATGTAACGCAGCCGTTCTTAGATATCATCCATCCTCAGATAGAGATAGGAGTTTGGCTCTGCGGCCGTGTAGGTAGTTGCTCTTCTACTGCGGCGTACGCCTGTGTTTGGCTATTCTATTTTATTATTTCTTATTTCTACGGTATTTTAATTAAAAAAATTATCTATAAAATATACAGTAGTACGTACGGTAAAGAAATTAGTATAAAATTAAGGGTGTATTTATGTATCTCGTTTCTTTATTTCACGAGAAAACTGTTAAACTTTAAATTTGTCAGGTGAGCTAATCGGTTCTTTTAATTTAACGGAGCTAATTTCAGTATTATTATATTTTTATTTTAGGCATGTTTAATTTATATATATTTAATTAGATGCCTATTTACGAGTAGTAAACATGTAATGTTTCTTACCTACCAAGAAGATAATTGATTGTCTGGCTGATTTCTATCAAATTCATGTAGAATATTCATGTCGACTTCGACCTTGGAAGGCACGTTTCACTTTTTATAAATAATCACCAATTAATTGCTGTAAAATGACATGATTTGATGTGACAGTTCCCTAATGGTGTTTTTGACCGCGAACAAAAACGCTTCCTCGTGCTACGAGTTTTTTTATTAGTTCAGTAGAGTATAAACGCGATTAATGTTAAGCGAACTTTTTTAACCGGCTTTTTTTCTTTTCAGGTTTACAATGACAGTACACCAGATCCTGCGACGAATAATGTATTCGTCAACGATATCCAACTACAAGCATAAAGGGTCGTAAGCGCAGAATCGAATAGTCGAGCTTTCGGCGTTTTGATAGTAAAGTGATCTTCAAAGACGTTAGTGCGGGCTTTAAAATGTTCACGAGTGACATTTGGGTGTTTAAAAAAATGGATGTGCGGTGTTTTTTGTTTAGAATGTTATTATTCCAAACTTTGGTGGCGTGGTGCGGGGCGAAACACGTGACGATAAACTTTAACTCGCCGGTTGATGCGGAGGAAGCGGAGGTGCACGAGAGCATTAGAAACCTAATACATACTGGTAAGTGTTCTTCGATCATTATTTAAATAATTTAATTTAAACTACATTTTCGTGTTCCGTAGGTTTTGCTCTTTTCTTTTTCTGAAACGATTTCTGGCAAAGATTATGATTTAAGATGCAGTGAGGAGACTTAAAATGACTTGACAAGGGTCATTTCCAAATTAACTTTGAATCCCTTTCAAATCTCCAGTGTGTCTTTTTAGCTGTCACAAATTATGACGGTTTAAATTATCTGTCAAAAGTCATTTCAGAAATAATATCCTTTAGTTTGAATTAATAACTTGGTTTGGATGATTAATTTTCTTACTGCACGGACTGTACCTTTGTACACTCCGCGCCAGTAAAATCTTTACTTTAGGCGTTTTGTGTCTTTTAAAATTACCTATCTATTAAATCAGATCAAACTGAAACCAGCAATTGTATTTTCCATCATTTTACAAAATAACTGTGACAGAAACTGGAACTACAAGCGGTACCTACCTAGTACCTACCACAGTTTGACTATAATTAAACACCTGTTTCTCTACACTATCGTTAGCAGATAATTATTCTGTAAGACAAGAGTCTTATTAGTCCTTTCAAGCTCGTTTTCTATATAAGGTGTTTTTTCATACCCAGTTAATCATATAAAACTGCTGTAGGTATCTCGCAAATTATTACCTCAAGTACTACTATAAATTTAGTTACGCAAGGGCGATAAGTCGTCCACTATAATTATTTCGACCACACCTGTCGATAAGTTTTTTACGTCTTCATTAATATTAAAAGTAAAAATTGGGACATTATCTTAACCTACCGCATTATCGGCTTGTTATTACACTAAACTATAAAATTACCCCGTCTTGTGTTTCTGCTGAAAACCAGTTTTCTCACGTCATACGCATAATTGGTTTTTTGTCATAGTTACTTGCTTTTGCAACTACATTATAATACCTAGGTATGTTTGAGTATGTCTACCTAATTACCTAAGGTCTGCCAGTTCAAACCAGTCTCTGTTTCCCATAAATTTCAACGATTATTATCAACACCCACCTTACAATTTGCAAAACAGCATAAGCCAAAGGTATCTAATAACATAAGCACAACCTATTTGCAGACATTGATATCCCAAAAATAGGCCGAACTATAAACGCAATGAAACCAATAACCGTAAAGTTCGTGAACTGGCAATCTGAGGCAGAATTAATGGAATAAACCTCCCATCTGCGTACGGTCGACGACCCGTCTAAATCTGAAACGATTCAGTACCTAAAGACCAATCGTAAACAGAGCTTATTGCCACTTGCACAACAATTATGCACTCAGAGCCACCATACAGGGTGCCACGGAACATGTGTACAAAGCCGAAAGGGGGTGACTCTAGACACCGAGGGGATCTACTTGTGTATAACGTTTTTTTTAATACGATTATTTTTGAAAAAGAAAAGGTTTTTTTCTTCGTATTCGTGATCTTTTACACGCACTCTGGCATAATTTACACATTATAAAACATTTCACAAATGTTTTTTGCTTGTTTTTTCAGCAAAACCAGTGCTTTGTCGTGAAATTATTACATAAAAGATTTAAGTCCTATGAAATTTCACTACAATATTAATAGCGTAAAAAAGACGAAAATGAAGAAAAAAGCCTCTAATTAAAACAACAAAGGAAAAATGCACGAAATTCAGAAGTCGTAGAATAAAAGTTCATCCCTTCGGGGTTCAGTATCACCCCCTTTCGACTTAGTAGGTACACTGTTTCGTGCCGTCCTTTATATTTATTTATGCACTATGGAACCATTGGAGACAATCTGCTGGTTGATTCCGATATTATATTCGTGTATCATTCATACTATTTTCGTCGTTATTATTCCCTGCATTTTAATTACGAATAAAAACAAAATGAACGAGCGGCGAAAATAGTTTTAGTGATACACAACTGCAGATCGATTCAGAGGTATCTCATCTGAATCGATCTGCAGTTATAAGATTTGGAGATCCGAAATCTGAGGAAACCCTAGCCTCAATTGGCGTTCTGTTGCCAATTACAAAGTGAACATTAGATAAGCTATCGTATAAGTACCTACTTTTATAAATTTATCACATGAAAGTGTAAGTAAAGTATAACGATCTTGATTCTGTTATCTCGTTAAATATTGACATTGTGCCTTATCTGGGTGCAGAAAGGTGCGAATCTGGTTGTGTGACGTGAGTGCTGACGTCACAGTCTCCACTGTCAGGAGGGGATACGTACATTATGCATCTACTCTACGATGTAGCAAGGTTTTCATACAGATCTTGTATCATCATCACGCCACCAGATACTATGATGATAGGTACCTACTTAATTATTTGAATTGCGGGAGTATTAGGTATAGCATCTTTAGGTATCTGACTAGGTTTTGATTTTATTCTCTTAGAGGGGATAGATTCCTTTTTAAAATTTCGCGATTTGTTAACATAGAAAAGAAGAATATAGTTCATAGGTAGAAACGTAGGGGAAATAATAACAAAAGGTACGCAATAAATACCTGATAAAATCATTAACTAAGATCTTTAACTATTGATCTCTAACAACCTTTTCTAAGTGTACAGTTATTGTACTTATGGAAATTAAGAGTTTTTATTCTTAACTCTTTCGGTTCCTGATTCTTGATTAAGCAGTTTAGCTAATAGCATTTTAAAGACTCCTATTGTGTTTCTGCAATGAAAATTAAGACTAAAAACTAATCCTCCATTTTGTTGTTTTAGTCCTTTTAGGAGTTAGATAAAACTTAGTCAAGGTGGTAGGTAGTAATCTTAGTCACTGAACAAATTGTTACGTATGATATTTTTGCAGGAAACTGCTAAGCTCCCCCGTGTGTCGTCTCACATCACTCATTAATGCTCTAGTTTGCTCACTCTGATTATTTATCAACCATTGAAGGTGATGTAACTCTCTTTTATCTCTGTATGACTATTTATGTACCAAGACTATGTTTTTACTTGTCTTTTCTAATACACGCACGGTAAAGTCAAAGCGAAGCTGGATTTGGTTTAGTAATATTTTGATGCGTATGATTAGTAATCGTTTTGAACTGCCTTGACCGATAATTGCAAGCCCGAAATAGAGGCAATAACTGAAAATTACTAGACTGGTTTCTATCCGGCATTGTATCGAATAATTAATTCTATTAGTTTACTTATTATACCCGCGGGGGGTCTCTATAAGGACTAAACATGATTATGGAGATCTGTCGAAATTACCACTCGGCGCCCTACGGTGCAGGCAATTCCTAGCTCATTTGTTCCACAATCCAATCAACTGCGTTATTAGTTGGAATAGCATTCGTGATGGATGATTTGTTTTGTGAATTTGTCTTTCCAGAAAATACTTACTCAATTCTGAGCCTTTTGAGCCTTCTATCATCTGTCTACTCTATCTATCCTACATTCATTCATTGCGCAATTAGGTACCTCTTCGTTTTTTGGGTTGGTGTTTTTTATTTGTGGCCTAGAAAGGTTGACGCTCTATTTCGTGCCAAAGGACTTGATAAACTGGACTTGGTTCGCATATAGCATTATACTTATTGGTAATAATAGCTCCCCTGGGGTACCCCGAACGTTCGCCTACAGCCTACGCGTGTCCGCGCAAAAAATACATTAGGTTGTATTGCTGGTTATCAATGGATTGACGAATTGATATTTTACAAGTGAATTTAAATTGAAACGGCGCAAAAAGTCTGTAGAAAAACACTTGCGTAACAATAGATGGATGGAAGATTCTTGAGTCAACGATCGGATCACAATGTTTACTTATACAGTGTGCTAAGAAACATATGTATTAAGCCGGAAAAGGATGATCCCGGACCCCGATGGGATCAACTTTTGTTTAACGATTTTTTGAATTCTGAACATTATTTTTGATTTTGTTTGAAAAAAATATATGCCTTTTCTTTTATATTATTTTTCTGATACGTGTATTTTTACATCACATCACATCACATCATGTAAGAAAATTTTCTTATAAATAAATAACTGAACTGAACTGAACATCACACTAATATTATAAATGCGAAAGTTTGGATGGATAGATGTATGGTTGGATGTTTGTTACCTCTTCACGCCAAAACTTCTGAACGGATCAGGCTGAAATTTTGCATACAGGTAAGTCTAACCCTGGAATCCAACATAGGCTAACCCTGGAATCCAATATAACTTTTTATCCCATAAATCAGTTCCCATGGGATACAAATAACCTCAAAACGTTTCCATACAAACAACGCGTGCGAAGCCGCGGGCAGAAGCTAGTTGTTTTAAATTGTTTTAAAATTTTAAAGTATCTGCATATTTTTTTTGTAATAATTTAAAAAAACGAACTTCAAAAAACCGTTAATCATTAGTTGATCCCATCGGAGTCCAAAATCACCCCCAGTTTCGGCTTAGAACAAATGTTCCACCCTGTAGAGACTGTGATGTGAGAGGAAAAATATAGTCAAATTAGGCATAGCGTACCTAATTTATCGTACGACAATTTACAAGTAGGTACTTACATAGTTTAAGAATAGTAAACGACAAAAATGCTGAATATTGTATCCAGAACCATTTAATGACATAAAAATCTATATAATCATAAAAAGTATTATAAATTTATTGATGTAGTTCATACCGTATTGCCATGATAAAACTCATTCATGTGAACGACAAATATAGAGCGAGAAAAAGAGTCAAGTGAAACTTGTGTGGCCACCAAGTGTCGAGTGTCTTGTCTACCTCCAGCTGACAGCGCACACAGATTTCAAATGAAATTAGTTCATATGATGATTGATAAGCTAGGAATTTAAAAAATAGGACAGAATACTAGGAAATAGGAATCGAAACGGCAGTAGCTGTTGCTAACAGCCCGATTAAATTTCAAATACCAGTGTTACGTGTTAAGGTCACTCGATCTGGGTGTGCAGTTCTTGACAAACTGATGTTTAGAATTGAAGAATCTGAATCTGCGTCATTTTGTAAAACTGCGTCAGTGGATTAGAAAGTTAAACAGGTCATATTTATTTCATGTGTTCCATGTTCCATCTCAGTCTGAAATGCTTTTATGTGATTTTTGCCCGGCTTGGTACCTTTAGATCCTAACTTATTCAATGAATGAAAAAAACTTCTTGAGAGTACTAACTGATAGGTCTTTTTAACAGGTCATGAAAATAGATCTAACGAATTTTATAGGTATAAAAGCTGTTGAAAGTTAGGAGATCACTTCTAAATCAAAATCGTCCTAAATTGGTCACTTTTCTTTTCTTACTTAGTGATTCATAAAACATGATAAGTACTATTAACTAAACTCATTAATAAATAAATAAATAATGCTGGACAATTCACACAGCATAATCTAGCCCTAAGCTAAGCAGAGCTTGTGTTATGGATACTAGATAACTGATATACTTAATACAATACACTACATAGATAGATATTTTTACATAATACATTAACGCGATACAAACGTATGCGCTGGCGCCGGCCGGCCGACATCGGCTTAGAGATCACCTCCACAGGCGAGAGCATCGCGCAGAATCAATACACATCCACATCATCTCCGAGAGTATAGTAAGTATTATAATATCTGTCGAGATTATTATCGCCGTTTGGAGACACGCTTATAGTATTATAAGCGTGTCATAGTGTAGTATTATAAGCGTGTCGTACTCATGATCAGAAAAATCAAAACAGACGCACAATGAGCAATATAGTAGATTGTTTAACGAGGGAGTAAAACATCCATTACACGAGGTTGTTTTACTCCCGAGCGTCAGTGAGAGAGGATGACATGATCGAGTTTTAATGTAAAATATTTTAATCATAAACATCGACGCAAACGCACACCGCGTTTGAGTCGATGTTTTTGATGAGGAGCGAAGTTGTTTAACCCTCATATTTATACACCTCTCTCAACTGCAATAGCTCGAATCGTTTGTTTTATTCTGTTTACATAAACTACTAAGTTGGCCGGTTTAATAAAAAAGGGACGAGACTGTTTCGTATCGCTGTACAGCTCATAGAGGTGGTCCTTTAGGGCAGAACAGGGCGCGACATTGACCCTTGTCTTCCCAAACTAGTCCTACTACCTAAAATGTAGTTTTGGACACCGCCCGTCATGTTTTCACCTACCTACGAGTTATGTTCCATTGTTCTATGAATTTGTATTCTGATTTAGTTTAGAATTAATTATTATTATGAGACGTCGATTTTAATAAGCTAGGCGGTTGCTAGGTCATTCTGGACAAGTAGGCTTTATTTTGTCTCTATTAAGTCTCTTCATCTCAGGTACCGGTGTATCAATAATCTTGGCGTAGCTTAGCAGTAGCATGTTTTTCAATAGCATTGTTTTGACGTGACAACGTCTTATAAATTGGTTTGCCGGGTGACACTTCAAGAAACTGCGTTACGGAGCGTAACGCAGTTTCTTGAAGTGTCACCCAGCTCACGTTATGCGCTCACAATGAGAGCGAGTGAGAGGCACGCGTCCCTTCCACTCGGGCATGGTTAGCCCGCCTAAGAGCGAGAGAGACAGACATAAAAAGTGAAAGGAACTCAAAGTCACGTAAAACTTTCGCCCATATACCGACTTTACAGGCAACCAATTTTTTTTTCTAATTTTAATTATTATGGATAATAATATTCTAATATAATTTATTTTTTAACCATAATTTATTATTTAACCATCTCCCTTACAGAAGCACACAGATCCCCTAGTACTATCTAATGATCCTATCCATCCACGGTTGTCTGGTAGAGTAGAGATCGCTCTTGAGCGATAAAACCGCCACTTGTCACTTAGTTTTTAAGCTGCATTTTGTTGTATTGTTTCTATCTATAAGTGTGCAATAAAGAATTTTCTATCTATCTATCTTTATTTTTCGAAGACGTGCACCCCGGTTGGCAATATAAATGGCAGTATATATATATATATAGGTAAATTTTTATTAGTTGTAGTTTAATAAAATAAATCTACACTGACCCTCCTGAATTATAGGATATCACGCCGTATTTTGAACTCATGAGAACTATTTTTGATTTATTCTTTTTAATTTTTAACGACTGATAGAGTCACCTTTCAACTTACAATTTATGGCATAATTGACTGCTTACCAAACATTATCTATGAAATTATCAAAAATAGGTATACTTACCTACCTAGTTCATAATTTATCCAAAAATAGACGACCGCAACAGAATGGTCGTACGATACTTGCATCATCACATCGGTGATCCACGCGCATAGAGTATATTTACTACCATCAGCGATTCCTACGGGTCAGCCATTTTGTTTATTTGGCTTTCGAGATTCCTGGAAAGCACCGTCAAGTATCTAATGCAAGCAAGTTTAGTGCTACACGCTTATCTGTTCACTTTATAGCGTCGCTAACATAAAGTAGTAGCCACATAGTTTACATTAAGCTAAATAACTATTCTCATGTAAGTGACTGTGTCTTTTTTTAGAATAAAGTATCCTTAAACCTACATAGCATTTAAGTTAGTTTAAACTTTATATTGCTGTGTCCTTGCAAGGTTCTTGTTAAACTTCCCTAATTTTTAGGAACTCCTGTAGCATATGCACACAAAACACTCGATGAAGTCAGCTTTCAAAAATCGGAGGTCGATAAAGCAATGTAATCTTTTAAAAGTCAAATAATAATTAGCTGAAATTCTTGCTATTAAATTTGGTTAATCTAGAAAATAATAAGATTTTTTTAAAGTGTACTAATAATAAATTAAATCGAATTAATAAGTAAACTTCATCTGCTTGGAAGCTACGATAACACAAAAAGACACAAAGATACACACGCCTATCAACTTGACTCTCTTCGCGATGTGCGTTTAAACGATAATTTATTTTGAGACTCGGTTCTGGTTTTTCGACAGAAAAGTTGGTGGCACTAAACTGTCACCTTGCGACAGTTTTCAGCCAATGAGATGTGTTTTACTGTGAACTAGTTGGAATTAAATCTCAGACAATAACTCGGCAAAAAGTCACATAGCAAAAAATCAGGCGACAATCAATGAATGGCTACCAGCCAATCGATGTTCTAGTAAGTATACAAAATTGATTGTAGGTTTAAAATGTAAAAATTAACATTGCTTATAAAATATTCACAAATCTTTTTTGCTAGTTTTTTTAGTAATTGTCCTGAATGTTGTCCTGAAATTATAACAATAATATGATGTAAATCAATAGAACACGAATATAAAGAAAAAAATATTAAAAAAGTTTTAATTCTAGAAATCGTATAGCAAAAGTTGATACCCTCGGGATCCAGAATTACCTCCTTTCGGCTTAGTACACATGTTTCGTCGCACCCTGTATAATATAAGTTTTTCTCAGCTCATTCCTTGTAATTCGCGTAAATTTTTATGTCTCGTGCTTAATGTTAGGTAAATTCCTACCTACTTACCGACCTACACCTTGATAGAGTCATAAAGAGTATGAGCTGGTTATATTAGAAACGGAATGATTTTAAACGCGTAGGTACCTAGTAACCTACCTACAGGTTTTATAGCGGGAGTACATAACGCCAGATGTGAGATAACTGATAAGGAATCGTGCTAGGTAGATGTTTATTTTTATAACTGTGTAATTTTGTGTAAATTGTACGCTGATTCTGTTTGTTCAGTCAATTCATAGTTAGAAAAAACTATTTTGGGGCTATCCCAGATCTTCTGTATCAGTTCCTAGGGAAACTAGGAGAAAATGCGTATAGCGATAAGTCCGTTTTATGTATTTCGTCTCTGTAAAGGTCGGCTCTCTGTGTGTCTTCATCACCCGACTTCATAAATAAATAATAAATAAATAATGCTGGACAATTCACACATCATTATCTAGCCCCAACATGGGTACTAGATAACTGATATACTTAATACAATACACTAAATAGATAGATATTTTTTATTATACATAGAAAACATCCAGAACGCCCTGGACAAATGTCTGCAGATCGTACAAACATTTGTCCCGAGGCGGGAATCGAACCCGCAACCTCCTGCGTCGCAGGCAGACCTTCGCCCGCTGCGCCACAGGGGTCGTCGATCATCCTCTGTTGGGTTACAAACTCTCGCACTTTTCTTTAAGGACGTTTTTTTCGTGTGAGATTTATTTTTTTATTTTATATATCAAGAAAATCTGACGAGGAAAATCCAAAAAGGAAAAGCAAAACATGTAAAGACAAATCGGTCTAGTGTGTTCCATCACTAACAGAACTTTCAGCATGTCCTAACTAAAGTCAACTAAGTACCTAGTTATGTAATTTATTTCAAAGTGTGATAAAATCGTCTTTAGATTTATTTTTTAAAGTTCCCATTCTTCTCCAGGTATCTACTCCCACAAACACCTGGACCCGTCGCAGGTGCAAGTGACGCACCCGGTCAAGGTGACCGCCGAGGGGTCCCTGGTCTCCCGTACCGTGGAACATGCGCACGAGCATGGCCACCCGAGGGCCAGGCGGGACCTGCATTATGTGGAACAGGACCTGCCGCATTCTCTGCACTACAACCTCACCGTGGATGGACGGGATCTCAGGCTGGATTTACGGTGAGTTACCATCATACTAATTACAGTTTGGATGTTCAGATGTAAGGATGTTTGTTACCTCTTCACGCCAAAACTACTGAATGGATCGGGCTGAAATTTTCCAGATCTTTTTAGGCCTGGAATAAACATAGGCTGCTTTTTATCTCGAATATCAGGTCCTTGGGTTATAAATAACCTTAAAACCTTAGAAACAACGCGTGCGAAGCCGCGGGCAGAACTAGTAAATAAGATAGAAATGTGCTCCTTAGTCCGCAATTGGCCCTAACACATGGTCACATGGTTAGTGAGAAGGGAATAAGAATAAGAATATTTTATCGTAAAAATTGTGTATTATCGGGTCTCAAATTCAATTGAAGTAGGTATCAACAATTTTATCCATTTCGGACATACAATAATATTATAAATTTATAATAATTCAATTCTATGAAATTGTTCCCTAGTCTAGAATAGATCTAGGATGGTTAGTTACTAACTATCAAAAAACTCCTTAAGGTTATAGTGTACGTACCCTATTTACAAGCCAGTTCCTTAATCTAACTTTGAACAGATTTCCACCAAGACACTTTATTTGTATTGGTAAATTGTTAAATACTTTAATAGCCGTTATATTATATATGTGCTTATATGGAACATGGTGTTATTTACTCGGGGTATACATAACTTAAATTTATTTATGGGATCGGGATCGGGAAGCGTGAATTATCAGTTTTTATTTATGTCTATTCGATTCCTGCGGCTTTCTAGAAGTGTTTTGTGGGCTGACGAAGATATTCATAGAAGCTTGAGAATAATGAACAGCTTTTCATGTAAAATCTTTTTGTGGAACTTTAGATACCTATATAGGCTTTCAATTTAATATGTGCATAATCAATTGTTTTAGTCTAGACTAATAAGACATCTTCATAATCTAAGAACACAATTAATCTTCATTAACTTTTGCCACTTCTCTGACACAAATCGCTCATTGTTAATTGTTGCTAGGCTTAATGAGTGACTCACGCTTTACCGGTCATAGGTGATGTGATTAAAGGCAATATCAATGTTTAAATCAACGGAAATATTATATGTATGTTTTTCATAATAATCTCTGTCCAATTATATAGAGAGTAGCAATTATTCCATATCGCTAATACCTAAACACGTCCAACAAGTCACGTTTGAAACTAAATTCATTGATTTGACAACAATTTCTCAGTTCTTCTTGAACTGTTTTAAAAATCTCGGTTCATAATATTTAAAATGAATAAAATTAACAAGAAAGATGATTAAGTTTTATCTCCGGTTTCCGTTTCATAAATACAACAAGACTGATAATTGTACATGCCACTATTGACCTGTAAAATGTACATACATGATACAGACCATACCTAAAATAGGTAAGTATGTATGTACCTACTAAGACACGGCTCATTGCGTAACCGTACGTAATCCTCTAACATTATACTGGTAATTTGAATAAAACGGGCCTAATACGCCGTTCATGAAACAATGAACGGAAAATTAGAGGCCATAAAGGTAACAATACAATATCAAAATTGTCTAGACTTCAGACGTAGATAAAAGGCCCATCTCATCATAAATCTGTATACACCACACTAGTTTATCTCGAGATGGTTCTGTTTTATATAAATAATAGCAGTCCTGAACCGCCTCCATCTATCTGTTCCCTGAACTATATCTCCTGAAAAGAGGCCAATCATTATGCAATCTCTTAATAGCATCAGATAAAAATTCTACAATTAAACGAGATAAATCCGAGAGCTGATAAGCATGAAGTTCAGGGCCTTTGAATAAAGGGAGCATTGATCGACAACTTACTTTGTATTTTTACGAGTGTTTAACAAGTTTTGTACCTTACTGATAGTGATAATGATAACCCAGGCCTTGCCTTTCGTAGGCGCCAGTTTTATCAAGTTTTTCGTTTCGGTGATAAAACTGTCGCTAACGTAGTCGTGCGCTCGACTCAACGGACTGAGTCGACTGTAGTTTTTGACTATCGTGAATCGGGGCGACCTTCTCAAATATTTGAACTTGGCTTGACTATCTGTTTTGGGGCACATCTGCTGTGTTATCTGTGCGAACTATCACATTCATTACCATGGACGACCTTTATCCAGATTAAGTGAAAGCTGACTGAGTACAAAATTTCAGGAAGTCTTTTTTGCTATAAAAACTTTCGTAGTTTGACGAATTCATTATGAATGTAGGCGGATTAACTTTGAACCTAGTTTGTGCTGGAAGAACACCGATGTTTCAGGACGTCAATTTCACTGACCTTATTTAGGAACCGACTAACAGAAATTAATGTTTTAAAACACCTTTTAGTAGACCATTATTTTCACACGCATAACGTTTTGTGTTTTTCTTTCGTAGATTAATAAACTCCGTTGTTAGGTACCTACTTTATTAGACACCCACGTAGTCGATGTAAAAGATCGCAAAAAAACTGGGTAGTTGCCTAGGTACCCAATCAATCACAATTATAGACACCATGCCTAATAGCGATGGTATCATTGTCGTTAGGCTGACTCGATTTAATTTGGACTTAATTTTTCTTGTGCGCACCTTGACTCCGTCGCCTCTAGATATGAAAAAAGTTTGTAAAAGAGTGAACTCTGTAACAACAGTTTTTCCAAGTTGCAAGATGATAATTTTTGTTTTGGCTTCATAACGGATGAAATATCTACGCTGACTAGGGTCAGCGTGCACATCAGCGTGTCTGCGGTGTGCATCTTGAAGTAACGCTTATGTTACCTCAAGATGACCGCAGTTAGAAAATATCCTAAATAGGATTTATATGTAAATTAAAGAAAAGCTTTACGAGAGGAAAATATCAACAAAAATAATTGTATCGTTTAATTCGAGATACTATTCAGTATTCAGTATTTTTATTGCGAGACAAAAATATTACATACATTAAGTATTTTTGTACCCTGTCAGGTAGGGTATGGAAATATATCTTAATCTAGAACTTAAGATAAGGACTAAATTAAGTATTTTGTATTTTATACAAAATTAAGAGATCTTTTATGAAAATATATAACATTTGTGTAGTTTAAAAATAATATATTTTATATTATAATAATATTTAATACTACCTTCTTGCTCGCACATCTTTCCTCTCCTGTGTAAATCAGGCGTCAGTCTTCCGGGTCTCTCAGACAGAAGTGCTTTTATAAAAGCTTGTTAAATTTTGTAGACGACATAAAGCCGCGGATAAAGTGGCGATTTCCTGGCCTTGAGACGTTCTTTAGACTATGCACATAAATCTTAGTAAATCTCCTACTGTTCTCTGTGATGCTATATCTAGGTACCTACCTACTTCTGTTTGTGTAAATGTTTAAGTGATTTGTGGATGAGGATAATTGTTTTGTTAAACCTTTCTATTATTTGCTAAGCTTACAAACAAAATCTCTAGGTACTGGTACAATTTTGCTAAGTTTTAGCAGATGAAAATAAAAATATTGATCGTTTTTAAAAACCAAAAGCCATATCGTACTTTAAGGTGGTTACAGAGGCTCGAAAGAAATCGTTTGTACCTACCTACTATTTTAGGTTCTATATGTAATTTAGCATATAGAACAGGCAGATGCTGCATGCGGCAAGCTGAAGACAGGGCGCTATGGCGCTCATTAGGGGAGGCCTATGTCCAGCAGTGGACTAATATAGGCTGATGATGATGTAATTTAGATAGCAGTTAAGAAGTTTTGCGAACATTTGAAGCCATTTCCTATGAACCGCGCTAAAACAATCTACAAATCTATTGTCGTTTTGGAGTCTATTAACATTAAGAGATTTTTTACTAAAATCAACACTATATCGATAGACTCCAAAACGACAATTTATTCAAAGCTTCTTTTAGCAAAGATTCATAGCAAATGGCTTATCATTTACGCAAAACTTCTTATCTAAATAAATAAATAAATAATGCTGGACAAATAGGTAATGCTGGACAATCCACACAGCATCATCTAGCCCCAAGCTAAGCAGAGCTTGTGTTATGGGTACTAGATGACTGATAAACATAATACAATACATTACATAGATAGATATTTTTTATTATACATAGAAACGACCAGAACACCCGGAACAAATATTTGTAGATCGTACAAACATTTGTCCCAAGGCGGTAATCGAACCCGCAACCTCCTGCGTCGCAGGCGGACCTTCGCCCGCCGCGCCACATCGTCTGCTATCTAATTACTTAACCACGAAAAACCAAGAAAATAGTAAAAACCCGCCTCTCAGCCTATATTGGTCCACAGCTGGACGCAGGCTTCCCCCAGATAAGCGCCTTATTGCCTTCTATTTATCTCCACGCTAGGCATGCGGGTTGAGGATCGCAGTTCGGTGGCACAATTGTTTTGCTGGGGGCGCTGCTGCCCGCCCCCGGTGGATATCCCTTAGTCGCCTCTTACGACACCCGCGGGAAGAATTGGGGTGGTGTAAATTCAAAGCCAGCACCACACAGCTACTAACCACGAAACATATTCAATCTACGCACTTATTATTATAAAAGATCATACTTTAGATTAGCTATGACGAGTAAAGCAAATGAGAATTGTCATCACGTTCTTTGTTCCGTGACCCGATCGTGAATATTAAAATTGATGGAATAGACCATGAACGGAAATAGCCATGACTTGATGCCTGTCCTCAAAATTGACAATAGGGTAACGTAATTATGTACCTAACTACAATTATAATAATCGTCAAACTTCTTGTCCTCTCGAATCATGTGACAAAGATGCGTAGAACGCAATTCTTAGACCAAATTGGTGGGCGGTTACCTTCTGGACAGTCGCGACGATTATTCACTGTGAGTTTTCGTATGAAAGTGCGAGATAGAGCTATACGAAGCTGCACGTATCTCTTTCGCCTGCTGCATTGTTAGCGGCATATGATTTATATGCATGAGTGTACCTGTGCAAATTACCCGCTCTCGTTGCCTGCCGGACAAGTTGTTTGGCGGCAACTGTACTTACAAGTTGGCCGTGGCGGTCACGTCTTAAGAGTTGACCCAACTGACCCAACTCAGCGCCTAAGAGACAACTAAGGGATCCTCCCAGAGAAAGGACTCCTGTCTGTGTATTTAAATAAATAAATAAATAATGTTGGACAATCTACGCAGCATCGTCTAGCCCCAAGCAGAGCTTGTGTTATGGGTACTGAATGAATGATATACATAATATAATACATTACATAGATATATATTTTTTATTATACATAGAAACGACCAGAACACCCGGAACAAATATATAATATTTGTAGATCGTACAAACATTTGTCCCAAGGCGGGAATCGAACCAGCAACCTCTCGCCCCGCATTAACATTAAGAGATTTTTTAGCAACTCTACTTCGATCAGCGACCCGCCTGCAAATCGTGGTAATTCTAGCAAACCGCCCACTTCTTTGGGGGTGGTACGTCCAGCTGTGGACGACGAGTGCTGATATGTAAGTACCTACAAGTACCACTAGTAGATCAAGACGTTAACGCACTCTACATGCTGTTGGCTAGGCGCCTAATTCCCGCACGCACTACTTACTAGATCTAATAAATTGTGGGAGCTATTTCCGCGCTATTTTTCCAGCAAACATTAATGTCATACTTCTCATACATGATCTTCCCGATCCACGTGGATTATTAACAAAAAAATGTTGTATATTGCTGACCGAGTTTATTGATCTGTTTGAATGCAAGCTGGATGGATGGATGTTTGTTTATTGTTCACTCCAAAACTACGGATTGAAGTGATTTGAAATACATATAATAATGTATGTATAATAATAATAATAAAATAATTTAATCAAAATAACTTATTATATTACTAAATTGAAAACATATCCTCTTTGTTTTCATTTTCATAATTTGTTATCATAATCTATATTTTTTTGGGGGATGAGAGGCAAAGCAACGCTGACAATAAACAAAGTAATAAAATCCAAGAGACCCTATTAAATATAAAAGCGATGCATACCTTATAATTACTTATGCTAACTATGCTAAACTAATATGAACTACATCGATCAATCTATACTATACTATATGGACTACATTTATTTGGGAAAAAAATAGGAAATGCAAAGGCTCGGGCAGAAACTAGTTTAGACTATAAATTTCCCCTATGACGAACTTCCTATCTTAAAAGGAACATAAAGTGGTTGGCCTATTTCATAAAAATAGGCCAAAGCTGTCGGGCTCATCTTTCTATTCGCAGAAAGGATCACTCAGGTTTTTAGATCACTATAAAATCTATGCCAAGTACCTAACCCCGATTTAAAATTTAAGGATTCAAAATGATGCCGAGGCTAAAAACCAGGATTAGAATTTTATTGTAGAGAATTGCGCCAAAACCATAAAATATGTAATGTAGTAAAGAAAAATACTATGAAATAGTAGAAACAAATTAGAACTTGTATTTACAATTGAAACAATTGAGCTAACTGCAGACTGTTGCGCTAACTGCAGACTGTTACAAGTCGGAAGCGTCCCCAAGACACTGGCTGCATTGCTCGGCTGTATGGCATGCTGTGTGGTGCCGGCTTAGAATGTACACCACCCCAATTCTTCCCGCGGGTTTTGTAGGCAACTAAGGGATATAAACCGGGAGCGAGCGACAGCGCCCCTGCAGAACAATTCTACCACCGTGCTGCAATCCCCAACCCGCATGCCCAGCGTGGGGATTATGGGCACTACTCCCCATTAGATAGTCAATAAGGCGCTTAGGGAGGCCTGCATCCAGCAGTAGACCAATGTAGGCTGTTGAAGTGAGGTGAAGTGAGGATGGCAATGCTGATGCGCTGCGCCAGATACTCACCAGCTCTCGGGTCACGCGTCGCTTCGACCAGACGCTGATATGTTTTGTAAAACCCGGAGAGCCTCGGTACCCGACAGACCTAGGGTCTCGACTCCAAGGGGAGCAAATGCGTAAACTCTGTGGGAGATTTACTGTTCGCCTCTTACGACATCCACGCGCTTTGTGGCGGGACGATTCTTTGCCTCGACGCCACGTCTTTCTAAGTTCCATAAGTAACCGTAGTTTTATAAAAGTAACAACATAATCGAGCACAAGAGTTTATAAAGCAACAGGTTGTTTTATAAACTCTGCTAATGAGGAAAATGTGCGATATTATAAACCACTGATAAGGTTGATAACCTTGAGGCTTATGAATGAAGTTAGGTAACACTGTAACAGAATAGGTCATTTAATACGAGTGACGTTTTAGTCGTCTTATTCTACTAGATGCGCTCGTGTCGTAGGTAGGTATTACTATGTCAAGAGAAAAAACGTCTACTCTTGTCGGGCCTGATAATGCATTTTCCGCGCATGCGCCAGAGTCGGAGGAGTTTCTCAAGAGTCAGGGGTAGATAAAAATAAATTGTTGTCGTTTTCTAAAATTTTTCTTTTTAACCATCGATGTAAGTGAAATTCGGTAGACAGGGTACTAGCTTCTCAAAAGTGGAACGTTCAAATTCGGTCCAATCAGGTCCACCCACCTGAGTCATAGTCGGACCGTCGCCGCCGGCGTTCGTGTTTCGTGTGCGTGTTGAAAGAAAGACATTTATTTATAACAACATACAGTTGTTGTCTCGGTCACACTTCAGTCTAGGTACGTCTTTCCATGTTTGTTGTACATTAGGTAGGTTTAATGCAAGAGATTGGGAATAGCTTCTTTGCCTTTAGTTGTAACACAAAACAGGCCATTTGTTGAGTTAGCGCTGGGAGTACGTACCAAAACTATAACAGACATTTTACATAAATCTTTGTTTTAAACTAACACTTTCATGGTTCAAGACACAGATGTCCTCCTGCGGCGGCCCCATGTAGCGGTGTCGCACCGCTGAGGCTGGGCAGTGAATGCGTTGAAAAATATTTCGTACCCTGTCGGGCTTTTCCCACTTGAAAAATTCCCCTTAGTAGGTAAACTGGCCTCTAATGTAAATAGTACAGAAATACCCATTTTATTTTTGTCTTCTTCCACTTTACCCAAATGAATGAATTTCTTGAAGAAGGAAAACTGGACACAACTAGATATTCATGTAAATCAGTGCTACGCCAATATCCAAAGACAAGCCCCAAGTCCGCACTCTTTGAAAATCAACAAAATCTCTGAGCCCAATACCGCTACCACACAGCACAAAACGTGCATTCAAAAATGGGCTTAAACTCGTTATCTTTAGATACAATTTACAGTGACAAAGTGGCCTTCCACAAGCTTCAAACGAGTCCGCTAGCTGTCTGTCATTTGATGCCGTCAATATAAAATTCATCTAAATGTTACGAGTTATAGCCCGTATTTGTAAATACATTTTTGTGCTATGGTACAGCGGAGCTTTCCAGGTGCACTCCATCCTAACATTTCCCTAATCGGGCTTTACAGCATTATCTCTCTAGATATAATGAGTTCCTAATCTGGCAAGAACAGGCATTCTCGGCCAAATACCTACAAATACCAGTCAATAAATCTGTGAATGACAGGCAGCTGTTAGGATAAACATAAATTAGCATGTTTTATTGTTCGCGGCTATCTGTTTTCGCTACTCTGTAATTACAACTGGTTACTCGTATCTCTGGAATTTTACGCTCAATTGTTTTACCTACGTTTAGTTTAGAGACTTCATGAGTCAGGGTGTCTTTTTGGAAGGCAATAGGCGCGAGTTGGCGACAGAAAACTCTTACAGTGGGGGAAAGTTCTATTGTAAGTAAACTGAGAAAAACTCGTCACCCGATACCAAAACCACCACTTCACCAAAACTTACAGAGTCAAGCGTTAGCCTAATTCAAATTCAAATTCAAAATTTTTATTGCGACCATATTGTACAAAAGTTAAAGTTAATCAGTCTCAAATATGGACCCGGCTAGGGCACAGCAAGATAAGTACTAGGTACTAAGTAATAATAATGCTAGGTTCTATGGATAAAGTTTGGCTTTGTAAGCCAACTACAAAATTTTAAAGATTTTTTGACAAACATTCGCTAGTGTTTAGTTTAGCAGTGAGTTGTCTCTAGCTTCAAACAAAACACAACTTTTAGTTAAGTAGTGTTTTGTTTTCTGGGCTAAAAGTGGATGGTCTTTTATTCACCTCATTCGGTAGCCCGACACCGATAAGGGGCTAGGTATGAAAAAAGTTTTATGTACTGGTAAATTTTTCTTTTACTATTTTATTCTATCAGACTCCCAGGATGATAGGAACCTAGAAATAGGAACCTAGGATGACTTTTGCATAGCTTACGTTTCCTTGCATACATTTAGCGCTTTGCAACCCCCTACCCGACAGAGAATAACCTACTTTTCGTAGTATGACGGCGATCGAATAGTTTCGTACCGATGATTATAGTTTTCAAATAATTTTGAGTGATTTATTGCATTATAATAGTAAGTAGGTACCTACAGTTTTGACAAGTCAGCGCTAGTAAACGAAAACTTTTCCTTTTTGATATTGTGTAAATGTAAACTCATACCTACTCTACTAGCCACTCAATGCTCTAGCAGAGTAAATGAAGAGAACATTAAAATGAAAATTTGCTTCTACGCTTCCTAGAAACGGTCTGCATGATAGACTCTATTTAGTTTAGGCCACTACAGATCAACATATAATCCTATTTTCGTCCTAAGATCATATATTTACGCGGACGTTCATCTGATATTTAATGCGTTTGGTGCGCAGCACGGATCAAAGCGGTGCTAAAGGAAGTGCTACTTGCCTGCAATGGCTTCGGAGAAGGCGAGTTATCACTTGCCTCGTGTGAACGCTCCAGGAAGTAGTCCGTGCAGTTTTTAGAGTTCCGTACCCAAAGTGTGCCAACGGAACCCTGTTTCTAAGACTGCGTTGTAGGTAGATATGTCTGTCGTCTGACATATCTGTCTCTGTTACGGTTTAAGTAGCGAGTTCAAATTCTATGAGTTACTTCGGCCTTTTAGACGAAAGAAAAGCACCTAAGGCGTACCTAGGCCTTAGGTTAGGTTCTGTAATTACTTATTTATGTACCTAAATAAATAAGTAATTTCAGAGTCAATGAAAAATGGCCCACTAGGCATTTAGCCGTCGAAAATGTCGTACCTACGGAATAATATGTGCGCGTACACAAAAAGTGCGAAAGCCAAGTGCAAGTTGCACTTGGCCGGTTTCTTGTACCCACGCATATCGCAGTGGTACAGCCAATCAGCTAGCAATGCATTGAAATGGGTTTCAATGGGGGTTTGAAAATGATTATAGGTTTTTACGAGCCCTTTGTGTTGCTATCTAAGGACTATTGAATATCGAAACTATAACGATAGCCATAATCGTCGTGTACCTGTAAGCTATAGCGATCGCTATAGCTTACAGGTAACAGGTAAGCTTACAGTAAGTACATTATACAGGTACACGACTTCGTGAAATAGAATATCTATAACACTAAAATCTACCTGTGCAATGTACCTACTCCCTTAACCTCAACAGCCTGTATTGGTCCACTGCTGGACGCAGGCCTCCCCCTTATAAGCGCCTTCCTAATGTACCTACTAAAATCACTTTTCACAAATATAAGTGATATTTATAAGTGATTTCACCACAACAACACAAATGATGGTAAATATACCGGTAGAAGTCATTATAGTGCTGGTAACCCAAAAGTAAAACTGAGTAAAGTAAAAAGAGAGTTCCTACTTAAGGTAGAGTAGTAGTAGTAGAGTTTCAAAAGTTTGTATGATGACTTTTGGATATCATCACCTTTTACCATCACACCTCCTCCACACCTCAACAGGACATTGATCCACCGGCTTTTATCACATGGGGCGTAATGTCCATAATCCCCACGCTGGGCATACGGGCTGGGTATCGCAATTCGATGGTAGAATTGTGCTGCCCGCCCCCGGTGGATACCCCTTTGTCGCCTCTTAAGACGGAAGAGTTGGGGTGGTGCAAATTCTAAGCGGGGAGCCACACAGCAAAGCAAGCTTTTACCGTCATCAGTCCTCATTCATACGATCAAACGTTCCAAATTATATTCGTGAAATAACCATGAATACTTTTCAGAAAAAAAACAACCTCTGATGGCAACATCAAGCAATCGCCCAAAAATTAAGGTGGGACTGCGACTGCGGCCTTGTCGATTTTCTTTTTAAGCTCGCGCTGCTTCATGCATTTTTAATGGGTGTGGGACAAAAACTCGACAGTTTGAAAGTTGCAGTATGGTCTTCCAAGTTCAATTCATACATATTTATGTGGCAATTATTGTAATACAATGAACGATGAATATTGCAAGGATTGCGCAACGTACCCTTACCGGGACTATCCCAGGGTATTGCAGTATTAACAAAACCGAACGATTAATAAGGAAACTACATTTGAGGAAGGATAAATTTATTTCCATAATGGTCTATGCTAGACGAGTTACATGTTCACCTTCTAGACGCCTCATAACATCAATGGACAGAGCCTTTGCCTTACAGTGGGACAAATCGACCTTAAAAAGGTGCTTTGATAATTTAGTTATAACTGGTAGGTAGTTAGTAATTTTTAAGAATTAGCAGTTTTTATGTCATTTCCTCTGAATGTTATTCTCTCTTATTTTGTAACTAGCTTCTACCTACGGCTTCGCACGCGTATTTTCGGTATAATAAGTAGCCTATTGTTTAAGTTGGGCTACATTCAAAGTGTATACCAAATTTCATTTTGATCTGTTCAGTAGTTTTGGAGATCCTAGGTAACAAAAATGTCACATTTCACAAACTTTCACATTCATAATATTATAGTAGTAAGTAGGATTACCTACCAGAAGTTTTATCCTGTTTTGTTTTTAAGATTTTTCCTTTGTAATCTGGACCTATACCTAGCCAACTGGCATGAACATGTTGTCCAAAAGTTGTAAACGAATAAAAAAAAAGCACGTAATGAAGACTCGATGTGACGGCTCCTGGTCCAGGGCAGAACGGACATCAAAGGTTCCTACCGTGGTCTCTCTCCAACTAGATAATATCTATAGTCATTGACTTAGAGGGTTTCTCAAATAAACGAAAAAAAAAACAACTTTAACACTATAGAAGGTATAATCACACAATGTTACATTCAATAATTACACACAAATTGGATAATATTCTATTCTATTATGTGTTTAGCGTAAAATCTCTTGGTTTAACCCATCGTGTCGTCTGTTTCACGATCTGTGATCGGCCACTGGTATATTTTTTCGTAGAATTCTTGTATTTCCTTCTCTTGTGCTCTTGTGGCAAATAACTCCTCAGTTTTTGCAAATCGTCCATTTTCTTTTTGTTAATAGGAATTTAAACCTCTGGATACGCTTTGTCGCTAGGCAAAACCAGTCTGCCCTTGAGAGATTTCAAATTTTCAAATTTTAATAACTGACTTATGGTGTTTCTCAACTAAACGAAATATTCGACCTGTTATATTTCGTACGTATAGCATTGACTTGTGGGATTTCTCTTTGTAATACTGTGTATTTACGTCCATAGAACACATTCCCGCAAAAAAGTCATTTCGTCAAAAAGACTGACTTGTGGGGTTACTCAAATAATCGATTCATATACCTCATCGCCTCTCCTTCCCAATCCACCATAACCAACTCCTCCCGCAACAAATCCAACAGAGAGATTACAAAAGCGCATGACAAGCCGCCGTTCATCAACACCAACTCGTCAGCACGACCACTCTGCCAAGAGATAAAGACTGAGGTGATGCAAAAACGTAAAATACCTAACTGTTGCAAAACGGGAGTAGAGAGTACGATAAACTTCCTAGTGATAGGTATCGTACGTAGGTACACTTTAGTTTCAGAATAAACTTTGACTCACCGGTCTGCTGCAAACTGTTTGGATAACACTAAGACCAAGGCCAAATAAAATACTGTTCAAGGTTGTTATTGATTAGAGGAAAGCTTTTTAAATTACCTAAGAATGTTACATAATTTCATCATCATTGATCTTAGAAGTAGATCTCTGATCTTAGAAGAATCTTAGAACCGTTTTCGTTGGTCAGCCTGAGCCTTACGCATCCGCAATTTTGCAAAAAGGCGACCTTAGAGAAAAGCCTTATATGACTAATGTTTTTATTTATTTAAAAGACCAGCAGCAAGTTTACAAATACAGGTCTTTCTAAATAGAATAATTAGATCTGTTCTTAGAAAATACAAAATTCATTGAAATATTAGAAAATTAAAGAGAGCATGAGAGCAAAAACATTGTTTTTGCTAGATCATACTATGATCCATGATCAAAATCGGCTGGTCAACAGAGATAAGTCCATGATAAAACCTTCACGAGATTGGCAAAATACCGTAGGGAGTGGCCCTACGTCCAAACTTTCGACCAAAAGGTAGATCTTATCTCGAATAATCTCCAAAACGGTTGCTAAAATTACTTAAAATCATCAACCTAGTGATCACGACGTACATAATACCTCCCTAATTCCAGTAAAATTAGTCAATAGACACCCGAAAATAACCATAAAAGGTTTTATAAACTCCGATTTATATGCAAACTACAGTATTATGTTAGCGAGAATGTTCCGACACTTGATAGCGGTTACAAAGTGATAATGAACCGTAATAATTTTTTGCAAAATATATTAGAACTTTGAAGTAAATTTCTGAGAAAAGAACAAGTAAAATTTAAAAAAAGTAAAGCATATTTTTCGTCTTCTACCGCCAAATTAAGCAGAGTAAACAGAGTTCGGTTTTTTTTTACGTGGAGGAATATTACCATGACTAAAATTTAAAAGACCGCCTCTTCCTAGCAAATTTCGGGTGGTACTAATACCGATCTTGTTGAAATGGTAGATAGGTACACGATTATTTTAAAAAATTGCAGAGAATTGAGAATCTCCTACTTCATTTAACTCGGTTTAAATCTACATTAGGTACCCATGGGCCCATAATATATAACAGGCTGCGTGTACCATAAGAAAAAAGAAGTATCAGACTTTCAGGAAATCTCGACAGGATATCTTCGTTCGGTTTATTTTCATCGTCCGTAATCGGATAGGCTCGGGAATGCTCTAATGGCCTGCGCAGGCGCAAGTGCCAGTAAATTGGGCCCAGCGATGATAAATTTCGCGAAACAAAGCCGGTTTCGCGCAAACTTGTTAACTTCAAAACAATTTGCATAATAATTCTGTAATTGGTAGCGAAACGTCGGTATGTTTCAAGTATGACATTAAAAATGTTATCGGAACGTAGCAGTTCACTTTATTTGGGTCCCCTTACTGGCAAAAATGTGCTAAAAAAACTAAAATACATTAAAAAAAACGACCTAAAAAATCTCAAACAGTTTCCTTATTGTATCCGTTAAGTAGGTTTTTACTGAGAAGGCTTCGCAGTTTACTTTTATTTATTTACATAATGTATTAAGTATATCGGTTATCCCATAACACAAGGTCTTCTTAGCTTGGGGCTAGCTAGATGATGCTGTGTGAATTATCCAGCATTATTTATTATCACAGAAGAAAATATATAGTTTTTGCAACGAGCAGTTTAAACAACTTCAAGTGCATGGACCTCGTACGGTGCAGTAATAAAATAAAAGATTTGCGCTGCAGGGTGCCGAAACCACAGGCCTCCGAGTTTATACTTTACTTCGAACACCGAGGTGCGATACTCGAAACTTGATACGAGAGAGCTTAAAACAATGCTTTTCAATTTGTTTCTTTTTCACTCGCTGAACAAGAGACAAAGGCTTTATCGACAATGGCGGTTAAAAGGGCTTTGGTCGCAAATTTATTGGCGCAAATTGAAAAGGTTTATAGCAAACACGTTAAAGTCCTAAAAGCTATAAGTATCTTGTTAGTATCACATAAAACACCTTCAATGCTTGTTAAGGGAATGTCGCTATTGTCACCTAAGGTGCCTACAACACTAAACCGTTTAAATCCTTCATAATTTACTGGTTTAATAGACAAGTTTGCATGTAAATCGACCATTAGACCTAATCGCGCACTTATCTTGCCGGGGTCTCACCTTTTATGTTCGTCCGACGATATAAGGATAATATAGAGCCTATAAAGCATTTGCGAGCTAATTGGCGTAAAACCAGATCTGAAGAAACATTTATAGCAACTTTAAATTTAATTTAAATGTTTATTTTATAACTACCTTACCTTATCGGACATCTAGTCTCAACAAATAAAGCAGTACTGGTAAAGAAGTAACATGTTAAAACTAATTTATGTACAGTAAGTTTATTCAGAAATAAAAATGTTTATTTACTTTAATTAAACATCTGCCTGCAGATTATGTTTATTTCTCAGAAACTGCCTTCACCTACGAATAACTATAAAACGTTGCGCGGAAAAATTATAAGGAAAGATCTCTCTCATATTCTCTTCTGAAGAAAATCTAGCGTACAGAAATGGTATGTGAAATCTCGATCATTAGCAGATAATCTTCAATTATGAGTGCCATTCGTCAGTAGCTCATCTATACTGTAGTTATAATGTCGGTTAGTAAAGGTGTGATTTTACTAGAGCTTTGAGCGTGATGTGCAAGAAAAAATACAAATTTAATCACGTTTAAATAGGTCTCAGTCGGTTCCCTCTCGGTTTAGAACAACTCCAGTAAAACAGGGCGTAATGCAGCAAAGCCTATCCCAAAACAAATGAGAATCGGTTCCAGAAATAAAAAACTCAAAAAATCAACAGAAAGTTAATCGCAAAGTTGACGAGAAAAATCAAGAAATACACAAGATATGGGCGTGCGAAGACAAAGACAAGTCAAGAAAAACAACGATCAAAAAAGTCCACAAACCACGCATGGTATGGTTGGATCAACGGGTTGTATTAATGGGAACAAAACAACCGTCAAAAAGGCCCACTTTCCCAGCTAGTTAAAGAAGTATTAATTGGTGTTACGGGGAGTAATGTAACGTGTCACACAGCGACCGTACGTTCAGTCAGTACAGCAATGAAGGCGCTCCGAGCTTCCACAGCTCTGGTGGTCTCACACCCTAATCTGTAGGTACCTACGGAATACGGATGGTGTCATCACGTAGTTTACGGGCCTGGCTTGTTTACCTCGGCTAATTGCTGTAATGAGCATATATGTGTGCGCCACTTGACTTGTTTGCTTGACAATCGGTAGTTTTATTTTAGTCCAGCGATGCGATGACTTTTTTAAAAGGTACAAGCGTGACGGCAAACTGTGCGAGTTCGTGGTAGACCTAAAATGTAGATTCTACGTGAACAAGTTTTAGTTATTTTTAGTAAGTCAAGAACATAACCAGGGGCCGGATTCTGGTAATCAATCGTTTTACTATGATAGGTACGGGTATTGTCGCAGAATCTTCCATGGATAAAATAGACTCTATATAGTGCGTGCGGTGCTATTTGCTCGGACAGATTGATAGATAGGTTTTAACCTCCATGGTAAAATACTAAAATGTTTAATTCTAAGACGATACCTTGTTACCTATAGTGAAGCGATTAATTAGTGCAATTCGGCCCCAGCTATCTTCTACACTAAAAATCGCAAAAAAAGTATTCATTTGATGCCTATGTAGGTTTGATCGGGTTATTTCAGTTTTCCCCCTTGACAAATTCCCCTTAATCCTGATGGGTCTCCCATTTAGTAATTTTCTGCTATGTCATAAATATTGTATACTAGCCTGCGGTTTTGCACGCGCTTTTCAAGTAGCCCATGTACGTCCTCGGGATACCGATTAGCTTACTACCAAATTTCACTCATATCCGTTCAGCCGCTTAGGCGGGAAAAAGTAACGGACAGACAGACAGAGTTACTTTCGAATTTATAACATTAGTATGAATGGATTTAGACGAAGAGACACCCTATAGAGGCAAAATCTTTTACAGTAAGGACCCAAGGTACAAGATTTTGAGCTAATTCTTTGATTTTCAGCTAATTCGTTTTGATTCTTTGATTTTTAGCTAATTCGTTTCGATTCAAGAAATTATCTTTATTCTAATGTCCGTTAAAACTAAACAACTAAATAAGTAGGCTCGGCATCGGCTCTGTAAACTCTGGCGGCGCCAGTAAGCTGAGTGCTAGATAAGGTAAGTTGTGTTTAGCTTGTTTAATGGTAACTTAAGTAATGGCCATTCAAACAAAGTGCAGGGAGGTGCGTTTAAGATTAATATTGTATAATCTGTGGTTAATGGTGTACTCGTTAGTTGTTTTTTTTAATATAATAATGCTGGACAATTCACACAGCATTATCTAGCACCAAGGTAAGCAGAGCTTGTGTTATGGGTACTAGATAACTGATATACATAATAATATACGAGTACATAGATAGATATTTTTACTATACATAGATAACGACCAGAACACCCTGAACAAATATCTGCAGATCGTACAAATATTTATCCCGAGGCGGGAATCGAACCCGCAACCTCCTGCGTCGCAGGCGGACCTTCGCCCACCGCGCCACAGAGGTCGTCAAGTCAGTTGTCAGTCAGTCAGTCAGTTGTTGGGGGAAAATTCAGTTCAGTTCAGACACAAGGAGTTGGACGATGGCTGACTGTAGATTTTTTAATTTAATTGTTTTGAAAAAAGGAAAAACGGACTTCAAATTCAATAATATACAAGTACCCCTCTTTTTAAGTTTTTAGAAATACTAATCCCTCGGGAATAAAATCGGTATATATAAAATAATCATAAAAAACTATGAGACAATTTCGGGATTATTCTGTATTACTCGCGAAATAATCATCCAAATCGGTCTACGATTGACGGAATAATCGACGAAAATTATATAAAAAAAGTTTAAACATACATACAGCCGAACAAAGACATTCCCTTTTTTCAAGTCGGTTAAAAATATGTTTGATAGGTCATGTTTTTGAGTGGAGACCGCGACTCGGTAAACGTAATGTAGGATGCAATGTGGCCTGGGGTGACGATCTGTGTAAGACTGCTAGCAGATGCTGGATGCGACAAGCTTATACAGGTCGCTCTGGCGCCCATTAGGATTATTACTAGAAGAGGTCTATGTTTCCAGCTCGGCTGATAATGAAGATGATGATAAAACTAACAGACGTACGCAAACTACACGTTCAATAAAGACTGAAGTAGTTTTGTATAAAGCTGGCCGCGTTCAGATACCGTCAATGACGTGAATTTGATCGCGTTGGGATCGATAATTAAAGCGGTAGTAATTTTCGTGGAAAAGATAAATATGACGGTAGATCGGTATATCTGCTAATAAAACTCTAGCGCCCGCGCTAAGTATCAAACATATGAAACCGCCGTTTGCGTACATACTAAGTGACTACGGCGGGCGCCTAGCACGACAGGCTTGAGCGAGTTAGCACGCGTAATTTTCGGTTACGGTTACGCTTAATCGGGTTACCTATTCGGTTCCAGTCGGCAACTTGAAAGTTCACATCTAGACTCACAGTCATCAGTTACTCCGTGATCATGGCGCATGCAACTGTGCCGAAATAATAAATAAAATATCCCGTTGAAAATGACTTTAAGTTTATAACCACGATAGTTTTAAAAGTTATACACATTCAATAGGTACGAGTACCTTCAATATGCGAGTCAAACTTTCCATTCCGTAGCAGGTGTCGATCAACTTGGTCGCTCCTAAATGCCTGACTATGTAGAGACAGCCAAAGGTCTTTACTAAGGTCTTCTTGATTCCTGAAGAGTCAAAGTCATACAGTGTCACATGTCGCTACCATTTTAGGCAGAAATAAAGTAGGTACCAAGAATTAATAAATTGTAGAATTCCACCGTAGTCGCTTTTCTGTACCTGTGGAGCGGATAAATACACACTTTGTTGTCTTTAATTCACTTTTTATAGGATCGGTATGTGTGATGTGGATTCCTTGGCCGATATTTTTCTAGAATTTATTGGAATCAAGTCTAATTGTTCAATGAACATCAAGGTTTTTTTTCCGATGTTATTCACAATTTATATTCGTTTTTTAGATTAAATATAAATTTATCTGCGTCCAATCCAAATCGGCGATCGTTTCAAACGCGTCCGGATTTTACTTATTTAAAGATAAACCTAATAAAAACTGAGATTTGATTTTAATCTCAATCATCCAGCAGCACTATAATGAGTAAACTTAAGTAGGTACGTAAACATGCCTCATAGTCTAGGAAACGAGAAACCGCTGGTAGCAATGTCGTTTTATTTGCGAAACGTTTTCATAACTAATTGTGCGCGCGCAAGAATCCCAAACTCGTAGGCCTGTGGTCAGACTTCACAGTGAATTCTTTAGAAGACGCGCCTTTGAAAATTCCTTAGATGTTAAGCTCCTATTCTGATGAATATCATAATGTAATTTGTCATCTTCTGACCGTAAATTCTTTGAAGAGGTCGTTAAAAGATCCTTCGTTGTTTTATGAATTTTAATTGATTTTATATTTTAAGACAGATAAAGTCCCTACGGCAGTAGGTACCTAACAGGATATAGCTTTCATCGTCAACATTCTAGCTTGGGCAAAGAAAGCGTTTTTGTGTCTAAGTGGAAACGAGTGAAAATTAATATTCAAGTATACTCGACCCGATTTCGAACTTTTTGTATATAAGATTTGTTAATTCTATTCGAAACGGGAAGCCCATATCCACCAACGAGTTCTCACTAACAAGTGTAAAACCACAAATCCCGACCTAATCGATTCAAACACTACTACACACGTCTAGTCTACTTATGTCAAGGGAATAATAAATAAATAAATATAAATAATGCTGGACAATTCACACAGCATTATCTAGCCCCAAGGTAAGCAGAGCTTGTGTTATGGGTACTAGATAACTGATATACATAATACAATACACTACATAGATAGATATTTTTTATTATACATAGAAAACGTCCAGAACGCCCTGGACAAATGTCTGCAGATCGTACAAACATTTGTCCCGAGGCGGGAATCGAACCCCCAACCTCCTGCGTCGCAGGCAGACCTTCGCCCGCTGCGCCACAGAGGTCGTCAAATAATAGCCATGTCCATTGTCAACAGACCATCAGTAACCTTCATCACACCAGCACTTATAGTGGAGCGACACCGAGCGAGCGGACGCAGCCGGTCTCGGCCGAGCGACGGCGCGACGTCTTGCCACTACACGGGCTCTGTCAGAGGACAGCCGGGGTCAGTGGTCGCGGTCTCTGCCTGCGATGGACTTGTGAGTATACCCTCATACCACCAGTAATATTCAGCGATGAAGGAAGAGCGACGACGAAAGAGCTGTCGCAGCATCCTCAATTATTATCACCACACACAATCCTCAGTGAATCAAGCTCACATGATCACTTGAACGTCTACTAGAATATGTTCTTGTTGAAAATTGGTTGAATGACAGCTATCGCGATATAGTATCATATTTAAGGTATTCATACAAAGTAGATGTAGGTACCGCGACCCATCGATCTATTTTGGAGAAACCAATATGTACCTTATATTGGTTTCTCCAAAATAGATCGATGGGTCGCGGTTCCTAAGCTTGAGATTAAATAACCTCAGAAAAACCAGCAAAAAAAAATCAAAATCCATCAAATTAAAGCTGCCTCTAGATCCTGGATAAGCTAACAATTCGACTAAACAAAAAACGATGGAACGCTTCATCGGAACGTGAAAACCACAGGCAGTTAAAATTAATGTTCCGATGGTTATCATCCTTCGTCTTTTAACTCTTTATCTGAATATTTCATGCAAATTAAAATACAAAACCTAAAGCAACCAATATAATTCATCTCAAGCACAAAACCAAACTTTTTATGTCTACCATGTCTACCATTGTAGATCGTTAATTTTATTGTGAGGTAAAAATAAACGAACGGCCAGATAAATCACTACGATTGCGTTTCTACACAAGGCCGTAAGAGAAGACGCATAGACGCTTGGCTGATGAGACCCAGGCACCCTGAACCTGGTTCTACGAACTCTCAAGACATGACTCAAGCCCTCAGAACACAGAAGTGATCTTTTCTATCTATATAAACTAACAGAACACATGCTACTATTAACATTTCGTAATTTGTCTTCGGAACCGCCTTTTTATGACTCGTTTTCAACAATATTGCCAACATTTAAGACTTATACACCAGCCAAACTCTGTGTTTGTAAGCAAACCGCTCATCAGACACGTTCTTTTCGATCTAACAGAACATTATGCTACTATTAAAATTTCGTAATATTTTTTGTAAGTCTCTTTTTCAACAATATTGTCAACATTTAAGATTTACACGGCAGCCAAACTCTGTGTTTGTAAGCAAATCGCTCATACTTCACCCTTTGTTACCGCGTCTTTTTGAACGCAATTTGCATTATTATTGATTTGTGATCCTTCGTTCAGTAATTATTGCTTACAATTAATTATATCAGAACGTCGACGCCAAGCAAATGAGTTTTAGTTTTAGTGTCGTGGTTTGTTTACAAACATTCCACATCTAGTTTTGCTAGTGTTTAGTGTCCTATCTTTTAGGGCAGATATATTTGAAACTTAGATGCTATGCGTCTAAGTTTCGCTTTCATATGAAGAGATATCAAGTTATGCCTTTCATTTGGCTTCCTATTTTAACTCAGCAGCAAATGACGGCACAATGTGGCGAAACTCCGGGTACATTCTTCAAGATTAGATTCATAAAACTCACAAGATAATTGATTTTTGACAATAAACCGCGCCCACAATGCCTCAACGTTATTTATTGACTAATTTAATAAAATGTGTAGATTTGTAGGCGCGCCTCTTTAAACTAAAATGTAAATTCCTTTTGAACTTTTAGTGACCCAAGATAATCCTTGTTTTACCTACTTGATAAGATATTGATTTAGATATTTTCTATTTTCTGAAATTCGGAGAGTGTTTTCCGCTTACTGTGGACACGGCCGCCATTTGTGATCCGCAAAACCATATATCGGTCCCTACACAGAAGATAGTTTTTCGACAAAGCACTAAATTAGTTATCCATAAACCTTACGAAATTGCCTAATATATTCAATATGTTATATTATAACTTGATAAGATATTTGCCAAACATTTCATTCATGTTTATACGCCCATGTGCGTAATTTTGACAATACGACCTTCACTACAGAAAGGTGTAAGATAACGTGTTGCAAATCTAAACATAAAACACTAGTTGTAAGTAGGTACTTAAACTAGTAAGCCTAAAAAAAGTGAAAAAAGTGGGCGTCATTCTCATTAATATTTTTAGTTTTGACACTAAGTACTAATTAGTTACACGCAGTGGCATAGACGATCGATCATTTGTGTTGAATTATGACACTAGATTTAATAAATACTTAGATGTATAATTGAAATGAATAGTAAATAGACATTATTAAAGTAACATTCGTTTGTCTCAGACTTGATTTACCTTGAAATTATTCATGTGCTTTAATTTATTAGATTGGATTATTCAGTCGCTTTTATTTATTGAGCCTTTGGGGGGAAAGCCATTGGCCGGGTGGTGCCGGCTTAGAATTTGCTCCACCCCAACTCTTCCCGAGGGTGTCGTAAGAGGCGACTAAGGGATATCCACCGGGGGCGGGCAGCAGCGCCCCTGCATAACAATTCTTCCACCAAAATGCGATCCCCAACCCGCATGCCCAGCGTGCGGATTATGGGCAATAAAAACCAATAAGGCGCTTATCAGGGGGAGGCCTGTGTCCAGTAGTGGACCAATACAGGCTGTTGAGGTGAGGTTGAGGTACTGTTTAATCATCGGCTGGATTGTCCTACACGTAAGTAAATTAGTCACGTCTTTTCCAACCTTATAATAAGGCTAGATAATGCTGTGTGAATTGTCCAGCATTATTTATTTATTTATTTATTAAAATATAATTGTAAGGTTAGGTTTTAGTAAAGAAAAATAGAATATCGAATCTTCTCAAAGTGCGAGTAAGTAAAAAGTAGAATAAAAACAGAATTGATTGGTAATTACTATAACACACGCGTGGGCGTTTCTTAGATAAATTACACACGCAATTCTGATAAAAATTAAATTACATGGTTTTGCCAGTAGACGATCGAATTCAAATTACAAGTTGTAAATATTTATGACCTTATTATGAGTAGGTACATAGCAAAAAGTTGGTACTACCTAAATATAAATTCATTCATGAAATTATGAGTAGATGTTAACATAACTATAAAAACTATTATAAATACTACTATTTGCAAATACGTATAGTTACTTTATACGTTATATCACTCTAATATTAAAAATGCGGCAGTTTGTGTGGATGGCTGGATGTTTGTTACTTCTGAGATTTTGCAAAGATTAGGTCTAGAACTGGGCCCTAATTTTTCGATTTTACCTTTGGAATTTTACCTTTTGATGAAAGCAACTACAGGTTCAGGTCAACGTTGAAATCATTACATCAATCTCTCCGTGCAAATAGTACCACACGCACTATAAAGAGTTTCTTTCATCTATGGACGATACCATTGTCATAGTCAAGTGATTGGTTAGTAGAATTCGGGTGAAATAAGACATGGGCATTAATTTATCCCATAAGTTATCTTTATTCACAAAGAAAATTACAATCAAACAATAGAAATAAATTAGAACTAGTATTTGCAATTGAAACAATTGAGCTAACTGCAGACTGTTATAAACAAATCTACAGGTAGCTCAACTGATCCATATCAAACCAGTCGGAAGCGTCCCCGCCACGCTGGCTGCATTGCCCCGCTGTATGGCAATGCATCTGCGCTGCGCCAGATACTCACCAGCTCTCGGGTCACGCTTTGCTTCGACCAGATCCTAAGATAATTTTTTAAAAATCCGAAGAGTCTCGGTACCCCACGGACCTAGGGTCTCGACTCCAAGGGGAGCAAATGTGTAGGTTCTGTCGAGACCTGCATATTTGCGCCTCTTGAGAAAGTCCCATAAATCAGTTTCCATGGGATTAAATATCCTCTCAACGTTTTCATAGGAACAACACGTGCGAAGCCGCGGGCAGAAACTAGTAGTTACCAAAGTCATTTAGATATAGGCGTAATGTAATTGCACAATTACGTTAGATACAAGTTGAAGAGCTTCCTTGTTTCACGACAGAGGATGTGGTTCATTAAATACAAATAGTTTTTTACTTCTACAACTTTAGCGAGGAAACGTTTTTGTCTTGGTAAACGTTTTTTTATAACTTTTTTGTTAAGTTCTAAGTTTAACGAAATAATTTTAGTTTGATAGCATATCTCAGGAAATACAACATCGGTCGGTATGTTTCAAATGCGTTTATTCATATCGTAACCCGTCAATCATATTTCGATTAAACCTCCATCATACCTTTTGAATAAAATTAAATTGAAAAGAATATCTTTATAATGGATACCAAGATAATAACTAACAAGTTTAACTATTATTTTTTTGTTATTTGCGTAAGGTTAGTGCATAATCAACAACCTACAAACAATTAATGAAGTATTTTATGATTATGTAAATTAATAGTTTTACTAAAACTAGGTGTTTACCTACTTTTCTATTTATCATTGTGGTTAAGCTTGCCCCACAACTTAAGGTTCTTTTTCTTAATAAATATTAGTCGCGTGTGTAAAGATTGCGATTGAATATGAACGCCTCTGCCATGCTGTCCTTCTTAGATCATGTTTGATCAAATATGATATGAGCAGGTCAGCAAGAGAGGCGGTCTGAACTCATCTTCATCTACGCGACTCATCTGCACTAATAATAATATTATAAAGAGGAAAGATTTGTACGTTTGTAACGATAAAACTCAAAAGCTGCTGGACCGATTACAAAAAATCTTTCATGATTAGAATGCTACAATATCCCTGAGCAACATAGGCTATATTTATAATGTTTAAAAATTAATTTCCACCCGCGCGAAGCCGAGACGGGAAGCTAGTACATGATAGTATAGTATAACCAGGTCAAAATGGCGTCACATGTCCACCACCACACGTCCTATCCGAGTTTTTTTAGGTCGATAGATGCTTTTCATCATTTTTATTTCTATTTCTGGTGGAAAGCGTGCCTTAACTTCAACCTCAACCTCAACAGCCTGTTTTGGTCCACTGCTGGACGGAGGCCTCCCCCTGATAAGCGCCTTATTGGCTTTTATCTCAAGGGGGTAATGCCCATAATCCCTACGCTGGGCATGCGGGTTGGGGATCGCAGTTCGGTGGTAGAATTGTTCTGCAGGGGGGCGCTGCTACCCGCTCCCGGTGGATATCCCTTAGTCGCCTCTTACGACAACCGCGGGAAGAGTTGGAGTGGTGCAAATTCTAAGCCGGCACCACACAGCTGTTCCAAATTCCTTAAGAATAATTTGAAAAGGAAGTGTGCCTTAAGACACAGCTTAAGCAACAGTCAGTAATGACCAGTTGGTCCTAAAGCTAAGTGGTTGAAAATACTTGAAAGTTGAAGAGGACATCAATAGAAGGCGCCACGGCCAGGCGGCCACTTGTGGGCATCTCGAGGTCTCGAGTGCCCACATCCGTGTAACGTTCACTTTCTAAGCACAATCGTAAAAAACTAATGAAATCGAAAGTGAAATTCGCGAAGCCATAAAAAGGTTTTACGATTGCTTTGCAAAAAATGGTTTTTGTGTAGAGATAGATAGTGTAACTTTTCGTTGGATATTATTTACAACACGAAGACATAACTGAAAATAACATAAAATCAACAGTATAAAAACTATCGGTGAATAATTATGCGTAAGGGCGGTCTTATTGCTTCCAATAAGACCGCTCTTACGCATAATTATTTACACAGACACATAATTATTCAGTGTTGTAAAGAGAACGCTTGAAGAAGCGTTCTCTACCTGACAACTTTGATGATGATGTCCCGCAGCCGAATTTCGGCCACGGCGGCCAGTCTCAACAGAGACTAGCCATGTGTGCACAAACACAGGTGCACTAATGACTTAAGGGTGTAGAGAAACAAGAAATAGAACATAGAAATATAAACAACAAGTTGCTGCCCGCCATTTCGCACGCGATGTTTCTATGGAAACGTAATTATTATTTATTACGGTAATTAACGTTTAATTCCAAGCCTTGAAAACACAACTACATCCGTGCAAAATTTCACCCAAATCCGTTGAGTGGTTTCGGCATGAAGTAGTAACAAACATACATTCATCCATCTAAACATCCAAATTTTCGCATTTATAGATATTAGTGTGATAAGGTGATAACATTATCGAATGATAATGAAAAGCAGCTACGAAAATTGTTTGCTACGAAAAGTGCTACGCGAAAACATTCCATACAAAAGACTTCAACGCGCTTCATTGACATGTTCGGTGAGGCGAGTTTCTTTGTGCACAGTTTTCTTTGTGGTTTTATTTACTTACTTTTAAGAGGAATAATACGCAGATGGGAAGGTAGGTAATGGGTAGGTATACCTACCTATTGCTGTGTACTTAACTTAAGCACTAGAGTCTACGTTTTTTGCCCTTTATAAATCCATGCGAATCTTCAAAGTAGTAAGTCACTAATATTATAAAATGTGAAAGTTTGAATGAATGGATGAACGATGACGTTTGTTTTATCTTCAGGCCACTAATGAATGTAATTGACTGAACACATTCATGTGAAATTCTTTATTTTATACTTTGTGTGCACCTGTGTCCAAATAATTGTTTTTCTATTCTATTCTACATTAAAACCTAGGAAATCATATACCTAGTCCGAAAAACCGCGTGCAATGACGCACGCGGAAGTTAATTTGTTTATACTTATAATTGCATTTTCTATCATAAGTTCTTTCCTTAAAAAGTAGCCACAACAATATCGCTAAGTCCTTTTACCCGGCGACCAAAACCGCACGCTCAAGCTAGCTTATAAAAAATGAACACACCACCCAATGCGGTATTAAATTAAAATAATAATGAATCAATTTAATGGCCGACTAAATTGCGTGGCTTAATCTTCGACGGCCTTCATCTCGCAAGGCCGGCGTCGCACCGGCTGCTGCTACCTCATTATAACTAACCGCCCACTCTGTCTCAGATCAACGGACTTAGATAGGTCCTATGTGAGAATGTTGTAGCGTAGCTTGCTGGCTTTTACAATACAATACGAATACATAATTATTAGTATTACTAGCTGCACCCCGCGGCTTCGCCTCCGTGGAAATTTATGTTTCCAACTTTCTTAATTTTTTCTTTCATAAGAACCTTCTCCTGACAATAACAAACACAACAAAGAAAGAATTAGCGAAATCGGTCCAGCCGTTCACGCGTAATGCCGTGACCAAGGAAAACGGGTTTCATTTATTTAAATGTACTAGCTGCGCCCCGCGGCTTCGCCCCCGTGGAAATTTATGTTTCCAACTTTCTTAATTTTTTCTTTCATAAGAACCTTCTCCTGACAATAACAAACACAACAAAGAAAGAATTAGCGAAATCGGTCCAGGCGTTGTTGAGTTATGCGCTTACCAACACATTTTGCGATTCATTTTTATATTATAGATATAGATTTAGCGGGTATTTATCGCGTTTTTTTTTGCCTATTTTTCCCGACGTTTCAACAGATCATCCCGTGACCACGACAGTGAACCTGTTGAAACGTCGGGAAAAATAAATAAATAAACGCGATAAATACCCGTTAAATAATAATAATAATTATGTGTTCAGATCGCGTAAGTTTGAAAATAACCATACGAATATTCTTTTGCTAACCAAGAAATAAAAAATCACAGAAAACCAAAAAAAAAACTAATACAGATAATGTACAATGGGCAGCCTTATCGCTAAAAGCGATCTCTTCCAGGCAACCTTAGGATGGACAAGAAGTGATCGAAAAAGTATTTACGGTGGCGTGAAATCAGAAATAATGTTTAGGAAGCAATAAATAGACTAAGCTATATAAATATCTAAATATACAGGGTGGAATTTTGTAATGCCACCTGGAGGGAAAGTACTCTTAATACTGTAGATAGAAAATTGTACTAAAAGAAAACATTCCTTTATTTTTGAAAAGAAAGAAAACTGCATTCAAAGATTTTCGAAAATTCACTTGCCACACCCGGGAATCGAACCGACTAAAATCTGTAAAAATTACACTCTGTACTTTTATTGCATAGATCGTTAGGGTCAATAATAAGGATGAAATCTTTCAAACAAACTTAATAAATTAAATGAAAGGAAAACCATAAATCTTAAATTATAAATTGAATCGGTCAAGTTAAGCACTTTAACTGAAAGATCCATCTGTTTACTTGTGTCGGTAATTAATAATTATGATTGACGTCATTTATCCATTAAAATGACGAATTAATATTTTGATAAGACAGTTGAAATTTGCACAGTTGTGTTTGTACCTAAATAATGCAGACTCTTGTATCTTAAAATACTGGATCTCATAAGAAATGAGTTAAATGGTTTCCCCGAGGCAGAGCGAAACCAAATAATTCTACAGCAAGATGGTGCTCCAGCCCATAACAGCAGAATCACTACTGCCTACATTAATAACCATTTTAATACCTGGATTGGTACCAACAACGGCACAATCAGATGACCTGCGAGATCACCAGATCTCACCCCTTTAGATTTTTTGTGGGGATATGTAAAAATCTAATTTACATGAAATCTTATGCGAATGTAAACGAGTTGAGAGTTGAAGTTCAGAATACGATTTATAATATTCACCACAACACGTTATTAAAAGTTACTAGAAATGAATTCATTACAAGAATAAATTTGTGTATCCAAGAAAATGGAGCCCATTTTGAGCAACTAATTAGTAGTTAGTTGACTTTTTATTGTAAATAATTTAAGATTTCATGGTTTTCCTTTCATTTAATTTATTAAGTTTTTTAGAGAGATTTCATCCTTATAATTGACCCTAACGATCTATGCAATAAAAATACAGGGTGTAATTTTTACAGATTTTAGTCGGTTCGATTCCCGGGTGTGGCAAGCGAATTTTCGAAAATCTTTGAATGCAGTTTTCTTTCTTTTCAAAATTTAAGGAATGTTTTCTTTGAGTACAATTTTCTATCTACAGTATTAAGAGTACTTTCCCTCCAGGTGGCATTACAAAATTCCACCCTGAATATGCTTATGACATAAATAAGACTTCTTTTAGTAGGTACACAACACACATCACAAAACGTTATTATAAATGCGAAAGTTTGGATTTATGGATCTATTTTAATTCTTTACGCCAAAACTACTGAACGGATCGGGCTAGATAGATAAGGAGATAGGTAGGTTAAAGATGTAGGTCCTGGAATAGCATAAAGACTGATTTGATCCCATAAATCGATGCTTATGGAATAGAAATAACGTTTAAACGTTTCCATAGTAACAACGCTTGCAAAGCCGCGGACAGAAACTACCTGTAAATAAAAAAGCTTTTTCTCAGTCAGACTAACAAAAAAAACATTTGAAAAGTCATGTTTTAAAACTTTCCTGATAAATACAATGAAATAAAGCAACTATAGAATATAAGGAAATAGAGTGTGTGGATTTTTTAAGGCAACTAACAGCTGGCACGGATTTGTGTGAAAGGACGGCCTAGGTTCGTTTCTAAGCTGAGGAACAAATTCGTTTTAGTTTAGTTACGACAAACCTATCTGTGCGCAAATTCAATTGGTTTAAGTTTGTTTACATCGATATTATTCAATTGTTTAAAGTTAGATAACATTATTATTTATTAGAGGCATGATTGTGGGATGTTATCACTTTGATTTGACCCTCCAATTCGTTACATATGCGTAATTAAATTATAAGCCGCCACACACGATGTCAAGTACCCACCTACCTCGAAGGCACAAATATATAACAATCAAAGGTTGACGTATGATGATTATAAATCATTTGTTGGACATGGCACATCTAGCAACAACAGCCTACTCATCATCAGCCTGTACAGTCCGCTTCTGGACATCATCATCTTCACTATGATGATGATGATTATTATGATGATGATGATTCTGGACAAATGTCTCCCCTAGTGAGCGCCATAGCAACCTGCCTGTCTTCAGCTTGCCGTACCGAGCTGGTGCTTCTACTAGATTGATGTTGAAGAAGTCTGCAGGCAGGTGCCTGCAGAGTTCTTCAACATCCACACGCGTAACTTTAATTGGTTTTTAAATATAAATTCCGACTTAAAAATGTTTCAAAACCAAATTGAGAATTCATTTCATTCGAAACTAACGCGAAATATATTCCAACACACTTTACAGATAATCTAACAAAGTGCTAATCTAAATTGAATAGCTGACCACTGTAAAGGTTTCAACTTATCATTTCATCAAGTATAAATCTTGCACAATCTGTACGGTCAAGCGGTCAGTAAATTGATCAAGATATCTGTTCAGATGGAATAGTTTCCGTCCATTAAATTGGCAAAGCCGCTTCTAGTTCTTTATCAATCAATTTATCTGGCCTTTACACCAGAGTCCAGAATAGTTCGTTCGGTGAAATCACAGATCTCAAATGAGTTAAGCGGCTTACAGTTGGCACGGATTTGATTCCATATTGACCAGTTCCATTTCTCAATGGATGACACATTTAGTCGTAAACTATGGTAAAAAACACTTTTGAGAGCTTCTCGTATAAATCATCTTAATCCCTATCCCATAATACCTACCTACCAAAGTAACAATAGGTGCTGCTTTAATATTTTTTGCAAGAGAAATCTTAACTACTCATATAATATTCGCTGTGTGGCTCTGCCAGCCCATCCATTACATGATAGCATAAAAAAATCATTCTAATAAAACAGATATACAATCATACCACCACAGCAAACAGCTATAAAGTTTTTTTCAACTTTGTTATATTTATATTTCAAGGCCGAAATTGGCAAACATAAAATTCAGCGCTAAATCTAACGCGTGTATCGATTGAAGTCTGACAGTGATAAAGTATCCAACCAATTAGCCAGGTCCAATCGACAGGAAATCCATCTCAATGTTCCGATCGACCACTAACGAGACCAACAGACACTTGTATCAAGGAACTGCTATAAACTTATCTTGATATCATAAAACCTTTAGGTGCTTTTTTGCTTGTTAATTTGAATGCCTTTTCTTTCTACAGGCGGGACATCTGAGGACGGCAAACGGAGAATATTGGATTGAACCATCCAACCAACTTCCGACCGACAGCACAGAAGGAAGACCACACGTTATCTTCAGAAGATCAGCAGTGGACAAAGTAGAAGCATTCCATAGAGCAAAGAGAGCAGTTCCGAACAAATACAATAGAAACAATGGTTATCAGAACAATAATAGAAACCAAAATATGAGACGAGGTAACGACAATCGAAGAAACAAAATGGTCATAGATAAAAGGAGACGCGAATTTCTGGAGAGGAGGCGAAAGCGGTTGGAGGCAATGAGACGAAATCCTGTCGAATACCGAAGACATCAAGCGAATCTTCGAATGGAAGAAAGGAGGTCGCATTCAAGCTCCAAAAGCAATTCCATTGAAACAAGCAGATCTTTGGAGCAATTCATAGAACGAAAAAATCGACAAAGACTAATTGATCAAGACACAGAACAAAGAATGCGACGAATTAGAAACAGAAGGCAGAGGAAGCGTAGGAACTGTGCGACGAAACAACCACCTTATCAGTGGAGAAAACGGAACTCAGAAGAGAGAAGAGATGACAACGCTTATAGGAACAAGGTATGCCAACCACATCATCAGACTTACTTAAGCAAACTTGATTACCGCAACAGTCTTGAATCTCAATAAGAAACTACGTTCTAAAGATATTAAAGTAAAGCTCTTTTCAGAACAACCGTCAACAATATCATCGCAACTATGCTGGAGCGAAGCGATCGGCCCGATCCGTCAGCAAGCCAAGGCACGTGGAAGTGCTGCTGGTTGCCGATAAGTCTATGACCGATTTCCACAATCAAGGGAACTTGGAGACTTATTTACTCACAATCATGAACATGGTAAGTGGAAGGACAATATTGACTCACTTGATTGATTGACTCATTACACGAATTAAGGATTTGTTAGCTGTTAGTCCCAAACGCGATTCGTCCAAATCGCTCAGTCCCCCTGAACTTTGTGATACCAAAGCCAGATTATTTATCAAATAAAATTATAATGTTAGTAGTAGGTATAACTAAAGGTAAGAAACACATATACTTCAAGAGACAGGAACTTTGTTAACAAAACGCACTCTGAAACGAATTTGACGATCGTAATCAATAATTTATTCTAATCTGTGTAGGTGTCATCATTATACATGGACCCATCAATCGGGAACTACATCAAGATAGTGGTCGTGAAGATAATCGAACTCGAAGAGATCGACGCAGCGAGGGAGCTGCAGGTTTCAACCAACGCGGACTCAACGCTGGCGTCGTTCTGCAAGTGGCAACAGGGGCACAACCCTGGCGATGATGGGAACCCGCATCATCACGATGTGGCGATTCTAGTCACTAGGCAGGATATCTGCAGTCAACATAACAGCGCTTGCAGGTATGAACTTATAAATATCTCTTAAACTTATAGTTGCTTTTAATATCTAGGTTAATTACGGGCCATTTTGTACTATGCTACAGGGAAACCACTGTATTTATCAATCAAAAAAGTTTATAAATATTTTAAGCATAGAATGAAAATCAGTAAAATAAAAACTTCTATACATATTTTCCTAAGTTCTGAACAATTTTAGGGTTTGAGAGTAACATGTTTATCCCTACCGGCAGTAATATATTTACATTTTCAACATTTTACAACTTCAAAGAACGTCCAATGCTGTCGGTGTTGGTAGCAAAAGGACCGTAAAATCATCTCAAATTGATCGTGATTTAGGTCAACAGCCGACGTAACCCGATCTCTGCGATCAGTCACACCTCTCCACACTCACGACAGAAAATCGGTGTGAAGATTAGCCTTTATTTCTTAACTCAAGACAAATCCTGAAGGTCAATGGCAGGGGCGCAGGCGTCTGCTGTTAGAGTAAACAGAATCGCGATGAGTAACCGACTTGGAAATAGAACGCTGATTGTTACACTTACACTACACCTGGGGTTAGGTGTGTTGGCGCTCCTAATCGTCTCGCAGACAGTTCACGTTTTCGTCATTCGCAAGTGTGAATGTGACGTCACAAATCTTGTACTTATTTGATTGAAATCTTACGGCACCCACTTAGATTTGTTGCCGAAATCCAAAAAGGCTTTATCATTCTTAATCGGATACGCAAACATTGAGTAAGATCTTTCTATAAACGATTCTATTTATATTGAAGGTGGCAAGCTCATCGGATTACATAGGCACTCATCTCATATAAGTTAGGAATGTATGTCGTAATCCTATGTTTAGTCTGTTAGCCTTTATTTAGTTTAGCGGTTTGCTTTGCCGATGATCCGCAGAACTCGCCGCGACTTCGTAGGCACCGCGATGTCTGTTCAGGCAACTCGAGCCCGATAAAGTAAATAAACAGATTACATAATGTGCATGCGGTGTTATCTATAGATAGTAGGTGAACACACTAGTGAAGTGCAATGTGCCACTTCTAACCCGATAAAGGTCCTCGACAATGTTATTTTGGCTCGATATCATTTTTCATCTTTGATTAAATCATCTTACGGAATTTGATATGCGCATTTAAAGTGGACCGTTGATTGCTTAATAATTGATCGTTTTGTTTAATGATTTAATGCAACGGATTGCCGGAAGGAACACCAAAGGCGGCCAAGACAATTTATCATTTCGACAATTATTTTTATAATAAATGCGATTGCCCAAAAGTTGTGTTTACATCATTATTGCTTTTTGCGTGTATTTGCGAATCGCTAACGGCGATGTCCGGCGGTACTTCAAACAGGCCGAGATTCGGTCAAGGATGTTGAGTACACAAATTGGACATTCATTATTTTAACAAAAGCCTATAACCATATAGCGTTATATAATTATGAGCAAGATTTTTTTGGACATGTGAAGTTTTTTGTCTCTTGCACAACTCAAATTATGTCGAAGGTTCTATAAGGCGCTGATTTTTGCGGCCAGATGAGACTACTGTTCAGAAAAATTAAAACCACGCAATATCATCGCAAATAGGAATTAAATGTGACCTCTTGCTCATTTACATTTAATTGCAGTATATTATGCAAGATTTTATCTAAAGTGGTTTCAAACGTGGGTATTTTTAACAGATAACGCAAGCAAGAAAAACATCAGTAGAGATGTTTAAAAATCTTTCATCAGATTCATCGGCTACACGCCAATCTGGGCTGCAGTAAAGAAAATATTTTAGTTTCAACAAACAGTAATCTATGCCCCCCAGCTCTGAGGAAAAACAGACACCCACTTTCGTAATTTCCTAGGTACCAGACTGCTCGGCTTCGCACTTGTTTCAACAGTAATCTACTGGGTAGGTACATACATACCGTACGTACCTAAGCCAGGCATCGTATAAAATAGTCCGCGTTTAAATTTGATTAGGCAGAGAAATTGTCTATCTACTCTATTTTATGGTTCCGTTCCCGAAAGGACTTTTTTAAAGGGAGGACTATAAGTTCCAACGTCCCACACGTTTTAATAAGCTGTCAAATGCCTCTATTTCTAAAGCCGTTATAATGTGGGTTAGGTATAGTATACATAGTACATTACAAATTATTAAAAACTAGCTGCGCCCCGCGGCTTCGCCCCCGTGGAAATTTATGTTTACAACTTTCTTAATTTTTTTCTTTCATAAGAACCTTCTCCTGACAATAACAAACACAACAAAGAAAGAATTAGCGAAATCGGTCCAGCCGTTCACGCGTGATGCCGTGACCAAGGAAAACGGGTTTCATTTTTATATACATACTAGCTGCGCCCCGCGGCTTCGCCCCCGTGGAAATTTATGTTTCCAACTTTCTTAATTTTTTCTTTCATAAGAACCTTCTCCTGACAATAACAAACACAACAAAGAAAGAATTAGCGAAATCGGTCCAGCCGTTCACGCGTGATGCCGTGACAACGCGAAACGGGTTTCATTTTTATATATAAGACTAGCTGCGCCCCGCGGCTTCGCCCCCGTGGAAATTTATGTTTCCAACTTTCTTAATTTTTTCTTTCATAAGAACCTTCTCCTGACAATAACAAACACAACAAAGAAAGAATTAGCGAAATCGGTCCAGCCGTTCACGCGTGATGCCGTGACAACGCGAAACGGGTTTCATTTTTATATATAAGATAGGTATATATATATATATTGTATATAAGATTATTTTTATTCGCTTGTATAATTTTTATTCGCTATGTTTGTTTGTAACCGACTTCTTTGGGCGCGATTTTGACCCACTTTAAACGGCCAGATTTCGTTCAAACTTTGTAGATTTATTGAGGACCGATGACAATACACTAATTTGATAAAATTATTCCATTTTTCAATTTGCAAAATATGATTTTTGTTAATTTATATAATTTTCATCTATAGTCGATAAGGTAAGAAAATTTTCTATAATTTTTCTATAATTCTAAAATTTTTCGATCGTAAAGCACTCTCTGATGCTTCGCATCATGAGTCGTGCAATAGTTTAAAATTAAAAAAACAAGCTATTATAAATAATCCAAACTAAAAAAATTTTATTCACACTATTATTAACTTATATTCATTGAAATTTTTAACACTATTTTCTTAATTTAAATTCATTAAAATTTATTTTCTATTTTTTAGTTCGGTTTTCTATAAAAAGCGTGTTTTTTAGTTTTTTTAAACTATTATTTATTTTTGATCATAGAGATGACAGAACTAATTAGCCTAAACCGTTACACTCTAGAACTCAATACAATAGAACAACACTCATAATAAAAATTACACAGCAGAATACTATGAATATAAAAATAGACACAAATAAAAAAATAATACTTATTATTCACTAAAGAGACACAAACACTCTTAAAATTTCAATAAAAATATCCATCTCCCTCCACATAACTCTACGGTTTGTACTTCCCCAAATACTTTCTCATCATAATTTTTATCAACGTTTATTTATTAACTTTTTTTAACGTTTTTTTTATTATGCTTTGCAAATCTAAAAAGAACCAATGATTATAAGGAACAAATTCTCAAACCCATGAGATCGAACGCACCCAATAAGAGCCTGTTATTCGGAACCAATATATAGGACGCATACGTTTAAAAACCAGTGCGTAATGAATGCCATAAGGAAGGCTGCTTTCGGTAAACGGTACAAACGGGTAGTCGAAACTTCTCGGAAGGTTGCAATTGGTTGCAATCACAAGACAATGAGCGTATGTAACGGGAGCCGCGGCATGCATTATGCATCGAAACGCATAAAAATCGCAATCATCAATATGTAAACGTCTATGAATACGTGGATACTGCTCAAAGATAACCGCCGTATAATAAGTTCTGCGTATTTTACCGATCACTTTTAACCCAAATATTTAATATTTAAGTACCATATTATATATTACGTACAGATTATGGTATTTTAAGGTCCATAACTGACCTCAACTCACGTCTTATCTTTGTATAAACACGGAAACTATTCTAAAATAACTTGGGATTAGAGATATCGCTTATCGTATATTTTATGATGAAATCCAACATTACGCCGATAAGATTCCACGGTTTGATGGGGTCATTTCATGTGACTTCTAACCAACGGGAATTGCACCTTGCTTATCGATTAGGGATTAAACTGCTTTTATAAACATATTACTTATTATACTTACCTATACATATTATATTTATTTAAGTACATAAATAAGTCACTTACAAGTTATCAATAATTTATTTGTAGAGATATTGATTTAGTAGAACCATAAGCTTAGGAGTAGTAAAAAAATCCTAAGTCTATGAGTTGAACACACAATGGAAGGTCGGCTTCCAACCAAGTCTAAATTCTTAAAAAAAGTTCATATTTACGTAAATTATCAGAAACCACCTCACGGGGACGAAGTCGAAGGCAACAATTAGTTACGAATAAACTGCAGAGTTCTTTCACTCTGAACTCACTTATTATATTATATTTAGACGAAAGTTAATCAAGAGAGATTCTTTTTGGTCGTGAAAATTTTATAAGCCTTATGTTTCTATTTTCTTAATTTTTTATTTTTGTATCTGCTGCTGGTTTTCCATAAATAAATAACAGAGAGATGCGCAATCCAATACTAGTGAGTACCTACAATACCATTCATCTCAATTTTACCTCGTATATCCGTCTAAAAACCAGCAAAACGCCCAAGCTTAGACTAAAATAACTCTACCTACATCAGACCGGCATCTCTATCAGACTAGATGATTACACTATCATTGTTCCGGTCTTAAGAACAAACAACTCCTCCAATTGCAATATTGCATTTCTAGGTACCGGTCGACAAAGGGTATTATACCGAAGTGTCGTCGCTTCGCTCGTAAACTTGTGATTCGGTTGGCGACGCGCTGTCTCCGATGTCGACTGTCTTATCTCTTCCTTGGCATAGTAGATATAACAACAGTATGTTATTTGTCGAATTACCTTTTTTTGCGAGGCGTAGGTTATGTTTTTTTAGTTCTGCTTCTATGTTAAGATGTCTCATGTTTGCGTAAGCCCTCACACTCAGGGTAATTTCTATAGAAAGAAGCGGAGGTTGTTTCTACGTTGTCGGCAGACATTCTTTATTACCCTCATGCATCAAAACGGCTAAAGCGATTTTGATAAATGGGGTAGGTACCAAAATTCTCTAATACTATACATATCAAATAATAGCCAAATACTGTCAAATACTGGTCTTCTCTTAAATTTTTTGCCACATTATGTAGGCCTTCGCCCTCTCATTTGGTGAAAAAGATAATCACTTATGTCTGGCATGGTTCATGCCACGTCATTTTTTTATTAAATATACATCCTGGTCATTAAAAGATTGTACTTCCATAGGATACAAACAATCTCCTTGCTTAATTTCATTAAATTGCGTTTAGAAGATTTTTTCCTTGGTCTCGCAATTTGCCATATTTCGTTGTTTAGCCGTTTGGCGTGAGAAATCAGACATGCAGATAAGTAGAGTTAGTTTCCATTATTTATAGGTTAAACTTAAAATAATTAGTACCCGGAAGTATTATAACTAAGTACCGTGCATGGTAATCTCATGCACGCATGCCTCACACGTGAGAAGTGTAATTCATACTAGAATTATCAATTAGTTGAATTATCTAGTTTTATGAGGTACAAAGAGCAGTATAATTATATGAAAACTCTACCTCTTTGATGCTAGTTGGTGCTTAGGTAGTAACTAGCTAATAGCTAATTGCTATTTAATGTGTGCATTTAAAATATCTTATACGTCGTCGATTAAGTTAATTTTTAGTGTCAAGATACCTACTGACTGAAGTATGTAGGTAGGTTTAACACTTACATGGCCCAAGGCTCGAGACTGGGCAGCGAATGCGCTGAGTGTATTGAGTGAAGCCTTTTGTAACTATCACTATGCAGTATGCACTTCAAAATTGCGTACAGCCAACTCGTCATACATTTTTATGTTGAGGCTGAAAGATTGTTTAAAATTAGTCTCAATTTAAACAGTTGCAACTCTTAGCAATAAGGCACTATGCAACTTCAATGTAGCCATTAATTTATTTTAAAGTATGTGGAGCAGGTATGCATGAATGGCTTGCATAATCCGGTACCTGGAATGCCATACACCGTCCCCGTTCCACGCAATTATAACCAAAATCGGTAGATACCTACCTAAAGTAAGTTTAAAAAGGTTTTCTGTAATTCATAAGGCGGCTTTCTCTGCTTGAGCGTACCGCCTGCGAAGAGTTTCGAGTGTCTGTAGATTTACAATAGGTAGGTTAGGTACTTCGATACTAACCTCCTTGGAGAGGTCAAGAATATTATGTTAGACTTCGTTAAAGGTTATGTCACCATAACAAACTTCGAAAATTTAAATCAAATTGTATTGAGACCACACAGGAATACTACGATTGAGACTAAATTTTCAAAATGAATCGGAATTAGGAACATAGTTCTCAATTCAAAAGCTTGTTTATTTTACAGTCAAAGACGATTCCTTCGTGGAATTAGTGTTTTACGTGTTTAATTTGCAATAAATTGGTTTTTAAAGTAAGTTCATTGAAATGACGAAAAACCAATAAACTAATTTCCAATGACAAAATGAGTAGAAAACACCAAAGTTGAAATGAAAAATGAGAAATAAATAAAACAAAACGTTTCTACAAAAAATTGTTGCGCAGGATGCTGTTAAAAAGGACACGATTGATTCCTGCTAAGAAAAGACATCGACGCGTTCCTTCCGTAATTTGGTTAGATGAAAATTTAATTCCACGAAACTAATGACCGCCCCGGAAATATTGGAATTTCAAGGAAAACACGTGCAATGTAAAAACTCACAACTAAATAAATTCAAAAGTACGAAGAATAAATAGGTTAAAGAGAGATTCTCAGAAAGTGACAATTTAAACCTAAAGTATGCTAATATTGCAGAAATCTCGCGTAAGTTTATTGAAAAATACCTATATCAACAACGTAAACCCGATGTCAGCTGAGATAACTTTTATGTGCCATAAATACGACGCTGAATGGGTTGAGTGCGTATGAGTTGATTCAATTTATTGATTGGCTTCCGCGTGGTGTGAACATACTATCCGCTAAATATAATCGGACATAAGGACATTTTGTATGGGTTGGAAGGCGACAATGCGGCATTTAAGGCGAATAGTAGGGTGGATAGTGGCGCCACTACATATTTAATTTTATAATAACGTTATACAAAGGAATTATCAAGAAATCGGACCGCGCGTAGACGATATCTATCATAAGCTTTTTTAAAATGTATCTGTAATAGTTTTGTTTTGTGTTATTCAATCAAAAATCTTGTTTGGAGAGCTTGGTGGCCACCAATAGGAACTAAACTCTTGAAACAAGTATCTGCCTAAATAATACAGTAAAAAACTATTAAAGATACATTTAAAAAAAGCTTATGATAGATATCGTCTACGCGCGGTCAGATTTTTTGATAATTCCTTTGTATAACGTAATTATAAAATTAAATATGTAGTGGCGCCACTATCCACCCTACTATTCGCCTTAAGCTAATCGCACACATGAGAAGCACCGCTGCTCAATAGCACATAATTGTGCAATCAAAGGGGTTTGAAGATTTTGCCCCAATATCGGTCACCATGTTGTTTTTTTTTTTCAAAATCTCATCGCTCAATAAAAGTTATTCAAATATATATTTGAATAGAAGACTCTTAAACAAATACATAATCTCATAAAATAATTTCCTAAAGCGACCGGTTTCTGAGATATTCACAGATTAAAATAACTCCCTCATGAAATATTTTCTTCTTATGTGAATATCTTAGAAACCTGACGCTTTAGTACATTATGTTACAGAATATTTTTCATTTGTTTAGTGTTTTCTACGCGTTCACACGCCCATTTCGCAGTTATTTATAGTGTATATTTTAATAGTAAAAGAGCTTTTCGACCATCGTCTTCCGTATAACTATTACTTCATTTATGCGAAGTGATTCAGCGCGTTATTTATATCACAGCAGTGATATTCCCGTGCTCCCGGAGTAATGGCTAGACTATCTTGTTTTGTTTTGTGGAATTCATGTTAGTCATGGTGACATGAATTTAAGAAAATTATCAGGTACTAGCTTCTGCCCGCGGCTTCGCACGTGTTTTTTTTATGGAAACGTTCAATAGTTATCTTTATAGATAGATAAATAGAAAACACTTTATTATACCACACAAATACAGGAAATAATACAGAGAAAATGCTTAGAAAAAGAAGGAAGTATAAAGGGCGGCCTTATCGCTGAAAGCGATCTCTTCCAGGCAACCTTTTTATCCCATGAGAACTTATCTACGGAATAAACAAGGCTTTATTTTGCTATAGACCTTTATGAAAAATTTTAGCCCAATCCGAAGTTATTAGCCCAAGCTAAAATTTTGGTGAAGAGGTAACAAACATCCATACAGAATAAACATCCAAACTTTCGCATTTGTAATATTAGTGTGATTATTAAGTTTTGCACTAGCTTCTACTACCGCCGGTTTCACACGCTATTTTTGTGTAAAAAGTGGCCGTTCGATTGTAATTTTTTTGTGAATTTTCATCATTTAAATCATCCGCAACCCGACTACACCCACTGCTGGGTATTGGTCTTATACCCAGCAGTGGGTGTACTCGGGTACTCCTTTCTCCACTCCAAACTTTTGTGCCACTTCACGGGGTCCTGTGCCATTATCATCCCGGTTAAATATAACTACGTAGGTCTTTAAACTACCTACCAATTTCGTAACAAAATTCTAACAATCTTATTGCTTGTTAAAAAATATACAACATCAAAGTTAATCTGCTTAATACATCAATTTTAGAGTTGTAAACACAATGTTTTTTATTTAATAAATTGTTGAACATAATTTAATCTCGGAATTTTTGTAATAATATCATAAAATTCAATTCGTATAAGCTCTGACCCTAATTTAGGAAACCTGAGGAATTTCAATATCATTTTAAATTGAGCTCGAGTGGCGCCTAATTGATTTTATATTGCAGGAATCAGGCTATTCTCATTTGTTTTGATTACATAGATTATTACTCTCATTCAGATTTCATCATTATTAGATTAAATAAATGTTAAAAGAGTTTTTATGTATCTTCAAAGATTTGGGGTCGCTAATTCTAATTCTCGTGGAATTCCTTGATCTGCAATGCCCCGACATCTCGTAAGAGCGGGTATATTTTTATTTTTCGTGGTCTATAAAAATTATTACAATCGCGTTTCCTTTTTTTAAACAACTTCGAAAAAAGGATGAGATTCTATGTTCTGCTGTATGAATGTTTGCCGATATTCCGGTCAATTGTGGACCGATTTTAATAAGTCTTTTATAAATATAGAATGATCTCAAGATGGTCCAATAATAATTTAATTTCTGACGATTTAGTATTTTTCCCGCAAAATAGAAAACAGTGTACCTACCTAAATATTGAACAGGAATTCTAAGTAGGTACGTTTTTAATTATTTCAAAATAATTTAGTTCCTGGATTTTCCGCGAGTTCGCGATTCCTGGAAGAGTTTGGGGGAGACCTTTGCCCAGCAGTGGGACAAAATAGGTTAGATAAATAAAAAAATTTAGTTATTTTTATTTAGATTCCCCATTACGAAATTTTATAATGACGTAGGATTTATCTGTAGTTGGTACACCTAGGCACCTATTATGCACTTACTGAAAAAGTAAGATGTCATAGTGATGTACATGTATAATGTACTCACCTACCTACCACTATAATTAACAGCCATTAGAAGCAGCTCTCTACAAAAGTTGTTAATTGATGCATACGAAGTAATTAATCCATATTAAATTGATCAGACATAGACCTGACACTCCTTTTGAAATCTAGTTTCTACAGCCATCCGTAAGAACGACATCACGGTACGGAGAATATATTTGTGGAGTTATAACTAGTCTGAGAGAAAATATTAAATCGTCAAGTATCTATAATAAATAAAATAATAAAATTCATTTATTTCAGACAACATAAAAAAATCAATTTAGGTCAATTTAGCCAGCGTCTTGGGGACGCTTCCGACTGGTGTTGATATGGATCAGTTGAGCTATCTGTAGACTGTTTGCAACAGTCGGCAGTTAGCTCAATTGTTTCAATTGTAAATACTAGTATAATTTTCTTTGTGAATAAATGTATACTTATTTAGGTCTATAATTATGTTAGTCACAAATTTTTCGACGACCTCTGTGGCGCAGCGGGCGAAGGTCTGCCTGCGACGCAGGAGGTTGCGGGTTCGATTCCCGCCTCGGGACAAATGTTTGTACGATCTGCAGACATTTGTCCAGGGCGTTCTGGATGTTTTCTATGTATAATAAAAAATATCTATCTATGTAGTGTATTGTATTAAGTATATCAGTTATCTAGCACCCATAACACAAACTCTGCTTAGCTTGGGGCTAGACAAGGCTGTGTGAATTTGTCCAGCATTATTTTCTTAATTCTATGTTATTGTATAGTAATAGTCATGAAAATGTCACAAGTTTAATCAAACACTGCAATCGCTTAAAGATGAAACTATTTCATCGTTATTCGATTACTGTGCTTGAGAGACGGGCTATCCCATTTATTGCATAATGCATCCAGGATGGTGACAGTACTCCCGTGCAGCCTGCACTTAAGTGTACTATACTTAAGTACCCATAACACAAAAGAAAGAAAGAAAAGTATTTATTAAACACTACACCACAAATAACGTAAAAATATATATAAAAAGACTACTTAGTAACACTTACAAGAAACAAGGGAACATTGTACTATCACAATAGGTAAGTAAGTACTTATATTAACACAAGTAAGCATTGGGTTGGTACTAAGTAGCCCACAAGCTCTGATTACTTTGGGGCTAGACGATGCTGTGTGCATTATCCAGCGTATCAATCTAAAATTTACAAAGGAGTCGTTTATCAAATGTGATGTTTTTGTTAGTAATTTTATCCTAGCTTACCTACACAAAATAAAATTGTGTAGCGTTTCTATGCGCTACTATTGCTACCAGTTAATTTATAAATAAGCTTGTTCCCGTGTGACAAATATCTTACTACATGCAGAGTTGCATATCTGGCGTGAGGAGCCTGAGAGTCTGTCACTAATTACTAGTACCACCTACTTACTACCCGTGTCACTTTTTGCTCGTAATCAAGAATTGTGGTTGCGAGCTTTTAAGGCGAACAGTAGGGTGGATAGTGGCGCCACTACATATTTAATTTTATAATTACGTTATACAAAGGAATTATCAAAAAATCGGACCGCGCGTAGACGATATCTATCATAAGCTTTTTTTAAATGTATCTTTAATAGGTTTGTGCTGTATTATTTAGGCAGATACTTGTTTCAAGAGTTTAGTTCCTATTGGTGGCCACCAAGCTCTCCAAACAATGTTTTTGATTGAATAACACAAAAGTATATATTAATAACACACAAGGAGTGTAGTGGCGCCACTATCCACCCTACTATTCGCCTTAATTGAAAACTTCTTGACAAAGCGCCCAGTCAACTTTACGCAAGACGTTTTTAAACGGTCTATACGAGTAGATAGGCAAAGATGTTGATTGTTTGCGAAAATCTATTCGGATGCAGCCCTTCCTTCACTTAAACCTTCAATTAAACTTGCAAGTGTTTGTAATTTCCGGCCATCGAGGTATTATAGTGGGTACAAGCCATTTCCGTGATACCCGCATGGGAATGCCGCTATGCAGTTCTGCTTGCAAATCTGCATGGCGGTAAAAAGCCCTAGGTATATATAAGGGTATATAAGGGTAGGAGAGTCCTATTCTTTCACAAGGAGCTTCTTCATTCACCCCGCGGCCCCGTGTACCTAATAAAACGTAAAATTTGAACACGCAAGACTACTGAAACTCTGCTCAAAAGGTTTTTTTTTTCCAGCACGCTGGGCGTAGCCCACGTCGCAGGCATGTGCAAGCCGGACCGCAGCTGTTCAGTCAACGAGGACAACGGCATCATGCTGGCACACACCATCACGCACGAGCTGGGACACAAGTAAGTGCTTGTTGAACTCTAAGGGGTAGTATCTAAGTATTCACCTCACCTCTACCTCAAACAGCCTATATTGGTCCACTGCTGGACGCAGGCCTCCCCCCGATAAGCGCCTTATTAGCTTTTATCACATGGGGGTAATGCCTATAATCACCGCTGGGCATGCGGATTGGGGATCGCAGTGTGGTGGTAGAATTGTTGTGCAGGGGCGCTGCTGCCAGCCCCCGGTGGATATCCCTTAGTCGCCTCTTACGACACTCTTGGGAAGAGGGTGGGGTGGTGCAAATTCTAAGCCTGCCCATCACAGCATGATGGAACCTAAGTATTCTGTCACCTAGTATTCTTTTGGGGTGGTGAATTCTGTCAATATCGCCACTGCAATGATCGTCGGTCGGTACCTAACCTACCACATCGTAGGTACCTATGTTCAATTCAAATCTTCTATTGAAAGCTACATTGAAAACTTTCAACACTAAATCTCGCTACGTACAACAAACCGAATAGTTTTTAGGGTTCCGCAGCAAAACGCGGCGGCGCGGCGCGCGGCGGCGGCATGCGAAATAAATTATAACTCCTAAAATGCAACGAAAATTTGTGGACGTCCCATTTCGAATATGTACGTGAACCCAAAAGTTTAGCATTTGGGTTAACCTTTATTTGCAATTCTTAGGTGGCATAGAAGGCACCTTCATTAGTATTTTTAGCAGTTCGTAAAGACGGTATTTTTAGGCAACATTTTTTTATAGAACCCAGTCTCGTTCGACACGCTCTTATCCAATTTGATTTCCCTCGCTATCGTTGATCTGGCAAGCAGCCAAACGTAAAGATTACTAATAATTTAATGTATTGCTTCGGCCTTGTATTAAAGTTGTATGCAAAAATATATCTCAGGCTGACTAATCAACCTACATCATTATGTCATTGAACTATGTAATGTAATCCACTTGAGTATCATATTGTACCTAATGTTTATGATATCTGAAGAGCCAAGCCCCTAACTCTATATAACCTCTACATTGTGCATAGTGTGAGTATGTACAGTGAGGTCAGACACCGGCATGGCACCACATTTACCTCGACGCTACATTTACCTCGCCGCATATTCCGCGCCACATTTAGCGACCGAACGATGTATGTATAGCCCAGGCGAATTAACATATCACCTGGTTTGAACAACTCAACAAAAATCCAATTATAATAACAAATAACTAACAGCAAGATAATAACTTGAAACTTTTACTCCTGCCAGGGTAATGAGCGCCATAGCGCCCTGTCTTCAGCTTGCGGCATTTAGCATCTGCCTGCAGAATATTGCTTGTCAATTGAAAAGACTTCCATCAAAGAACATCGCTTAACTAACAGGCTGTTTAATTGATCCATAAACAGGCTTTTAGAAGATTTACCGTCTTGTTACCAATTAGTCCGTTTATCGGAAAATCAATTTACAAGTCGTAAAATGTAATCGACGTGTACTTACTTGCCTACGCCTTTTATAGACTGGATGTCTTTTATTCTGATAGTCTAGCGCACGAGTGAGATGAGATAAGATTTGGCAATTTTATTAAACCCAATTAAATCGTAACACATACTCTTCTAATCCTAGCCTACTACCAACAGTGGGATACCATGGGCGTCCCTCATGGGTGATGATGACGAAATCATACCACCGATCTTCAAGCATTTTTTCTTCTAGACATTCGTGATGCATATTCGGCCACAGCATCCCTTCCACCAGTTAGATTGTGCTCAAACGAAGGTCTATTGATTATACGAATAGAAAAACATATTTTGTTGGATTAATAAAAGAAAAATGCTAAACAATCCACACGGCATCATTTAGCATTCCATCTTAGATAAAAATTGGAATTAGGATAGAAATTGGAACTGTATTCAAGAATAATCAACCAAAAAATTATCTGAGCGTTCGGTCGAAGCGACGCGTGGACCCGGAGCTGGTGAGTTTCTGGCGAAGCGCATGAGTATTGCCATACAGCGGGGCAAAGCAGCCAGCGTCTTGGGAGCATTGTTTGCAAGAGCTAATTCAATTGTATCAATTGAAAATACTAGTTCTAATTTGTTTCTAATATCTGATTGTAATTTTCTTTGTTACTCACAAGATCTCTTGATAAATAATCAACCTAACGTTATGTAGTATGAAGCTTTGATAAATTTTACGTGATGTTCTCCGTTGCTAAAGCACGCCCTTTACTCATAAATGAAATATTGCGGTGTAACTTATTAGTTGTTAGCAAACGCGGTGTGGTGCAAGTCTGCAAGTCTATAGATAAATAGGTTATTTAAACATTGCAACAGTGTTTTGAAGCAATATGATCCCATCTCTAGCATTCGTTAAGGTATGGTAGAATTAATAACGTTTTAGTAAATTAATATACTTAATGGAAATTCCGTTAGGTACCTTAAAAATATTTATTTAAAACTAACGGGATTTTCTAGTCAATGCGCCCAGGGCACAGATTAGATAACGTAAGTCCGAATAACGTAATCCTTCTGTTAAGGACACAACGTAGGTATAAAGTTCAGGCATAGGTATATTATGAAATGAAAACATTTATTGAAAAAGAAATACACAATAACAATGGTTAACTCAATGTTAAGCTAAAGTTAGGTGTTATCAGTTTCTCGTCAAGTAGAATTAAGAATAAATTAAATTGCATAAATTTGTTTGGGACTATAACCATATCGTTAATAATAATATAACCATGTCGTTAATTATATTTTAAGTTTAAAAGGATTTTCTAAAACAGTTTAAATGTTAGTGCGCCCAGGCACAGTCAGGAAATCCTTCCGTGAAGGACAAAGCGTATTATAAGGTTCATAGCTTAACGTTAGAATTTAATTTTTCAAACAGCGATATTTGTTTGATATCAAAAAAATTATTTAAATTATTAATTAGCAGTAAATAGGTATGTACATAACTTCTAAAGATTCTATTACTTATTCTAAAGATGCAGGTCTCGACAGAGCCTACACATTTGCTCCCCTTGGAGTCGAGATCCTAGGTCCGGGGCACAGAAATCTTAATAACAAGGCACTAGAAATGCTGAGTACCATCCGATCTATCGGGAATGCGTGTCGCCGGCTCGCCCCCTCTACTACCTTACCACTACATACACAGACAATAACTACGGAATTACGGCTACGCCCATCCAAAAATGCAGTGCAAACCAAATTAAGCCTTATGCGTAGTTGCATACGTTCGCTTACTCACACATTAGTGACAAGTTTGCATTTGTTGTCGTTATGACGTCATTTTAATGTAATCTACCCTAGTGCTGGGCACGAAATATCAGGTCACGTACCTATCGTACTGTTATTCTATGACTAGGGCATTGTACTAATAAAATAAAAATATAGTTTGTACTTCAATATTCATTTATTATTAACTAGCGACCCGCCCCGGCTTCGCACGGGTGCAATGCTTATACTAAATATACCTACTGCAGAATTGGTACTCCGGCCGATACCGCAATCGCTATGTCCCTGTCATTTTAAATCTGTAATATCTTCGAAAATATTCATTCAAATTACATGCTGTACAGGGCAATATTAATCTATATTAAATGCACAATGTATCTAAGTTACTTAATTGGATAAGGATTAATGCTGTACTGCTTAAAATCGCCTCGTAAATAAGCCATTATTTCTCGTAAAAAGTAAAGGATAAAAAATGGTTATTGTGGGTTATCCCTAAGAGATAGACATATACTATCGTAGACTTTTTTTGTAGACCTTTTTAAGTTGTAAAATACTGTAGTACATTATTCTGATCTATCTCGTAGGGTTCAGCCAGCGTTTGCAATGTAAGGCATCCGGTAGCACTCTCAAAAAGGGGGGTCTTGGGAGGAACGGGGGGGTAAAATTTTTTTTGGAATCGAAATCATATGGCCCCCTCTATACAACCCCCTAAAAAATTTTCATCAGTGTGACTCTGCTTGGCGCCCCCCTGGGGGGCGGTGGTTCCGGGGGGCAAATCTCAAAAAGTCGGAATTTTTCCTAGGTCCCCCGGACACCCCCTACATGATTCTGCAAAAAAACATACATCCCCCTCCACCATCAAGGAGAACAATTATGTCAGTCAGTCAGTCAGTGGTAATCGAGCTTTATAGATAGTTAGTTATTATGATAATAAATCATAAATAAACAATTTTAATATAACATCGTATTCCTAAAATACTATGTTAAATTATGCAAAGTTGTTTTACAAATCACAACCAAGGTAATATTTAAGGATAATATTACCGTGTCACAACACTAGCTCGCGACCGAGTTCTGCGGCCGTACCACGATAGGAAATCGAGCGCGCAACGTTATCGTTCACTGTGCAGTACATTGCTTTTTGTAATGAGGTACCTGCCCGATGTTGACAAAAATAAGAGGCAATGTATAGTTAAACGTGATAATAAGAACGGTCGACTGTGACGTTCGTATTACTTTTAAAGATTCTATAATTTTAAGGAAAAACGGCATTATTTAGAAAAAACAATACTTACCGATGAAAAGTTATTCCTTTATTAATATAATTACAACTTGTGGAAGAATTTCCGCAATGGGAAATGCTGCAACACACCATTTTTACACACGCACGTTTCGAGAGCAACTGAACAGCAACGAACGCACTGGTGGCGTGAGAGTCACCTGAGCGGCGACAAGGTCACGCGCGCTTACGATTTCTAGTGCCTTGTTATTCAGATTTCTGTGGTCCGGGGGTACCGTACCGAGGCTCTTCGGGTTTTTAAACAATTATTTGAACGTCTGGTCGAAGGGACGCGTGACCGGAGAGCTGGTGAGTACCCATCTGGCGCAGCGCATCAGCATTGCCATACAGCGGGGCAGTACAGCCAGCAGACGTCTAACACTTCCGACTGGTATTGATATGAACCAGTTGAGCTACCTGTTTTCAACAGTCTGCAGTTAGCTCAATTGTTTCAATAGTAAATACTAGTATAATTTTCTTTGTCAATAAAGGCTAGTTCTAACTTATTTCTATTTAGCATTTGAATGTAATTTTCTTTGTTAATAAAGATTCTCATTCCAAAGATAAAATGAATTGGACGGTATATAAATTGCGTACAAACGTTACTATGTTTGATAATGTTTGTATATTTTGGTAATAGGCGCTAGTTTAATTTGGCAACGGTTGCTTAGCGTACGCTTATCGACGCTGAGTCACGTTACCACGCCGAGATTACCACAAGGACGTAGCTTTAGCTTTCGAGATACCAAATTATGAAACGCTAATAACATTTTGTTGCATAGGTTAGGTACCACACTGGTGCATTGCAGTTTTGCAGTGCTGCCAAACTGGTTTGACCGTCAGTTATTCTAGTCGAGGTTTTAAGAGTAGCAAAGAACATAATTAAAATTAGGTAGGTGAGAATGATTGATTATTTGCTCTTTTTATGTCATTGGTCTAATATCGTTATTTATATACAGCTTTTGCTTCACCCAGTGGTATCAAAAACCACTATAGTAGCTTAGCTTGGGGCTAGATGCTGCTGTGTGGATTGTCCAGCATTATTTATTTATTATTATACTCCGTCCACGCACTTTCTTTGACTTACCTAATTAAACAATGCAATAATTCACAGAGACGCAATCTATCTGCTCGAAAATATCGAAACTTTCGTTAGTGCGGATATTTTTCGCGTCGACAGATTAGCATCATATTTTTAAAAAGAAACAGAGTCTGATATATTGCATTCTATCATTCAGTAAAAGCAAATAAACGCATAAACGGAGTATAAATGCGACTCGCAGGGGATCGAAAGGAATGTGGAGCTGAAGAGGACTGTGCCCTACAGTAGATGCGACAACTAAAATGATGATGATGTAGCAGCATTAGCCATTTTTACTAGCACAGATTCCCGACCGCCCAGACCACAGTTTCAAACAACGCAAACAATCATAAAACAAACACGATTATGTAATACATAATCATACATACGCGAACGACAACGACCTTCCAACTATTCATGAATGCATCAATGCATCATTCTTAGCGGACGATGCACCCGGCGTTATCAGCCCACACATGCTACTTATTTTCATGTTATCATAAAGAGGATATAACATAAGAAACGGGTTAAAAAGCAATTTGTAGGCGACAACGTCGGTCCTTTGGTTACTAGGTGATTGTCTCGACTCCGGCGGCGCTTATCATTACAATGAGTTGTTGTTCTGTAAGGATTTCATTGCTGTTTTATTTCTGTTTAAAAATACAGTGTTTATTTATAAGGTTGGCGTTGGCTGGGTGATAATAAGTACGTTAATAAAAAGTCCAACAGCTGGAAGGATTTAGGAAAGGCTTGGGAGGTATAACAAGAACGAAAAACTAAGAAATATTGGAAGGAAACATCGCTTTGCTGAGTTTGAATAATTTCAAAGTGTTTATCTTCCATAGGCAAATCTATAAGTACCTACTAATATTATAAAGAGGAAAGATTTGATTGATTGTTTGGTTGTAATAGGCTCCGAAACTACTAGACCGATTTGAAAAATTATTTCATCGCACCGTTAGTAAGCTTACTTTTCAGGGAGTGACATAGGCTATATTTTATCCCGGAATTCCCACGGGAATGGGAACTACGCGGGTGAAACCGCGAGGCGATCGTCTAGTTTATAAATAAAATAGCTACCTCTATGTAAAACAGCAGAGACAACTCAATACATAGAACGTTTTTTTTTGTTTTTAACCCTAAGATGAACACGCTCTATCTAATAGATTTTTATTTTAGATTTCCTGTAATGTAAAATGGGAATAACGAATGACTAGTTTACTATCCACCATTATCCTCATATAATACATTCATTTATCCTACGGAAGTCGATCGCCTACCACAAAACATAAAGTTTTAGTAAAAACCAGCCGAATCGCTCATTCATGCCCTATTAGCAAATTAGTACCTATATCAGCTACCCACTTTAACTACACTTAATATAACCAACCGACTATTTTAAGACGAGATCAATTTAAAACAGCGTTAATAAATGTCACAATCATTAAAATAAATATCATTGAATGAGTTTTGATTGACAGACATAATCCATAAAAGTCGATGATAAATCACAGTAAGTTATTGCGTGTATCGTAAACCGTAATGAACTTAAACTTACTGACTCATGTGAAGAAGTTTTACAGTTCAAGTGAACCCTGATTAATAGATTATATTTTTAAACTTTAGTAGCCTACGGCTTCGTCCATGGCTACTTTTTACCCAGTCAGTCTTTTTCTCTAAGAAATAATGTTTTGTTTTGTTTATAATGCACACGTACCCACAACGTTGTCTCTCTCTCCCAATAAGGTTTGCTTTTTAGGGTTAAGCTCGCCTTTGCCATTCCTTCTCTATTTTTATGTTTTATTTTATTTAGGGCAATAAAGAATTAAGAATTAGGGTTAATGATTTAGTCATTTATTAGGATCTAAAATATTTTTAATTCAATCTAGTAGTTCCCAAGATTACCCATTACAAAATACAAAACAAACTAAGGTTTTTGTTAGTGCGTAAATAATCACACTCAGGATAATTTTGAAATATTATTTGTTTTCTTACAAACCAAAATAAATTTTTAAAAAATCGATTCAATACAATACACTACAAGAATGCTTTTATGCACTATAAAAATACCATCACAAAGAGAAATTACATTTTTAACATTGATTCGGGAGTTCAAATTAAACAATATGTTAAGGCGCTACCCCGACCCAAATCAGCGCCACCACCTATTTTATTTAATTATTATGATAAACGAAGGAATTTTAAAAAAATCGATCGGCCAGTTTGAGCTTCCTATCATAAGCTTTTTTTTAATGCCTCTATAAATGTTTTAGTTTGTATATTGTAGGAGGAGATGCGAAGTTCCTCATTTTTCCCGCCATGGTGGCCAAAAAGAGCAACTTCGCATCTCTGCTTAAAGTATACAAAATAAAACTTTTACAGGGACATTTAAACAAAGCTTATGATAGGAAGCACAAACTGGCCAATCGATTTTTTTAAAATTCCCTTGTTTAACATAATAATTATATTAAATAGGTGGTGGCGCTGATTTGGGTCGGGGTAGCGCCTTAATAGAAACTTAAACGCGGCACTTGTTAGAAATATACGCTGATTAGTGGAGATTGTTTAACACTTAGCTAGTTAGTGATAATGGATTTAGCCTTTCCATTTTAGCATGTTATAGGTTTAGTTAATGAGATATCCATATGTCCTATCAGGCAGCCTATTGCAGCTTTATGAATATTAAACTCACCTCGACTTGGGTACTTTAAGTTTATTATTTATTACTTGACACGAACGTTTTCTCTCTCGCTTACGAAATTTAGCACGACTAATTTGGTATTTTGTTTAGTGTTTTTTTTTACGTTACTTTTTTACTTTATCTTGAGATAAGACGCTTTCACATTTAAATGATAACAGTATTATCGCTACCTTATTTTTCAATAAAAGCGCCGACGACCGATGCCCGACGTCGAACGAAGAACCAGTAATGGTGTTTTTGGCAGAAAACATTTGCCCATCCTATGAAGTAACCTTTGAGAGAACTAAAATTTAATAGTGACTAATGGGTAGCAAATTCGAGAGGCATTTATCCAGAAGTGATGCAAAATCTGCAAAAGATTGGAGTTCATTGGGACCAAGTATGAAACTTTCAGATCTAAATTACGACTCGAAGATAGGAGGATATTAAATTGGTTGCTTTTGTTGCAGTTTCGGACTTTACCACGACACTGAAAAGATCGGTTGCCATCGCCGCGATGGCGATACACTGCACATCATGACGCCGATATTCGAAGCTGACACCGTGCAGATGGCATGGTCCAGGTGCAGCAAGCGAGATGTTACCAACTTCTTGGAGTGAGTAATAATTTTCTGGAAATGTATATTGTACTAAAAAAATACTTTTGGTAAATGTTCTTTGTTTCGGAAACCACAACCTACTAAAATTTAACGATGGAATATTTTCAAAATGTATTTTATTAAAATCGATTACGTACTATCGATGCTTACTGTTTACTTGTCTTAGCGTCCTGCTACAAAACTGGTAGCAGTCTGTGGTTCTAAAACCAGTCGAGATTGCAGACTCATTGTAGCTTTACAGCAAATGGGATTTGGGTTGTTTCGATAACTTCGAAGTTTACAGTCTCAGATTCCATTAAATTGCGTAAAGCTTTTAACTTTGTCGATCCGATCTCTTTCTAATTGAAAACGAATTAGCAAAATGAACGGATTATTTGAATTTAAGAGCGGCTACCGACCTTTTATACACCTACGTTTTAAATATACCTAACTACCTGTAAACCAAATTAACGATTAATTAGCAACATTGCCTGGAAATATCAGTTTTAGAGTTTGTAGACGATTGTCAGTAAAATGTTTTATTAGCACTTATAAATTTGAAAGCCGGAATCTTAGACACTCATAAATACCTAGCCACAATTTGCCATTTTTTCACCGGATGTCATTATGTTTGACGTCTTTAGTTAATTAATAATTAGTAGGTAGCTGTTTTCTTCGGGCATTCCCAACTGATCAAAGAAGTCATCTTTCTTATTTGTGCTTTGGTTTTTACCCTGTGAACTCCTATCTTTTTAAATAAATTTCTTTGTGCCTAAAATAGACGAAACAAGAGACATTGCTCAGTTATTATTAACGAGACTTTCAAAGACACGTAATATTAGTCTTATGAACGTATTGAATCATCATAAACTAAAAGATTATGTCTGTTTCATAACGCTTTATGTTTAATTGGTATTCCGCGATGTGTAGACTAGACGTAGGAAGTTTAATTAATGGATTTATTTATGTGACGTTTTATGACCGATCAAGGACGGCGTTGGGCAACTCTGGGCCTTTTGATGAACCTAATAAAATTCGCAATATACTCCCACAAAGTACCCAGTTTGGATTGTCTTCAAAACAACCTACAGGTTTTTTATTACCTTGGATAGTTTCGAAAAATGATGGTCACTGCTTTTTAACCACGTAAAATTTTTTAAATTTAGCGTTATTGCAAAGAACATTTACCTATTATAGAAAAAATAAACTAAGAACGGTTAATTTTGACTGTTAGCTTTAAAAAAGTCCCGTTGAAATGAATCAAATCAACGTAAATCACTTTGTAAGTTGAAATGTTTCTTTCAGTGCCGGTTTGGGAGAGTGCCTCAGCGATCGTCCATCGAAAGAAGAATACTACGATTACCCCGAAGATCCTCCTGGTAAGTCGTAGTCACATAAATATAACTTAAAATCTAAATCTTTTTTTTTCCGAAGAAAACCTACTCTATGATAATTATTCTAGAGATAGAACTATACATTTTTAGTCTGATTAATTCAGTCTTTTTTGAAAGAACTAAAAAACATAATCATCAGATAATTATAGAAATTATTTACTTATAACAAGCATTCATCCTATAATTATCTATTTATACTGTCATAAATTACCTTCTGTGTACCTACCTAACCTAATTCGTCCTTTTACCAACTCATGCTAGTAAATCCTAAGATTTACCGCAGTTAGGACTTTACAGTAACACAATTTAGGTACCTACTATCAATTATAACTATTGCGACAATAATTTTAGGGTGATGACTTTTATCATTCGCAGCCTGACTTTACACACACTAGATTCTAGATTCTAGATTCTATTTACTAGATTCACCAATTCCCCTTTCAGGTGTTCTATACGATGCCGAATCCCAATGTCGGCTTATGTTCGGCAAGGAAGATGCAACTGTCTGTGCGAAGCCCTCAGAGATCTGCGAAACCCTGTGGTGCCTTGTCAACGACAATTCAAGACATAGCTGTCAGACTATGATCCGTCCGGCTGCGCCTGGTACTACTTGCGGACATAATATGGTAAGGTTTCCGACTTAAAGGTTTGTTTAGGACTTCACCGCATAAATAAAAGCAATATCGTCTTAATCAGGTCAGAAAAGCTCGGAAGAAGCCGAAGGTTTACTCTACATCATAACGCGGTTCTTTATTTATTAAAAATAATTTTTATATGTTAGGTTTAAGGTATATATTCATATGGACCGTAGAATAAGTTAATAAGATCTATACTTGTTCTAATGTTGTCTGAAATAAATGTATTATTATTATTATTATTTATTAGCCAACCCGGCCCGACATCGGCTCCGACATCAGTTGACGCATTTTTCTATGAAATCGTTTAATGTGTTTCATAGAATTATGCGTCCACTGATGTCGGCGCCGCCCATGAAATATTGCAGTTAAGTACGTACTAAAGAAGTAAAGAGTATCGTTGTCGGGTGGGGTGTGCTAATAAAGAACCCATAACGGCGTAATGTCTCGACTCGCGACGTCCGAGCCGAGCCGATGTGAGCAATGTCATGACATTGCTCACATCGGCTCGGCTAGTTACATTCTAGTCGTAGCAATCTTAAGCCGGGTAGGTGTTACGGGTCGTTTTGTGAAATTCGCAGCGAGCATAAAACGTCAAAAATTCCCATCTACCCCATTGACTTGAGTAATGGGGTGGATGTGAATTTTTATTCCCAACCACCCCATTGATGGGGAGGTCAATGGGGTGGTTGGGAATATATCGTTTCGCGCGCCTTCTTCCCGTAGGTATTAACTGCACGAACGCTCGCTGTGGAACACGTTACATTACGGCCCGAAACACCAGTCAGTAGACGGCTTTAGAATCGGCATTTTTTCCTTCAGATTAAGCTTTCAAATCAATCGAATAGAAAAAAATGTAAATGAACGATTTCTTCCACAGTGGTGTCAAAACCAAACTTGCGTAGAGAAAAGTCCATCCCCTGCGCCTATAGACGGAGGATGGAGCGATTGGAGCGAATGGAGCGAATGCTCGCGAACGTGCGGGGCTGGTGCTTCGACACAATCGCGCGAATGTAACAACCCGGCGCCGAATTACAACGGAGCATATTGTATTGGGAATAGGAGCCGGTAAGATTTACTCTCACTTATCTAGCGTGGAGCGAATGCCAACGAACGTGGGGGTGGTGCTTCGACACAATCGTACGAATGCCTGCCGCCGAATAGCAACGTAGTGAAGCTAGAATCTAGAAACATGGTATTATTTTATTTACTAAAATATTTATATTTATAGATGGTATGTTGTCTGTCACATCGCGTTAGAAGCGCGTCAGGAGCATACCGGTCTCATACTATTAGCACAGTAGATAAATATAATTAATTATCTATTGTGCTATTAGTAGGAACACTTACCTATGACACAACACAAAAAATTATTTGTTCTAACCATACTAAAAGTTTATTTAATACTAAAAGTATGAAACCGATATGCTTATGAGACGCCACAACACAACATACCACATCACAATAGTGTGGTTCATGCTTTATGCGGCAGTCAATTTGTCTATTACAATTTTTCCCAAGTTTTCTTTAACTAGCTTTACCTATGGGTTAGTGAACTGATTGTAAATGCTATTTAACTCGCCCAGACTAGAATATTAAACTTAATAGAACAAGTTTTTAATTAAACTCTTTAAGCCTTACAGACGCAAAAATGCGAAACCTTGGCATGAGATACCCGACATTGGACAGATACATCAACAATAATAAATCTTAATAAGTCTTCAAAACAATCGCATTACATTTAATTTAAAATGTAAACTACCAACTCGCATGAAGATTGATGAGTTTATCTTAGCAGAATGCGGGGTGGTCGACCCAGAGTCATTGCAACGTCTCAAGAGACACGAGTCTAAAGTTAGCCTAAATATTATGTCATCAATGATTACAAACTTGTGCCCTTTTCCAGGAACCGTGTTTGCAACACCGATCCGTGCCCTATCAACGAGCCGACGTTCAGAGAAGTGCAGTGTTCCAAACATAACAACATGTCTTATAAGAACGAGACTATTACGGAATGGATCCCTTACTTTGATCAAGGTTTGTACAAATAAGTCTGATATAAAGTATGGGGGGGTTCAAACAGGTTTCACGAAATAATTTAATAGTTAACGAGATTTTCACGAACCTGAACCTTAGAATAAGTGATGAATGTTTAAGAAGCTTGATTGAACAGAAGACATTGTCGATTCAGATCTCACCAAAAACAAACATTAAAAAGTTAGTGGAGTGGTTTATTCAAGTCAATTGGGTGAAAATTCCCATCCACCCCATTGACTTGAGTAGTGGCACCCCAAATTAGTTTTGTTTAGTTTTTGTGATATCTGAAACGACACCGTTTCTAGTCACTAATGTCTCGCGCCCTGATGCACTCGGTGCATAAATAACACAGCCAAGATTGAAAGAATCAGTATTTGATGGGCCCTGCTTGTTACAGATAAACCCTGCGAACTGCAGTGCATAGCGAAGGAAACTGATCTCGAGATGTTGAACGGATTCGTGGCGGATGGAACGCCGTGCAAGCAGAGTCTCGGGGCTAGAGATATGTGTATCGCTGGTAAGATAGATAGATAATTATTTATTTTGTAGCCTTATAAAAACACTACTTTATATTGATTTCTATCCCAAGGCAACTGATTTATGGGATAAAAACTAGCCTATGTTTGATTCCAGGATTAGAATCAAAATTTCAGCCCGATCCGTTCAGTAGTTTTGGCCTGAAGAGGTAACAAACATCCATCCAAACTTTCGCATTTATAATATTAGTGTGATTCAGCACATTATTAGTTTAAACTTACTAGCACTACCTACTAAATTGTTGTCCACACTACCTAAAGGTTAGCAGGTAGAGAATGCTATCTAGCATTAAGATCGCCCATGTACCTACCACTTTTGTGCAATAAAGTATATTCTATCTAAACTTATCCTAGAGGCAATGGAATCGTCAAGATCACCGAGCGGTATGTTCGGAGGTCCCAACATACTGAAGCGGGTAAACAGTAGTTGTAGGTATTATACTATCAGTCAAAGTTTACACGTAAGATAGGCTAGCATAGATCATATTTGAAGGATCTCTACGGGTTCAATAGAGATTTTATGACTTTATGAGAAACAGGATTCATTAACATCATTTTTTGTTATTGCCCAATATATTATTTTACCGAAATATGTTGATCTCATCGCCCGAAAGCCTTAAAACCCCGTCTTAAAAATCCACCTTGTAGGTACCTAAACCAAAGTAAATAGATTAAGTACAGATGTAAATAACTCACAGAGCTTAGAAGATCTGAAGCATGGAAATGGCTTCGAACAAATTGTTTTGAGCATTTGGTGCGCATGACACTGTCATTTTTATTTCTGCAATTAATGCAACTGGCAGATGGCATGACACAAGAATGAAGTGTGCAACTGCGCCCGAGGTGACCTCTAGGTCGCGGCATTTGTACTGTGATGTGTCTTTAGTCTTTTGATGAACAAATCTTGAGATAATTATTTTGCTTTTAATTTTGTAGTTTCTTTCACATTCTCCTAGTATATTTATCTACCCATAACACAAGCTATGCTTACTTTGGCTAGACAAATCGGTGAAAGTTTCGAGCATTATTTGTTGTATCTATAATTCGAATTGTATCGTATTAGGTTCATCAGTCATCTAGTACCCATAAGACAAGCTCTGCTTAGCTTGGGGCTAGATGATGCTGTGTGGATTGTCCAGCATTTTTTAACTGTTCTATTATTGATGATAAAATAGACCCTTTCAGTAAGATCCACGCTTTCCAAACATCATTCATCATCCAACCTTTGAACTTGCAAAAATTACATCATTTGCATATTATTGTTGATTGTATTATTGTTTTTCAGTAATCAATTTGCTTTTTTTTCCTCGGAACAGGGAAATATACTAGATTGTTTCCGATATAAAATTGCATTTATAAGCTGAAGCCATATTGCGACCAAAATCAGAATTCTAATTGTCATTTTTCAGGTATATGCTACAAAGTAGGCTGCGACTGGGTCGTCGACTCGGACGCCAAGGAAGATGCTTGCGGCGTCTGCGGCGGCGACGGATCGGCCTGCAAGACTGTGCTCGGAAGCTACAGCAAGGATACCACCAAGCAATCTGGACTGGATGAGGTATAACTTTTAAATTCCGAATGGTTATTAACAGCAAAGTCATTTACAACGGGATAGAACACAGTTTCATGCGCTATGATCACGAAATACCTTTTATTCCGTGATCATCGCGCATGAAACTGTGCCGAAATATTGGAAAGCCCAAACTCAAATCATGGTAAATATCCCGTTGTAAATGACTTTAGTGGATAAGGTACATTCACATTTTATCAAACGAGAAAGTGATAACGCTCTGTCAGTCAAACAATACAAGACAATACAAGTAAGACTCTCTGACCTGCGACCTTGTGATATCGTCCGCTAATTTTGCTACTGAAGCCAGCTTTTGTACCATAGCGAACCAGGATATGATTAGAGCAGTCCATGGGACGTGGCACTAAAACTCGGAGGCGTATGCCCAGCGGAGGGTGAAATCAGCCTGTGTTTAACGCATTCACTGCCCACCATCGGCAGTGATCACCCGCAGACGCGCGCCGCCGCCGCCGCACGAGGCGAGGATAGACTAGATATGTACGTCATGGGCCCTGAAAGTTTTAATAAACCCATGGTTAAGGAATCTCCACGCTATTAAAAATTATACGATTTCGCCAAAATCAAGTACCTAAGTACCTAAATGCCTTAGGTGATATTGAGGCAGCGGGTGCTTTTATTTATTAAAGAAGATAGAAGTTTACAGTGTAGGAACCAAATCACTCACTATATCCTATGCTATTGACTATAAATCCATGTTATAACTTAAATATATTAAAAGACTTTTAACAACCACACTTAGTTTGTCGTGGAATATGTCGACAAGCTGGCACTCATACACGTGCTAACAAGTTGTATGAAGCTCCGAGCTCGGTCAGAGACAGAGACGTTTGAGGGTAGACTTAATCAGAATAATGTTCCGTTAACAGGTCGCCACGATACCAGCAGGGTCAAGAAACGTGAAGATACAAGAAAAGGTCAGCCCAGGGAATTACATCTCCATAGGCAGTGCTAGGTCGAGGAAACTGTACCTTTCTGGAGCCAGGTAAAGCTTTATATGTTACATACGAAATGACGATCTCCACAAAGACCCTAAAGTGGAACCCGTGGCTAGTGTAATAAAATGATTTGCCGAAGCTCACGAACAGACTTCATCACCACGTGAATGTCGAGGCCATCCAGCTCCTCGACAACACAAACATAGTGAGAACACTCAAAAGGACAGAACCTTTCGAGTTAGTTTAGTGAATGTGACAAACTAAATAGTGAGTGCTATCTTATATAACCGAACAAAGGTTGGTTTCGATGGAAGATCAGCGTTGAGATAACTGTGCCCACCGGCTAGTTGTCACAACAAATACTGAGTCGAACGCCATTTTGTAGCATTTACTTATGTCTTAAGTCTTTTCTTTAATTTAATATAGTCTTATGTTGTCTGTAGGTACCTATAGTTTAAATAAGTTTAAATTGTAATGCTACAAATAAAGATTTCTTATTCTTATTCAAAGTGTCTTCGCCTTAACTAGAGACAGTAAAAATAGTGTCAATGGACACATTCTTAGCATTAAGGTCACTTAGCATTTTAAGTTGAATTTGAATTACTCATTAGTCTTGAAACTAGATAGTAATAAACAATTAATGATGTATTTGTCCTGTAATAAATACTTAAGGAGATATAGACAGTATTGCCAGCAGAGGGTGAAATCGAAATATATGTAACAAAGTACAAATAACTATATTGACAAACTGTAGATGCATATAGATATCTGTTGAAGTCGTATATCACAGAATAGGGTTGGTGCCGATTAAAATGATATTTTCCTTTCAGAAACACCACAACAACGGCGTATTTGGTTGCGGGCGCACAAGCCATCTACGAAAGAGACCGAGATTGGGAGAAGGTGATGATACCAGGCCCACTGAGCGAGGACATCAAAGTTTATGTGAGTTATACTTTGAATCATGCTAAAACGCAACTCTAAAAACAAGTAAATGGAAATTTATAGTCAAGATAAAATGCCCGATTATTAGGACCAGTTCCCAACAGAGTGGAGCGAAGCGAGATGAGTAAAAACAAACAACCGATAGTTAGGTGTCAAAATAGCGTCACATTTTTATTGTACGTTCTCGATATTCTTCTTCTAAGTTTAAGATTTGACAGAAGACTTTCTGATTCAACTTAGTGGACTTAGTTGTTAAAGCTTCTTGTATTTATATTTTATTTATTTAATTCGGATTGCCATCAGCTTAACTAATTACAATAGAATTTAAAATAGACACAGAAAGCTAATATTAGGCATTCGCTTATATAATTATAATAATAAACTATCTAAGTGAGAACACTAAAATTTATTCTTCGACAATTGCGTACTTAATGAAGCAATAAAATTATATTAAATTACATTGAGAAAAAAAACATATAATAAAAATTAAGCGCAAACTACATCTTATTCTACATCTTATCTCATTGTACCTAAGTAATTGTTGTGTGCCATTTTACTACTAAGTCAAAGCGCTCAATTCACAAGAACATCCATCCCTCAGCAACGTCTGTACCACGGCCGAAAGCACCGCAACCCCGGCGTGATCTACCAATACACGGTGGACGCCAAGCGGCTGAAGAAGCAATACCACTATCGGCTGTCGGAGTGGTCGGCCTGCAACGCAACGTGCGGGGGCGGTTACATGAGTCGACAGATGGAATGCGTTGACAGACAAAATCGTAAGTTAATTTCCTCAGGGAATATTTCTTTACACTTAGGAACGAATACGAGTTGAGACCACGACTCGGCAAACGTAGTGTAGGACGTCCTCCGGCCAGGTGGGATGACGATCTGCGAAAGACTGCAGGCAGGTGCTGGATGCGGCAAGCTGAAGACAGGGCGCTATGGCGCTCATTAGGGGAGGCCTATGTCCAGCAGTGGACTAATATAGGCTGATGATGATGATGATGATGAGGAACGAATACGACAAACAGGCGTATTTTTTAGAGTTGTGAATCGCGTAAAATGAGTCTCTTTTTACAAAAGTTTTGTTTGTACCACACAGGCCGGAAATTTTTGGTCGATGGTACCACACGATAAATTGTCATTTCTGTTGAAACGCAAAAAAGCGTGCAAATTTTAACAAATCATGGTAGCATACTTTGTTATTCTTTAAACATACAAGATCAATTTCAAGCGAACAATGACATACGTAAAAGAAAACGCGCTGCACACATAGAAAGATTTAATATTTCGCGTCAACGGCTTATAAAAGCTCTCTTGCATACGCAAGAAGTCGAGACATCAGTTTAAAGAGTTTAATTCATTTTTTTTAGTTTAGTACCAACTCCTATGACTTGACTCTAAACTTATTTTTCTTTACAGGTTTAGTAGAGCAATCTCAATGCTACAACATTGAGTTTCCCCGACAGGTGGCTCTGATGCAGCAGTGTCAAAACCAAGCCTGTCCCACTCCTCCGCGCTCACGACCCACGCCACCAACACGGCCACCACCTCCCCAAACAAGACCCCCACCTCCCCAAACAAGACCCCCACCTCCCCAAACAAGACCCCCACCTCTCCAAACAAGACCCCCACCTTCCCAAACACGACCCCCACCTCCCCAAACACGACCCCCAACTCCACAAACAAGATCCCTTATTCCTCACACACGACCGCAAACTCCCCAAACACGGGCGTTACCTTTCCAATCGCGACTCCTTACTCCCCAATCACGACCCACATCTGTCTACACACAACCCCAAACTCATCAACCAAGACCCCAATCTCATCAAACAAGACCTCCAACGCACCAAACACGAGCCCCACCTGACCACCCACGAACCATACAAATACAACCAGACATGCATTGGTGGACCGGCAATTGGAACCCTTGCTCTAAACATTGTCGTATGCCGGTAAGGGAAAAATATTTAGAAAGACATTTAGAAAATATTTTTTGAGTTAGCGGGATTTTGACGGCGAAGCCGCGGGCACAGCTAGTCAATGGATAAAAAGAAGCAATTTTTAATCCTACTAATATTACTTATAAAGCCAAAAGTTTCTGTAATCTGAATTTTTGTTACCTAGGATCTCCAAAACTACTGATCATGATGAAAATTGGCGTACTTTAGAGCAAAGGCTAACTTAGATAATAAGCTACTTATCTATACTAATATTATAAGATTTGATTGTTTGTTTGTATTAAATAGGCTCCGAAGCTACTAGACCGATTTGAAAAATTCTTTCATCGTTAGGAAGCTTACTTTTCAGGGAGTGACATAGGCTATATTTTATCCCGGAATTCCCACGGGAACGGGAACTACGCGGGTGAAACCGCGAGGCGATCGTCTAGTTAGGTATAATTATCGAAAATACGCGTGCGAAGCCGCGGGCAGAAGCTAGTCATGAATAATTTCAAAAAAATAAAATTCGTGGTTATCCCGTTAGCTCTTAAATTAATCCGTTAAACCGTAATAATGTGATTCTTTACGCGTAAATAATTTTGCAGGGCGAAGAACCAACAAAACAGCGCAACGTGTACTGCGTCAGCAAAAAAACAAACAAAGTAGTTGAAGATTCCCACTGCGACCTCGAGGCTAAACCGATCAGCATTATCAAATGCGCTGACCTACCCGCCTGCTAGCGGACCACTGGCAGCACCAGACAAACTGGTGAATTGGAAAATCCTGAAATTACACAATTTCAAAGATAAAACTCGTGCATTGCACTAGGCCTTTGAACGGACAGTTTTTAGGCGACTCAAATGAATTTCTGAATAGCATTTATGACTGACAAAGAATTGTTGAAGTGAAGTGTAAGTGAAGTGACTTTGATATGTGGTGAACTTTGTTATTGAGAGCTCGTGGTTACTGTTGTTTTGAATAAGCCCATCGAATAGACAGTAAAGTTACGTGTAAGGACTCGAAAACTGACTGCGAATCTCGCCAGTACCTACTAGCTCTGCCCGGTTTTATACTGCCATACTATTATTTATGTAGGTAACTAGTTTTAACATAGTCCCCGCTTAGTTGTCTATTAATAAATACGTATAATAACATCAGTATTAAAATGGTGTATGTATTTCTTTTTACAAATTATTGTGAAGGCGTAAGTATAGTACCTACTATAATTTGTTTGGACCAAAAATATTTTAGAAATCAAATTCACGTTGCCATAATCACCGTAAAACTGCCAATATGACACTTGTATTAGGTAATATTAGGTTTTAATGTACGCATACCATTAAAATTAATCATTTGTACAAAGTTAATTACTTTCATTCTTTCTTTTATTATGCATATTCAGGTATCATGTAAAACATTTTTCATACGATAATTTAAAAACAGCTAGTCAACACTTAGCATTTGTATTAACAAACGATACATTCACGAATACACATATTTACTTGCCTACAATATTCTATGTGCTCGGAAATAAGTTTAAATTTTCCTCTGAATAAGTAGGTATTTACTATTTTGATCTAGCGACTAGTGCAAAACAGAATCTATATAACAATTATTTCTAGATAAACTACCCGAAGTCTTTGTACACATTGAAAAAAAAATGTGTCTGTAAGATGTTCTTGAGACTTGCATAATTATAAAATAACTAGCTTGTAATGTTTATTTATCTTGTACCTACCATAATTTAAGATTTTATAATGTAAAGGAGTAAGAAGTATAATAAAATGTAAATGAAAGCCCGATGTTTCAGTTCTTAGAATCATCGAAGGCTTGTCAAGTCAATTGATACACAATTCTAATTTCTGGCTTTCAACTAACTTCTAGTAGTAAATTGTAGGATTCTGTATTTGAATGTATCTAGTTGAATATCGATTATAATTGTGTATTTGATTAGATACGGCAATAAAATCATGCGTTGTTTTTAAAATAGTTATTATTTTACCCGTACTCAGAATCCCATTTAAATAAGTTAAATTAATACGTTCGCTTTGGCAGCGCGTAGTTTTGATCAGTTCATAGCTTTGGTCATTAATTAATTGTCCTAGGGCCTAGGTTTTTAGTCAATGGAAAGATATAGTAATTAAAAAAACTGTAGATTTTGTCTTTGAGAATATTTTTATATTTTCACATTTACTTTGTATGTAATAACATTTACGTTTTGAGTATCACGAAGAATCAGCTTCTTATAAAATAAAGATTTACAGCTAACAAGAGATCCATGTTGCATAGAACAAATTTTGTTATAAATACAGATACTTATAAAATAAAGAGTCACAATAAAGAGAACCCCAAAAGGGGTTTAGGAATGAAAATAGTAATTTACTTCTAAAACTAAAAGTACATCTAGGAAAAGTATTAATTTGCATAGTATCTTAGCAGAAAACAAAATGGACATTTTAAACACACTAGTTCACTTTATAAATTATAGTACTTTTACAAGTAAACGGTTTCTCAAAGATCGAGACGTAGTTCCTAAACGAAAATAATTTTTCTTAGACTTAGAACCTAATTTTCAGTAAACGTATTTTTAGAAAAATTTGTGAATTTATAAAATAGTAGATTGTGTTACGAGTTAACCGGCTGTTCCTGAGCCGGCCTCTTTCACGAGAAGAGCTTCCGATGACACGTCGAATCGTACATTGTTATTTTTCTTCTTTGCTCCACTTTTCTAAAACAATTTTTTTTATCTTTAACAAAATTTATTATCATTTAAATTACAGCTAATAGAATAATTTTATTACAACTACTATTTACAAATGAATGGTTTCAAAATTATTGCAAATGACTCAACCAGTTTTAAACTTGGCAATAACAATCGCCGGAACTCATAGTTCGGTTCGCAAACACATATTAGAGCCCAGCACGAAGCCTTGGATCAATGGGTGCAAGTGAATTTTTTTTTTCTACGTTGGGGCACTTTTTATCCGGAATAAAATATAGCTCAAGCTTAAACCGACGGTAGCGGCACGGCGGCGCCTATTTTCAAGCAGCGATTACGCCAACTGTTAAAAGCTATTCAAAAATACCTTGTCTATCTTCGCTTGCCACCTATGGTCGTGGCGTTCGCTGTGTAAGATTCGAACTCCAATCAGCCCGTATAAGACGTAAAAGTCAATAAGGGACTGCCTTGCCAGACGAAGCAGTTTCTTTCTGCATATTTATCTATACGGCACACTGACTTCGATCACAAATCCACCTGCCAAGCGTGGCGATTTGGGCCAAACCCTTCTCCTTTGGAGGTATGTTCATCATTGGACTTATGCATGCTGATATGAAGATGTAGAGGATTTTACAGCATACCTTGTCTATCTTCGCTTGCTGTTTAGCCCGGGGGTCGTAGGAGTTCATAGAGCGGGCCTTCTCCAAGTCAGTGTGGAGAGCTGCGAGCTCAGCCGTCAGCTCGGCTTGCACCCCGCGCAAGCGCTCCACCTCCATCAACACCTCCGCTTTGTCTTTCACTGGAATAACAGGATAATTGTTAATGTATTTTAATACTGAAGGCCAAGCTCGGGGACTGTCTAGAAAAATTACGTGACTTTGTCATCGAATGCGTAAATAGGGGAGTGTCCTCGGTAAAAGAAATACCTATTATTCTATTTAGTCCGTCAGTTAGATTTATTAGAAGATATTGGACAGATATTTTTTCTTTTGTCAATCAGACAAAAAATGACAACAATAAAGCGCGTCAAAGTTTGGGAGCGGGCTAGTGATGTCACACCTTGCTAAAAAGTGTCGCAAGATGAAGAATCACGCGGAACTTTAAGGCGCTGTTTCCCTCACACTAGCGCGGCCACCTATTTTATCTAATTATTACGTTTATGAAAGGTATTTCCAAAAATTACGTTAGCCAGTTTGTGATACATATTATTAATTTTTTTAATGCCTTTGTAATAGTTTTATTTTGTATAGTTTAGACGAAAATAGAGTTTGGTGGCCACCAAGGGCAACTTCGTTTCTCTGCCTAAACTATAAAAAATAAAACTGTTATAGAGGCATTAGAAAAAAGCTTTTAGTAGGTATCACATACTGGCTAACGTAATTTTTGGAAATTCCTGTCTTAAACGTAATAATTAGATAAAATAAGTGGCGGCGCTAGTGTGAGGGGAGGCAGTGCCTTAACTGGCTATATCTTCATAATTTTTTGTTTAATCGACAAAAGAAAAAACTGTCGGAATTATTAGAATTTTTTAGGACACTAGCCTTTTATTTGAAATTCCATATTTAGCAGAGATGAGCTGAGGAGGAAGGGCCCAGGAAGAGATTCTAATCGATAGTTATGAAATCAGGCAGGTAGAGATTAATTATGAAGTAATCATCTCGTCCCCGAATACTCAAAACCGAACTCAGATTTAGGCACGTCTCAAGGCTCGATTTTTTGACGGTTTTCTATGTAAATCTGTCAAAAATTCGTCTTTTGAGACACATGCTTAAATCTGAGTTACTTTTACTCCGGTGGTTAGCGACGCTCGAAATAAAACCGCTTTTTACTATTTACTAGGTTCTACAAGTAATAATATAACAGATAAGCAGTTTTGTGCACATTGGCACATTGTTATATTAAGAGGGAGGCTTTTGCCCGCAGTTCAAATCTCCCAAAAAAAAGGACTTGTGGCCAATAGTTACCTAAAAAAATTATGGTGCGAGTGCGAGTAGAACTGTCAATAATTTCAGCAGGATGCTAGCTAAACATTGACCCTTTCAACACCAGAATTCACAGGGCAATGTGATGCCTGACTCTTAACTTCTTTTACACATGATGTTTACACTTAATTGTTGTTACTTTGTTTCCTTTCTTAATTTTTATTATTATAATTTTATTGCTTTATTAAGTACGCAATTGTCGACGAAAAAAATTTAGTGTTCACAGTTGGGTAGTTTATTATAATTCTAATTAGCGAATGCCTATTATTAGCTATCTGTATCTATTTTAAATTCTATTGTAATTTAATTAGTGAAGCTGATAGCAATCCGCATTAATAAAATAAATTAAGTGATTATGGCATAACCATCTCTTGAAACTTACTTTCGCCCTGCCCAAGTATATTACAGAGCTTTTTATTCCTGGATTTGACTGTGAGAAGTTCCTGCTTCATAACGATGAGTTCTTGCCGTAGACCTGCCACTTCCTTGTCCTTTCTCTCGAGAGCGTCCAAGAACTGCACTCGGGTGATGACCTCGTCAGACGCTGTGAGCCTGTTCTTGATTGTGTCTATTTGTTTGTCTTTTATAAGCTCCAGTTTCGTCTCACTCTTCACTCTTTCGAAGAATTTTGAGTCTTTGACGGGTGATTTTGATTCCTCATTGTCTGAGCCTTCTGCGTCAACTGAAACTAATAAATAATCCTCAACAACCACACAGCATCATCTAGCCCGAAGCTAAGCGGAGCTTGTGTTATAAGCTGGTTAAAAGTACTAGATGACTGATGTAGTTAATACAATACATCTCGCGGCTTCGTAGCCGTTTTTTACGTAAAAAAAGAAGAAGAAAGAAGATGATGAAAAGAAGCCTTTAGCTATGTAACTCTAGGTTTACATCTATTCTAAATTTCGGGCCGATTGACACGAGTGAGACCACTGAGACCACTGATTGGATCGCGATCCAATCAGTGGTTTAGAGTCGTGTTAATTCAGATGTCACTAAACCTAAACTAATTTGACATCACTAAAAATGCTGCCGTCCCATTCGTAACGGTCGAAATAAAAGGATGGCATCATTTTTAGAGCTGTCAAATTAGTTTAATTTGGTCAACATCTGAATGGACACCATTGTCCTTCGGTTAGATTATTAGAAGATATTGGGCGCATACTTTTTCTTATATAAATCAAATAACAAAAACTAAGGGCGTGAGAGTTTGTGAGTGGGGGCTAGTGACGTCGCACCTTAATATAAAGTTTCTTACGGTGTGACGTTATCTGGAACTTGAACATGCGGCTATATCTTCATAATTTTTTGTTTAATCGACAAATGTGTACAACATATTCTGATAATCTAACTGACTGACTAATTCGATTTTTTAGGACACTAGGACCCCGAGTCTGAGTTTGCACACTATAATGACAAAAACCTTAATATATGTAACTCTAGTTTTTAGCCCCTCAAAGATTTGCACCAGTTTTTCTTGGATAAGAAAAAATTCTGCTTAATCATTGTGCTTTATGATTTTCATATTGTGTTGTCTTATTAAAATTAGATAAATCAATTAGATTAAAATTTATTTTTATTTCTGTTTCATAAAACCTATCATATTACTTTTGGGCTGATCATATTATTTTTCTTTCAACCAATCATATAATTTTTTAACCGATCATATTACATTAATTATGTTTAACCAATAATAATATTTTTGAAGTTTACATCACTCCTTACTGGCAGAGTCGTTGTGAAAAGCAAGCGGGGCCATTATGAGAGAGGTTGAACTTGAGTTACTTTCGAATTTATAATATTAGTATGGGATTTTATTGGATTAATTTGCAAGTGGAGTTGGAAGAAGTAAAAATGCATCCAAACTTTCTATTCTTTCTTATACATCCAAAAATATCAGTTTGATTTGACTTACCGGATTTGGCCTCCTCTCCATTAACCAGATCATTAAACTGGTCGAGGCTCATGATATTCTTTTTCTTGATCTTCTTACTTTTGAGTTTTGCTGTCTCTTCTTCAACCAACTTCTGTTTTGCGGCATTTTTCTTGGTTTTCTTGTAAACATCCTTATTTTCCTCAAAATCCAGCTTGGATAGAAGTATGGCCTGTAAGTATTTGTCCGATTTTTGAAAAGAGTATTGTTTACAGGGAGCAAAGTGTGACTTATATTTTGAGAAGCAATAAGCTAATCTTTTAAACTCAACCTGTTTTCTGATATCAATAAAATAATCCTGGACATTCTACACACCATCTACCTAACCAAAACCAAGCAGTGTTATGTAAACCAGATGACTGTTTTAATAGGAAGAAAGATTTGCAGATTGTTCAAATGTCTGCACCACAACAGGCATCGATGGAATTGAATAGGTTCAGCTGCAGGCTGTGCAGTGGCAGTCACGGGGTGTAAGAATCGACACCTCCAACTAAGGGAACCTACGGCAGGAAGGGCAGCAGATTTCTTCTGTTTATTTTTGACACCTTCTGTTAAGCATGGTGATTATGCCCCCCCCTTTGGGGAAAGTATGTTCAGTAGTGGACCTATGTGTGCTGACAAGCTAAGTTTAACTCTGACTTACCTCTTGCAAATCATCCTCAAAGTTATCATCAACCAACTCTTCATCCTTCTGCTTCCACTGATCCCACTGCTTTGATGATGCCACATTCTGCTGCTTCTTCTTCTTCTTAGATGCTAGTGATGTCTAGAAATATAAACACCAGCCTACAATATTGCAAAGTGAAGCTCAGATTAATGACCTACTACTATAAGAATTACTACAGCTATGCTATACTACCCATATGCATTTTTATTTAGTAACTACAGAGTACTTCTTATAGGTACTTAGGCCTAGATAGCTCCTTTTATTTGTGTTTATGAATAAATAGGTAGGTGACAAAAATATGCATTGGCACAAGTGGGATTGATTGGTATCAAGTATTTATTTAAGGAGTAAAACATTACGGGGGGTATTCTATCTATTGAATAAACCTACCTGGGATTTAGAAGTAGTAGGCTGGTTTTTTGTTTTCTTTGAGTTATCCAATATCTTTGCCTGGGCTGCTGTTTTGTCTTGTTTTTTAGCCTTTTGTTGGAGGGTGGTAGGAGGACTATCATCATCTTCAATCTTCAGGCCGGCGAAACGAGACGAAATCACAAAAGCAGACATTTTTGGGAGTATCTGTAAACACGAAGAGTAGCTAAAAAAGCTTGAAACACGACTGCCAAACATCCATTTGCTCAGAACAGAGCGTGTTATTGAGCTAAAGTTATGCTAGAAGAGCAATCTGGCCGTACCTGCAGCAAGAAATGGAATACCTTTTTGTTAGAGATTGCGAAAATTCCGAAATATTTTCTAATGTTCACAGTTGTGTACGAAAATGTAAGATGAAAAATTACACTTACACAGACACTAAAACAAAAAAATTTGAAGGACTGATTCTCATATTTTTGGTGATTGATTGGTTCGATGGATAATTTGATAGAACTTACTCGACCTACTCGACTAGTGTAAATCGGCCAATTTTTATTTTATCTGTGGTTGGATGCTGCCAGCATAAAAATCTTACCAATAAGTCAGGAAAAGTTTTGAACATGATGAAACTTTTCAGCTTAATTTATTATTATTAATATGTTCGTTCGTGTTGTCCGTGATCGTTCCACTCAAGGAACATTAATACTCTATGGTCCACTCACTGTACTACTACCTAAATATCTGCCTTTACATTTAATGGGCTGAAAATGAAAAATAAATAGGTGTCGACAGTATGTACAGTACAGTGCTGCAGTGCTTTTTTTTATAGTCCAGTGAGGAAAACTTTCAGGGCAATGTTGGGGTTGTTGCCTCAATACGTTATTTATTATTGTCAAGATAATTGAGTGTGTGTAATTTATAATTGAAACGGTAAACGTAGTACACTACGTTTGCCGTTTGTTTACGGACGCCCTCCGGACAGGTGGGATGACGACCTGTGAAAGACTGCAAGCAGATTTTAATGCGGCGAGCTAAAGACAGGGCGCTATGGCACTCATTAGGGAACCTATATTGGGTCATTTTTAAAGCGTTTATGTACCTACCTAGGTACAACTTAGTATCTTTAAAATGTAAATCACTAGGTACATAGGCTTTTTGTAATTATTGGACCAGTTTATAAGAATGAGACGTTTTAATTAGTATTTACCCCAAGTCAAGGCAATTTTCAGACAGGTCGAACAATTTTTGTAGTTTTGAACTAGAAGTCAGTGCAGAAAGAGAAGCTTCATAGGAATTGAGGTCGTGCAGGTCGTGTACCTATGTGCCAATTTACTACTTTTGTTGCGTTGACAATACTGCTGTCATTGTCAGTGCGACTGAAAGTGTTTGATACTTGGTAGACACCAACTGTTTTCATCATTATATTATCAGACGGTTCTCTTTTTGCTCAGACTCTCTACCTCTACCTATGTATTAACTATAGTAAATAGTAAATATAAAATAAAATAATACAAATAGTAACTTCGTACCCCTCTCTTTCTCGGGAAGCATGCTTGTTTTGTTGGCAGATCTTTCCTATCAGCTGGAATCACAGCACACAGCTGGCATTGACGTTGACAGGTCTAAAATAAATATAAACAAAAGATTTACCGACGACTCCGAGTTCCGACCGACGCGACGACCGTGCGTGCGACTGCGAGATCAATAATTTTTACAATCGGTGCTAAACAAAATATTAATATGAAATTGCAATGCCAAGTAGCTTTATCAAATCGAAATCTCGCTAATTTAAACATAAGAAACCCTCACAAGTACGTACAGGCAACTTTAGCTTTGGGAAAGCAACCGAAATCTGAGAAAGAGTTTTTCATCCTTTTTTTCTCAACAACAAACAAGAAAGGAACGAAATATCGGTTAAATAGTAATCTGAAACAAGTGTTTACAAGATGTATAAACGAGGGCAAAAGTACTATAAGCTTCGAAGATCCCCCTCACGACTTATACCTAAAGTGTGAAGCTATTCAGTTGAAGTGTTTTATGAGACTTTTGAAGAACTGCTTGACCGGCAACGCCAATGCTCTTCAGCTCGCCTCTCTGTCAAGCCTTAGTGTAACAGCGGTAGAGAATGCGCCGACTAAATTATCAATTCAAGACAGGAGCCAGTTCCCTAAAAATGGCTTGCCTAGGACTTTGAAATCTCTGCACATCAATGGCATAAAAATGTGCAATTTTAGACGTGAAATATTACTGCTGAAACATCTAACTGTTCTGGATCTGAGTAATAATGAAATTGAAAAACTACCAGTTGAATTTGGTGAGAATGAAAATTATCTCAAATATTAGTGTATGTTCACACAGCTGTCCCATAAACAGGCCCATTTTATCGTATTTGTTTTTATTCGTTGATGGTGGATATATGAGCATGTTCACACACATTACTGGATCTGGAATAGTGTCATGTTTGTGAATTCACTCGTACAACTACATGAATAAAAATGTAAACGATAAACAGGCCTGTAAAACAAACTGCTGTGTGAATATACCCTTACTTGTGTTCTAAACTGGATCGATGATTTGTGGATTTATTCAAAATGTACCTACTGATGTATGTTCAATTGATTACAGGCAGAATGCCCAATCTGAAGGAATTGTACCTGGCCAAAAATGAAATTGGGAAGAATAGAGATGTAGATTGGAGGTGGTTACTGGGTCCTGAGGTATTTTTTCATTATCACAATTTGGTTCTAATCTACCCTCAATTTAAATATTCCAACTTCTTAAGTTAATCCAATCCAAGCAGAGGTGTTTATATAGCCTCAGTTGGCGAGGATAGATATTTTATTGAGCTAGTTTGCCTAGTTTGATTAGGAAGATTTATAGCTATCCAAAATAATATTATAAAGTCTAATATATTTCTGCCTGTCTGTTATCTTTTCAACCCAAAACAGCTGAATGGTTCTTTTTGGTGAGGAGGTGGTATCCTGGGGAAGGACTTAGGCTACCTGCAGACAGAACCTGGTTTCTAAATAAAGTCAGGGGTTTTCAATAAATTTCCTGAAACTGCATGAATTTTTTCTATGTTTGCAAACTAATGAGATTTTATTCTTGCAGATTACTAAGACCCTTATACTCCTGGATCTAAGCAGCAACAGTATAAAGAACCTTCCAAATGCCATTTGGAAACTGCAAAAGTTATTCACATTGAAGATAGATGATAATCAATTAGAGAGCTTGCCTCACACGCTCAGCAGAATCAAAACATTAAAGTAATCTGGCCACTATTAGAATTGAAACTATAACTATTGTTGGCTTCTCAAATGTTAATAAAATATTTTAATTTGTTTCAGATACCTAACAATTTCTAAAAACAATCTGGAATCATTGCCTGGCGGTCTCCTGAACTGCCCTTTGGAGTATTTTGACCTATCAGCTAACAAATTCCACTGCAACAACAAACCAAGCAAATCCTTTGATTGGCGCGCTAACAGAAGTCCTGTAAGATTGCTACACCTAGCATCTGAAATAGTGCTTAAAAAGAAGTTATATTATGCACCTAATATTATTCCATATACCCTTGTAGAGTTTTTGGATAATGTCAATGTATGTGTTTGTGGAAAATTAGCTGTAGATGATGGATTATACCTTTACAGACTTTACAATATGGAACACTATAAAGTTGTAATCTTTGACGATAACAACCAGAACAATATTGTGGGATTTGACTGCTATTTCTGCTCGCTAAAGTGTATGAGAACTAGTAGATAAGTAAAATTTGACATAAGAGGCTGATTAAATTATTTATTGCACTACATGAACATTTATTGAATTTAAAATTTTAATGTGCTTAATCTAATCCATCTAATTTCCAATTTACTTCTGGAATGACTGGAGCAATTCGGAGATGTGGAGCTGAAAAGGCAGAAAATAGATGTTAGACAACCACATGTTGTTTTTCAAATCAAAGTTAAACATAGCTGCTCCATCCCTACCTGTATTTAGCTATAGGGCCGATTCCACTGGTCTAATAAAAGTGTGCAATTAACTGCATTTTGATGAGTTATTCTGCTCATCACACCGCCGAAGATTCTCGTGATCATCACCAATTTTTTAAGAGACCAACTTAAAGATACCGTTTCTTTAAATAAAAATAATAATCGAATCTCGTAAAGCGGAGATATTCAGTAGCCCCCTTTTTGCTCCTTTTGGAGTACCCAGTTAATCAAAAATCCCCGCGTAAAATCTGTAAGTAGTAATCTGTAAGAGTAGATAATTACGTACAAACTGACAGAAAAGCAAATTTTGCCAGACTTGAAGCAGTGACGTTTCGCTCGCTCGGGCAATAATAAATCGTCGCTTAGAAATTATCCTACGTAACATTAAATTAAGTCCCAATATTTTATAAATTCAGGAGAGGTAAATTCTTACCTAGTGAAGCAACCCCAAGCAGAACAACATTGACTCCTTCAGGCACATCTAGAGCCGCAATTTGCGCTTTTGTTGCTTCAAGTATCAGATCATTAGTCCAAATATCTTTGAAGCTATCCTTCATTTCCTTCAGTAGCTTTACAAGCGAGTTCTGTAAAATATAAAGTAGCAAGTTACATACCGGGTAGTGGTATGAATTCAACAGCCTTTATTAGTCTACTGGACTTGGGCCTCGCCTGATAAGTGCCATAAGCAATGGCTCTTATCATTAGAGGGTAATGCCATAATCCCCATGCCGGGTAACGGGTTGGGGATCCCAGAAGAGGTGTTGATTAGACACAGAAGGAAGCTGCTTCCTTCCTCTGGTAAATTCTCTTAGTCATTTTACGACATCCACCCAGTTGGAGGAATCGTGTCTGAAGGTGCATACTGACCGTTACGGGGCGTAATGTAAGGTGTTAAGCTTGTCACACACCTGGAAAGCTACCTTAAATATGGGCTTTAATTCGTAACATTTAGATGTATTTTATACTAGCTTCTGCTCGAGGTTTCGCACGCGTTGTTTCTATGGAAAAGTTCAAAGGTAATTTCTATCCCATGGGAACTGATTTATGGGATAAAAAGTAGCCTATATTTGATTCCAGGTTTAGAGTTACACCCATGCAAAATTTCAAGTCAGTCAGTTCAGTAGTTCTGGTGTGAAGACGTAACGAACATCCATCCATCTATCCATCCAAACTTTCGCATTTATAATATTAGTGTGATGTGATAGTGTGACTAGTGTGATTGACGGCATCACATGACAGACAACTCGCAAACACTCGTTTGAAGCTCGTGGGAAGATTCGGATTTTGAACAGTTTGTCACTGTAATCTAAAGATACCGAGTCATCATCATCATCAGCCCGTATACATCCACTGCTGAACATAGGCCTCCCCAAACGACGCCACAAATACCGGTCCTGAGCCGCCTCCATGCATCGACTTCCTGGGACCGCTACAATGTCCATCGAGTGGGAGGTCTTCCCACACTCCGTTCATTGCATCGCGGTCGCCACCCGAGAACCTTTACTTCCCAACGGTTCTGCGAGCTATATGGCCTGCCCATCGCCACTTCCTGCCTGCTAACTCGAGTTATGTCTGTTACTCTGGTTCTACGGTCTTCTCAGGTTACCTGGCCGATGGGCGTCCTACACTGCGTTGAACGAGTATTTTACAACTAGCTTCTGCCCACGGCTTCGCACGCGTTGTTTCTATGGAAACGCTTAAAGGTGATTTCTATCCCATGGGAACTGATTTATGGGATAAAAAGTAGTCTATGTTTTATTCCAGGCCTAGAATTATCTGTATACAAAATTTCAGCCCGATCTGTTCAGTAGTTTTGGCGTGAAGAGGTAACAAACATCCATCCATCTATACATCCATCCAAACTTTCGCATTTATAATATTAGTGTGATATTACAGTTATAAAATACAAACCTGAAGCACGAAAGCCTCTTTTTCTTTACCGAAATGGCTCAATGCAATCACGGTTTCTCTGACTTGCAATCTCATATCATGCGAGATGATAACCAGCTTATGAAGAGCCATGAGTAACCCGACATCTTCATATCGAGAGCCCTCTTTTAATGAAGCCATCTTGCGCTCATGTTTTCTCCTGTTCTTGCTTGATTGTCGAGATTTCCTGAAAAATATGGTTGGAGCTCAGTGTCGGAACCTTTTCTATAAATAAATCATGCTGGACAATTCATACAGCAGTATCTAGCCCCAAGCTAAGCAAAGCTTGTGTTTTGGGTAATAATTAACTGAAATACTTAATACAATTTTTACATACATAGATACTTAGATGTTTTTTGTTATATACCTACTTATAAAACATTCAGAACACCCGGAAGAAATGTCTGCACATCGTAAAAACATTTGTCTCGAGGCGTGAATCAAACACGCAACCTTCTGCGTCGCAGCGGACCTTCACCCGCCGCGTCACAGAGGTCGTCTTTTCTATCTAAGTAGGTATTATTTACACTGAAGGATGTCCAATAATTTTTGCTTACGTGGAAACTTTTGATGAAGAAGCGATTGTGCTGCCAGCATCAGAATAGAGATCACTGTCCTTCTGCTCGTAATCATGAAGTTCTGGCGGATTTTCGGCTTTATTCTTTCTGACAATAAAAAGCCTTTCTCTGTGCTGTACGAAGGTGGACCATTGGGATTCGATAGACTCTTTGATGTTTTCGTAGTCATCTAACAAAGTAGGTAGCAACTTTTCTTCTGTAAATAGTTATTACTAGATTATTGATTATTGCCTACAGCATGTTAAAGAGTTTATGAGGAACAAAACCTTAAGGCTAGCGTCAACAAGCCGGCGCGGCATCTGACGCTCCGCGCTAATCGTATCAGGCGGATTTTTTGATTTGGTAAGTCCACTGTGACCGCAGCAACCGTTTTAAAAAGATGATATTTTTACGGCAGAAGTCCTCAATCCTAAATTACCAGACACTAGAGTTCGGCTGCCCAAATTCAAAACCTAGTAACAGGTGATTTGAAAAAAAAAACGGTTTTTGGCATTTTTCGACCTACTAGACAGTATTAAAGTGATGTGGACCTTAAAACACCCAGTTTCATACTTAATTTTTAAAAAAATATTTAGCAAGTCTAAGCAGTTTGGCGTGATTACGAAAATTTCCTTCAAATACAACTTCTAAACTTAGTATGTCAGAATACAAATTTAAAACCCTAGCAGATCAAGCGACTTACTATGTAATGAATTTGAAATACCAACTTGCTATGTTTTGAATTTGGCGCCGATTGTAAAATCAATGACATTTCGTTTAGTAGGTCCAGTGACATTGCGCACGAATGTTTCGCTCCGTGTTAAAAAAATAATAAAATGAGTTACAAGCAATTTTATTGGTCCAGGCGTATAATTTTTCAAGTCATATTTGGGTAAATTCACAAATAAAAATAAAGTATGAGCGATATAAGTGTAACTATAGTCTAAAACGATTACGAGTATTGCAATCTAAAATGTCTACGATATAGCACAACTTTTCGCCAAACATCCAAATCGCTATGTCTTTTGGTTTCTTCGGGCGAACGAATCAAAGTAGCCAACACGTTTTTTGGCTCTCCTGAACATTTTTGTTGGAACGAGTTACTATGTTTTGATTTTAAGCAGCCGAGTTCTATAATATAATTATTTATAAACTCGCTTAATATCTATGACACTATGTGATTGCCGATGAGACCGCCGAGCCATTTACAAACGAATTTTCAACATTGACATCCGGATTATCGTTGCAAACGAATTTTGTACAAATGACAACGGCGCGGAGCACGGGAGGGGAGGAAATACGGAAGAAGAGGGCTCTGTCCTCTTGCGGGCGTGCGAGCTCGTCATGACGTTGTCTCTACTAAACGGATCGCCAGCATTGCCGATAGTCTGAGTCCACTCGGTGGGATGGGGATCAGTGGACGCACGCCTTTGGCAAATCATACAAAGAATACACACTGTCGGCGACCGATATACTTAAGTGTAGATTAAGTCAGTTAAGCTAGTTTTAAGATTTTATTTCCACGTATTGTCAGTCGAACATTCTAGAGTTTTCGAAGAAAGCGCGTAGAAAGCTTCGGAAAGTCGTAGAATATTCTAGAATAGTTGAGAACATTCGGGAACTTTCTGGAAACTTCTGGAAGCCTGTGGAACGATATGGAAGTCTCTAGAACATTCTAGAAATCCATGGAAAGATTTAGAACCTTGTGGAATATTCTAGAAACCGAACCCACGGCTAGGTATGTCAAAGTTCTAGAACAAATCGAAAGAAAAGACAAGGACAGCGAAACGTTCTCGAGTTAAGAACGAGATAGATATAGCTTCCAGAAAACCGTGGAAATGTTAGACAAGGACGGCTGACAATACGTAGCATGAGTGAGTGAGACAGAGCTAGTTCACTAGATATTACGAGAATATTCTAGTATGTTTTCAAAGGCCGACGGAGGTATAAAAACCTGAGCTTGTCCGTCGGTCAGTCAGTTCTATTTTAGCAGTCAATCTGAAGTGATCTAATACGAAAAAGTGAACAAGTTTTGATCTGCTCTCAAGGCCCGAGCCTGAGGAAAAGTGTTCCTAGTCTTGTGTGAATTTCTGAAAGTTTCAGTAGTGTTTCAGTACTTATTAGTGTTTAGTGTTTGTAACTGTGTTAAGTGCTGTAAAAATAAGTCCGATAGACTAAGTCGTCGGCTTATTGCAAGAAGTCATTAGTCGCAAGAAGTCACTAACTGCGTTAGATATACCATTGAGTTCGTCTCGATGAGCTCTACATTTTGGTAAAACTCACAAATTTGTAGCTCTTCAAACTTCAAAGTTATGGCTTGGTTATAAAGTCAATAACTGCATTTTTGGTATATCTGGTTTCATAAAATTCATTAACTTACATTAATACATTTTAACAAAAGAAAAAAAACACAATTGCCATTTTTATTTTCATACGTAACTCATTTATGTGACTTAACAACATTTTGAAAGTGCTTTTACGTTCACAAACGTTTGAATAAGTTTTGCTTTAATTCATTATTTGCACCTTAACCAGTTTTGTCGTATCGTATTTTTTGGAAAAAAAAATACTAACGGTTTTTAATGACTTCTATCAAAACGAGTAACGTCTACACTGAGGTTTTTATTTTTTATAGAATTCATTTTTTACACTTAATTACTTTTTTCGAAACATAATTAATGGTAAAAGAATACTATTCGAAGGAAGTATTGTTTTGTTAGTGATTTTTGTTATTGTAAAAATAACAGGTAAATGTAAGGTAATGACTTTTGCACACATACATTTACGTGTTGCTATGCTACTTATGAGCCCGCGTGCCATGTGAGCGGAGTCGCGGAAGCGGGGCACAGGGGTATTTTGTTCGGGGCCGCTCGCGCCTCTGCCGCGCCGCGTAGTTCGTTCTTTCCGGCCCTTGTGGGGGCACAGAGCGGGGCATCGAGGCTTGGCCTCTTTACCCCGGCATCAACTCGAGGGGTGACGACTCCTCGGTCCTTGGGTTTCGCTAAAAAATGCATTTATTTAGCTTGTTCATCATTTTATTTTTTTATCAATATATTTGCATGTTTTTTCTTTTTTTTTTGTTTGGTTTGGGTTATTATTTTTTTTAAATTAACCCACGGTCTATCCGGGGGGTTCCGCGGGGGTGAGGTCCCAGGGAAGGGGCCTCCACGGGCGGTCATCATCTGGGGGCCGGGGTTGGTGAGGCGCTATTTGGTGAAGGTGGGCTTGGTGGCCGTTGTCGGCGCGGTCGTACATTCGACGACTGTACTGTACGACAAACTCGTCTATGGATTGGATCTGCGGGTCGCGGGCGATGACATCGTTCCTGACGTATTGGCTCGCGCCAGTGCAGATCCTCAGAGCCACGTTTTGCAGCCCCTGGAGCCGGTCCCTATTCGTCTGGGAGACTAGTGAGTACCAGGCCGGCGCTGCATATGTGACTCGGGATCGGACTTAGCCTTTGTAGACCCACACTTTGGTCCTCAGAGGCAGGCGAGATCCCAGGACGGGTCGGAGAACGGTCGGGCAACGCGCGCTTGTTGCAGTGCGCTGTCAACCTTCGGCTGCATCCTCAACGACCTGTCGATCCCGAAGCCGAGGTACCGGATGTGGGGGCTCCATGCCACGTTCTGGCCCAGAAGTGTCAGCTGCGCTGGGTGGCCGATGCGGCGAGAAACAAACAGCGCAGCCGTCTTTCCCACACTGACGGCCATGCGCCATTTGTCCAGCCAGGGCGGCACGATGTTCAGCAGCCGTTGCATCCTGCGGGCTGCGATGGTGGGGCTGGTGGAAGACGCAAAGAAGGCGCTGTCGTCCGCGAACAGCGCTAGCGACACATCTCTCTCCCCGGGGCGTAGGTGGCCCTCCAGGGTGGGGATGTCGTCGGTATAGAACGCGTATAACGCTGGCGACAGGCTGCTACCCTGCGGTACATCAGCAGAGATGGATCGAGTGGAGGATGTGGCACCTTCAACTGCGACGAAGAACAGCCGGTTGTCGAGGAAGGATGCCACAATCCTGATGAGAGCTGGTGAAGTTGGGGTTTGCAGGAGCTTGTACAACACGCCGGGGTGCCCAATACGGTCAAAGGCCGTTTTTACGTCCAGAAAGACCCGGACGGTGCAGCGCCTGGCGTTGTGCTCGACTGCAAGGTGGTGCAGCACCCTGGTGAGCTGCAGCGTGGTAGAGTGGCCATTCCTGAAGCCGAATTGCTTCAGGCGCGGCTCGATAGTTGGAGCCAGGCGTCCCAGGAGCAGGCGTTTCAGGAGCTTGCCCACTATTAGTAGTAGAGTAATGGGGCGGTAGTTGGCCGGGAGGGGGTGATTCTTGCCCAGCTTGGGTAGCACGATGACCCGTCCGGTCTTCCGTTGAAGAGCCGGGCGAGCGCAGTGACTCCGCGGCGATGCAATTGTTGGGGACTCCGTCATAGCCTGGCGCCTCCCGTCTGGGTAGACGGAGGACGGCCTTCCGCACCTCGGCAGGGGAGATGAAGTACTCCCCGTCTAGGGGCGGTGTTGGGCCAGACCGGAAGCTCCTCACTGTGTCCTCCACCTGGTGGTGGTGGTTCAGGGTTTCAAAGGTGGCGTCGGCTGCAACGGGGTGAGGCGAGAACTGCTCCGCGAGGTGCTCAGCCAGAATTTCGGCACGGTCGGCGGGAGCAAAGCGCCGGACTCCATCTCGGTCCAGCAGCGGGTAAGTTGTTGCCGGCTGCCGCGTGAGCGCCCTATTCAGCGCGTACTGGTTATTGTCCTGTTCGGAGGCCCGGTCGATGATTCGGTCCCAGGTCTCACGCCAAACCTGTACTGCGGCCGAGAGCTCGGGAGATATCGGGTTGAGTCGCGTCTTCAGCCGCGGGCAGCGGGAGCGCGCCCACTCGCGCTGGAGTTCGCGTTTTCTCTCTATTACCCTCTTAAGGTGTTGGGGGAGGTCGTTGCGCTGGCCTTGGCGCCTGGTGATGGGTACGGAAGCGGCCGCCTTAGCCTCGATGATGCGCGCCATCAGCGCTGAGGCCTCGGATTCCACTTCTGCAGGCGTCTGGAGAGGTCCGACGTCCACGGACTCGAGTGCCTTGTCGTACGCGTCCTCACGCCCTGGGACCGGGTCCGCGGCCAGGTCGAGCGTTATGAGGAGGGTAGATAGGATAAGAAGGTTTTCAGGTAAAGCTCAAAGTCTGTTACTTAATATTTTCTAATCTAAATAATAGTTTACTTAATCGTTTCCAACCTATTTATGTGTTTATAACTCTTTGCTGGTTAGCAGAATTATTTTCTAAAAGCTTAGAATTAGAACGTGTTTTTGACTGATTCATGTGCCATTATTACTAATTTTAGTTATTTTATTAAGTGTTTTCGACCAACAAGGTAATTTGTTTAGCTTTAAGTGATAAAAGATGTTATTTTATGATTATTTTGTCTTTTAATACTCGAAAGAGGCCACCAATAACTTCTTTGCAGAAATACTTAACTCTAATTTAGACAAAACTTATTATCGCAAGAAGTCATTATCTTTGCATTTTTAGCTTTTAAAAAAATTGCAGCGGTTTAATTTGTACTGATTTCAGTTAATTATAAAAAAATTACATATCTCTATATATTGGCGTTTAAATTTTATTGATAACTGTCGTAGTTTTGATGATATGGGCTCTTAAAGTTATAAAAACTTTAAACTGCTTTTGCCAAACTTTTGGATTTGTCGGTTAATGACTTCTTGCAATAAGCCGACGAAGTGCTTTAGTGCTAAGTGTCTGTGTGTGCGGAAATAAACGCATCTCATTGGAAGGTCGGACTTTCACTGGATTATCAGGGATTCCTTCTAGTATACGCCGGTAGCTAGGTTTCCATTCCGCTACAGCGTTGGGTGGCTGGTTAAACAGCTGCTTGTAAGTCATCTACTTCACGCCCCTCAACCTCGTCACCGGACAGCAGACGCAGACCGGGTTTGCCGAGTGCCACGTGTAGAGCACCGAGTTGAAGCTTTGAGCTCGCACACCGCGAAGCTTGGCATTGCCTGCACTGACCCTTGGCCTGGCGATTGAGTGCAGAAGCTGGTATCTTGAACCGATTGCACTCGCCGCAACAGCTGGTCCTTCGAGCCGGATTTGCATCACTGGATACTAGTGACAGGAAGGGGTGGTTGCTGCTAGTAACTACCGGTACTAGAAGATACGAGAAAGTGCGTTACTGCAGAGAAGAGCAGTCTAACTGATTGGTGGACAGTGGAAAAATGCCTGTGACGAGAAGTGGAAAAGACACGTCATGTCGTGTAACTGAGGAGGAGCCCTCTAGCTTAAAAGCGAGGAGGAACCCGGTGACAACTGATGAGTCATCTGGTCCCGCAGGTGCAACGACAAGCGGCATTATGAAAACCACTAGTCCGGGAGCCGACTGCAAAAAACCCTACCTGATAAAAAAATAGAAAATACCTACTCTGTAGGGGTAGCTGACTTTTAGTAACTGCAACTGCTCTTGGTCGGCCGCGGCTTAACTTGGCAAATTTTGTGCAAATGACAAAAAAGTGGTACAAAAATTCGTCAAAAAAAACCTCATCGAAAAATAGAATAAAACTTGTATGGTAGAATAGAGGCTTCGGAGGACAGTAAAAAAAAAGTGGTCGGCCTAATCCTGCGTTGGCAGGTTCCTGTGTCCGACCGAATTTGTGGTACCACGTGACAGCTGCATTTTACCTCATCGAAAAATTGAATAAAAAAAACGGATTATATTAGCTAAATTAAACCTGTTGACGTTTGTGTCGGTCGGCCTCACCTTAGCCTGGCAGTTTTTGCAGTCCGACCACATTTATAAAAAATATTTTCTTGTTTCAACATTGAAAATAATGGTTTCTTCATTGCTTCAACTGAACTTCAACGTTTAACGGACGCACTCTGAGGCTTGACCACCATCTAGCACAGTTGGAAGTGGAGTTAGAGAATATTAAATAGCATGTTCTGGGGTTATGCGAAGTCCGTAGAGAGGGAGAGGACACCGTAACCCTAGACTCGGGCCATCTTCTCTACTTTCGCGAGGGTGATAAAACATCCCAGGGTGGCGTAGGTTTCCTCGTCAATAAGGCCCTCTCTAACAACGTCCAAGAAATCTCCAGTGTGTCGACCAGGGTAGCGTACCTGATCCTTCGGTTGTCCGAGCGGTACAGCATGAAGGTGATTCAGGTTTACGCACCGACCTCGGCACACTCGGATGATGAAGTGGAGGATATGTACGAAGACATATCCAAAGCCTTACACAACACCACTAAGGCACATTTCAACGTTGTTATGGGGGAATTCAACGGCAAGGTGGGAACCTAGACTGGCAACGAATCCCGGATAGGCCCGCATGGTTATGGAGTTAGGAATCACAGGGGGCAAATGCTTGTCAACTTCCTTGAGAAAGAGGGGCTGTTCTTAAAAAGTTCTTCTTCGCAAAGCCTCGACACTGTGACTAAAAATGAGATCGACTTCATCATGACGGATAGCAAGCACATGTTCAGAGATGTCTCAGTGATCAACAGGTTCAATACCGGATCTGATCACCGACTGCTCCGAGGCTCTCTGAATATCAACTTGAAGCTTGAAAGAAACCGTCTGATGAAGTCCACGCTCCGACCTAACCCAATCCAAATCATGGCGGGCACCGAGAAGTTCCAGCAGCTTCTCGGAAATAGATTTGTTGCCTTGAATCCCACTGATGATGCTGTAGAGACCCTACACAATCTGGTCGAAACGCTGAGGGATGAGGGCATCAAGTTCTGTAAACAGCAGAGCACAGGCAAGAAATCCAAACTCTCGGATGAGACTCTCGGCTGATGACAAAAAGACGGGAAACCCCCCAAGCGACTTCGTCAGAGAGGTCAGACCTGAACAAGCGAATTGCGAAGATGGTACGACGCGACCTTCGGAGCTCCAACACACGCCTCATCGAAGAGGCGATAGAGCGGAACCGAGGGTCCAACGTATTCACTCAGCGGCTTGGCAGGAGCCACCTGACGAAGCTCAAAACGCACGACGGGAGAACCGTATTGTCGAAGCCGGAGATCTCCGCCGTGATAGAGGATTTCTATGGCCGTTTATACGCTGCACATGCCTCCCATTCCCGACGAGACGACCATGATTCTAGAGCCACCCTGACACGCCACTATACCGACGAACTGCCAGAGATAAGTCAAGACGAGATCGTGTTAGCTCTGAGGCAGCTTAAAAATGGAAAAGCCCCCGGTGAGGACGGAATAACTTCGGAGCTTTTGAAAGCCGGAGGTGCCCCTGTAATATAGGAGCTTCAGAACCTCTTCTACACCATCCTTCACAGTGGGAGAACTCCAAAGGCGTGGAGCGGGAGTTTGGTGGTGCTCTTTTTTAAAAAGGGAGATAAAACCCTCCTTAAAAACTACAGACCCATCACACTCTTGAGCCACGTCTATAAGCTGTTCTCACGAGTGGTCACGAATCGTCTCGCCAGGAGACTCGACGAGTTCCAGCCACCGGAACAGGCCGGGTTCCGCGAAGGATTTGGCACCATAGACCACATTCACACAGTGAGGCAGATTATACAGAAGTCCGAAGAGTATAATCAGCCCCTGTGTCTGGCCTTTGTGGACTATGAAAAAGCCTTTGACTCTGTCGAAACCTGGGCTGTTCTAGAATCCTTACAGCGATGCCAAGTAGACTATCGTTATATCGAGGTGCTGAGATGTCTCTACGAGGCCGCTACCATGAGTGTCCAAGTACAGGGCCAGCAGTCTAAACCCATCCAACTGCGCAGAGGAGTGAGACAGGGGGATGTTATATCCCCGAAACTGTTCACAAGCACGTTGGAAGATATGTTTAAGACGCTGGACTGGAAAGGTAAGGGCATTAACATAAACGGCGGCTACATCTCACACCTGCGATTCGCTGATGACATAGTTTAAATGGCGGAGTCGCTAGAGGAGCTAAACCAGATGCTGGACGGCCTAGCCTCAGCCTCGCGACGCATCGGTCTTGGCATGAATTTGGATAAAACCAAAGTCATGATCAATGGCCTCATTGATCCGGGACTCTCTGAAGGATAGAATTCGTAACGAATACATCCGACAGAGAACCAAAGTTATCGACATAGCACAAAGAATTAGCAAGCTGAAGTGGCAGTGGGCCGGCCATATCTCGCGAAGAACCGACAACCGCTGGGGTAAACGTGTTCTTGAGTGGAGACCACGACTCGGCAAACGTAGTGTAGGAAGCTCTCCGGCCAGGTGGGATGACGATCTGCGAAAGACTGCAGGCAGATGCTGAATGTGGCAAGCTGAAGACAGGGCGCTATGGCGCTCATTAGGGGAGGCCTATGTCCAGCAGTGGACTAATATAGGCTGATGATGATGATGATGATCGCAATGTACTGCCGTGCTTTTTTAAAAGGCAGTCTTCTTTATACAATTTCATTTAAGTTCAATTTTTAACTGCCTTTATATGAATCACGACGGCATAGTCATCCTAAGTCATACAAATCCATGCCGACCGACCAGTATCTGCGAGGCCGCATGCGCGCTATTGCTGTTTCAGTTTTTTAACTTGTGAGTGAATGAGAAAGGAAGAGACGTTCACCAAACCAAACCTCCTATGTTTGTTTCTATTCCTCGAAAGGCACCGCGCGCGCCGCCTGAGTCAGTCAGGGCCACTCATTTGTGTGATACGCTGCTACCTAAATTTGAAGTCAATTTCTGGGGAAAGTTCGTCAGACTTCGACTCTTGAAGATGATTATGAATAATATTAAAAGCGTTATTGTATAATTTAGACTTAAGAATAAAAATTTGAACTCAATATTTGTTTTTGTATAGCCCTCTAAACCCTCCACGCACTTATATAGGCGGGTGGCATGACTTTTTTGTTGGCTAGTATATTCTGTAGGTCGGCATGGTTATGAATATAATTATGTTACTCTTACTCATTAAATTAAGCATTATCAGTTCAGTTGAAGCAATGAAGAAACCATTATTTTCACTGTTGAAATAAAAAAATATTTTTTATAAATGTGGTCGGACTGCAAAAACTGCCAGGCTAAGGTGAGGCCGACCGACACAAACGTCAACAGGTTTAATTTAGCTAATATAATCCGTTTTTTGATTCAATTTTTCGATGAGGTAAAATGCAGCTGTCACGTGGTACCACAAATTCGGTCGGACACAGGAACCTGCCAACGCAGGATTAGGCCGACCACTTTTTTTTTACTGTCCTCCGAAGCCTCTATTCGACCATACAAGTTTCATTCTATTTTTCGATGAGGTTTTTTTTGATGAATTTTTGTACCACTTTTTTGTCATTTGCAAAAAATTTGCCAAGTTAAGCCGCGGCCGACCAAGAGCAGTTGCAGTTACTAAAAGTCAGCTACCCCTACAGAGTAGGTATTTTCTATTTTTTTATCAGGTAGGGTTTTTTGCAGTCGGCTCCCGGACTACACCATATCCATCGAAACGCACGCGGAAGGAACAACGGTGAAGAGGCGGGAAGCTGCCCGCTCATCATCAGTGTGCTCGTCGATTTCGAGAGCTAAACGAGAAAGAAAACAGCGTGAGTTGGAACTCCGCATGATTATCAGCCAAGAAAAAATGGCTCTAATCCAAGAAAAAATCGCTCAAGCTGAGATTCAGAATGAAATCCTCCAATTGAAGGAAATGGAAGAAGAAGAGGAAGCTGAAAGTTCTGCAGAAGATGAGCCTGAGGGAAGAGAGGACGATGTCAGAAAATGGGTTAAATCTCAGGTGAGCAGGATGTCAAGTGAAGGACATTCAAGGCTAGAGGGGCCGTCCACAAAGGGGCGACTACCAGAAGAACTTTTCTCGGGAAAACACTTCAATGAACCTCTAGACCCGTCTGCAGAGATTAAGAATGACATCAACTCCAGGGAAGACGCAAAGGGTAGTGGCATGGATGCCCTAGCCATGGCAATCCTGAAGGCAATTAACTCAGCACAGAGACCGAGCGTAACACTTCCGCCGCCGGCATTCATGTATGAACTCCCAGAATTCGACGGCAGTTGTGAGAAATGGCTGGCGTTCAAGACAGTTTACGAAGATACGCAGGCGCTCTTCAGCAGCATTCAGAACATGGCGCGGCTAAGGAAAGCGCTTAGAGGAACTGCCGAAGAAGCTGTCAAGAGCGTCTTATATTCGGAATGCCACCCAGAAGAAGTGATGGAATCGCTTCGACGACGATTTGGTAGACCAGAGATTTTGGTGTTAGCCGAATTGGAAAAATTGAGAAACCTACCAAAGGCTACAGAACATCCTCAAGACGTGTGTGTGTTTGCTAGTACAATTAACAACACCGTCGCAGCGATAAGAGGTTTGAAGAAGTCGCACTATCTGAACTCACCGGAGATGATACGAGTGATCATTGAGAAGTTGCCTATGATCATTAGGTATCGCTGGTTTGACTTCGCCGCGGACTACGAAGATCCAGACCTGGCACTCATGGCCATGTTTCTGAACCGAGAAGCAGATCGATGTGGGCCTTACATGATACTAGAGACTACAGACGCTGGCAAGAAGGCAAACCGCCATGCCACGCACGCTACTGTAGAAGCGGATGAACAAGAACAACGTACCTGCCCGCATTGTGAAAAGAACCACCACATCGAAGATTGCAGGAAGTTCCAAGAGGCACCAGTGTCAGAGAGGTGGGACATTGCCAAGAAGATAAAACTTTGTTTCAAGTGTCTTCGAGGCAGACATAGGAAGGAGTCCTGCCGCAAGCCGTCTTGTAAGAGATGTCTCAAGGGGCATCATCGGCTTTTGCATAAAGAACGAGATCCTGAGTCTCAACAACCGGAAGGCAGTTCAGAGAAAAATGAAGTAGCCAACAATTGTCACCTAAAGAACCAAAGAAGAGCGTATCTGAAGATGGTGCCCGTAGTGATCTACGGTCCTAAGGGAAAGATGCAGATCTTAGCTCTCCTAGATGAAGGTTCAACGGTCACCCTGTTAGACCGAAAGGTGGCGGAAAAAGTAGGACTCAAAGGACCTAGGGAACCACTGTCCCTGGAAACTGTCGGCGGAAGAGTCATCAAGAATGACAACTCTATGAAGATCAACATGAAGTTGAAAGGCCTGCACTCAAGTCAGAAACGACAGATGAGCGGGGCAAGAACGATTGAGGCTTTACATCTAACGCCGCAGAGGATTGACAAGGCAAGGTTGAAAGAATACGGGCATTTGCAGAAGATTGTGGATAAGCTGCTGTACGAGGAAGAGTCGCCGAAGTTACTGATCGGGCAAGATAATTGGGAGCTGATAGTTTCGAGGACGACGCGCAAAGGCAAGAAAGGCCAACCGGTTGCTTCCCTGACCCACTTGGGGTGGGTACTTCATGGAACGGATGGAGAGGGAACTCTTAATGTGAACTACGTCACATGCGCACACGTCAACTTCAGCGACCAAGCGATGAGTGATATCAAAAAGGAGCGCTTAGTAACCGACTCAACGTGTAAACAACCTTACCGATCGATGACGAACGCGGAAAAGCATATCGCAAAACTCTCGGAGAAGGATACTCGAAGAAGGGAAAACGAACGTTTCGTAAAAGAAACAGAAGCACTTCGAATATCTCGGGAAAGTGATGCCGTCAACAAGGAAACGAGGCAGGCACACAAGAGAGAGAATGTCCAGAATGGACTCAGCCAGAACGAGACGTGTCCACAAAAAACAAAGAACATCATTACGCAAAAACGAGTACTAGGGTGCATCCGGTCTAACACCAAGGGGGAGATGCACGTGCACATATCCACAGCACTAGGGGGAGAGTGCACAAAGACGAATTTCGATTCGGTACTCGCACGGCCGTTGTATGTGGCACGTAGACGAGCGAAGAAAACGAACTTGTTAAAGCTCGCGCAGTGGCGCTGGATAACACAGAGAAACCCAGCAGACGACGACACCCGGGAAATACAACGAGACTTGGACAAAGGTCATCAGAGGAAAAAGAGACCGGAATATCCTGATGGAAAAGAAGATAAGTGGCTTAAGGCGCGCTCAACAAGATACAGGCTGACTGGAGAAGAACAGCAGGCAGCTGCAACAGCCCAAGTGACAGAATATGGAACTACAGAACCCAGCATATTCTCTCAAGGGCCGCAAAGAAAGGTCTCCAGAGTATCGACTTTGGTAGCAAGAAACTGGCAGAGAAAATTAATAAGCATCCTTAGAGCCCCCTGTTCCAAGGCGGAACTCCTAGTTCCAGAGGAGGAACAGAACGGCGTGACGACAGAAAGACACTCAACGAGGTTGGCGTACCTAAAGTCGGCAGAACTGCGTTCCTCATCGAGGAGGAGAGGCAGAGCGACGGGATACGTGTCAATACTACACAGCAAGTCATCCACGACACAGGAGTCGCCGAGACAAGGGAGTGTGTTAGAACACAAGGGGGAGGATGTCGGCGACCGATATACTTAAGTGTAGATTAAGTCAGTTAAGCTAGTTTTAAGATTTTATTTCCACGTATTGTCAGTCGAACATTCTAGAGTTTTCGAAGAAAGCGCGTAGAAAGCTTCGGAAAGTCGTAGAATATTCTAGAATAGTTGAGAACATTCGGGAACTTTCTGGAAACTTCTGGAAGCCTGTGGAACGATATGGAAGTCTCTAGAACATTCTAGAAATCCATGGAAAGATTTAGAACCTTGTGGAATATTCTAGAAACCGAACCCACGGCTAGGTATGTCAAAGTTCTAGAACAAATCGAAAGAAAGACAAGGACAGCGAAACGTTCTCGAGTTAAGAACGAGATAGATATAGCTTCCAGAAAACCGTGGAAATGTTAGACAAGGACGGCTGACAATACGTAGCATGAGTGAGTGAGACAGAGCTAGTTCACTAGATATTACGAGAATATTCTAGTATGTTTTCAAAGGCCGACGGAGGTATAAAAACCTGAGCTTGTCCGTCGGTCAGTCAGTTCTATTTTAGCAGTCAATCTGAAGTGATCTAATACGAAAAAGTGAACAAGTTTTGATCTGCTCTCAAGGCCCGAGCCTGAATAGAATAGAATAGAATAGAATAGAATATCTTTATTGTCAAAGGTGAGACACATGAAAAATTATAAGTATACAACATTTCGGTGTACAGGCTAAGACTGAGGAAAAGTGTTCCTAGTCTTGTGTGAATTTCTGAAAGTTTCAGTAGTGTTTCAGTACTTATTAGTGTTTAGTGTTTGTAACTGTGTTAAGTGCTGTAAAAATAAGTCCGATAGACTAAGTGCTTTAGTGCTAAGTGTCTGTGTGTGCGGAAATAAACGCATCTCATTGGAAGGTCGGACTTTCACTGGATTATCAGGGATTCCTTCTAGTATACGCCGGTAGCTAGGTTTCCATTCCGCTACAGCGTTGGGTGGCTGGTTAAACAGCTGCTTGTAAGTCATCTACTTCACGCCCCTCAACCTCGTCACCGGACAGCAGACGCAGACCGGGTTTGCCGAGTGCCACGTGTAGAGCACCGAGTTGAAGCTTTGAGCTCGCACACCGCGAAGCTTGGCATTGCCTGCACTGACCCTTGGCCTGGCGATTGAGTGCAGAAGCTGGTATCTTGAACCGATTGCACTCGCCGCAACACACACAATACATACATATAAAATCCGTTTGATCCGGTCAGTGCGGGGCGTCGAAGCCTGTTGACGCTAGCCTTTTGTAACAATAAATACTTCATTGAACAAAACACGACTTTTAAGGAACTCTTACCTTTCAGATGATTCATTTGGTGCTTTGAGCAAAGCCGTAAAGCAGTTTTATACTGACCACATTCTATTGCATATTTTATGGGTTCTTCAACACTTTCATAAAACTGTTCCATTATCATCAACACCTCTTGGTGTCGTTTTTCTGCTTGCAGCATACCAACTAGTTGCCTGAACAAAGAAATGTTTTATTAGAACATATAATCTTAATATATATAAATCACGTGTCACGTTGTTCCGCGATGGACTCCTAAACTACTAAACCGATTTTAAATTAAATTTGCACACTGTGTGCAGTTTGATCCAACTTAAAAGATAGGATAGCTTATTCAGGGAAGGTTTAAAAGGTGAGAGCGGTACGAAGTTCGCCGAGTCAGCTAGTATATTATATAGAAAACATACCTATGTAATTATTAGAAAAGAAGAATGGCAGATACTTACTCAGACAGGGATTTAAACTGTTCAGTAGACCATTGGTTTGATTGAGCCAAGTTTAACGCTAACTCCCACTCAAGGGCATCAACATAGCAAGCAACAGCTTTGTCAATCTTATTAGCTCTTTCATACACAATGCCAGCTTGAGTAAGATGCTTCTTCAGCTTCAAATATTGGCCATAATCATCTGATATCTCATTAAAAACTTCATCCTGTGGTGACAGCAGTGCTAAGGCTTCTCTATACAGACTGTGGTACTTAACAAAGGTTCTTAGTTCACTGTGCCTGGGAGAACCACACTTGACAAGGCATTCCACTGCGTTATCAAATCGTTTCAAATGTTTGTTGATAGTAAACTTTTTGTAGTTCTCATCCATGTTGTTAAACTCGTTTAGCATTGGTATGTACTCTTTGGGGTCTTTTTGAGACTTGGTTGCAACCAGCAGCGCTAAGTCGAAATCATACATCCCTAGTGCAACATCGAAAAGTTGGTTTACATCTACCATATAAAGCAAGTACTTCAAAGCTTCATCTGAACCAACAGCCAGCTTAGAACCCTCTGTTTCTTTAGATTTAATGTCCTTTATGATTAGCAGAGCTTTTTCCAACTCTTCAACTTTGTTCTTTTTAACAAATGTTGTTATGATTGGCAGAATTTTACTGTCTTTATCATCTCTGTTATTTATGTTATGTCTCACAAGATCACATACTTTAATAATCTTTGTTTCAAAATCTTGTTTTAATGTTTCAGATTTGCCAATGTAGCTGTTGTTATACATGGTTTTAGTTACATCAGCATTTTCTAAATCTGATAAGAAAAGATTAAGCCAAGAGTTATTCTTTATTGAGTCCAGAAACTTGTCAATGTTCTTCATAAACTTCTCTGGATCATGATCATAAATCAAGTTCAAATTTATCCTTTGCTTCCTCATGAGATTGAAAGCTTCATAATATTTCAGGTTGTCTAAATATTCACCGATAATTTTCAACGACAATGGTCTTGGCTGGATGGCTTCTATGTTACCTCTTGGCATTTGTAGCACAGTTCTGTTATCACAAGGCACCACAACTATCAACTTGGCCCCTCTTTCTATTCTCCTTCTGTATGCAAGATCTGTCTCAGTATGGAATGCTTTTAAAGCATTTACACCAGCTTCTGTCAATTCTATGCTTACAAGGTCATGGCTGAGTGAAGTCAGTAGAAGGAAATGTGTGTCTACAAAAACAGAACTGACACTATACCTTTGTTTTTCATTATCAATTTGTAACTGCCCTCTGTGTGAGAGTCCAATGAAATGTAGACCATTTTCAACAGCAAACACCCTGAATTGTGGACAAGCTTCTTGGAAAATCACATCCTGTGGATCTATGTCACCTCCAAGTGTGTATGAAATCAGTTCACCATTGTCTAGCTGTATGAAAACAGTGTCAGATTTGTTTGGGTGGGGTTGGATCCCTGTTACTGGAGATGGCATCCGACAAGTATACTGCAATCTGATCTCTGTATCTTGTAGTGAGTATTCTATCAAGTCGTAGCTGTATTCACTATCTAGCATTATGCAGATCACTGTATCAGCATTTATCCAGCACCAGTTGTAACTTTGGAATGGGAACTCATATTCATCAAATGTTGTTGCACTTATTTCCTGGTATTGTAAGGGATTTTTGTGTGTTTGTTTATAGAATACGATAGTGTTATTCGCTGTGATAACAAAAAAAGAATTTGGATCTTTTGCATCAGCTGGTGCAAAATGTATTGAGTTTGCATAGTCATTGAGAGGTATTTCCAATGCGGCCATAGGTGGTGGGACCACAGTTTGCCTGAATCCAGTGATAAGTAGTTTCTTTTCATCTATTACAGCAACAACAGCATCATCGTCAGGTGTCTTGCCCCTACTGTGATTGGTTACCCAAATCCAGTCATAGGTGTAAATTTCACCATTTTGCAGAAATACATACATCCTTTTGTTATGGAATACATCATAGCTGCAGTCCCACATAAGTTTGCTAATCATCTGATGTTTATTAAACTTCAATGTCTGCTTCAAGTACCAATGGTAGTTTCCTGTTGTGTACAAGAGCAATTGTTGACAGCCTGTTTCTGAATCCTTGCAAAGCAGGGTCATTACTTCAGAATCATTACTCCAGGCTATTTCTTTAACCTTTATCCCAGGTTTTACATTGATTTTGAATTCACCATGTTTCAAACCATTTTTTTCAAAGAATGAAACAAAGTATTTGTCTTCTAGAACCTGTGTTGTTGCTATGACATTACCACTGGGGCGCCACGATAAATTTGATTCAAGACCTTGTTGTTTCTCACTTGTGTATTGCAAATTACATACTCTATCAAAGATTTTAAACCTTCTAAAGCCGTATTCAGAAAATCCAATAGCAAACAGGCGTCCGTCTCCTCTCCAGGATATTTTTATTGAGTCGTCAATACAGATGTTAGGATCTGCAAATTATATGTGTTGTTAATGTAATATCAATTGTTTTGTTTTTCAAAGCTCTTTATTTCACATCTTACAATAAACAGACAATTTCCAAAAACTAAGGAATTGAATAACTAAACAGGTTACACACACACCTTTCTCAGTTTTTTGGTAAAATAGAAATCTATGAATGGTCAGTTAAAATACTTGTCTAATCGGTAAGTAATAATATAACCTATTTATCAAGTATTATAACAACTATAATGTAAAACGGAATAAAATTTCATCATTTTAATCAGATATCAATCAACAAGTCATAAAATATGATGAATGAACTTTAGTTGAATTTTTTTGACATTCTTGTATATTACTACCTGCAGAAACTTCACTCTGGACTCGAGCGTCTTTTCCTGAACGCCCATGAAATTGTGTCTCTTTCTTGCCCCAACCAACATTTACAAACTCCTTTTCTCCAAATTCATCACCCAAAAGATCCACTTCTTTCACAACATGGTTCGTGCAGGACAGAATCAATACTGTAAGATTTTTAGTCACTGTGATCAGTAGTTCTTGTTCTGGGCTCCATTCCATAGCCTGAAACAGATTTTTTTATGCTTAAATGTAAAGTTTTTCCTCCGATATTGAAATAACCAGTTAAATAATGTATTCTTACCAGTATTCCAGCTGTAATATGTCCTGTAAGCTTACATGCTCTTCCTGCATCATAAATATTATAGAGCTCCCCATTTTCAAGTCCCACATTCACTATATGTTGCAGGATCAGATATGTTATAGTGACTGGGCTATTGTTGGGTGATGTTATACGAAAAAGGTCTTTTTCCCATCCAACTTTACCATTTTCATCGTAATAAGTTACAATCAGGTTGGAAGTGCAGACATAAATTGCACCTTTGGTATGGCAATTTTCTTGGTTTCCGCGACAAACTTTGTATTCATCGCTGGACAGCGAGTTTAGTTGTTTCCGAGAGAGGTCCCAAACATCTAAGTTTCTCATGATATAAACGTTTTATTTTCATTAAAAACATCCAAAACAAAACCACACCACACCACACACGATCGATCAATGTTTTTTTTTCCTTCCCTTGTTTTTTTTATTTTGTAAACACGTGTGGTGTATGTCAATGTCAAAGGTTAACGTTTTCATCAAATGTTCCGTAATTTTTGATAGATGGCGCTTTCATCGAAATATTAAGTATTCGTATTGAGTAGGTAGGTACCTACCTATATAGTTTGATAGGTATTCATACGATCTGTATATTTGTACACGGTGTTTTCTGTGTACCTATATCACAAGCTCTGCCTAACTTAGGGCTAGATGATGCTTTGTGAACTATACAGCTTTATTTATTTAAATAGATATTATATTTCCCTAACATCCTTCTCCTTCTTTGGAAATGGAAAATACCTAAGATGGAACGTACGCTGCTTGGCAGTTGGCACGTTCCGTAGGAAATAATGATAATTCCGTAGACTAGGTATACTTTCTCTTAGGAAAATACTTATTGATCAACAGAATATATGCAGGTGGTAGATTATCGTATTTTTTCAAAAGAACAAGTATTATCATTATTTTATTATCTACATACAACTATTGGTAAAACTACAACTTCTAAATTTAAACTTTAGGATAATATGTTGTTTCAAACTTCTTCTTAGATCTCGGATAAGGACGCAAAAGTTTAGGAATATAAGGGGGCAGATGTTCATCCAACCTCCTCTTGTAAGGAGAGATACCAAGTTCGAAGGGTCTTCTCTTAGCTTCGTACGACCTAGTTTCATGGGTTATTTTGTAGATTTTCTCCCACATGTAAATTTCTGGGAGTAACAAGTGTTTAGGTCTGTTGGCTACCAAGTGTTTGTAGCGCTCTTCCAACCAACATCTTTTATTGTCATCCTCAATATCAGCAACTACTTGCTCCTCTTCTCCTAAATATGGCTTCATTTCATACTCTCTTTCTTCAGGAGCATTCAGATAAAACTGTACAATCATTTTCAGTACATTTTCATCTAAGCCTTTGACTTTACCATCTTCTAAGGTCTCATAGAGTTTCAAGGGTTTTGTGCCAAAGCAGACATTATGTTTGGGATTTTCATCTATTTTCTCATTATGCATTTCTACAGTATTCAGTTGGTATGCATAAAGAGACCATAGTTGACCGTTGGTAATAACAGTTTGTGTGGCGAGTGGATATGTGATGTCATTGTAAGTGGTGAATCCTTGGAAGTTAGCCTGGGCTAGCAGCCACGCAAAGCTAGCCGTCATGGCTTGGCAGTGAAGAGCTTCTAAATTGTCTTCAGCTCCATATGATGGGTTCCTGTTGACCAGGTGACCCCGACCATGGAATGAGACGAGACCAAATTCGTCATGATCTCCAGGCCAGTATCCTGAAACAAAAACAACCGGGAGTTAAGATTGACACTTAAAACCAATATTTTTTACGTAATATTACCTATGCACTAGCCAAACTCTATGTAGAATATTTGTAGACAAACCGCCCATACTTAACCTAAAATTCACTCTGTTGCCGCGTCTTTTAATTTAATACGCACTTAACATTACTTGTCTATTTGAGATCCTCCAATAAACATTGCTTACAATTATATCTGACACTCAACACCAAGCAAGTGAGTTTTACTTATTTCTGCCATGGTTTGTTTACAAACAATCTACATCGTGTTTGGCTAGTGTATAATTACTTTTTAAAAGATTTGGCTGTCAGTTTTGTAAATAGAGGGATCATTGTCAAGTAACAAAAAATGCTCCTTAAAATTACCTGGAGTGTTAACTCCATGCAGATGATCATAATGATATCCAACTACTTTTGGGAAGATGGTGAACTTAGGAACTTTGAACTCAGGGTTCTCAGCTTCACTGTAGGGAAGGAGTGGCTTCAATGGTAGGCGATTTCTAAGCGCCACTAGAGGAGTTCCTGAAAAGAAACAAAAATTTTAATTAAGTAATCTAAATTAGGTACAAGTGAGTTAAGGTGTTAAGATCTATCTGTCTTTACATACACTCAAAAAAACATGTTATCAAACTGTTACAAAAAATATAAATGAAGAAAAAATATTATTTTTTATTTGATAATAATTATACCTACCTATATAGTATAAAATTTTAAATGCCTAATTTGTAAGCCTAAAGAAATAAAGTAATTGAAGTCTTAAATCTATTAGGATTGCAACCATATAGTGTGGCCACTTTTAGATAGATAGATAATACTTTATTGTACCACACAAAGACAGATAACAATACAGAAATAAATGCTAAGAGTAGACGAAGTACAAAGGCGGCCTTATCGCTATGAGCGATCTCTTCCAGGCAACCTTGGGATGGACTGGACATGTAAGAACAAAATAGACGGTGGCACGCGAAAATAATAATAATAGTAATACTTACACTACATACTATAATACCTACATATAGCCTACAAACAATATAATACACTTACATAAACATAAAATAAAGTTGTTTAACTTTGCAAGGACAGATAATGCTGATGAAGCAGTTTTTTAAAGAGAGGGAGTGATTTGGCACGTCTGATGTCCACTTTTCTGATCCTTTACTCAGAGCAAAAGCCTCTCTAGAAAACCAGTATAAATTAATAATAATTAATATAAATTAATTATAAAAGTAGAATCATTAGAAAAAAAGTAGAATTATTATGTATATCAGTTATCTAGTACCCATAACACAAGCTCTGCTTACCTTGGGGCTAGATAATGCTGTGTGAATTGTCCAGCATTATTTATTTATTTATTTAATCATTTCCCTTCAGTGTTAAGCACTTCAGCAGAATCCCAGCATAATTAATTTAGGGCCTTATTATCGTACTGGCGAGTTCAAAGTGAGGCGATTGCGACGCGAGTGCTCGAAGCTCGCTGCAAGTGCGTAACGAGCTCGCCACGAGTTAGCATTAGCACCGAGCGTGCGCCGAACTCGCCGCGTGTTCGAACCGAAGCCGAACGCGCCCCGCGGGCGCGCAGGGACTAACCTCTCCCATGCTTCATTCCTAATCGCGGCGAGCTTGTTCACTTTGGACTTGTTTGCAAATCGTCAGTGTGTTAGTACTCTGATTAGTAGATTGCCATAGACGAAAATATTGCGAAGCTTACCAATATACTGCACAGGTTGATCAAAGGGCTCATGCTTACGCTCCTTAGACCATTTGAGTTTATGCCTCCAAGCTATCACACTGCCTGGGACTTCAGTGCCTCCTATGAACCAGAAGGCTTCGTGTCTTGGCTCATAGTCCACCTGAACAGAAAACATAGAAAACTTAGTTAGGGCATAACATTCAAGTCTTAAACATTTATTTTGTATATAATATATACTATGACTATACTTCAGCCATATTTAATGTGATTGTTTGTAAATAAACCCCAAAAAAATCAATGTTACATGCTTGGCATGGCATACAGACTTTCAGATTAAATTGAAAGCAACATTTATTGAAGGAAAGATCTCAAATCAACAAACAGTGCATAATTATTGTGCTAAGAATCAACATCAAGAAAGTGATTTTTGATTATATATGGATGGTGTGTTTACAAACATTTCACGTCGAATTTGGCTGGAGTTTAGTAACTAAACCTTTCCTACTCTGACTTACCTAATCTAAACAAGAGAAATCAATAAATTATGCTGGATATTTTATCACATAGCAAAATAAGCAGAGCTTTAGTTGGGTAGGTAGGTATTAGTACCACACAAACACAACTAATTTATTTAACACTCAAGACTCATAAATGACCTTAAACAAAGTGGATTATAATACCTCAGGTTCTTACCTAGACCATGCTTTCAACAGTAGAATAAATCTGTACTACCCAGTCACAATGTCTGTGCACCTGGTGCCATCAGGGTTTGATACCCGTAACAATGATACCTTTACTATAAATAGTGGTAATAACAGTATTTTCTTTTCGAAAATTTCGAGTTCAAACTAATTTACCAGTATTTTGGGCAAAGTATCAATATCTTTAAGGTATCAATACTTTGCCTAAAATACTGGTAAATAAGTTTTCTCTCTTGCTAGCATAAAATTGAATTATTTTCTGTGCTTAATATTGGTAACTATACAGATACTTATCAAATATACTGATATTAAACTAATATTTAGCACTGATACTGATGAAATTACCGACACTGTACTTAGTGTAATTATATCGGTTCTAAAAAATACCGGTGCAATGTATATCAATACCAAAAATGTAACGGTACCACATAAAGGGCAGTCTAACTGGTATTTGAAAATAGCAGTATTCTAAGCCCTTGGTGCCATACAAAATGTTTGGTGCCAGGTGCACAGATATTGTGACCGGGCGATACATCAGATGTAGCATAGAAACCTCTTTTTGTAAAGCTACAGAATTTGTAGCGAGGCCTTCTAGTAGAGATTTATAAGTGTATAACAAACAAACCTGTGTGGTCAGTATATGAGGTAATTTATCAGACAGATTGTTTATAACAATTCTATTTATCTGTCTGATGATGTTGGTAGATTGGGCATCTTCTCTCTCGACCTCTTCAAGTTTGTTGTGGTTGCGTCTGTAAGAGGGAAGAAAGAAACAAAATTAACTTTTTTACACTTGACATAACCGAGTTGATGAGCGCTTACGTGGATAGGAGAACTTAGAATATTTTAGGTAAACCTAGAAGTAGTGGCAAAGTTTGAAAGAATTTGATACATACTCAACATTTTGAAGCTCAAAAGCGATTGCATCTTCAATTTGCCCTTTTACTTCTTTGGCAACCTCATCAGCGAGTTGCTCAGTCTCAGCATAGACTTCTGGAAGCTTCTCCGTAGGTATGAAATGACTTCTTGTGTAACATTGAACTAGAGGCATGGCATTGTAAGGTACTTTATCATCTCTGAACATAACACTTTTCCATCCATAGTATTTAGGCATATTCAGGGCTATCTGTTTTTCTTCGACAGTATTCAGCTGTCTGATGTTTCTAAACAGTTCTTCCCTTTCGCGTTTCTTTCTGCCTTTTAGGGAGGTGTCCAGGATTGGAGGATATTCTGGGTTTTCGACATATTCATCACGTTCAACCACAGCCACCTGTGAGCTCTTACGCGTGACAGTGGTTTTTAGCTTCGGTATACTCCTATGAAGCCTAGCTAGATGCATTTTGGCAAAAAAATCTTTAGTTTGAATACTTTGAATTCATTTCTTCAGTACCTCTATGATTACTTTTAGAGGTTAGAATTAGAATTAGAAAGTCAAAGAAATGAATGATATTTATTAGAGGTGGTCGTTTTTACTAACATCGTTGTTGACCAACGATGTCAGTGTACGTTGTTCCCATCGGATGGCGAATAGGTGAACAACGGATGCCTGCGACAACGAGATGCCGAACCGAGTAATGCCGATCGCCACCGACAACAAACGAACGTCACACCGACATCGGAAAAGCGGGGAGGTTAGTGGCGCGGCATCGGATGGCGAACAACGATGTCAGCCGAGTAATGCCGATTGCCAAACCTAAGCAAAGAACATCCATCCATACCTCACCGCCCGCATGCCTGCGTGTGTGTGAGCGAGAGGAGAGGATGCTAGAACATAGAACTGAACGTTTTATTATATCTAACTAGATATGGCATGAACCATGTACCAATGTTATTTATTATTTAAAAAAATACGATATCTAATTTTTTTATCAAATGTCTCGTTTTAATATAAGTATTATGAAATTTTAGATTTACCCTACTACTAGGAACCAAGTTAGATATTGAATTATTTTTATTTGTTCAAATTCCGTAATTTAGGACCTACCCGTCTAAAACGCTCATGTCACTTCCAGTAAGTTTCATATGCTCGTTATTCTTGTCGTTTGTTTGGATTTTTTGATTGAATCCTTATAATTATGGTACCTACTTGAGTTATGTATGTAGTAATATACCCAAGGCCGCGCCGCCGCGCCGCGCCGTCTGTAAATACCTTGTTGGGAATAATCTAATATTATTGTTCTGGATACTTTATACGTGAGATATCGAATTGAACCTTCCTACTTACAAAAAAATATTCCCTCGAGTAGGCTAGGGACCTAATAGGTAGGTAGGTAGGTACCTACTAATTTAATTCTTTGGTTTGCTTTTGATAGGTTTAATAGGTCTAATAGGTAGGTAGGTAGGTACCTACTAATTTAATTGTTTGGTTTGCTTTAAATAGGTTTAATAGGTCTAATAGGTAGGTAGGTGCCTACTGATTTAATTGTTTGGTTTGCTTTAGATAGGTTTAATACGTCTAATCGGTAGGTAGGTAGGTACCTACTAATTTAATTGTTTGGTTTGCTTTAGATAGGTTTAATAGGTCTAATAGGTAGGTAGGTAGGTACCTACTAATTTAATTATTTGGTTTGCTTTAGATAGGTTTAATAGGTAGGTAGGTAGGTACGTACCTACTAATTTAATTGTTTGGTTTGCTTTAGATAGGTTTATTTAATAGGTCTAAAAGGCAGTTTTGTGTTAGCAACCCGGCCGACATCGTTGGCGGCAACATCGACACCCTAGTGTCAGTGTTGTGTTAGCAACCTGGCCGACATCGTTGGCGGCAACATCGTTGTTCACAACGGATGCCATTCTGACAAAAACGATGCGCATCGTTGTGGAAATTCAACGACAACGCCCATCTCTAATATTTATTTTTATTTTTCGTTCGACACTGACAGACATCTGACATCTCACTTCTTTATCGTGAAGTTGTCAAATAACTGGAATTTAGATCAATCCGTCAAGCCTTATTGACAACCATTGGACGTCAAACACATCTACGATTCCGAACGAATAAAAAAGCTGATGCAACCTTCTGACATTTCATTATTTCATCTAACAGCCACCCAAGGTTGCCAACCGTACGAGGTTCCTCGTACAAATACGAGATTTGTGGTCTTCCGTACGAGGTACGAGGACACAATCAACCTCGTACAATTATGTACGAGGTTTTGACATACTAACCACGGAACGGTGATTTCCTTCGTCCGTGCATCAACAATGTCACTGCCGCATTTGCGCGATCATTGTCTATCGATAACCCATCAATATTATTGAAAACTGAAGACTTTTCTTTATCTGAAAGGTCCCCACCCCATGCGAATGCTGACTGCGAGCGGGTTTTTAGTAAAGTCAATTTGATAAAAACAGATAGGTATAAGAAACGGCACACTTCTTGCTGCAGAGAGTGCAATAGGTCCCCGGCGAAAGAGATGTACCTATAGCCGTATGACTAGGGAAAAAATATACGGCAATATAAAGAAAAACAATGACGGTGAGGATGTTCCTGATATAATATTTAGAGACTAAGACTAGAAGTAGCAAAGTTTCGAACCTAATAAGCAAATTTTGTTCTTTTGTGAGTAATGTATTTTTTTTTTAATGCAAATTGATGTTTTATTTAGTAGGAAACCTGCAATAGTTTATTTAACTGTGTAAAACGTCCTAAATTCAATAGTTTAATATGCCATAATTACCTTTTAGATGAATGTACGAGGTTCGAAAGCCAAAGTACGAGATTTTTAGCTGCTTAGTACGAGGAAAAAAATTCTACGGTTGGCAACCCTGCAGCCACCTGCCAATTGTCATCAAAACTAACCAAAATCTTGGAAATTTTGCTGAAAATCGTCAAATTACTTTGCAAACATGGATGAAGATATGGTATTCGACCCTTCCCTGAAGAAGAAGAAAAAGAAGAAGACCGGTTTCGACATGGAAGCCGCACTCGCGGAGCAAGGCGAGAGCACGAGCGTCGAGGCACCCACGGAGGCGGGTGACGTCGACCTGCCCGAGGACGATAACCTCGACCTGGACAACTTTGGTAAGAAGAAGAAAAAGAAGAAGAAGACGTTCTTCAACCTTGAGGAGCTGGACACCGCCCTGCCGGAGACACCGCCGACGGAGGAGCCGGAGCAGCCAGATGACGAAGTGGTCGACGATCTCGATCTCGACATAGACTTCTCCAAGACGAAAAAGAAGAAGAAAAAGAAAAACATAGACGAACAAAATGTGGAGGATGATGCCAGGGATGAGGATAAGGAGAATGTGGAGGATCCGCACAGCGACTGGGCCGGCAGCGATCGCGACTACACGTATGATGAGCTACTCGAGCGCGTGTTCGACATCATGCGCGAGAAGAACCCCAGCATGGTCTCAGGCAAGAAACAAAAGTTCGTCATGAGACCTCCACAAGTAGTCCGAATTGGTACAAAGAAAACCTCCTTCGCCAACTTCACAGAAATCTGCAAAACCCTTCACAGACAGCCTAAACATTTACTAGACTTTTTACTTGCTGAATTGGGTACGAGTGGCTCCGTCGATGGTAACAGTCAACTGATTATCAAGGGCCGGTTCCAGCAGAAACAGATAGAGAATGTTTTGCGTAGATACATCAAAGAATATGTGACATGTCATACATGTAGATCCCCTGACACCATTCTTCAGAAAGACACCCGGTTGTTCTTCCTTCAGTGTGAGACCTGTGGCTCCCGTTGTTCTGTGGCTAGCATCAAGTCTGGTTTCCAGGCTGTAACTGGCAAACGTGCTGCGATCCGTGCAAAGACTGCATAGAATTATTAGTGCTTAGACATAAACTAATTGTACATCAAGACTTGGGGTACATACAGTCATATTTTCTTGACTAGAAAATCTAAGTACTCAAACTAGTGCAAAGTATTGGTGAAATGATTGTGAAATAGAAGTTGATGTAAACATGAGACAACTAAAAAATGATTACAAATTATTACACAAGCTTTGCTTAGCTTGAGGCTAGATGATGATTTGATGATATTCTGTAAATTGTCCAGCATAATTATTAATTTTAGATTGAAAAATCAAATTGATGTATACAGAACAGTGCTCATAAGTTTATCAATGTTCAAATCATTGTTTTATCTGTATTTATTGTATAAAGAGCAAGGTCTTGAATTTACATTCAGATAATGGCTTGAGTGACTGGTTCATATTTGTAAGCCATTGATGCTCTACTTTATTTGCAACAAAGCTGAAAATTAAATATCTCTGAATGTACCCCATGCGTTCCCCTATATTATGTATAGCTCACTGTATTAACCTCATTGGTACACAAATTGTTTTATATAGCCAGTTGTTTCATTTCTGCTACTTAAACTTTCATTTTAGGTTAGAAAAATAACAATGATAACAGTAAAAGTATTTTATTAGATTTTATAATTTTGTAATAACATGTATGTAAAAATAACAAAAAATATAAAATTGATCTTGGAAATAAACTAATCACTTAAAACTAGTTATAATCTGAGGTTTAAAATCTGGTTTGATAGCTTTGTTCAAGCTTTCTGCATACAAGTCCAGGCGCTGGGTCATAGTAAAGCCCCACTTGTCTTTTATCTGTCGGCACAAGTTCAAATCCATCTGAGTTATCAGTAGTCCATCTTTAACCCTTGACAGGCCTGGTGTCCTGGATCCATCAGGTGCAGTGACATAGCTAGATCCATAGAAATGTCCAAAATCCTTGTGGGCAGGTTTTCCATCACCAGAAGTAAACTCATTGGGGAATGATTCACTTCCGACTCTGTTGATTGCACAAGTAAAATAGCTGTTGGCTATAGCAGCATTGCGGGCTTCAACTCCCCACAAGTGTTCACTCAGTCCCGACACAGTGGCAGATGGGTTGAAAACTATTTCAGCTCCGTTTACCCCAAACATTAGCCAGTTCAAAGGGTGGTGGCGACCATAACAGATGTTAGCAGCTATTTTGCCATAGGTTGTATCAAACACAGGGTGTCCAGTGTTTCCTTCAAAATAATAGGTGGACTCATTGAAGTCTCCTACTCGAGGTATATGGTTCTTTCTGTGTTTCCCAACAACATTTCCTAACTCATTGATAACCACAGCTGTGTTCCAAATAGTGTCCCCATGGACTTCATCTCTTTCTAGAATAGGAGAAATGATGACCATCCTGTACTTAGCTGCCAACTCGCTCAGGAACTGGTTGCTGGGACCATCAACAAGCTCAGCAAACTCGCACCACGGTTGTTTTTCTCTTGTACAAAATGCAAATGGCATGCTCCAGGCTTCTTGTAAACACAAAATGTTAACGCCTTCATTCCCGGCACTTTCTATGAGTTTCTTGATCTTCGCAAATATTGCTTGTCTCTGTTCAGTTACTGGCTTATCTGTAGGAATAGCAATCGAGTGCTGAATGATACCTACTCTTACAATACGGGGTTTTCTGGTTTCTTCTTGTTTGGCCGTAAATTCGTAAGCTGCGATCTGAAACTGGTTCTCGGAACCCAGTTCTAAACTAGTTTTTTTTACGCTTAATTCTTGATTATTGATACGGCCGTAATGAATTCTATTGAATTCCTGAAGCTCTTTCCCAGTAAGCGCACTAGAAACTAATAAATCAAGGCTTGGAATTTCAGATGATGAGGCCATACTTAATATTTTTATCTCTACAGGTCTTTGTTAACGGCGGGCGTCAGCGTAGTACACAATACAAAGACTAGCGCTGAACTCTGCTGTGCAAGCAGATAAGATAACTTTACAACTTCTTGCTGATAACAATAAACATTCTCAAAATAAAAAATATCAGAACAAACAAAACACAAACTCGGCGATCAGCTGATTAGTGGTGAAGCTAGGTTCACATTGCTGTGTCGTGGTGTGTCGTGGCGCGCCAGAGCGCAATCGGTTACGTTCATTACCTATGACTAGATTCACATTAGTAGGGTGCCCCAACACAACCTAACACAGCCTACCTATATCCATCCATATGGGCCTGCCACACACTCGACGAGTGGCGTGGGAAGTAGCGAGGAAAGTAGGCAGAGACGTAGTGTGGCAACGTTACTCGTCATGCCACTCGTCATGCTCCTCGTCCTGCCCGTCGCTCCCTATTTTGTCGGTTTTTGGACCGCGAGTCAAAGGACCGGCAATACGAGCGCGAGTGACTGTCCACATACTCGCGCGGCCGCAGTTCGTGCCGAGCGCTCACGCGAGACGCACGTCTTTGTTTTCGGTTTATATTAATATATTAGGTACTTCCATCGTTCTATTGCGATGAATAGATGTCATCCACCATCTCCGTTGGCGAGGACGCCGACGACGTCGACGATGTATATTGCTTTGTAGCATAACATTGATTGGGCGAAGGTCTGCCTGCGACGCAGGAGGTTGCGGGTTCGATTCCCGCCTCGGGACAAATGTTTGTACGATCTGCAGACGTTTGTCCAGGGCGTTCTGGATGTTTTCTATGTATAATAAAAAAATATCTATATATGTAGTGTATTGTATTGTGTATATCAGTTATCTAGTACCCATAACACAAGCTCTGCTTAGCTTGGGGCTAGATAATGCTGTGTGAATTGTCCAGCATTATTTATTTATTGATATAATTAGCTATACTACAAATACACGCACTCCCTGCCACCACAGTTTCAACGTCCATTGTGTAGCAACGACGAATAGACAAGTGCGGCGCGTAGCGAATTATTGCGCGAGTAGAGCAGTGTGTGGACAGACAGGGCAACATCGCGGCAGCGATGCGGCAGCGCGAGGAGCATGACGAGGAGCATAGTGTGGCGGGCGCAATACAGTCGTTCGACGAAGGCGTTTTGAAAGGGCTATCGTGCGGGGGGCAAGGGACGAGACGGGGGAAGGGCCCACCCGAGTAGACTATAACTTGTACCTTAGTACTCGGGTGCTATTTTTCAGGGGTGACGCAAAATTTTATTGCTTTTATTATTACTTTTAAAAATGGTGTATACAAGTTGTGCCGTGAGAGATTGCACGTCATCATCTTATAACAACCTAGATTTACGTTTTCATCAATTTCCACACGCGGAACAAAGGTAAATTTAATCAATGTATTTATTATTTTACATGTCACTTCATCATCGTCATGCATGGCATGCCCAAATTGCTTGTATCAATAAAATGTGGACGACCGTCTTACCTATTTCAGAGTTTCATTTTTGTGATCTCCTGCGACGCAGGAGGTTGCGGGTTCGGTTCCCGCCTCTTGACAAATGTTTGTACGATCTGGAGATATTTGTTAAGGGTGTTCCGGATGTTTTCTATGTCTCCCTACAATAAAAAATATCTATGTATGAATGAAGTGTTTGTGAACTTAGTTTTGTTTTGTTTAGTTTCTTCTTTGGTTTCTTGGATTTTGTAAGTACCTAGTTATAATATAATTTTGCACGCCTTTACGAGGCAGAATGTATAGGACCTAAGTTTATGCGCTCACAATGAGAGCGAGTGAGAGGCACACGCGTGCCCTTCCACTCGGGCATGGTTAGCCCGCCTAAGAGCGAGAGAGACAGACATAAAAAGTGAAAGGAACTCAAAGTCGTTGTCACGTAAAACTTTCGCCCGTATACCGACTTTACAGGCAACCAATTTTTTTTTTAATCATAAGACCTTCTGTACACCTACATTCCTGCAAAATAAACGATTATGATCAGTTATCTAGTACCCATAACACAAGCTCTGCTTAACTTGAAGCTAGATAATGCTGTATGAATTGTCCAGCATTATTTATTTATTTGTTAGATCAATGGGTATCGCTTTCGACTAACTTGAGGGCGTCAATTACGAATATGGGGTTGTTTTTCAAATCCAAGATGGCGGATTTTATTGACTTCATATCTTACTCATGGGCATCGCTTTCGACTAACTTGAGGGTGTCAATTAGGTACGAATGTAGGGTTATTTTTCAAATCCTATTGGATTTGAAAAATAACCCTACATTCGTCAAATCCTATAATCAAATATAAAAACATCCGCCATATTTGGCGGATATTTATTGAATTCATACTTATCTTACTCACGGGTATCGTTTTCGACTAACTTGAGAGCGTCAATTACGAATATAGGGCTATTTTTCAAATCCAAGATGGCGGACTCTTTGATTTCATATTTTACTCATGGGTATCGTTTTCGACTAACTTGAGGGCGTCAATTACGAAAATGGAGTTATTTTTCAAATCCAAGGTGGCCAATGTTTTTTAAGTTTTACTAATAATGAGTAAGTATCTACTTATCGTGTTTGACTAACTTAGGGGAAATTTTAAAGTTTGTAGACGGGATTAATGTTTCTAGGATGAATGTAGATCCTGCGACCTACTCGCACCATACACTGCATGCTGCATGCGAAAAACATTTTAATAATTTTCAGATGCAAATTATGGATCGTAGCTTATAGAAGACCTGATTTAGTTGGAAGAACTTGCAAAAACCTAAAAGATTCATACATTTACAGTTTGCATTTTGAAAAGGATAAGTACGGGAAGATATTATTGAAGAAAACATTAACATCATTCATCATCAGCATATTATGTTAACCCTTTGCTGGACATAGGCCTCTCCTAATGAGCGCCATAGCACCCTGTCTTCAGTTTGCCGCATCCAGCATCTGCCTGCAGTGTTTTACAGATCGTCATCCCACCTGGCCGGAGGGCGTCCTACACTACTGGCCGGAGGGCGTCCTACACTACGTTTGCCGAGTTGCGGTCTCCACTCAAGAACACGTTTACCCCAGTGGTTGTCGGTTCTTCGCGAAATACGACCGACCCACTGCCACTTCAGCTTGCTGATTGTTTGACAACATTAATAACAGTTTAATTATGTTCATTACATACCTACATAAGGACATGCATAACATACATATAGGTACATATATATACACGTTTCTTTTTCTAAAAGCTTTTTTAGCGTATTTGTCTGATGGTACACGCTCATACGCTATAAGAATAATTTTCAGTTAAATTTTTTGAATTAATAATAATAATAATAATAACCATTTATTGTTCTCTTCACACAATGAGCTCACCTTAAAAACTAGTATAGTTAGTATAACCATAAAGCAACATTGCATGAGACTGGTGCCTGCGTTAGGTTTGTAAAAAACCTGTGTTACAGGTCACCAGGCTCCCACTCCGCGGCAGAAGTACAGTTAATACATTGTATATTACAGTTAGGTAGACAACATTTAGGCAAGTGTAAAACTTAAAGATAAAAAAAAAAACATGAATTGATGATTACAGAAGTAAAAAAAAAAAGAAAAGGATTAATCAAAGTTATATACCAAGTAAGCTTAAATAAGGTTTTAATTAATTACTACTAAGGCAGCATTTCGTGTAAGTACAGGGCCGTGTGTGTGTGTGTGTGTGAGTGCGAGTGCGTGTGTGTGTGTGTGAGTGTGTGTTTGGGTAAGGTCTTCTGAGGACACCAGACTCGAGAGAGTCTGGGCAACAAGAGATCCCTATCCGCGTGAAATTGAGAAGATGATAAGCAGACAATTTGGGTAACAAGTTGACAAAGAAATAGATAATAATAGTTTCTAAAGTCATCCACTTTATAAGCCAGGAGATAAAAGACTTTCTGTTTGTTCGTAATTAAGGCTTTTTAGATATCTTGTGATCGTATGTTTACAACTATATTTGTACAGGGGATAGATATTGAGAGATTTATTCAATTTATTATAGAGAAAGTTCCCTTGGAAGCAGAAGAAATTGTTAGAACGACGAGAGTTAAAAGTTTCAACCTGGCACACCTTGCCCTTTCTGCGCTTACCTTTATTCAGTTCAGCGTCAAATTGTAATTTTGAGTGTTTCAATAGAACAGTATGCAACACGAAACGTTGTCTCACCGTTAGTACATCCCAGTGCCTAAATAACTCTACTGTAGGATGACGAAACGGGAGTCCCGCCCCAACTTTCAATATCGCACGCTGAGCTCGCTCAACCTCGATCAAATGGGTTTTGGCTGCACCACCAAAAGAGGTTATGCAATAGTCTATAATTGACTGTCCTAATGACGAGTAGACCATCTTTATGACATTTCGGTCAGCAACGTGCTTAAGAGTTTTAAAAATATATATCAGCTTACGGAGCCTTCCGGTGAGTACATTTATATGTGGTCTGAAACTAAGGGTTTGATCAATTACAACACCTAAATATTTGACACTCTCCGCTCTTAGGAGAGAAGGACATGCACAGTTAGAGCTAGAGCCAGGACACGTATGCGCAACCAATTTGAGGTTAGGTGAAGGGAGAAGGTTAACCCTATGAGCAAATGCTACGTATTTGGTTTTTGTGATGTTGAGCGTAAGAATGTTATTATGCAGCCAAGTGCTGACTTTATTAAATCCTTGCTGCGCAAATATGAAAACCTCCTCCCAGGTATTAGCGCTGAAAAACAAGGCTGTATCATCTGCGAAACTTAGGATTTTGCCACGAGGCAACTGTTGCTGGCACAAATCGTTGATGTATGCCAGGAACAGAGACGGACCTAGGATACTCCCTTGGGGTACTCCACAATTAACAGTTAGTATGTCGCTTAACCTCCCGTCTATTTTGACTTGTTGCTTCCGACCTTCCAGGTAATTTCGAAACAGGTTAAGCGGAAGACCTCTGACACCAAGATTTTCCAATTTATAGAGGAGATGAGGTATTGATACTGTGTCAAAGGCCTTAGCCAAATCGAGAAATATAACCAGACACTTTCTCTTCCCGTCCAGGTCTCTAATGATAGAGTCAACAAGCTCATGTACCGCGTCATTGGTCGATTTGCCATGTCTGAACCCATATTGAGCAGCCGAAATAAGGTTGTTAGACTCTAAGTAATTAACCAAGCGCTTGTTCATAATGCGTTCCAATATTTTTGACAAGGTAGGCAGGATTGAAATTGGCCTATAGTTAGTAGTACTATTTGTGTCTCCGCCTTTGTGCACGGGTTTTATAACGGCTAGCTTAAAAGCTTGAGGGAACACTCCAGTTGCTATAGAGAGGTTACATACATAAGTAATCGGCTTAAAAAGAATATGTACATATCTCTTGAGAAATTTACTAGAAATCTGGACAGATCCTACAGCGCAGTTTTCTCTTAAACCATTAATAAGCTTTGTGACTTCTTCCTCGTCTGTCGGGAGTAGTACAAAGGACTTCAGAGTATGAGTAGAGTCCAACGCGATGGGCGTAAGTAATTGGTTCTGTGAGATGATTTTTTCTGCAAGATTATTTCCTATGTCTGCGAAGAAGCGATTTACTTCATTGATGCTGTTGGGTCTATCCGCCAATAGGAGATTAGTGGAGTGGTCTTTTTCCTTATTTGTGCCACAGATTTTTTTAATAACGTCCCAGAGCTGTTTCTTGTTATCCATAGCATTAACTACTTCCTGCCGCTCGTAATTTCGCTTAGCCTTCTTGATAATTGAATTGCAATAATTTCTGTATCGTTTATAAATTACCCTATCAATCTCACTACCAGGATTCTTTTTACATTTTACGTACAGTTTATCGCGGTTCCTCATGCATTTTAATAGTCCTTTAGTGATCCAGGGTCTATAAGTTCTATTCCTGTTAGGAATTTTACGTAGCTGGGAGTTATCTAGTATGACCGAGTTTAATTCCTTTATAAGTAAATCAGCTGCTGCGTTAGCGTCCATACATTCTAGGATTGGTTGAAAATTTAAGTTATTTATTGATGTATCGAGGGACTCGTAACAAATGTGATAAGACGGTTTTTGTAGATCATATTTGTGAATTTTACTACTTAAGGTAACGGCCACACTTTCATGATCGGTTACTGATGTTTCGAAGACGAAGCAGTTAGCGTCCATTTTTGTTTTGATCATAATGTGATCCAAGCAGGAGTTGCCGCGAGTAGGTAGTAAGTGACTTGGTAGTATTCCGTGGCTTGCTAACACGTTAAGGTACTCATAGGCACGTCCATCCGAGCTATCTGGTACAATGTCAATATTTATATCGCCGCAAATGATTATATTTTTAAATGATTTAATTTTATTAAGGAAAGTGTCCAATGAATTGACAAAATTACTTATATTATACTGACTGGGTGGCCGATAGATTCCGAGAATACACATTTCCTGACTGATTTTTAGTAATAAAGCATTAGCGTCATCAATTACAGGTTCTTCGAAGGACACGTTCATTTGTTTATTGTAGTAAATTACAACTCCCTCGTTTTGTGTTTTGTGAGATGTCGTGGTTGCGTAGCTATAGTTGACGAGGTTAGGTATGCACCTAGAGGAGGCCAACCAGCATTCCGAGAGTACAAGAACATCCCAGTCTAACTTTGACCTTTGCAGGAGCGTGGTAAAGTTAGGCATATTACAGGTAATGCTACGAATGTTTTGCGTAAGAATATGTAGAGATGATTTATTCGTAGAAACATATTTATTTACGTCATCAATGTCACAAGAGTGTACTTTAGCAACCGAGAAGGAATCCAGATCCAAGTTTATATTAACAGTGTTATGAGTCATCTCATTCGAGCTTTACTAAGGACGTCACGGTCACGGAATTCACGTGACAATAGTGACATGTGTATTTTTGAATTTATTACTCTAAACTGATCTGGATTCTTGGATGCTAACTGTCTGTGACGAATTTTAATTGTTGAGTTACTTACGGACTTCATGTTTTTGTAGTTTGTGTGTAATGTGTGTTGTGCATGTTTAACATACGCATGCGTATGTAGTATGTAAGAAATGCTGCTATAAAGGAAATATAGGTACAAAATATAAATTAAATTACACACAATTACTTTTTATAAGTATTAATAATTAATTTTAATAAGTGATAATGTGCATGATGGTGTTGATCTCAAATAAATAATTAAGTGAATAAATATACTTTACTTGTGACAACCCTAGTTCTAATACTCTGTCGCGTCACGGTAATACATATACAGTAATTTAACTCGGCCGTATCTTTGAAATAAATGCCTACAGCCGCGCGGTAGGTAAACATGCGATAGGGCTGCCCGCCTCCAGCATTTTAATTAGGTAGGTACAGGTACATTTGCCTACTTTGTGTTTCCATTTAGTTTTGTGATTGTAAATATACTTTTTTATATAAACAAATAAAATACTTTGTGAATTGAATGGGAAGTGTTCAATAAAAATGCGTGTTGTTTTTTGATTGGTAGATTTACAATTTACATATTTTTTTTAGGTACAATAAACAACGATTATTAATATTAAAATACCACGTCTTTACTAAGTAGTCCAGTAGTGGAACAATACAGGCTGTTGAGGTTGAGGAGTTAGGTACTTACGTCTTTACTTTGAATTAGGTCGGTATACAAATACAAACTAACGAAACAAAACACACATTCCCCGGTTTTAACACAAGCGTACCTACCTACGGCGCAACGCACACAGAAGGCGGCGAGGCGAAGGTACGGCACAGATACGGCGCAGATACGGTGCAGGCGTGATATCTGCGCAAACAGATGGGGCGACGGTACGGCAGTATTATTATACAAGGTGCTTTCGGTTTTTTTGTATCATATAATCTCAATCAATTTCCAAAAGTGGCAGATGGGTCATTAGTTTGTGGTGCTGTCGCTCTAACTACAGCTCTAACTACTCCAGTGTGGAGAGAAGCAGAAGAGCACAGGTTCCATAAGATAATGGAAACTTTATATGAATATCCTGATCGTTTTCGCACAGTTTATAAAATGTCACCGGAATGTTACCTTATCATATTGTCAAAAGTAAAAGAAGGACTTCGGAAGCAACTGACAAATTGGAGAAAACCTATCAGTCCTGAATAAAGACTACTGATAACTACCTCCTAAGACCCCGGGTACATTATAATGTACATATTTAATTACTTTCATCAGTCCTATTACAACATCTGTCTCTATAGTCAGTGAGACCCGCTGTACATTTTTCTGTACATAACATTCAAACAACTCGGGGGCTTTTTGATTTTTCGCGGGCTTGAGTTTAGACAGTTGACGTATGTGAGTGATGTTTTTTGTCTATGGTTTTCAATATCACCATCCGTTTGACACCACCTGTCACGCACACAAGTGGACGTGGGAAAAGATGGCGCCGCCCGGCCGCGCTGGTGAGTTTTTATCGTAATTTATCAAAATGATCATGATAGATATTACATCAAACTAATATACGTTTCATTGAGCAATAATCAATTTATTCGATTTTTAAAATATCTACTCGAATTTCACTTTTCTTAACCTGCTTTATTTCGCATGGAATAATTATGTACATATTTCTGCACGTTGGGTCTGAAGATAATTTCTTCGTCACACAATTTTAGTACATTTTTATGTACTTCGGGACTCAAAATCACTTTTTGCCGTACAGTATTTGTACATATTTTTGCACTTTGGGTCTCTAGAGGGGCGCTTCCAGCTTGAACGCGTAGAGCCTTCATTTCACTTTTATCCACAGATCTCGCAGAAGAGCAAATCAGTCACATACTTGAGAATTCTGATTATGAAGGGGACAATTTTCAAGATTGAAATGCTTCGGACGATGACTTCAACCCAGTCGTTGAAGAAGTGGTTTCGTTAAGAAGAGGAAGAGGCGAAGATTCGGTTTTAGTCAACGCCAATGACAATATAGCATGTACCAAATGGTTCGATAATAGACCTGTGGTTCTACTGTCCACAATTTATGGAAACAAACCCCAAGACGATATATAAGGACTATATTTCTTGTTTTATTTACTAAACTTAAGACCAATCATAGGTAAATGCTAAGACCCAATGTACATTTTTATGGACTAATTAAAAATACATTTTACAACTATAGGTGTATTTCAAACATTCAAAATTAACCTAAACAAAATAAATTTTCATCTCAAAAACTCAAAAAATACAAAAATAAAGTATTTTTAACCTTGGGTCTGACAACGAATTTTTAATTTGTACATTTTTCTATACAGAGTGTACCAATGAGTACTTTAAAAATATAGTTCCGGGTCTTAGGAGGTTAAGGTAAGTGATATTGTTCAATTAACTGGCAAAACTCAATATTAAATTCAATTTCGTCACGCATCCTGTATACGAAGCGACGTGCCTCTTGCGTAACTATCTGTTGTTCGTGACTGAAGGCGGCAAGCGGACGGCACAGACACGCCGCTCCTCGCCCCCCGCCACGTCGCCAGCAGATGCGATACCGGTAAGGCGCAAGCGGCGTCTCGTATTATATACAGTATGAACAAAGATACGTTTTAAACGGTTAAAATTTTTGTTTATTTGGGTATTTATCCATGGTTTTAATTAAAATCCGATGTAATTTAACTTGTTTTTTTATATTTTAAAACACTTAAGGAGCAAACATAGCGGTTACATAGCGCAAACATAGAGTACATAGCGGTCTACACACATTTACTCATGGTCATATTCTATAAATAGGGGTAGTTAGAGCGACAGCACCACAAAGTAATGATAATGAAATGACCCATCTGCCACTTTTGGAAATTGATTGGGATTATATGATACAAAAAAACCGAAAGCACCTTGTATAATAATACTCTCTGCCGTACCGTCGCCGCATCTGTTTGCGCAGATATCGCGCCTGCACCGTATCTGCGCCGTATCTGTGCCGTACCTTCGCCTCGCCGCCTTCTGTTTGCGTTGCGCCTACCGTACCTATCATGATTCATGAACCGCCTATAACTACCTACCTATTTCACTCGTGTCAATCACTTTCCTTTACTCTATTCACTTTATTTATTAATAAAATAATAATAAAATAAATAATGCGGGACAATTCACACAGCATTATCTAGCCCCAAGCTAAGCAGAGCTTGTGTTAAGGGTACTAGATAACTGATATACATAATACAATACACTACATAGATAGATATTTTTTATTATACATAGAAAACATCCAGAACGCCCTGAACAAATATCTGCAGATCGTACAAACATTTGTCCCGAGGCGGGAATCGAACCCGCAACCTCCTGCGTCGCAGGCGGACCTTCGCCCGCTGCGCCACAGAGGTCGTCAAAGTATTAATCCAGATATCTTTTTTCGGGAGATAAAGGAAATAGTTACCTACTTATCCATTAAAAAGAGAAACATTGTGTAATTGCCTACTAGTAAGTAAAATTATTTTATAGTCTTACCTTTCAGAGTTTCCAGGTAATCTAAAAAAGTTATCTCTGGATGCGTATTGACGAATTCATGCAACCAAAAGCAGCACAATATATCCTACTCGTCACACATGTAGGTACTTGAACTTATTTTTAGAGAAAAAATAGCGCGGTTATTGTTAACAAAACAACACACCGTCCGTTCGGCACTGCGGCACAGTCGCGACTGTCTGCATGCTGAGCGCATGCCGAGATCGAGGCGCGTAGGTATAGCTCGCGTTTCGTCCGTTTGTATGAAGTCGAATTACGTACTGTGTAGGATAATATTACCGTGGTCGCGTGTCTTGTCGGGATTTACCGCAAGATCAAAGGCGTCAGCCTACTGTATGTTTTTCTTATACTGTGCTACTAATGTGAATCTCGTAGAAAGAGGTGAATCTAGTCATAGGTAATGAACGTAACCGATTGCGCTCTGGCGCGCCACGACACACCACGACACAGCAATGTGACAGAAAAAAAAAGCACGAGAGCCATTTGATTTTCCATTCCGTAGAAAGTTATTCTGAGTTCCATTCCAATAAGATCGTTCTGAGCATTCCACCCATAATCAATTGTTTTCACTTTCACTTTTTACGGTGATGTAATTGTCATGTCACATGTTTGTCTTTTTTACTGTCAAAGTCACCACTGACTGAATCTCTGTCAAAATTTGTTTGGTTGGTTTCGGTTGTGAACTAAGGGATTTTCGAGAATTGCGAGATAATTTTTTAGATTTCTTGCATTTTCTTGATTTCTCAACCATCAAACGTTTTACGAAAAGGGAAAGAAAGAGTTTATCTTTCTATAGCCATGAACAACATGAATGTGCTACCAGCCCAGCCGACAGGCATACAAAGTACGGCGGGCGCTGTGCCTATCCGAAATGAAAAAGGTGAGCTACTTTATAGAAAACAATTTAAATCCATGTAACTACTAAATCTTTTACTAAGCTCCTGATACATCCTATTCATTTGAGCGCCCATCCATACCTTCATGTTACCAAGTTGACGAAACAAAACAGAAGTGTACCTACATAATAATTTATGTGTTTGCTTGAACTTCTGTGTTTGATTTGAACTGTATAAAAAAATCATACCAACACCATTACAGGTGAAATATCCATGAAAAAGGTGAAAGTGCAAAGGTACATCTCGGGTAAAAAGCCTGACTATGCACAGGGGATTGTTGAGGAGAGTGATTCTGAGAATGACGACTTCATCGAGCAAGCGAGACCAGAGCGGAGACAACAGACTTTGCCACAAGTTATTGCACCAAAAGAGGAAGAACCGCAAAGTGATGGAGAAGAGGTAGGTCATAATTATGTCCATTCAATGAATAAGTTGGCTTCATAAGTCATGATTATTCAAGTAAGTGTAAAGAAAACTATAATTTAAAACTTACTTTCTGTTTTGTCTATGGTGACTTGCTTCGATCTATATTGAAAGATCATTGAGAGACTAAAGCACATGCAGTCAGCTACTCATAACACAGATGTTAGGGCTGACAGAAAGACTTAGATAATAATAAAACAGGTACCTATTAAAACTTTTAAACATTTTGAGTGGCAGCTGCTGAAAAGAAAATGCAGGTTTTTTGTTTATTTTACCTTGAACACAATAATTATAATAGGAGATTCTGTCCCACAAGCATGAGTTTCCACATTCCTTGGATACATAAACCATAAACTATACCTACTCCAGCCAAAATCGATGTGAAATATTTGTAAACAAACCATCCAAACTGAACTCAAAATTCACTATGTTGTCCTCTAATTTTATAGGCACTTTACTTGTCTTGTTCATTTGAGATCTTTACTTCATTAAAGAATGCTAATATTTGTCTGAAACTCTGCTTCGAACCTCCTTGCCAAGCATGTGAATTTTGGTAATTTTTTGTTGGTTTGTTTACAAACATTTCACATCGGATGTGGCTGGTTTAGATTAAGAACCTTTAATTTAATTATAACCAGGTTGATGACCCTCGCCTGCGGCGTCTCCGCATCGCCGAGCACTCCCCGCCGCGCCGCACGGAGCACAAGCCTGAGATCATCGACGAGGAACCCGGCCAGGAGTCAGAGTCCAGTGCTGAGGAAGCCAAGGACAGCTCCGAGGGTGAGGATGAACTGGACGAGGAGGAGATCGAGAGGCGCCGGCAGGCTCTTAGAGCTAAACTTGCTGCTAGGTAAAATAATTTAACTGATTCTTAATTACTTTGGCAGTGGTGTCAATTCTGATGTTGCGAAACTAAACTAATTTGTCAGCATTAAAAATGATGCCACGCTTTTTATTTCAATCATTATGAAAGGAACCAGATGCTGGACGGCCTAGCCTCAGCCTCGCGATGCATTGGTCTTGGCATGAATTTGGATAAAACCAAAGTCATGATCAATGGCCTCACTGATCTGGGACCGGTCGTACATGGCCACCTTCTCGAAATTGTTTCCGATTATACTTACCTTGGGTAAGTTCTGCAGTTAGGTAAAAATTTTGAGGAGGCCAAGACGAGGATCCAGGCAGCGTTTGGGAAACTACGTCGAGTCTTCTCGTCATCCATAAGGCAATGCTTGAGATTAGTTCAGTTTAGTTTTATGGAATTGACGCCGTAACCTCTTTTAGCAGCACTAGTAAATTAATAAATGACTTTTCAATATCAGAGAAGCTGAAAAAGAGTTGCTCGGCCAAGATGAAGACGAGGAAATGGACGAGGATGATAAAGAAGAGAGTGGTTCTTCAGACACGGAGTACACAGACAGCGAAGAAGATACAGGTAGGTAATGGTCTAAACATGCATGTAACGAACTGTTCATGAATCACTGGGCCTACTCGAAAACTAAAATCGAATTCTATGATTCGTTTTTGTGCAAAATCTACTCTTTTGTCACTTAATTAGAGAGCACGAAAGGAATTAGTATCTTCGATTTTCGTTTTTACGAGCATGGGTTCTGAATCTGGGTCAGGCGCTTTTAGGACCAGACTGGAGCCAGATAAGTAGGTAGGTACTTTGAAAAAGGAAATTCGAAGTTTGGGACGACGAATCGTTTACCTACTACGAAGACGTTTCAGATCCGACGACCGATCCGTTCTTGCTATAACAATACTATGAAGACACCTCTGATCGTCCACTGCTGGACGTAGGCCTCCCCCTGATAAGCGCCATATTGACTCATTTGTCGGATTGTTCGCGCGGACCTTGCGAATTTACCGCTAGAATCTCTCTTTACATTTGAATCGGAGTATTATATTAATGAATTTCATACTAGTCCTCGCGTAGCTTCGGATTCCGATGGTGTCTTTTTACGTCGCACGTGACGCAGAAAGTTTCGGGTTCGATTCCCGTCGTTATTGTATTGGCATCTGCGAATAATTATACAATACAATACAAAATGCTTTATTGTACACCATAAAAATAACATTACTAGGAGACATTACATAAGACAAGTACAATGGGCGGCCTTATCGCTTAGAAGCGATCTCTTCCAGGCAACCTTTGGATGGAAAGAATTATTTGAATTTTAGAAAGGCAGGGGGTGTACCAAATACTGTTATTATTATTTGTTTCTTAGGTATTTTCTGTAAATATTGTAAGTGTTATGTATGTAGATACGTAGTACATCAACTGGCATGCATAACAGGCACTGTTTACGTTGGGGCTAGATGGTGCTGCGTGAATATGACAACATAACTTACTAAGTAACATTACCTAACTAAGAAAAGAATTGCACTGTAAGCAAATGCTTTTAATTTCCCGTTATTGAATGTATACAGGACCCAGGGTGAAACCAGTATTCGTAAGAGCCTCCGAAAGAATGACAGTAGCAGAGAGAGAACGCAAGTTGAAGCAGCAGAAGAAAGAAGAGGTGGATGCAAGGAAAGAGAAAGAGGAAAGGAGAAGAGAGGCGCTTAAACTTGTAGAAGACACTATCCGTTCGGAACAGAAGAGCGCTCAGGTAATATTTTTAACATGGCTAATGAATAATATAAATATAAAAAAATGCTAAGTGACGTACATTATAAAGCTGGTTAAAATAAATAAATAATGCTGGAAAATCCACACAGCATCATCTAGCCCCAAGCTAAGCAGAGCTTGTGTTATGGGTACTAGATAACTGATATAGTTTCATAGACATATAAATAAATAATGCTAGACAACTCGCACAGCATTATCTAGCCCCAAGCTAAGCAGAGCTTGTGTTATAGGTACTAGATAACTGATATACATAATACAATACACTACATAGATAGATATTTTTTATTATACATAGAAAACATCCAGAACGCCCTGGACAAATGTCTGCGGATCGTACAAACATTTGTCCCGAGGCGGGAATCGAACCCGCAACCTCCTGCGTCGCAGGCAGACCTTCGCCCGCTGCGCCATAGGGGTCGTCGATGTTCTTAATGTACGCCAAATTTCATCTTGATCTGTTCAATAGTTTGAAGGTAACAAAAATTTCTCATGGGAAATGGACCTTTGCAACTTGGGCAGCTGAAAAATAACAGATTGTAGCTAAAACTACGTTTCTCAGTATTCCTCTAACTCTGTCCGTTTGTTTATGATTCAGGGCGAACAAAAGGAAGGTAACATTAATGATGTGAACACGGACGACGAAAACGACGAACTGGAATACGAGACGTGGAAACTGCGCGAGATGAAGAGAATCAAACGGGATAAAGAAGAAAGAGAGGCGTAAGTTTACCGTCATCATTTTATAGAATAGAATATCATTTATTGTCTAATGTAAAGAGCTACAGCAAAATTGTCCTTCTAAAACCTACTGCGCGGCACAATACAATGGAGTCGTCAGATGAGCTAAAACATTATGAGTAGTTTTTTCTACTCATTCATAATAATGCTCATAATATCTCGCGAAGAACTGACAACCGCTGGGGTAAACGTGTTCTTGAGTGGAGACCACGACTCGGTAAACGTAGTGTAGGACGCCCTCCGGCCAGGTGGGATGACGATCTGCGAAAGACTGCAGGCAGATGCTGGATGCGGCAAGCTGAAGACGGCGCTATGGCGGTCTTTAGGGGAGGCCTATGTCCAGCAGTGGACTAATATAGGCTGATGATGATGAATAATGCTAATATAAGAGATCAGATCAAAAGATCAGACCTGATCCACTGACTCCCATCAGTGGACCAGGCTGGCAAAAGACCGCCAGGGCAAGGGCAGAAGGGATTCTGGATTCAGGAAACAAACTACGCAATTGCGTGTTTCGTTTCCTGTTTTTTATTTGCAAATTAGTACTTTAATTCAGTCTATTAGAGTTGGCCGAAACAAAAGACGCAAATCTGTAAATTTTATAAATCTAATTTGCTTTCTAGAATATCAAAATTATCGCAATTACAATTAGCCAGGCGTGCCCAACACTAGGCAATGGCCAGCCAAAGATAACTATAACGATTGTGATAAATAACAGGGTGTTCCATTCTTAGTGTCAAACAAAGTAAAGCTCGAAGGTTACAATCTACACGGAACCATTGTCTATGTTCTTTGATTTCTTCTGATTAGTTATTAATAGGCCTATTACGACTTACTTTGTTGACAAAGAAAATAACAATCAAATAAAAGAAACAAATTAGAACTAGTATTTACAAATTGTAACAATTGAGCTAACTGTAAACAATCTACAGGATCCATATCCATACCAGTCGTCGCGTATGGCAATGCTGATGCGCTGCGCCAGATACTCACCAGCTCTCGGGTCACGCGTCGCTTCGACCAGACGCTAAGATAATTTTTAAAAAACCCAAAGAGCCTCGGTACCCCACGGACCTAGGGTCTCGACTCCAAGGGGAGCATTATATACGACATTGAATATGATATTCGCAATTTAGCATATCATAAGTACGTCAACTGCAGAACGTGGATTAATTCTGGCCTCAGAAGACGCCACAAATAGAGATCCTGAGCCGCCTCTAGTCATATCTTACGTATTCTTATATTGTTCCAGGGTAGAGAAAGAGCTGCTAGCGCTAGAAAGAGTCCGCAACATGACAGAGGAAGAGAGAAGAGTAGAGCTCCGCGTCAACCCCAAACTCGTCACCAACAAGTCCGTCAAAGGGAAATACAAGTTCTTACAGAAATATTATCACAGGTAAGTTTAACGCATTAGACTGTCTTGACTAAAACTTGAGTAATGTAAATACGAGACTAAAATATTAATTAAACTAAAAATGTTGTCGTCCCTCTCTTTACGAAATAAAATATGTGCCAAATTAGTTTAGTGAAGTTTTGGAAACAACCGAATCGACACGATGTACTGATGACATTGTGAAAAAATGTCGTCATTGCATTTGATGACATATTTTATTTCTAGTTTTGTTAAAAAAATAATGAAAAACGGCGAAATGTCAAAAATTTAATGTAATTCGAACTAACCTGTAGCGCCATCTAGTTTCGTCTTCTGTATGTCCAAACTTATTTTGTTTTACAGAGGTGCTTTCTACTTGGACAAGGAAGAAGAGGTTTTCAAGCAAGATTTCTCGGGAGCCACCCTGGACGATCACTTTGATAAGACTGTTCTGCCTAAGGTATGTTCTTTTGCTATGCATAAACCATTCTAAAAATGCACGCCAAAATGCACGCCCCCTCCACTAAACGTCATACAATCGGCGTAAATTTTTAGAATGGTTTATCTCTACTAAGGTTTAAATGCATAGAGTAATCACCTGGAAGATGTACGAACGATTCACTCGAAGGCTCTTAAGGTTATAGCAAACATGGGCCGCAAGGCACGGCGCATAAATGAGCATTAAAATACGGGAATGGCAGAATTGTGTCGTCCAGACGCAGAGCCAATAACCAAGAATTGAATACGGGAAATATATTTTCGGTGACAGAATAAAATAGCAAAAGCGCCCGATATTTTAGCGAGCTTACCGCCCGCACGTTGTAGCAACGTCGACGATCGTACGACTTTTTGCCGACCATGCCTAGAATAATTAATTTACATAAGGACATCACACAGCTAGTAGTAAGCAGCGAGCGTGCTGTTAGCTGTCGCTGCGAAGTTAGCGCGTGGGAATATAAATAAATAAATAAATAATGTTGGACAATTCACACAGCATTATCTAGCCCCAAGGTAAGCAGAGCTTGTGTTATGGGTACTAGATAACTGATATACTTAATACAATACACTAAATAGATAGATATTTTTTATTATACATAGTATACATCCAAAACGCCCTGGACAAATGTCTGCAGATCGTACAAACATTTATCCCGAGGCGGGAATCGAACCCGCAACTTCCTGCGTCGCAGGCAGACCTTCGCCCGCTGCGCCACAGGGGTCGTCGAAAGAAGCGTGCAGTAATCACTATTTGAGGCGGAGGCGTGCGGGATCCGTGCTTTACAGATGTGCTATGTCCTTAATTTAATTAATTATTTTAGTTGGACCGATATACAGGGTGCCACGGAAAGGGTGTACTAAGATGTAAGGGGGTGATTCTAAACCCCGAGGGTATCAATTTGTGAATAAAGATTTTTTGAATTTCGAATATTTTTTAATTATTTTTGTTAAAAATAATGTTATTTTTCTTCCTATATGTGTTCTTGTACTGTACTAATCTTGCATTATTTAACATCACAAAATATTTCACAAATTATTGTTGCTTGTTTCTCAGCAAAACCAGTGTTTTTTCATGAAATTATTTCAAAACAATAATATTAATGAAAGAATACACTTAAATGAACACAAACATGAAGAAAAAAGATCTTTAATTTTTTTCAAAAAAAAGAAAAAAAAATATTCAGTTGAAAAAACTTAGAACATACGTTGACCCCCTGTGAATGTGAATCACCCGCTTTCGGCTTAGTCCTTTTCCGTGGCACCTTGTATACTTCCGGCGATTTTCCATTGCAAAGAAAATTACAAATAGGTACCTACCTCTTTTTATAATACTTGTTTACAGATTTTTTATAATACTCGTATGTAGATTACCTACTTATTTCCAAATTTCTTACAGGTAATGCAAGTAAAGAAATTCGGTCGCTCTGGCCGAACGAAATACACACACCTCGTCGACCAAGATACAACAGAGTTTGACTCGGCCTGGACGAACGAAGGCGGCGCTTCAAGGCTCGCGAACTTCCGAGGGGGAATGAAACAGGTCTTCGAGAAACCTTCAGCTAAGAGAAAACATAAAGCTTGATATAGTATAAATAAAGAATAACAACCTTAGGACGCATGGACGAAAGTCTTTAATTGAATGCAAAAATCTGGTTTCATAAAACAATGATTGTAGTCATTGAAGACATTGTTTGAAGCCATCGGTCTAAGTAAAAAGGGGAGATGAGGTACTAGCTTGTCGAAAGTGGAAGGCTCAAATTAGGTGCGATTAGGACCGGCGGCATTCGTGTTACGCGTGCTTCCTACGACGTACCTATTGATTGTGATTCATTGACTTAAAGATTACAGCAAGGCCCTCGTCTTTGTCCATTATAATTATTGCAAAAAATTAAAATGTAACTGCGTGCGTTTGCGTGTAGTGTAATTCAGACCAGTTGTTAAGTAAGAGCTGCTGGGAGAGGGAGAACGTACCATATCTACAGATTTTACTTAGATCTATGTTTGAAGCTGTTATGTTGTTTTGTGAGATCGCGTGTGCGTGTTCGAAAATGAAATTTTGCGTGACTTTTATTTTGTAAATATAGTAGGAATACGTAATCTAATGTTATGTAAATTAGGTTTTAATTACAATAAACGTTTTAATGTAAGTAATCAGCTTTTTTATGTGACGAGAAATGTTAAAAACCTAAACAGATGGATAGCTAAAACTGTACGAGCCAATGCATAGGGATTGGCATAAAAAAAATCGCGGCTCGCTCCGCTTGCCAATATTACAGCTTCTTCCTCGTGCTCCTACTAAATTCTCCTACTGGTAGGAGCACCGGGACACCCATGTCCTGATGCTCCTACTGAACATAAAAACCACGGGGAATAATGTAATATTCTAAATTTAATTCCTCCTGCTCCTATCACATAACATATTGAACAGTCAACTACTTTAAGCAACTAATAAACAAATAATAACTACATATACCTAAACACTAATGTTTTCCCTTGTAGGCCTCCCACCCCCGCGAAGCGGGGGGGGGGGGGGGGGTCAACATTAACTTACTCCTAACGAAGCCCGTCCAACCCCCGCGAAGCGGGGGGGAGCGGGTTCGTGGCGACTCTGTGACTGAAAGGGTGTGTGTATGTATAATTGCACCCATAGCCATAATATGATGACACAAAATAGTGAGGTGACTGTTCACCTGTAGGTACTTGAATCAGAGTATGCCTATAAGGAAATCTATTTTAGTTATGTCTCGATGCTCCTACTTAGCGTTTTACAATTTCCTTTTGCAGTAGGAGCATCAGGACATGGGTGTCCCGGTGCTCCTACCAGTAGGAGAATTTAGTAGGAGCACGAGGAAGAAGCGATATTACTGGCATTTTGGCCTTCATGGTTTATTCAGCGCAGAGGCAACGTTATGTTTCCGTCATGGTAGCGTAGGTATAGGTACACATAATCGGATTCACGTTTGTTGTTATGTCAATAAATCACACTAATATTATAAATGCGAAAGTTTGGATGGATGTTTGTTACTTTTTCACACCAAAACTACTGAATGGGTCGGGCTGAAATTTTGCATACAGATAATTCTAGGCCTGAAATAAAACATAGGCTACTTTTTATCCCATAAATCAGTTCCCATGGTATAGAAATCACATTTAAGCGTTTTCAACAACGCGTGCGAAGCGGCGGGCAGCAGCTAGTACTCGTAGAGCATAATTAGTGCAAAAGTAAAATAAATAGCCCCTCTTTGATTCAAGAATAATGACCATTCTTAGTGTGTACGCTAGCATAACGATCAAGCTAGGGTAGGTACACATGACTGTACTCTAAAACGGCTATTACAAAAATTACACACAAAAATAGAGTATAAATAGCGCACGAGCTATGCAAAATTTCATAATGATTGCTCCTATAGGAACGAAGATATTGAGAAAACTACAAAATGTTTGCGGCTGGCCCCGCTCGCCAAATATATTTATAACTGGTGCTAGACTGGCTGTGGTCCAGGCCCCGCCGTATAATATCGCTTTTCCAAATTTGCAAAAAGAAACGAAAATGTAATAAAAACAAAAAAAAATCGAGGACTCTCGCAGACGACATATTTGCATTCCATCTGTGGTCTGGGCTCAACGCTCGATGCGGTCATGCAAAAAAAAAACTAACGAAATCACAAAATTTTCACGGCTAGCTCCGTTCGCCGATAAGGTTTAGGTGTGTTCTAGGTAGGTTAAGGATATTTTGGGGATCTAAGTCCTTAGCTGGCTACGGCCCTGTTTATTACTGATTATTGACGAGAAATTCCACGCAATAAATTAATTCTGGGTCCGCCTTATCATCATCATCATCATGATCATCAGCATAAATTAGTCCACTGCTGGACATAGGCCTCCCCTAATGAACGCCATAGCGCCCTGTCTTCACCTTGCCGCATCTAGCATCTGCCTGCAGATCGTCATGCCACTGATTGATCAACAGAATAAATATATTTTATTGTGATATACCTATGTATTTATTCACAAAGAAAATTACAATCAAATAATATAAATAAATTAGAACTCGTATTTACAATTTTAACAATTAAACTAACTGCAGACTGTTACAAACAATCTACAGGTAGCTTAACTGATCCATATCAATACCAGTCGGAAGCGTCCCCAAGACGCTGGCTGCATGCACTGCCCCGCTGTATGGTAATGCTGATGCTTTGCGCCAGTTCCTCACCAAATCTCGGGTCACGCGTCGCTTCGACCAGATGCTCGGATAATTTTTTAAAAACCCGAAGAGCCTCGGTACCCCACGGACTAGGGTCTCGACTCCAAGGGGAGCAAATAATAGTGTAATTGTACCTTACAATAACAGAATTTTCCTAAATTAATGATAAACAACTACTACATAGCTAAATGTTAAGAAAAGTTTTCAGAATACATAATCGCCAGCGACCCAATGAGGATCCGTAACGTTTTTAGTTGAGAATGCAGATTTATAGAACTAAGAAATCCATAACACACAGTGCAAAAATTATTGTTCTACGACAAAAATTGACGTAGTTATGACCAAATTACTAGCGAGGTTCACCGAGTGACCGCCGCGGGCGCGTGTGACGTCATGCTACGTCATGCCACTGGGTCGCTCGCCGCCCTTTAACCGTAGGCAGATATCCGTTTTTAGTGATTTACTCCGAAACTATAAGTTTGGGAAAATAATGACAGAACCAAATATGTCTCTTAAAACTGAGTAGCTACTCAGTTTTAAGAGACCCATCGAATGTTTTTTGATTCAACATTTTTTCTTTGGTTAAATGTGAAAACACGTCTGAGAAAAAAAATACGATAAAAAGAAATCATGAAATGACTGTTTCGCACATAATTTGGTCTCTGGAACTCTAGGTCTATTGAAATGACTTAGGTAAGTATGTTTTGATTCGTAGGTTATTTATTCAGTAAGTACTACTTATTTGGTTCCTTGAACCAGTTTCTTCATGTTGCGTAGTTTTTCTGTAAATAAACAATAACATCATTTTTGTCCCGCTCGCGCTCGGCTCCTCATCATCATCATCATCAGCCTATATTAGTCCACTGCTGGACATAGGCCTCCCCTAATGAGCGCCATAGCGCCCTGTCTTCAGCTTGCCGCATCCAGCATCTGCCTGCAGTCTTTCGCAGATCGTCATCCCACCTGGCCGGAGGGCATCCTACACTATTACTATACTAGGATTCTAAGCCATCACCTAATTACTCAAATAACAACCCAAATGAGTCGTATTGTAGTTTTTTTTATAAATTCACCAATGCGTTCAATTCAATATTCACATCCAAATCGATTATGGTCTCAGAAAAACTTAGCTTTAGTGAGTGGGCAACAGTAGGTATACATAAGAGTAGAGAAACTTTGTATGAACTATATAGTGAAAAACAATACAATTTTAGCCAGGAGTTCAAAAAAAAAGTAAAAAATTACTCAAAAATGTTTAGAAAAGTTTGTCAAATCGCAAAATCAAATTATTTAAGCTCCAAAATTAGAAATAGTGAAAATGTCATAAAATCAACGTGGAAAATAATAAATAGTGAGACTGGAAAGGTCAGTACCTACGTTAATGATTACAATTTAAAGATAAATGATTGCACAATCAAAAATGACATTGAAGTAGCCCAAGCTTTTGAAAACTTTTTTACTGACATTCCAATCTCTACTACGAAGTGTCTAAACTCTTCTCAATTAATCGCTGAGTCATTACTCATAGAAAATGTACCTAAATGCGAAAATAAACTTAATTTCAACTATGTCGATGAAAAAGATATTAAAAAAGCCTTCAAACTTTTAAATATAAAGAAAACTGCAGATCTCTGGGGCATTTCCGTTAAAATTATTAAACCTTTAATTGATACGATTGCACCAGATCTAGCTTTTATATTCAATGAATCTATTGATTGTGGCGTATTTCCTGATCTAATGAAATGTAGTAAAGTAATCCCACTATTTAAATCGGGTAGTAGGTCTGACCCCACTAACTTTAGACCAATATCAGTACTGCCAACTTTCAGCAAAGTTTTTGAAAAACTTATTTTACATCAATTGCTTAGGCATTTTAATGGCAATGACCTGCTACATGGTAAGCAATTCGGGTTTACTCGGGGCAGGTCAACTACTGATGCCGGTGTAGAGTTAGTATCGCATATTTTTGATGCTTGGGAGAAGTCGCAAGACGCTTTAGGCGTTTTTTGCGACTTGTCAAAAGCGTTCGATTGCGTACACCATGAAACATTAATCAGGAAACTACATCACTATGGAATAAGAAACACCTCTTTGGATCTTCTTACATCTTATTTGAGTGATAGGATACAAAGAGTTGACATTAATGGGAAACGGTCTTCGGGGTCTGTAGTTACAATGGGTGTACCGCAGGGTTCTATCCTCGGTCCTTTCCTATTCTTAGTTTACATTAACGACCTGCCTCATCTTGTCAAGAATAATCACGAGATTGTATTGTTTGCTGATGATACTTCATTAATTTTTAAAATGATGCGACAAAACACAAATTTCGACGATGTGAATAATGCAATCTCAAAAGTAGTTCATTGGTTTAGTGTCAATAATCTTTTGCTAAACGAAACCAAAACAAAATGTATTAGATTTATTCTACCTAATGTTAAACAAGTGAAGGCTGATGTAAACGTTAAAGGAGAAACTTTAGAAATAGTAGAAAGTGCCGTATTCTTAGGAATCACCTTAGATAATAAACTTCAATGGGGCCCACACATAGATAAGCTATCGAAGAGACTCAGTTCTGCAGCGTATGCAGTCAAAAAAATCCGTCATCTTACAGACGTGGATACATCTAGACTTGTTTATTTCAGCTACTTCCATAGTATTATGTCTTATGGTATACTGCTGTGGGGGAACGCTGCAGATATTAACACCGTATTTGTGCTGCAGAAGAGGGCTGTTCGGGCTATCTATAACATGGGTCCTAGAGAATCTCTACGTGATAAATTCAAAGAAATAAACATAATGACAGTACCATGTCAATATATCTATGAAAACTTATTGTACACTCATAAAAATTTAAATCGGTTCCCTAAAAATAGCGATAAACATATTTTTAATACCAGAAATAAACATAAACTCGCTGTGCCCACAACTAGGCTACACAAAATAAATGTATCTTTTAAAGGGCAATGTATACGCTTCTACAACAAAACTCCTAGTGAGTTGCAAAAATTATCAGTAAATAAATTCAAACAAATTGTCAAAACCTTGCTGTGCAAAAAGGCTTACTATAAAATATCAGATTATCTAGAGGACAAAAAAGCTTGGGACGGGTTTTGCTCCAACTCGAAAAATAACAACTAACAGGCTAAAGGTTTCTTCGTCGCTTCTTTACTTTAGTCTACATACCGAAGCGACAGAAATCAAAAAATATCACTTTATTTCCGTGTCAGTGTTTAGTTTTTTATTTTGACCTTTTCTAAGTGTACATTTATTGTATTTATGGAAATAAAGAGTTTTTGATTTTGATTTTTGATTTTGATTTTGACTACGTTTGCCGAGTCGTGGTCTCCAGCTCCACTCAAGAACACGTTTACCCCAGCGGTTGTCGGTTCTTCGCGAGATATGGCCGGCCCAGTGCCACTTCAGCTTGCTAATTTCTTTGAGCTATGTCGATAACTTTGGTTCTCTGTCGGATGTATTCGTTACGAATCCTATCCTTCAGAGAGACTCCGAGCATAGCTCTTTCCATAGCTCGCTGAGCGACTTTGAACTGGTGGACCAGCCCTACCGTGAGTATCCACGCTCGGCTCCTATGAACGCAAAATTCTATGCCTTTCCTTTTCAGAAAAAGCACGCAATGCTCAGGTGATGAAAATGAAGACGATGCCTTATGCAGTCTCGAGCCAAGCCGCGGGTTTAAACCTGGTCTACATAAATATGAATTTTAAATCAGAAGCGAATGGAGCCACATTTCAGTTCTAAGCTGTAAGGCTTTGGTCATAAATCTTGTGGAATCTCTTATGTCGCTACGCTGAACTCGCATTATATAAAAGTTCGTAACGATAGAAGTTGCTCTTGGATCTGTTCGACTTTGGCTAAGGATCGGGCTTGTGATGAATTCCGAGTCTATAGATAAGTAGACAAATGATTTTACTTGTTCGCTATAACATTATCGGCGAAATGCAAAGTATTACTTTATTACCTAAAGAAAATTACAATCAAATAATAGAAACAAATTAGAACTAGTAGATATTTACAATTGAAACAATTGAGACACCTACAGACTGTTGTAAACACTTTACAGGTAGGTACTAATTTCTAAGAAATCAAATAATATCGCAAAAATTTCTGACTTCGACGGGCGGAACGCGCATCCATCCCTCAGTACGGGAATGTGATGTGATAACCAACCACCACGAAGTCAAGTGACGTAGCAGTCGAATCTTTGCTTATCGCCCCAAGGGCTAGATAATGCTGTGTGAATTGTCCAGCATTATTTATTTATTTATTATTTATATTTGCGACTTTCTACGGACTCGAGCGCCGTTAGCTCCAAAAATTTCGCGATATTATTTGATTTCTTAGAAATTAGAAATTAGCCAGAGTGCGAGGCTTACGCACTATAATAATAAAAATCTTTACAGGTACCTCAACTAATCCATATCAATACCGAGATGATTAATGTCCATCCCTAAGACGCTGGCTGCAGTGCCCCGCTGCTGTATGGCAATGCTGTTGCGCTGCGCCAGCTGTTTTGCTCACGCGTCGCTTCAACCAGACGCTCAGATATTTTTTTTAAAACCCGCAGAGCCTCGGTACTCCATGGATCTAGGGTATCGACTGCAAAGGGAGCAAATGTGAAGGCTCTGTGGAGACCTGCATATTTGCGCCTCTTGATATCCTCGGCCAAATCTGCGGCCGCACCCGCCCTCACGGAAGTCCTCGGAACATGGGAAGGAGCGAGTGTGTTACCAATACAAAGTTATATAATTTGATCGTTTTGAAAAACGAAAACCGACTTCGAATCCCTTAGTTTCAAACTGTTTTTTTTTTACTTTTGCGGGATAAATACTAATCCCTCGGGATTAACTTTTTTTGGGTCCTCCTCGGGACCATCATCTATACAACTGCAAAAGAACCATACAAAACCATTCATAAAATGGAGAAATCGACGAACATACATAAAAAAAACATACAAACAGCCGAACATACAACCTCCTCCTTTTTAGAAGTCGGTTAGAAACGCGCGTTTTTGCAACTTTCCAGTAGGGCTTTCCAGAGAAGCACGGGGATTGTTGTCTAGGGTAATAGAAAAATTACGTCACCTTGTCATCGAATGCGTAAATTTTTTGAAATTCATTCCGTCAACCTCAATATATGTACGCAATGTATGGCGATGTCATTATTGTCGTATATTCTACCCTAGAGAACAATCCCCGTGTTTGGCCTATTGATGATTTCTTATAGAAGATATTTATATATTTATACACATAAAGATATTTATACACATAATCAATGTATTATAGAAGACTCTAATATTTATACACATAATCGGAGCTTCACCTCAAAGCCTCGAATTCAGATTCGATTCGATCTTACTGGCGTTTTTGCGTAACGCTAACTTTAGCACAGTCTAGGTTTGCCAATGTGCTTCATCTAGTAGTCACGAAATAGCTATAAAATAACGACAAGAAGTTGTCATTCGTTTCCTGCACGGTTTCCTGTCTTTCCACACCACGGCCCCCTGTTCCACATATCCCTACTGCTCTATTTCTACTGGTAGGGAAGAAAGGATTTTTTTTCCACATTTAGCTACTAGGGGGGACTACTTTTCCGCTTATCTCTACTGATAAAATAATTCAGGAAAGTGGTATCTTCACAATCAAAATGCTTAAGTGCTTCTATAAGTGTTTATTGTAATCATTCTATTTTAAAACTATGCAAACTCCTTCATTACGAGCTGTGTAGAATCTTTTTTCATTGTGAAGTCTAAGAAAATGTCATGTTGTGTCATGTCATTTGTTAAAAATATAACTGAAAATCGAAAAAATATAACTGAAATAATTTTATTTCAATAACTAAATATGAGTGAACCTATTTTTTTAACCAGAGGCCGAGGATCTGTTTTACTTTACGACGGTTACCAATATCACAGAAAAAAGGTATATGCTAATGGACAAGAGTATTGGAAGTGTGCTATTACTAAGAAGAACAAGTGCATTGGATCTCTCACAATCAGAGTATGTACCGATGCATATTAAATTATTAATATCGCTATTTTTCATAACGTTGTCAAGCCCTGGTGGAAATCCATGGCGGGAGGCCTATATGTTTCGCAGTGGAAGTCTTGTGGCTAATATGATGATAATGATGACGATGTCCCGGAATTATCAGAATTTATGGTATGGTACATGTAACGATGGCACGCTCATTAGTGTATAATGGCGGACTTAATCCCGTAGGTATTTTTTGTCAGTCAACCTTAGGGTGAAGTTATGGTGGTATTGTTTATTATTACAGGATAGAAGTATTATTGAGAAAACAGTGAGCCATTCGGAATGTTGTTTACGTGATATAGCCAAAAACGAAATTGATATGCGGCTGAATGATTGCAAACGAAAAGTTATTGCTGACCCTACACTTCCGATTCCCAAAATTTACGAAGAAACGCTTGATGGAATATACAACGATGGTTTGGATTTGATAGCAGCAACACCAAATTTTAGAAATGTTAAGACTGCCTTATACAACTCAAGAAACAAAGAGGCAGGAACGAGTAAAATGTTTTACACAGATTTAGAACAGGTGGAGGTGCCATCGAATTATCAGAAATTTCTTTTCGCTGACTATAGATATAATGGTGGTCGTATTTTAATATTTGGTGATGAATGGTCCAAAAATATGTTAATCGATGGGAAAGTTTTATTTATAGATGGTACTTTTAACATTTGTCCAAAACCTTTCACTCAGCTAGTTACAATTCATTGCGACATTGGAAGTACCATAGAGTGTACGAATATAATCCCAGTGCTTTACGCACTTCTCCCAGACAAAAAGACTGAAACTTACGTTACATTGTTCCGACTCATTAAATCACAAATAAAACAGAGCGCTCATAAAAAGTGGGATCCCGATTACATTATGGCTGATTTTGAAGCAGCCATTGCTAAAGCTATGAGAATCGTATTACCAAAAACTGAAAAGGGAGGGTGTTACTATCACTTCCATAAAGCGATATGGAAAAAAGGGAGACAACTGAAGCTAACGAAAAACAGAGACACGAGAAGAATACTAGCATTAATCGCAACGTTACCTTTGTTGCCATTGGATAAAATACAAGAAGGATGGTCATTCATTGAGAGTCAGATTTTAGACGAGTTTAAAATGGATGCATTTAGTAAATATTTTGTAAGAACATGGCTAAAAAATAAACAATTTCAGGAACAGTGGTGCGTGTTTGGAAAGAGGCACAGAACTAACAATTTCGCAGAAGCCTGGCATTTTAAAATTAATAACAAGAGTAACAGAAAAAACAGTTTGTATGCTTTATTAAAATTATTATACAACCAATCAACGGTTATGAAAAATCGGATGAAGTCCATCAAGAATCCGCCAAAAAAGAGGGCGCAAATATATGTGATCCGTGACCGCGTCATTCAAAATGCACAACTGCATTTAATCACAGGAGATATAACGGTGGGTCATTTTTTAGATATGCTAAGATAATTATTATTTATTTGTTGATTTCAAAGAAGTTTAATTGTTAAATTTAATACCGATATAATATAAGAATGTTTTTTTAAGGTACATACCTTACTACCTACAATAAATGAATTTTCCATCTGATTGTACTTTTCCTTAGTAGAAATATGTGGAAGTGAAATATCATTGTATCCCCCCTAGTAGCTAAATGTGGAAAAAAAATCCTTTCTTCCCTACCAGTAGAAATAGAGCAGTAGGGATATGTGGAACAGGGGACCACGGCTACTTATGAAAATGTTCGGCTACCTTAATATGGCGTGGGAACCCTTGTTCGGTAAAAGTCACATTCGGGATGCATAAGACATATTCTGTTAAGGCGAATAGTAGGGGTGATAGTGGCGCCACTACATATTTAATTTTATAATCACGTTATACAAAGGAATTATCAAAAAATCGGACCGCGCGTAGACGATATCTATCATAAGCTTTTTTTAAATGTATCTATAATAGTTTAGTACTGTATTATTTAGGCAGATACTTGTTTCAAGAGTTTAGTTCCTATTGGTGGCCACCAAGCTCTCCAAACAAGGTTTTTGATTGAATAACACAAAACAAAACTATTACAGATACATTAAATAAAAGCTTATGATAGATATCGTCTACGCGCGGTCCGATTTCTTGATAATTCCTTTGTATAACGTAATTATAAAATTAAATGTGTAGTGGCGCCACTATCCACTCTACTATTCGCCTTAAGGACAGTTTTTGTACAGTCGAGTCGTAATAACCGCTCGAGAGTTTTCATTCGCGTGGACTTTAGGATAAAAATTAATTAAAATGAGTATACAAGTTTACTATAAGTAATATTTTTATTTGTAGGTCCTTCACATTTTAGGTAGGTAGGTGAGTATCTACTTACCTAATAAGTCTGGGATAATAAAAATCTCCCCAAAAATATTAAGGCGCATGAAAAACATAGACAACAGCTTAACTATAAGTAGATAATATTCCTACTACGTAGGTAGTTCTTCTGTATGTCAGTTGTTAAGCCTCTAGTGTAGGTAAGCTAGTCCGCACTAAATTTGAGATGAAAGGAAAAATAATCAACACTATCTATAACTCTAAGCTGGATGAGTTGAGTATGGCTGAATGGGATAGCGTTGTATTTAACACTAAGCTAGATGAGTTGAGTATGGCTGAATGGGATAGCGTTGTATTTAACACTAAGCTAGATGAGTTGAGTATGGCTGAATGGGATAGCGTTGTATTTAACACTAAGCTAGATGAGTTGAGTATGGCTGAATGGGATAGCGTTGTATTTAATACTAAGCTAGATCAGTTGAGTATGGCTGAATGGGATAGCGTTGTATTTAACACTAAGCTAGATGAGTTGAGTACGGCTGAATGGGATAGCGTTGTATTTAACACTAAGCTAGATGAGTTGAGTATGGCTGAATGGGATAGCGTTGTATTTAACACTAAGCTAGATGAGTTGAGTATGGCTGAATGGGATAGCGTTGTATTTAACACTAAGCTAGATGAGTTGAGTATGGCTGAATGGGATAGCGTTGTATTTAATACTAAGCTAGATCAGTTGAGTATGGCTGAATGGGATAGCGTTGTATTTAACACTAAGCTAGATGAGTTGAGTACGGCTGAATGGGATAGCGTTGTATTTAACACTAAGCTAGATGAGTTGAGTATGGCTGAATGGGATAGCGTTGTATTTAACACTAAGCTAGATGAGTTGAGTATGGCTGAATGGGATAGCATTGTAATTAATACTAAGCTAGATGAGTTGAGTATGGCTGAATGGGATAGCGTTGTATTTTTTTGCTTTATTTCGAAATAGTGCGGACTGGATTACTAGACCGGGACATACGGAAGAACTGCCCACGTAGTAAGAATATTATCTAATCTCGTAACTAATTAATAGTCTTATTTATACAGTACTTCTTAGTCATAGAAATCTAAATAACAAGGCACTTCTATGTTCTTAGGTATAACGTCTTAGGATAGTAACCTGTTAAGTCTTGAGTATTTCTATGGGCCAATTGTAATTCGCAAGCATAGGTCCAGGAGTGTCAGAAGATGTGACGTCACTCCGCTACGGACACGTCTATTTATAAGTCCTATAGCCAATAGCCACCATCTCCACCACCACTGGTTGCCATCGGTAATTTTCCGCGCATCTTATCAAAGAAATAACTAATTTCTATTTCTTCATCAAATCAATCCTAACATTCCTAACGCGCGAGATCCATCACTTTCAATGCTTTGAGCTAAAAAAATAATGGGTAATCATCAACTAAAATGGGTGATGATTACCCATTATCTTTATCACCCGTCATCACTAGCTCGACCAACTAACCCGGTGGAAATCTTCAGTACATTCGCAGTCCTGGGCTCGTACTCGTAAAAACGAAACCGAAGTTTCTGATTCGTTTTAGTGCAAACGCTAATCTTATGCAAGCGTTTATTTCAGAAAAAGTCTTAAAACTAATATTACATTGTTTTAGACTTAGTTACCCAGTCTTAGTTTCAACACCTCGCTCTAACTAAGTTCGAAACTTGTAATGTAGACGCGAGGGATCTCTACCTCGGCAATAGCTAACTTATCTTTTTATACAGTGCACGTTTTTTAGATACCTACTTACTTTTTAAACAAAGAAAAACGTCATGAAACATTAATAAAAAAAAAAAGAAAACACAGTTAAATAGAAAAAAGAAAAAGGGAAAACAAAATTTTAAGCAGTTAGATGTTTAGGTTTCAATAGCTTTAACGTCTAAAATTCTACATTATATTAAAAGGTTCAGCCGGTGTTCATGTGAGTGTATGTGCACTGTGTGTATATGTGTGTGAGTGCGACATAAGAGTTTGTTTTGCACGAAAACGAATCAAAAACTTCGATTTTCCTTTTCCTTAGTAGGCCCCCAGTTTAGTCGTTGGATTTTTGTCTGTAGAGTTCCAACGTATATTGAATTGCATTTAATTTATCCTCGATGGGCTGGTGTCGGACCAGCAAATCTGAACCCCCATGTTTAGCATCCCAGTAGCGGATATTAAACTTTTTTTTATTGTGTTTATTTATATGCACTAAGTTAAACCTTACCAATAAGTTAAGTTGGCAAAAACTAGCACTCCCGATGAGTTTACCCACTTGGAACTCGAGTAGGTACTGACAAAACAAAACAAAATAAACAGTTTACTAAGGACATTCAAATAAAAAAACAAATCAAAATGGGTTAATCGTTAAACTTAAAACACCTCTCTGTGTCGTGGAGGTAAAAAAATATAAGAACATCAAATAATGGCTTACTCAGGTCATAAATGAAATTGATCGAGTGAAGTTTCTGTTGGAATGTTTTTCCGACCATGTTCCGACCCTAGGTCGTAGTTAACTCCCTCACATTCGTAATGAAATCGTCCAACTACGATAGCTTTAATAGTAAATAAAACGTCAAGTGCGAGTCAGACTCGCGCATTAAGGGGTAAGACCCTGTGTCTTGCCAAATTATCATGATTCTAGGTACAAGCTTCCGGTGGACATCAAGTCTGGTGAGGTACCTATCGGAGGCAGCGCACCAGACTTGACGTCCACTGGAAGCTTGTTTACTTTTAGCTTCAGTTGTAGCAGTAAACAAGCTTCAAGTGGCGTCAAGTCTGGTGAGCTACCTCCGATACCTACAAGTGATCTCCGCCTAGGCCTACCGTCTGATCGGATAAATACGTTTGAAATCAGTTTAACGAGCCTAATCTGGATTTTTCTTGAATTTTATTAGTTGGTATAGATTTTTTCGTGATTTGTACGCATTGGCAGAAACATAGAAAGGCCAATGCCCAGCAGTGGGTCGACAAGGGCTGATGACTATGTACGTAGGTACGTATTTCCTCAAGACAACCCTACCTACGGCTCCACCAGCCGCCTGAAGTCCAACTCCAGTATGCCGCCATCTGCAAACCTGCATAGGAATCCCTGTATCTCTTGAATATTGAAATGTATCTGCTTAACAGAAAGTGAAGGTTTTTTCTGGCTCCCTGTAATAGTCTGGGTCTGGTATGTACGGCGCTGTTCGGCTAATAAACTCGTGGTTGAAAACAAAGTATCTTGCATAGACATTCTTAACAGGCTTGCTGTCCTGCCATCTCCAGCCGTAAGCAGTATTTTGAGTTATGCATTCATTATACCTGTCTTGAGGATTGAGGTGTTCTCTATGCGTCAGGTATACGCGTCGCCCTGCCTGGCAAAGTATTTTCTGAACCTCGGGATCCACAGCTTTCATGATGGGCTCTAAGGCAGCCGATCCTGAGTTGGAGTCTTTGCCAGATACCTGTATTATTGCATCTCGTAAAGGTTTCTTGCGTCGGTTTACTGCATTAGTTTTGTGATGTGCAATCAAGCTGGGCAAACATAGTTCTGCGGGGAGCCTCATAACTTCATTAGTGCTTATATCCTTGTACCTTTCGGGCATCTCTGCATTGCTCTCGAGTTTCTTTTGGTTAATTAGAAACCATTTCATCTGCATTGCGTTTTCTTTATTAGTTTCTTCAATATAGAATCTAGTCAAGTCAGCCTTCTTCATCTTGTGTGTCTTTAGAGCAAACAAAACTTTAAATTTATCCGTAGAATACTGGACTTTGAGTAAGCTACAATAGTGCTTGTGAGACGGTAGGTAGGTACTACAAAAACTGGGAATAGCCTCAAATATCCTTAATTAATATAGATACGCCTTAGAGTTAATCATATAATCTTCATAACAATAAATAATATTTGATATTTGTTACTCACTGGAAATCTGCCGGCAATGTTCAATGGAGAAAATCTCAGTTAAACTTTTACTCAAGTGTAAGTTTTCCCTTTTTACTAAATATATTCTTTAGAGTAGATTGTGCTTTTATTTATTATCCCCTTTTGAGCTGTTGAATAACTGATGATTTGTCATTGAATTTAACTTCGAATTTTTTTTGGGCTTGTATCACTGACCTCAATTTTCACAGAGTACCTACTGTTATTATTCCATTTTACAATAGACCAAAGAGATTTCATTTTAAATTATAACCTTTTTATTGATTGACAAATTAGAGGCATAAGTTTATTTCTCGACGTTTATTTTATTTGTCTGCTGTTTAAAAAACACTCCTTTATGGCGCCTGCTACACACTCGATAAATATCACGATATTTAACGTGATTTTTATCTTATACAGGGTGGAATTTTGTAATGCCACCTGGAGGGAAAGTACCTACTCTTAATACTGTAGATAGAAAATTATACTAAAAGAAAACATTCCCTTAATTTTGAAAAGAAAGAAAACTGCTTTCCAAGATTTTCGAAAATTCGCTTGCCTCACCCGGGAATCGAACCGACTGAAATCTGTAAAAATTACACCCTGTACTTTTATTGCATAGATCGTTAGGGTCAATAATAAGGATGAAATCTCTCTAACAAACTTAATAAATTAAATGAAAGGAAAACCATGAAATCTTAAATTATAAATTGAATGGGTCAAGTTAAGCACTTTAACTTAAAGATCCATCTGTTTACTTGTGTCAGTAATTAATAATTATCATTGACGTCATTTATCCATTAAAATGAAGAATTGATATTTAGATAAGACGATTGAAATTTGCACGTGTTTGTACCTAATGCAGACTCTTCTATCTTAAAATACTGGATCTCTTAAGAAATGAGTTAAATGGTTTCCCCGAGGCGGAGCGAAACCAAATAATTCTACAGCAAGATGGTGCTCCAGCCCATAGCAGCAGAATCACTACTGCCTACGATAATAACCATTTTAATACCTGGATTGGTACCAACGGCACAATCAGATGGCCTGCGAGATCACCAGATCTCACCCCTTTAGATTTTTTTTGTGGGGATATGTAAAAAATCTAATTTACATGAAATCTTATGTGAATGTAAACTAGTTGAGAGTTGAAGTTCAGAATACGATTTATAAAATTCACCACAACACGTTATTATAAGTTACTAGAAATGAATACTTAAGAAGAATAAATTTGTGTATCCAAGAAAATGGAAACCATTTTGAGCAACTAATTAGTAGTTAGTTGACTTTTATTGTAAATAATAAAAATAATTTAAGATTTCATGGTTTTCCTTTAATTTAATTTATTAAGTTTGCTAGAGAGATTTTATCGTTATAATTGACCCGACCGATCTATGCAATAAAAATACAGGGTGTAATTTTTACAGTTTTCAGTCGGTTCGATTCCCGGGTGTGGCAAGCGAATTTTCGAAAATCTTTGAATGCAGTTTTCTTTCTTTTCAAAATTAAAGGAATGTTTTCTTTAAGTATAATTTTCTATCTACAGTATTAAGAGTACTTTCCCTCCAGGTGGCATTACAAAATTCCACCCTGTATATCGATATTTTGGATCGAATCTACATACTATACAGTCAATACTAAATAATACAACGGTAGATTTTATTCACTATTACATACTCCGACCGAAGCCAGTAACGTAATGAGTATGAGTGACTATAAAAGTAAAGCTTGCGTTGCTATTACATTAGCGATAGCATGCTGCTCATAAGCATGCGCTCTTTTCACTTTATACCAACTGTTTGCATTTGAGCTGCCCCACATCTATGGTAGTGTTTCTAAAAAAAGTATAAATTCTTTCAGATTTGATAATTATCGAGTGTGTAGCATGCGCCTATGGCATGGCACCTGCTACACACTCGATAATTATCACGATGTTTGGATCTTAATCGAGGATTACGATATTTAGCGTATCACGGATCGTGATACGGATCGCTGGATTTGTAAAAATCCAGAAATCTCACGATCTCACAACACGATCTCTGGTCTAAGAAATCAAATAATATCGCAAAAATTTTCGACTTCGACGGGACTTGAACCCGCATCCTTCCTACAGTACAGGAATTTGACAGGAATTGTTTACTTAGAAATTACCCTGAGTGTGGGGTTACGAACTATAATAACAAAAAGCGATCTCTGGTCGATATTTATCGTGTCATTAATTATTGTTCAGTATTCATTCTGTCAGCGATGGAGAAGGACGCGTTTCTTGATGTGGGGCGGCGGCGGCACCAGCCGTACCTCTAACGAACGACCAAAAAAACTTGAAAGAGTTTATTCTTGTGTTAGAAACAGCTCAAATACAATTAGTTTGAAAAAAGTGAAAAGAGCGATTGCTTAAGAGCTGCTTGAAATTTTTAAGAAAATTAAACCGTCTGCGACGTCTAAGGACGGAATAGCAAAAATTAACACTTTAAAATCTAACTACAATCCGAGCTGAAAATATTTACAATCAAAAGTCTTAGGTATTTCATATGCTTAGTTAATATTTACAATCAAAAGTCTTAGGTATTTCATATGTTTTTTAATAAAAATGGAAAGCTTGTAAATATGATAAGTCGTTTATTTTACCGTACCTATTCTATAATTATTGAGACTGATTTTATAACTACGTGCTATGGGCGACATGCTAATCTGCACCCAAAATTCTAAAAAGTGATGGATCTCGTAATTTTATTTGTTTTTCTTTATTATAGAATATTATATTTAGAATTTTTGAGGGAACTAATAATTATTTGTTTTATAGATGTTTTCGTTGAGCAGATTACGAATAATTTTATATTGTAGACAAGGAAAAGTCTTAGTTTTTTATTAACTACAAGATAAAACGCATAACTTTTGGTGACTAGAAAAAAATTCATTTATATTATAAATATTATTTTATTTCCAAATAAAATAATTTTGATTTTATTTGCAGTTTAAAACTCTTGTACGAAACTACCCCATAGCGTCCGAAGGTACCCCCGACACCGTACGAAAGTACCCCTCACGTAGGGCAGATTCGTACGAATTCCAGATTGAGTTTAGTCATTATTATGCATTAATATAATCGCCTGATAATTTTTTGTGTTCATCTCAGATATAATATAGGCAAGTACTAGTTTTATATGCAATCAGTTCACTTTTAAATGGAATAGTCGTGATGAAAAAAAATTAAATGTAAAAACCGTACGAAGGGTTCTACCTTCCTCTAAGTTAAAAAATAATGTTTATTGAATTTTGAAATCGTAGAACCAAAACATTATTTACCAAAACGTTGTTTATTTTTAGTTTGTCACTTACGGAACAGTTTAGTGTTCATCTGTTTGTAAATTTGGTTAGGTTCATGGACTTGTTGCTGAGTGTACCTACTTGAAAATAAACTCAAAAACATGACGAAAATCGCCGGTTTCGTAGGTAAAATAAAGTTGTTCCTAGTTGTCGAGAGCGAAATAAAAGTTTAAATGCCTCCGGCCTCGAGCTGATGCTAAAAGTTTGTGATTCGCTGTAGGCATTAGATTAGACAATGTTTGCTGCCCTGCCTTGGGGTTCAATTCTAGAGTAGGCAGGTACCTAGTTAAATTATTTCAGCGGGGAGGTAATTATATCCTACTTAAAGTAATGTTCGGCACAACGTTTGTCGTTTGAAAACTGGAGGTAGATGGAATAGCTTGGTGGTTTTTAGGGTTCCGTACCTCAAAAAGAAAAAAGGAACCCTTATAGTATCACTTTGTTGTCCGTCTGTCTGTCTGTCTGTCCGTCTGTCAACAACATGGTCATGGTTCTCAGGATCGCGTGGACGTATCGAGTTGATATTAACGCCAAATACTCAGATTCATAACAAAAACTGAGACTTTTTTTATTTAATTCAAACTTAAGGTGAACACCTTAAGTTTGAATTAAATAAAAAAAAAAACATTTTCTTTGATCTTCCAATGCACTGAAAACTTTTATAGTTTGTGGCCATTCCAACGGTATGCCAAACCATTTAAAATACATAACCAAATAAGCGTTTATTCAAAAAAATCTGTCATTTTGAATGTAATGACTTACTTTTTTCTCGTAATCGTGATGTAGGTACCTAAGCATGTTTAGTTCGGTAGAACTTAATTATGCCAAAGGGTGGGAGTGGGTAAAACCAATTGCAATTAGTATGGTGGCTATTTAACCCTCATCAGCATAACTTTTTTTAAGGGGCGAACCAAGCGGATTTCGTAGTCAAACTACGCTACTCAATACTCACGGAACCCATTAGGGTAAAAAAAACTCATATTATATAGAATTGAAAATTTTTCTTTGGTTTCATAAAATTGAATACACGATTGCGAAAAAATCATTAAAAAACATACAAGTGCAGTGCACCTAATTTGGTCGAGATCTCAGAAATCCTGCGGTCTATAGAAAATATTTTTTTTATTTGTAGGTTAGGTAATTATAATTACTAATTCTTTAGTTTTCTTGTAAGTTCGCAAAAACATCATTTTTGCGCTTACGCAGTTCCAAAGACGTATGCTCTGTCCCGCTCCTATGAACGCGAAATCCTATGCCTATCCTTTTCACAAAATGGCGCGCAAAGCGCCCTCTTAAGATCTTGGTTTTTTAACCCCCCACTCCAACACTTAACTGTTTCGATATTTGAATCTGGTGGTGTAATTTTATTTACACAAAGTAATTTAGAACCAAAAGTCAATAAACAAACAAATCAATACAATCAATCATACGAATTCCACGTGAACCTAGAGTGAATAAGTTCCCTTATAGAAAGCGTGCTCCATGTAAGGCCGCATCTTCACTTTCTTAAGTGAGATGGTGGTCAAACACTTTTCAATTAGAAAAAAAAACATTTTTTTGAACGGAGTGAACGAAGAGAGAAGAAGAGAGAGTAAAGGTACGAATTTCTCAGTGGTACCTTGGGTGATTTGGTTGTATGGTAAAATAGTCACTTCGCGCAAAACTGTACAAGTCCAACCGTTGTTGCGTTGATCCGATTTGCGTGAAATTTGAGACATGTGAAATATGCTGGTAGTAGGGCCTAATCTGTAGAGAGGTTTTTGAGACAAGGGGGTCCAAAGGGAGGAGTAAGCCTGAATAGCTAAATGGTAAGCAATTCAGGTTTACCTACTCGCGGCAGGTCAACTACTGATACCGGTGGTGTAGAGTAAGTAGGTATCGCATATTTTTGATGCTTGGGAGAAGTCGCAAGATGCTTTGCGACTTGTCAAAAGTAGAGAGTTGCATTTTGCTGCACGAAAACTTATTTGAAGTTCTCTCTGACATTATGACTACTGTATAAGCTGAGGAATAGTCTATTATCTATTCTCAGTCTACGATTTTTTTTTGGACTCGCTAGTTTTTGCATTTTCCATATTTCGTTTTTTTTTAATTAAAAAATTTGGGAAACATTTATACCCTAGATAAAAATATTACGTGATATTACGTGATAAGGATCAGGAGAGTTAGGATAGGAAATATTAATAGTTAGGAATATAATAAGGGAATTAATTGTACAGGAAAATGGACGTAGTCATGTCGTAGTTATCTGGTTAATTAGTAAGTACTAATCTATGGTAGTTATTGTATTCTCTTTGGTAGTATTATATTCTCTTTACCCTGCTGCTGGGTAATGCATGATCCAAGAAGCTGGAAACAGAACATTTATAAAAGCACAATCTTAGAAGAATAAGGCATAGAAGATAGTTGACACAAAAGACGAAAATTCAAAAAATTGCGAAAAACTGTCGCAATTTTAATTTTGAGCCGATGATAGTAAAAAACTTCAAATGACGCGGAAAGCTGCTCTCGCATAAAAATACAAAATTGGTGTGTTGTGCGGTGAAAGGGTGTTGAAAAACACTAGTAGCATGGAGCTCAACTTCTTGTTTGATGGCTTCTGCGTCAGGTTTGACCCAATTTTGCCAAGCATGGAGCTCAGAGAGGCAACATCACTGGCAGGACTCTGTCGTTGCTTGGCGGTCTCAGTGTCAAAGTCGAGTATAATAGTGTCCTGATGATGTCTCGTGCAGAGACGAAACTAGGTGACGACTTACTTTGATGGGTTTTTTCATCGTGTAGTTGGTGTGGTCTTCTCTTTTACAATTTAGGTTGTGTTCGTGCTTAAAGTTGGAGGGCAATTTACTTGGCAATTTTATCTCGCGTAAGTCTGTTTTTTACCTTCTCTGATTGCATGGCATGCCAATTTGTGGGAGGGCGGGCGGTGCACGCGAATCGCATTTTGTTGGATCTTATCAGAGAAGGTTTTGCATGGAATTGTTACTATATATTGTTTAATCCCAATATTAAATAATAATACTGCAAATATCTCATTTCACCTGTAAGTCCCTACTAATATTACATTTGTAATTTTGCGTGAAACTGTCTGTCATCAAAACTCATAAATAAACTGAAAAATGAAGGAAAAATGCGAGAAATACCCCGGTTTTGTTACTTATTCCTCTACTATTTTTATGTACCTAATACCTAGGGATGGGTTGACTTCACACGAGTTAGGACTAAGGAATCAAACTACGGGGAAGATCACAGTTTTAGAATTTTCAGTCACTCGACGATATTCTGAGTAGATTCAAATTGTGAACTCAAATTACAGACTCAATGTTAATGAATATAAAAAAATTAGAACTAGTATTTACAATTGGAACAATTGAGCTAACAGCAAAAAATCTAGAACTAATCCACATGGATTAGTTGCGCTGCCGACCTCCAATACCAGTCGGAAGCGTCCCTAAGACGCTGGCAGCGCATCAGCATTGCCATATAGAGCGGGGCAATGCTGATGCGCTGCGCCAGATACACACCAGCTCTATAAGAACATTGTTACAAACTCTGAAAAGTCGTAGAATAAAACCCTGTTCTTATTTTCGTTCCGCAAACGAGAGGAGCCGATATTTTTTGGCGAACTTGGAGTAAAACTTATTTGTCGTTTGACCGAGGTATAATAATGACCATAGCTACTGGTTGATATTTCATAAAATTAAATATAAAACGAGACGTTAGTAAGGGATTCCCGTCCATTTTTAGGGATCACTTTGTTGTCCGGCTGTCTATCCATCTGTCAACCTCCTTTTCTCAGGAAAGCTTAAACGTATCGAGTTGAAATTAACGTTAAATACTCAAGTGCGTTACCTCTTGGAGCCGCGATATAATTAAAACTTCTAAGTCAACGCACTGAGATATTTGCATTATTATTGTTCATGCTGCTGGTGTTTCATCACCCTTCCACTGCACAACACACCAATTTTATATTTTTATGCAAGAGCTGCTTTCCGCGTCATAATTTGAATTTTGAACTATCGGCTCAAAATTAAAATTGTGACACCCTGTCGCAATTTTTTTGATATATTTTTAGGAACCAGAAGTGAAACCAATATATAAAGAAGTACAAAAATAACCTAAACGATTTATTATCAAAACTACAGCAAACAAATTATTCATTAGAACATAAATTAGATTTTCGCAACACAAGAAAAAACGTCCGCACACCCCATTTTCCGAAAAGTCATGAGCCCACGTCAATTGCCTGCTCCATAGACAACAAAACTATATTCTACGACTCCGTATCTCCTGACAATATAATACCTCGTTTGTGTCGAGTGTCAACTATCATTTTTAAGCCTTCTTCTTCTAAGGTCCAAAGTATACCATGAATTCTATGATTTACTCCAAGGCTTAGTATCTATATTCAAGCTATTCCCAGTTTTTGTCGTACCTACGTACCTACTCACGACTGAAGGTATTTACTTTAAGTCCCTTATTCTACGGATAAAAAGTCAGTTGTATGCTTTTTACCACACAAAATGAAGAACTCTGACACGACAAGACTCTATACTGAATTCTTTAATAGAGAAAACGTTAAGCGTACGCAATATTTTCTAAGGAACCAAAAGAAACTCGAGAGCCTGGCTAAGCTGCCCAAAAATTACACTAATGAAGTTAAGACGCTCCCCGTAGAAAAGTGTTTGCAAGTCTTGACTACACATCACGAAACTAATGCAGTAAACCGACGCAAGAAACCTTTACGAGATGCAATATTACAGGTATCTGGCAAAGACTCCAACTCAGGATCGGCTGCCTTAGAGCCCATGATGAAAGCTGTGGATCCCGACGTTCAGAAAATACTTTGCCAGGCAGGGCGACGCGTATACCTGACGCATAGAGAACACCTCAAACCTGAAGACAGGTATAATGAATGCATGACTCAAAATACTGCTTACGGTTGGAGATTGCAGGACAGCAAGCCTGTTAGGAGTGTCCATGTAAGATACTCTGTTTTCAAGCACGATTTGATTAGCCGAACAGCGCCCTACATACCAGACCCAGACTATTACAACGAGCCAACTAAACGTGAAAACTTTACTTTCTGTTAGGTAGGTATACATATTAATATGCAAGAGATACGATGCAGGATTGCAGATGGCGGCATACTGGAGTTGGACTACTGGCGGCTGGTTGAACCGTAGCGTAGGTAAGGTAACCTTCAGGAAATACGTACGTACATCATCATCAACGTCATCAGCCCTTGTCGACCCACGGCTGGGCATAGGCTTCTATGTTTCTGCCAATGCGTACAAATTACGGCATAATCTGTTAAGCTTTTAAAAATTCAAGACAAATCCAGATTAGGCTCCTTATAGTGATTTCAAACGTATTTATCCAATCAGGCGGTAGCCCTAGGCGGAGATCACTTGTAGGTATCGGAGGCAGCCGACCACCAGACTTGATGTCCACCGCAAGCTTGTTTACCTTCAGCTCTAGTATAATACCTATGTCTATTCACCCCTGCATCCCATACAGTGTTGAAACGGATATTTGCGCTTTTAGGGTTATGTATGTATCTCAAAAGGAAAAAAGGAACCCATAAAGGATCACTTTGTTGTCCGTCCGTCTGTCTGTCCGTCTGTCAACTCCCTTTTAGAGAACCGATGTGTTTAAGTATTCAAGTATGTATTTAGCAATTCTAAGGCGGTTAACACACTGCCACGCACCACGCTGCATGTTGCGTGTCGACGCACCTACGCGCGTACTTGCGGGAGTGCAGATCTGCATCATCGTGCGGGTTTCGTAATTATAAAATTAAATATGTAGTGGCGCCACTATCCACCCTACTATTTGCCTTAAGCGCGTGATCTGCATGAACGCGCGTGGATGCATTTTCTGTGTGTTGGACTGTGCGTAGGCATGGAAGTTATAGCTACTTTTATTTCACTATCACGTCGCGAAGTTATATTTTTCTGTCACGGTTATATCACGGGTGATAAATCACGGTCGTTATATTTCATTAGTGATGATTATTATCACAGTGGGTGCATTTTTTCCGCCTGTTACATGTTGCAGTGATAGTGATATGATTCAGAACTTATCGCTTAGCTAATCGGCGATGTTTTTTTTTGACAATAAAACGTGTTTTCTTCAATGAACTTTCCCTCATACTTCGACAGGCTTGGGACTGTCAATGTTTAAGTACTTAATTACAAAACACTAGGACGACAACTTTATTTCTGTATTAACAGACAATCTCAGGTGAGCTTAGTTTAAAATAACACGCGATTCAAAACGCGGCATGCACGTCCAGCAGCAACAAGTAAAGATTACAAGTGAGTGAAATGAAGTGAAACTCTCACAACGTGATATCACTGGTATTATAAATTTCAAGTACCTACATGTACCTACATTAAATGAGCACCTTAACGTCTTTAAAATAAGACTCATTTTCATATGAAGTTTTTGTAACGGAGCGTTATTTATCTAAGCAGTAAGCAAGTTTTAAAAATACTCCAGATAAATTAAAGCCTAATGGTGTTGAGAATAAGATGCAATTTCACTTAAACGAATTCTCTCTTCTCGCTAGTGGCACGGTGTCGCTACAGTCGCATGCTGTAGCTTTGTCTCTCTCGCACGATAGAATTCTGCGAAATGTAATGTAGCTTAGCCCGCGTGAAAAATCACGCTCGCGTTATAAGTAACTCACGGTTTCGATGCATGTAACTGGTGTGGCACGTGATTTATGTTGTCACTAGTTATACAGGGTGTCCCATAATGAGTGGATAATCTTGAAACGGCTTGTGCGGGGGCCCAAGGCCAATCCGAAACATTTTTTGTTTTTTTTTTTTATCTTGAACCGTTCGGAAAATATTTAACTTTTTGTAAATTTGGAAAAAATTGTACCTTTGTTCACATTTTTAGACTTGGTGCCTACAATTTTTTTATTTTTTTTATTTTTGTATTTGGAATATATTAAGAAAATATAGCGTAATTGAACACCGTTTGAATAATTTTGATAACTAGGAGCAGTAATTTTCAAGACAGTATTAAAGTGGAAAATTGAAATTTTTCATTTAATTTTACTAAGTTTAAGCATCTGTGGCTTAAAAAAAAGGTATGAAAACCTAAGAAGCCATGTACATAAAAAACATGTCCATTTCAAGAGGATTCTTAAATGATAAAAAACTACGAAATATTATAGAACGAAACACTGAGATATCGCCACTTTTGTGTAAAAAGGGGCCATTCATACTAGAAATAAAATTGAATCATCACACATTAATAAAATATCTTTTCGCCACTCTCGTTGTAAAACGGTGAAAAGTATGCTTCGCACACGGAAAACACGTAAATAAACAAATAATAATGTAGCCGAAAGTAAAAGGAGTTAGTGTTATGGGTACAAGATAACTGCTTTTTTTACAATTGCGAACTAAAAATAAAATTAAACCAACATAATTGTAAATAATTTTAATTTTTTTTATTACAGTAGATGCTCGAACTGGTGTCCTGCTTCTCTGATGCATGCTCTGCATCTTGTAATAAAGGATTTTTTTAGCAAACTTCCGTAGTTGCGTTCGTTAATTTTGTCCGCAGCGTTTTGAACTCGACGTCGAAGTTCCTCTATTGAGGAAATGGGTATTTTGTACACCAGTTCCTTCAAGTTGCCCCAGTAAAAGAAATCCAATGGATTCAAGTCCGGCGACCGCGCTGGCCACTGGATTGCGCCAGCACGCCCGATCCATCTGTTTGGATACGCTTCGTCTAAATATGGCCGTACCTGTACGGCGTAGTGTGCCGGACACCCGTCATTCTGTAGCCACATTCTATGCCGTGTGGCTAGTGGCAGTTCTTCTAACAACCCAGGTAGGTTCTTGGTTAGAAAATCCAAGTAGCTGGATCCATTTAGATTTCCCGGTAGCTCGAATGGACCGATGATTTTTCCATTTAAAATCCCAGACCAATAATTTATTTTAAATTGGTACTGGGACCTTTCTTCGCGCATTAAATGCGGGTTAGTTATCTGCCAACTATGTAAGTTGTGCAGGTTTAAGTAGCCGTCTCTTTTGCAAGAGGATTCATCACTCCAGAGAATTTTCGCAAAAAACTCAGGATCCCTTTCGATTTTGCCTAACATGTCTCGGCAAAAAGTAACTCTTGCTGGGTAATCCCTCGGCTGCAGAGTCTGAACGCGAGTAACATGATAGGGATGAAATTGATTTCTCCTTAAAATCCTGTGAACTGTTGACTTGGGTATACCTCTTTGTCGCTGAATATCTCTTGTTGATACGGTTGCATCTTCTTCAATTGCTCTCTTTACTTTCGGCTAGATTATTATTTATTTCTTTGAATATAAGAAGCATGTTTAAGAAAAAATAGATTTTCTGTGTTTTTAAGTAGAAAAGTTACCGTTTCAGAACGAGAGTGGCGTAAAGATGTTTTATTAATGTGTGATGGTTCAATTTATTTCTAGTATGAATGGCCCCTTTTTACACAAAAGTGGCGATATCTCAGTGTTTCATTCTATAATATTTCGTAGTTTTTTATCATTTAAGAATCCTCTTGAAATGGACATGTTTTTTATGTACATGGCTTCTTAGGTTTTCATACCTTTTTTTTAAACCACAGATGCTTAAACTTAGTAAAATTAAATGAAAAATTTCAATTTTCCACTTTAATACTGTCTTGAAAATTACTGCTCCTAGTTACCAAAATTATTCAAACGGTGTTCAATTACGCTATATTTTCTTAATATATTCCAAATACAAAAATAAAAAAAATAAAAAAATTGTAGGCACCAAGTCTAAAAATGTGAACAAAGGTACAATTTTTTCCAAAATTACAATAAGTTAAATATTTTCCGAACGGGTCATGATAAAAAAAAACAAAAAAATGTTTCGGATTGGCCTTGGGCCCCCGCACAAGCCGTTTCAAGATTATCCACTCATTATGGGACACCCTGTATAACCAGTGATGCGTGAAATCTTCCATGCCTAACTGTGCGTGTTTTCTATACAAACGGAGATACTTACAAGCAACGTTAGAACACGCATCCACGCAACATGCAGCGTGGTGCGTGGCAGTGTGTTGATCGCCTACATCGCATACACTGTGAGAGGTCTTAAAAATTTCACTTAGTAATGAATGAATAGGTTAGGTATTAGGAACCCTGTTAGGGCACCATACATTTCTTGAGAGGTAGGTACCTAAGCTAATAACTTAATTAAGTATAACAACTAATGTTACCTTAATTTCTATAAGTACAGAGTTCATTGTATAATGTATAATGTAGGTTGAACCAAGTTAAGTTTCTAATCCAATGTTTTGTTAATAAATTCTTCAATTGAGTAATAAGTTTAAGTTAGGAGTAGAGTACGTTTTAAGTTAGTTTTTAAATATAATATAATAACTTTTATTTAAGCGTTACGATAAGTTGTTTAGTTCCGTTGTCTTGTTTTTTGCGCATGTTGTGGGTGCCTGTAATTTAGAGTGCACTATTTTTTAAGTTTTGTCGTATTAATTTTGTGATCTCTTGTGTTACTATTAGTTGGTTGCCCTCAATAAATAAATAAATGTTATTTCTTTTTCAGACTGCTTTATTTTATTAATGGAATTTTGTTGTAGATTTTAATAGCACGGTAAATAGTTTTTGTATAGGTACTCTTTTGTAGTTAGTGTTCTGGGAGAAATAATTTATTTTTACGCCCTTTATAATCTTTATTTACTAGGAAAATTACAATCAAATAATAGAAATAAATCAGAACTACTATTTGAAATTGAAATAATGGAGCAGTTAGCACAGACTGTTGCAAGCAATCTACAGGTAGCTCAACTGATCCATATCAATAGCAGACGGAAATGTCCCCAAGACGCTGGCTGTATTGCCACGCTGTATGACAATGCTGATGCGCTGCGCCGGATACCCACCAGCTCTCGGATCACGCGTGAACGCGTCCCTTCGATCAGACGCTCAGATAATTTTTTAAAAACCCGTAGAGCCTCGGTACCCCTCGGACCTAGGGTCTCGACTCCAATGGGAGCAAATATGTAGGCTCTGTCAAGACCTGCATATTTGCGCCTTTTTGTTGAAATGGAAATAAGGTAGGTACCTATAGATGTTTTCGAACCAAGAGTGATATTTCTAAGCTACATATGAAGGGAAGCGTAAGTATTTTTTTTTAAACGACTTCAAATAATCTGAATAGGTATTGTAAAAAAAACTACTTAAGTTCTGCGAGACAGATAGCTAAAGGTACTGGCAGAATTGTGTCAAACCAGATGCAGAAGCTATCAGACAAGAAGTTGAAGTTGAAGGTATAGGTATGTAGGTACGAGTAATTCCTCTGTATGTAGGTACCTAATGCCACAATGAAGGTAACTTGGGTAGGTATTCTTCAATGTATACTTTTTCTAAATAAATTGTTATAAAATACAATTCACTTCAAAAATCAAAGTAAAAGAACGAAGAATACAAAGTAAAACCGCAAAAAAATCATATCTCAACCGTGATAAGTACTTACCTATTTACAGAACAAACATTTAATATAAGTAAGCATAGAAATAAAACAACGTTTAGGGATCAATTTATTTTATTAAGATTTTTATGTACTTATACACAAACACACTTATTACAAGATACGTGTAGAAATAATTTTAGACTTTAGAAAATAGAAAAATAATGTAGTTTTAAAAAACATTTTTGTGGAATTAAATTCTTACTCCTTAACCAGGCTTAGTCAACAGATTTCGAAATCACATTTCTGCTAATTAATTAAATCTTACACTTTAGATATTGCTACGATAACCTATAATACGAAATTTTATTATATTTTTAAAATTATAATATAGATAAAAAGTGCAGAGAAAACAAAATTAAATGATACTTTTACACCACAATGTTACCTATTCCTTGCCTACTTATACAAATATTTATATCCTGTTATAATTACCTAATAAATGTTATTTTTCAATTTCAAAATTTCTTTATTACCTTAAATAACATTAGTCAGGTACAATTTCTAGTGTAAATTTAATCCTAGAATGCACAAACATACATAATATATAGAATGCACAAACATACTTATATAGAAAACGTTTTAGAAGCTTTTTAAGCGTTTTTAATTTTATTGGAAGGTAGATTAAAAGACAAAGTAAACTGTAAATTTTAAACCTTTTTGTAGTCAAAAGAACTTATTCTTACGAGTCGAGTGGAATGATAAATTGGGCACTTTTCATCGTTACTTTAGGTCTTTAAGGTTATATTATGTGCAGGAATGTCCACAGAGACACTCTGCCACATTTAATTAACAGGAAACAAAATTTAGGTCCAAAACAACAATAATGTGTCGACTTCCGTCGATGTCCCCGCAGATTTGTTTAGCTCATCTACGAGCTAAACAGTGAAAAAACCGGCACGCTTGATGATATAAAAAGCCATTCGTTCTATCTTCTTAGGCTGGAAGCATAAGTCGTTCTCTCTCTAGTGTGAATGAGATGGCATTTTCGCTAGTTCTATGGGCTTCTTATTCTAAGTTATAAACATGTTGTCGTCTGCAGGCAAGATTTTTTTTTCGATGCTTTGTACCTACTATACATTATTCTCTTTGGTACATAATATGTACCAAAGAGAATAATATTATTATTTTTCTATGTCCTCCTGATTTCGATTTTTTATCTTTGTTCAACAGAAAATATTTTTTATTATTTTGTAACGAATCTACGACTGTGCTATTTAAAGTTTATTAACAAGTGTCTGCAATGCCTCTTGCCTACAATACTGTTCAGACGATTAAGTTTCTAGTTGAATGCGAGGAAAAAACAACCAAACTTCGCATGAAATGGTTACGCTATCACAGAGAAAAAATTGATAGAGCTGCAACTCTACAGAGACCCGAAACTAACTACGATGCCACGCACACAGCCCGGGCCTCCATGCTTGCCGGTTTGCCGACAGTAATAAGGGACCACGCTGTGGCTACACGGCATCGGAGAAAAGTACCCATTCGCGACGCGATAAGCGTACCCGACATCTCAAAATTGTACAAGGGGCATTCCATACCCGACGTGGGTCTCGGCGACCCAAAAGAAGACCCCCGTCTTGCGAAACTCGATACAGACCACACTCCCGAGCCTAAGATGCGGCCTATCGACCCCAAACAAAGTGCTCTTATATACAAAGGCATTCCTAGGTTCGGGCGGACAGCTTACATAAAGAGTAGAAACAAGATAGCACCGGAGAAGAAGTATTATTTCATGGAATCCACCGGGTGGGAGTATGGTTGGAGGATGGGTGATAGCTACTTTGGTAGACAAGCCCCGACTTATGGACGTGTGTTTATTTTAACCAAGGGTATAGAGAGCCGCACAGGACCGCACCCGGATCCCCCATACTACAATAGTCCAAATCAACGTGGCGGTTCAAAATGTTCTTAGAAAGTTCGAGATGGTAGTATCTATGCTGGTCCAGAGGCCTCCCTCATCTACTCTTACTTATAATTGTACTCACTGGTTAGGTTCTTGGTGTATTTTTTTTAGCTATACCTGTAGGTATAGCTAAACACACACAGGCTGTAGCCTGTGGTAGGCCACTAGCAGTTGTAGACATAGGCCTCCTTGGATATGATTCCTATTTCCTCTTAACATAAAGGGGTACCTACTTCGATTATCATGCCTTTGGAGTTGGGAATCATAGCTGTGGTTTGGTGATGGATCTATTCAAGGGGCGCTGTTGCCCCCTGGGGGTGTAAGAGTTCGGGTGGTGCAAATTATAAGCCGACAGACACCACAGGGCACCAGTAATTTATACACAATTTTGTTTAATATTAATTTATTTTTATAATTTAATTCTTTTAATTTAATTTGAATATAATTTATTTTTTCTAAGTACCTATATGTTAGTATGTATTGTACCAACCAAATATTTTAATAAATGTATTTTATGGTAATTTTATTTTGTCGCATATACATACATTATGTAGATTAGGTAGGTTTTAATTTAGTGTACCCTAGTCCCATTACAAGCCAAAGGGTTTTTCCTTTTACCTTTAGCCTTCCTCTCATACGGCAAGTTTTCTCGGTTCATTGGTTCATTAAGGGCATTAAGGATGGTAAGAGTAAAGATAGCTAGCCTTTTTTAATGGGCCTGCCACACACTCGACGAGTGGCGTGGGAAGTAGCGAGGAAAGTAGGCAGAGACGTAGTGTGGCAACTAGGGAATGCAATCTCGTACGAGATTTCCGCCTAGCGAGATCTCGCGAGACTCAATACCCAGTCTCGCGAGATCTCGCAAATTACGGGATCTCGCGAGATTGGGAGAATCGCATTTAAACGCTTGTTATGTTATATATGCAAATGCTTGTTTTAAGAACTAGTAATTGACATGATATGTAATTAAATAGAAACTGCGTTGCTTAGTTATAAAAATAATGTAAGTTTTATTTTAAAAATCAACAGAGTACTTATTATTTTGTCTCTAACTCTAATAACATTTGTTTATGTCTATAATTATTATACCTACTGTAGCTAATCAGTTCAAATTCTTACAAAACAATAATTATCTATATTTAGTCTTTTGTAAATTATTACTTTAGTTTCAATAATTAAGAGTAATAGGAACATTACTTATGGTAAATAAAAACAACAAAACAAAAACTTAACTTTACAAGTTCCTAAATAAATGTTGTGAGATCGTATTAATCAAATAAAAGAAGTTTAAAGTAGAAGTCAGATGAAGTTATGAAGGTACGGAAAGGCAAGTTAGTTTGTCTGAAAATGGCTTCTCAAAAAACACATCATGTCGAGAGTATCATCTGACAGACGACTTCTGATTTTGCATGCCAAATACCCTGCTGCTGAAATCGTTCTGCCTCAACACTTGTGGGCCCCCGCAAGCCCGCGCCTGGCGCGGGCACAGGACAAGAGGGGTAGGCCTCTTGTCCTGTGCCCGCGCCAGGCGCGGCCGGCCAGGAATCAGTTCGCGCGCAGCCGCGCTATGAAATACACGTCTCGTAATCTCGTTATCTCGCGAGATCTCGTGCGAAATTTGACGAGATACAATCTCGTAAAATATGGCCGGGATCTCGCGAGATCGGGATCTCGGCGAGACGAGATTGCATTCCCTAGTGGCAACGTTACTCGTCATGCCACTCGTCATGCTCCTCGTCCTGCCCATCGCTCCCTATTTTGTCGGTTTTTGGACCGCGAGTCAAAGGACCGGCAATACGAGCGCGAGTGACTGTCCACATACTCGCGCGAGACGCGCGGCAGCAGTTCGTGCCGAGCGCTCACGCGAGATTTCTTGTTTAAATTGAAGACATGCTTACTACAAAAAAAATTTAATTATATTAGTTAAATTCTCCATAAAAGAAAAATTGCGGTAACTGCTACATATCTAGATTCCTTACTTTAATATTATTATTCCTATCTAATATTAATATATTAGGTACTTACATCGTTCTATTGCGATGAATAGATGTCATCCACCGTCTCCGTTGGCGAGGACGCCGACGACGTCGACGATGTATATTGCTTTGTAGCATAACATTGATATAATTAGCTATACTACAAATACACGCACTCGCTGCCACCACAGTTTCAACGTCCATTGTGTAGCAACGACGAATAGACAAGTGCGGCGCGTAGCGATTAATTGCGCGAGTAGAGCAGTGTGTGGACAGACAGGGCAACATCGCGGCAGCGATGCGGCGGCAGCGCGAGGAGCTTGACGAGAAGCATAGTGTGGCGGGCGCATAAGGTACAGTCCCGTTCATAATTAGCTTACCCACCCTGGCGACCATACGGTTTGAATCCTGCAAATAACCATTATTTGCTTTTTTCAACAAAGCACAATATGTTTGTCATTTTGGGCAATAAGGATCCGTAACGTTTTTAGTAAAGAATGCAGATTTATAGAACTAAGAAATCCTTAACACACAGTGCAAAAATTATTGTTCTACGACAGAAATTGACGAAGTTATGACCAAATTACTAGCGAAGTTCACTGAGTGACCGCCGCGGGCGCGTGTGACGTCACTGGGTCGCCGCCCTTTAACCGTAGGCAGATATCAGTTTTTAGCGATTTACTCCGAAACTATAAGTTTAGGGAAAAAAATGACATAACCAAATAGACTCAGTTTTGAGAGACCCATCGAATGGATTTTCTTAAATTATTTTATATATTTTTTATTATTTTATGGGTGAATTACATACAATTGACCGAGCGAACGAAGTGAGCAAAGTGTCTGCATTAAGTCTAGCAAAATTAGCGTTTCTCTCATTGTGTACGTACTCCTCTACAGGTCGTATGTTACAACCATTTGGACGAAACTTGACTGCAGATTCTAGGATTTTATAGTTTTTTTTTATCATCGGGGCCTTTTTGATTAAAAGCGTAGGTGCTTCCTCCAAAAAAAGGCAAAAAAGGGGCTTTAGAATATCTCCGCCGACATCTGATTTTTAATTGAAAGGTAGGTAGGTACCTAATTTTAAATTGTTCCCATAAAAATTTGGTATAGGTACTTAAGGATTTTCCTAGGAGCGGAATAGCTCCGCAAAATGCAGTAATATGCAAGAGAGCATAATTATTACAGTATATCGCCACCTATTAGAACATTTGTAACACTTCGAAGAGTACTATGTAATAGCCCGGTCACGTGTTCCGTCGTCGCTGCATGCCTGCCAGTAGGTATACATTACATAATTATTTGCGTATGTGCTTAGTGGCGACCGCCTTTGAAAGCGCATCTGAAGCGCCGCCGCTGCCGACCCGGGTCTGTCTTTTTCGCCTAACAACCGTATCATTTGTCAGTCCAAAGCCTGAACAACAATGAGGTTGATATATAACATCATTGCTGAACAATGTGATGGGAAGTTTAGTACAACTCCTAAAGGTAATATTGATCATTGAAAGCAGACCTAGGTACCTGCTTTTAACAACAAAAAATGAGATGAGTTGGATATGATATGACGTCTCAAAGCTTTATTTATTTAAAACTTGGAGTAATCCTACGTAGATAGATAGATAGATACCTAGTTATTACTTTTATTCATCACCTACAAAACGAGAGATTTAGAAGAGTGTATTTAATTATACATCTATGTCTATGTTTGATGAAATACAATAGGTTGTCAAACTAATAGATACTTGTCTTCTGTGGGGTCGTGCGTGATTGAGCACACACTTGATTTTTTGTTCTTCTGAATTAATTTAAATCACAAAATTTGCTCAAATTCGTCAGCTCCAAAAATGTTGTTGGTCCCAATACCACTACCATTTACGCGTCGATGAATCTATCTATTAAGCCAGAATAAATCGATGGAATCAATCTAATAAGACTTTAATAAGAATCAAAGAGAACCTGATAGCAAAATAAACGATATAAAATTAAATTATCTATAAAAACCAATACCACTAAAAAAACCACACGGTCTAATAAAAACGGTTTGCACTGAAGTTTTTGCAAAGCCAGCAATGTATCGTGAAAATGTTCATCAATGGGTGAAACTACACTACACCAGTGATTAGTTAGGACATTTTGAGTAAGGCATTTGTGGGGGCTGCTGGTAGTAAGCAGGGTCTGGGTGCGGGCCGGTTCTACTGCGAAGGTCGTGCTCAAACACATAGTACCGGCTGAAGGTGCTCAACTGCCGAGCCTGGTGGCTGTCCCGCATCCGCCAGCCGTACTCAGCGCTACTAGTCATACAGAAGTTATACCGATCCTCAGGCTTAAGGCGGTTCCTTTTTGCTAGGTACTCACGGCGTCCGCCATTTGGTAGCGGCTCGTATATTATATTCTGAATATCACTGCTCACGGGAACCATCGTAGGCTCCGGCTCTACTTCCTTCCACGTGCCTTTCTCAGCCATCTGAGACTTGCCCTGTAGGACTCCATCCCGTAAAGGTTTTTTACGGCGATGCACTGCAGCAGATAGAAGTTGGTTTTCGAAGGTGCTTAAACACATTTCTATGGGAAGCTTATTGCCTTCCTCTGTGCGTCTTCCCTTAAACTTTTCGGGCAGCTCTGCTATCTTCTCGAGTTTGGCTTGGTTCTGTAAGAACCATTGCGTACATCTCTCGTCAGCTTTGCTATATCTCTCTTTCAAGAAGTTGTAGATCATTGTATTGGTGTGGTCGAGAGGCATTTTGTATTTATTTTTAGAAACGGAGAGTATGAGACAAAATGTTTTGTGCTTGGGATTGGTAGGTAAACAAAAAATGTATAAAAAATAGCAACCCGCTGCTGGTTCAGCTCACATAAAAGATTGTTCAAATAAAACGTTAGGTATCAAAATAAATAAAATCCAAATTAAAATAAATAAGTATCTAAAATGATTGATCTAAAGACCAAGTTCGTGCCATTCAGTAACTTATAAAATGCTCAGAACCTAGATGCTAGGAGTACCTAATTTAGTTATCTGTTTCTGTGTTAAGAATAACTTTGAGAAGCAAAAATCAATACAAATAATAATTCTTGGAGGTAAAAATACAAAGAAATATCTTTCTATGTGATTTCCTTTATGTGCATGTCAAAAACGTGTGTGTCTATTCACCCGAGCAAAAGAAATAACGTAAACAAACCATAAAACAGGTTCTTTATAGAACAAACTTTTAAGTCACGGACTACGAATAATTTATTAAATCGTTTTCTATACTATATAATATTATAAAGAGGAAAGGTTTGATTTTTTGTTTGTTTGTTTGTTTGTATGAATTGAATAGGCTCCGAAACTACTGGACCGATTTGAAAAATTCTTTCACCGTTAGGAAGCTTACTTTTCAGGGAGTGACATAGGCTATATTTTATCCCGGAATTCCCACGGGAACGGGAACTACGCGGGTGAAACCGCGAGGCGATCGTCTAGTATCTAATAATAATTAAATGATAATAATTAATAAATTTATTTAATAAAAATATATTTTAAGACAGCATGATGATTACACTGAAAAGAACCTAAAAATTCAAGAAAAATCAAACCTTCTTGGTGCTTTTAATTTTGGTCGGGTTTCATAACCACCCGCTTTCTTATTTTGGTTCAACGTAGATACCTCTCTCCGATAAGTTTTAATCGTTGAAGTTTTTGATCTCATGTTGTAAGTTTGAGTTATTGATGATTTTAACGGTTGTGACTTAAAAACATGAGTGAACGAGACCCAAGCGAACCCGGACCTAGCGGAAACCACATTTTTTCATCGCCGATGAAGAGCCAGAAGAAGATGGCTTTCGCGCCATCATCCGCAAGAAAACTGCCTCGCTGCCATCGATGCAAGTAAAATTCGCAAAATTGGGCACTAGCTTCTCGAAATTGGAACGCTCAAATTAGGTCCAATTAGGTCCACCCACCTCAGTCACAGTCGGACCGGTGCCGCCGGCGTACGTGTTTCGCGTGTATTGTTGTCTCGATCGCACTTCGGTCTAGGTATGTCTTTCCATCTTTGTTGTTCATTAGGTGGGTATATTGCAAAATATTGGAAATAACGTGTTTTTGCGTTTAGTTGTAACACAACACAGGCCATTTGTTGAGTTAGCGCTGGGAGAACGTACCATATCTACAGAATTTTACTTATATCTATGCTCGCTGCTGCGTAGAACATGGAGCAGTACCAACACCATCCTACCACCATCCTCACCAGGTTGTAGGCAGCAAGTTTGCTTTTCTCATCATGCAGTCTTTCAACAGGGTACTAACTCTTTAGACTCCGTAGGTAGAGATTCTGTTGAATGGCTGCTAAACCCAAAATTTTTTAATTAATTAAATATGTCTTTATTCACAAAGAAAATTATACTAGTATTTACAATTGAAACAATTGAGCTAACTGCTGACTGTTGCAAACAGGCTACAGGTAGCTCAACTGATCCATATCTAAACCCTAAATGGTGACATGTAACTTTAAACCCTTATTTTATTTTATGTTTGACTAGCTGCGCTCCGCGGCTTCGCCCGCGTGGAAATTTCAGAAATTGCAGAAAACAGCTATATAATTTTTTAATTGATTTTCTTTACGCCGCAGCGGACTGTACAACGCGAAAAAAGCGAGATTGTTGTGGAGGGAATTCATGCGCGGTCGCCTTTACAAGAATTGACGTAGGGGAATCGGCGTGCGAGAAACAATTCTATTTTAGCCCGATCAAAGATTAATTTAAGAAAATCGGAAACATCACACACCAAATTTCATCTAAATCGGTTAAGTGGTTAGGTAAGGGAGATAACGTGGTAACAAACATTCATATCATTCACAACATGATAACAACAACTAACTTTCCCATCTATACCTAATATTAGTAAAAAACAAGACCCGTCAAGTGCGAGTGTAACTCGCGCGCCGAGGGTTTCGAACGTTTGTGAACAAGTAGGTATGTACTAAAGGTACCGGTTAGAAACTCCGAAATTTAATGAAGACCTAACACTAGCAGGTACCTACCTACATTTCAGATGGATCTCTCTGCATGCTTCGGTGATAGGGTGTAGCGGTAATTTTTTCGACTTTTTTCAAAATATTTCGAAAAGTATTAAACCTACAGAAATTTCAAAAACTGTTTTGAAATGTACAAACTGATACCTTTCATATGATACCCCACTTAGTGGGGTAGCCCCCCCTTTTGAAAATAATCCCCCCGTTTTTGTCAATTTTTCAAAAAATGTTAGTTTTACAGACTTCTCTATATTTTTCCTGTAAAATATAGATCTATGTCTACAAACGTTTGATACATTTTGAATGGATCACTCTGCAAACTTCGGAGATAGGGGGGGGGGGGGAAAGGTAAAATTTCGACTTTTTTCAAAATTTTTCAAAAAGTTTGAAACCTACAGAAATTTTAAAAACTGTTTTGAAATGTACAAACCGATACTTTTCATATGATACCCCACTCAGTGGGGTAGCCCCCCCTTTTGAAAATTATCCCCCCTCTTTTTGACCATTTTTCAGAAAGTGATCATTTTACAGACTTCTCTATATTTTTCCTGTAAAATATAGATCTATATCTACAAACGCTTCACACATTTTGAATGGAACGCTCTGCAAACTTCGGAGATAGGGGGGGGGAACGGGTAAAATTTCGACTTTTTTCAAAATATTTCAAAAAGTATGAAACCAACAGAAATTTTAAAAACTGTTTTGAAATGTACAAACCGATACCTTTCATATGATACCCCACTTAGTGGGGTAGCCCCCCCTTTTGAAAATTATCCCCCCTCTTTTTGACCATTTTTCAAAACCTGTTCATTTTACAGACTTCTCTATATTTTTCCTGTAAAATATAGATCTATGTCTACAAGCGTTTGATACATTTTGAATGGATCACTCTGTAAACTTCGGAGATAGGGGGAGGGAAAGGGTAAAATTTCGAGTATGAAACCTACAGAAATTTTAAGAACTGTTTTGAAATATACGAACCGATACCTTCCATATGATACCCCACTTGACTCTGTAGGTCTCTTTTAAAATTTTGACATTTCAATTTGTATGGAAAATGTTCATTTTCATTTTTCATTTATTTTCATTTTTTTTTCTTAAAATCTGTACAGGCACACGAAATGTATTATTATTTTATATTTCAAGTTGATAGCTGCTGTAGTTGCTGAGTTATTACGGAGGGAAAAAAGGACAGACAAAGCGAGACCATAAGGGTTTCGAAACCGATCTTCGAAACCCTAAAAATGTAATGTTTAGTGTGCTCATTTAATGTTGTAATTTATAGATAACGGCCGAGTAAACACACTTTGAATTTTTTATTTGGATAATATTGGCACAGCTCCGCTCCGCTCCTCTCCTCTCCACTCCTCTCCAGTGGACAGGCAGCCTTAAGAAAGCTAGCCATCTATAGGTACTCTTTTCCAAAGATTAGTACTAATATACCAGCCGATATACTACTAATCTATACAATATGTTCAGAGAAAACTGGACGAGAAGAGCTCTTCTAGTTCAGTTTTCTCTACACATCTCCTTGAACGGAGAAAACAAAGACGTGTGAGAGGAAGGCTAAAAAGCACCTACCCTTTGGCTTGTAAAAGCTAATCTAATCTAAAATTATTTGTTTAAGTGTAAATAATCGACAAAATAAAATTACCATAAAAATAAATTTATTTAAACATTTCGTTGGTACATACTAACATAAACCTACTTATTAGAAAAGTTAAATTAAATTCAAATAAATTAAATTATAAAAATAAATTAAAATTAAACAAAATGATGTATGTTTAATTACCAAACTATTAACCCTAACTCTCCAGGCGTGGAGATTACCGAAGTACCTCTTTATGATAAGAGCAAATAGGACGCTTATCATGTCTATGTAGTAAAATAAAAATAACACGGTACGCTGTACACACACACAAGAACGTAACTACCTAGTGTAAATTATAAGTAAGAGTATGGATGACGAAGGCCTCTAGATACCAGCATATAGATACTACAATCACGACCTGTCTAAAAACATTTTGAACTACCACGATTAGTTGGAGTACCGTAGTATGCGGGATCCGGCTGCGGTCCTGTGCGGCTCTGCGTACCCTCGGTTAGAACATACACGCGTCCATAAGTCGGGGCTTGTTTGCCAAAGAAGCTGTCACCCATCCTCCAACCATACTCCCACCCGGTGGATTCCATGAAATAATACTTCTTCTCCGGTGCTATCTTGTTTCTACTCTTTATGTAAACTTTCCGCCCGAATCTAGGAATGCCTTTGTATATAATAGCACTTTGTTTAGGGTCGATAGGCCGCATCTTAGGCTCGGGAGTGAGGTCTGTATCGAGTTTCGCAAGACGGGGGTCTTCTTTTGGGTCGCCGAGACCCACGTCGGGTATGGAATGCCCCTTGTGTAATTTTGAGATGTCGGGTACGCTTATCGCGTCGCGAATGGGTACTTTTCTCCGATGCCGTGTAGCCACGGTGTGGTCCCTTATTATTGTCGGCATACCGGCAGCCATAACGGCCCGCGTTGTGTGCGAGGCATCGTAGTTAGTTTCGGGTCGCTGTAGAGTTGCAGCTCTATCTATTTTTTCTCTGTGATAGCGTAACCATTTCATGCGAAGTTTGGTTCTTTTTTCCTCGCATTCAACTAAAAACCTAATTGCCCCAACAGTATTGTAGTCGAGAGGCATTGCAGAAACTTGTAATTAAACTTTAACTACACACACACACAGTCGTAGATTCGTTGTAAAATCTTAAAAATAATTTTCCTGCAAAGAGAAAAAATCAGAGGTGAAATCGGAGGAACAATCAATAATAGACAGATTTAAAAGATAATAGATCACTGATTTGTAAGTACAAGTATAGTGATAGCAATCAAAGAGGATTTAAATTACTTACAGCTGGACCGGACCGAAAAAAGCGAAACCAATGTCAAATCTATTCAAAATGTCACGCACATGTAAATAAACATTGGGTACTTCAACGAAATTTGCATTAAAATAACTGTATTAATGTATAATAACGTGTTTAGTGTAATTCAACATGGAAAAAACTAAACGCAGTGGAACAAGACAAGAGATTGATTAAATTTTCATACGTTGTTTAGCTGAATTACAAGTGGGAAAGCTATGGCTGGATGTTTCAGAAAATTATCAAAGAACCTCCGAGATCACTGATAAATATTCGATTCTATCGTCTTTAAATAGTAAAATCTGCCTGTCTCAAACGAATAAACCTGTGAATTTGATTGCCTGTGTAATATTTATGTTGTTTTTTTTGCATTTGCATTCATGGTATTTTTAATGTTTATATCCGTTTGTATTGGAAAAAGTATAGTCCACTTCCATATTTTGAGTCTATATAACAAAATCATCATCATCATCCGTTTTTGTCATTAATTGTTGACCTCAAATCAAATCAAAAACTCTTTAATTCCATAAATACAATGAATATATGCAGGTACTTAAACTTAATTTTCGTTTATTGATAATTAATTTCTACTATTTTTGGTCGGATTTGTACCCGGGGCCATTCATTTATTACGTAAGACAATTTAGGGGGGTCGACCATGTCTTATTTTTTCTTACAAGGGGGTGGGAGGGAGTCTCGATAGTTCTTACCTAAGATCACTATTTACAGACTATTAGAGATGTTCCAGTGGCTCCAGTAGATTCACTTTCCGAGTGGGTTTTGAGCCCCTGGACTGAAAATCTTATGTAGGTAAAGATGAATGATTAAAATCAAAGTCTATTACCTACATCCAAAAATTATCAGTACCTACAAATAACCATTTCTAACAATTGTTACTTTTAAAACTAAACATTTAAACAAACCAAAAGTGTACCTATTCATTTTTTCCTTTAGATTCTTACGTAATAAATATTAAACAGGGAGGGAGGGGGTCGGCCTGTTCTTATTTTTTCTTATAATAGGGGGGGAGGGGGTCAAAAACTTGCGAAAATTGTCTTAAGTAATAAATGAATTGTCATGCAATTATACATATGTATTATAACACCCGTGAGTGTTATAATGTTTTTTGTCTAGTGTTGTGTTCTAGAATCTGGATCCTTGCATGGTTTGGTTGGAGAATCAGGTCTGTAGTGGTCAAGCTATTTTATTTACCTTGTGTAGGTGTAACATCGATGTAACTAAAATTTGGGAGACTGTGTACTTGCTTCTTGCAAATGGAACGCTCCAATTCCAAATCTAATAAGGTCCAGCCACGTCAGTCATAGTTGGACCGGCGCGGTGGCGGCGCCGCCGCCGTTCTTGTTTCACGTGCGTATTGTTGTCTCGGTCGCACTTCGGTCTAGGTTCGTCTTTTCAGCTTTTGTTGTTCATTAGGTAGGTATATTGCAAAAGATTGGAAATAGCGTGTCCTTGCGTTTAGTTGTAACACAACATTGGCCATTTATTAAGTTAGCAATGGGAGTACGTACCATATCTACAGAACTTTACTTATATCTATGGTGTACATAACGATTAATATATTAACTTCCTTAGGTATTTTCGTAATGTATGTACCTACAGCATTATGAATACTTATTTCACTCCAAAATCTTCGGTCCTTCGATTTATAATATTACCACTTATTGTTCACACCACAGCCCTCGTCCCTCGACGTTTCGACCGCGAATTAAAGAAGGTACAGGACGTAACAAAAAGTAAGGACCGATCTTTCATGGAGTTCAGGAATAAACTTAAAAATTGTGTGTACTAAATAAATAAATAGTTTTTATTTTCTTTTTCTAAGATCGATTCTTACCTGCCCCTGAAAGTTTGATCCTTGCTTTTGACGTGACAACGTCTTATAATTCGATAGAGCCGGCTGCACGCACGAAAAAACATGACGTCATGCGGCGTTACCTCGCTCTGAGGCGTTCCCTCGCTCTGAGGCGTTCCCTCGCTCTGAGGCGTTCCATGTAAGGCTTGAAGTGCAAGCGAGAGCGCTCGACATCCGTCTCTCTCCTACTTGAGTGAGCGATGCGTCTGCGTGGACAGCTACTATACTATAGTACATTTACATGTTTTGATCGAGTATCAAATGCTACCATTCCATCAGTATTTTGTTGTCACGTTCAACTATCGTCAGTAAACCGACTTTACAGACAACCAATTTTTTTGTTATACATTTTATCACTGAGTGCCTAGTGACTCTACTGCTCGAACGCTAGACACTCGATCCGACTTTCGTTTTGCACTTATTAGCCGCTGCGCCAGTGAGCTACAGTACCGGTGCCAGAATTAGGGGAATGCATAGATTTAAGTTTCCTTATCGTTTATCTATTTAAAAGGTGTAAGCACCACGAATGGCTGCAAGACAATGTCTTTAGAATCTAGGTTACTCTACTGTACCCTCATAGGTGCCCACTACACTTCGCTGATATTGTATTCCCAAAAGTACAAGCGTTCACGTAGGCATCGAATGATTCCTTTTCGGCCTTCTCGATTTTATTGTTTAGACGCGCATTCACGTATTGTTTTTTCATAACACAATATCATGCCGCTAGATAAAAATAATCCTCAAGCCATCAACTGTCTGTTAGAAAGTTACGAGAAGGAGAATCTACTTCGCATGAAATGGCTTAAACTTCACGAAGAACAAATCAACAAGGCAGCAACGTTTACCCGCGAGGTGAAAAACTACACTGAGGATGATATCAGCAAGTTTTTGATGACGGCCGGTATGGCTTCCACAACAATAGACCACGCAGAATCAGCTCGCTTCAGATTGGTAGGGCCTGAAGAAGATTACGTGCGACCTAAAGTCTCCACAGGTAAACCAACAGAAGCACCGATGAAACCTGTCGAAGCTGCAGAGAAGAAGCTTCTAGAATCATCGGGCAGGGTTAAATACTTGAAGGAAAGATGGAAAAAAGCGCCAGAGGATAAGTTTAACTTTGTGGACTGCGAGAGCTGGCAATACGGGTGGAAGTTGAATGAAAGTGAGACGGGGATGTGGGGACCTGTTCATGGCAGGGTGTGCCATATGTGTCAAAGTCTTCAGAGCCGGGTCGGTCCGCAGCCGGACCCGGAGCACTATGCCTCTCCTGATTCAGAACGATATTGTGATTAAAGTAAACACGTTACTCCGTTTCCCGTCATTTAACATCATCATTTACAGTCTGACTTCACCCTCTGCTGTGCTGGGTATACAGAAAGGTCAAAAATTTGGAGATACCTACATACCCACGTAATTCAAACTGGCCAAAAACCAGCAGTCGTGGTCTGGGCTCCTTGACGAAAATGACTCGTATTATTGGAACGATAACGGTAAACCGAATGCTGTGAATTATAACGCACAAAATAAAATGTTATGGAGTAGTTTTATAATGAAGTAATTTGCTTTGCTATTATTTATCTCATTTTATTTGATCTAAAATATTAAAACATAACAGCGTAAAAGTTTCATCCAAACGCTCTCTCATTCTCTTCTATCGTCACTTCCATAGGAAAATGCACTGGGGTTCCATCTCCTAATCTTTTTGCAACAGAGTTGATCATCTGTGGCGTCGCTTCCTTCAGATCATAGGCCCAGCCGATGCGTTCGAACAATCTGATGAAGGTGGTCCCAAAGTTGAAGAGATCGAAGTGCTCAGCTGCTTTGTAATCGAAAGGGAAGACGTGGTGGTAGTTGTGCCAGCCCTCACCTAGGGTGCAGAAAGCCACGAACCTGTTTTCTGCTGGGATTATGTTCCTGTAATGAAATTTTTTGTTTTATCAACTGGAGGCCACAGACAAATCTAACGTAGTGAGGAAGCAAATGTCTCTGAAACATGTCATATTAATGTTATTGTGACAGTAACATGGACAACCTATGCTACAAGAAGCGAATTGCGAAGATGGAATGGATGCACGACCTTCGGAGCTCTAACACACGCCTCATCGAAGAGGTGATAGAGCGAAACCGAGGGTCCAAAGTATTCACTCAGCAGCTTGGCAGGAGCCACCTGACGAAGCTCAAAAAGCACGACGGGAGGACCGTATTGTCGAAGCCGAAGATTTCCGCCGAGGTAGAGGATTTCTATGGCCGTTTATACGCTGCACATGCCCCCCATTCCCGACGAGACGACCATGATTCTAAAGCCACGCTGACACGCCACTATACCGACGAACTGCCAGACATCAGTCAAGACGAGATCGTGTTAGCTCCGAGGCAGCTTAAAAATGGAAAAGCCCCCGGTGAGGACGGAATAACATCAGAGCTTTTGAAAGCCGGATAAGCCCCCTGTTATACAGGAGCTACAGAACCTCTTCAATGCCGTCCTTCACAGTGGGAGAACTCCAAAGGCTTGGAGCGGGACTTTGATGGTGCTCTTTGTTAAGAAAAGGATAAAACCCTCCTTAAAAACTACAGACCCATCACACTCCTGAACCACGTCTATAAGCTGTTCGAGTGACGAGTGGTCACAAATCGTCTCGCCAGGAGACTCGACGAGTTCCACCGGAACAGGCCGGGTTCCACGGAGGATATGACACCATAGACCATATTCACACAGTGAGGCAGATTTTACAGAATTAGAAAGAATATAATCAGCCCTTGTGTCTGGCCTTTGTGGACTATGAAGAGGCCTTTAACTCTGTCGAAACCTCGGCTGTTCTGGAATCCTTACAGCGAAACCAAGTAGACTATCGTTATATCGAGATGCTGAGACTTCTCTTCGAGGCCGTCACCATGAGTGTCCAAGTACAGGGCCAGCAGTCTAAACCCATCCAACTGCGCAGAGGAGTGAGACAGGGGGATGTTATATCCCCGAAACTGTTCACGAGCGCGTTGGAAGATGTTTAAGACGTTTAAGACTAGAGTTAAGATGTTAAGACGCTGGACTGGAAAGGTAAGGACATTAACATAAACGGCGACTACATCGCGCACCTGCGATTCGCTGATGACATAGTTTTATTGGCGGAGTCGCTAGAGGAGCTGAACCAGATGCTGGACGGTCTAGCCTCAGCCTCGCGACGCATCGGTTTTGGCATAAATTTGCATAAAACCAAAGTCACGATCAAAGGCTTCATTGATCCGGGACCGATCGTCGTACATGGCCAACTTCTCGAAACTGTTTCCGAGTATACTTACCTTGGGCAAATTCTGCAGTTAGGTAAAAATAATTTTGAGAAGGAGGCCAAGAGGAGGATCCAACTAGGCTAGGCAGCGTTTCGGAAACTACTTCGAGTGTTCAAGTCATCCATACCGTAATGCTTGAAAATTAAAGTTTTCAATCAGTGCATCTTACCCGTCATGACCTACGGAGCTGAGACGTGGACACTCACGGTAGGGCTGGTCCACCAGTTCAAAGTCACTCAGGGAGCTCTGGAAAGAGCTATGCTCGAAGTCTCTCTGAAGGATAGGATTCGTAACGAACACATCCGACGGAGAACCAAAGTTACAAACATAGCTCAAAGAATTAGGAAGCTGAAGTGGCAGTGGGTTGGTCATATCTCGCTAAGAACCGACAACCGCTGGGTTAAACGTGTTCTTGAGTGGAGATCGCGACTCGGCAAACGTAGTCTAGGACGCCCTCCGGCCAGGTGGGATGACGATCTGCGAAAGACTGCAAGCAGACGCTGGATGCGGCAAGCTGAAGACAGGGCGCTATGGCGATCATTAGGGGAGGCCTATGTCCAGCTGAAGACAGGGCGCTATGGTGTTCATTAGGGGAGGCCTATGTGCCACTGTGGACTAATATAAGCTGATGATGATGCTATTTTAATGAACATCTGCATTTATACGTGGTATTGATGATTTTAGGCCATTATCCAGGATTTTTTTCTCCTAGAAATAATTTTGTCGAGAAACATATTTAATTCTGTAAATTCTGGTAGAGGCATTAAAAATGAGATTTTTAATTAGGTCTGAAAATAGCTAATCAACAAAAACAAGGTGTCCCAAGCCTTGTAAACTAAGCTGAAAAGTTATGACTCCGGCCTTCACATGTAAATTTTCGTTCCAAGATATTTTAAACTCCGAATGTACCATTATTTATTCGTAGAATGTACCTACCTATTTGTTGACTTGAAACAAAATTTTACCAACTTACTGATTATAAGGTCGATAACCATAAATATGAGCGAGGCTGTTGACAGTAAGTTCACTGTGGAACATGCTGAGGAACCGGATGAAGCACTGCCAAGCCACCGCACATTTCCAATCCTCGTTCCAAAGAACAATGCCAAGCGAGACTGGCAGAAAGTAGCAAAACACAAGTTTCAGTTTGTTGAAGTGCCTGAAAAATAAATAGGTAAATCAAACCAATCACCAACACGAATACCTGAGAATCAAATGAATGTTCGTTATTTAATTAAGCAATATGCAAACATTTACTGCGTTCCACAATAGGTAATGTTACAGACTTGGTGTTTATCTATATAATTTGCTTCAATATAAACCCTCCTGGGCACACAATATGTAAGATTTATTGTTTATTTGCGTAAAATTCAGGGAGTCTCAATATAACATACCATAATAAAAGCAAAATGAAAACTAAAAGAGATGGCTAAAAATTATGCAGAAAATTCTCAATTCCTTGCAAAAGGTTCTAAAAAACTCAGCGTGTGCTGGCGTGAGCTTCCGTTGGAATGGGTTGAAGACCAATTTAACATTAAATTATTATAGAACACTCTAAAATAATAATTAGAAAGTAAACCAACTAAAAATTGTGTAAATGTAGTGCACTGCTAGAGCAAAAGCCATACAAACCATCATAAATTGAACGTAGAATCAAGGACATTCACCTGTTGAATTGTCTCAGAAGTGGATCACTTTCAATGTCACACATGTCCATTTGCTTCCCTCGGAGTTTCACCTCGTCATTCTTCTTCATCATCAACCAACCGATGTGAGAGAAGAAAAGACCGCGATTGGCGTTGTGGGGATCAGCTTCTGTGTCACTGAATTTATGGTGAACCCTGTGATCCCTCACCCACTGAATCAAAGAGTTCTGAAAATAATATTACAGACGATCATCATAAAAGCAGAAAATAAAGGAAATTTCGCAGTTAAAAAGCGATCACCCCTGAAGAGGTTTTTGCAGGAAATGGAACAATACTATTGGACTTTATGGCCTATTTCCTTTTATCGGATGAAGTGGATTTTCTGTAAAATAAAGTGAGCTTCGATTCCATATTATATCAAAGTTTTCGGTTTATTTCAACACTCCTTTACCGGTCCCTGAGTATTTCATTTATTTACCTGGCCAGCGCTAGCGAAGCATAGGAGCAGAAATATTTTTAGAGGAGTTTTTGCTTTGTATGATTTATGTGTCCATAGTCGATGTGCTCCACCCGTGATGCCAAACCCGGTCGCAACGTACATTATCGTCGCTGTAATAAATCAAATAAATAGTTTGTTTATTCTGACAAAATCCATGAAGTTCAAAAGTACACAAATTCGAGATATTAAAAAACAGATGCACAATTTAGTTTCGCAGTCATTCAACATTGAAACAGTCCTAATCTAAGGAGTCTAATGAGAGGACCCTGTTGAAAGAAAGAAAGAAAGGAATACCTACTACATCCGTAATGAAATGAAATTTGTTGTTAAAAAATTATGACGCTCACATTCACACTATTATTAAAACGCTACGTGAAAAGTATGGGTCGAGAGTTAAAGTCACTAAAGTCCATTGTAAAAAATACAAAATATTGTATTGGTATGGTACCTACGGTATTCCGACTTAACATGTACCTAAACCAATAAAATGCACATGTGGATCATGTACGGTTTAGGTATTATAAAATTATAACGTGTGATTGGCAGAGGTGATTTTTACCTACCATAAACTGCACAAAGTTCCGCCACTAAGTGGATTAATGATCCGAGAACTTACGATAATTCTGAATTTCTGTAAGGTGTAATAATTTAACTCACCAAACACTACCGTTTGCCATTTCACTGGTAATGCAAAATAGTAGCACCAGTACATACCGGCGATGTGATAAAGTGTTATTGCTATAAAACTCGGCCATTTTATCTCGTTTTTAAACCTCAAACTTTTTTCGAATTGTGTGAATATTTCGCTTAACGAGAGCCCACGTTTGATTTTATCTTTTTCCATTCTTCTTTGAAAGTTTGAAAATTCTGTTTCCTATGAGATGTTCTCTGGACGAAAGTCCAGAGCTGTTTGAGTTAAAAATGTCTATCGTATTAAAACTTTAAATTAAATGTGTGGTTCAAAATTTCAAATCATGTGTAAGTTGGCTTGTTTTACATACATACATTCAAATGTCAGTAATATAGGCCTAAAGTTAATGTTATTCCCGACATTTGTATACCTACTTACATACATTCTATTGTTCATTGTCTGCGGGAAAGTGATTAGTTTTTTGATTTATTTTAGTGGAATTTATTTAAAAGCAGTGCAGTTTGGCTAGTCGTTCGGCTTTGGGAATAATTAATCAAGCTAACAACCCTGTTGTTCTCCAAGCCGACGCAAATTCTCCAAAAATGTTCCTTCGCGTAGATCAAACATTTTACCGAAAATCCTTTAACTTTTTCTCGCGGCTACGACGTAAGTTACAGTAATCTTGGAAAATCTGTATTAATGTTCAGGGTATCGAGTTTAAACGTGGTTTCTTTTTGCACAATTTATAGCCTCCTGTGGTGTTACTTATTACGAGCCTTTGGGAACAAAGTTCTGAGGTAAATTTTCTTTCTTAGCCTCTCTAAGCTTTGTTCTTCGCGCAGAGTTCATAAGGTACTATTTGTCTTAATACTTTGCGAAATATTTCCGTCGTTATTTACTCGAAATGCAGCACGTTTAGCTTTAGAGGCTTTGGTTGTTATCTAATAGCCCTATCATAATGTTTTCATAAAATTATTTCATTTTCCAAGCCAAAGTAACACATTTCATTTTCGGATTTTACTCACGTCAAACGGCCATTCTGTTTGACCTGAGTAATTTTACCCTCTCGTTTAGATTCAGGTGAATTTTCTTTAGAGCTTACATACACGGGCAGCTTGAAGCAACTGTTGCAAGCTCCGACTGCATAGAGAACTATGCAACTGCTCGAGCGGTAAGTCCGTAAATAGAAGACTGTGGACTATGCAGTCGCCAGCGTTTCAGTGTGTTCTAGAAGTGTATAAAATTAAACATATTTTTACAAAATTTAACAGCATACGGTATTAATATTAGTTGCGTAGCAACCTATATTGTAAAGAGTGTGTCCATAGCCAGTGACGCGCTCTACGCTGAGGTGCCACGGAAGACAAGCGCGTCACCTACTCCCCGAGCTACTGCAGCACACGCCGAGTGGCAGCCTTTTGGTCTCACATTGTTTTTTCTCTTTAATTCTTGTTTATCATTTTATTTTCTTGTGTCCTGTGAATCAATAAAAATATCTTATCTTATAAGTTAAGTCAAAATTAATAAGATAAGATATTTTTATTGGTACGGTTGACTATTATGCTAAAATATTGGTATTCTCACTTACAAGTAAAAGTACTAGCTAAATAAATACCTATACAACTAACATTCCAAATAGCAAAGCAAGTGATGCTGAGTAATTTGATCTAACGCCTGACGCCTAATTACCGCAACATAGTTAGCGGCTAATTAGATGCCTAGGTACCTACTTAGTTCACTCACTCACGAATGTAGCTAGTGCCTATTAATTAGTCATCCTGTCAGGAAACTGAGTCTAATGCAAATTTTTATCTAACGGAGATGGGCATTATGGGCATCACCCCCCATGAGATTAAAGGAACAAGTCGCTTATCAGGGGGAGGCCTGCGTCCAGTAGTGGACCAATATTATAGCCTGTTGAGGTTGAAGTTGAGGTAAGTCTAGAACTGCAGTAAGACATAGGCTTTTACTGTTTATCCGATAGAACAGTTCCCATGGGATAGGAATAACCTTTAAACGTTTCCATAGAAACAGCCGTGGGAACTTTCTAATAATATTATAAAGCCGAAAGTTTGTGAAATGTAAATTTTTGTTACCTAAGATCTCCAAAACTACTGAACAAATCAATATGAAATTTGGCGTACATTTAGAACATAGCCTAACTTAGATAATAGGCTACTTTTTATACCGAAAATACGCGTGCGAAGCCGCGGGCAGAAGCTAGTATTAAATAAATCATGCTTAAAATTCACACAGCACCATCTAGGTAGGTAATCACACTAATATTATAAATACGAAAGTTTGGATGGATGGATGGATGGATGTTTGTTACCTCTTCTCGCCAAAACTACTATCTAGGTAGGTAATCACACTAATATTATAAATACGAAAGTTTGGATGGATGGATGGATGGATGTTTGTTACCTCTTCTCGCCAAAACTACTATCTAGGTAGGTAATCACACTAATATTATAAATACGAAAGTTTGGATGGATGGATGGATGGATGTTTGTTACCTCTTCTCGCCAAAACTACTATCTAGGTAGGTAATCACACTAATATTATAAATACGAAAGTTTGGATGGATGGATGGATGGATGTTTGTTACCTCTTCTCGCCAAAACTACTATCTAGGTAGGTAATCACACTAATATTATAAATACGAAAGTTTGGATGGATGGATGGATGGATGTTTGTTACCTCTTCTCGCCAAAACTACTATCTAGGTAGGTAATCACACTAATATTATAAATACGAAAGTTTGGATGGATGGATGGATGGATGTTTGTTACCTCTTCTCGCCAAAACTACTATCTAGGTAGGTAATCACACTAATATTATAAATACGAAAGTTTGGATGGATGGATGGATGGATGTTTGTTACCTCTTCTCGCCAAAACTACTATCTAGGTAGGTAATCACACTAATATTATAAATACGAAAGTTTGGATGGATGGATGGATGGATGTTTGTTACCTCTTCTCGCCAAAACTACTATCTAGGTAGGTAATCACACTAATATTATAAATACGAAAGTTTGGATGGATGGATGGATGGATGTTTGTTACCTCTTCTCGCCAAAACTACTATCTAGGTAGGTAATCACACTAATATTATAAATACGAAAGTTTGGATGGATGGATGGATGGATGTTTGTTACCTCTTCTCGCCAAAACTACTGAACGGGTGGTTCAAATTTTGGATACAGGTAAGTCTAACCCTGGAATCAAACATAGGCGACTTTTTATCCCATAAATCAGTTCCCATGGGATAGAAATAACCTCAAACGTTTCCATAGAAACAACGCGTGCGAAGCCCTGGGCAGAAGCTAGTTAATAATATTTTCTAGTAGGTAGATGTGAAAGTACCCATTATCGGAAAGCGTTTCATCACCTCAGAACCTTATTTACGCTGTAAATGTCCCTTGATTGTATTTTCCGACGGCTTTATTTTGAAGCTTCCTTAGTTTCACTTCTGGGAAATCTTCTAATGATCGTCAATCGAGATTGCGTCAAAGTTTTCTGTTTATTCTCGTATTATTTACCTTCTTTAGCTCGAAAAAGAAATAAGATAATGTACATTTAACAATATTTAAGTACTAGCTTCTGCCCGCGGCTTCGCACGCGTATTTTCGGTATAATAAGTAGCCTATTATCTAAGTTAGGCTTTGTTCTAAACGTACGCCAAATTTCATCTTAATCTGTTCAGTAGTTTTGGAGATCCTAGGTAACAAAAATTCAGATTTCACAAATTTTTAGGCTTTATAATATTACGAGCTTCTGCCCGCGGCTTCGCACGCGTTGTTTCTATGGAAACGCTTAAAGGTGATTTCTATCCCATGGGAACTGATTTATGGGATAAAAAGTATTTTATTCCTGGCATAGAATTATCTGTATGCAAAATTTCAGCCCAATCCTTTCAGTAGTTTTGGCGTGAAGAAGTAACAAACATCCATCCATATATTCATCCAAACTTTCGCATTTATAATATTAGTGAGGTAGTGTGATAGTAGGATTTGCGTAGAGATTAAAATAAGATGTATACCTCACCACTAAATGCCGTCCAACATTCGTTTATTTGCTGTTACCAAAGCTCCAACTTATCAAAAGAATCCAGATTTCAGCGCATTGTCCGTAAAAGAAACAACATTTGCAGGAATTTACGATCCGAACCCTATCCGATAAAGACATAAATGCCGTTATGGGCCGCCCGCAGCTGATAATATTTGCCTGTTATTGTTCCGTATGGTTCCGTACGGTTCCGTATCTGCGTTTATGTTCCGGGGTGAAGCGATCATTTACCGAACATCCTGCGGTGGCGGTACTTTGCATGCGAGCGGGTGATACGGATCTGCTTATTTATTTTGGCGAAAAACGTGAACTTTTTTATAAAGCTCGGTTAAGCGAAACGATATTCGATCCGAATGAAAATCTTAACTTTTTTTATGATGTACAATTAATTCACACAGCATCACCTAGCCTTAAAAACTAACCAGAGCTTGTATCAAGTGCACTGGATGACTGATATATACTTAATACAATACATTACATAGAAAACACCCGGAACAAATATTTGCAGATCGTACAAATTTTGGCCCCCTGCGATGCAGGAGGTGGCGGGAATCGTACCTGCAACGTCCTGCGTCGCAGGCAGACCTTTTCCCGCCGCGCCACAGAGGTCGTCAATAATAGTCATTAGAACAATCGTATTCAGTTATTATCTAAAAGAGGTGATTCTAAGAGAACAAGACAAAATTAAAATTTTAAAAACCCGCCGACGATCATTGGCTGAACAGATTTTCATGAAAATTGACTAAAAACACTCGGGATAAAATTATTTATTATACAAAAAAACTAAGCGAAAATCGGTTCATCCGTTTGGGAGCTACGATACCACAGACAGATACACAGATACACAGACAGACACGTCAAACTTTCAACACCCCTCTTTTTGCGTCGGGGGTTAAAAATGTGTCTGTTGGAAACTTTCGTCAAGTCATGTCATGGAAGCGATCAACCCTCAGTTTAATTTGTCAGATACAAGAGAGACAAACATAGTGAGAACAATCAAAATGACAAAACCTTTCGAGTTAGTTTAGCGAATGTAACAAATTAAATATCACTATTTAGATTTTATTAAGATAGCACTCACGTGCTATCTTATCCTCTCCCGTGGCAAGAGGCCATAATATGGCCTGTCAAATGAAACCGTTGTGTGGCAAGCGACCAAATTATTATGGCCGATTTTCCGATTTTTTTGTTGTTTTTTGTTGTTTTTTGTTTCGTCGAATTTATGTACTTAGAGTCAATTTTTCAGCCATGTCAATGTCTTAAAAGTTGACTGACAGTGTCAAGCTGATAACCATAAACTAACCAAGTTTAGAAGAAATTTAAAAAAAAATCGTAAATTTAAAATTGAAATCTGACACCCGCGCCATTTTTTATATCGTTTTTTCTGAATAAAAATTAAGTTTACTTAGCATTTTAAGTCGAATTTATTACTCATTAGTCTTAAGATTACATTGTAATATAATGATGTGTTTGTCTTGTAATGAGTATATCATTAAATAACAAAAAAAATTGTCAGATGAACGAGTAGTAGGTTGTATGTAGGCAAAACCGAATGTCTAACTCGAATGGATCGGTTTTTTAGCATTTTTTAGCATACTGTGAACAAGATACTCGTGTGACTGCTAGTAAGTACCTAGTAGTATTGAAACACACCTATTGCACACTTATCGATAGAAACGTACAACAAAACAGTTTAAAATCTAAGTGACAAGTGGGGATTTTATACTCGTCCATTATGATAAACTCGTGGAAATTTATGTTTCCAACTTTCTTAATTTTTTCTTTCATAAGAACCTTCTCCTGACAATAACAAACACAACAAAGAAAGAATTAGCGACATCGGTCCAGCCGTTCACGCGTGATGCCGTGACCAAGGAAAACGGGTTTCATTTTGACGTGACAACGTCTTATAATTCGATAGAGCCGACTGCACGCACGAAAAAACATGACGTCATGCGGCGTTACCTCGCTATGACGTCATGCGGCGTTACCTCGCTCTGAGGCGTTCCATGTAAGGCTTGATGTGCAAGCGAGAGCGCTCGACATCCGTCTCTCTCCTACTTGAGTGAGCGATGCGTCTGCGTGGACAGCTGCTATACATGTTTTGATCGAGTATCAAATGCTACCATTCCATCAGTATTTTCTTAAGACGTTGTCACGTTCAACTATCGTCAGTAAACCGACTTTACAGACAACCAATTTTTTTTATATATATATAAATAGAAGATAGATTACGTTAGGTAACGGCTCTTTCCTATGCACGGCCGCCCGCTTCTGCGGCAACGGTTTCTTACTGGATCTTGCAAGAGTCATAGGTGTGTTCACACACAGTAGTTTGCACCCTGGTTTTTGCGGTAGAGCAACGAGCGGTTATTAGATCTTCTAAGAAAATTCCATTATAAATAAATAGTGCTGGACAATTCACACACCATTATCTAGCCCCAAGCTAAGCAGAGCTTGTGTTATGGGTACTAGATAACTGATATACATAATAATATACGAGTACATAGATAGATATTTTTTTATTATACATAGAAAACGACCAGAACACCCTGAACAAATATCTGCAGATCGTACAAATATTTGTCCCGAGGCGGGAATCGAACCCGCAACCTCCTGCGTCGCAGGCGGACCTTCGCCCACCGCGCCACAGAGGTCGTCAATAGTATGTAGACTTAAAACAATAAGTATGTAGACTTAGAACTATCTCCCCAAGATAATTTATCACTGTTAAAGCCTCACCTTTATCAAGTCTTTAGGTACCACCAAGCAGTTCTTTACCGACACCGGCCCAAAAGGTCTCCTGAGAGTATGTTAGCCAGGCTACGCGCCAAGTTAACGCAAAAACATAAAGGAAACATGGGAACATAACCCCGGCATTGAATGCATTAAGACTAATGAGGGCAAATGGACATTACACAGTTAATTGCCAGTTGCGCTAATAAATATCAATATCACACAGGTTTTGTAAATTAAACATTCGGGCTGTGAATGTTTTAACATGTCGGACAAGGGTTGTAATAAATTAATCATATACAATCCATTTGCGAATGGGCCTTGCTTATCCCGACAACAAATACATAGCCTTTGAATTCTAATCTAGGGCTGAATTATTTAATGTCTGTCTGTACGTAAAAGGCATTTTATTACTAGAGGTGAATATTTTACGTTCCGTTCTGGAATCCTAGAATTTTTTTAGTAACAAAAGGCTTACATTTGCAGAAGAATATTTTACAAATCGCAGAAATTTAACACAAGTTTTCGTTTGGAAAGCTTTCATTTATCATGTCATTCGTCTGTCGTTCGATGTCGACCTCCAATTTAAACCTTTTTTGCTGTGTATGTGCAACTATGCGTAATTAGAGTTTTTTTTCTCTGTCGACATAAAATATCTTGGATTTTAGAAGCGACCACAGTGAATTATCGAGACTGCTAGATGATCTGTTTGTAATCATATCTCTTCGGATGCAGCGAATCGTGTATGGTCAAACTTCACTTAAGGTGAGTTTGTTTAACCTTCAATTAGTTTTGCGTAGTTGGTGCGAACTCTAAACATGAATCAAGATATCTTTCCAACAAAACCAAATAGATTCACGATAAAAATGTTTCAGCATGATTTCCCTTAGATAACTTCCGGTTATGAGGGTGGACCTACTAAACCTCTATCTATTGTAATTGTCTTCTAAATAACTATCATAATCCACCCTACGGGATCTTGAGTTAATCTCTTATTATTACCCTATTACCTTCGGGACTCCTCAATCTCGCACACTAATAGTCCATCAATATTTCGAGCTATATTCAGAATATGTTTCATACTACCTGACGTTAGCTTACAGTAAATAATAAAGAATTTCATATCGTGTCGGACATAATATTGTGAGCGTAGATCGTAAACGTACTAAGTAGCTATACGTTGTAACTAGAAGGTGTTTTTTTATATTTTATCATAAAACACACGTGGCTCCCAACCCGAGCTATGACGCAACTCCTGAAGCGAAGCTAAATAAAAAAGTCTAGAAAAGGTCAACGAACTTTCTAATCGAAACCAAGAGATCCGGGATTTCTAAACCAACTAGATAGATAATACTTTTATTCATCACCCATATAATAAATTTTACATAGTTAAACATAAAGAGAACAGCAACGGAACAGGCGGCCTTATAGCTTAAAACGATTTCTTCCAGGCAACCAAAAGTTTTTGCGGCTTCGCACGCGTTGTTTCTATGAAAACGTTTAAAGGTTATTCTATCCTAAGGGAACTGTTTTGTAGGATGAAAAGTAGACTTTGTTTGATTCTAGGCTTAGAGCTACATCCATGCAAAATTTCAGCCCGATCAGTTCAGTCGTCCATCCATGCATCCATCTATCCATCCATACATCTAGGTATTTAAACATCCTTAATATGTATTAGTGTGATACAAAAAGTAAAGGCAACGTTTATTTCTTATTTTGCATCGTCTCGTAGTAGGATATTAATTGTGTTACCCAATTTTTTTTATTAAAAAACTAAAAATGGCAAATGCTGAAACTAGCGATTCCAAAAATAAACGTTTATTTCGCTTATATCAAAATCAAACACAGAGTGCTATTATGCTATATTTGTTCCGGGTGTTCTGGTCGTTTCTATGTATAATAAAAAATATGTATCTATGTAATGTATTATATTATGTATATCAGTCATCTAGTACCCATAACACAAGCTCAGCTTAGCTTGGGGCTAGATGATGCTGTGTGGATTGTCCAGCATTATTTATTTATTTAATTAATTATAATTATTTCAACCACAAACATAATTATTCAAAGTGGACCGCGAGTTTAGTTACTGGGACCTGAATTGCATCAAATTACAGCACTTAGCGATTCGCAGCGCGTTTACAGCCGGCCACCCGTAATGTGCAAACATGATCTAACGAACTTACTGCCTACCTGCCTTACAGATTTCATTAAAAGAATCGATACTGACCGCTCGGGCAAGGCTTGTATTAATAACGATAGGGTACATCCCCCGAAGGGAAGTCTTGCATCGTTAAAGCTTTATTGCTTCGACAGATGTTTATGAATTATGCGGACCCGAAGTGATTCATAAATCTTGTGTTTTTTCGGTACACAGTTATTATAGTCACAGTTTTTATTGGGTGGCCATACTGCGTCGCTCATTCCGCGTAAGTTTTGCAAAGGTCGTAAAAAGCTGGCAACATTAGGAGACTACTTACTAACTCATTCTTGACGCAGGGATCAAAAGGGAGTAGGTACTATGACGTTATTCTGTGCTTTGGTTTTGGCTTTATGAGATTTTGTCTTCTTTCCCCAACCGTTGCAGTCTTTTCGGTTGTTGAGGTCACGTAGTTCTGCGAATATACGGCTAATAATATTGGATGAGTTACTGCAAGTTGCGACCAGAAATTCGCTGCGATTTGTTACTGTTTTGGACAAAGCTCCCTAGATTTATTAATCTCGGCAAACCCCGCCGTGGACGCTGCGACGCCGTCGTTGGCATTTTTCGAACATTTCCCAACTTTTTACGTCGGTGAAATATCACGAGTATCTGCAATACTGCCAGCTAGGCAGTGACGCTGGTGCCGATGGGATGATAAATCAAAGTTTAGGATACTAAACCTAATGCTTAAAAAGAGTGTCTCAATAAGAGTGCACGATCTAAATTTGACGCCATTTTTTTTCTTTGCAGGTTGGAGCTCTGAAATTTGACAGCTGGAATTAACGATTGTTCCGATGCAGTGTCTGATAAAATAAATTAACTTAACGTGTCCTTTGTATACCTACCTACAGATTGGTGCTAGGCGCAACAGCAAAAGACAGGAACTGTACTGGTAGAAGTGACAAGCCAGAGCCTGCTATAATTGGCAAACGAAGTGTTTAGGAATTCCTCCAGTTTGTGTAATAGCTGTGTGTGTAATAGTAAATACTTAAGGCGTAATTTGAATGTGAATTTAGTGTTGAGAATAAGGGTGGAGGTATATTGTTCCAACACTTCGTCGCCAGATATCGGAAACTATCTTTGAACGCTGCAGTTTTATGGCTATGATAGAGGAGTGCAGACCTATTTGAACGCATGCTTCTAGTGCATCTACAAAATTAAGTTTAGAATGTAAGTACTCGGGTTTATTGAATTTGATAACATCAAAGACCCCCAAGATGCAACTCTCTACGCGATTCCATATTATGCATAGACATTTTAAGATAAGGGGTGATGTGACTACGAGGGGGGATACTAAAACAAAAACGACAACATGCATTTTGTACACGCTGGACCACTCGCTGAGTTCGGGCAAGTAGCCGCGTGTACCATATACTACGTGTACTACGTCGCAATAATTCAGTCTTGAAATGATCTTTGTTCACTCACGTATTTTTCGTCGTGAAAATCTACGATTAATGCGCCGTGTGAAGTCGGTCTTCAGTGTTGTATGGATCAACACACGGCAAATTAACCATAGATTTTTACTGAGAAAAAATTGTGTGTACAAGAGCCCTGGAGTGTGTTTTAGTGGACAACTGAGAGGGAGAGGATTTTTCACTTTTCGATACATCCTACTAATTATTTAAAGCCGAAAGTTTAGAAATCTGAATTTTTGTTACCTACTACCTCCAAAACTACTGAACAGATCAAGATGAAATTTGGCGTGCGTTTAGAACATAGCCTAACTTAGATAAAAGGCTACGTACTATACCTAAAATACGCGTGCGAAGCCGCGGGCAGAAGCTAATACTACATAATATCACGCACGGCGGAGAAAATTTATGCTAATTTGTGACAACTTTCAATCGAAAACTCAAATCGGTTCTCGTTTACGCTTCCGCTGCGCACTTTAAACGAGATTTTTCCCTACCTTCGTAAAATGTATCTCCAATTTTCCAAAGACATAACACTGCCCATGAAGGTAAAGACAGCTGTATAACAACAAGTATAAAGTTGTTTTCGTATTTGTCTAGCTAGTTTATCAAAGTTTGATACGTATTTGCTTTGTCGCTCCTAATATTAGTTCACGATTGATAAAGTTCTGCCTTCCGATCGACTGAAGTTTGAAGTGAGGCATAAGTTGTAACAGGTCCTTTATTCCACTAAATTTGTCGCTTCACCATAACAGTGGTATAGTCTCAGAATGACACATTTTGGCATTTTACCTTTGAAAATGAAAAATGAAAATGTTTATTGTTTTGCAACCACAAAAAAGAACAACGTTCTGGGCAGCTCTGTTTTCTGTTTTAGTTATCAAAACTGTGTTACAGAAGGCAGCGTCTTTCCCATTGCATATTGTTTGTAGTCTTAGAAAAAAACGAGTAACAAAAATCGATTCTTTGATGAACGAAATGACAGATGGAAGAACGCGTGTCAAAAGTGGTTGTAACAAATCTATCAATCTCTTCGTACAAATAGCACCGCACACATTATATAGAGTTTCTTTCATCTTTGGACGATTCTGCGACGATCCCATTGTCATAGTAAAGCGATTCGTTAGGAGAATTTGCCCTTGTCTAAGGCGTCCTCGACGTCTGCTTCTACGAAATAAATATGTATCTATCCATTTTATTACTCATGTGAGAAAAGAAAATTTCATAGGTTTCTACACATAAATATAAATAAATCAATAATGCTGGACAATCCATATAGCGTCATCTAGCCCCAAGCTAATCAGAGCATGTGTTATGGGTACTAGATAACTGAGTCACTTAATACAATATATTACAATAGCCTTTATTCAAAAAGAAAATTATAAAAGTATTTACAATTGCAACAATTGAGCTAACTGCAGACATTCTACAGGTAGCTCAATTGATCCATATCAACACCAGTCGGAAGCGTCCCCAAGACGCTGGCTGCATTGCCACGCTGTATGGCAATGCTGATGCGCTGTGCCAGATACTCACCAGCTCTCGGGTCACGCGTCGCTTCGACCAGACGCTCAGATATTTTTTTAAAAACCCGAAGAGCCTCGGTACCCCATGGACCTAGGGTCTCGACTTCAAGGGAAGCAATTGTGTAGGCTCTGTCAAGACCTGCATAATATTTGCACCTCTTGAGATCTTCGGCCAAATCTGCCGCCGCACCCGCTCTCACGGATGTCCGCAGCAGTACCGCACTGGTATTGATGAGACGCGCAACACCTTGCACTCAACCGAAGACCTGTTGCGATACGGAAAGTTACGGGATCCAATAATGTACCAGTGTTATATGAAGGAAATGCTTGAAATCAAAGTCCTGACTCCCATTTATAAACGGCCAGGAGGCGGGCACGATCTGCAGAGCTGGAGCACGTTTGTAACAAACAGTTCCGTGTCAACTCACACAGAGGCCCGTCCCATTGCCGTTGGGACAAAAGTGATTTTGGGGGAGCAGCATCGGGGCAAGCACTAATGCCAAGCCGTTCGAGCTTCGTCTAAAAATGAACTTATCAATGACATTCCAGGTGGGACCAAACGAGAAGGATTTAAAAAATTTCAACTAAAAAACTAGTGCTTTAGACAGAAGACAAGAACGCTGGTAGGGCTACACATGAAAACTTGCGTATACCTAAGCCTCCCAATTACATAACACATAATAAATTTAATACATTACATAGATAGATATTTTTATTATTCATAGAAATACCCAGAACACCCGGAACAAATATTCGCAGATCGTACAAACATTTGTCCCAAGGCGGGAATCGAACCCGCAGCCTCCTGCGTCGCAGGTACACCTTATCCCGCCGCGCCTCATCGGTTGTCCAAAATTAAACATTAATAAAGGAACTAAGAGATTGCTACGACGTTGATAAGCTACGGCTATGAATAGCCTCGCCACAGCTACAAGGTCGCTACGCCACGGCTACGAGACTGCTACGCCAGGGCTACGAGACTGCTACGCCAGGGCTACGAGGTCGCTACACGGTGCCTAGGAGAATGCTACACCGAGGCTACGAGATTGTACGCTTACAATATTGCACATGACACCTAACTAAAAACTTCGGGTTATTCCAGTTTTCCCCCTTGACAAATCCTCCTTAAGGGAGAAAACTGGAATTCATATTTTTGGAGTCCAGTTTTCCCCCTTTTCTACCTGTTGATGCCTTACGTTTACCTTCGTGAGTATGATAAATATAATAATTATAGGGTTCACCTGTAGTATTATTTTGATAAGTTTATTTAGAAAATTAAATACCTACCTACTACATTCATAATAATGATGAGCCAACGTCTTGGAGACGCTTCCGACTGGTATTGATATGGATCAGTTGAGCTACCTGTAGATTGTTTGCAACGGTCTGCAGTTAGCTCAGTTGTTTCAATTGTAAATAGTAGTGTAATTTTCTTTGTGAATAAAGGCTCATGCATAATTGAAACAGTGCTGGACGATTTTTACGAGTAGACAGCATCATCTTTTCTTACCTCAAAGAAAGCAATGTTTGTTTATGACTATTAGTCATCTGCTGTTAGTTCTGGTCTGGTAGCTTTTGGTCGTACAGTACTGCCACGGTCCAGCGGGAATCAAACCCGGGACCTCCTACACCTCAGGGAAAACTTGGCCCACTGCGCCATTTTCTCTACACATTCAGTTTTACATCACATGAATTCACGACCGGGGATTATGAGAGTGAGGGAATAGTGAGTGCACCTGTGTTTGTGCACACACTTGGGCACTATAATGTCCTGTGCACCTGACTAATCTCCGCTGAGACTGGCATGAATCCGACATGAATCCGGTCAAATTAGGTAATCATTCGCTTGTAAACAAGAGCATAATATGGGTCAACATACACCGGTAGACTAGCCACCTGGTTCTGGATTTCATTATGTTGCCAACTTCCAAAGTTACAAAAGGGATAATAGATCTGTTCCGGTGATTCCCACTTGAACAGGTTCCCCGGACCGCGTACTTTGTACTCGTAGTTCATGGATTAACATCAAAGGATTGTTTTCACAGTTACTTAGTTGGTAATCCATTTGTTTACGATAACTGAATAATTTAGTTTAGTCTGAGCACTTTGCATGAAGCTATCAGTTTTTAGTAGGTATTGTGTTAGTATTCATCAACAAAATAGAGTATGTCCCTATACAAATTCATTTATTTACAAAAATACTAAGAGCTTTTTCAACTCATTCATAATCAACCACTATGTTGGTAATAAAGTAAAGTTTGTAATAATTGGAACTTGTTTACATGTTTTCTTCGTAGCCTAAGCCGTACTTTAAACGCATTTAAACGCGCGTTTAAACTTTAAACGCGTTTGAACTTTCAACGTGTTTAAACTTTTAACTTTTAAACCGTTTGTTGCGCACATCACTAAATAAAAATCTCTCACAGTTCCCTGTAGCGAGTTTGCTTGTCAAACTAGACCTAGACTGACACAGGCTGATGATGATGATGATGATTTAAACGTATTTTATCCTAGCTGTTACTCGCAACTTCGTTAGCGTGGTAGGTAGGGTACTTACCTTACTAAAAGACATATCAGTGAACTCGCTGTGCCCACAACTAGGCTACACAAGATAAATGCATCTTTTAAAGGGCAATGTATACGCTTCTACAACAAAACTCCTAGTGAGTTGCAAAAAATATCAATAAATAAATTCAAACAAATTGTCAAAACCTTGCTGTGAAAAAAGGCTTACTATAAAATATCAGATTATCTAGAGGATAAAAAAGCTTGGGACGGGTTTTGCTCCAACTCGAAAAATAACAAATAACAGGCTAAAGGTTTCTTCGTCGCTTCTTTACTTTAGTCTACATATCGAAGCGACAGAAATCAAAAATATCACTTTATTTCCGAGTCAGCTTTTACTTTTATATTTTGACCTTTTCTAAGTGTACATTTATTGTATTTATGGAAATAGAGAGTTTTTGATTTTTGATATTTTGATTTTGACGGAAAAAATATTTACATAGAAAAAGCCAATACATCTGTGACTTCTTACACACGAAGCATTTTTTATGTATTATACTATCCATAAATTGTACCTGTTAAGAAACTAATTGAATTATTACGTTTCTTTGCTGGAGAAAAACATTGTGTTTAATTTTCATATTTTACGAAGCAGTTATGACAACATCACAAATTCAATCACTATTTTGACAAAAATAGACCATTGCATAGACGGACTTTTTATCTATGATTTGGTTTCTAAATTATCAAACCTTTCTATAAAAGCTAAATCGGGGGCGAAGCCCTAAAAAAAAGTAGCCTATTGTTTAAGTAAGGCTACATTCTAAGTGTATGCCGAATTTTATTATGACCTCTTCAGTAGTTTTGGAGATCCTAGGTACCAACAATTTCACATTTCACAAACTTTCGCACGTGAGATTTATCGAAAATTCATGCAGTCGTCTGGTCGTCATACATTTATTTATTAAATATCGAACAAAAAAGCCAATACTAAAAAAAAATCAAAGCTCACTTTTCCACAAGAAACTAAAATTGGTTTGATTTTTTTATGCAGATCTTATTTTTTTTTAAATCAAGCTCGTAACATGACTTTTCGATTACTCTCACGGTTTCAGACTTGCCCTCAGTGGCCCCAAAAAAACTCTCCTTGTATACAGGGTTACTGGTAATTCACTAACACTGTGTAACCTGCAGGTTCTGCCCACCATCATGAACACGTCCGTGAAGACGCCAGGTCTCAATTCTTAAAATTGGTGGAAAGGGAATGATATTATGTATGTACCCCCGTCCATTCAAAAATCATTCATTAGAGAGATTTTATTTGAAAGTAAACCTTTAAACGGCTCTGCCCTGAATTATCAGTGGGTGTGTGTGTTCGGCTGTCTCCCAGCCAGGCTAATGCCACTTAAAACATCTTGCGTAGATGTCAAATAAGGCGATAATGATGATGTGGACTGAAATAGGAGTGGGATATCGATATTTAATAATAAATTTGGTTTCGGACATTATTTTGTATCTGAGGCGATTTACAAAAAAAAATAAGAATAAGGACCGTCTTCACTAACGTGTTCCTGATGACGGGCAGAACCTGCAGTTTACGCAGTGTTAATAATATAATAATAAAAATAATAATAATAAAAATGTTATTTATTTTCTTCACAAAGGTGGTTGACAATTATAACAAAGGATAGATTAAGATTAGCGATTTTATCAGGTAAATATTGCCATAACCTGTTTTGTGAAGACTGGTGCCTGAAGTAGGTTCAATGAAGTGTTAGTGAATTACCAATAACCCTGTATATGTAGATAGTTGAACCCCATATTTAAATACCCATTTTTGTGTTGTGCTATAGTGCTGGTAGATCTGCGTTGGATTAATATGCGCAAAGCTTACATTTACCCGCATGACCTTCCTATCTTTTGGCTGCTCTTAGTATTACACATAAGCACTCCACCTACACAAACAAGCGCTAAGTGCAAAGCGACAGTGGGGTATAATCTAGCAACACTACATTTTCCAGTGTTACCATATGTAAATGTGTAGATTACTGCGATGCACTGCAATGGAGGCTAGAACAGATATTTGCAACTGTAATGAGCAACGCTCAATCCTATACTATCGTATTTGATAGAGTGCTGGTTGTCAAATAGCCCGTTTTAGGAAACGCTTTGAACACAGAAATTGTATTAAGCTGTCTACTGAGCGGAGTAGATCAAATCCCGGAGGAACTTTCTTCCTCTATTTTAGGTTCCAGACTTGCATTTTGAGCTCTCGTATGTTTACTAATCCCCTTCAAAGTAGTAAATAAATAAATAATACTGGACGGATTGTTCAGCATTATTTATTTATTTATTTATTCATCACACATCATTTATTCAGCATCATCTAGACCCCCAAGCTAAGCAGAGATGGGTGTGATATGGGTACTAGATGACTGATTTACACAATGCAAAACTTACATACATAGATATTACTATACAAAGTTGTTTTAATGAAGAAAAAGAGACTCTATTGTCCCAATACTTCCGGTCGCTATTGGCGGTACGTAACGATTCGTACAAAAATGGAGCACACTTGTCTAGAATTGGTGCTGTTCATCGCCGATTCAACTTCCCCAGCTCTCTAGCCCTTTTTGTACCCACCGGAAAACAAATAAATAATGCTGGACAGCCCACACAGCATCATCTAGCCCCAAAGTGAGTGTGAGCTAAATGTTATCTAGACAGAATTTTTTATTATTATAAGTACGTAAAAAACACTCAGAATATCCGGAAAAACTTTCCGCAGATCGTACAAACATTTGTCCCGAGGCGGGAATCGAACCCGCAACCTCCTGCGTTGCAGGTTCCCGCTGCGCCACTGTGGTCATAAGTTTTGTTTATGCTGAATTTAGTTTTACCAAGGTTTAACTTTCAGCTTACTCGGCCAACGCGGTCACAGGCTTGATGAGAAATATTGTAGCACGTTTATAGGTTTATTTTTCCAGATTCATTATCGTCCCTGAGATAATCGGGGTCGGAAACCTTAAGTTCCTTGTTTGTGCGAAAACATGCCACCGCCATTACCTTCTAAACTGGTTTCCAATATGAAACTTATTTTATACTACCGGAAACTTATCTACCTTTCTGATTTGCAATTCTGCTGTTGTTCTCTTCTTCATCTTTTTCATTAAATTAGGACTTACATGATCTATCCGATCCACAACAGTTCTGTAGAACTGATGGAAGTTACCAAGTGTTAAGTTCCATAGAACAAATGGGCCAGGTTTCGTTTCAATAGTTCTACCATGGAACTACTGGGATAAAAAAGTGGTAACAGTTCTATGACGTCATAGTCCTATGGAAGAAATGGGAGTTACCGTACCGCTTTGTTCAAGGCCGTCCATCGATTATTCAAAAACCACCGATCGTGTGAAACTAATAGGCCCCGGACACTCATAAGAGTTGCGTCTCGGCACATACATGCGCAACGTGTGCCGTCTAGAATCACTTCTATTTATATCGTGCGAGTGAGACAGCTGCGAAAACTCAAAGACATTCTATTTCTTGTTTTCCTCACAAAAAGTGAAATTACACCGAAAAACGGATTAAATTTCACATGTCCATGATCAAACAAACAAAAACATCGAACACCATCGGCGTCGTCTGTCAAAATCATTACATGCCATCTGCGTCCCGTGAGTGCGCCGTACATCCCGTGCATTTGGAACGCAAATTGAACTCGTTATCATTATTTTATAGCAAGTATCAAACTCGTTTCTTCTTTAAGCATGCGCGATTAGAAAAGTCAGAATATAAAATCACAAGTATAAAGTGTATAAAATAACACAAATTTATTAATGACATTGCTAAGTAGGTAGTATTCTAAATATTTCCATCTGAGAGGAAGTAGGTATTTAGTAGAGTAAAAGCCTTCTCTTGTAGTGTTTTTTTACATATTTAAAATGTTCTTTCATTATATTTGTAAAATCTAACACAATTCTTAACAAACGACTTACTAATAATATTCGAAAACTTTGTAGTAGGTGGAATAAGCGGTTTCCTTTTCCTACAAAACTGTTGAAAATCCGTTAACGGTGTGTCCACCAAAAATTTTCTGATTAAAGCCAAGGTAAAATTTTGGACAGTTGAGCACCATTTAACAATTTTACAATCGCAGGTGGTGATGATAATGATAGAAGAATGAATGCTAGAGAAAACCATTGTGTGCAACATCTATGGAAGTGGATCGGAGAGAGCATGTATATTAAATGTACCTACTCTAGACGCGTTTCGAAAACTCACTGTTATTTCATTTGAGGCTCATACATAATGAAGAAGAGCCCAGCTCGCAGTGAGGAATGGTCCGAATAAATCCTAATTCGGTGCATTACATTACTGCGAGGCCTAAACCTCTTCATGATAATCCTGATTTACTAGTGCTAGTGTGTATTGTGCCAGGTTTACACGATGGTAAATTGGACCACCCAATCCACCAGATGGGATACCAGAAACCGTTATAGAAGGATCGCTGTTGTGATTGCGTGTCATCCATCACTCATGATTAATTCAATTTTTAATTTCCTAGAAGCAAGGGCTACCTTCTAAAATTTTTGCTATTCTCATAGAGTGTATAGTGTGCAGTGTCGCATTATTTATTTGTTCTATTATTCAGTGTGCCTTACGCCATGGGACATGGAGGGCAAGACATTCCTGCCAGACATTTTGAAGAAACGAGGTTTTACTGAAAGGAAATATTTATTTATTTATTTAAATAAGCTAAACTGTATTCACTGAATTTTAAAATTATGTAGTTACTTACTTGCCGATTGGTACATAAAATAAAAAAATACTATTTTTATGACACTGATCGGTAGACTCAATCATAAGAACAAAACACCAACTGGAGATGATTCAAACTACAATAGTAAAAACTAAATTATGGTAATTGTTTTTTCTATTCTTTAATTGCAACTTTCTTTGTCTATACTACATATAATGTAATAAAGAGGAAAGATTTTATTGTTTGTTAGTTTGTTTGTTTGTATTGAATAGGCTCCAAAATTACTGGACCGATTTGAAAAATTGTTTCACCGTTAGGAAGCTTACTTTTCAGGGAGTGACATAGGCTATATTTTATCCCGGAATTCCCACGGTAACGGGAACTACGCGGGTGAAACCACGAGGCGATCGTCTAATTAAGAAATGAAATAAAGTACCTACTTACCTCATAATACTCCAAAAACCGACGCGCAGAAACCATAGCCAAAATATCAAACGCACCACCTTAAAATTCAAAGCAATTTAAATAACTAATGCTTCCAAGGAAAACGTGCTGCTAATACAAAAGCCAACGCCTTCGATATAAGGCAGTCTTGAAAATTCACAATCCGAGGAGGCTATTCAAGCGGAGTATTAATATTCATTCCTTCAATTATTCCCGTGACGCAGCTATTAAAATCTCGAAGGGAATTTCAGGCGCTTATTACTTCTTATAACAGGTAACGCCGGGGGTAAAGATTTATTCGGGAGTGGCATCTTGCTGATGACATTACATTTATAACTGGCTTCTACTTACCTGTGGTTTTGTACGCATTTTTACAAAAGTTTTTGACGGAATAGAGTAAAATGAAATAGGGCTATTGTGCACTACAAGGAATTTTACTGTCCGGCAGTCCGATTTTTTACGGTCCGATATGGCACGCCATATAATGTATATACTAGTTTGTGCACTATACGTAATTTTACCGTCCGATATTTTACTTTTCCCCATTCTGGAACGTAATTTAATTTCGCGTGCGTGGCGTGTAGTTTAACTGACGGAGAACTGAAAAGAGACTGAAAAGACGGAGCTAAACTGAGGCGTATCATCCGAGTAAAGACGGACAAGTGCACAAGCCAATCATCCGTTTTTTTCATGCCACTTCGGACCGTAAAAAATCGGATGTTCGGACAGTAAAATTCCTTGTAGTGCACAATCGCCCATAAATTTATAACAACAGTTGACGACCTCTGTGGCGCAGCGGGCGAAGGTCCGCCTGCCACGCACGAGGATGCGGGTTCGATTCTCGCCTCGGGACAAACGTTTGTACGATCTGCAGATATTTGTTCAGGGTGTTCTGGATGTTTTCTATGTATAATAAAAATATCTATCTATGTAGTGTATTGTATTAAGTATATCAGTTATCTAGTACCCATAACACAAGCTCTGCTTAGCTTGGGGCTAGATAACGCTGTGTGAATTGTCCGGGATTTTTCATTTAGTTTAAAACAAGACTTTTATTTCTAATATGTAGGTACAAAAAGTTGTTTTAGGGGCCCTACCAACTCAGCATAATGCTGGATAAAGACCCTTAAGAGACCTAGCCAGCGCTGGTTTTCCGTTAGTAACCCAAAAATAGGTGACTTCACGTCCGGGCTTACCGACCTATTTTTATGTAAAGAAACATTTATTTCATTACTAGTTTATGCCCGCGGCTTCGCAAGCGTTGTTTCTATTTATAAACGTTTAAAGGTGATTTCTATCCCATAGGAACTGATCTAAGGTTTATCCAACTAATATTAACAGATAATTATGTCAAAGCAACATAACTAATAACTAGTTTCATCGTGTTTACATAATAAAGCGTTTTAATAAGGTAACTTCTGCAAAATATATAGATATTTGTGCTAGGTGTACCTACCCCTCAAGGCTTCACACAATAGAATCATCACACATAACTAATACTCAGAAACTGTGTAGCTGTATTCTGTATACTGTGTAGGTTATAGCTGTGTGGTGCCGGCTTAGAATTTGCACCAACTCTTCCCGCGGGTGTGTAAGGAGGCGACTAAGGAATATCCACCGGGGGCGGGCAGCAGCGCCTCCTGCAGAAAACTTGTACCACCGAACTGCGTCGTGAATCCCCAACCCGCATGCCCAGCGTGGTGATTATGAGCATTACCCCCATGAGATAAAAGCTAATAAGGCACTTATCAGAGTCCTGCGTCTTCCAGTGGACGAATATAGGTTGTCGAGGTCGAGGTGTATTCGCTGTCTGCCCCCTTTCGCAGAGATACCACAATTTTGACATGTCAACTGCGTGTAAAACAAATTGACAGCGGCTCACAGTAGAACGATTGTTACCTGAAGTTGGTAACCACTCTTATGAGTTGGTAAGATGTAGGTAGGTATTAGGTACACGTGAAGTATCGTGTTACTTACATAGTTCGGTACCTATCTTGGAAATTGGATTTTCCTAGAATTCAGTTTTCAGCTAAGCTCGCTTCGATATTTCGTGAAGTTTGCAAACACACAAAGAAAACCATTCGGGGAAATGAATGAAGTGTCACACATGGAACAAAGTTATCGATTCTCAGTACTGGGCATGCGATGTTGATAATCAAGTGGGTGTTTCAATTGTAGAAGATCAAACAAAGTATTCGAAATGGGGCCTTATTTACAAATAGAACTCTTTGTTCGATTTTGAAATTGAAACAACCAAATCCTAAAATACGGTCCATTCGATGCAGATTGGAACCTTACTATTATGGACTCCTTTGATGATGCAGAACCTCTACTGGGCGTTGGTGCTGGCTGGCGGAGACTACGAAAGTCTACATTAGAAATAAGAAACGTGATCTATTCCTGTTATCTTGGAGGGATCCCGTCTTCTGCGTTGGCTAGCTTAGGTAATCGACGTGGTTCTTAAGAAATAGGTTTCCTCTCATTGCAATTCGGATAGGTGGCAGTATGAATAAATGCTATGGTTTCTGTTAATAAACTGCGTAAGCGTTCACACTCGGGGTAATTTCTTATGAATCTAATAATATCCCAAAAATTTTGACTTCGACGTTACTTGACCTCGTGGTGTAGTTGGTTAGCACATTCCCGTAAGTACTGAGTGAGGGATGCGGATTCAAGTCCCGTCGAATTAAATTTTGTTTGGGATATTAGTTGAATAAATGCTGTCCAGTTGTGGTCACCGTGTTTCAGTTTTTGTTGTTAGGAGCAGTGTTAAGGCAGGCTAGGCTACATTATAGTTGTAAATCAACTGTTGCTGGGATTCTGTTCCCTGACGGACGACTAAATTACAACTTTTCAAAATTCAGTCCAAAAACGCAAAGAACCCTTTCCTGCTAATTAAATTCTTAAACTTTCAAAGACCTTACGTGCGCCGACTACATTGATTTAAAACTTCTAACTTTCGTAGAAATCAATCACCGTCAGGATATTAGATTTAAAACAAAGTCATGTTCGCCGTTCCGATCAATTTATTGGGCTAGTCTCGCGGGACGGAGTTGGACACTTCGATTACAGTTGTTTAGGAACCCCGCTGGGGTTGCCAGCCGACAACTGATATGCCCTCGTTTGGGCAGATGTGGAAACTTTTACGTTAATGGGTATCACGCGTTACATACTATCGAAACTAGGCTTTGAATTATACCAAATCAGTTAGGGTTTTCTAGAACGGAACCTATGGTCGGGAACTAAACTGAGACCATCTTTGAAATGATGCTAATTGTGTGGAAACTGTGGAATCAGTCGCTTTTCGGGGATGTTCTCGATATCCAACACACAAATATTCACTGGGAAACACTACTTTTATAGGTGTTTTGTTGTCCCCTACTAGGGAATAAAATAAAAGTACCTTTCGCGGTAGGGTTATGAGCGTTTCGATACAGTTTACATAGCGATTAGATTCGTTCTAGAATGTGCCTAAGTGCCTACGTTTTGTTGCTTCAAGTACGCGCGCCAGTTGAAAACACTTAGACGACCTACATTATAGAAATTGAAACAGGATATCCCCGAAAACACGACAATTTGACTAGGTTTTCAATATTCCGCCTTCCAAGAATTGGTCTCAACCAAATTGGCCATGGGACATAGAGACCGATAAAGTAAGAAATGTGTATATACCAACATCTCGAGAAAATGTACTGTCACGCGCGAGCTGAATGGGATAGAACCGTTGCGAGTTGAAACAAAACGGTCCTATATTTACGTTGACAAAAATCCATCGGGATCTCACTTCGAAAACGTAGCTTCTGCTCGTGGCTTTGCACGCCGGGATAAATAGTAGCATATGTCCGTCCGTCCTCAGGAAACCTGCTAAATTTTATTATAATCCGTTTAGCTTTACGCGCGTTTACGCGTGATAACGTAACAGATGACACAGTAGATATAGATAGAGAACTAATATTATAAATTCGTGTTTATAATATTAGTATAGACTAGTTTCCGCCCGCAGTTTTGCACGTGTTGTTTTTATGTAAACGTTTAAAAGTTATTTCTAAACCATGGGAACTGCTTTGTGGGATGAAATGTAGCCTTACTTTTATTCCAAGCCAAGAACTACATCTCAAAATTTCAGCTCGTTCCGTTCAGTAGTTTAGGCGTGAAGAGGTAACTAACGTCCATCCCTCCATACATCTAAACATCCAAACTTTCGCATTTATAATATTAGTGTGATGTGTTGTAAAATTTTTACTTCGACAAGGTTCAGTCCCATTCTGATAGCGCACGGTTTATAGCACGTTATATCTCGATTTTCTGTTTACGGTCCCCGTAGAGCCGTAAACACCGGCAAAGGGAAATAGACTGGGAAATGTGCGAATATAAAACATATTGAATCGTTCTTATAGGAACTAGAGTATTTTTGGCAAAGTTATTAATCCGGTTCTTCCATATCTTGCGAAGAACCGACAACCGCTGGGGTAAACGTGTTCTTGAGTGGAGACCACGACTCGGCAAACGTAGTGTAGGACGCCCTCCGGCCAGGTGGGATGACGATCTGGTAAAGACTGCGGGCAGATGCTGGATGCGGCAAGCTGAAGACAGGGCGCTATGGCGCTCATTAGGGGAGGCCTATGTCCAGCAGTGGACTAATATAGGCTGATTATGATAAGAATAAGAATAAGAATAAGAATAAGAATATTTTATTTCCAAAAGTTTACAAGATAGCCTTAGGTAACTATGTGCTATTAATATTAGCTAGCTAAACGTACACCATTTAACTAAATCTTATGTTATCTTAGTGCTATGTAATTATGTATAAGTAGGCATACGAACTTGCAATACGTATTACCTTAAGGCTTCCAATTGTTGCATGAGTCATAACTTCCGTGTTAGTAGCAATACTGTGTTACGGCAAGTTAGAGCTCAGTACCTCGCATGGCGCTTTGGTATGAATATTTGGGTACAATACAAGAACGTTTCATTATTATACTATATTTAATGGAAAATTGATGAATTTAGCGAAGGAAAGAAACAAGATATAAAGGCAGTGTATACTTATGGCTTATGGCTATCAATGACTAAAAATGGTATTAAATCTAAGGTCTGCTTGTGTAAGGATAGCAGACTGTTACATAAAAATATTATACTAGTTATTATTATTTAGTTATCTAGACATACAACTTCATACTTAAATTTAACTTAAAACATAGAGTTTGGTTATGGTTCAACATTTAACATCCCTGTATGAGAGGGGCATGATTTATGTGACCTTTGTAAGAGTTTGAAGAGAAATAGCTTATTTATTAGTGAGAAACAGCAAGAAGCTGTTCAGTATCGTCATAGTTTAGTGGTTGAAGAAATGCATGCAGAATCTTGCTACATACAAATCTGGTCTTTTCGATTAAATTTTCTTTAGTAACCTTGGATACGCGATTATAGAGAATAGGTCCAAGAATATTAGTACTCCGACGAGCAAACTGGGTTTTACACGTAGGTACTCTAAATGTCTCGTGAGACCTTCTAGAGCAGCGATTGTCCATTCGATATGGTAATGCGTGTTGTCTTAATAAAGTGGTTTTAATGTACAGTTGCCTGACAGTTAACATCCCAGTCTCTCTATAGAGCTCTACTGTTGGGTATCTGTAACTCTTAAAGTTTAGTACTTTTAGAATAGAGCGCTGTGCTCTTTCCATTTTAATAAGGTTAGTTTTAACTGCGGAACCCCAAGCAGTAATACCGTAACTAATGACGGATTGACATAAGGTTTGGTAAACTGTTTTGTTCGTGTGATCGTCTCGCAGATTCCTGATTTTCTTAAATACATGTATGAGCTTACGAACTCTCGATTTTAGGTGATCTATATGAGATTTCCAATTTAAATTTTTGTCTATTATTATACCCAGGTATTTTATACTATTAACAGAACTTAAATGAGTGCAGTCGCAGACAGTACTGTTCAAGGGGCATGTATGAGCTTTTAGGGTGAAATCAATACTTGGCTGGTTATTGTTATATATAGAAAAGGTAATATACTTTGTTTTTGATAAATTTAGTGTGAGAAGGTTGTTGTCTAGCCAGGAATTTATTATGCGCAAACCAGATTCGGCTGAGAGCTTAGTTTCTTCCCACGTTTTGCCTACAAAAGTTAAGACTGTGTCATCAGCGAAGGTTATGATAGAGGCATTGTCTAGTTGAGTTATACAGAGGGAGTTAATGTATATTAAGAAGAGTGTTGGACCCAGAACTGACCCCTGCGGGACACCATAGTGGATCGTGGACTTATTACTATAATTGTCCCCGAGTTTCACAGTCTGGGTGCGATTACTCAAATAGTCAGTCATCAGTTTCAACGGGATTCCCCTTATGCCAATGGACTCCAGCTTGCACAAGAGCAATGGTACCGACACTGTGTCAAAAGCCTTGGCCAAATCGAGAAAAACGCTAATGCATTTCTTACGATTGTCTAAACTATTTGTGATTTGGTAGACAAGGCTTTCGACAGCGTCAACAGTTGACCTCTTACTTCGAAAACCATACTGATTACTAGCAAGAACATTATTATGTTCAAGGTATTTAACTAATCGGACATTTATAAGTTTTTCCATGACTTTTGCTAATGTTGGTAACAAGGATATAGGACGGTAGTTGGATACACAGTTTTTATCTCCTGACTTAAATATTGGAATAACAATGGACTCTTTTAGCATTGTAGGAAAGACCCCAGTAGTAAAACAAAGATTACACAGACGAGTAATAGGCTTGCATAGTATCGTAGAGAACTTTTTAATAAAATTAGACGGTATCCCATCCCAGCCACATGAAGAAGTTTTCTTAAGGGCACCTATTATATTACCGACTTCTACTTCATCAGTCTCTAGAATCACGAAAGAGTTAAGCGAGGTATTTGCAGGCTTATAATCGCTGATTAATTTTTCATGAGATAAATTCAGCTTATGGAGAATGTTGTCCGCACGATTCCGACCAACGTTAGCAAAGTAATCATTAACTGTATTAGCAGAGTCTTCCGGTGAGAGTTCGAGTTTTAGTAGATTGCTTGGGTCATTAGAGTTTTTATTTTGTGGATAACAAATGCGCTTGATGACCTTCCATGTTTTTTTAATGTCATTCTTAGCTTCATATAATTCCGCTTTATCGTGACAGTTTTTGAGGTTATGTAGTATTTTGTTGCAGTGGTTCCTGTAGCGTTTATAGGTCAGTTCAAGGGCCTTGTCGTTGGGGGATCTTTTATGGCGCCTACTTAGTGTGTCCCGAAACCTCATGCATCGCAATAGACCTGGGGTGATCCAAGGTTGCAGGATGCGTTTTCTGTTTGGAACCTTGTGAATTCGAGTACTATTTTTTATAATGTTAGAGAGAGTTGTAATAAAAAGTTCTGTAAGATGGTTTGCATCACTAATTTGATCGCACTCATTCCAATTTATCTCGGACAATAATTTAGAAGCTATTTGATAGTCTATTTTTTGTATGCATTTATCTTGTCTTTTAGGGCGTTGCGCTAGCGGTAGGATCAAGAATAGTGAACTATGATCGGTGGTCGAGGTTGGACATATGGCGGTTATCACCTTAGTTTTACTCTTAACCATGCAGTGATCAATACATTTGTCAAGACGTGTGGGAAATGTGTGACCTGGTATTAAATTATGCATGGCTAGTAGATCAAGGTATTCGTCAGCTTTCGCATCATGTGAGTTGTTACTTATGTCTATATTTATGTCACCGAGAATGATTACATTAGTTGTGTGCTTAAGGTCTTTTAACAGGTTGTCTAATGATTGTAGGAAACTGTCAGCAGAGTGAAATGACGGGGATCTATATATACAAATAAAAGCAGTGTTGTCAATCCTTACAACCAAACAATCAGCCTCCAAAAGGTTAGGCTCATAGACATATATATTTGATAGGTTCGTACGAACATATGCAATGACACCACTATTCTGGTTGATATGTTCCCGAGTAAAATAAGTAGAGTAGCCATCTAGTTCAGGAACAGCATCACAACCTTTTAACCAGCATTCAGAAAGGACGATGAGGTCATAATCCAGATTACTCCTATTTAGAGTTACTTTGAAATCAACGAAATTTTTGTTTACACTTCTAATATTCTGAGATATGACAGTAAGGCAGCTTTCGTTTTCAATAAAATCAGAAATATTATTTGGGTCATCTAATATATAGGAGCTGCCTGCATTGATGACGTCATCAACATCATTAGTGACAGTTTCGATATCATTTGACATTTTAATTTAGATTATAGTATTGTTATGACTTATTCTTATGTAAAATTACATCCAACAGTACGGAAGAAAAAAAAAAAAAAACCACTCAAATGTGCGCGTAATGACAACGAAGGAAATTTAACTACCTCTAGATGTACAAGGAGTATCTAGTAAATTAAACTTGGGTTTATAGTTATTTGATTAAAGATTGATAAATATTTATCTACTGCATAATTTTCAAACAATACCTAAATATGGACTTAAACTAACAGAAAAGGGCTCTAAGTATAGTGTGATCTCTGATCATGAAGTAAAATTAATTGAAAAGTTTATTAGGATACAGACTTTAGTTTGGCTTTAGGTTTGCCAAGTCACTCTCGCATCTTATGCGTATAGGAGCGCTGCCTTCTTCTTGTCGAAGGAAAATCCTTGCGAAGGAGAGCCAGCAGAACGCGTACCCGTTTAACTTGGCAAACTCACGTGCTTGGAAATATAGACGCCTGTCTCTACTTGTGAGATTTTCAGAGATATACACGGGTATGACTTGTCCAGCTATACCCAGGCAAGAAGTATTGAGCTTGCTAGCCCGGTTTTCCTTGTTGTATTTTTTTAATGATGTCAGGAATCTGTCTCTTGTGAAAACCGTGGTGAAGTCCGCTATAATGGGCTTGATATTTGCCTTCGTGTTAATTCTGTACACGTCTTTGATCTCCGAAGAGCTTATGTTGTTATCCAGTACTTGCGCTGTTTTCAGTACGACTTCAAGAAGGTCCTCTTTTGTCTCTTTACCAAGCTGTGGGATGTTACGAATCTCCACACTCGTGCCCCTAGCCTGACGTTCCAAAAAATCTACCCTGGATTCAAGTTGCTGAACCTTTATACTGCTCAGTGTCCTCTCCTGTTCCAAGAATTCCAGTCTCTGTAGGGCCTGGTCGTGCTTTAGGTTTAATTGATCGAGAGATGTCTTTACCTCGCTTAGGGATGACAAAACTGCATCTAGTTTAGAGTCTTGCTCTGTCTTCCATAGTGAAAACATTTTTAAGATATCATCATCACGCTTTCGCTTGAATCCCCCCGATATATTTCCAGACGACAGAGTCCTATTCCCGAATATCGTGTTTTCTGGAGTTGAAAGCGCGATGTTAGGATCAGATGGATAATGTTGCAAGGGTGACATAAAAGCAGAAGGTGCCGGCGACTCGTGTTTCGGTGGCGTGCGTATTGGAGGCATCACTCATAAAGAGGCGGGATCAAGAGCCTCAGCAGTAATAGGCAAGATAGGTAAAGATATGTAGCGAGAAATAAAGCGCAAGCAGTAGTTAAAGCAGTCTCGTAGCCGATTTGCGATGAGTTAGTAACTGTCTCGTAGCACTTAGCTCGTAGCTGGCCTCGTAGCGCAGGGTGCGTAGCTCGTAGCAGTGGGGAGCGTGTAGCAGTATGTTCGAGTATTTATTTTCGACGCGGCCGCTCACTGCTCTGGTAGCTCAGTTGGTACAGGCTCCGTTTACGGCGCTCGTGGGCCCCGCCGCGTGGTCGCCGGTTCGAGCCCGTCAGGTAGTATGGTCCGGTAGTAGCCAGGTATGAACTCACCAAGTACCATTCGACGCGAAACACGGGGGCTCCACAGGACACAGTCCGCAGTCCCAAGTCGGAGGCTCCAAGTTCAGTGTGAATGACGGGGCGAAGTTTTAATAAATTGGGTTTCTGTGCTCGTGGTCGATAACACGTCCGTTCCGTACGAGAGCCGAGAGGCAAGAGGTGATGATGATTAATCCGGTTCTTCAAATGTTGAGTAAATATTAGGTGTTGATACTAATTTAGCTAACTTGTCTTGGGAAAGGTTTTATATGGAAAATCAGGTATTTTAAGTCGAATATGATAGAGAATTGTCCTCACCACACTCATGGCAATGCTGTGCGGTGCCGGCTTAGAATTTGCACCACCCCAATTGTTCCCGCGGGTGTCGTAAGAGGCGACTAAGGGATATCCACGGGGGGCGGGCCAGCAGCGCCGCCTGCATAACAATTCGACCACCGAACCGCGATACCCATCCCGCGTGGGGATTATGGGAATTACCATAGGATAAAAGCCAATAACGCGCTTATCAGGGGGAGGCCTGCGTCCAGCAGTGGACAAATATATGCTGTTGAGGTGAGATGAGGTGCGGATGGCAATGCTGATGCGCTGCGCCAGATACTACCAGCCCTCGGGTCACGCGTCGAGTGAGATAGATAAAATGGTCTTTTGGATTAACTGATATCCGATTACGCTAAGTCTACTTGTCTATACCTACTCTACTTGTCTACTATACTTGTTTACTATATATCTTTAAGTCATAAAATAAGACGACTGATACTTCTGTTCTAAGAACACTATATTAATTCCACTCTCTTTTTCTGTTTGGTGGTTTGACTGACAATCATACAGGCTTTACCGATTCGATTTATGATGATCGATTTTGTTTATAAAGAAGTTGTAATCGTTTTTGTTTTTTTTATCACTACAGAAATAAACAGGCATCTAAATGAGTTTATTTATAGAATCTGAGTATACAGTATAATAAAATAGTACCCCTTTTTATTGTTTAATTTGCTACTTGCTTCTACTCGCAGTTGTACACATGTTTTTCTGCTATAAAAAGTAACACAGATTGAGTTACTGTAGTAAACTATAATTTTTATACAATTTACAATACCTACCAGGTTAAATACTTTATGCACAAAGAAAATTACAATTTATAGTAGAAATAAATTATAACTAGTATTTAAGTGCAATTGTTTATTATTTAGATTTTCATAAAAACGTAACAAAAGTTTAGATTTTTTAAAGTTCCGATAATTTTTCGAGTCGACAGATTCGCGTCTCTGTTCGTCAAAAGAAACTGATGAAATATTTCGTTATATCATTCAGTTTTCATCCACCCATCTGCCAACAATTAAGAAACTTCGTAGTCGTGTATGTACCTATGTACCAAACAGAAAATAAGCTCATGGCAGAGGTATAAACTTTTCTAAGCCGCTCGCTAGTTTTTCGAAGTTTTTTGAGAACTTCGGTAAGGGAGGCACTGTAACAAGCACAAAGGCAAGAAACAGTTCTGTGGAAGTTTATCGGTTTCTTAAAGAGTGCTGGTTCCGCAAACATAGTAAACTTGAATCAGAATCACAACGTTTCACATTGATCAGGCCTCAAAAGTAAACATAGCATAAGAAGAGACCCAGTATGATTTAAGGCTGGTGTTCACCAAAGAATAATCGGACAATTAGGCAGCTATCTTTGACATTTAGTGTAAGAAAACTTAAATAAATATGTCAAAACAACTGTTTCAAATTTAACCATCTGTTGGTGAAAACGGATCTAATTAGGTACCTACCAGGTTAAAACTGTAACTTCCTCAACCCCTTGGGAATCAAATAATATCACAAAAACCTCAACCTCCTCAACTCCAACATATTGGTCCACTGCTGGACGCAGGCCTACCCTGGTAAGCGCATTATTGTTCTGCGGGAGGCGATCCTGCCCACCGGTAGAAATCCCTTAGTCGCCTGTTAAGACACCCGCGGGAAGAGTTGGGGTGGTGCAATTTCTAAGCCGGCACCACATGGCGATTGTTAAATTAAAATTTGTTTGGCATAATAGGTAAGTAGATAAGAATAATATTGTTATAAGAGCAGTCCATTTGCACTCACTCAGCTGATTCTTGTCTTTATTGCGCTCTGCTGTACGGTTGGGCAGTTTTGAATTTAAGTGCCTGCATTTAGTAAATTTAAATCATTATATTTTTACCTCACGCGGCAATCTATAATATAAAAATGAATCGCAAAATGTGTTGGTAAGCGCATAACTCAACAACGCCTGGACCGATTTCGCTAATTCTTTCTTTGTTGTGTTTGTTATTGTCAGGAGAAGGTTCTTATGAAAGAAAAAATTAAGAAAGTTGGAAACATAAATTTCCACGGGGCGAAGCCGCGGGCGCAGCTAGTACTAAATATTTTTAGCATTATTTTGCACAAGCAAAATAATGATAGAATTATAGAGCACGCTGTTGTGAAGGTAATTAATTAGTATTGATTAAGATCACACCAATATTTCACGTTGTGATCATCCAAGCGTAAGGGGTTTTTTCGGTAGGTATCAATAATTTAAAAACCGGGATCCCGGTATTTCAGTATTGTTTCGGTATTTCACTATAAACGTAAATAACAAGGCAAACAAGAACAAATTTAAAATTTTTAAAGACCCACATTTCATGAAACATGGCTAAGAAGATGTGTTCCCGTTGTCCCCATTGATGCTGTCCCCACTGTGGGGACAAAGTGAAGTCATAAAATTTCCTTCCCGTTGTCCCCATTGACCTCTTCCGCTATGGGGACAACGGGAAGTCATAAAATTTCCTTCCCGTTGTCCCCATTGAACACTCGGAATAAAATTATCTATGACACAAAAATAAACTAAACGAAAATCGGTTCATCCGCTTGGGAGCTACGATACCACAGACAGATACACAGATACACAGACAGACACGTCAAACTTATAACGCCCCTCTCTTTTTGCGTCGGGGGTTAAAAATAAACTTATGCATGAAACTGTCTTTACTTGGGCTTGGACAGGTTCTGTTTGACGAAAAGTCAAACTCGTCAAGTAACTAAGCGAGCATTTACGACGACCTCTGTGGGGCAGCGGGCGAAGGTCTGCCTGCGACGCAGGAGGTTGCGGGTTCGATTCCCGCCTCGGGACAAATGTTTGTACGACCTGCAGACATTTGTTCAGGGCGTTCTGGATGTTTTCTATGTATAATAAAAAATATCTATCTATGTAGTGTATTATCTATCTATGTAGTGTATAGGGGAGGACGCGGGTTCAAGTCCCGTCGAAGTCGAAAATTTTTGCGATGTTATTTGATTTCTTATGTAGTGTATTGTATTAAGTATATCAGTTATCTAGTACCCATAATACAAGCTCTGCTTAGCTTGGGGCTAGATAATGCTGTGTGAATTGTCCAGCATTATTATTATTATTATTTAACCACTTGTGGGAAGTGTGGGTAAGTTCGTGTATGATGTACTGTGGCCAGGTATGCAGCGCGCGAGTGACGAGAGAACTTCTCACAAACATTGGCAGCGGGCCAGGTTTGAAACTTACCAAAGTTCGTCGGCCAGAAGAGGACCAAGATGACTTTGAAACAAATTGTTTAGAAACCGTGTAATTCAGCTTAGTTCTAGTTCGCATACTAAGTTCTATGAATGAAAAAAAAATCTGTTAAAATAATGTTACTTACTTATTCTAATGTACTTACCTACGTCTTAATAATTTATTTCAAACAAATTTCAATTTAACAATCGCCGTGTGGTTTAGAATTTGCACCACCACAACTCTTCCCGCGGGTGTCGTAACATTCGACTAAGCGGGATTTCTACTAGGGGGCGGGCAGCAGCGCCTCCCGCAAGACAATGAGTATGCTGCAGAACAAGTAGTGCTTTGTGTGAAGGTGTAGTATACACCTTCGAGTTAAATCATCGTTTTAGAATCTTCAAAATCATTCGAGTAAATTCAAATTGTATACTCAAATGTAGCAAATAAATATGAGCACGTGCAATTTTCACATGGTTCTTTTTTTCAATTATTGTTCCGAATATGGAAGTGGCCGATATCATATGGCGGATTCGGAGTAAAAAGTTTATGTCGTTTGACCTAATTATGAAAATAGCCATAGCTACCCGCTGATATTTCAGAAAATAAAAAAAATTAACACTTTCTCTCCCGCTAAACGCGTGAGAAATGAAATTCCATAGAGTTTTCCGTTTTCTGTTTTAGTACGGCAATGACGCAATGATGCTGCCTTTTGTTTGGAAAACGAATAAGCAACTTTCTGAGCAGGTGTAGTATAAAACATTTTTGAATGATGCTTAAAATTGGCAATCCTGGAAATTTGCTACTTTGAAATGTTATATTTCAATTCATTCGAACACCATTCAAACTTCCCTGAAGTTCAGACAGCAACAAGTATACATTAGCCCGAAGTAATTTTATTCCATTTCCACCCGAGGGCGGTTTTAGCCACTACCCACTCTCGTTCCTAAATATTTACCAAACATTTAGGCAATTAATTTTAAACTTTCCTCACGCAATTCGCTTGAGATTGTTGAATTAATTTCAAAAATGGCTTCCAATAAAATTAATGCAGAGGAAATCGGCCCAGGGATATTGATTCTTCGGAGTATTTGGGGGCCTTCGGGAGTTTTATTGATGATAATGGAGTTCTGTATCCAATTTCCGTTTCCAGAAGATTCTATAAAATTATGGCTGATTGAAAATTATTATTGATAGGTAACCGTTTTAAACGTAAGTCGTGTTTGCAGCGGGGGTAAGATCGACTTTCACGTCAAACTCAAATATCTTTGTGTACGGACATGTTTTCTTTCTCTATTTTCATAAGTGTGTGTAAAGGTCAAAATAAGTAGACCAATCGGGAATTTTAGCGGCCTTCTCAACTGCTGTAGTGCAGCTGAACTGTTGCGACTTATAGACCGCATTTGTCTAGGGTGAATTTAGCTTTATCGGCTTCAACGGAATCTACTTTCATTTCGCACATCGTTCATTCCTCCGTCGCGCCCTCAGGGAAATCTTGGCAGAAGGTCCCGAATTACGAAATTGTAAACCCGCTTTTCGGGGTTACAAGATGGTTACAAGTGTCAATACCTCCTCATATCTGACACAACTTCCCAAACTTATCATATATTACAAAGTTACATACTTTCGTGAAGAACAGTTATTTATTTTTTGATAGCTTTTACCCCTTACGATAAATAAAACTCTACAAACTCTAGAATATGCCTCTACGACTACAAACGAGTATCCGGCTGGCATGGCAGCCATATTTTTTGTAAAACTACCATATACAAGAATATCTCTATTCAATAGCTAAGCCCTTGACCTCATTATTATTAAACACAGTGTAAACCCGGATTAAAATGCTAAAAAACTCGCGTCTACATGGCGATAACAGCGCCGTGATAACCGACAAAAAGGTTTTCTTTTCCGTGAGTCTAACGCCTGTTGAGTTGCCTATAACATACGGCCAATGCAAATGAAAAGCGTCAAACAACAAAATCGCAATCTCCCATAGAATTACGAGCACGTAGGTTATAGCATATACATATGTGCTACATCCATGATTACCTACTATAATTTTCTTTCAGCTATTCTGTGTTCGCAGCCAATAAAACACGTAGTAACTTTTTATTTGCCCTCTGCACCACTATCGTGCGTTACTTTACTTCCATGTTAGTAGATGTAGGTGATCTTTGTGTGAATAAGCGGTATGTGCTGTTAGGTCTGTTTACATTGAACAGGCGGGTGCGACAGAGAAATGATACGGCCAACAGGTAAAGTGATTTACTTTGTTGATGTAGTAGGATAGGTGAAAACGTTTGTTTGAAAATAAAAATAGCAAAACTGTCAGAAAGCGAACTGCTTTATCTATTTTCTAGACTTCCTGGATTTCTTGAAAGCCCAGCTGAATTCCACAATTTATCTAAGGAGAAAAGGGATCTAAAGATATCACATATCACACAAGAAAATACGAAGGTAATTTTACCAATTCGGTTGCCGCAGAAACGAGATTAACAAATTTGAGAAATCTAACAATGTTTCCATCTCTTTCTTTACAATAGAAATAAAACGATAGGAACATTTTCAGCGCTGTAAAATAAGCTGAGCTTTTGCAATAAACTATGTTATGTTTTTGGTCGAAATTCGTCTTAATCATAGTCAACTAATATGGCCCGAGTAAGAGTCCTAGGCTTTGGATAATATAAATTCTTAGAAATTTCCCTAGTTATGGGCGAGTCTTAAACAAAAAAACTATATAAATACAGGTCATATTTCTATAACCATAGAGTTCTCTATCCGCTACCGCTCATCAACATGTGAGCTCGGTGATGGGATAGCAATGGTGTGAGCTGATTGTGCCCCCAGGCTTTGATGCGCTAGCGTAGCAGTGCGTGTATATAGTCTATTCAAATGTCCATTCTGCAAGTCATACAATGCGCGATTTGTTAGATGCTGCTGTTTTTATATCGATACAGGAAGCGTTATGTGTTTTTTTTAGAGAAACAAAGCGTAGGTAGAATATAGCCGTGTATTCATAAATGTAGAACATTTTTATTTATCCGAAAATGCTTTTTGAAAATGTAAAACTTGAAGCTGTTTGAAATTTTAAACCAAGGATACACAGTATGTAGGTGTCCTTTAAATGTTTATTTAAGTAGTTATTTTTCTCTAGGTCAGTAGGTGACTATACCCAGACGAAAATAATAGCACATAGTTTTAACTTCATTCGTGAGTAAATTTTAATAATCGTTGGCTTGTCGAGCAGAATTTAATTTCTGTAGGCGATTTACAAGAAATAACAGACAAATGTTAATGATTTTTTATTTACCTTGTTTGACTTTTTAATAACTTATTAATTTTATTTCACAAAAAAAACCGTATTGTCTTTAAGTATAATTTGAGTTACTTGTTCAAAAAACTTGTACAACCTATAAACGTTTTTTTGTATAATTACATTATGTGATTTAAATCGTCTTTAAGATCAAATTGTATTTCTGTAAATCTATAAAATCAAAATCAAACAATATCAAAAACTCTTTATTTCCATAAATACAATAAGTACACTTAGAAAAGGAATAAAGCTTTGTGTTTAAATAATAGAATGGAAACGAAAGGTTGGTACGAGTAAACAAAACACATAGCTACGCAAGTATAACCATAGACCCTTATAACAATTCCAATTAAAACTATTGAGAAACTTTTATTTGAACACCAAAGATATACAATGAAAATTTTGTAAGTAAATATTTCCATATCAATTGTGTAGGTATGTATCGAATTTTGTAGCTGTAATTTGTTACGCAAAATAGGTAAGTAAAATAATGCTATTCGATAAAGTTTGAAATTTTCTGGTCAATGGTTTCATTATATGGCCCGGCCTAGCATAACACAAGTGGACCATAATAGGATGCATTTTATCGACACCGCTGCCCTAACAGCGGATGCCAAACACATTGGCCTTGTCATGTCAGGAGGCCATATGTGGGAGATTTATTCATTTGGGCGTGAACTCGTGATGCCAACGGGTAATCTATCAAGCCAAGCGAATTTTAAAAGCCCTCTGTTTATTTTCGTTACGGGTTAGATTTGTTTTAAATTACAAAATTGTAGCGGATTGGTATTATGTCAAACTGTCTACTATGTAATCATCACAATCTGGCTATTTTAATACTTTCATACACCTCCTCGCAACTGCACGGACCACTTCGGGTCACACCGCAGAGGCTGAGCTGTAAATGCGTTAATTCGACGAGCGTAACTTTTGATTAAACTTAATTGTTATGTTTTTTCTCGGTATAAAATCCATTGAAGGGTTTCCGAAAATAAGTTACAAAATGGGTCGCTGAAACAATTAAGAAAGAGTTTCATAATTCGCAAAAGTTATGTGAGTGAGGGTTAATAAAGGTTTTTGATGGTCTTTCAGACCAGTATTAGCCTTAAAAGTAGAATCTGTTGTGGCAGTCCATTGGGATAAAATAATAAGAATTAGAAAGGTGTATTATTTTTGAAGATTATCCTTAAAAGGTCCTTAAAGGTCTCGCAAATCCCAATACTTTTGCTTATAGGAAATCTATACAATATTTTTTATACAATGGTGTTACGAGAATCGTTTGGAGGTACCTATCTTTTCATAATAAGCAACTAATAATGTACTATTATCATGAACTCACTTTAGGTTCAGCTAATAAAATAACTTAAATTCAGATTCTACTTTCACCCAAGAATATAATTTACAGCAAAAATATATGTCAACCCTATGTCGCACTATAAGGCCAGATCATAATTTCAGGCTCATCTCTTTAACCCAACACGTAGCCTAGTTTTGCCTGGTTATAGTAGTTATTTAGCCTTGGAAAACAAAAGCATATTCTTGTAAACTGGGGGTTTTCGTGCAAATGAGCCGACAGTCTAGTCTCCCGGGAGCTAATGGAGTATTAACTAGCCAGCCCGGGCAACCTGGGCATAGATCCATATCAGTCGGACAGGGCCCTAATTCCACTAAATTCATCGCTTCACCATAACAATGGTATCGTCTGAGAATGACACATTTTGGCATTTTACCTTTGATGAAAGAAACTACAGACGGAGGAACGCGTTTCAAAAGTGTCATGGTTGAAGCCATTCTAATAATCTGTCCGTGCAAATAGCATCACACGCACTCTCAAAAGTTCCTTTCTACTATGGACGATTCTGCAACGATACGATTGTCATAGTAAAACGATTGGTTAGCAGAATTTGGGCCGGGGCCTAGGTAAGGCTGGCCGTTATAACAAACTTTATGCTCAGGATGCTCTATTCTTGTCATCTAGTTTTAGTTGGTGGGTTAAATTACACTCCAACTTAAACTAGATGTAGTCAGTAGAAAGTAGTCTAGTTTGTTTAATTTAAACCTATTATATGTGTTTCGAAACGGACAGCATGGTTTGAAGAACTGCATTTGAAATATGGATGTATATATATGTCTCTATGGTAGTTTTCTTGGGAATAATGCCTTAGTTCCTCCGTCAAAGTCATAGCAGCAAGTGTCCATGTCATTGTGACTGTCAATGTCAACTCATAGCGTTTGAAATTTTCAGCGGTGTATGCGGAAAATTTTGTGTTTTTATGGTTTTTTTGTTGAAAAAACGATGTTTATGGTGAAGTACAAGCATTTACTTTGTGCAAAATTCGTGCCCATCTCTCCGAGTTATAATCCCGACCACTGGCTATGAGGTAAGCGTGGAAAACTCAATCACGAGCCTGGCACAAAGTTCCCATCGGATGGTACCTAATACTTTGTTTATTCATGTCGCCGGCACCATCAGGCCGGCCGGTACACGCACGAGTGTGATCCTCTAGTACAGTTTGTCTTATCAAGTTATTGCGATAATAACCCAGGTTGAAGTACATAACCTATAGACGGAAGGTGCGGTGGCACCTTTTAGCACCCTAGATCATGTTAAATCATTTTGCAATCTCTAATTGAGTGTTACAAACATACTTTTGATGAAAAGATGATGATTTAGTAACATGACTACTATTATAAACAGATTTATGTGCATGTAATAGGTATGAAATAATTGTTTGAAATAAAAACATCATTGACACCAAAGTTTGGCAGGGCAAGACATACAAATGCCTACATAAATAACATATCGAAATCTTCGTAGGCTACCTGGTAGTACCTACCTACCTGGTTTGGTAAATAAAAAGTTGACACATTAATGCTAAAAGCTGTCATACTAAACACTTGTAGGATTGTCAGAAAAATCCTGCAAAATGAACGACCTAGCACCTGAAGTGCACTTGCCTGAGGCCCATGTGCTTTGTTTTTTACCGGTTTTTCACAGAGAAGATTAAACCTTAGCACAATAATAATAATCATAATAATAAGTCCCCAGGTTCGGTTTGTACTGTTAGGGGCAGAATCACCACTTTATTTTGAAGAATCAGAATTTTGCTACATATTTCATTGTTACTGGCAGACAGAGTACAGAGAATATATCAGAACAATAGCTGATTTTTGACTAACTAATCTATATTGTATTGGAATTTAAATATAATATTATGAAAATGCCATAAAGTAGGTATATAATTATAGCTTTCTTTTGCTTAAATTATTTAAAGAACAGTACCTGCCTACCTTATAACTATTAAGTTAAAAGGTTCTGCAAATTGACCTTTCACATTACAGCTTGTAAATAAAATTACCTGCAGGTATGTTTAACACTTACTCGGAGTAAGGTGCCAAACATAAAAATACTTTGTAGTCTCTCATAATATGTTACTTTCATTGCATTGAAACTGAATATTATGCTCTAGATCATTGTCATGGTGATCTCCGACATTTTGAAGTACCTATCTAAAACATGATTTACTTCCAAGATCTGTTGACACCAGTTGGAATGAACATCACATATTGAACCTAGTTTCACATTCCCAGAATCATAGGTTATTTCCACAGTTGTTTCCTATGGCTTTCATAGAACAACTTTATTTAATAGTAAGTACCTAAAATTAGTTCTATTATTGACCCCGTATTATTCTGAAAATCATTTAGACCCAAAGTTTGAAATAATCAAAATTAAATTCTCTGCAACAAACTAAAAATGATCAAGACAAATACAGATTACTATTATTAACCTAGGATGTCCAACAGCAGGGCAATGGCATTCCTTTCAATTAAAGATAAATTCCTACTGCTATTTTGTTTGAGTTAGTGCAACTCACTTCAGGTGAAGGTTAGTGCTCACCAACACACCATCAGAATCTGGTATATTAAATTTTTATTACAATATTCACAAGTCACAAGAGTCACAAGAGCTCAAAGTTCTTTCTTAGTTTTGTTAATTAAGTAGCAGAGGATCATTACATAATTATTTGGTTTACAATAAATACTTTGAAACCTCATAGATAACCAAACCTTCACAGTTGGTTTCACTCGGATGTGATCCACTTTTGACGAGATGCATCGGATGCACTCATTTGAACGAGAGGTTCCAGTCAGGTGGGCAATGACCCTATCAAATATCTGACACTCAAGCCAATATGTGGGACTATACCATTTCATACCGGTAAACGAAACATATTATTTTAAGTATAAAATAAGGGAAACTTTATCCTATCGTCAGAAACAATGTAACTGGAACTAATAATGGTGATGTTCATGAGAGAGTTATGTTATAGTTTGGCCAACTAACAGTCAAATAATCAACATAATACCGGTATGGTACTTATTGCCCCTGGCCTCGGAGGCTATATCCTAAATTAGGGGCCATCGCATGCTTACTTGGGCTAGGCGATGATGTTATTGGAGCTGTCTTGACGACGATTCAGGACACTACTACGGCAGCATGCCTCTCGGGGAGGTATAGCGGCATGGCCGTCTGCCAGCCAAATAATCTAAACAGAGTATCGGAACGATACTTATTGCCCCCGGCTGCGGAAGCTGTATCCGGAACATGGGGCGTGGCATTATAGACATCAAATGAAGGCTATTACAGTAAAATAGTACAATACTTCTCATTATTATATTTCTTCTCATATTAACCAAGTGTGCCTTTTGCTCCTACGGCTAATAAATTTATGAGTGTGAGTATTACCCCATTCATGGCCTGGACTCTACGGTGTGACCCGCAGAGGTGGCGACTCTGGTGCCCCGTTGCTAAACCTGATAGGTTAAACTAGCAGATGGACACTAACAATGTTAACTCCAGTGCGGAGGAGATAAGGATGCAATTTTTCGTTAAGCCTTCAATGGCTCGAATGGTACTTAAATACCTCTGGCCTCGGGGACCGTATTTAAAAGAGGTTTCCTAGGTGACACTTCATCATCATCAGCCTATATTAGTCCACAGCTGGCTATAGGCCCCGCTGGCACTTGGTCTTAAAAGCGATACCTCGCTATAACAAGGTCAGGTCGACTTTTATAACACCTTCAGTCGAAGTGTGATCAGTCTTGTCTGAATATACACGTCGCCCTCGGAGACTGTATCCGGATAATGGGGCATACATACCAGGCGATTTACGCCCCAACAAAGTGACCGACATTTTGCCAATATATTCGAGCCTGAGAGGATAGCACACAATCTATGATAATGCTTCTGGCTTATACATTTTAAATCTTGTATTGAGGTTCTGTCTGAGCTCCTTTAATGTTCTCTCCCCAGTGAAGTCCCCCCTAAGATGGAGACAATGGAACTTTTGGTAAGAAAGTGTGGGGGGGGATGGGGGGTTAGACGGTACGGTGAAGTAGACAAGTGGTAAGACTAGGCACGTCACCCACTGTCCTGTATCAGATTGTCCATCATTATCACCAACCAAGGTACCATTACCCTTTACCGTCGGGTATGACGTGGTTCTCCGCAATTAGATATATATCGTCTAGCGGGAACACCATGGAGTTATGGTGTCAGTGGATTCATAACCAAGTATTTTTCATGAAAACAATAACATACCCAAGCAGACACCTGTTTTGGTGTTTTCTGCAACTGGACCTGATTCAAGTACTTATGTTGTTCAGTTCAGAGAACTAAAAAGCTATATGTAGATATCATTAACTACCATCTTTATATTACATAGAAATACCGATAATTACACAGCAAGGGTTATAGCGAAATAACCCCTTGTAAATAAGTTATCCATACCATAACATATTTTATTTTATATTTGTAATGTAATAATGTTAAAAGTCCTATTTGAACTAAATGCAATTAGTATGGACAGTTAATTAAAGATATACTTATGAAGTATGTTTATGTGAATCCCAGACCTCATAATAGCAAGATCAATTAAATTTATTGATTCTAAAAATGAGCACATTACCAAGCATGTGATCAACAAATAAATCCTGAATTAGATAAAATTAAAACTATCACATTCAAACTGAAAATATTCTACTAAGCAGAATTCCATTCATTGAAATATTAGACCTTGCATTTTAGAGCTTGCATTTTAAATCAGCAAGATTTTATGAATACCATAATCCTATTTAATAAATTGATGAATCTAAATGGTCCATAGTAAAGTTTCAAATAGAAACCAGAACTTTACTCATTTAAATAATGAAATACCTATATTACCTATACATACAATATTTTCATACTTAGATCACTGCCTTTTACCCAGTTTATGACAGTTTTAAACATTGTCCGGCCCCACGAAGCGATCTGCTGTACAGCGACAGAACTGCGGCGTCACCGGCTGCCACTGTCCAGACCTAAGCCCCAACGAAGTGACCTGCATGACGGCGCACAATACAACTGCAGAACGGCGTCGCCGGCTGCCACTATCCAGATCCAAGTGTACATAAATGTGCTTCAGGGGCACTTTGTGTGATGCTAAGTATCGTTGATTTCTGATCAATTAGATTTGATAAATACTCAATATTTTGTTCTAAACAACTTTAAAGTCTTAGAAGTTATGTCCTAAGATCTTTGACTTTGTTATTTATGTATTACATGTTAGTACCTACTTAGTTACATGTCATACATTTTATTTTCACATAGCGTTTGTCCGTCTTTCACCAGCAGATAACAAACAGGTCTTCAAACCATGCTGTCCGTTTCGAAACACATATAATATTACCGTTTTGCACAAAAACAAAACGGATATTATGTGAGTGGAGAAACGGACAGCATCAGCAAGGTACTTGCTGGTGTTGATGACACTATGAGTTGACATTGACAGTCACAATGACATGGACACTTGCTGCTATGACTTTGACGGAGGAACTAAGGCATTATTCCCAAGAAAACTACCATAGAGACATATATATACATCCATATTTCAAATGCAGTTCTTCAAACCATGCTGTCCGTTTCTCCACTCACATAATATCCGTTTTGTTTTTGTGCAAAACGGTAATATTATGTTTTTGATGGCTAACCAGTGGGAGCTAAGAGAGGCTAAGGACAAGCGGCGCATTGTTCAATAAAATCTTTATCTTCGATCATGGAGTCTGTATAAGAGAGGGTGATTTCCTTCGTCAGTGAACTATGGCATCAAAATACATGTACATAAATGTAGTTAAAAAAATCCTACAGAAGCAATAACACTGAAGTGTGTAGATGACAGTATTTTGGCTAATTTTCTGTTATAAATCTTAAAGTAGGACGAATTAGGAACGATTTGTGCATAAAAATTGACTTTCCGCATTCGGACTACCTTGGTCCAAATGCAGTGGGGCGAATGCGGAATAACTAGCTTAGTCAACAGAAATAACAACTTATTGTGTGGCACAAACATGACTTTTTCAGCTTTTTCAGCACTTAAAATATTGCCGGTCCCCTCAAAACGATCGAAATAAAAAAGATGGCATAATTTTTAGTGCTGTCAAATTAGTTTAGTTTAGTTTTGGCGACATCTGAATTGGCATCATTTGTAGGTTAAAGCTACGCAGCGATACCTGCCGATTGTAAATACTGACGCTGAGTACGTCAGTATTTACAATCGGCAGGTATATCAATGCCGATGTACCATAGAAATCAGTACAAAGCAACAAATTCTGATGCTCCGTACGCTGCGTTTCCGATGCAGTAGACGCGCAACTTAAAACTGAGTTGAGTTTGAGTGAAAAGAAGTACCTGAGTATTCAACAGCAATCACATACTTTATACATAGATTAAGGTGGAAGGTAACTATAACTCAAAGAGCGAGTGCAAGTGCAACGGGTTTCAAAGTCACCTTTACGCTTGCACCTTTTCATCGCCGCCGTGCAACTTCTCAACGCCTGAAACTTTGTTTCTGAGTTCGCTATCCTCAGTCGGATTTCATTTATTTTGTCGCCGCAACGTTTGCCCCTAAGCCGGGTGCCTCACCGGGAGCATTTCTCTGTAATGTAACATTTCAAGATTCATTTCTGAGCATTACGTTACAAATAATACAAAACTGCCTGACAAACACTCACTTATAATGTAACAAAATGGAACAATCCAATCCAACAAGGTTAAACGATTGATCAATAAAGAAAATTATAATAAAAAATTATATACAAATTAGAACTTGTATTTACAATTGAAAGGATTGGGCTAACTACAGACTGTTGTAAACAATTGTCCAGCATTATTTATCTATTTAATAAATGTAATCTAGGTACAGGTAGCTCAACTAATCCATATCAATCAACCAGTAGGAAGCGTCCCTGAGACGCTGGCTGCATTGCCCCGCTTTAAGCAACAAGATTAGATTTTGAGAACTCAGCTGCGAGTCGAATCGATGTTTTAACAAGACAAATAAATAAAATTGAAGTGTCTGGTTGTAGTGTAAGAAAAACAGCTTTTAATCTAAACGCAAATGAAAGTACCTACTTAAAACCAATTATTAAAAGCTTTTAAAAAACACCAATGTCTAGTCTGTCTGTTTGTTTTGACTTATTTCCGAAACGGCTGGAGCGATTTTAACGGAACTTTCACTGCAGATAGCTGATCTTTTAGCGGGTAACTGAAGCCTCTTTTATTTTAGAAAAAGATGAGAATTGAGGTTCAGCACTAACAAAACAGCGCAAAGTCGACACAGCTCACAAAATTGTCCAATAAAAATTGTAACACACAGGTTACGTGCTGAAATGCAGTTCTCCTTCCTGGTTGGGTGTAATGGCCGAAACTCAGCTGTTGTTACATTACATTACAGGCGAATGATCCCGGTGTGGGACCGCCTTTATGGTAACAGCCTGGTGCATTGACTTTATACTGAGTACTGACTGCTTGCAATGCGGCTCGCAATTATAGCTCGGGATATAATCTGTTCAGCTTAATTGTTTTAGTAAGGAATACCACTATATTGAATTTTAGCATTCTAAGACAGCGGGAATTCTTTGAATTCTTTTAAAGTGCGTAGGTTACAAAATAGGGTTATGTAGGTATCATTAATGTCGTCGATGTGGCATCAAAGTGCCTAGCACGATTTTTATGTAGGAAGGTACATATTTTCTTTATTTCGACTTCGACCATCTAAAAAAGTCTGGAAGCTGAAGCAATTTGCAGAAAAATCTGGAGACTATGATTGAAATCTCATAATAAATAGAATTCGTGAAGGTCATTGTTATGATGTCGTCCGCCACGCCAAAGAGAATATCATCATCATTATTGCTTTTTGGCAAATAACTATATAATATCTTCTAATCATCTTCTAAGAAAAGGTCGGTTCAGATCTAAGCGGTATTTGCTATCCGAGCGGTAGCGAAATCCAAGCGACCATCCTACTGTCACTAAAATACTCGATGAAGAACTGCAAACCGCGCGAAATTTCCAGAACCGAACTATTTACACTGTGCGATATTAAACAATCTTGTGACAAATTTCTGGCAGTATGGTTCTAGGGTTTAGAGGAATGAAAAGAAAACAGAATGATGAAGAGCGGTAGAATTATTCTGCTGATCTCAAGGAAGCAAACACAGGTGGTGTTGCTTACCTGGTACTGGCTGCTTGCAGATGACATCTGGTATTCTGGATCCAGCTGGATGGTTGGCTGTTTGGGAGTCACACATAGCAATCACGGCACTAGCAGAATTTTACAGTTTATTGATAGAACGTCTATCTTGAGAACTTAACACGAGAACTTGAGAAAAAACGTCTCCACTCATGGGCGCGCTAAGCGGTTCGAGCCACTCGTAGATTTTTTGTAGACACGGCAGTGTAAAACTACCCTCAGATTTTATTATAAGCAGAATCGAACATATTCAATGCCAACCAATGCCACCGTATTCCGAGAACGCATCAGAGATAACAGTCTATTCTGAACAAAGATTCTGAACTCTGTCACTTAAAAATTAGTAATAAATAAATAAATAAATAAATATAAATAAATAATGCTGGACAAATCACACAGCATTATCTAGCCCCAAGCTAAGCAGAGCTTGTGTTATGGGTACTAGATAACTGATATACTTAATACAATACACTACATAGATAGATATTTTTTATAAAATAATAAATAAATAAACAATGCTGGACAATCCACACAGCATCATCTAGCCCCAAGCTAAGCAGAGCTTGTGTTATGGGTACTAGATGACTGATATACATAATATAATACATTACATAGATATAGTTTTTATTACACATAGAAACGACCAGAACAGTAATGATTTTAGCTCGTAACTTTTAGCATCGAATTTGAATTTTTACTGTGTATGGACAGTTTTTGCGAGAAATAGAGCCAGATGTGACGCAGCTTGGCTTGCAATGAAAATAAATATTCTGGTTTAAAAATTTTGGTCGCTTTAGTGGAGCAGCAGCGGCCCAAAAAATGTTTTTATACATACTACTTGAAAGTCAGTTTTATTATAAAAGTTTACCTGAATAAACACTTAATACCTATACATACATGGTTACTTGCTACGGCACTTTGCGATTATAATGGTAGAATCGGTTAAATTAAAAACCAAGTTTTGACGTGACAACGTCTTATAATTCGATAGAGCCGGCTGCACGCACGAAAAAACATGACGTCATGCGGCGTTACCTCGTCATGCGGCGTTACCTCGTCATGCGGCGTTACCTCGTCATGCGGCGTTACCTCGCTCTGAGTTGTCACGTTCAACTATCGTCAGTAAACCGACTTTACAGACAACCAATTTTTTTTAAAACAATTTTACTAACCTTCGATATTGTTGTTTTTATGTTATGCTTATTTGTTTTCTTTCGCAATGCGCGTGCGGTTTTGTAGTATTAATAGGAAAGAAACATTATTTTGATAGAATATCTAGGTATCAACTTTCATTTAAAATTCTCTGTAACGTGTTTCACGAACACAAAAACTTCTCCAGAGTTGATACAAAGTTTGCTCCTTCAGCGTAGTTTTATTTGACCTAAGTTTTTAATGTTTGGGAAAGAAAGATACCTAAAAATTACATGGCAAAGGTCTTTAACTAAAAAGTATTTTAACGCTTCTTGGAAATCTACAAAAATCTGGAAATCCAGTAAATATTTTATTAGTTTTATAATACATTCTAGTAACCTAACCCAGCAGTGGGTAAAATCCGGCTGAGGATGGGTTATATTTTATCAATTTTTATGTGTATTTTTTACTTCCTCATATATATTAATGAAACAGCGTTTACAATACCTAGTAGCGAAGGTATAAATCAATTCACCAATCTTTTATATTGAAAATACTAAAAAAACTCGTTAAAATTTAAATCTCAATTATGATGTGGGATGTACCTATTATGGACTTAATAACTCCAGGAAAAAACGGATAAACAGGCCACCCTTTGTTTTACTTCCCTTATTACACCAAATTGCTTTGTTATTATCACTTTATTTTTAACGGGGAAGTTTTTTTATAGAAAGTTATTTTGTGTCCCTTTGTATTTTACGTGCAAAAAATATAAAGGACTTCGAACAATAGCTAGGTAGGAGGTAGGTACCCTTAATATGCTGATAAAAAATAGTAGAAAGTTAAGTAAAAAATAAGTAGATTGGTAAATTAATAGAAAGAAGATTGTATTTGTAAGGTATGATAAATAGACATGGTCACCGTCTCGAAATCGTTTTCGAATACACTTACCTCGGGCAGATTCTGCAGTTAGGTAAAAACAATTTTGAGAAGGAGGTCAAGAGGAGGCAGCGTTTAGGAAAATACGTCGAGTCTTCTCGTCATCCATACCGCAATGCTTGAAAACGAAAGTTTTCAATCAGTGCGTCCTACCCGTCATGACCTACGGAGCTGAGACGTGGACACTCACGGTAGGGCTGGTCCACCAGTTCAAAGTCGCTCAGCGAGCTATGGAAAGAGCTATGCTCGGAGTCTCTCTGAAGGATAGAATTCGTAACGAATACATCCGACAGAAAACCAAAGTTATCGAAATAGCTCAAAGAATTAGCAAGCTGAAGTGGCAGTGAGCCGGCCATATCACGCGAAGAACCTATAACCGCTGGGGGAAACGTGTTCTTGAGTGGAGACCACGATTCGGCAAACGTAGTGTAGGACGCCCTCCGGCAAAGTGGGATGACGACCTGCGAAAGACTGTAGGCAGATGCTGGATGCGGCAAGCTGAAGACAGGGCGCTATCGCGCTCATTAGGGGAGGCCTATGTCCAGCAGAGGAGTAACATAGGCCGATGATGAAGCTCTGCTTAGCTTGGGGCTACATGATACTGTGTGGATGGTCCAGCATATTTATTTATACTTAGTTTTATTTAACGGGAAAAATATGTAAATAAACGCAATAAATACCTGTTAAATAATGGGCTATTAAATAAGTGGCATGGCGTCACTTAAAATTTTTGGTACCTAGCCCTATTTGAAAACAACCCTATCGCAGTTACCTTTTTCATTTGAAAAATATGAAATGTAAAGCGACTTCTTAAAAATAGTTATAATACCCAGGTATAGTTTATTCATCACAAATACATACACAACGATCACACTAACATAAAACAATTAAAAGTGAGAGAGAGAGAGAGAGAGAGAGAAATAATTTATTTTACCCAAAAAAACACATTAGTACACATACAGTTGACAGCAACACAGATATATAACAACTTATTTACTAGGTAGGTACTTATATTAACAGAGTCAGTGGTCAAGGGTAAAATGGGTTCCTGCCTCTGCATGTTGCAGTATTAAAGCATTTGTATCTTTCGTTGCTGACCGTACCTACGTACGTACCTACATAGATATAGGTATAGTTGTTCTATCTCACGAAGTCCGTTTAGCCGTGCTTGTAGTAGTGACTTTGCGCTTAGTTGTCATGCTGACGGTACTCGCTACCAAAATCTGACGTGAATACAATGAGCACTAGTGACCCGGACCGCGTCTCGGGCGAGACTGATTGCTTCTGAGCTTACGCACACTAAAACAACGTGTAGGTACATGCTCTATGAAATACATAGCCCAACGGACTTCGTGAGATAGAACAACTATACCAAGGGTAAAGTGGGTTCCTGCCTCAGCCTGTTGCAGTATATGTATTTAATACCTTTTTAACTGTCTTGTTTCAACAACCTGTAATAGATAGTAATAACTCTACCTACTCGATATATAGGTATTTATATTATAGCTGCACGTACATGTTTATGTTGCAATCAAGTTTTAATCTAGCTTTAAGTAACCTCATAATATGAAAGTGATTGTGATGTGTTTTGTATGTTAAATAAATAAATAAATAAAGCATTTGTATAGTGATCTTTCGTTGCTGACCGTACCTACGTAGATATAGGTAGGTATCTAGTTAATTGGCAGGGTCGCGCATGGCCGGCATTTATGAGTCGAATATTAGACTCATGGGTGGTCTCTTGGGTTTTACGGCCATGAGTTCAGCTTACGAGCCTCTAATTAAAACTGAAATACCTATGCGAAGAAATAGAGAAAATATAAGGGGAAATGACCTCTGTGGCGCGGCGGGCGATAGTCCGTCTACGACACAGGAGGTTGCGGGTTTGATGTGGCGATGTGGGCATCGGGACGAATGTTTGTACGATCTGCAGGTATTTGTTCAGGGTGTTCTGGGTGTTTTCTATGTTTAATAATGTAATAAGTAGGTATATGAGTTCTCTGGAACCTATTCATAACACAAGCTCTGCTTAGGTTGCGGCTAGATAAAGCTGTGTGAATTATTTATTTAAACACGTAACAAATTTATTAGTTAGAAATAAAAACAACTTTAAAAAAGAAGGTGAGCTATCTTCTCGCGATCTATTCCTTTCTAATACCAAAAAACTAATACCAATGGTATTTGTTTATTGTCCTCATTAAATTCCATTCCTAACGAATACCAAATTCGAAATCTTTAAATGAAATACAAAATCTATTCCCAACGAATACCAAAACAGAACTTTTGGTACAGTCACAGAAACAATTTATTTTGCTTTCAAATAATTTAATATCGTGATCATAATTTATAACCTGTACTTACAAATTCATTTCATTGCGGCATTTTTATCTACGAGTACCATAAGTGAATCACTTGCCAAAAAATATACCTGCAAAAAAGGGTGAGCTTGCTCCTATTGTTTTAAAATCCGAAACAACCAATCAACTCAAGCGCCGCCGTGCAAACGAAGCTCCTTAAAATGTTTTATTGTTTTGGTGGTCAACGAAATAAGGTTATGTCAATGAAATAAGGTCTGTTTTTTCTTACAATAATTTTGTCCTTGCATAAATTATAGTATTACCTGCCCTAATTTTGAGGGATGTTTTGTCAATTTCTCCTGTACTATTCCGTAAGGTGGCAAGCGAGGAGTAGGTTACTAGAAACTCAGTGAAAGTGGTATCTGGTAAGTTTTTTATTATTTGTAATTTTATGGTGTTTTAATTTTATAATTATCTAAATGTTCCTCGTAAAATATCGTTTGTTTAATTTTTATGTATTATGTATACTTAGTTCAATTTTTTTAACTATAAAATTCTTAACTAATTTGTCATGTCCAAGTATTCTTCTGATGAAGCTCGGCCATCCACATGTTCGGGAATCACTGGAGTATAAACATTCATAAAAAGAAATAGTGGCTTGGTTCTACTAAAATGTGGTTCATCAATTATCATCATCATCAACAGCCTGCAGTGGTCCACTACTGGACGCAAGCCTCCCTCTTATTGTTTTTTTTGACGTGACAACGTCTTATAATTCTATAGAGCCGGCTGCACGCACGAAAAAACATGACTCATGCGGCGTTACCTAGCTCTGAGGCGTTACCTCGCTCTGAGGCGTTACCTCGCTCTGAGGCGATACCTCGCTCTGAGGCGTTCCATGTAAGGCTTGAAGTGCAAGCGAGAGCGCTCGACATCCGTCTCTCTCCTATTTGAGTGAGCGATGCGTCTGCGTGTACAGCTGCTATACTATAGTACATTTACATGTTTTGATCGAGTATCAAATGCTACCATTCCATCAGTATTTTCTTAAGTTGTCACGTTCAACTATCGTCAGTAAACCGACTTTACAGACAACCAATTTTTTTTTAAATCTGCTTATCAATACACAAAAAAGAGAGAATAAAATTGGAATAAAAATGTTTCAATAAGACTGATTTTGTTTAAATAAACACTACTTTGAATCACTTGAGCATTTTTATTACTGACTGTACCTCATACCATTTATCTTGTTTTGGTATTCGTTTGTGAGTGGTATTCGTTAGGAATAGAATTTAATGAGGACAATAATCAAATACCATTTGGTATTACTTTTTTGGTATTAGAAAGGAATAGATCCTTCTCGCGGACGAGTTGTCCCCTTCACTTTGGTTAAGGGCACAACTCGTCCAAATCTTTTTTACGATTTGTACGAGTTGGACTTTGAGGTTTTTTCGTTTGTTGTGTTTTGCAGCGAGTAATTGCAATAAAAAAGTACATAATTCTTGAAAATGTCCTCGGAAGAGGAAAGTGAGGTTCATCTAGAGCAACCTACCAAAAAACGTAAGCTTTACGGTCGGTTGTCGGACGTTATATATTCTTTATAAATAAATATGTTGTCTTTTATTTCAATCCTTAATGTACCTACTTTTTACGGATCAAAAAATTTATTTAGGAATTACTAAGTCATTATCTAGGAGATTGCATATTTTTTCCTTGTTTTTCATGGACATTGCTTGTTTTTTACCTGTGTTTTCTGACTTTGTTCAGTTTTTTTTAGCTAACTCAATAAATATAAGAAAGAAAAGGCATATTTGTATTACATATCCAAAACAAGTATATTTTCTTGATAAATTCTTTTATTTTTATTTCAACTTTAAATGTTTATTTTTTTGTATGGATTCAAAGTTTAATTTGCCATTTTCTCAGTTCATTGTCTTTGTGACATTACATATTTTCCCCCTGTACCCTTCACTTTAGATTCGGATGAGATGTTCCCCTACTCAAAAGTAAAGTGGACAACTCGTCCGCGGACGAGTTTTAGATTCGGACGAGACACTAACCTGATAAATGTTACTTAAGTACCTATTACTGTTCCTGTCAAAAATCAAAGTGATTTCTTTCCTTTAGATTAGACCTTACAGGACTCTGGTATTTAAATGGGTATACCATATATAGGTATACCATCATGTCCTAATACTAATTCTGAACCTTCAAACAACTCGTACAGTAGAAATCGACTTGGTAAATAGTTTGGTTTGATTCGATTTTTCATCATCATCGTCGTCATTTCACACGAAAGACCGTCACGGTTGGACTTGGACATGGGCCTCCTCGAAAGATCGCTATAATGTTCAGTCCTGCGCTTTCCACATTCAGCGCTTTCCCGCGACTTTTAAGAACCGTACATCAATCCGCTGACAAGTGCGTCCACTGGTCGGCAATCCGAATGACGTCATTCGCAGTAAGCGGAAAAGTTGCCTTCAACAATCCTCGCCGGTATTGCGGATAGTCCGTTCCGTGCGGTACGAATCTTTTATGTCAAACCATTGATGGGGCCAGTGCGGATTGTCCGATGCCGGCCTGTGATCGCGCACCCTAACGTTTCAACTGCTAACGTTTGAGCCGTAATGCCGTGCCTTACCACACCGTGGTGGTAAGGGGAGGACGCGGGTTCAAGTCCCGTCGAAGTCGAAAATTTTTGCGATATTATTTGATTTCTTAGAAATTATCCAGAGTGCGAGGCTTACGCACTATAATAACAAAAACGTCAGATATATCTTTATTGCACACTGCTTGCAACTTTTCAAATTTGCCTGATGGAGAGTGGGGATGTGGCCGAGAATGTATCACGAAGATCTAAAATATACCCCAGGTTGTAATTGGTCGGAAAAACAGCAGTTCTTCGAACTGACAGTCATTACATTAAACTTTAGAAAGGAATGAGGTTGAACTAACGAGCGTGACATTCATTGTTTGTTAATTTAGATCATTGATAAGCGTAACCTAACCTGTCTGGCCTTGGAAAAGTCATCATGATCACCATCGATGTAAGTGAAAATCGGGAGATCGGGTACTAGGTTTTCGAAAGTGGAACGCTCATATTAGGTCCAATTAGGTCCACCTGCCTCAGTCATAGTCGGACCGGCGCCGTGCGTATTGTTGTCTCGGTCGCACTTCGGTCTAGGAAAAAGCCTAGTACGTCTTTTCATCTTTGTGGTTCATTTCATTTGGTAGGTGTGGGGCGACAATGCCCATCTGGGCACAGAGGTGGACATTTGCGGTTCCAACTGTGTCTGTCCTGTCTGTCTCCTAATCGGGGGAGGAAAAGGTGACGGAAGAAAGGGGTCGGCGAGTGTGTGGATCGGTGGGTTCGCCGGCCATGTATAAAAGGAAGAGAGGACGTCAGTCGGGCCGCGGAGGTTATAAGTGTTCCCGTGGCTTGGCGAGAGAGGGACACCGGAGAGGTTTTAGTGGGTATTACTTCCTTCTCAGGGCGTCGAGTCCCACATAATTCTGGTCCCCCCAGACCAGTTTATTGGCAAATGAGTTTCTTCGCCGAATAAAAAAACAAAGGTAGGTGCGCAAAATTGGAAATAATGTGTCTGCGTGTAGTTGTAACACAACACAGGCCATTTGTTGAGTTAGCGCTGGGAGAACGTACCATATCTACAAAATTTTATTTAGATCTATGATTACTTGATCACATTCATTTCCTTCTAATTTTGTAATGACGAACGTTTATATGTTCTAATAACAGGAAATTGTAATTGATAAGGTAATATACCATACCATTTTGACTGACCTGTCTGGCCTTGAAAAAGTCACAACGATGACACTAATTTCCTTTTAATTTCGTAATGATGAACGTTTACGCCCGTACCACACCTCCGCTGCGAAACCATAACAGCGGAATCGCAGTAATTTCGCCATGTCTTGTCTGTATGTAGATGAAGCGGAACACTAGCGAAACTGCCTGTTCTAACGCATAGATTTGACTATAATTCTATCTCTTTCCGCGCGGTTTCGTTGTTCCGATGTCAGCTACACTTTCGCTTTTTGTTGCAGTGCCGCGTTGTTTTCGCATGTGTTTGTGGAAGTCGACAAAAATAAAAAGCAGAAGTAGTAATACATTTTTTTTTTAATAGACGTCGATTTTACGTAATTAATTCAAGAGGTCAGAAATAGACCTATTTTCTATTTTTCCTTTTCTTGCTCCCCTTGGAGTCGAGACCCTAGGTCCGTGGGGTACCGAGGCTCTTCGGGTTTTCAAAAAACTATCTGAGCGTCTGGTCGAAGCGAGACGCGTGACCCGAGAGCTGTTGAATATCTGGCACAGCGTATCAGCATTGCCATACAGCGTGGCAATGCAGCCAGCGTCTTGGGGACGCTTACGACTGGTGTTGATATGGATCAGTTGAGCTATCTGTAGACTGTTTGCAACAGTCAGCAGTTAGCTCAATTGTTTCAATTGTAAATACTAGTATATTTTTTTCTTTCAAAGTAAAAGTCCACAATAATATATATTTTGAACGAAGACTTTCTCAATGTAACTTTGCCAAATCTACTTAGATAGTATATTTAAAACTTTTTTCTTTAATATTTGCCTACTCTAAATACAAAATACAAAATGTTTATTTCATTAATCAAATATTACAATATACTATGACCGTGCTCGGAACTTCCTTTTAAGTATGAAATACCTGTATTAGGAAGTAAAGCTCTTCCATAACAAACTATAATAATATTCCTAAAGTTTCTTACAAAAAAACATTTTACATAAGTGCGTAAAATCAAGTAAGGAGAATAATTATAAATCAATGTTGAACAATTTTTAACAAATTAGTAGAGGGTAGGTGAGCTTCATTCGCAGTAAGTGTCATCCAAAAAACTACAAAATTAGTTTTTACCATCAAATAATCTCCATATTATATTTTTGCTCTACATTCTTGCTCCACAATAAACAAAATACCAACTAAGTATTTGGGATCTCACCGTCCCAAATAATATCTGACCCATGTTACATCAGCTACGCATATCCTTTCAACCAAAACTCTACTTACACTTTATGATTATTTATATTTATTTATTTTATGATATAATTGCGAAAACTGGTTATTTTCATGTCCCTTTTCCAGAAAAGAAATACTTTCGTTGCTTCTCGCGTGGTGGAAAAATAAAGAAACAAAATGTCTTGCATTATTTGGCTTGGTTTAAGCAGAATTGTTTTAGTGTGTGGCTTTTATTCAAGTTGGCAAAACTGGAGTAGGTAGTTCCAAAAGCGTTATATATTCCGCGGAAGGTTTTAATTAACTATAAATAAACCATGATATAACTAGCTAACTTAAATGTAAATGTAATGTGCATTTTCAGCGAGTTGATTCAATAAGTCCTCATGAAACTTAAATACCAACCTAATAAAATTAATCAAATGATGGTTTGTTATGTCCCTGAACCTGAGGAGTTTTTAGTTAGCTGCGTAAAATAAATATTCACGTTCCATACTGTTAGGTTCCCATCCGTCGTCGGATTTGTTAGCAGCTAGCAGCCCAAAACGCGATTCGTCCAAATTTCTTTTTGTCCAATAAGCGGATCGTCAAGATTTCAATCACGCATTACGTCCAAACACGAGTAGCGTTTCGTCCATATTCGACATCGCGATTGTTCGTTACGCAGTGCGTCCATATCTTACAGCGGTAGGTATTCGTATTATGCTTGACGCACACCTGAAAAACACCGCTGCAGCACAGCTCATTAGTTATATCAAAACCCCATGACTAGACACAACTTTTTTGTGGGTGCCCTAACTGGGAATAAAAGGTGCCGTAAATGTGGTGCCCTAAAATCGGATGCCTCGGTGCCTAAATGGGAATACTTCCAAAATTCGCATTTAAACTTACATTAATTTTAAATTGATGGCATCAGATGACAGACAGCTTACGGGCCACTCGTTTGAAACTTGTGGGAAACCATTTTGTCATGCTGAAATGTATCTAAATATAACGATTTTAAGCCCATATTTGAATGCGCGTTTTAGTGCTGTGTGGTAGCGGTATTGGATTAATGAGCGCAGAACTTTATCGTACTACTAGCTTCTGCCCGCGGCTTCGCACGCGTGTTTTCGGTATACTAAGTAGCCTATTATCTAAGTTAGGCTACGCTCTAAACGTACGCCGAAGTACATCTTGATCTGTTCAGTAGTTTTGGAGATCTTAGGTAACAAAAATTCACATTTCACAAACTTTCGGCTTTATAATATAATAATTTATATATTATAACTAGGATCACGCCAATCGTCTAGTTTTTGCATGACACTCTGTTCGCAATACCCCACGATACCTACGACAATCTTCTTATAATATAAAAATGAATCGCAAAATGTGTTGGTAAGCGCATAACTCAACAACGCCTGGACCGATTTCGCTAATTCTTTCTTTGTTGTGTTTGTTATTGTCAGGAGAAGGTTCTTATGAAAGAAAAAATTAAGAAAGTTGGAAACATAAATTTTCACGGGGGCGAAGCCGCGGGGCGCAGCTAGTAGGTAATACATTCTGCCGAGTAGAATAACTTAACTAAAACAAAAGGTTATGCCCTACGCACTTACCTTTTGTTTCACTAGAGTAAAATTCTCATAACGCAAAGTCACGACCATGAGAGAAAATAAAGATCTTTCTTCAAAGCACTTTTTTATGAATCAGGTTTTATAGGGTCTCGATTCAAGAATATTGCAGATAAATCTATGCATAGTCACGTTGACGTAGGTATTGAGCATCGTAATCCGTCGACTGTATCGCACTTATGACGAGATCATTTGTTTTATCGATACGTACTGTAATAAACTCTGTAGGCTTTAGTAAAAGAGCTTTCGGTATAATAAAGTCGGATTTTGATCATATGCTGTGATAGTTATGGGTGGATTTTTTGGACGGGCCAATAAGATGACGTACCTTAGCCGTTGTAGCTACAGGAAAATGGTCTTAGGAGACTATGGTATCCATAATTTTTCAGAAATGTTCGTTTACAGTCACAGATTTACAAATAAATGTACAGTTAGCAAAGAAATTGGCATTTGCAATTTCTTTGCTAACTGTATCGATCTTGTTACACTAATGTTATAACTGCAAAAGTTTTTATGGATGGATGGATTGATGGATGGATGTTTGTTACTTCTTCACGCCAAAACTACTGAACAGATTGAGCTGAAATTTTGCACCGGTGTAGCTCTATGCCTGGAATCAAACATACTTTTTATCCCATAAATCAGGTCCCATGGGAAAGAAATCACCTTTAAAGGTTTCCATAGAAACAACGTGTGCGAAGCCGCGGGCATGAACTAGTTTCTTATAAGTACTGATCAATCATTTCTATCCGACCAACTGAGGTTGGAGTACTAAAAAGTCAGGAATCGCACAAAACTCTTCCCATACATTTCGTAGTTATATTGTGACACAAATTGTGGTGCTCCTTTAGCTCATATTAACTCTCATGCCACGAAACCTCACTTAAACACAGTTCTCGATGCAACTGTAAATTGAACGGAATCAAGAGAGTAGAGCCGTTAATTTCGAGTAGAGTTGTTAAAAAGTCTGGTCATAAAGTGGATCAAGCTCGCTGCGCGGCTATCGTCGACGGGATTTATGATCGCGGGACGTAGGAACCGGGGACGTAGCCTTTGGAGAACGGTTAGATCACTCTTTACAGTCAAAACAACAAGACCTGCATTGCTGATAGAAAGTCTGGTGATTAATGGATTTAGGAAGGTAGATACGCTTAGTAATTCAATATGGTGAAAATATTAGGAACTGGAAAGATTTTATTTTTCGTCTGTTATTTGACTGTTTTCGCAGTCAAGCACGATTTTTTGCACTAACCGGTAACCATTCCAATCCTATCAAAAGGTAATGTTATTAATTGCACAGCGAGACTGAGATCTTTAAGTAAAACTGACAATTAAATTTCAATCAAGTTTTCAAATGCATATTAGGAAAAGATGCACATTTTTGTTCTATGTTTCTTGCAAATGGTGTTACGAAACTCAGTAGTTTTTAAAAATAATCTCATAACACTAAACTCTCAACTCAACTCACTAGGAGTTTAGTTGTAGATGCCAATTAGCGTAGAAGCCTGCCTAATTAAATAACAGACAGACAGATAGTCATACAGACAGACAGAGTCACTTTCGGATTTATAATATTAGCTGTGATATTAGTATGATACGTTGTATTTAGCCAGCTGTGCCCATTCTAAGCTACACTAAGGACGCGGTGGCCAAGGGCCGGCCAAAAATACCCGTGCAGGTTTATCGCGTGTGAAATCGACCCCGCTATGGTTTGCTAGCGGATTAGGGAAGGTTAAGGAGCTGCGTTTTATATTTCGGATTGCGAGCATAAAACACAGAGAACGGAGGATGTTTTCGGTATTTATTGTTTGTTTTTTCATTCGAGAAAGCGGGTGCGTTTTCAGTTAACATCAGGAGCAGATTTTTACACTTTTTAGCTAACGTTTAGCCAAAGCCAAATGTGAAAATGTAAAAAACCGTGTTTGTGAAATTTTTCTTCTCTAAAATTTTGATTTCCAGGAAATAATTTAGTTATTTGTCTTTCGTAGAATGTAAGAGTACAAGCAAGCCTTCAAGATACCCTATGTAAAATTAATTTGACAGTCAGCAAGCTAATTGGCATCACTATCTTATCTTTTCGTTCTTACCACCTATACCTACCTAAAGTAAAATTGGATAGGAATCACTTAAAACTTGTAACACTGATAAATAGGTCAGTTAATTTTATATCAATAGATCACCCAATATTAAATGTTCGCTTACAAAGCAATTCTTAAAGTCAATTTACATTTACATACACAGCAAAATATACTTACAACAGAAAATGATAGATTTTTCATCAAAGAAACTGAGAACTAATAGAAGAGAATATTTTTATTTTCAACTTATTCAAAAACATGCTGTAAAATAAAAGTTAGTATATACAAAGCAGACATATTTTTGCATAGACTCACAAAACGGTCTCTGTCTCAGCATGAGCTGGCTTAGTATTAGTAGATATTTATCGCGTTTAAAATGTATACTTATTTTTATTATTACACATTTGCTCCCCTTGGAGTCGAAACCCTAGGTCCGCGGGGTACCGAGGCTTTTCGGGTTTTTAAAAAAATATCTGAGCGTCTGGTCGAAGCGACGCGTGGCCTGAGACTAGTATTGATATGGATCGGTTGACCTAGATTGTTTGCAATAGTCTGCAGTTAGCTCAATTGTTTCAATTGTAAATAGGTACTAGTTTTAATTTATTTCTATTATTTGATTGTATTTTTTTAATTAGTACTAATAATAATGTGTTCAGAATCTGAAATATATTTTAAACTCATGCGATCTGAACTTCAGATCGCATGAGTTTAAAATATTTACTGGTACTTATTGTTGGAGTTCGTACAGTCAGATAACATTACGAAACACATTTTATGATCCCCAGTATTCTTTGGAGTAATTCTTACAGCTTCATGGTATCTGCTGAGTACAGATAAGGGATGTTATGGCTCGGCTCCGGCCCCAGGGGGTCCCGTGATGGCGCTCGCTGGATGCCTTTTAATCTGAGTGCTGTAGTTTATTGTGATACGATACTGTTTTATTTAGGTAACGGCCTGAATTGCGTGAAACTTTATACGAATATAGTCTAGTAGCCATTCACAAGGAAGGACAATGTTGGTAAAGAACTCACGAAATACGAGTACAAATGAAATTCTCTTATATTGTTAATGATTTTATCGGATATTTATCGCGTACCTTTTGTTATTATTTCCCCTACTTACGTTAATAAAATAAATAATGCTGTTAATGATTATATCGGGTATTTATCGCGTACCTTTTGTTTGACCTTAGCCTTTCTTGATGTTAGAGTGACAGTGAGACCAGACGGTTCCTTAGCGCACATTGTTTATAGAAAACCCACTCACACAGACAGGTACTTGAACGCCGCATCACATCATCATCCGCACCACTTGCAATCCGTTGTGTCATCACTTACGAACAGAGCTTATGCTCTGTGTGACCCCGAACATCTGGAGGATGAACTCAGCCATGTTCAGAAGGTTCTCAAACAGAACGGCTATGTAAGTCATAGACACACAAAGCGGAGAAGTCACAGAACGCCTGAGGTTAGCAGACAACCCATCTTTTTGCCGTATGTGAAAGGGGTGACGGATAAAATTGAAAATATCCTGAAAAGGTTTCCAATAAAGTCGGTTCTCACCCCCCACACAAAAGTTTCTCAGCAACTACGAACACCAAAAGATGTCATACCTCTACAAATGCCAGGCGTCTACAAGGTTGACTGTAGCTGTGGCCGCTCATACATAGGGCAAACTAAACAAACCATTGCCGAAAGGGTGAAAGAGCACATAGCAGCGGTCAAAAATAGGCAAACAAACAAGTCGGCGATAGCGGAACACCTGCTAGACTCAGGAAGTAACCACTGGATTGAGCTACATGACCCAAAAGTTCTATCCCGTGAACGCCACTACTACAAAAGGATGGTTCGAGAGGCGATTGAGATCAAGAAACACCCGATTTTTAATCGTGAAGATGGTTTTCGTCTCTCTTCCTCGTTGTATCCTGTGATTAATATGTGTGTGCGTCGTGATCCGACTGTACTGCAATCGGACACGGTCAGTGTAGTGTGTCGGAATGTGAACTTGGACATTCCTGATTCTGAAGACGAATTGAGGGTAGTCGTGGATACTGCCGTCAATTCTCGGCGGTAACTCCGAGTACATCCAGTCGCCCCGTGACCACGATCGCTGTAACGCGGTAGAAACGTAGGGGAAATAAAACAAAAGGTACCTACGCGATAAATACCCGATATAATCATTTACTATGTTAACAAATCGCGAAAGTTTAAAAAGTTTTAAATAATGCTGGACCAGATTGTCCATTTACACCCCATTTACATTTCATTGCACGGAAATATATTTTTCATTTTACATTGCAAACACCCAGAACGCCCGGAACAAATATCTGCAGACCGTACAAACATTTTTCCCGGCGAGAATCGAACCCGCAACCTCTTGTGTCTCAGTCGGACCTACACCGCTTCATCACAGAGGTCGTCTACTACGTACTTCGAATAACTGCTAAAATAACTTTATGCGAACCTTTTTTGGTCTGTAACCAATAAACAAATCATTTTCAGTCTCAGAAAGGGAAATACCTATACTATTGTAGTACACAAGCAGTACATAATCGGCTGCCTGTCTGCATCCGGAATTCAGCTTCCATATGTTTTTAAGAGGATATTAAGAAAGTGGCTGATTGAATTGGTTCTTTAGGACAAAAATTAATTTTATAGTTTGCCCTTATCTTAGCGATAATAATTTTTATATTTAATTTGATGACATGTTCCTGTCGTCTGTTGTTTGCCTCAGTGAGGCGAGCCACAGATCTGAGCCGGTCAGTTGTTCGCCTCAGTTCGCCACATTGTGGTTTCACGTCACATGTGCCGCCATCTTGGACACAAACGATGACAGGATAGGAATAAAATCAGTATCTGTATCAAGCTGCAGTTTATTGCAAAGTTGAGGAAATTAACAAAGTGGCTTATTGATGGTTCTGTAGGACATAAATGAATTTAATAACTTGCCCATAATAAAGCGATAATATTATTTTTATATCTTATTTCATGACCTGTAATATTGGTATTATGAATAAAATCTGTATCTGTATCAAGCTGCAGTTTATTGCAAAGTTGTTGTGCAATCATTCTTTATTAACTTCTCTATTACTCTGCAAACAGTTTTATTGATAAACTTCCAAGATAAAATAACTGCATTGAGTTCACTTTTGGCGTTCTCTAGAGATTTCTCGAGTTTGAAACAAGTAGTAAATCACTGCGGGTGTTCGGGGCTAGGATTGAAGATATATTTTCACCTCTATTCTCTAGGTAACATGGTAAGAAAAACTAGATTTTTCCATTTGTTATCCCGATAGGATATTTTTGACGTGACAACGTCTTATAAATTGGTTTGCCGGGTGACACTTCAAGAAACTGCGTTACGCTCCGCTCACTTCAAGAAACTGCGTTACGGTCGTTGTCACGTAAAACTTTCGGCCGTATACCGACTTTACAGGCAACCAATTTTTTTGGTATCTAGATGATTTTTAACGTTAGAAACGTACTTACGTTTCTAACGTTAACGGTTACTTATCCGTAATGTAAAGTAAAAATCGTTTTATTGGCATTGCTATAGTTTTACGGACTGTAATGTGTACAAAGGCTCCTGAGCTAGTTAAAAACAGTGTTACAGAAGCCAGTGGCTTCTCCAGCTTATGATATCAGTAAATTAAATCAAACCAAAATAAATATTAACACACTTTAATTTTACTGAGAAACAAATTTGAAACAAGATCCGTCAAGTGCGAGTGTAACTCGCGCCGAGGGTTTTGAACTTTTGTCTATTAAACAAATATGTACTAAAGATACTGGTTAGAGACTTCTCTATTTAATGAATACCTGAATAGTAAAAATAGTAGGTACCAACCTACATTTCTGATAGATCGCTCTGCCAACTTCGGAGATTAAGGGAAATGGAAATTTTTTCGACTTTGTCCAATATATTTCAAAAAGTATGTAACATACTACAGAAATTTCACTGTTTTAAAATGTACAAACTGATACCTTTCATTTGATTCCCGACGTCACTGTGAAGGTCTCTTTTTAACGCAAGAAGAGAGGGGTGATATAAGTTTATCGTGTCTGTCTGTGTATTTGTTTATCTGCGTATCTGTCTGTGGTATCGTAGCTCCCAAACGGATGAACCGATTTCCGGTTAGTTTTTTTTGTGCCATAGATAATTTTATCCCGAGTGTTCTTAGCCATGTTTCATGAAAATCTGTTCAGCAAATAAACGTCGACGGATTTTTAAAATTTTTAATTTGTCTTGTTAAATTACGACATTACAATTTGTACTGAAAATTTTCATATGCATATTTTTCTATAAATCTGATCAGATGCACGAAAGTATTATTATTTAAAAATAGAAGTTAATAGCTGCGGTAGGTGCTGAGATATTAAAGAGTGAAAAAAGGACAGACAAAGCGAAACCATAAAGAGTTTCGAAACCGATCTCGAAACCCTTAAAAATATGAAGAATGGAGTCTATACACCAAAGTAGGCCGCCAATAAGTTATCAAAACACAGCCGTCTACAATATCCATACACTGAAATGTCTCACCAACCCACCGCGCCACGCCGCCGGGTTGTGTCGCCGACTTTGGTGTAAAGACTCCATAACGTACCTAAGCTTTTTTTACGTTACGAAAATTTTTATGAGACTCTCATTCGCTAGACTACACTACAGCAATATTTAAGTATAACCTTAATTTTACCCACCACTTAAGAGACAAAATACAATACAGAGAGATATGCAGAGAATCGCGGACGTACAAAGGGCAGCCTTATCACTATGAACGAACTCTTCCATTAATTCTTATTCATCAAAAGCAAAGTATCATAAAAACTAACAAACATTCGCTGAATAAAACCTAGATCCAACAAGATATTTACTTTCCCCTAGCACAAACTCCGTTTAATCAAGAATAGGTCAACAGAGAACTCACGAGTTGTCATTAAAACTAGTATTAATCTAAAAGCTCTCCTAAACTTCTCCCAAGAGACTTGTCTGATTAATGTCGACTAAACACTTAACAAGCAATAACTTATATGGCAGGGGTCCTAAGGGACAACCCATATCGCGTGTCATTGACTGAATATGAGCCTGAGATGGGTTACCTACGTGGACTGAAGAAAGTTGGACACACATGATTTACTAAGTTACGAGAATTTCTTTTACGGCGAACTCTACAAAAAAAACTTGTTCAAAGCTTTTGATCGGACCCTTGTCGTGTGGTTACTGGTTAGTTACTTTTCTTCTGGTTTTAAGTAAAATTGCAGACTGTTGCAAACAATCTACGGGTAGCTCAACTGACTATAGGTATATGTCCTATTTTTAAGTTCTTAAAATAAATAAATTGGCACCTAAAAACATACCCAATAAATATATAAGTACCTAAATTTAAAAATTATTAATATAAAGGTACCTGTATAAAACTGTCATTGTATGTCTATTAAAGATAAACTGTTGAAACTGTACACTATTTTATACTTAAGATCTTTTTTGTCCAACAGTTAAAAATAAACATATTTCTGATTCTAATTCTTAGGACATCTGCATCTACCAATCCGAGATGATGGAAACGAATAGGTATAATTATGTACTTGGCACCTTTTTATCGGCGAATCTCTTCCATTAACTGAACGTGGCCATGTGTGCCTGTCATGACATAGAAATTTTAAATATTAGGTTATTTTAATCAATAAGTATTTCCTCGTCAACACACACGTCCACTGCTGCTGAGCATGACTCCTCCACAAGGGGGCTATTGCCATAATCACCACCTTTGGCAGACGGATTAGTAATTGCAGTGGGGTGTTACTAATAAAAATATCAAAGTTAGCTAATTACTCATCGAACTACACACCCTGAGTACAGTTTAGGTAATTTTACATCGTAATCCTATTAATATTATAAATGCTAAAGTTTGTGAAAATATGTGAAATTTCTGTTACCTAGGATCTCCAAAACTATTGAACAGATCAAGATGATATTTGGCATACACTTAGAACATAGCCTAACTTCAACAATAGGCTACTTATTTTACCGAAAATACGAGTGCGAAGCCACGGCCAGAAGCTAGTATAAATAAATAATGTTAAATCAGTCATAAATCAGTTCCCATGGGATAGCAATAACCTCAAAACGTTTCCATAGAAACAACGCGTGCGAAGCCGCGGGCAGAAGCTAGTAGGTCCATAATTGACGGAGAAATCGACGAACATACATATATAAATAAAAAAATATACTTGGAGCCGAACATAGGTCCTCCTCCTATTGTGGATTTTGGAAGTCGGTTAATAAATAAAGTTCGCCTCTGTTTATGAAAGCCGAAAATTGAAGTATCTTCGAAGAACTCGAAGTATCTTCATTTCGAAGTGAGGTCTACAAGTTACTTATCTAGTTCTTCATTCATGCTTTTCGAACTAAAAGACTTTAATTATGTTTGTAGCTTATTGTGTCAAGTTCTTCTTGAAATTGCGCCAAAGTTATAGCTGTTTGTGCATACTAAAGAGCCAAGTTAGGCAAGAAGTGGCGAGTTTTTAAATTATTGTAATTACAAAAGACACCCTTGAATATTTGCCAAGGAATTGCGATAAAATGGCGTTGTCGTTGTTCCCATAATGTGTAAGAGCTGTGTACTTCCGAGAGCCAGTTTGTAAGTAAGTCTTGGAAAATGTGTTCATTTTAATAAATATTTGGCTGGATACATGTTGGTGAAAGTTTTTAAAAGTTAAGCGATCAAATAACTTAATGGCTGCAGCTTACTAATTTTATGAAGATGAAAACACATAATGATGTATGTATTTCATCATTTTAAGTAATGTATCGATTATTGTAATTTTATGTTTGTTTCCAAAATAAAATAAATTACACCAGAGTTACTAAAATTGGCAGTGTGTTACTCGCTCGACACGTTGGGTAAGCAGAGGAATAATTTTGGTGAAATATCGAGAAAATCAGAGTAAAGTATTTTAATTTGAAAACATAAGAGATATCCGTCGTACTCCTCTAGATATCGAAACTATAACAGAGAGCAGCCTGCATTATATTAGGTCTAACAAAACAAAACTCATTAGCTTGTTATGACGACAGAATATAATATCCAGCATGGAATGGGTACGAAGTAAGTGCAGAATTGGGCTCGCCAAAACTGAGTAACCTTGTACTAAAGTTAATTAATGTACGAGTATGAAGTAATGTGTGTTTACTGTCTGTATTGTCAGAGTAGGTACCACCTACCTAGTATGTACGATGAGGTATATTTAGACTCATCATCATCATCATTTATTGACGATGGTCAAACGCTTGGCCACCAACTCACAGTAAGTGAAGATGCGGCCTAAAATGGAGCACGCTTTCCCAGAAGGAACTTATTTACCCTGGATTTGAAGACTCCAAGATTGTACTTATTGTGTTTTGGACGGAGCGTGTTTTCTATACAAACGGAGATACTTACAAGCAACGTTAGAACACGCATTCACGCAACATGCAGCGTGGTGCGTGGCTGTGTGTTAACCGCCTAACGCGAAAACAGACGCAGGAAGTTCATTCCACTCTTTGGCCGTGCTTATTAAAACAATAGAGCAACATTTTTTGGTTTGACACTGTGGTGTGACGACCGGGGGGCGGGTGGTATTTTTCTGTGCGTCTGCTCCTATGGTGAAAGGGAGAAGATGGGATAAGGTCGTGCAATGCCTGCGCACAATCACCAAAGTGGTACATGTAGAACACTGACAGTCTGGCGGCGCGCCGTCTGTGATCGAGGCTTTGTAGGTTAGCCTCTGCCAGCCAGCCGCTCGCTCACTCGACTTATCAGTCTAACAGCGCATCTTTGAATCGAATCGAGAGCTTTATGCTAGTGCTTGGCCAAGCCGTCCCAAACCACGCAAAGGTGGCAGCAGAACTCCATGCAAGTTCGGACCTATGCTTTATATTTATTGGACTAAGCAATGCGAAACGGAGTGTGGGAAGACCTCCCACTCGATGGCTCGACGACATTGTAGCTTCATAGCAGCACGCCTGAGTTTTGGATGCGCTGAACCGCACAAGGTTTGCGTCACCCCATTCAGACATTAACCTCAGTTTGCTGTTCAAACGTTCCACCATCTCATTGCAGGGTTTTCGGATTTTCACAGCAATATCACGTAGACTGGCAAAGTATCTATCACCTTACACATAGTCATTGATCCGAGAATCAGAGACTGTTGATACAATCTCGACTGATATTATAAATGGTAGGTTTCTACCTTACCTTCACCTATTTTAGAGGCAGAGTACGTGTAGGAATCGCGTCCAGCTCTTCCCGGGGTGCTGATATAAAAGTTAAGTTACCTATGTGGAGCATTAGCTGTATTTTAATCTACGATTAATTATGAAGTTATTGAGTACCATTGAAATGGCTGTTGCTGATGCACTGACCTCCGTAGGTCCGCGCTCGCGGCATGACTTTTTATGTTTGTAAGTTTGTTTCTGATTAATCTGAAAATATAGATCTCAATTGATTTTTTTTCAATCGAGGTTGGTACTTACCTGAGTAGAGAGAACCTACTTGACTATTCTAGTCTGTGGCTCATCGACTCAAAGTTAAGGGTACCAATAGCAACCGAGAAGCTTTGAGAAGTCCTGTGTAAGAACACGTGACTACTTCAGGCATCTCGGTTCTCAGCAGTCTCTCGCTAGCAGCGTTGAGTCGCGGAGATCGGCTGCCACTTTGTCAATCCAGGGACACCTACGGCGGTCGACTGATCCTAGACCCCAATGCTTTTCCCTGAAACGCCGCCTTGACAACCCAATTTTTCTTCGTTCTCTCGACATGTCCGTGCCCGAATCCTTTCTTAGAATCGGACAGCTGTGATTCTGCGAAGAGCTTTGCGCAGCTGTGCATTGATTTTAGTACCATACCATACCTGCCTTCGATTCCACTAATATTGTACATAGTCGCATCACACCAAAGCTAAGCATAAAACAATTAACAATAAAATAGGACGGCAATATGTCATGCCGAGAGTTGGAGCATTAGGCACCTTGTGCGAATTCGCGGCGTTGTGGCGGTCTCCCACATCTTACATTCTGTACACACATAGGCGCCCGTTGGTATACCTACATACTAGCGCGCCTTTTGGTACGTACGGATGAAAAAGCACCTTACCAAAGCGCGCTAAAACACCTCCTATGTACTCGCGCTTTCGCTTTGGTTAAGCTTTAAAGCCTACAAAAAATATTGTGCAATCAAGGCCCTGGTAGTTCGATTAATAACAAAGATAGACACAGAGCGCAGTGATCACGTATGGACTCTCAAACGCACCTTCAAACGCGCCTTCAAGTCTCAGACCATCTAATACTAGCTGCGGTTAATTTGTTGCCTGTTTAACTGAGGTTTAACTAATAAATTAATCATAACTTGCGGAACCGTGGCTGCAACCCGCAAGATTCAACGGAAACGTAATAGTTGAAAGTTAAGCGTGCTACGTGCAAAGGAGTCTGGACTGTAGCTTCAAGGATTTACGGTCAAAGTTGCTTAGATGCCAAAGTTCTTAATTATAGTCCTTACATAGGTGCTTGGAGTTAAATGGCCTGTGATGGCATAGACGCAGCGCAGTAAGTTATCTTGGAATATGAATAATTTATAGGGATTTATGTGAGTCTACACACCAAAGAAGGCAACGCTGGCGATACAGCCCGGCAGAATTATGTCGGCAACATTATTTTGTAGAATCGTCACGTCTGCGACAAATATCGATGACATGTCTGCGAAAAATGTCAAATGTTGCTCATTTCATGTCACCTACAATGCTAACAGACGATAAAACCCGGCAGCCTTGGTGTGTTATACACTACGCCTACGCTAAAATATCCCTGAAGTTAAAACGATAGATAGATATAATTATGATGTCCAGTACCTACATCAAAACTATTACGATCTACTCCGAAATTTATGCGCAAAAGACGGTCTATTATAAGCAAAAGACTATACCACTAAGCTACTCTCACGTCCGTTCTATAATTCCCTCTATATATAGAAACCCTCATTGAACTCACTCATCTGAGAGAAAAATGAAGTATTATTGAAGTAAGACAATAAATTACAAGGCCTTGTAATGGCCGCTAATGCATTAATGTTATTTCTGAACAGTTTTCCTCAATGTTAATGCTCAGGGGAGGAAAAACGTAGTTTTTGTGAAGTAGGGTGTATATTAAGGTAGGAAAGTACATGTTTTATTGACATAGGGTACCTTACCAAACCAACCTATGTTTTGTTAGGTGAAAAATAAGTAGGTAACAGACGCAGAGCCAGAGGAATGGACGATTTAGTCATCATCAACATCGTATCATCTACGGCTGAACATAGGCCTCGGATCCTCATCATCATGAATGGCCTCTACATCCACGAAGGATGGTTTATGTAGTGTTCGTTTTTCGGCACTTACGTAGATGACTTGTAAGGCCTATACGGGAACAGCAGATGAGGCCGCAGTATTGGCATCCGTGCACCCCGGTGGTTAATGGTGGGTCTGCGACAGCCACTGCAGCCCGTTGGTGCCTCAGAGCATTAAGAAAAATATCCCTGTTTGGGATATTTTTAACCACTGATGCAAAAAGGGGGGTGTTATAAGTTTAACGTGTCTGTATGTGTATCTGTGTATCTGTCTGTGGTATCGTAGCTCCCAAACGGTCATCCGTTTGGGAGCTACCGGTTATCGGTTCATAACGATTTTCGTTTAGTTTTTCTTGTGTCATAGATAATTTTGTCCCAAGTGTTCTTAGCCATGCTTCATGAAAATTTGTTCAGCCAATAAACGTCGGCGGGATTTTAAATTTTTTTATTTTGTCTTGTTATTTGCTATGATTCGCCACCTCGTTTCATACATGTATATACATCCCTCTTGTCAGGGAACGTGGGTCGAGATATGGGTACGGGATGAATTTTTAAACACTCCATAAGTAAGGGTCCGGAATATAGAATAAGAATAAGAATAAGAATAAGAATAAGAATAAGAATATCTTTATTTGTAACTAAGATACAGTATTTTGTAGTGATATGCATTTAGTAAGTTACAGTAATTTTCTACTTGCTAACACATTATGTAAACTTATGAACTGAACTTATAAATTAAGAACTTAAAACAATTACACACTACTTCGACTTACATTAATGAAACTTAAAGCTACAAATTGGCGTCCGACTCAGCATATGTTGTAATAGCCGTAGGCTACCACAACGCTGGTCTTCCGTCGGAACCATGTTGTGGGCGTCACGTACGAGACGAGACATACATAACATTAAAAACAGGAAATCCATCAACAGATTGAAAATAAGTAATAATACCTACGATAGATAGTTAATTTATTATGAGCAAACAAAAGAGAGTCTAATACTATTTTATAAAGTAGAGTGGTGAGGTAGGTACACCTATATTTTTAATTCACCAACAACAAAAATATTATAATAGAAGGAACAATATTACCTACAGTTTTGCTTTTCAATGCAACAAGAAAAATTTAAAAATACAACTACAAAATAGTAATAAGAATAAATTAAAAACGAAAACACAATATAGGAACTTATAAATTTATCAATCGCTATGGCATAGCTTTCACGAGTGCCTTTTCTGCGCATAAAAGATTTCTTCTTAATAACTCTATTCATTTCCAACTGCAATATAAATTGTAAATTTTCTTATTAATTTATTTTGATAAATGACTAACATCCGGATATAAACGCAAGTCAGATTTAGGTTCGTCTCAAGTGATGAATTTCTGACAGGTTTTCATTGAAAATGGTCAAAAATATCCGCTACTTGAGACGAACTTAAATATGAGTTGCGTTTGAGTGTTCAGGGGTATGATGAATACAAATGTTGCTAAAAAATAAGCAATTTTGTTCCGTCCAATTCAATGAAAATGTCGATTGCAGCCGGATGAGTAGATGGATAAATAACGTTTACGGTCAAAAAGTTATCATGTTTTCTGGTTTGTGGTGTCTTCAATCCCAAATAAGGTTTACTTAGACATAGGGTTCTCTAAAAAAAGCAATAATGATAATTCGAACCATACTGATAATGTCGAAAATAGCGATAAAGATTATTCTAACCATGTTTTTTTGTCGCTCTACACCTCTCTCAACTCTACGCTGGTGTGACGTCACACCCATGAGATCCAAGCTTTTATGTATGCCTATAACGTGTGAGGAAAATGCAATATTACGAGCAAAATGCTTATTCTAGCAAACTGATCCGAAATTTCCAATCTTTAACTGTGTTACAAAGAATTTACCCCTCTTGAATCGATTGATTTGATCGAATTTATCTAATTCTTATCCACTCACTCATCGAGCCGCATTTATACAGGCCTCAACTCCAACGTTCATGTCCCCAGAGGCGCGAGCGCGTCCTAGTTTTAACATAAATAGTTATAACTTGCTAACTGAGCTACGCTCAAAAGAAATATAACATAAAAAAACTAAAACTATACATAATCAATAAATCTATAGACTTAAGTCTTCGAAATAATCGTAAGTTCTCTTAAAAAGACATTAAAACACAAGACTTGAGACGAAGTAGCAGCTGCGCAGACAGCGCAACACCATGACTTGGCGGGTGTTGCGATGTTGATGACTAACCTATGTATTAGCTCGCACTGAAAAGCCACTAAGATAAAACTAGACAAAAATTCATATCCAAAATTCTACGGCTGTCGGTGAACCTCCTAAAATTGAGACTTCTAATCCTGCTGAACCGTGGTAACGTTTGAGTTGATATTGAAATTAACCGTACTCCATTTTGTTCAAACTAAGAACATAGCTTTTCAGGATGCAATCAGAATTGGGATCGAGTTTAGAACTGTTTTCCAGAGTAAGCTCCCAGGTCCTCACGTATCGTATGCGAATGGAAATGACGCCTTATTTCTAGATGCAATGCATGCGTGATGCCTGTTCAAAACGACATTCGCTTTGAGTGGGTGCTCCTTCACAACCTGCAGAGCATTCTCTGAACATGTTCTCGGATATTAAGCGTAGCTTTGTATTTTACATAACCGTCAATCATATTGCAACCCAGAGTCCAAGAAGGGTTAGCTTAGATTTTTCTGTAAGCTATGAAAATGTTAATTAATAAATTGTTTCTTTGATCGCAATAGTATTATAAATTTTTCAGGATAAATTCGAAGCATTATAAGATAAAGTATTGTATTGTATGTCCGTTTGCTAAATAATATGTACAAAAAGAAGACTGGTCTGTCTCCTAAATTGCTTTATTTGGAACTTACTGATCCAATCACATCAAAAGCCTTTACCAGTCCACTGCTGGATAAAGGCCTCCCCTGATATGCTAAATCATCACTCTGTACAAAAAAGGTGACGGTTGGCACTTTGAAAAGTAAAAAAGCCAGGCCTTACAAAAAATTAAATACCTGCTGGCTGGTATCCACGTCATCAACAATGCAACTTCATCAAACTATTAACAGTGGACTTCTACTGTTGAAGAAAGGGCTCCCCTAATGAGCGCCACAGCGCCCTGTCTTCATTAACATTAATTACGTCTAATTCTAGGGTTAATCGCGCAATTATGGTGAAAGGTGTTAAAGCCATAATGGCGGGGCCCAAACAAGGCGCAGTTAGCGTGACTTGGGCCGAATCCAATCTATCCTGGACGCGGGCCAATTGAAACCTCTCACTTTGCCTCGGCCGTAGAGAAACACTTAGATAGCTGGTTTATTCTACAAACCTATCATCATCATCCGAACAGCCCGCAAACGTCCATAGACAGAACTGTCCGGAAAAAACAATTGCAGAAAATACGTACATTAACTCGATAGACTATGGAGGCGCCTAAAAGTGCCGATAGAGTAATTATAATAAGGTTTATGTTTTTCAGCCTCCGTATTTACTTGTATTATATGTATCCCTAATAAGTAGCCTAGTTCAACGTAGTTAGCATATAAGTTAATTTGAAATTCTGCACTTTCACTTTGTTCTAATTTATTTATGTGATTATTTATACCTATGTATTCGTTGTAAGCGATTTTGCCAGAGACACAGGTTTTACCAAGTTCAGGCACACGCGCACACGTAATCTAAGGAACTTAAGTAATTATTATTCTTAAGTTAGCATTTGTCTTGAGAAATTTTTGAATAGATTATTTATTTTAGGCCTCCCCCATATGACACCACAAATAGCGGTCCTGTGCCGCCTCCATCCATCGACTCCCTGCGACCACTACAATGTGATCGGTCATCAAAATGCCCTAGGGAAATGACGCGCGAAACCGAGTGAAACTTTTCGCTTTTGCTCTAGATAGCGACTACCACGCCGCCGTTGGAACTTTAGTAACTATAAAGACGTCTTAAGCTACGCGTCCACCTGATCGGTATTGGAGCGTACAAAGCGTAAGGATTTGTTGCTTTGTATTGATTTCTATGGTACAGCGTGCATTGGAGCGGCATATTTGCCAATACCGATGCCTAAGACCGGTATTTCTCCGGATGATGTCCTCCGCAGTGAATATCCTCGTCACTATCCGCCATAGTGTGAATACACGTTCACCGGTGAACTCGATTGCTCTGAAAATACCTATATCGGCGATATAGGAAAAATCTAAATATGAAAGCTGTAGACGCAGGGTGCGTCGGCATATCGGCATATTGTAAACTATTTTCTGCCCGCGGCATTGCACGTGACAGATTTCAATAAATAAATCGAATATTTTTCAATCACAACATTGAAATCAACTGCCACCTAGTGGAAATAGGTCGAGTCTACGGATAGGTGACGATGCAATACAAACACCGTGCACAAAATAGTATCTCTGAAATGTAACAGATGTCGTTGTTATCATCTGCATTTGTAATGGGAACGGTTTTGTGGGTGTTTAGCAACCTTATTTATTTAATCTGTATCAATATAGTAGCAGATAATATTCATAAATCATTAATTGGTTAAAAGAGAAGTTTTGTTAAGTTATAATTTCTTTAAATAAAAGTTTGGTATACGATTACGTCAGTTAAATCGGAAATATGATGATAATGGACTGATTTTGTATTTGTTTAGCAATTAAATAAACTTATATGTAACAATTCATGAAGCAGATTATATTCATAAATCGTTAATGTAATTATGGATTACCGTTGTTAAATTAGAATCTATTTAAATATAAGTTTGTAATTATCGCTTCATCAGCGAAATCCTGAACATGACGATATTAACCTCTGGGAGATAATGAACCCATTTTGATGACCGGCAAAAGGCTTAGAATAAGTTTCAACATAGGTTTACCATGTTATTTGTTTCGAAAAGGGTTAGATTTAGAATCAAAGTAGATCTGAATGCTGATTGGCTCTGGTGATTCAACAAACATGACCATATTTGGATAGGAAAGAGAATGGGTAGGCCTTGGAGAGGCAGTATAAAATAGAAACATAAGCCAGAACGGGATTCAGTTTGTGTTGTGCAGTTCCAGAGACAAAGTTAAGTAAACCTTCGTTATTATACTCCTTATGTATCTTTCCATGTACACGTACAGGTACATCTACAAGTACCTACCTAGATTATTTCTCTTTGTAAATATAGCTTCCGAGTGGAAACTAAGTAAATAATAACTGTATGTACCTACATATTACTGAGTACTTTGTTAAACTGAAGTAGTACCTATGTAATTTAATACCTTCTAATTACTATTGTTTTCATTCTTTTATTGTGTGTTGATTTAGCTTCAACGCTTCAAATTAAATTCACAAGTACCTTCATTTGTATTTCTTTTTGTATTATGCCAATTAACATAATTATTATTGAGTACTAGAACCATGTCTTATGTTTTTGATTGATGGTGTGCTTTTGTGAAGATACAATATAGCCAAGGTGCTTAAATAGTTACTACGTGTTGCTTTCTTTCCATACAACTTCGGTAACCCCATGTAGGATAACAGTAAGTAGGTACCCTCCGTACCTACTCTTAGTAACCCCATGTAGGATAATAGAACTATGTCCCATGTTTTTGATTGATGGTATGCTTTTGTGAAACTACAATATAGCCAAGGTACTTAAATAATTTACTGTGTTGTTTCCTTTCCATACAACTTAGATTACCCCATGTAGGATAACAGTAAGTAGGTACCCTCCGTACCTACTCTTAAGTTTAGATGGTTGTTCTATATAGTTTTCAAAAGTTTCTCGTATTTATCCAGCTCCCCATGTTGGATAACAGTAAGTAGGTACCCTCCGTACCTACTCTTAAATTTAAGGATTATGGAAGATGGTTGTTCTATATAGTTTTCAGAAGCTTCTTGTATTTATCCAGCTCCTCATGTTGGATAACAGTAAGTAGGTACCCTCCGTACCTACTCTTAAAATTAAGGATTATGGAAGATGGTTGTTCTACCTAGTTTTCAGAAGCTTCTCGTATTTATCCAGCCCGCGAATTAGTGATCAATGATTGACTGATGACTACAGTAGTATTTCGCTTAATGCATTTACGTAAGAATCCTAAGAATCATCTTGTCTACTTCGCAGTTGTGCAGTATATATAAGCAATAGTTACTCTAAGACATACAATCTGTCTAGGGAACCCTATAAATTTTAACACACGCGTTAAAAGTTATTTATATCTTATGGGAACTGATTTATGGGATAAAACGTAACTTACTCGTATGTTTTATTCCAGACCTAGAACTACATCTATGCAAAATAGTTTTCATTCAGCCTAATCCGTTCAGTAGTTTCGGCGTAAAGAATTAACAAACATTCATCCAAACGTCCATACTCCCTAATTTTCGCATTTTTAATATTAGTGTGATACCGACGCGACGTCTCGTAAGCTGCGTACGCTCCGATTCCGACCCAGTGGGCGCGTCGCTTTATTGATTGTCATTTAAGCTGTGATCCAGCTAGGTATTTAGTTGCTATGACTGCGAACAATCGGCTATGAGAATGTCATGGTGGAAGCCGTTTGTGGCTCTATCATGAAAATTTAAAGGCTACTATTTTGGTCTGACCGCTATTGACTAGTGAACGCTCGCTTGCGTCACTATACTCTTGGAAATAGAAACTAGTTAATTCAGATTCCGATTCATTTATTGGTATAAGATAATATACATGTCAAAATGGGTGTAGGTACATAATTACGTACACAAGTAAACACATTAAATAAACAGTCAAAGAAAATAATAGACTCAAGTAAAATTAATAATATGAAAAGACATACATAGAGATTTAAGTTTTGGAGGAGGCTTTTACCGCAGAAAGCGGTCCTCACATATAAGTAAGATAATACTTATCCTATTACATATCCTAGTACAGTATTAAGTAAGTTTTGCGAGTGAAAGTAAGAATATCCACCTAATGTTATTTCTGCAAATGATTAGTGAGAAAAATAAAAGCTATTTATTTTATAATTCAAGTTTAGTGGCGATATTTTGTCTACAGAACGGCAGCAGTAGCAGTTTTTGTTGGTAATTGGCGAGCTGGTATAGTATCCTACAAAAATTCGAATTAGTCCGTCAGTTATATTGTCAGAAGATATTGGACACGTATTTTTTCTTTCGTCGACTTAATAAAACATGAGGAAGATAATAGCCAGTTAAAGTTCCGCGTGACGTCACAATTTTTAGCAAGGAGTGACGTCACTAGCTCCCACTCCCAAACCTTGATGCGCTTTATTTTTGTAATTTGTTGTTTAACTAACAAAAGAAAAAATATTTGTCCAAAATCTTTTGATAATCTAACTGACAGACTAAATAGAATATTTTTTTTTTTTACCCAGGACACTACTCTATTATAACACCGCCACTGCGATCAGTAACCTGCCTGCCTGGTGATTATGGAAAAACGCGCCTGCAGAACTATTCTACCACCGAACTGCGATCCCTAACCCACATCCCCAGCGTGGGGATTATGGCCAGTACCCCCATGTAATAAAAGCCAATAAGGCGCTTATCGGGGGGAGGCCTGCGTCCAGTAGTGGACCAATACAGACTATTGAGTTGAATTGAGTATATGTGCTCATAAGAAGATATTTCTTATCATTATTTAAGTTTTAAGACGAGCAACTTGTGGGCTCTATGTGACAAACTGTTAAGTAAATCGTCAGACTATTTTGTCTCTGTCTCACCTTTCAGGTTTATTTTTTTGAGGATATATGAATTTCTGCTGAAACTACTTTTACAAGAAGTAGTTGCCACAAGTTATAATAATTTATAAACCACTATTGCAAAGTGGTGTGCGAAAAGGGAGTCGTACACTTCTGTTATTACCCCGTATTACAAATTTTGTTAAAACTTTTATATTGTTTATATAAGACATTATAGCTTAGTTTGTTTAAAATTTCCCAATGCGATTCCACAATGCTCTTTGGGACAAAAACTAGTTAATTCCAAGAGACATGCAATTTTCTCGTAGGATTACGTATTGCGTACGCGACTGCAGTGCAATTTGTTAGGACCGCAAGCGTCGCGATGTACGTCGTAGCACGTCGTAGCACTCTTGCTACGTCGTAGCCGCTTCTATGCTGTTTTATCTTATCTAACACTGTTGGTTGAGTTATTGGGAAATGATGGAAATCTTAAGGTTGATTTTCTTTATACAAACAGTTACACATTTACTAGCAAACTTGCACGAAAAGTAACGCGCTTGTTGTACTAAAAGAAATAAATCGTCAAGTGCGAGTCCACTCGCCCACTAAGGGTTCCGTATAATTGTTAGACCTTGTTTTTTGCCAAATATCATGATTCTTTTGGCGGCCAGGGAGAAAATCAATTTTTTTTGTGACGTTAGTATCAAATTTACCATTTTGTGTGCATGTGATTCCCTTGGAAATCACATGTTCAGTAGTTTTAGAGATCCTAGGTAACAGAAATTCGGATTTCAGAAACTTTCAGCTTTATTATATTAGTAGCATGAAAATTTCGTCGACATAATGACATAATTTTTTGCATAAAAATTGTTTTGTACAAAACACAGGTTCTTACTCAAGCGTTATTAATGTATGAATTTAAGCTTCAATGGACTTTGATTCATGCAAGAGTAACTTCATCAATTGTATACGACACTGAATAAGAAAATAAAAATGACATTTTACCAATGTCTTTGAACTTTATCAACAGTAAACTAAGTCAATAGTCAAGTCGCCTGCTTAAAACGGTCCATCAGCATATATTTATTATTTGCGTATGTAAACTCAAATAAGAACTTAAATGTGTTTAAGGCTATGTCAAAGATAATAGACTTTTGAACGCAATTCCCAAAAGAAAGACGACAACCTTTAGAGCTAAATGGGCACATCTTGATAAACCTGTCTGTCAATTGAGTTCCAGTAGAATAGAAACCCATTTTAGTTTTAGAAACTCACTGAACAGAAAACGCTATTACTCGACAATGCTACAATCTTCTTTCTCGTAATTGGTTCATGCATTTCAAAGCTCAGAGTGGCTAGTATGAGTGTGCACAATACCATAATAGAAAAGGTTTTTGATTACAACCGACCCCACTTTATTGATAAAAACCCACTGAACAGAAAACGTTATTACTCGAGAAGTCTACAATATTGTTTCTCGTAATTGGTTCATGCATTTCGAAGCTCAATGGAATCGGAATATGGAAAGGCAACCGCCGACTTATCAAAATTGTGCTGCTAAATTGCAACGAAACATTAATAATAATAATTCATTTCTTAAATCAGACAACATAATTCAGGTCCATTTTTTGTTAGTGAGATGTTTTAAAATCTATGTTAAAATATACGAAAAGCACAGTAAATAAAAATTAGAAGTAAGATTTAAGGATCTTAAATCGTGTCCCGATGAAGCTGTCTCAAGCGAGACTTACTACTTCATCAGGACCCGAATGAAGGCTTTCATTACTTTATATTTTTATATTTTTTTTTATTTAAAATCATCGTAAACTATAATCGAGTCGGTAAGAAACTATTGGGTCTAAAAGTCAAGTACCTATCATTAATTCTTTATCCGGTAGGGGCGCTGCAACACGCTAAATGTCTGAAGGAAACTAAAACTTTTATAGTTTTCGTAAGCTAGGCAAAACTCATCCTAAGGTCTCAGTCAGTAACCCACCGTGGAATAAGTCGGTGAGGGAATTAATAAGCCAACTACAAAACCACTAAATGTTGGAAACTTTGTTGACACCGCTGGTGGGAGCGAAATTCAGGAGAGGTCTAAACACGACTTTATAATTATGTAAATAATAGCTAGGAGTTGGATTTGGCTTTAATTTAGTTACCTGACCGAATGAGAGAGGAAAGCTTTGTTCGCCCTTAGTAGACACATTTAATATAAGTAATGAGTTTTCGTTTTGAATTCGGCTCTGACGACCTCTGTGGCGCAGCGGGCGAAGGTCTGCCTGCGACGCAGGAGGTTGCGGGTTCGATTCCCGCCTCGGGACAAATGATTGTACGATCTGCAGACATTTGTCAAGGCCGTTCTGGATGTTTTCTAAGTATAATAAAAAATATATATTTATGTAGTGTATTGTATTAAATATTATCAGTTATCTAGTACCCATAACACAAGCTCTGCTTAGCTTGGGGCTAGATAATGCTGTGTGAATTGTCCAGCATTATTTATTTATTTATTTAATTATGAAAAGGTACCTAACTAGTTATTGTGTTAGGTAGAAAGACACCTGGCCGATTTATGTTTTGATTCGTAGGTTATTAATAGTAATGATTTTTGTGTAGTTTTCTTGTCAATAAGTAATAACTTGATTATTGCGCTTACGAAGGCGCCGCCATTCCAAAAACGTGTTCTCTGTCCCGCTCCCACGAACGCGAAAATTTCGGATTTTGTGTTTCTTTTTCACAAAATGGCGCGTAATGCGTCCTCTTAGGGCAAAACAAACAAGTCCACGGCTTCGCCTCGATCTTTAATAATAATAATAATAATTTATTTCAGACAAGTTCATATAACGAGAATCATTAAATACACAGAACCAAATAACAATAAATTAAAATAAATAAAATTAAAAAATGTTCAATTGGAACTAAATTGACGTATCACACTAGTTTGGATGGATGTATAGATGGATGGATGGATGGATGTTTGTTACCTCTTCACGCCAAAACTACTGAACGGTCGCGCTGAAATTTTGTACACAGGTAATTCTAACCCTGAAATCAAACATAGGCTACTTTTTATAACATAAATCAGTTCCCATGGGATATAAATAACCTTTAAACGTTTCCATAGAAACAACGTAAACTAGTTTTTAAATAAATTTTAAAATATGAGCCTTCGTCCGGTGCCGCATGAAGGGGGAGGCTGGGTCCAGCCTTCCTGCAGACCTGCAGGTAGCTGTTGGTGCTGCCGCGCACCCTGCGCATCAGCGACGCCGATCTCTTGCGCAGGGTTGCAGCGAACCCGTCCACCCGCGCCTTTGACGTGTCGTGTCTGGGATAGTGCACGACGTCTCCAAACATTGCCCAGCAAGTAGGGGTGAGTGACGTACAGCTGTATTCCAAAGATGATCTCATCATCATCATCATCAGTCTATATTAGTTCACTGCTGGACATAGGCCTCCCCTAATGAGCGCCATAGCGCCCTGTCTTCAGCTTGCCGCATCCAGCATCTGCCTGCAGTCTTTCGCAGATCGTCATCCCACCTGGCCGGAGGGCGTCCTACACTACGTTTGCCGAGTCGTGGTCTCCACTCAAGAACACGTTTACCCCAGCGGTTGTCGGTTCTTCGCGAGATATGGCCGGCCCACTGCCACTTCAGCTTGCTAATTCTTTGAGCTATGTCGATAACTGCGAATGAACTAAAGATGATCTAACTTCTATTAAAATTGTGGTTGAAGACGAGACGCAAAATTTCTCTACTAAAAAATGAAAAGCACGGACCTCAGCGAAAAGCCTCAGCTAACGCAATATTCGGTACAATCGGGCTTCGTCAAGAACGGACCGAGAAACTTATTATGATGATAGCTTTATAAAAAAGAAAAGTAGAAAGGAATGAACGTTGTACAGGGTGCCACGTAACGAAATAATAATGTAAGAATACACGTGAAGAACATGAATACTAATTAAAAAAAAATTAAAAAAAAATTGTTAATTTAAACAAGATCCGTCAAGTGCCCGTGTAACTCGCACGCCGAGGGTTTCGAACGTTTGTCAATTATATTAATTAATTAATTCTCCATACAAAACGGCAATTTCATAGGTAAAGACCTATTATAAATATGTACTAAAGGTACCTACCGGTAAGAGATATCGCTACTTGATGAATACCTAAAAATAGTAGGTACCAAACCACATTTTAGATTAATCGCTCTGCAAAGGTACTTCGGAGATTAGGTAAATTATTGTCATTTTTCAAAATATTTCAAAAAGTGTGACACCTAGAGAAATTTCAAAAAATGAAACGTATCAATTTGTACATTTCAAAGCAGTTTGAAATGTACAAATTGATACGTTTCATTTGATACCCCACTCAGTAAGATAGCCCCCCCTTTTGAAAATTATTCCCCCCATTTTGAGCATTTTTCAAAAAATGTTCATATAACGAACTTCTGTAAGTATATTTTTCCAGTAAAATATATATTCATATCTCATCACAAACGCTCCCTATATTTTGTATGGATCGCTCTGCAATCTTCGGAGATAAGGAGGGGGAAATTTCAAAAAGCATGAAACCTACAGAAATTTCAAAAACTGTTTAGAAATGTACAAACTGATACGTTTCATTTGACACCACACATGACCCTGTAGGTATCTTTTAAAATTTCGACATCTCAATTTGTATGGAAAATGTTCATTTTCATTTTTCATATTTTTTTCATTTATTTTTCTTAGAATCTATACAGGCGCACGAAATGTATTATTATTCTTTTCAAGTTGATAGCTGCGGTAGTTGCTGAGTTATTAAGGAGGAAAAAACAAAGCGGACCATAAGGGTTTCGAAACCGATCTTCGAAACTCTTAAAACGAAATTAAAAAAATCGTAGAACACAAGTTGATGTCGTGTCGAAAATCCTCTCAACTTACTCAGTAATCATTTTTAGTAAGTAAGTACCTACTTACTTAGATCTCTATGTGTTAATTGTAATTTTATTCGAGGAGCAATAAATATATTTTCATTTTAATTTTTCATTCAATAATAATAATAGGAGTTACAGCCGAGAATGACGGCAGTATCCACGACTACCCTCAATTCGTCTTCAGAATCAGGCATGTCACAGTTCACATTACGACACACTACACGGATCGTGTCCGATTGCAGTACAGTCGGATCACGACACACACATATTAATCACAGGATTCCACGAGGAAGAGAGACGAAAACCATCTTCACGATTAAAATTCGGGTGTTTCTTGATCCCAATCGCCTTTCGAACCATCCTTTTGTAGTAGTGGCGTTCACGGGGGAGAACTTGTAGGTCATGTAGCTCAATCCAGTGGTTGCTTCCTGAGTCTAGAAGTTGTTCCGCTATCGCCGATTTGTTTATTATTTAGAAATAATAATAAAAAGTACGCGATAAATACCTAACAAAATCACTAATTAGGTATCCATATAGTTTGATTAATTAGTTGATTGAGTTGTTGATTCGGTGGAACGACCAGGATTTCTCAATTTATAATGAGAAACTCCTGTCTGTTTGTTTGTCACATTTTCTCGCTTAAACTCTAAACGGCTTTTAATAAAGGCATGAAGATAAATTGACGACCGATGTAGCGCGGGGCGGGCGAAGATCCGCCTGCGACGCAGGACGTTGCGGGTTCGATTCCCGCTTTGTGACAAATGTTTGTACGACATGCAAATATTTGTTCCGGGTATTCTGGGTATTTTATATGTATAGTAAAAAAATATCTATCCATGTTAATGTATTGTAATAAGTATTATCATCAGTCATCTAGAACCCATAACACAAGGTCTGCTTAGCTTGGGCCTAGATTGTGCTGTGGATTGTCTCGCATTATTTATTTACTATTATTTATTAATTATATGGTATCCATGGGAACTTTATATCCATGAAAAACGCGTGTAAAAGTCGCAGAAACTAGTCTAAACTAAACTAGTGTGAAAATTTGATTGTTTGTTTGTTTGTATTGAATAGGCTCCGAAACTACTGAACCGATTTGAAAAATTCTTTCACCGTTAGGTAGCTTACTTTTCAGGGAGTGACATAGGCTATATTTTATCCCGGAATTCCCACGGAAACGGGAACTACGCGGGTGAAACCGCGAGGCGATCATCTAGTCCCAGATAAACTACAAATTACATTTAATAATACTACGATTACTCGAATACTACTAACAAATAACACCTTACCTAACGACGTGAAACAAATTCATACACACGAGTGTTACATACCAACATTCAACTACAAATATCATTACCGTAAAGTGATATCTCCATTATTTCGATAAGATCAATAATTAACTCATAATTTGAGTTGTTGTTCAGGGATTTCAAGGCTCAGTTTAGTTTGTGTTCTCTTCCTTGCCCAACAATGCGGTTGTTATGTTTTTATTTCATTGCAATTTCAATATATGTGTACAATGTTGTATGCGATTTGGTGAGTTGGTTTGTATTTATTAATAGTAATTTATTTGAACAGCGCGTCTACCGTGTGGATAATGAGACACAAATCTTATACAAAAATGTAAGGAAATTTCAATCCACTTTTGCTAACATTCACAAAATTTTTATTTAATTTAGAATTTTTGTGTCCTTTTATTTTAACCTTGCATTATTTATTACTAGTTTCTGCCCGCGGCTTCGCACGCGTCGTTTCTATGGACACGTTTTCGTGTTTTTCTATCCCATGGGAACTGATTTATGGGATAAAAAGTAGCCTATGTTTTATTTCCAGCCTAAAATTACCTGTCTGCAGAATTTCAGCCCGATCCATTCAGTAGTTTTGGCGTAAAGAGGTAACAAACATCCATCCATCCAACCATCCAAACATTCACATTTATAATATTAGTGTGATTTTATATCTGAGTACTTTTTGGTCCCAGGAAGATAGTGTAGCGGCACAAATGATGCACACAGGTTTTTATGGATAGGAATCCAGCGAGTGAGAGAATTTAACATCTGTTATTGAACCTGAAAGTAAATAGATTTCATTCATTCGCAAGTTACGTTGCGAACTGTATTCTAATAAAGTACTTGTTCACATTATACATGTTTAAGCGGTATTTTCTATTTGATCAGTTATTCAATTTAAGTAGGATCAGTTGAGCTACCTGTAGATTGTTTGCCACAGTCTGCAGTTAGCTCAGTTGTTTCAATTGTAAATAGTAGTGTGATTTTCTTTGTGAATAATGGCTTTTGCCATGAAAAAAATTTATGTGGGAAGTTTATTCAGGTTTTCAATTTGATCAATTTGAGTAGGTAGTTTATGGTTTATTTATTTATTATAGTTCACCAACATTATACTTAATAACAGCATATATATTACTCAACTAGCTGCGCCCCGCGGCTTCGCCCCCGTGGAAATTTATGTTTCCAATTTTCTTAATTTTTCGAAACTTCGTGTTCATACTGAACACGAAGTTTCGGAGCCGATCCGATTTTGGGGAATATTCTCCCATTCATCAGGGCCTGTTTTAGTCCCTGTGTGATACTTAGTTTTGCAGGCCAGTGTATTAAAATAGAAAATCCCTATTGGTCATTTAATTTACTTTGGAATTGGTAATCTTTGAAACGGTTACGGAACCTTCTTTGATGTTGGTTAAATAGCTGTGTTTACTCAACAGGGATTCAAGCAAGAAAGAGCTCAACTACTGTACGTGAATCCAAAATACGTCGCAAACTTCAGTATTTTGACGTCAAGAGAGAACCGTCGCTCGCCGTACTTGACGTCTCTGAACACTACGTCTCTGGTGCCTATCGGAGACAATGTTACCGTAAGTTGATAACCATAACATTTTCCGTGCCTCGGAAAGCATGTTGAGCCGGTGGTCTTACGCCTGGCTTCTCCCCGGTTGCGTCGGTCTGAAGCTTATTAACACAGGCTCTCAATTCTAACATCACAAACGACGTTTGTGCATACCATACTTTAAACAGTTGATTATAATTATCTTCCTGTCTATTCAAATCAATGCATTACCAGTAAAACTAACGAGTTCATTAGCCTTTCTTAGACTAATTAAGGCGAGGTTCTATAACGTACAAGTTCCCCTAATCTATAGCCCAGGTAGGGTTTCCAATTACATTGATTGGTAAGGATTACGCTATTCAGAGGGACATTATTAGCCTTATCGTGGCTGTTTCAATTGACACGAGGCTCGAGTGAATTGAGATCACCTTTGGTAATTGATTAGTGAATTAGTCGTAGTTCATTCGAGGGTTGGTCTTAGATGAAAGGTATTTTTTGCTTGTCATGCGCTTTTATTGTATCTTGTTAGGTACAATAGATAATAAATAAAAGAAAATTACAACTAAAGAATGGAAACAAAGGTATTTGCCATCAATTTCATTTCTTATAGTAAAATGCAGATGTAAATATTTACCAATCAAGTTATTTCAAATCGTTTTTTGAGAGAGCTCATATAACTTTTAAAATCTTTTAGAATAAAATTGCACATCCTACGTACTTTAATTTCGTACCAGATGTTGACCGGGACTTCGCATGACCGGGAATTTGCAATTGAATACTTCGAAAAGTATTTAATTACTAATTAAATGACACTGAGCTCAAAAATTTACTTACTAAGTAATTAATCTCATACCCACAGGTTGATGCATGCTGAAATATGTTGATATGTATATAGGTACGCTTTCTATATATAGGTAAAAAAGTTATTGACATTTAAATTGACTTTATGAATAAATTGTATTTCTGTATTTCTGTGAAGCCGGTCGCAACTTTAGACTGGCCGGACTATACCCATGTATAATTCAATCTTTTCACAGCCGACTCCAAAACGTTTCAGAAACTACACGAGCCGGTAAAACGGCCAGCATCAAAGGGTCCACTCTTAAAGTAACTTTGTTCTTCTGATTTCAGTTTGGCTTTGAGTTTGTGAACCAGAAACTTCAAACTGCTTTCCCTTTGAGATTCGACTTTAAAGCATGCGAGGCATTCAAAATAAAGTGGGTCAAAGAGTGGCTTCAATCGTATTCTGATATCCCTTTGATATGCCCCGTTCCGCCGGTGAGTATAACTAGCTATTTTGACTTTTGCTGCCTTTTATTGATTGCTAGTAACTAAGGCTTGGAGCAGTGAGAAAAAGAGAGAGAATGTTTATTAGAAATTTTGCAAGTAGAGATTTATTTTTGAGGTAGTTGCCTGCCTTAATAGCGTTGTCGCATTCGATGCTCTGACTTTCATGAGACGTTGAGAATACTCTTAGTGAGACGTTGGGAATAGGCGCGTCTTACGCGGGACGTTGGGATTAGCTCCCTCGCCGTCAAGATATAATCCGTTTCTGAGAAGAACATGGTTATCGTTTGCAACAGTCTTTTTCTGTTTCTCAAAGCTTCATGCATCTCGATCGAGATATGTCATCATCATCATCACAGTTGCTTCCTAGATGTACTGCAATAAAAGATTACAGATTTCGTCAAATAAGTTATAGTCGAAGTCGAGGAAGTTCTGTGGAACGTCTAGATTAGAATATGGTGTGAATCGGCCAAGACAGCTGCCCGACAATCCCATGTCTAAATTTTTATTTTGTCTATCCATCATTAGCTGTTTTTGTGTAAACGTTTGAATTCTATTTGATGAATTCAAATAATGGGGCAATGCGGCAGCATTGTCTTGGGAACGCTTCTGATTGGTATTGATATGGAGCAGTTGAGCTATTTCTCGGTCTAAACTTGGTTCGACTGTTTCAGTAGTAAATGATAGCAATACAGTCATGCGTCTTGGGGACGCTTCTGATTGGTAATGATATGGAGCAGTTGAGCTATTTCTCGTTCTGTACTTGGTTCGACTGTTTCTATCGTAAATACTAGTTCTAAACAACTTATCCCCGGCAGAAAACACCTATTGTTGGAATAAAATGTGGGATTCTTATTTGTTTCAGGCTAGCTACCACCTTAACAAGTTCGAGCTACCTCCAAAAAACTTCCCGTATCAGATCAGCAATATGGACTATATCGGAAAACTATCAGTTTTCTTGACTAAAACAAAGGAAAGAATGTGCGAGATCAGTATGAATTTAAAAAGTAGTATAAAGCCATAACATTGAAAATAAACTTGTTTGTTTGTTTTCCTCTAAATGTTAAATTCTGAGAGGCTAGAATGAGGGCCGACCAACCCACACTAGACATCCACACTAGACATCGTCATCGATTAACGCTACCCAAAATAAGATTAGCGAAAGCACAACACAAAATTGACTACATAGGAGTGAAAATCTACAATAATCTACCGGACTCTATAACTAGTGCCGCTTCGACTGCAATATTTACGAACAAACTGAAGAGAATCCTAGTGCACAGGGCATACTACAGCTTAGAAGAGTTCTTCGATGACAAATTTGTTGACGCCGATGTCGTAGATCCACACTTATAATTATAATAATATTTAAATACTCTTGGTAAGATTACCAAGGACAATTATTTGTACTTAGTTTTTACATTATTCTGTACCTAGCTAAGTTAGTTTGACGTGTAAAACATTTTTCTTATAAATAAATAACTGAACTGAACTGAACTGAACCCGCATGCCCAGCGTGGGATGTAGGGGCATAACCCCTATGAGATAAAAGCCAATACGACGCTTATCAGGGGAGGGCTACGTCCAGCAGTAGACCAATATAGGCTGTTGAGATTGAGGTAGAATTTGTTTGGACGTATTAGATCTGGATGTGAGATACGTAGGACGGAGTATTAGATCTGTCATACTATGAAAATTAATTTCTCTCAGTATCCGATAGGGGCACTGCAAGGCTGCGTTGGCAGTATTTTGTCTATTTCTATTTAATAATTAATTTTTTTTCAATCCTTTGCCACCGATGTGATACCTTAATCTAAAAGAAATAATGTGTTCGATAATGGGTCGAGGCATTTCACAGACTTTTGACAACTTTTTGACCACAAGCACAGATTACACAATAACACATACCAGTAGACAAACCGAATTACGGTTTATGTTTGCTGTAGATAAAATAAGTTAATAATATGTAACATAAATAACTGAAAAAAAAAGAATAAGTATGCCTGAGATGAGGGCCTAGAACATATCCATACTAATGTGATTGCGAAAGTATATCTGTGTGTTGGTTACCTTTCACATTTTAAGCTGAATGAATCTAAAAATTTTGCAAGAAATTAGAAAACGTGCAAAACCAGAAGCTACCAACGGATAAAAATAAATAATTCTATCGCAGAAAAATGATGACCCAAGGCTTTGTGCTTGGAATTCTTTAAAAAAATTCACGCTTAAAATATCTCTCTCGGGGCTAAGAAATTCCTGCGAGCATCCGGGCATAGCCCGTGCATTCCACGGCGCTTGTGGCCGGCATATCATTGCGAGGCGGTATAACTGGGCCCGTATTCGCCATCCCTTACTGATAACGCGCAATGCTCAAACTGTGCGTCTTGTCTCCTCGTCTAGTCGTTGTAATAAGACGCAGAATGTGCGAAGCTTTGACCAAAATGTTATAAAATCTGCCGGCAGCCTGTCTTGTCTAGTCGATGGCCTATCACAGACGCATGTCGCATTCCAAGATGCTTGTGGCCGGTATATCATTGCGAGTTGGGCCCGTTTTCATAGACTCATAACTATAACGCACAATGTCATTTAGATAGATAGACAGTCTTTTTATTATTTACACACACAAACAGCACAGATAAGTAACCAAAGACCAAGGTAGGTAAGCAGATACACAATTATAAATTAACTTAAAACATAACACATAATATTATTAATATTAATTATAGTGAAAGCAGAAGAACCAAATATAATATAAATAGGAACATTTAGGAATTTAATTCTCCGCATCAGCACACATCATCCAATAATAAGCATGCCTCCCCTAAACAGGGGGAGATTTACCACAATCTTTGCAGGGGGATAAGTGATCGCAGTGGAGGATTTTTCGGCACCTTCGGATCGTTTGTAACGAATATGGTGTATAGTTTTTGCAAGCTGCTTGCAATAATACTTCAGCTTGCAGCTTTCAGCATGTAGCTTGCTTGGAATCCCATCCCCCAGGGAGGTGTCTCCGACTCGGAGGACAGGGAAGGTGACTCCATTTCTACAGATTTGCTGCCAGACGTTATCGCTCTCACTGTAGACTTACGAGGTCTATTCTGACGTTTCTAATCAAAAATTCTCCATCACGACAAGAAACGCGACCGCTATATTTAAGTCATAGAATAGGTTGCGTGCGTATACGATCTTAGCGAATAAGATCTTTCGCTCCACTAAGACCACTTCCTTTGAGGAATAATTTCTTTGTGGTCTTCCATATCGCAATAGGTCTGTCTCGTTAGTCTCCTTGACAGTTGAATGGTAATGCCAGTGCCGCCGCCGGCGCCACTGATGGATGCACATACATTTTTCATGCGACTGACTTTCATTTCTGATTTACCGAAATCACTTCCATTGTGCTGTAGGTTTGCATTGTTGTCTGAATATTGTTTGAGTCGAGATTATTTTCGTTGGGGCAAATGAAGAGACTGCAATTCCGAAATAAATGTGGCCACTGGATCTGAGTGTACGTACAGTCAGCTGCAATACCTACTTACACACGTATTCATAAACAATACTTAAATGTTAGGTAGCAATAAATACTGTGTTAAGTAAGGCATTTCTCACTGCGCTTGGGGCCATTGGGGTTTGAGAATGAAATGGCCTTGACAGGATTGCTAATTAATGAAATGGCCTTGTAGGCCATTTCATTCTCAAACAAAACTCAAGCGACACTTTGATAAGCAAACGCACTGCGTCGATTACAGATCTGTGATTGGTCTGTTCATGAAGAGACTGCAATTCCGAAATAAATGTGGCCACTGGATCTGAGTGTACGTACAGTCAGCTGCAATACCTACTTACACACGTATTCATAAACAATACTTAAATGTTAGGTAGCAATAAATACTGTGTTAAGTAAGGCATTTCTCACTGCGCTTGGGGCCATTGGGGTTTGAGAATGAAATGGCCTTGACAGGATTGCTAATTAATGAAATGGCCTTGTAGGCCATTTCATTCTCAAACAAAACTCAAGCGACACTTTGATAAGCAAACGCACTGCGTCGATTACAGATCTGTGATTGGTCTGTTCATGAAGAGACTGCAATTCCGAAATAAATGTGGCCACTGGATCTGAGTGTACGTACAGTCAGCTGCAATACCTACTTACACACGTATTCATAAACAATACTTAAATGTTAGGTAGCAATAAATACTGTGTTAAGTAAGGCATTTCTCACTGCGCTTGGGGCCATTGGGGTTTGAGAATGAAATGGCCTTGACAGGATTGCTAATTAATGAAATGGCCTTGTAGGCCATTTCATTCTCAAACAAAACTCAAGCGACACTTTGATAAGCAAACGCACTGCGTCGATTACAGATCTGTGATTGGTCTGTTTCTGTTGCCAAGTTCTTTTTAATGATTTGATATAAAAACGTGCACTAACATAATAAAACAATTTGGTTTCCATAGCAGCCGAACATTAATACAAATAAAATCTCAAAGTAAAGCAAAGCTGACAGAATATAACCAAACATTTGTGACATACTAGTCAAAGCTGATATAGCTACATTATGCGTTGGTTAAAATAGCTGGTATATTTACTTTACGTAAGGGTCGCCGTCTCAAATCTAGCGTTAAAAATCACTCAAGTATTGTCTATTAATCGGATTTACCGGCCCTATGCGTTCGTGTGCACTGTGAAACATCATAGTATTTTTTTTGAATGCAGGTGTAAGTAAATGAGAGCCATTGACAGACTGAACTTCATATTGTCTACCACCTGTGTACTGTATACAGCATAAAAGAGTTTCTCGTGAATAACTATACTCAGTATAATAAAGTACAAAAAGAGTTGAACAAAGGTTCCCGTAGTTACTTACACAACTGCAAGCAACTAAGTAGAGTACTAAATTGACTATCGCCCTTATACACTTATACAGCGTATACATATTATGATGGATGTGAAGGATAAGAATAAAAATTCTTAACCTTCACACTAGTGTGAAGGTTAGGAATTTTTATTCCTAACCATCACACCAGTGTGACAGACAGTGTGGTGGTTAGTCGGTCGCCGTATTTTTCATTTTATCTTTGTCAATTTGAAAAGTCTTAGCCTGTACACCAAAATTATGTTTACTTATGATATTTCAAGTGTTATTCAACCTTGGACGACCGACTGGCATTCTATTCTATTCTATTCATCATACTGAGATGAAATTATGAAAGGTAAGGCTCAGCACTCATACGTCTACTCATATGGTTTTGTGGTACAAGTACTACACTCTCGGGAACTTTTAAAATAAATCGTTACCTAAATGACGAAAAAATTGGCGTACATACATTCAGCCAAAAGTAGAAACTCCAGCTTCTTTCAAAGTCTCAAATCGCGTACAGCACGTTAATCATCTGTCAATTCCAATCAACCCTGGAGTCCAACCATGCACGGAAGGTCACAGCCCGAAAAAGGGTCACAAAACGAAAATATTACATTTACAATTCCGCCCCACGTTAACATTTTAATGTTACCGTCACTCGTTTCCATCAAAGTCATTTGATACTCCAATTAATGGATATTTCATACTTCCATTTGCAAGTCAAAACGGAACTCGAAGTGGCTAGCAAAGCAATCAAAACGTGGTTAATTTATGGCGTAAACAGTCACAACTCCCGGTGGCGAGGCCATTCGACATTTTGCTACATGGAAACGTAATGGCTTAGTAAATAAAATTTGGACCACAACACTCCGGCATCGTTTTAATATTTTATTTGTGATGATCCTTAGTTTCTCTTGGAAAATCTGAGTATTCATGATTTTATTTACATGCAGAGTCCCACTAAATGCTTCTTAGCTTGAACTACGTTGGTAAGTAGGTACAACAGTTACACTATGAGCCTGTTCATAGTTGCAATCAGGATTGCTATCCTGATTGCAACTATGAACAGGCTCATTTTCAAAAAAAATTATATACAAATCAGTTAGCACAGTGCTCTGTGCAAACTGATTTGTATATACAAATTGTGTAGCAACTTTTCCCCCTCGTATAAAAACTTTCAAAATGCCTTGTATTTTCGTTGTTTCGTTAATATTCGTTTTCAAATCTGTTTCCACAAGGCAGAAATGTAGTTAAATTATGATTAAAGCCAAATAATCCAGAGAAAATTATAACTAATAGATACAAAAGTACAACTAGTGTTTACTATTGTATTATATATAGGTATATTTTTAATTATTTCTCATTTACCCTGTAATTTATTTTAACTGTGATTTTTAACTTCATTGATGTTGGTTCTTTATAATGTTAAATATTATTATTTGTTTGTATATATAATTAAAACTATAGGTATCTCATGTTGTATATAATACATGTACTTATATGTTTTAGTATAGAATTAATTATTTTGATTAAAATTAATAATTTAATAATAATTCTATACTAAAACGCCTAGTTTAAAATATTTGGTAGGAAACCTGTCCTATTTCATTTCTAATGTAAGGGTAGATTGTCTGATTGTAAAATAAAACAAAAACTGTGCATCTAAATCGTTTTATTCCAACAACATACCTAGTTTTACAAACCTGTACCTCAAGTACCTCAATTTTCCCTTTCCTTTAACTTTACATGAACATCAGGTAGGTATTTCTAACCAATTTCAGATTATTTACATGCTAAGTGGTAGGAAATTTCATGGAGAATTTTAATATATATACATTTAGGTAGGTAATCTCCATTATCATGGAGAAGTCTGCGAAAGAACGCCAACACTCCCACCCGGCGCGCGGAACGCGAAAACGTCCCGCCACCCAGCCGACCGTCAACGGCTTATCGCGCGCGCGGCGCCCGACCGTTGAGAGGTTAATCTAGCAAGTAGGTGTCTTATACACGATTCTAGACGTAAAGCACTGGAGTTCTCCAATGATTTACATTCTGTAATGTTAGGTTTAATAAACGAATTGAATTACTCAAAGTTGAGCTCACTGCAGACTCTTGCAAACTTTCTAACATATCTCGAGATAACATAACTAATCTAAATCAATACCAGCCGGAACCTCACCAAGACACTGCCTGCATTGCCCGTGTCAATTATTCTATCTCCATATTCAACCAGAACATAATTTTACTACAGTTCCTCAGCTAGCTAGTCTCAAAACTCTTCCCGAACTGTGACCACGAATAACTTGAATAACTTTCACCAAACAAACAACCGCTTTGTACCGAGCAGCAATATTTATTGATTAAGTTAGTGCAGCAATCCGTATTGTTCTGTCGGTCGGGAATACGCATGGGGCAGAATCGAGGGCAATTGGCGAAACTGGGACGATTGATTCAGCACTGCTCATTTTATCAAAACAGATTAAAGTCTACGCACTGCTTATTTTAACAGAATAAACAGATTAAAATCTCTACGAGCAATGCCTACGTGTCCTTATTTTGCTGACTACATGTCCTGCGGCGGGTTCACACTTTCAGGGTCCACGTACGACGCACATGTCCACCTCCATCGCCGTGAAGCGTTTTTGACGGCCGATGTGGCACGGCGGGTGGTGGTCCGCCTGTGACACTGGAGGTTGAGGGTTCGATTCTTGGCTTTGGCCAATAATGAACATAATAAAAAAAAAAAAATCAAAACCTCTTTATTTCCCTAAAAACATTTTAACATAGAAAAGGTCAAATTATAAAACTAAACACTGACACGAAAATAAAATGATATTTTTGATTTTTGTCGCTTCGATATGTAGACTAAAGTAAAACAATCTGCAGATTTGCAGATGATGTGCGTTCTATGTGTAATAAAAAATATCTATGTAGTGTAAAACAGTTATATAATAGAACCCATAACACAGGCTTACCTTTGGGTTATATGATTCTGTGTTAATTATTCGGCATTATTTATTTATTACTAGCTGCGCCCCGCGGCTTCGCCCCCGTGGAAATTTATGTTTCCATCTTTCTTAATTTTTTCTTTCATATGAACCTTCTCCTGACAATAACAAACACAACAAAGAAAGAATTAGCGAAATCGGTCCAGCCGTTCACGCGTGATGCGATGACAACGGAAAACGGGTTTCATTTTTATATATATAGATTATCTTGTGTCAGTGCAGCCGTTTGATTTGATAGTTCAAAGTTAATTTTTGTCAGGGATTTAGATAATTATTTGCTGAATAAATTAGCTTAACTGATTCAGAATCGGAAACCAATATCGCTGCAAAATACATTACCAACTGTAAACTAAGAATAAATAATGTTTGACTATTCAAACCACACATGACCATCTAGCCCTAAATTAAGCTGAACCTAGAAGCCTAAAACCTAAAAGAAACCTAAAAGATAAATAAATAAATAATAAATAAATAATGCTGGACAATCCACACAACATCATCTAGCCCCAAGCTAAGCAGAGCTTGTGTTATGGGTACTAGATGACTGATATACATAATATAATACATTACATAGATAGATATGTTTTATTATACACTAGCTGCGCCCCGCGGCTTCGCCCCCGTGGAAATTTATGTTTCCAACTTTCTTAATTTTTTCTTTCATAAGAACCATCTCCTGACAATAACAAACACAACAAAGAAAGAATTAGCGAAATCGGTCTAGGTGTTGTTGAGTTATGCGCTTATCAACACATTTTGCGATTCATTTTTATATTATAGATAGAAACGACCAGAACACCCGAAACAAATACTTGTAGATCTTACAAACATTTGTCCCAAGGCGGGAATCGAACCCGCAACCTCCTGCGTCGCAGGCGGACCTTTGCCCGCCGCGCCACATCGGTCGTCTGAATCGAAGATACCTTAAACTCCATGATGAGCAATACTTAGATTGCCCATGCCGTACTAACGTATCATATTATATTGTGTAGGAGGCGAGGTTGGGCAGTAGAAGCATTGCCTAATATTATGGTCGGTTTTTTATAATAATTAATTCCCCAGCTCCCAAAGTAACTATTCATGAAGGTTTCCATTAGTCCGTTCGTTTGGCTTCAATAAATTACCAAAGCCGTAGTGGGTCCTGTTTAGATAATTCATCCGAGTGCGTAGTACGTGGCACGCATCCATACAAACGGTCAGTGCACAATGTGCACATTCGCTAGAAAATAACTTCTTCTCTGTCGTATTCTTCATTGCTGAAGATCGTGCCCAAAGAAAGCTAAAAGCTAGGAAAGCTTTCACGGAGACGTTGATGAGCTGCTTCCACACACTACGTTTGCCAAGTCGTGGTCTGCACTCAAGAACACGTTTACCCCAGCGGTTGTCGGTTGTTGCTAAGTCGTGGTCTCCACTCAAGAACACGTTTACCCCAGCGGTTGTCGGTTGTTGCTAAGTCGTGGTCTCCACTCAAGAACACGTTTACCCCAGCGGTTGTCGGTTCTTCGCGAGATATTGCCGGCCCACTGCCACTTCAGCTTGCTAATTCTTTGAGCTATGTCGATAACTTTGGTTCTCTGTTGGATGTATTCGTTACGAATTCTATCCTTCAGACTCCGAGAATAGCTCTTTCCATAGTTTCCATAGCTCGCTGAGCGACTTTGAACTGGTGGACCAGCCCTACCGTGAGTGTCCACGTCTCAGCTCCGTAGGTCATGACGGGTAGGACGCACTGATTGAAAACTTTAGTTTTCAAGCATTGCGGTATGGGTGACGAGAAGACTCGACGTAGTTTCCAAAACGCTGCCCAGCCTAGCTGGATCCTCCTCATGGCCTCCTTCTCCAAATTATTTTTACCTAACTGCAGAATTTGCCCAAGGCACAGATATTATAATACTATACTAGTACCCAAGGTATATATAACTACATGCGCCCAACTACTGATAAAACACATTAAATAAATGCACGTAACAAAACAACAGGAATCGTACCACCTCAACTACTTCGGAAACCAAGAACATCAAATTTAGTATTAAATATTAAATGGCTCACGCACCGACACCGCAACGAGGTAATCCAAATCAAGTTGTTGAGTAAACCGACTTGTTTGTGTTACTACTCCTAAAGTGGGGTGAGCGTTTACCAGGGTCTTAGCTGCTCAGTTACCATCATCATTTGCAGAAGTATTTGAATCGCTGCTGCAAATGGTCGTGGTGATGGAGCCGTAGGAGTCGACCCACCAATTCCACCCGTGTATGTCGTAAGATTCGACTTTAAAACTACCTCGTTGGTCTAGCGGTTAGCTTGTTCAACCGCTGATTATGAGGTTCTGGGTTCGAATCCCGGGTCGGACCAATAGTTGTTATTGGGGTTTTACTTGCAAGAAAATTCAGCCCGGAGTCATGAAGTTGGCGGTGTTACACCCGTGTGTCTCGGAAAGCGCGTTATGCCGTTGGTCCCGCGCCTGACCTCTCTCCGCTCGTGTCGGTCTGTCGTCCCATCAGATTATGAGAACGAGGGAATATAGAGTACCCCTGTGTTTGCTTATATACTTGTGCGTTATAAAATGTCTTGCGCATCTGGCTAATCTCTTATGAGACTGGCCACCGTGGTCGAAATTAGGCTAGGAGGACATTGTTATTAGGAGCCGACTAAGGGAACCTACCTGAAAGAAGGGCAGCTTCCCCCGTGGCAAAGCCCCCGTGGGGGGCACGTCCAGTGGAGAAGGTCACGTATCAAATAAAAAAAAACCTACAATGGAGCAAGCAGACAGATTGTCGCTCTTTTGCGCCAGGGAAAAAAAACAATTAATATTTTCTAAGTATGAAAACTTGTGGGATAGGTATGCAACATTGTATTAACATTTAAGGTACTGAAGGAGCATAAACTTAGCTATGAAAAGAAAGAATTTTAAAACAAAAATGTAAGTACGCAACAAAGCGGAGGAAAACAACCCTCGACGAGATGAACGCAAAGATAGAGCACAGTTTCTTGGAAACAAAGAGCGAAAGAAAATTCGTACAAGGCGTTTTTCAGATTCAAAGTTTATAGGTACCTCTGTTTCGAAACTTACGGCGGGGGCCTACTATAAGCATTTGCAAAGTTATCTTGGTTCAGTATCACATGATTGAAACACAATCATTTAGTAGCTAGGTACACATTTCACTTGAAACTCGTTCTGCTTGCTCTCAATGGGTTACGGCTGAAAATCAGTGTTTTTTGCTTCTTGAGCAAAATATTACGCTGAGCCATGGCCTTTTTGACATACTGCAGCACACACGGACAGTTTGCTTAGATGTTAATACCTAATGCTATTGTTTGTTTTATTTGTCAACTCTATTTTATAACTGTTTATTTGTATTAGTGTACTATACAATTGCTGTAGACTGTATGTGTGTGTCTGAAGATGCAAATAAAGATTTTATCTATCTATCTCATAGACATAGACATACCATTTATTTGCCACCACACACACATTTACATAACACATTCAAAATAAAATATGTAGTCTTAAATTAATTAAACTAATAAGAACACATACAGTAGGTACATTTAACAAACGATGTTAACAATAAAATTAATCAATGTGTGCTGCAGTAGCAAATGGGCCTAGGCTCAGCATAATGCCAACTGTTGTGAACAGAGGGCGCTGGTATTCTGCCCAGACCAAAACTAGAACAATCACAGGACCCTGCGATTACAAAATAATTTGAACAGAAAATCAAATATCTATCTATCTATCATGTATCTATCATGATTTTACCCAACTGCGCCAGCTATATTTTAAAATATGTAAAAATATATGCTGAATTAAGCAATTTGTATTTACATGGCACTCATAAGGAAAGGCCTGGTGTAGTCCTATGATGACTAGGTTTAGAGTGATTTTGAAGAGTGAGTAAAGATAACATCCTGATTTATAGAGCGTTAATTGAGCTACAAACTATCTGTAATTTTTCTGTGGTCTCGTTTATATGTGCTTTATTAACAAAGAAAATTACAATCAAATTATAGAAACAAATTAGAACTAGTATTTAAAATAGAAACAACTGAGCTAACTGCAGACTGTTGCAAACGATCTACAGATAGCTCAACTGATCCATATCAATACCATTCGAAAGCGTCCGCAAGACGCTGGCTGCATTGCCCCGCTGTATGGCGCCAGATACTCACCAGCTCTCGCTGCGACCAGACGTTCAGATAATTTTTGTGCGTACAGAGTCCTAATTTGGTTTCCATTCATTTAATGGAACGAAGTTCCTTATCGCGCGTTGTGAAAGGGGGCTAGACGGAAAAAATTCTTACGAAAAGTTGTAACGACATAATTTGACGAAGAGAACCGAGGAGAACCGAAACGACGACCGCAGCCGAGTTGAGCCGAGGTGCGCTTCGATTCGAACAATCGTTTGTTCCGTTCGCTCGCGCAACGCCTCATTGGAGTGAGCGGGATATATCAGTTTTCTGCGGCCTCACTGAAGATGACGCGAGGACGCGAGATTAATCGAAAGGAACTTCGTTCCATCCGGGTGTCCCTTGACACCTCTTTTTTTTGAACGTCAGTATTTCTGCCTGTTTACCAAATAAAACCAAAATAAAGTAAGTAAGTAGTATACCCCCAGAACAATTTTATATCATAACAAGTTTCGATGGCGTGCCCGAGGGAGCACATAAAGTTGTAAGCGACAGTTTTGAAGCCTCGGGGATAATCTCAGTTGAACCGTTGTTCGGAAAATTTCAAAAACCGCAGTTGAAACGTGTTGTTGCACTTGCGAGTTCCAGCTTTGAGTTTAACACAGCACGGTTCAGATTCAATTAATTAGTTCCTGTGATTGTGGTTTGATTGTGATGTGATAAGCCTGATTAGTCTATTTTAATGGAAGCGGCTGGGTTGTGTTATAGGGAACTGTCCTGGGTATATAAATATTGTTGTATTTAATCCGTCAGTTCTTTTTTAAATTTTAAAATACTGTATTCACAAAGAAAATTGGTTATCCTAATTTCCTTAAGATAACTAACTTTATTTATCGACCAAATTTATCATAAGTATTAAAAGTGAGGTAGGTACTGCCTGTCACTTAGCTCGTGATTAGATGCAGTGCTGTGAATACATAATTAGGCACAATGCTTGGAATCTCAATTCGAATGGAGTTGGCACATCGCCGTGTAACGTGTAACATGTTGCCGTGTAACATTTCAGTTGAAATGAGACGTACATTTTCTAAATCTTGAAATCATAGATACACTTACAATCACAATCCTGAAAGCCTTCATTTCATGTAGAAAGGCATGATACCTGCAGCCCTGTTCTGCTAAACAAATCGCTCAGTATCGTCAATGGTATCGTCACAGAATAACACATTTTATCATTCCACCATTCATGAAAAAAACTATGTATTGATGGATGGACGCGCGTCAATAGTGTCAAGGTAGTAATTATTCTATAAATCTCTCCGTGTACCGTGAGTATCATTTTTAAAGTAAGGATTCTACGTGACGATTCATTGTCGTCGATATCATTGTCATAGTAAAGCGATTGCTTAGCTGAATCGGGCCCCAGGTCATCGGTCCTATGCTTGTCTCCTTCTCCTCCTCAACAGCCTATATTCGTCCACTGCTGGAAGCAGGATTCCTCCTGCTTCCAGCAATGCCCATAATCCCTACGCTGTGCATGCCGTTCGGGGATCGCAGTTCGGTGCACCACCCCCAATGGATAATGCTAGTCGGACTTTTGTAATTTTAAATGACAATAACTTGTTTTCCTAACCTACGAATAAATAATGCAATTTAATAAAGCATTAACCCTCTTTTCATCCGCTGTTGTTTATTACACTCTATAAAGCAGCGTTTTCAGCGCCACGCGACCACAGTGTCACAATGTACAGTTTATTAACAGAATTACCACCCAGTGTTCCCTTTGTGCCGTAATGTATTGTGTAATTAACCTACCTATAATACTACTCCAGTGACGTTCATTCAGTGTGGGAAGGAAGGCCAACATTAAAAATATATTTACGTGAGCTACATCAATGCAGGTTTTACGTCGAAATGTAAAAAAATTACTTCTCTTTCAGTCATTCAGCCTGGCTTTAGTTTTGTATTCCAATAAGTCGTATTTGTACGGTTTGGTAAGTCACTCAATGTCTCAATGGTCGCAATGCTTGAAGACTAAAGTTTTCAATCAGTGCGTCCTACCCGTCATGACCTACGGAGCTGAGACGTGGACACTCACGGTAGGGCTGGTCCACCAGTTCAAAGTCGCTCAGCGAGCTATGGAAAGAGCTATGCTCGGAGTCTCTCTGAAGGATAGAATTCGTAACGACTACATCCGACAGAGAACCAAAGTTATCGACATAGCTCGAAGAATTAGTAAAGTGGCAGTGGGCCGGCCATATCTTGCGAAGAACCGGCAACCACTGGTGTAACGTTCTTGAGTGGAGACCACGACTCGGCAAACGTAGTGTAGGACGCCCTCCGGCCAGGTGGGATGACGATCTGCGAAAGGCTGCAGGCAGATGCTGGATGCGGCAAGCTGAAGACAGGGCACTATGGCGCTCATTAGGGGAGGCCTATGTCCAGCAGTGGACTAATATAGGCTAATGATGATGATGATGGTAAGTCACTCATTAAATTTTTCCAGTTAAATATCTCAGAGTAAGGCCCAGACTCCACCAAAGCGGAGATGTGCGGAGTTGTCCGAAGCGGAGACGAGAAGAGACGTTTTTCAGCTAGGATGTCCCCAAGGAAGCTGTGTGGAGATGCGCACCGGCTAGACTGGAGCGGAGATGTGTGCTGGCTAGAACGGAACTGAGCTGCGTGCGACGAGCGTTGGATGTTTGTTGCGATAGATAGATAGATAATACATTGAGGTTTGAGATATTTATTTTTCTCTTAAGAATTTACAAATTCACTTATAAGTACAGAAACTATAACTAAATTAATAAAATTAAGTAGGCCTTTCAGCTTTATAGGTAAAAATAGTAAAGGTAAGGTATTACAGTGATTTATAAATTAATACCTACTTCGGTTGTTAGGTCGAAGTAGTACTTAGTTGATTTTTTACAAATTCCTAGATTTGTGGGTAGTGCTAATAAATTTTACCAACATAGCATCGTGTCACACTAATATAAATGCTAAGAGTAGACGAAGTACAAAAGCGGCCTTAGCTCACATCTCCGCTTCGATCTTTCTTTGGGAGCATAATTCATAATCCTTTTATTGTTCTCTCAATCAGGTTCTCTCAATCAGGTTATGTGTGAATAACTACGTTCTATTCGTTGTTTAAAACACAGCCCTTCTCCGCTCATCGTGTCTTCAGTTTAGTGGAGTCCGGGCCGAAGAATCATCTATATTATATAAAAGAAAGTCGTGTTAGTTACACTATTTATAACTCAAGAACGGCTTTACCGATATGGCTGAAAATTGGTGAAAAGGTAGCTTAGAGCCAGGGGACGGACATAGGATAATAATTATTCCGTTCGATAGCATTCAAGTGTGACTTGACATAACCTCAAAAATAGAATAGGATAGAATTAACCTCAAAACGTTTCCATGGAAACAACGCGTGCGAAGCCGCGGGCAGAAGCTAGTATTATATAATTAATGCACACGGACAGATCTATAGATGAAAAGTGCCTCGAGATGGTCCGAGAACAGGATTCCCAGTGGCTGATAGGTGTAATTGACTTCGCAGTGTCACTACCGTGGCAGTGCGACCACTGCGAGCCAGCAAGATAGTATTCATTCTGTGCAGGACAACGTCTAGATAATAGCAAGGGTATTCAAAATCAAAATCAAAAACTCTTTATTTCCATAAATACAATAAAAGTACACTTAGAAAAGGACTATAGGTCAAATTATAAAACTAAACACTGACACGGAAATAAAGTGATATTTTTGATTTCTGTCGCTTCGGTATGTAGACTCAAGTAAAGAAGCGACGAAGAAACCTTTAGCCTGTTTGTTGTTATTTTTCGGAAATTGGAGCAAATCCCGTCCCAAGTTTTTTTTATTCTCTAGCTAGATAATCTGATATTTTATAGTAAGTAAGCCTTTTTGCACAGCAAGGTTTTGAAATTTTTTTTGAATTTATACATTGGTTTGACGATATTTATGCCCAGTGATACTGTTTACATTGTCTACATTGTTTTAATTGTGTATAAAATATATCCTATACCTGTGCTTATACGAATGTGTTGATGTATACATGAGAGTTAAGATACGGGTTGTTTGTCTACAAGGGAGTAAATTTTCTTCCCAAGTTTCATTAACATTGATAATGCAAACCTGGATGTTTGATATTTAATGATTTAACAGTAGCAAACAACCAAAATCCAGTCCAGCAAGTGTATTTGCTGATAAGCATATGTCTGTCTTATTTTGTCGTGAATAAGTAACAAAATGATGATGATCTATGAAAGGAATGCAGGAAAGTGAAAACAGGGCGCTATGCCGCTCATTAGGGGAGGCTTACGTCCAGCAGTAGACTAATATAGGCTGATGATGAATTATCATCACACGCTTTAATCAACATCAGATCATGATAGCGCGTTTGCCTGCTGAAACTTTGTCAAATACGAAAGTAGGTATACAAACATAATCCTCTGAGAAAGTAAAACAATAATACCTACTGGTTTTCCTTAAACTGCGAAATAAAATAAATAAAACCTTACAATTTAAAACACAGTACCATAAACATAGGGATAAGTCCCCAGTACTTTTTCGGGCGAGCCATTTTATAAAGATCGTCGCGTAATGTCCCATGACCCGAAAAGTTTTTAAGGGCGCGGGGCCATAGAAGTAATTTGCAGAAAAAGTTAAGTCTATTCTCTCGCTCACTGCAAACTCGCTAAACGTTTGGTTAGGTGTAGGTACACATTAGGCGTTTTAAAGCGCGCGCTATACATAAATAACGCTGGAAAATTCACACACCGTTATCTAGTCCCAATTTACTAGGACACCTAAACTTGGTAGACTCACAAACTTTTTGTATTGTTGTTTTGTTCGACCCATAGAGGATAAGAGGCTGACCACAGACAACAGAAACATGTTTTCATTTCATTTTCTTTATTGCCATACAAAACAGAAAACAATCGAGACATGACATATAAGTAAAAATTATAACTGAGGTTCTTATGCTAGATTAAATTCTTAAACATGCATGCTCAACATAGAGCAGTAAAAGCAACGATGAAGAACTAATGAAGTTAAGATGTCGAAAACTTAATAAATTGTGTACTATAATACCTACTTAACAACAAAAAACAAAAATGTCTACACTGCACAGTACATAAGATTAACAGACCTAAATGAGTCTGAATCAAAATCTCTATGCACACTCTGCTCGCAGAACAGATAGAGCTAGTTTTTTAAATTTGGGGAGACTACTGACAAAAATATCCAAGGTTTCATAGTGGATAACCAGTAAATCATTGAAAAGGCGACACATTCTCACGACGGGGTTGTGGAACGAGGTGTTATTAGTATAAACCTGTAAGGCAAAAGTATTGAGAAAAGGAGACTTGGATCTTGGCTTAATGCTAATAATGAGTAATGAAAGAAGGTTTGGGAAATCTATAAAAGAGTGTACGATTTTATACAAATGTATGAGGTCATGTAGCCTACGCCGATGCTCCAAGGAGAGTAAGTGAAATTTACTCAACCTATCAGTATAACTAGAGTGGGTAGACAACCTTTTCTGTCGGACTCCTCCTGACTGATTCTTGGTCCGCAGCGACACAGAGTTTGACGATATTTTTTTCCTACGCCATGATGTGAGTGTTCTGACCAAAATCTGACGCGTGTTTGGGTATGTACGCCTGCATCGGACCAGATGGTTTTAAAAAGTGTGTGGGCGTTACCAAAGCGCGCGCTTCAAAACGCCTAATGTATACATAGGCTTAACATCTGATTAAAAGTTATACAAGCGTTTATTTTTTTAACGCCTGAGATTAGTTAAGGGTCGAGTCCTACACCTTAGTATTAGACATGCTACGTCACCTGAATTTTATACAAATCGGGATACTAAACGTTAAATTCGTAGAGGTAGAGTTTAAATTGATTAAGCAGCGTCACGTTCTGAATTCGGCACGGTTTTAGTTATTCTGTGAGCAAACATTAAGGTTTAATTAATGTATGTTTTCTTTGGATAGCGCGCTCCGTTTAGAAGGCAGGTGGGATCGGGCAAATATTATTTTGTCTGCGAGAAAACGTGATAGCCGGGAAAGTTATGGTTTGTTTTGTAAAAACAGAAGCTCAACTTAAAAGGTGATATTTGAGAGGGTATTGTTTTATTTTGGTTTAGTTAAGGGTGTTACGGTGGCCTGTTTGGGGTTGGTATTGGTTGGGAAACACTGAGATTAGAGTAAAATAAAATTTTATTTCGCCAGAGCATAATGAGCACATGTACACTTTATCGAGAGTAAATCGGAAGTTCTTTTTCTGTACTAGCTGAAACGGAAACTAAAATATTTTAATAGAGTAATTACAGAGACATTTATGCCTTTACTACACAGATAAAAAATTAATCCTTCCGGACCCAAGGCACAACTACTATGTTCAACTGGTTGTGCCGCGGGTACTTTGATTACCTTCTACACAACAAATTGAATGTCGATGTCATTGACAATTTTGTGGGTATTTCCAACAAAGGGTCTGGATAAAAATAGACCGTCTTCGATGGGCTGATCACGTAGAACGAATAGAAGACTAAAGAGCACCAAAGCCTGGCAAACCTGCTGGCTAATCAGGATCGCTCGATGGAATCCAACAAGACCTAAAGGCAATCGAAGTGAACAGCTGGTTTGAAAAAGCCTAAGAATAGGATCGAATGATGAAAGGGGTTTGAAGATTTTGGTCACATCGGTCACCTATATGTTTTTTTTTCAAAATCGCTGCGCACAATAAACTATGTAGTAGGTATATTAATTTGATCCGATTAATTTAAATTAATAAATTAATCTATACTAATTATAACCTTGCAATTCGAAACGTCCAAGTCGTCGATGATAACCAGAGTTATAAGATAAAATTTTCGCGATCCCCTTTTGTTTTTCGTATACTGAAGGCCTGGATTAGTAACGTCGACGTGGATAATTGTATGAAGAAACACAAGAGCACCTTTTAAAAATCCACCAGCAGCTTTTACAAATCTATCTCTACAGAAAGCAAACGTTCCAATTACGTTCCTACCCATTCTGTAATCAGTAAAACGTAGACGGAACTAAAAACCTATCCACTCGGTGATAAATAGTATTAGATCCGTCTTAGATTACGCTCGCTAGAGGATAAATGATCTCAAGATCTCTCATAAGTCTGATGAATTCGGCTATAGCATTCATAGCGAACGAGTGACACGAAGTCATTACTCACCTTGCGAAGATATGAGACGTGATATAAGTTTTACAAGCTCGTAATACATGCTTCTTTTTACTTAGGGTACGTTCTTGGTAGATAGCGGCAGCGTATTTTAGTTCGTTTTTCAAGCACGAAGTTCATAAAATTCCTAAATGGTGTTGCGTACCAAATATAAGCTCTAGTATAAAACTGTGGGCTGAAAGCTTTTATATTATTTTTAACTACATTTAGATTATGGAAAAAATTATAAAGGGTTCTCGCGTTTTCACCTTTTCGCCAAATGGCGAAGACTTAAAAAATGTAGCTAAAAACCACTCCGGAACCGTGGTCCCACTGCGATGTCCCACTGCTGGGACAAAACTTTTTCGTGGTCCCACCAAACACACACTTGACCGTTCAACATATGGCTCTGGGTGCCGCTTCGCGGGGGTGGGAGGATGTGGACGGTCAAGTGTGTGTTTGGTTTTTTTTTTTTGGTACCTTGATACATAAATTGATCATTTATCAAAATCGCGTGAGCCGTTTTTATGCTTGGAGGTGATAAAGAGTGTCCGCCAACCATAAAGAAACACTCAAAAATGCTAATTTTTGAGAATTTTCCAAGAAAATGCTACACAACAAGCTACGGTTAGCTTCGAATTACTACAACTTGCTACGGTTGTCTACAAACTGCTAGGACTTGCTTCGGTTAGCTACGGCTTACTACGAACTGCTGCAACTTGATACGGTTAACTACAAATTGCTAAGACTTGCTTCGATTAGCTACAAACTGCTTTGATCTGCTACGGTTAGCTACAAACTGCTACAACTCGCTACGGTTAGTTAAGATATGCTGCGACTAGCTAAGGCTTGCTACGCAAAAACTTCTAGTCCGATTCAAAAAGATCTTTCACTTGACCGAGATCTATCCCCGGTCACTGCACTAACTTCGTTATTTTGATAACGAATCATTGGAGCTAAAATCCAAAATGTGAATTCCGTTAGGACATTTACATAAGACAAATATTCAACTAAGCACCTGAAGAAAATCTAGGTACTAAATCGTGGGCAGAAACTAGTGTATGTAACACAAAACAAAACAAATGATTCGGAAAACAGATGAAGTTATTCACACCGACAATCCAATTACAGTAAAGAGGCAGCTGAATTAATATGAAGTCCCGTAATAAAATGTAATGAGCACAAAAATAGAAGACGTTTGTCGAAGAGATTGCCTGCTTCTTCACACTTACGTAAGTGAGACATAAAATTTGTCTTTGGGTAAGCTTTGTATGTGTAAGGAATTATTATGCTTGTAGTTGCAAATGTGATTAATAGTTATGTCCCATTGGATTATGAGAGAGGGAATATAGAGTGCACGTGTGTTTACGCACACACTTGTACATTATAAGACGTCATATGCACATGGATAGTCATCGCTGAGATGGTTGCTGTTATCAAAATTGGGTTATGAGGACATCAATAGTTTATGAAAAATTACATTAAAAAAAACAGATTCATCTATCCATGCATAGTGGCTGCTAGAAAAGAGTTTATCCTGTATTCTAGTAACGAGGCAATTTTAAGGCTTGTTCTATCATGAGGTAAATTTAAGAAAAGATTTAGGAACATCACTATCATCTGTCTTCTCGAATTAACAAACTATCTACTGTATTTAGGATTCCCTAAGTTGGTTATACAAGTAAGGTCAAAAACATTATATTAAATTCACCATGAACTACCGATTCAATCCCCCTCCTGCCCTCAATTTTTATAATCTCGCCAGTTCATCTTTTGGCTAACATTACGATACAAATATAGGTTTATTACCATGGTTATAAAAATTGCAGTCATCAAATAGAATAGGAGTTAACCTCAATACGATTTATGAATGTCCCTAAACCAGACACGAAACCCGGAATAACCAGTTCCAGCCAGTTTCATCCAAATTAATGCAATAAATACAATAATTGCTTGTAAAAGCCCCGATACGGCCAGTAAACACGACGCTAGTACTTGTGAGCACAGAAGACAGTATAATAAGTACATTAAACCGCTTGAATGACCACATCCTTTCTTTATCGCACAATAACAAAGCTATAGGAAATTTTATAAAACCCATTACGAAGTTACGCCGAAGTTTACGAACTGTGAATATCGCTTTATTTAGTCTCTTTTTCGCTGATTGAAGAATTGTATTGTATGCAAATCGAGTGGAAACTTTGCGTAGACGGTAGCCCTATCGTCTTAGGAAATGCAAGTCGCATTATTTTAAGAACCTTATCAGTGTGGATTACTATATGGATCAGAATATGAGACTCTAGATTGGTTTCCAAAGTCTACAGTTAGCTCAGCTGTTTCAACTAGAAATACTAGTTCTAATTTGTTCTAATTCGTCAATTGTATTTTTTTGTTAATAACGTACTTGAAAAAAAAACCTCATCATTCAATACTTTAAATTTCAACAATCAATACTTGCAATTTACAATTTCACCTTCAATACTTGAAAAACAAACTTCATAAGTTTGAAAAAATGCTGTTTGAGACATAGCGAAGATAGTTTAATACCTTCCTACATGTACAAGGCTGTGTTTGTCATCACAAAGAAAGTTAGCGATAGCTCGGTCATCATGTGGACGGACCATTAGTATGTGTGTAGCTACAATATAAATAACCAGATAACGTAATACTCTCAGAGGTAAGCGAAACAAAACTTATTAAAAGCTTAGTTTCAACTCGAGAACTTGTAAAGAAATATTAACGTCAACATTGCGAGCGCAATAATTGACCTGTCTGCTCATGTTCCACCGGATATCAGGCTTGTTTCACTCAATAGTTTCTCTATTTAGGCTGACTTGTAGGCTGCCAGCACGTTGATTGTTCAGCGTGATTTTAACCCCCGACGCAAAAGAGAGGGGTGTTATAAGTTTGACGTGTCCGTGTATCTGTCTGTGGTATCGTAGCTCCCAAACGGATGAACCGATTTTCGTTTAGTTTTTTTTGTGTCATAGATAATTTTATCTTGAGTGTTCTTAGTCATGTTTCATGAAAATCTGTTCAGCCAATAAACATCGGCGGGTTTTTTTAAATTTTAATTTTGTCTTGTTATCAACGTGACTGCCAGCAGACAAGTGTGACGCTACTCAGCGCTGAGCAACCAAAGTATCTATCAAACACTGCTTACTTAGTGATTATAATGCAATAATTAGGTATTGTTTACAGTAACAAATATCAAGGTCTACACGGTATGTAGATCCTACTAATATTATAAAATAAATAAATAAATAAAATAAATAAATAATAAAGACGAAAGTTTGTGAAATATGCAGGTCTCGACAGAGCCTACACATTTGCTCTCCTTGGAGTGGAGACCCTAGGTCCGTGGGGTACCGAGGCTCTTCGGGTTTTCAAAAAACTATCTGAGCGTCGAAGCGACGCGTGACCCGAGAGCTGGTGAATATCTGGCACAGCGTATCAGTATTGCCATACAGCGTGGCAATGCAGCCAGCGTCTTGGGGACGCTTCCGACTGGTGTTGATATGGATCAGTTGAGCTACCTGTAGACTGTTTGCAACAGTAAGCAGTTAGCTCAATTGTTTCAATTGTAAATAGTATAATTATCTTTGTGAAATCTGAATATTTGTTACCTAGGATCTCCAAAACTACTGAACAGATCAAGATGAAATTTGGCGTACGTTTAGAGCAATAAAGATAATAGGCTACATACTATACCGAAAATCGCGCGCAAAGCCGCGGCCAGAAGCTAGTAGTTCTGTCAGAATGACTCATTTTGACATTTTACCTTTGATGAAAGAAACTACAGATGCAGGGACGCGTGTCTAAAGTGTCAAGGTTTAAACCAATCTACCAATCTCTCCGTGCATCAGTCAGTAACACCGCACGCAATATCTAGAGGTTTAAAACTTTTTAAACTTTCGCGATTTGTTAACATAGTTAATGATTATATCGATGATTATCCCGTGAACGCCACTACTACAAAAGAATGGTTCGAGAGGCGATTGAGATCTCGAAACACCCGAATTTTAATCGTGAAGATGGTTTTCGTCTCTCTTCCTCGTGGAATCCTGTGATTAATATGTGTGTGCGTCGTGATCCAACTGTTCTGCAATCGGACACGGTCAGTGTAGTGTGTCGGAATGTGAACTTGGACATTCCTGATTCTGAAGACGAATTGAGGGTAGTCGTGGATACTGCCGTCAATTCTCGGCGGTAACTCCGAGTACATCCAGTCGCCCCGTGACCACGATCGCTGTAACGCGGTAGAAACGTAGGGGAAATAAAACAAAAGGTACGCGATAAATACCCGATATAATCATTAACTATCTCGAGTTTTATACCAATGTCCTAGTAAAGTGATTGGTTACTTGAATTCGGCTCCAGTTGCAATGATGGGTGTCGACGGCATAGTACGTCGCGGGGCATCAATGGAGCCAGCCAAGGACAAAGCAAAAGACCTTGGCGGATGGCACACATTTTAAGAGGGAAGCCTATACCCCAGCAGTGGGTAGATTCGGCTGTGGATGATGATGATGAAGTCAGTACTGAAATTCGTAAGAACTGTTGAGTTATCTGATATACCGCAAGTTGATGAAAATAGAAATACTACACCTAAAACTGTTTCATCTCTTCCCTCTCTCATCTGCGTCGATATTGTGTCTACAGTAGAGTTCTTACAGCATAGTGAATCTTTCCCAAGCAGTACTTCCATACATTCCGCGTCAAAGTGCCTTAATAAATTGTCGGGAGTATAGTTACCGAAGTAAGGCAATAACTTTGTTCTGTTGTAATGGAATCAACGGAATGTAGTATGGAATTTATAACTTCACTAGTGAAATGCGAGAATAGTGTTTTGTAACTACAATAGAGTTGCGTTTCGTGAACCCTGAGTTAATGAAAACAGTATGAAAAAAATAGACGAAATACGAGAGTCGAAACCAAATCTTTCCGTTGAGCTAGGTACCCACCGTAAAGGTAAGTTTTGTGTTTTGTACAATCAACTTATGGCATATAAATGTGATTTTTTCGTGGAATAGGCTTAAATTCAATAATCATCATCATCAATGGCCTTTGCATCCACGAAGGATGGTTTATGTAGTGTTCGTTTTTCGGCACTTACGTAGATGACTTGTAAGTAAAATTCAATAATATTATTAAATTTTCCTGATATTATATTTGGCAAATATAAAGCTCGGTTTTGTATCAAAACAATCAAATCAAACAATCTGCGCTTACCTTAAATAGTGGAAACCTACTTAATTGTTAATTATGTACATAAATGACAGACAGCCAGTTCCCCATTAGGATAGTAATTTCCTTCATCCATGTGATCGTATATAAGCGGACGATTTTTAGAGGTTTACGATAAATCTAGGTTGGTGATGAGAGCTCAATCTATTGCCAGCATGAAGTACAGTGACATGACATGAACAGACTGTTATTAGGCGTGGCGCAACATAAAATACGCCAATGCTAAATGGGCGAACGCTAAATGGACATATCTAGTCTACGCTATCATTCGTTACCGGACATCCGGTAGCCAGCATAGCGTCAAATCATCTGAGCGGAAGTAATGTCCGAAGTGGTATATTGATATCACATGCGCATCTATTTGGAGAAGGGCTTTGAAAATTTACTATCTTCTATCTATGCTTATTGTATCAAACTACATAATACCTTAGGAATAACGATGATCAAGGTACCAACATATCATTAAAAAACTTAACGAATTCTGGGTCATTTCCATTTTCGGGTTATGTTAGTAACTGACATTTTAATCTAATTTACTACATTACACATCACATTTTAATTAATAAATTTATTACAATTTAATCAAATCCAGTTTTAAATAACTTTCATCATCATCATCATCATCATCATCAGCCTATATTAGTCCACTGCTGGACATAGGCCTCCCCTAATGAGCGCCATAGCGCCCTGTCTTCAGCTTGCCGCATCCAGCATCTGCCTGCAGTCTTTCGCAGATCGAAGAACTTTAGTAATAAGTAAATTCACAGAAATATATATTAATAAGTGAGGGATTTAATTGTTGAAAAAAGTTAGTGCTCGCGAGGTCTACTGTTCGTAGAACTACAAGATTACAGTCTTGATTATGAACGATTGGACATTTTTACACGTTTCCATTAAACGTCTAAGTTGAGATAATTTTCGATACAACGTCAAAAATTATCTCAACTCACCTGAATTTCTCTTGCTAAAAGTGCAAATTTCAAATACCTCCACCCTCGATATTATCATCGGAACAGGTGTCAAAGCTTAAGAGCCAGACGTTTTCCCCTCCACTTCCCGACGTTCCGTCCTTCAGTAAAATACGGTATCTTAGGTGCGTTCTCCTCCGATATCGACGGAAAATATGGTCTCCATATTTTACACGTTTTGCTGATCATGTAGAAGCAGTGAACCGACCGGATTCACTCGGCGTAACAGATTAAAGACGCCAATATTCTTAGATAAGACGCGACCGTAATAAGAACTAAACTGCTTTAATAGCAGTTCTTTAGGAAATATTGCGTGGTCGGTCTTTAAATTCATTATCGGCGACTTGAGTTTGCGCTTGCAGTTTTGAAGTGGAAGCGGTATAAGTAAGAGGGTTATGAGTGTTATATTAGCTGAAACGTTGGCTAGGAAAGGGGTCTTTAAAAGTTTGTGTTTTACTAAAACTGACCACAGTTTCTATACCGATTTATTGAACGAAATGGTCTGTTAACGGAAAACTCGTAAGGTACATACTTATTCTCTCGATACTTGATTGCGATTTTCAGTAGGTCGATTTTTGTAGGTCAGTTACCTATCACCAAAAGCAAAGCGGCGAGTGTTTTTGCTATTTATCCTTCTGTCAGGTGTTGCGTTACCTCTTCTTTTCCGGAAAAGAAAGATATAAAGAAAACCTTTTTAATTTCTTTAATCTACTACACAGTACAATAATTTAAGTCACTTTTTAATCCTAGGAAGGCACATTTACCTGCTTATTTTTGTGCGTTGCAGTTAAGAACAACCAAGGCCTATACTCAGCATTGTGCTGGAAATACACTTCTTTTTAACCAGCGCTGGTTTTCGTTTCAGTGAAGACCAGAGTCAGGTCACGTCACGACCGTGGATATTTCCATTACAGGGGGCATACTGGGCAAAGGAAAATCAAAGTTTCTTATTCGTTTGTGTCGTGCGAAACCAACTCTTAAGTCGCTAGTATAAGATAAGCATTTACACGAAAACGGATCAGTTACTTTGATTTCGTTTATACGGAGTACGGACTCAGAAAAAACAAATTACGTCTTCAATCTGTTTACGTGAACACAACTGTGTTAGAGAGGTAAGTGATAAACAAGATCTACAAATATCCTTTGTTCATTAATCAGGTTCATGTTTCGTGATCACACGGCCTCTTAGCTGGCACACTACATTGAATATTTCGGAACTGGGGACCGAATTGCCAGTGGCTTGTAGATTTATGATCGGCTTGCTTCAATGATTTCTGTGGCTGTCGCCCTTAGGGGGCCGTTTTGTTACCGATAATGATATTTTACTACTTATTGTAAAGTCGAAAGATGTGTGTTTGTGCGAAAAATCCAAAACTATTGGACGGAGCAGGGTCTTTTTAGCATAGATGTGGTTGTAGATTTGTTTTAAGGGAAGTGCTGAAGGGTTAATTATGCATGATGACAGTAGACTTGCGGTTTTTTACAACGTCTTCGACTCAACGGGGTTTCAAACGTTCTAATCTAGTTTGGTAAAAATTATATCTACAATCATAGTAAGAGCCATCTGCCTTCGGCTTCGTAAACGTTTTTCTCAGATAAAAAGTAGCCTGTGTCATTTTCTAGGATACAGTCTATATCCTAGCCTTTCATTAAGATCATACGTGAAAAGAGAACAGACAGATTCTCTCTGATACCGATATTTTATAATTTACAGTTTGCGGTTAGCATCCACCCACATCATTGTTCAACAGTGTTTTATCTCCGCCGGATCATAGAAACAGCCCGATCGTATTCTACGAACAGGTTAGGGCGATTGCGAGACGACGCAAATCAATTAATTGCTTGCCGATTGTTGAACGATCATCTTTCAACAATAGGGCCAAACGTCACAGCCATCTCGTCGAATGAAATTGATTAGATATTCCCAAGAAATCGACGCTCGTTCTGCAATCGGCCTAGCCATTATATAAACGGACTGATTCTGATCCGGCGGCAGTATATGTCGCTTTAGCACACTGTAGTGTCTACAGTACAGTGTAGCTTCACGTCGAATCGTTTTAGAGCAATGCTCACGTCTCTGACCCGAGAGCAAACAATGTCGCGGTGAAATGAAATGGGAGGACAATGCACTGCATGCATAACTTTATTAGGTACCTTAATGTTTCATTTCTACTCTATTACATGCTTCGTGCTGTTGTGTACTTTTGGTAAATCCATGATGATAATAAAACTTTTAAATTCATCGTGGTTATTAACACTGAAGTCATTTACAACGGGATATTTACCATGATTTTAGTTTTGAGCTTTCAAATATTTCGGAACAGTTTCATGCGCCATGATCATGGAATAACTGAAGGCACTGCGAGCGAGTTTTTATTGGCAGATATCGATCTACCCTCATTTTTTGTTTTTTGCTACGAATGTTACCACTATGATAATGATGTCCTTCTAGCCGAATCCTCAAGCACAGGTGCACTCAATATTCGCTACGCCCCATCTGGAATGAATTCCATAAAATCGTGCATAACTTTGCACACTTTTCAGCTTCGAGTTGTTTGAAACGTCAGGATAATCATCTTTTCAAGTGTAAAGGTGAGATTATAACAATACCCACTCACTTTACATAGTTAACACTTTTATTTATGTACAAGATACGTACAACTTCTAAGTACGAACCACAACAAGGCTTTGCACCTTCTTACTACTAAAGTTACTACTAATCGTTTGCAGAAACGTTTAAACTAGGAGAATTTTATCGTTTTTGTACCTTCTTCAATTTACGCTTCGCTCGCTCCAAATCTGAGCCGATAACTATAAGAACCTTAAATGCTCAAAGTAAATAAAAATATAAAAACTCCCAAGTGAGACTACTTACGACAGATGGATTTCTTAATCCGTAGAGACACGCAAATGTATGAAAATAGACGTAATCCCGAGTTTCAGTAAGAATAAATATTTGTATTTGAATTGAAAGGCAAACAGCTGAGATTGTTTATTTATTTATTTAATTTATTGTGATGTTTACGAATATCGAGCCTTTTATCAAGTGTGGGTAGGCCTCTGTGGCGCAGCGAGCGAAGGTCCGTCTGCGACGCTGGAGGTTGCGGGTTCGATTCCCGCCTCGGCGAAAATTTCTTCCAGAAATACAAGCCTAAATTGAAATGATTAAAATTAAATTGATTTGACTAAATACTGCCGGCTGGGAACAAAATCCATTCACTGAAATGTTGCACAATTTGTGGGTTGAAACGACAATCTTAAAAACAGCCGGTGAGAAACGACACAATTATTATTAAGTACTTTTGCCTTGTGGTGCGAACAATTTGGTACGAAACACCGCTACACCCACTTACCCGCCGGGCTGATGGAGCGCTGTTTCGCACCAAAAGGTTCTCACCACAAATTCATTTTTGCAGTATCATACTAAAAAATGTCAGCGTTTCAACCCACATCAAGAAAATAATATTTTGTCGGCGTTTTTACCCAAAACGGGCTACGTCGCCGACTTTGGTGTGTACACCGCATTTACCTGTAGTAGGTAATAGAAGATTTGAAGATGCGACAAATTCGAACATCTTCGAATTCGAAGCATCTTCGAATTTATCGTTTGTCTTCTCTGAAAATGCACCAAAATGTTATTTTCTACTAGGCGACGATTCTGACAGATTCTTACGACCGATGTGGCGGCACCAACCTAACCGCGATGCAGGAGTTTGCAGGTTCGATTCCCACCTCGGTGTAAAATTTTGACACCCCTACAGTGCGGAACGGCGAACTTCCCGCTAAGATCTTTGCTCGTTTCGCTCACTCGATCAATTTAGAAATCTATATCTACAAGTATCAAAGTTATGTTTCGTACAAACATAAACGAAAGTCTACTCAGCATTCGATATATTTGCCAAACTCTTGGAACTAATGGGAATTCTAGTAACAATCAATGGTGGCTAAGCAAATGTCACAGCCGATGTTTACTTGTTGATCTGTTCTATTTACTGGTAAATAATGTTCATAATTATAATCGTGTGATCTATAATAATATGTTTACTACTCGAACTTACACAAGTGTAAGTGCGAGTGTTCGAAAGCTTTTAAGGACAAAGCACATCTGTAAAACACCGCTGCCGCACAGCTCCCACACGCATCCGCCTCTAATTGTAGTGTGCGGTCTACCGTACGTTGTTCCCGCGCTGTCGACGTGACAGCTGGAAGCAAGCTAGCTGTCAACGCACTCTCGGCAAAATGCCGTTTGATCGAACTTAAAGGTAACGAGTTAAATACCACATTTAAATGCATATCCTTATGCTGTACGTACGACAGAAGGTTGATATGTGTGTCACCATCATTATCATCATCAACCTATATTAGTCCACTGCTGGACATAGGACTCCCCTAATGAGCGCCATAGCGCCCTGTCTTCAGCTTGCCGCATCCAGCATCTGCCTGCAGTCATTCGCAGATCGTCATTCCACCTGGCTGTAGGGCGTCCTACACTACGTTTGCCCAGTCGCGGTCTCCACCCAAGAACACGTTTATCCCAGCGGTTGTCGGTTCTTCGCGAGATATGGCCGGCCCACTGCTTGCTAATTCTTTGGGCTATGTCGATAACTTTGGTTTACTGTCGTATGTATTAGTTACGAATCCTATCCTTCAGAGAGACTATGAGCATAGCTCTTTCCATAGCTCGCTGAGCGACTTTGAACTGGTGGACCAGCCGTACCGTGAGTGTCCACGTCTCAGCTCCGTAGGTCATGACGGGTAGGACGCACTGATTGAAAACTTTCGTTTTCAAGCATTGCGGTATGGATGACGGGAAGAAGACTCGATGTGTGTGTGCTATGTCCTTAATCCTTGCACTGCTCATCTTGAAGGTCTGTTCAGAGTATCGCGGTAACTGCCCAGAGTGGCAGCGGTAAAGTTTGGTTTAAGCTTGAGGTTTCGCGCGGTCCGCGGTATTCCGCAGTGTATTTTGTGCGTGTCTGACAGTGACAGTAGAATTCCAGCATACCCACTCTGAATTCGCTGCTTTGGGTAGCGAATATCGCGCAGATCTGAATAGGTAATTAGCAGCTGTGCGACTTGCAAGGGCCGTAACTGGCTAAAACAAAAGCTTTATCTAGAACTCGGGGATAACGTAACTTGAAAGAATTTTTGAATAGCTTAGACAAGTAACGACTTATAACTTTTTGTTTTTTTGAAGTGAAAACTTCTTTAGCGGCGCTGAGCACTTTTTTTGTATGGGTAAAAACTTTCAAACTCGCGTCAGGGTCACGTGATGCTGATCGAAAAAGCGTAAGATCGAGGGGAAGGGAAAGGAACTAGTATCTCCCACTCTTTCTACCGTGCCTGAGTGTGCTGCTCTGTTTAGGCGGCACAGGGCGCTTGCGCGAATTGAAGTGAAAACTTCTTTAGCGGCGCTGAGCACTTTTTTCACTTCTGCCGGCACTCCCGGAGTGCTACCTTTTTAAAGTGAAAACTTCTTTAGCGGCGCTGAGCACTTGTTTTTGTATGGGTAAAAACTTTCAAACTCGCGTCAGGGTCACGTGATGCTGATCGAAAAAGCGTAAGATCGTAAGATGTAAGTTTTCACTTCTGCCGGCACTCCCGGAGTGCTACCTTTTTTTTCCCTAGGTAGGTACTTATGAATTTTCGAAATCTTAACAATTCATAACATTATCTCATGAGACTTGGAATCGTCAAGAATATTTTAAAATTAGGTACCTACTATGCACTCTTTATGCAGATGCAGCAAAGCCAATTTCGGCTTGCTTGAACAGTATCTACCACCAAACATCTTGCTACAATCAGAGAATATCCTACACAAACTAGAGGTAAAACGGACACAAAGCGAAATCCGCCATTGTTATTGTAATCTCGGATTGAGGCGGTCTAGAAATGAAAATCGAGTCTTATTCTGGGTGACTAGTATGAGTATGCACAATAGCCAAAAGGAGAAGTTTTCGTTTTCTACCTCTGACTTGTCAAAGTTCCTACCCGCGGTCACAATGCAGGAGTATTCCCATTTAGGGTACCAATTTTTACGGCACCACATTGCAACAAATCACTCAAAATCAAACCATGTGTTTTTGTATTAGGAAACACCATAAGGTACATAGGTAAAAAAACAGACGGACTGACATAACTGGAAAATTTAATAAAAATAATTAGTCAGGGTCAATAATTTTTTTTTATGAAAAAGTACTTATAACAAAGTATGCTGCTGTATAAGGGCATTGTCATTCGAAAACTGTCAGCGAGTTTGTATAAAAATTTTGAATCGCTTTTCATAGTTCCTCTCAGTATGCGGTAGGAGCGCTGTAAGTCGCCAAATGTATGGAAAGAAACGAACGCGAAACTATTACAAAACTATTACAGTTTTCTTAAACGATGCAAAACTCATACTAAGACCTCAGAATAGATCCTTCGACGACCGTTAACACGTTCGCGGACGTACCTGTATTGGCAGCTGTTTTGAAAGTATCCTCATTGACGCACCTGCTATAGCATTCATTCTTTGTTCCTCTGGTTTTGACGTTATGACTATAGCAGGGCTCTTTCCTAAGGGAATTGTGATACTTATACATTTTCTGTCCAATTTTATCCAACTCTAGGTACTGTAAGTGTCCCATAGCACAAATTATAGTGAGTGAACAAAATAGTATTGTCCGCTACCCCCGCACCCCCCAAAACAAGACACACCTTGCATAGCATTCGTCAATGTATGGCGATTTGTTCAGTCGCCCGGTTATTGCGCCGGAGTGAGGTCACGTTGATTAGGGGATTTTTTGCGGCTTGGAATCAATAATATTTGAATTGTAAGTGATTTATTTTGTTGTTTACTATCATAAAATAGTGTTATTATGTTTTTGTAATCATAGTGAATGTCTGTTTGAAGTGTAATTCATTAGTAACGCGTTTATTTGCGCGATTGAAATTCATTTTACGTGTTTTGCAGATGCCTCGAAAGACCAAAAATAATTTGCCAGAGCCTGAATGCAGCGGTATTACCCCTATCGTATTTGTGTAGGTACACCTATTACGATATACCTATTGTTGATGGAAGTATGATTATGTTATTCATTTTATACCTACAGTCAAGTTGAAATCCGTTTTATGTGCTTTACAGAAGCCTCGCTCAAACAAGACAAAACATGATTCTGCAGAGATGCCTGAATGCAGCAGTAATACGAATAATAATGGTATTAATGGTATATATAATAGTCATATTTAATGGTATAAATGGTATAAAATGGGACACAATTGCAATAGCAGGCGAATGCAATAGCAGCTTGTGTCATATTTAATGGTATATATGGTAGGCCACAGGACACAACTACTATAGCGCTCCATACAAAAAACTACTGTCCAAAACGGGTGTCGACGAAGGATGAAATGTCCGCGAAAGTGTTAAACAGACTAGCGTTTTTGCAAGAACGGGCAGTAAAAAAAATTGCAGAGAATATTGTTTGAAAATATTTTTTATGTCGCAAAAGCAAGAGTTTTTCCACCAAATAATAAGCTAGGATCACGATACGAGGGTGGGTATTACATTTGACAAAATAAACTTTTAGAAATCTTAAATAATCTTCGTAGGTACTTGGGAGTAAAAATAAAGTGCGCAGCAAAGATAGGTATATAAAATAACTGTTTCCCACCACAGCGAAGATATAGATAGAAATTAGAAATTGGGATAGAGATAGAGAAACATTTATTGATACAACAAAAATAGGTACACGACAAGTTTTCATACAAACTCTACGATAGGGCCCTCCGTGTACCAAAGAAGTTTCTTCTTTCTTTTGGGGTTGCTAGATTCCTCAGTAACTTATTTCTTTCTGAGTCTGATAGTACCTACCTAGATTTTTCATATTATTTTTCTTTAAGGTTTATCCCGCTGTGCGGAATCTCACCGCACGGTTTTATTTCTCGCAGGATTCTGCAACATTGGTATGAAGCTGCACGCACATAAAAACCGCGTAAATTTCGATTCAGTACGCGGATACGTGAAAAAAAATAAGGTACGCCTTAGGGCGTATCCAAATAACCCCTTTTTGTACGTTATCGGCCTACACGCTGAAAAGTCACTAAAACAAATGTCCGATCCATCTATTGCTATTCCATCACAGCAAAGAGGTTATAAATGGAGAATTTATTCAAATTTTAATCAGAACGCTTGCCCATTGTAGGGCTGGACGCAATTCGTTTCGGAAATACGACCGTTGGCGGAATACTGATATCCATCGCCATTTTTAATTCCCTCAGATTCAATCAGCCGTTATATTGTGGTTAACAAACACATCAGCGATAAATTTGCCATTTATTTGCATTGGGGGATTGACGGTAATCTGTTTTAATCCTATAATTCATTCTTCAAATAACATCAGTACGGCAAGCACGGGGTTTGTTGTCTAGGGTAGAATAGTAAAAAAATACGTCATTTTGTCATCGAATGCGTAAATTAATTGAAATTTGTTCCTTCAACTTCAATAATGTATGCAATGTATGACGATGCGATGTCATTATTGTCTATATCCCTGTGCTTGGCCTACAGGAGTTTTTTTCCTGACTGTTATAAATAACTTGTATCAATAAAAACTTGCTTACATCTCAACCAAATGATTGAGACAAGTCAATCAGCGCTTTTAAATTACTTATAATTTAAAAGCATTCATTGATGAACTAATAAAACCGTTTCGAATTTCGAATGCAATGAAATGAAGTTGAGATTGGCTCATCGTGTAGCTTTTCAACGAAGGTACAAAAATGGCGACTACATAAAATAAGTTTTTTCAATTACAGTAACCTAAGTTTGACGAAGACAAGTCCCAGAACGCAACAAAAAATTCAACATAAAAATAAAGTATTTATGCTTATTGCTTAGTAACTTATTAAAAGTTTTGTGGAGAAGATTGGAAGAAATCACAAATTGCGTATGCTTTAGAAACCTCTAGCCAGATAAGCTCGAGGGAGGGATTTGTCTTCATTTTCTAATCTTATTTTAGTTTGAGGAGTAATAATAATAATAATAAATAAAATAAATGTTTATTGCAATTACTTAAAAACTATACAAACAGGTTCTGGAGTCACCCTTTAAGCAAAATTTGCTTGTGTTGGGAGACCCCGCTCTTACCATTTATACATTAGCAATATTTAAGTATTTGCGTAAAAAATTCAGATAATTAAGAAATTACAAAGAAAAAAAAATATTATTTAGGCAACGAAAAGAAACATTATTGTTTGTTCAGAAAGTGCAGCTTACATAAGAGTCTGAATAAACCGCTAAAACATTGTATGTAGGAATCTTCGTACCTAAACTTTGGTACAAATTAAAATACGCGAGCGTTACTGTTGCTATGTAGGTTAGGAACAATAAAGTTCAGAGTGAGATTTTTTATTTACTTTAAAAGTGCAACATGCAACCCTTGCGACGCAGAAGGTTACGGGTTCGATTCACGCCTTGGGCCAAATGTTTTTCCGATCTGCAGATATTTGTATTGTGTGTATAGTATATTCTATCTATAATAAAAAAATATTAGCCATTTAGTAAAATAATATAAGCCATAAACATTAGACAATAAATAGCATTAGACAAGCTCTGCTTAGTTTGGTGCTAGATGATGCTGTGTGAATAGCATTATTTATTTATTTATGTTTTTTGTAAAATCCTACATAGGAACTACCTGACCTAAGCTAAAGGGGTAGGTATCATGTGGTTTCGACATCAACTACCGACCTAAACGACGTCCGGGAAGCTTCGCAATATCTTATCATCACAAACACCGCAGCAAGGCAATTATCAAAGCTAAACTATGTAAGTAACACATGTATTTTAGGGCGATGAAAATAAAGTATCATCTACACTACACAAATTGTGAGCGAAACCATCATGTTCTAGTAAAACAACATATTTATTTATACATTTCATTTACATATATTTAGAATTCAATGGAAATGTAACATTTGTCAGCATAGATTTATAATCATATATCACATTTATTTGCAAACAAGTATTACAGGAATCGTTGATGAGATCTTGTAGTTGTCGTTTTGACGATCAGAGAACGAATCCGCTTGGGTTTTATGAATTTCGAAAGGACTACTCGTAGGTATAATGCTGTTGACCGCAGTTGGCCATGACAGCGTTACCGGACTTTAGGCAGACGCAGAGGGCGCCTCGCCGGTTAAAAGTTAGGCGCAAGGGCCACCACGCGCAGGTGCGAGCCTCGGTTTGGGCTGTTGCCAGACGCTACACAGGAAAGTGAGGTTTTACCTAGATGCACAAGTTCACCTATGGGCGGAAGCGGGGAATCTCCGACCCCGCATCCGGCGGGGTCGGTTTTTGGTCGGTTGTGTGGTGTGCGGAAGCGAATCGGTTGCTGTCACCTCCGGTTTGGCGGTGATTGGGTCAACAGGGTCAACGAGAACGTGTCTCGGTCTACGGAGGAGAGGAATCCGCCTGGGTACGACTACAGAACGCTTTTATACAAAATGTGCGGGGAAACAACAAAATGGCTGTAAGCAGGCCAAATTCGTTCAACGACTCACAATTTTAAATACCGTCAATATTTAGAAATAATAAATAAATATATAATTAATGCTGGACAATTCACACATATCACATTTCATCACACATAATTATTTCTTGTTATGCATGAATTATCTAGACCCAAGCTAAGCAGAGCTTGTGTTATGGGTACCTACTAGAGAACTGATATTCATACTTAATACAATACACTTCATAGATATTTTTTATTATACATAGAAAACATCCAGAAGACCCTGAACAAAAATATCGGCAGATCGTATTTTGTACAGAGGCGGGAATCGAACCCGCAACCTCCTGATTTTATGAATTGTGTTAATGTGTAAATGAAGTGCTTCTTTTTGTTTACAGGGTACAGTTGATTGTGAAAATATAGCGGTTGTAAACACTAATTGCAAACATTAGTGTTTACCTCTACTAAAGGAACGTCTATTGAATCCCATAGCCTTTAAACCACGTACACTCAAAACCGTAAATCAGTGCACAAACAAACTAACCGTTAATAGGTACACCCTCCATTACTGTTCACAGAATTTTTGCGTCCGCTGCTAGCCATTCAACGTTGATTTTATGAACAAGTCTGGAGTCGCAAATTGCTACGTGTACGTTTGGTACCAAATGTCCACTGTATGAATTACTTAACCGGAGTGTTTAAGGGTGGATTTTAGGACAACGCGACAGTGAAAACAGGAGATTTTTGACAGCAGGAGATATTCCGTCTTTATGAGTCATGGCGAGTCTAGGTGTATGATGATGAGGATGTCCTCCTTGCCGAATTTCAGCTACAGTCTCAACTGAGATTGGCCAGAAGGTTCACAAGTGTGTGCAAACACAAGGGCTCTCTCTATTCCCTCACTCTCATAACCCGACAGAACGGCAAACCGACACTACCGGGGGGAGAGATTTTTCAAAAACTCAAAAAGGTTTTCAGGCGCCTGAGGTGTATACAATGTGTCAAATCTGTCACAAAAGATATGTTCAAAGACTAGACCAATTTGTTGACAGACCGCAAAGTTCAAGACCATTCTAAGGACGTTGACCGGCGCGATGCATCGAAGACGTCTAAAAGAAAATGTTTTTGCGGTTTGTTAGGACTCCTCACATTATAATAAGATTTAAAAATATAGTGCAATACTCTTAGTAGAATTTAAAACTATACCAAAGCTAGAGCTAACTATAGCAAAGTATTTATAAATGTTTAAATGCAGATGGGAAGCACAGAATAACACTTCTAGATCTAACATTAATGTAACGAAATTCCACAGTGACGCGCTAATTCTAATCGCCAAATAAATCACTGTTTTGACGGTGCTCCTTGTTTGCACTTAAACAAATTATTTCACAGATATAATTTCGCGGAAAATTTTGCCACAATCATCCGCAGGGGACAATTGATTACGTGCCCTAACATCCGTCCATCAATTGTAGAGAGATAAACGTCAAGCCGAGTTTGCAAATGACAAATGTTTGCTAATGACTCTCGCCGAAAACCGAATAATTTCACGAATATTTTACAGACTATTACGGACGACAATTATTATCGCCATAGCCATCTTCGGAGGCGTTATTAAATCGAAATACGTCTGTAATCCACTCGTTGCCGCGCGACCCCGCGCGCAGTAACGTTGCGCTCCGTAGAAAAAATTATTTTAAAATAGTAAAACCCTTTATTTTGAAGTTAGCATAACATTACCAGCTAAAAGAAGCATAAATGTAGATCTGTGAGTGTTATCTCGAAGAAAAAAGTACGATTATTGTGCTAAATAGTGACATATTACTGACGAGAATGTATCGTACAATAACAACATAATACCAACTACTGAAGAGAGCATCAGACAACGAGCCATAAACAGTGAGTAATTCTGTCCCAAATAGCATCTCAGTAGAGAAAAACAAGTACTTAAATAAAATAATTAAATGAAAAAAAAGTGGTTCGAAAACACAAATCTTGAAGGTACTCTGTTAACAAAGTAACAAAACCAAACCGACAAAAGACAAGACGAACAGAACAATGACCACACGGTGACTCATTCATTAGTAACCGTTAAAGTAAATAATACTAGTACGAAAGTGAAAGATTTGCTTATTTTCGGCTCTGCGTGTAGAGCACAGCCAGTGCGGAGGCGCACGGTAGAGGTCGAAACTTCATACAACGTAGCTGCTCCGAGTTCGAATCCACTGAGAAGTCACTCTCTTTTTGCACTCAAAAATTAAAATGCCGCCAACTCGTAGACAAGTAGCAATGCAGGATGCTGAAAACCAAATCAGTATACTCACAACAGAGTTAAAGAAAACACAGGCGCTCAACATAAAATTGTTAAAAGAACAAGATGAGTGCTCGGAGGATTACAAAAACTTGCTTAGCCAAATTGCGGAACTGAAAACCTTATTAGCATCTAGAGAAAATGAGATAGAAGATCTGTATCAACAAAATAGTAATTTAAAGGAAAAGTTGCTACAAAGCATGCCAGATGTTTCCGAGTACGAGGAAGCTTTGAACATAATCAAAATGCATGAAATTAATGTAGCGTTGTTCGAAAAATTACAGCAGACTACTCAAAGAGAAAGTGAAGAAGCATTGGAACTACTGAAAAGAGAAATACTGTCTTTAAAAAATGAGGTGATAGACCTGCAAACAGAAAACATGGAGATGAAGAAATTGAACAGAAAAAGCATACATACTGTAAATGAAGAAGAAATAAGAACCGAAAATGTTGATGTAAAATCTAGTAAAAAGAAAACGTCATCGCATGCCTCAAAAAATAACACTAAAATGTGTGGTAATAATAAGAATTCGATGAAACATGAAACACTGAAAAGTAAGAAATCTGAAAACTGTACATTGACACCAGACATTTTATATAAAAAAAGTGATGGTAACTCAAACAGAACAAGTAGTGAACCTAAAGAAATGGGTCGCAGTCCCTTTATTATCAACAGAGTTGAACAAAAAAAAATGCAAAAAATGTTAATTTTATGTGACATGTATGGTAAATCAATCGCTGAATACGTGAAAAGAACAAATGACCAATACGAATCCATTTTATCCATCTGTAAGCCCGGTGCCCCTATCGGAGAGCTTGTAAATAATTTTCAGGCACTCACAAAAGACCTATCACAAGGAGATGATGTCATCATCATTGCGTCCGACTACCACAATTATAACATAGAGAGTGTTAAGTACGTTAAACAGGTATGTTCAAGTCAAAAGTTAAAACTTCAAATAACCACCTTACCATACCGTTATGTGAGAAACCGTGGTAACGATTTGTTTAATGAAATGATCTATCGGAAAAATATTGAGCTCTGTAAAATAGCAAACCATTCACCAGGAATGACTGTAATTGACATTAACCTATTTCAAAATAGGTTCCTAGCATCTAAGCACCTAATCACAAGGTTATTTTGTAGGTACTTATGTAAACATATTGTACATAATTCTTGCGTGAAATTCACTCACATATGTGAAAATGTAATTGTTATAAAAGATTGTGAAATACCACACTCTACTAAGAATATTACAGACACTACCATGGATACCATAGATATTACTTCAGAATGTGATCTCAGCAACACTGTAGTTGTTTCTAACTCTTTTTTAGAAAAACCCCAGGGGGACCTAGCGGTGACATAAATGATTTTAAAATGAGGCATGAAAATGTTTGTAGTCTCTCCCCAGATACTTTCCATGTGAATAAAAATAGCCCACCAAAACCTGATAAGTGTAAATGTAAATGTATGACTAAGCCGACGAATAAAATCTTAACAATCTTAAATCAAAATGTTAATAGAATTAAAAATAAAACCAAAAAATTAGAATGTGAATTGCAACTTAATAATTATAAATTTGATATTTTATGTTTCACTGAACACTTTTTAAATCTGGATGACATACTTAATATAAATATTTTAAACTACAAATTAGTTAGTCATTATGGTAGGTCGTCTAAAGAGGGGGGCGGTGTATGTATTTACAGTGAACAGTCGCTGTTAGTCATTGAAAGAATGGAATTTGTCAATCTATCTATCCAATCCCACTGTGAAATATGTGCTATTGAGTGTATAAAACTGGGCGTGATTATTGTATGTTTGTATAGGCCTCCCTCGGGCGACTTTGACATTTTCTTTGCAAAATTGAATAAAATAACAGACATTTTAAATACATTAAATAAACAAATAATTATTGTCGGGGATATGAACCTGAATTTACTAGTTAAAACTAAATACACTAAACAGCTGACTGACTTCTTAAAATCTGTAGGATTGAAGTCTATTGTAAAATTTCCGACTAGGATATCAACTATACAATCATGCATAGATCACGCCTACACTAACCTACACATCACTTCGAGCATCACTTCAAAGTTAATCGATCTCAACATCTCCGACCATCACGGAGTAGTGCTAACCGTTGCGTTACCTAACAAATTTGAATCGAATCCTGTGAGCTACAAGCGAGTGTATACTGATATTAAAATAGATGACTTTATAAATAGTATCTCCTTGCATGATTGGGAATCTGTATTGAACAAAACCCAATGCCCCAGCGTCACCTTTGACAATGTATGTAGAATTATTAAGCACTTTTTTGACATTCACTTCCCGTTGAAGAAATATCCAATTCGCAATAATGTAAAAGTGTGGATCAGCGATCGCGCTGTCGAATTAAGTAGACAAATCACCGCCACTAAATATCTCTTGACAGACAGACAAAATGATAAATCGTGCTTAGAACAAAAACTAGCATACTTAGAAACGGAATACTCCTTAGAAATTACATCTGCTCGTAGGCAGTTTATTAATAAGACAATTGCTAAATCTGAAAATATTTGTCGCGGCGTCTGGCAGATAATAGCATCAGAAACTGGTCATAATAATAAATGCAGTGCTCTGGATGCACTTGTCAGTCGTGCTCCAGGCAATTGCGATTGCGAGCGTTCCGAAAACACTGCTGGTCAATTAAATCTATTTTATGTAAACGCCAACAAAAACTCCAACATTTCGCCGTGCATAGTTAAGTCTATGATCTACCTATGTACGTTCGTACACAAACGCACGACAGAGTATTTCTGCGAACCGTTCACCCTAACAGAGGTCATAAAAACTATCAAAAATATAAAACGCAAAAACTCTAAGGACGTTAATGACATGACCACACGGACATTTGACTACCTACCACCGTTTATGTATGACATTTTGTGTAAACTTTTCAACCAGTGCCTTCAAGCTGGTGTATTCCCAAACACCCTGAAGCTAGTAAAAGTGCAACCGATCTACAAAGGAAAGGGTGAAATGACGGAATGCAAAAACTTTCGGCCCATATCTCTCATTCCAATAATAGCTAAAATTCTCGAAAAACTTATGAGCAACAGATTAATGTCTTTTTTCAATGAATTTAGCTTACTTAACCCGCAACAGTATGCCTATCAGCCGGGAAGATCTACGGTAGATGCGACACGTGACGTAGTGCATAAAGTGATGAGTAAGTTAGACCTAGGACAACACACAGCGGCGATCTTTTGCGACCTATCACGCGCATTTGAACTAGTTGATCACAAGCTCCTCCTCGCCAAACTTGAACACTACGGAGTGAACGGCCCTTTTCTAAGGATGATTACCTGCTTTCTATCGAACCGAGAACAAATAACATCTGTACATGACAAAAAATCGGACACTCTGACTCTAGATAGCATAGCCGTTCCCCAGGGCTCGATTATGGGAAACAACTTATTTCTAATCCTAATTAACGACCTAACGGTAGCCTCCACGCAAGCGGAATATGTCATGTATGCGGACGATGGATGTCTAGTAATATCTGCGGAATCCCATAGCCTTCTTAACGCAAAGGTCAATCATGTGATCGAAAAAGTAGCTGAATGGTTCTCCGCGAATGGAATGGCACTGAACATAGAAAAAACAAATATTGTCCACTTCTATTTAGGCGCAGACAAAAACAAAGGCCAACTCGATGTAGTTTGCAATGGACTTAAGGTTCCCATGGTCGAGTCTGTTAAGTACCTGGGTTTCACTCTAGATCAAAAACTAACTTGGGAACCCCATATAGATATAACCTGTAAAAAGCTATCTTCTGCGTGCTTTGCACTGTCCCGCCTATATGGAAGCCTTGACTTGGATAATACGCAAATGGCGTATCACGGTTATTTTCATTCTGTATTGACGTACGGAGTAGAATTTTTTGGACAAGCGGCGGAACGTATAAGACCGTTCCGTCTTCAGAAACGCGCAATCAGAATCCTGTGCGGTGTAGAATGGGACCATCCCGCTCGGGAACTCTTTAAAGAAACTAAAATACTAACGTTACCAAGCGAGTTTATTCTCCAAGCGGCCAAATTTGTCAGAAGTCATCTTAAGGAGTTCCCGACGCGGGCTGAAGCCCACCACTACCACACTAGACATCGTCATCGATTAACGCTACCCAAAATAAGATTAGCGAAAGCACAACACAAAATTGACTACATAGGAGTTAAAATCTACAATAATCTACCGGACTCTATAACTAGTGCCGCGTCGACTGCAATATTTACGGACAAACTGAAGAGAATCCTAGTGGACAGGGCATACTACAGCTTAGAAGAGTTCTTCGATGACAAATTTGTTGACGCCGATGTCGTAGATCCACACTTACAATTATAAAAATATTTAAACACTATTGGTAAGATTACCAAGGACAATTATTTGTACTTAGTTTTTACATTATTCTGTACCTAGCTAAGTTAGTTTGACGTGTAAGAACATTTTCTTATAAATAAATAACTGAACTGAACTGAACTGAATTGTTGGTTCGTCGTTAGGCGTCTTTTGAGCGATATCAAAGAAAATTGATAGCGTTTTTAAATAGGAAAAGTTATCAGAACGCGTCAAATGCAGATAGTCAAGTGTTATTTTGAAAAGCGACGAAAACCGACAAGAGCCAATATTGGTTCTTCCAATTATATTCTTTATTCTATATTTCTATCTATTTCTAAGCAATAATCCGCAGTTGAATGACAAGAGTAGTTACACCCTTAACGTTGGCATTAAAAGGGTACTTAACACCCGGCGGATTGCGTCCTGTGAATAATGGGTAAAGAATCGCGGCGCACAGAACAAATCAAAGTTACACCTCTAAAGCTTCACTTTGATTCCTTAAAAAGCACATAAAGCTAGGCCGCATCCACCATTTTGTAAGTATATAGCCTAGTTGTTAGATAATAAGAGAGTAGGTTACAATCTACGGTTTAACCCGCTTACATTCTTATTGAATTCGTCAAACTACGAAAGTTTCTAAAGTCTACAGTTGTTTCAATGCCCATGTATTGTAATTACGTGCTGTAAGGAATACAAAAGCTTAGATGGAGCTTGGCTTTAGTGAGAAGCTTTTACAGATTACCGAAAATGGCGCGATATAGGGTGGGCCATGTGATTGTTACTACAACAGAATTAATAAATTATAGCTTGGCCAATTAATGACCGAAGTTAGGACCGCTATTTGTGGCGTTTTTTAAAGGAGGTCTATGTTCAGCATACGGGAAGATGTGGAAATTAAGACGATGTTTGATTTTTATACCAGTGGTATTTTTAAAAGTTTTTTTACGCAAAAGTGACGCAGCATACCTCGGAGTGGGTGTCGGCTGAAAAGACTCGTAACTTCAGCCGTTCAGAGCTGTAATGCGCAGTACGTGCTTCGGTCGTCTTTGTGGATCCACTCGATGTTCGGGCCAGGCCGTTTCGTGACGCATGTGTTTTATTACTACTGTATGAAGGTACGGTTTGACTAGATCTTAGAGTATGGGATGTATGATTTATAGGATCAGATTTCCGATTTGTTTGCTCCGAGTGCTGAAATTACTTTGGTTTGTGAAAAAAGAGGTCTGTTTTACGCATCGTATTGATGAACGCGCAAATCAGACTCGTATAAAAAACTTTTCAAACCTTGTCATGGTATACTGGTAATATGGGTATTTGTTAACACTAAAAGCACCTGACGGTAACGGTGTTTTGAGTTTCTTTTAGCGTTTGTAACGGAACCACAAATCGTTATTAAAACATGATTTAAATCTTTTTGTTGCCCGTATGTACGCATCTCTATAATTTTAACTAATCACTGATCGAACATCTTGTCACCGTCTAGTTTTTGATCAGTGATTAGTTAATCAGCGTACGAGCAATGGTTAGATTCTTATGTCATGTTCCGATCCAACTTCTCCTTTTTAAAATAGATATTTTTCAAGTAGCGATTTAGGCAAAAGTTTTCTAATTGGTTGCAACGCAAAAATCATGCTTGGTCGTAATTTCACGTTCAAATAATTCCAAATTCCATTCAAACGCTATAGAAATGGATTGAACGTATATGTCTTTACGACGTCGTCAGCCAATCAAGTTTCCTCTGGACATTCAACTCACGTTTTTCAATGCATTTGGTCTCATAACGTTTATTCTGTTAATGGAATCTAGTTTGGGATCTATTTTCTCAAGTTATCTTCACAATTTTCATTTTACTGTGATTGGCCGACCTAAACAAATTATTCGAAAAGAATAATGGTAAATTTGATGTAATAAAATTGACAAAACGAATCAAATGAAATCGAGGAATAGCAATTTAAAATCGATTACATCATCTAGAAAAGAAACGTTTGTAATTTTTAAATGTTTGTTTCACATTTTAAGCGGAATTTACGAAAAATAAAAGTCAAGTGCGAGTCGGACTGGCGCACTAAGGGTTCCGTATAATTGTAAGACCTTGTTTTTTGCCAAAATATCATGATTCTAGGTCAACGGGGAGTAGGTGCCCTGTATATTTTGGTCCGTAGCAAATATCAGAACAATTTTCTTTGTCAATTAACTACACTGGTATTGATATAGATCAGTTGAGCTACCTGTAGATTGTTGGCAACAGTCTGTAGTCAGCTCAATTGTTGCAATTGTAAATACTAGTATAATTTTCTTTGTGAATAAAGACTTTATAATTAACTATTAAAAAAAACTACAAATATACGATTTTCGGATTTTTCCCTTTATTTGTGCTATAAGACCTTGCCTATTGCCAAATTTTATGATTCTTGGTCAACGGGAAGTACCCTAATGGTTTTGTGTGCATGCGATTCCCTTAGAAATTTCAAAATATTTGGACACAAACGGCTGTAACTTTTGATTGCGCTTACCTAGAAGTTTAATTTATGTCGAGGCTTCAAGAAGTTATGGATTTGAGTATTTGATGATAATTTCAATTCAGTACCTCCACGCGTTCCTGAGAAAAGGGGGTTGACAGACAGACAGACAGACGGACAATAAAGCGATCCTGTAAGGGTTCTTTTTTCCTTTTGAGGTACGGTACCCTAAAAAACTTTTTTTTCTACGTAGAATACCATAAACACTTAAATTCAAAAAGAAAACTATCCTGTTGCAAGGAGGTAATAAAATCTTGCTGCCAAACACCATCATAAAAACTACCAAGCTCCCTTTACGACCGGAAATCGTCATTCTTACCTTCAACACCTTCCTTAGCTATTCAAAACATGTCCGGTCATACAGACTACAATGCTCTCTTACTGACAAGAAATTACCCTCTTCTCACCCTAAGGCGAAGATTTTATGTCCCTTAGGTACTTACTGATATGACTATGTTTGTAAGTATACAAACATAGTCATATCAACTGACTTTGTGAAGCCCGTACTTTGTTCTTCAACTTTATCTTCACGTAAAGGACTTGAATGTGCAATTCAAAAGAGCTGATAATAATCTGGCTACTGAAAACTAAAATAAGCTGTATTGAAGGCTTATTAAATTTACTGATTAAATTTTAAGCAATGGCGCCTCTTTCTAAGAACATTTCCTTGCGTAAAATGATTTCGCATGCTTCGTCTGAACCGGTGTATGAAAGTTTTTGGGATTGATTCCATATACAACAAACTCTAAAATGTAATTCCTATGGCTCCCTATAGTTTTCGGCTTAAAATGTTGTATGAGCGTTAAGCTTAAAAAGTTGTGTGTTCAGAATAATAGAAGCACGCCAGGTGATTGTATACTGGTTTGCGTTATATCAATTTCATATTTCTGACATTGTTAGTTCATCATTATTATTTTCTCTGTTTATTATGATTGTAAGATTGTACATGATTTTTAGTATATTTTGACAATGCCCTTATACAGCAGCTACTTTGACAGACCCTTTAATCAATTAATTTATTATTCATTTCATTTAATTCTCATTTAATTTTATTTTATTTTTAGTCATGTCTGTCAGTTTTTTTTACCTTTGTACCTTATGGTGTTTCCAATGACGAAATACCTATAGATGTTATTATTAAATTACAGTACATAAATATAGAATATAATGACATCAAGTGTACCTAAGATGGAATAAATAAATACAAATACAAATTTTGTCAAGAACTTTCTATAGGATTTAAAACAAAACACACTCTCACCGGTACGATTCCCAATTCCCCCGTGACTAATTTCGATAATGTTATTTGAAGCGTTGTCCGAAATTGTACGGAACAAACAATCGTTGGATGAGTTCCAATACAGTGTTTGGGATTGGGGTCAAAATGAGTGTGATACTGAACAAATAAGGTAGCGGCTCTACTGGGAGTATTCTTGGAGTATTGTCAGCTGGTGGAAGGTCATGGCTTTATCTACTTATCCTACTAATATTATAAATGCGAAAGTTTGTGTGAATGTTTGTTAACACGTATCTCCGTAATACTTAACGGATTTAGATGAAATATAGTATTGTTCAGGTATAGGTGATCGTTTAGGTTCTAAAATACCCATAAGGATAATCTTATATAACAAAATTCCCTCATAAGGATAATCTTCAAGGGTTTTCCACTTTGGACTTCACTGGAATTTATTTTTTTAAAGTCCAGTTTTTCTCCTGATTTCAGGGGAAAAACTGGAATATCCAATTTTTGGACACATTTGTAGCAAATGCAGTTTGTAGGTATATTGGTTGGTCGCTACATGCCGAGCTAAATGTGGGGGACGGCAAATTGGCAACTGTATCAGTAGGTAAGTGAGAAATACATTGCATGCAATAAGTTTTGAGAGCAGAATAAAAAACCATGAAACGAGCTTCCAGTAAAATCTTCCACAACGATTAAGATGATGATTGGACAATGAAAGCTATGGACGGCAAGATTATAGCAACTAATAGTAGCTATGAGGAGCTTGGTGCAATTGAATAGCACAGGTACTGTCAGCGACAGATAAGCGTTCAGCCTATAAAAAAATATAGAACTTCGAAAAGTTCAATTCTTACCTCAGTATTTTCTCGTTGTATTGATAATGTTCACATGTTGGTCAATTCACGACAAGCCTCGTTTGTTTTCTTCCACCCTGTGTAAACCCAGCTCATCAAGGCTTGCAAATCAGTCAGCCAACGATGCATGATAAAGAGAAGAGATTCGATATCATCATTCATTCATCATCATCAGCCTATATTAGTCCACTGCTGGACATAGGCCTCCAATAATTGACATTTGACGACCTCAGTGGCGCAGCGGGCGAAGGTCTGCTTGCGACGCAGGAGGTTGCGGGTTCGATTCCCGCCTCGGGAAAAATGTTTGTACGATCTGCAGACATTTGTCCAGGGCGTTCTGGATGTTTTCTATGTATAATAAAAATATCTATCTATGTAGTGTATTGTCTTAAGTATATCAGTTATCTAGTACCCATAACACAAGCTCTGCTTAGCTTGGGACTAGATAACGCTGTGTGAATTGTCCAGCAATATTTATTATTTTTATTTATAACGAGCGCCATAGCGTCTTATCTTTAGCTTACCGCATCCGGCATCTACCTGCAGTCTTTCACAGATCTTCATCCAGCAAAAAATCCTTGCGCTGCGTACATTCAATTCCGAACCAGTCGACACACAGCTTTACTCGACCACGTTCTAACCTGTCAATAATCTCTCTTTAGTATGACACGGTACTAAAGTACCACCTTAGTGCAGCCAACTGTACAAATACAAACACGCACTAAAACTTGAATTTACGGTGCAATACGAGTAGGTACCGTAAGAGCTCATACACACGAGCGGCACGATGTCGACGGCAGATGCAACTTCAGCCGTCGACACCCGTCAACGGCAGCCGCCGACGCGTCGACGGCTGCCGTTGACTTGTCAACATCGAAGCTCTGCGGCAGCCATCGTCGACTCTCTTTGTACAGGAGCCAGTTGCAAAATGAATTCCGAAGAAGAAACACTGTTATTGCTTTTACTCCGTCGACGTTTTTTTCAAATTAAGGATTTATTTTGGAAATCACTCACAACATCTTCACACACAGCCGCCCATGCTCTGTTTTTAATTGTTTTGTTACTGTACTCTTGTAGTTTATAATTCCAAATACAAGCATTTTTCTTTACTGCTACAATCAGCAATTCCACATCAATATTCTCACTGGAGCTCATTTTACAAAACCGCGACGCGTGCGCACTCCTGGACTATGTGCAGTCCACTGACAAAATGGCGGACGCGGCACGCTACAAACACAAACAACTGCAAGCGACGCTATTGGTCGACGGCTGCCGTCGACGCGTCGGCGGCTGCCGTTGACGGGTGTCGACGGCTGAAGTTGCATCTGCCGTCGACATCGTGCCGCTCGTGTGTATGAGCTCTAACGTACCGTAAAACCCGTATGCTCACCCCGAGATAAGCTCTTAAAGGCGTGCGTTGCAGAGCTTACTCACGTATTTAGTTTTAGTGGAGGTTTGTGACCTCACTCCGCCTGCATTATTGCTGCCCTGGGTCTCGGTTACCTGGGTGTGAACTCTTGAAAACAGTTCTAATACTAATTTCAATCCTAAACTCTTTATATTTAAATACAATTTTAGAAATCAGAGTCTATGCTTGATAAATAGAATTCAGAGTCTATGCTTGATAAATAGATAGATACTTAAATCTCTTTACTGTAGAATCTAGGTAGAGCATAATTGGGGCCGGATAATAGTTTATTTTTTAAACAAAACGACTTTCACTTGATTTTCCTTTAGAGACTTCGCCCGATGCTATTTTGGCATTGACGTAGGTACAGTCGGCTGCAAAAATATGTATACACTCCCAAGTTTTCAATTTGACTAAATAGTAAGTGTATAGTATTTGTGATAATTTATGTACCGCATTCTGATGAAGTACGATGACTACTTTGTACGAAAAACGTTTGCATGTCCTTTTATTTGAAAAGTCTCGAGTAAAATAAAAGTTAAACCTTGGAAGTGTATACATGTCTATGCAGCTGACTGTACCTCATCATCAGCAGCCTATGTTTGTCCACTGCTAGACATAAGCGTCCCTTAATAAGCACCGAAAGCGCCCGTGTTGCCACGCGCCAAACGTCCTGTCAGAAAACTAGCGTTGCGCAACTTTTTGTGGTGCAACATAATGCTGGAACGGGACCTATGGGTTCGCTGCGTAGAAATACTTTGTTGCTATTATAGTAACTATACGTTCGTTCAACTTCTATTGGTCCATAAAATCGCAGCAGTGTGTGATTGAAGATAAGATTTGTACTAAGACGCAGACGGAGTCTTAGTACAAAATGTACTGCTAAAAAATATCGCAACAAATCACGCGACACAAGACGCGCTTCAAAATCGCGGCTTTATCTGTGGCACCAAAGATTGTGTCGAAAAATAATGTAAAATACATTTAATAAATGTTTTCAAGATTCTGAAGACGTTCGTTCCATTGTAGTAATTTATGTATCTGTAAATAAATTCAGACGAATTGTCAAAACCTTGCTGTGCAAAAAGGCTTACTATAAATTATCAGATTATCTTGACTAGAGGATAAAAAGCTTGGGACGGGTTTTTCTCCAACTCGAAAAATAACAACTAACAGGCTAAAGGTTTCTTCGTCGTCTACATACCGAAGCGACAGAAATCAAAAATATCACTTACTTTCCGTCAGTGTTTTGTTTTATAATTTGTCATTTTCTAAGTGTAGGTACATTTATTGTATTTAAGGAGATAATGATTTTTTGATTTTGATTGGTTATTGAGAAAATACAATATTAATTATTAACAAACTTTCACACGCGCTGGTTCGGGACAACTTTGACTGATCTCCTTTCTCTCTCTCTTTATCTTTCCGCATTCAGCTTGCAGCATTCCGCGTTAACTGCCAAAGGTCTCGCATACCGTCATCCTACCGGACTAGAGGAGCGAGGTTATGTTCAATTTCAATCCCGATTAGTTCATAAACTAATCGAGATTGAAATCATTGAGTACAAAAAAGGCATTTCGTGAGTTTAAATTGGAATAGCGATCGTGGTAAGAATCGTTTTCAATAGTAGGCTCCTTGCATTATCCCCTCCTTGCGGGATCTTAGCTACCCGAGGTCTTATACTGTCATATCCAATGTCCTCGGCTTTGCACAGGCTCCGGTAAGGGATTCACACAGTATTAGCTGAAAACCTTTTGTTTGAATAGTCCCCGAAGGTCTAAAGGTGTTTATAACACAAGGTTACTAAGTTTGCATACTGATTCAGTAACGCATTCATTACTATTTTCGGCTCTCGTTGGTTTTCGTTCTAAGAATGAGCGTGACACTCATTGACAGCAGTTAAGCCGCTGCCTAACCGCTTCGCACGTCGAAGATGGTCAATCTTTGACATTCACAGCTGGTTCTTCGTAGACGTTCTAGCCGCACTCATTATCCATACGCATGTACAGAGACACTGGTCAGCGCTGAACAGCATTGACAACAGAGAAATCATTTTTTTGATTCAGATAGCATAAAGATCCATAGATCTTAAATTATGCTTTAAATTATATCGTATTGACAGATAAAATGCAAGGACAAGAGTCATTTAAGATTATATTTTACGAGCAGTATTGTTTACCAGGTTATAGAGTGCTCGTAACATTTAGTCGTAAACCTAAAGGTTATTTGAAGTTATTTTCCGTGCTTTAAAATAAACTTTCATGCATGGTTTCCGTTATACTTCCCCTCTCTATTGAAGAAATGTAGAAGTTTAGACAATATTATCAAAATGAGTTAATTCATAACTTGGCAGCCGTGTTGTGTCTGTATTTTAAGTGTGTTTTGTCTAAGTCTGGGAGTATAAATACAAAAATTAAAAAAAAATATCCATCTGATCTGTAAAGTAGTTAGGATTTCATTTCAAATATCGTTGCTTTGAAATCTAAAAGCTTTTCAATCGCTTTAGCTTCTTTTTCCTTATTAACGCATCGCATTTACTAGATAACTTTTCCTGAACCATTCAGTAAGCATTGACGAGTAGAACGACCGCATTTATTTAGAAAACCGGAAAACGTAAACCAGTCATCAATTTTACGATTCAAACCCACCGGCAGTCTTGTCAAGCAACGTTAAATACGCGATAAAACGAGATGAAGATGAGTTCCTGTTCTTGCACTCACCTACCTTCCTCATCTATAGTAAGTAGTAGATCTTTGAGATTTAGCTTAGAGATAGGGTCTCGCTGATAAATTGCTCGAAATTTCGTTCCAGTCTAGTAGGATTTTCCCACAGGAAGCTTAACCTTTAGCCTCTACTATTCGTCTTGAATTTTGGCTATGTTATTTCATTTCGTCTGCATCATTCATCTAGATCGGGGCTTATTCTGCTGATAATAAGAAGCATAATGTCCTGTGCACATATAGCTAGCCTCCGTTAAGACTATACCCGGTTTAGCTGAAATTCGGGTAAGAGGACATCGGTTATCATCATCAGTAAAAAGCATTTGCGTTGGGTAGAAACAAAGCTCGTACGCACTAGCCGATATATCTCATTAGCAAACAAAATACTAGCAAAATAAATAAAATATGTAACACCGATGTAACCAACAGCTAACTGCGCTATTGAACCGCTCTGCTCGACTCTTGCTTCCTGTGTAAACATGGCCACCCGACGGCCTCAAAGCTCACTGCGTTTTTGTCTCTTTGAACTTTGCAAATGAATTCAACGTCAAACTTCAATCACCAGCGTAGGCTTACGTCGATATTCTGCAAAAACGAGGTATTTTAATCTGACACTAGCGTATTCACAAGCGTGGAGGTGAAATGGTCGCCGAAAGAGGGAGGGGAACATTGATGCACATAGCTCTACAGCAACCAGCATACGGGGACAAAATATACCAACGTATCTAGCCAATATCTAGCGAAAACAGAGATTCTGTAGGTATATCACATCACATCTACAGAATCTCTGTTTCCGCTGATTGACCACAATTGTTTTGTGACAAGTTAACTATTTGAACTTGATTTGTCGCATTAGCCATGATTTCCAGTGTAAACCTACCTCCTTTTTACGCTTTACGTACTGTTTATTTGCAACGTATTCAAAGGGGTCTTCCTTTTAGAAAAACTTTTATTTATTTGGAAATGAGTGCAAAGCATCTATAAAATATAAAATTCCTTATATAACCAACCAAGCGGTCGGTAATAATCACTACTCTGATTGACGTTTCCTTCCGTTTGCAGATTGAATTTTGACAGTTAATTTATACCAAGTTGGTAAAACCAGTCCGTATTTTCAGCACTATTTATACCAAGAGTAGCTTGCAAGAGGCCATTTAATTTAGCCTCTAAAGCACAAATATAACCATAACAAGTTAATTCATTGAAAACTAAAACAACCCGACTTACAAAATGTAGTAAAGAACCTCATAGGAGATCAGACAAATATTTGGATAACTCATTTATCAAAACCTCTTCAACTGTATTGATGTTCTAAACATCAATGCAGCTGTAAACAGTCTTTCTGTGGTGGCGGACACTCTTTAAGAAGAGTGTCAACCAACCACAAAAACACTGTTTACATAGACACACTATAAAATACACCCCACGCCTCGCGGGTAAAAAGAGTTTAAGATAGTAGTTCGTTAAAACTGCAAGCACATCGTGGTCGCAACCTTGTTTACATTTAAATGTATAATTAAATATGAAATATGGCGGTCGCAGTGGCTCTTTCGTTATTAATAACATCCCATTCATTGTTTATTATAAAATATGATAAAGAAACAGGCATTGTTTATGAGGGAATGATTTAATATGACCCGTATTAATTATACTTAATTTTAATGTTAATTAACAAGCAGCCGAAAAATACACACAACAATTCAACAAAGGCAAAGGCCATTCTTTTCGTCAAGCCTACGAGAAGAATGGCTGTAAATTGACATAAATAATAACATAAAAAATACGTAGGTATGCTTCATGTTAAATAATTAAAATATTGATCCTTTTCAGCAATGTTTGTAATTGACTTTACATATCCAGCTATCCGGCTGTTGTAACGTATGCCTAGATGTAAACGATCGTGTCGGTCTGCCGTCCTATCGGATTATTAGAGTGAATATTAGAGAGTGCACATGTGTTTGCGTACACACTTGTGCACTATAACTAGTCCGAAATGCGGTTCGGTGTACATCATTATACCTAATTACTTTGTTGCATCGCTAAGACATACAAGCTTCTCATGTAATAAAACAAGGTTTGCTTCGTAAAATTTAACACTTTTGTTTGATTTTTATATTTGTCTGTTTGAGTAGTTAGTTTAGTCCGTAAAGCCAACATGTGGCTCTGACGGAAGACCAGCGTTGGTTGCTAGCTTGCTAGTCAACCAACCCATGCTGAGGCAGAGCCATTTTGTTACTGGGTTTACACCTTGTATTTTAATCTAAGTTAATTATGTATTTTAGTCTAAGCTTAGTATGTGTAAGTTCTGTAACAAATACATTTATATTCTATTCTTTTCTATTTTATTCTAAAAGCAACCAGCAAATACGAATTTACGAGATGTAAAACGAAAGCACTTTAGTAGGGATTATATCCAGCCAGTAATAAATCTTTGGTAAAATCTATTTTTGAAGGAAGCTGGTTCGAAAGTAAAAACCGGAAGATATTAAAAGTTAGCAGAAGCGGAACGTAGACACCTATCCGAACCGAACGCACCAAAGTAGCTGAAGGAATCGAAATGAAACAAATGAATTTTACAACTTGGCGCGGACATGAATTTGAGGTTCCATAATTCTAAATTAAATACCCTAGAGTCTTTATAATGTTTGGTTCAGGAATATGAATGTCAGTTTTTTTTTTCGAAATGCAAAGCCCTCCTTATTCACTGTTTTTCGTGTAAATCATTAGATCTCGCTAACCAGATATTGCAAGGCCGCAGAAAAGCAACAAGAACAGAAAAAGCTCCCTAAAGCAGACCACATAATGCTGAAAAATTTATGCAAAAACGCGGGAAATTTTCCGATCTTAATATTTAAAAGAAAAGGTCGAACAAATAACCACATCATAAAAGTTTGGGGCGAAACTTCGAGGTAAACGGTGCAAATTTTTTCCCATTCGCAACTCGAGTTTGAAAAAACGTGGGTCGAGTTACTTCTCTGACCCACATCATACTTTGATGTTTTTATTGAAGACGGGTTCTCTCGGTAATATTTGGAATTTTGGGAGCTTTTAAAAATGTTGGTTTGATAATTAAACTTCGGATCACTTAGGGTCACTTTCTTAGAAATCGAAGGTTCCTTAGTGCTATCAAAATCGTTCAAAGTTTCTCTGAAATCTTCTCTACCGGTAAACTTGTTAGAAACCTTAATAGAAAAACCTTGGAAACTAGCAAAGAAAGTGGAAACTTGCTTATTAAATTACCTAGAACCAATTTGCTTCTTTCCGGTGCACCTACCTTGCCAGTCGCGTCGGGTTTCTTATCGAACTTTAGCAATATCATAGGTACATACGGAGTACCTACCTACTGGGATATACGGAGCGTAACGCCATTTGTCCAGCGCCGCCGTCACCGAGAACGAGATGTAAAAAAACGGGCGAATGGCGCAGTGACGGCATTTTGTGGACAAGTTCAAACGTGTTTTGAATTGCCGGCACATCGGTCCGTCACAATCTCAGGCCGAGTTTTAGCAGTCGCGCAGTAGTAGTTAGTACCAATCTTTGGCGGCCGGGTGACGGCGCTCGGGTGACGGGCGTGCAGTGGACAGGCGGACATAGTAAATGACGGAATGTATCGCTACTTTGGCCGTCATAATCTCGTTCTCGATGACCGTGGCGGGGACTAGCGCCGTCATCCAGCCGCCGAAGATATGAGTAGTTCGGCGCGACCGCTCGAACTCGGCTGGAGATTGTGATGTTAGGTTTTAGGCCTCCTCTTCACTATCGGCGAGGATTATTCCTCGTATGGCCATCTGTCATCGTATCGGTAATCGTTACAATCGTCGTGCAAGCATCGACGCAATCCCTGTGGTCTTCACTGAAAATCAGCGCTTGGTGGACACATCAGCAACGCTGAGTAAACACATCAGCGTGCATCCAGCACAACGCTGAGTGAAGGTCCATATCTGCCATAAACGCTGCTACGCACAAAATTAATCTATTTTCTATTTTGTAACTTTTTGGTATGGTATTAATTAACATAGTCTTTATCTATAATATAAAAATGAATCGCAAAATGTGTTGGTAAGCGCATAACTCAACAACGCCTGGACCGATTTCGCTAATTCTTTCTTTGTTGTGTTTGTTATTGTCAGGAAAAGGTTCTTATGAAGAAAAAATGAAGAAAGTTGGAAACATAAATTTCCACGGGGGCGAAGCCGCGGGGCGCAGCTAGTGGTAAATATAAATATTCTCTCTCTCTCTGAAGTACATAAACCGCTTCTGTGATGTATCGTTAAGGTATTAGCGGATAAATCCTAAATTTTTACATCGTCTACGCCTTCGAACAAACGAAAGCAGAAGAAGTTGTCGCTGGTTCAACTTAGCCATTCCTCATACGCTACTACAAGGACAGCTACAACAAACTGAACCACCGAGATCGTCGCACCGTCACGACATCTTGAACTCGGCTTTAAAATGATAACGTTATGGGTGACGTCCGATGGCGGTGGACAAACGATCGACGTCACGTCATCTGAAATTCGGCCTGAAATAATATCGTTATGACGGCGCCGGTGGACAAACGGCTCCATGAGCCAACTTAACGGATGAGTTTATCGTCGATAACGAGTCTCACCGAGCATTTTATAACCAACCTTCATATCCATCATTTCGGCCCGTATATTCTAAGTTTACTCTGAAAACGTTGCAAGTTAAAATGGAAGTAAAAACTAAATAAATCTAGTAATCCTCTGCTTTTACGGATTAACTAAGTCAATATGGTTTTAAAAAATAAATATTTTTCAGCGTTCGTAAGTGAATAAAGTGGTCTGCCGTTCGCTTTTTCTCCGCGCCTGATGTTTTCCTTTCCCGAAAAGCGCGATAAATGTTTGTGCATAAATTTAAAAAGCTCATCGAGTCTCGGCTTCTTGTTTTCGAGGTGGCTCCCCCGTGAGCCCTCTGTTCGCAGTTTCCACGTATAGGATACTTTAAATTCGTCTCATAGGCCCTTTTCGAGATTGGATACCCCGACTGTAAAGCTCTTTGGTTATTGTTGAGGTTTATGTTTTTTGCGAGGCTGCTTTAGTATTCGACGCCGAATGGGAAAACTGAAATGCTTCGGATTTATTTAAAATAAATAAATAATGCTGCACAATTCACACAGCATTATCTAGCCCCAAGCTAAGCTGAGCTTGTGTTACGGGTACTAGATAACTGATATACTTAATACAATACACTACATAGGTAGATATTTTTTATTATACATAGAAAACATCCAGAACGCCCTGGACAAATGTCTGCAGATCGTACAAACATTGAACAAAGAACATAGGTTCTTCTGAGGTGAATCATAGGATTCAGAATGTGGTTTTGGTAAAGCTTCCAAACTTCGCAGGTCGTCATCCCACCTGACTCCACTCAAGAACGCATTTATCCCAGCGGTTGTCGGTTCATCGCAAGATATGGCCCAAAAAAATAAATTACCTTGTGTATAATAATAGGCTTATAATAAAAGTCTCTATAGACTGTATTATTTATTTACGTGAAAAAGAAAATTTTTGGTGAGAGCACATTACTGACAGTGTAAAACCACGAACAGAAGAGAGTTTTTTACATTGACAGTTCACAAATGTGTCATGTTATAAATCAATGTTGCCATATTGCTTATTTTATGTTGGAATATTTTCAACAACTTGTTTTATTTTCAGATTTAGTATATTTTCACGACTTTACATTTTCGGTTCTCAGTCGTTTATCATCGCCAGTGTCTGACATCGACTCTAACAAATCAAATGCGACGCATATCAAACATCAATTCATGCACGACCAATTTCCACCCCAATTTACCAGTAAATGGTGAAATCTAATAAAGTAATGTATGCAGCAATAAAACGGAATAATGAAAGCTTGTTGACAACAATTTAGTAACAAAATTACCACTCACCACTCGACAAGCGAATTACGCTTTCATGATTATTCTAACAATATGTTAACATACAAACTGGATGATGTTAGTCAATAGGCAATCAACGCTAAATATCCGCTAATGTTGTTTTAGAAATGTGTTGGATGTAATTACTGTAGAATTAGTAGCAAATTTTTTATTTGCAATTAAAATAAGAGAGTGGGTTTTCTGTGGATAATAGGAGTAATTGTCGACAGCTTTTTACTGTAGATTGTGAGGCGTTTGGCCACCAATTCACTTAAAGTTTTTTTAAATTATTTATTTAACAAAGTTTACTAATGTAATTGAAGATGTAGCATAGGATGAAGTACGCCTTATCAGAAGGATCATATTCACTCTCGATTTGAAGACACCGAGATTGTAGTCTTCCGGGAAAACACCCGGAAAATGTTGCTTTTGTTGTAGATATGTGAGTGGAATCTTGATGGTTCCGATGGAAAATTCGACCGTCGCACGCGAGGTGACAAAAATTCGTTGCCCATGATAAAGGCCATAGCACACACATCCCACCCCGCTGCCGCACAATGCAATTAAATATGGACATCAACTCGTAACTTTTGATGCATAATACAGAGACAGCATAATATAGCAGCCACCGCGCAGTAAGTTGGCTTGCCGCAAACTAGCTACTCGTTGGTTGACGCCTAGCTTAAGGGTGCGTTTCCACTGATGTGGAGCTGGGCGAAGTGAATTGGCCAATCACAGTGCTCGAATCTCAACTTCGCATCAGTGGAAACAGTGGAGCGAAGTGGACTTTCAAATAAAATATATGAAAACGCGGCCCGCATCAGTGGAAACAGTGGAGCGAAGTGGACTTTCAAATAAAATATATGAAAACGCGGCCCCGAGTCGGACAGAACGGCGTCGAGCAAGCAGAGGGCACGAAGCGGAGGGTAGCAGGACGGTGCGGTGTGGGTACACTTGGACGATTCCCGTTTTCAAAATGGTATTTTATATGGTCTCGAATACAGAATCTATGTTTTAATTTTTGTACCCAAATAATATGCGGCAGTCAGTTCTACTCATCAGCTTCCGAATTTTCATCTTCTAGTACATAAAGATGTTGTGTATGCTGCTCTTTTCCTTACCGACAACATGACGAATCTCCAACAGATTGAATTGGACTGATCGGAACACGACTCAATGCAGCTCAGCTCCACTCCGCCCAGCTCCGCGTCAGTGGAAACGCACCCTAACACAATATTCGAGCGAGGGGCCTTCGTGCGACGACATTGCGTAAACCGCTCGCCAGAAGACAATTTTACGATCGTGTGTGGACAGAGAGCTTGCTGCTAGCTGTCGCCTCGTGGACAGTACGTCAACATCGTGCGGTCAACATGATTTGAGGCTGAGAGGCGCGGGTGCGCTTCCGCTATGCGGAAGCATTGCTGAAGCATTGCTGCCTATGTATGCGACAACCTTAACTAACGATATAAGACAAACCCTTTTCAAAACTGAATAGGGGAGATCCTATCCTAACTTATCTACCTGTAAATAAGTATGAAAGATTCAAAACCAATTCACACAAACATAAGAAACAGACCACACAAAACAACTGTCATCAAAAATACTTAGCATATTGTTCTTATTGTAGCGCATTTTCGTTGACCGTAATAAAACGTTTCACATGTCGCCCGCAGGCCGCAGCGCGTGCGGTCGGCGTGAAGCCAAATTGATGGCTCACTCCATCGGCAATGTAATGGTGCTTCAAAACGAACGGCTGGCCAGTAAGTGAAATTCACGACTGATTACCTCTTACTTGGTGGTTTAGTGGGAGCGGACCGAAACAGTTTCAAGGAGGGTAAAATACGGCTGGAATACGGGGGATTTTTTTACGTTAATCTGCTTTTGTAGGAATACAAAAACTACTTATCTGTATCGATGAAATGTAATAACGCAGTCAGATACGATCTTTAGGGATCCTGAACGCTAACAAAATAATTGAATAACAAAGATACCAAAGAAATCAGATTACAGTAAGTTCAATTTACATAAGTTAGCTTCGGGTTAGATAACTTCGCTCACATTATTGTTGAATTAAGAGAAATCTTAGTTCCTTAAAATCTGGAACCATCTACGTATAATTTTAGCATACATAGATAGATAGAAAATATTTTTATTGCAATTGTTTCTTAGTTAGTGAGAAACAATTAACAAATAAAATAATTATAACCTAAGTGACAATTGGCGCTCTTATCGCTCAAGAGCAATAACGGCCAGACAACAATAACATTTAGACCTGCATGCCATACTCTCTAACTACTTTGCACACCAATGTATATTGGTCAAACATGTTGACTCAAAAAAAAACTATTTGTCATCTTTTCTTTTTACACGTGTTTGCAAATAAATGACTTTTACTTTACTTTACTTTTACTTTTACTTTACTTTACAACCTAGTATGGATTCCTACCTATTATGGAATGGAACCTAGATCGCTCTTTCTCGATGGTCGGATATGTACATGGGGTAAGATCTGTGTGCATATCTTATGGTACTACTAAAAAAAATACTTATACTTATTCTTGTATAAGATTCATTCAATCTCCAAACTTTCGCATTTATAATTCAGTGACATGATCCCCACACTAGGCGGTCTGTTTCAGAAGATCGATCAGAAGTACAGACATACATGTTTCATTGTAATGTGTAACAATTAGAGCCAATAGCAACTAAACGAGCGTTATCTAAGGGCTACTAGACTAGGCACACGACCATCTGCTTAGATACAGAGAGTCAACTTTACGAGGTCAACACACCAAAGTCGGCGACACAGCCGGTTGGTGCTACATTTTAGTTTATTAATATTGTAGCCGACTGTTTTTCTTTCAAGTTGTCGGCCGTATGCCGACTTTTGTGTTTAGGTAATCTTTTTTTGACGTGACAACGTCTTATAATTCGATAGAGCCGGCTGCACGCACGAAAAAACATGACGTCATGCGGCGTTACCTCGCTCTGAGGTTTTACCTCGCTCTGAGGAGTTCCATGTAAGGCTTGAAGTGCAAGCGAGAGCGCTCGACATCCGTCTCTCTCCTACTTGAGTGAGCGATGCGTCTGCGTGGACAGCTGCTATACTATAGTACATTTACATCTTTTGATCGAGTATCAAATGCTACCATTCTATCACTATTTTCTTAAGACGTTGTCACGTTCCACTATCGTCAGTAAACCGACTTTACAGACAACCAATTTTTTTTAGTTATGTTGCATTTTTTTTTGCGTTTTCTAACTTTTCTAGTACTCAAACCTTAATTGGTTCCAACGAACTTTGTGATCTACTGTAGTGACTGTACTGTAGTGTGAGTACTACAAGAAACAGGATCGATTGGCATCAAAAAAGTTATTGTGAAAAACGCCATTTTCCTCGAAATCTGTGACTTTTTGAAAATCTGTGAATGGGGATGATATTTTTTCTATGAAGAATGGGTAGTTTCCTTATATTATTTTAATGTAGCTTCAACGGTTAAGGTACCTGCCCTTACTGCCCCACCCAAAAATTCGAATAAGAAAACTCAAAACAGCTCAAATCATAGTTGATAGTGATTTTAGAGTGACAAGGTACTAAAGTGTATCTACTGTGTAAATATTAGTACAGACAGATATGTACACTATCAATTTACATACATGGCTCATTGATGACTCAATCCATCGGTAATGTTATGGGTCTTCAAAGCGAACGGCCAGTAAATAGATTGAGGACAGATTAGGTACGTAAGTACCTCTTATTTATTTAGTGGTTAAGTAAAAGAGAAATCTATAGTTTTGATTTTTTTTTGCGTGCTAGGTAACTATGCCCATCTAAGCTAAAACAAAATTTGTCAAGACGGTAGAGCATCAGCAAAGTTCGAATATAATAGCAGTGTGTATCTTTTTGTACTTAAAACATTTATTAAAAAAACCTGACCAATTTCCTGTTCAGCTTATTTAAGAGTAGGTACCTACCATCTTTTTAAGATCCTTTAATTTACCAATAAGTAATAGGGATAAAGATGGTACCGGAAGCCTTTTAAAAGACGACCAGTAAAAATTTTTTGTCAACGGACTTTGAAAGACCGTGGAATTAAATTTAATTCTGCTCTGATTTAATTTATCTAGACACTAAAGACGCGGAATAACCGCGGAAGTCATTAGCGAGACAAAAAGTATTGAATATATTCTTATATCATCATCACCATTAACTTGGTGATCAGCGATAGTAGAAGGAATTATTATTTACTGTAGGCCGTGGCAGATGTGGCGTAAGAATCGACTCCTCCCAACTTAGCCCCTGGAGATTGTAAGAGCCGACGAAGGAATCTACCACAGAAAGGGCAACGGATTCCTTTTATTTGTCATTCAACCCGTTTTTTGCGATAACCAATGTGCCTGCGCAGAGTTCTGATTATGGTTTGGGGGGAGGAATTTTCAGCTGGACAGGTACAGTACGGGTGCTGGTGTAGTAAGAGGTGCCTATGGGATATCCACCGGGGGCGGGCAGCAGCGCCTCCTGCAGAATAATTCTACCACAGAACTGCGATCCCCAACCCGCATGCGTGGGGATTATGGGCATTTTCACCCATGTGATAAAAGCCAATAAAGCGCCTCTCAGGGGAAGGCCTGCGTCCAGTAGTGGACCAATACAGGCTGCTGAGGTTGGGGTTGAGGTACAGTACAATATCAGATGATTTATCTACTAAATGTAGATAATAATTTAATAATGCTGGACAATCCACACAGCATCATCTAGCCCCAAGCTAAGCAGAGCTTGTGTTATGGGTAATAGATAACTGATATACGTTACATGGATATTTTTATCATGCATAGAAAATACCCAGGATCCGGAACAAATTTTTGCAGATCGTGTAAACATTTGTCCGAAGGCGGGAATCGAACCCGCAACCTCATGCGGCGCAGGCGGACCTTCGCCCGCCACGATAAATCGGCCATCGTGACGATATCTATATTAACTAAAGGAATTAATGGAAGTAAAATACAATGTGTATCAGTGTTTTTAAAAATGCACTTTTAGTATTTGGGGACAAAATAGCCGAGATGTTGTACGCACTTCTATTTAAAACTGACCCGCTAAAATAAATTAAAGCTTCTTTCTATTATGACACGTCACGAAACCCTGTGCTCTATTCTGACTCACAATTGACCGGTTCACTCGCTGTGGTAAAGGACAATATGTACCGCGATTTCATGGCCAATAAAATATTCAATCTAAGTTACAACAACCCGAAGGAAATCGATATCCTATTCCTGTACTAAAAATGTTTCTGTTTACGTTACTCAAATGGTTCTTGTTGGATACAAGAAATAGAACTTGATATTGTTGGTATCAACACAAACTAACTAGGTGATAGTTGGCACTGGTGTTGCAAGAAAATCATGAAAAGATTATCTGAGATTGGAAATCTGATAGAATATTAGACTGCATAATGCAATTTGCTGAAGCAAAATCTTATTACTGTTAGTATTAACTCGATGATGCTGTGAGGATTAGCCAGCATTATTTATTTAATTTTTAGCATGTTGGTATTTTATCTGGTTCCTTTTAAAACAGTTCTATTCTTGATCTCACTTCCAATTTCAAACTGACCAAACCTTGAAAGTATTGAGTTTGGTCAAATCTAAACCGAATTCTGCTTAGTGTCGATTCTACAAAACTTGCCCCTAATCCCATTTGTGCGCTAGATAAGATTTCAAGAGTGCATTGCAGAGTCCACGATACAAATTTAGATTAAAAATTGATATTGTTCATAATGTATTGTTGCCGGTAATTCAAAGTTGGGTTTGGTTGTATTTTTTAGGTTCGACAAGCAGTTGTACAAGCTGGTAGTTTTGAAACCGTTGTACAACATTTGTTAGGAACCCAAGATAGAACAAATAAATCAATAGTCTGTTTGGAGTATATCGACAATATGTTGATTTTAATAATAAATCTCTAACGTCAATAGACTCCAAAACGACAATTAATTACGTTTTTTTTGCATGCGTTTATAACAAATGGTTTACAATATGCGCGAAAGTACCTACTAGCTAGCCAAATCACTTATACAGCGCAGAATTTAAAAAAAATCCAGAAAATTCTGAATCTCCTAATTACACAAATCTAATAATGAACAAATGAAACTCATCACCATATTCAATTACTCCAAACGCTAAGAGTATTCCGCCAAACGAGCGTAATCCTAAAGAAATAGTCTTTCAATTTAGAACGAAATCAAAGGAACAATAGGCTTTCTGTTTAATAAATGTGCCGATTCAAATTTCAAGGGCTGCAGATGGTGCGATTGCCTAGCTTCGGGGTGAATAATTTCCTTACAACATTCGCCTAAGGGGTCACCACTATGAGTAAGTTTAACGTTGGCGATAGTTTCGTTCCACGTAATTCTTGAAAACATTCACAAGGATGACGAACATTTTAAATTAATTAATTTATCGAAAAATTATCGAAAACCGCCGCGACGGCCTAATGACTCAGCCATCGATTTTGCATTCATAATTACGAGAATCTACTCTGCTTATTGAAACTTAGGTAAAATCCAGGCTGAAACTAATTTAAACTAACAGAACGAAATAAAGATAGTTCCCCAAGGCAACAAGGAAATTTCTATTCTAAGATTTCGATGGTTTCAACTTACACGTCATTTCTGCTTCACCCCTCAAACTAGAATGTCGTGCCTTGAATATTCTATAAGTTCACTAAAATTACTTAAAACAATACAATAATTATTACACAAAAACTCTCTCTAAATTCATTAACAGATTTATGTGCATTTTTGAAAGTGATTGAAACAAAATAAAGTAAACTTCTAAAAAATTGCATAACATTTACTTGACCATTATTTTTAAACAAGTTTCTTACGTTTAAGATTTCATGGTTTTCCTTTCATTTAATTTATTAAGTTTGTTATAGAGATTTCATCCTCATAATTGACCCGACCGATCTATGCAATAAAAATACAGGGTGTAATTTTTACAGATTTTAGTCGGTTCGATTCCCGGGTGTGGCAAGCAAATTTTCGATAATCTTTGTATGCAGTTTTCTTTCTTTTCAAAATTAAAGGAATGTTTTCTTTTAGTAAAATTTTCTATCTACAGTATTAAGAGTACTTTCCCTCCAGGTAGCATTACAAAATTCCACCCTGTATATATAAATCCCAAACTTATTTCCAAATTCTATAAGTAATTTTAAAAGCAGTGAAATTCAATCAAACCAATATATTATGATAAAAATGTTTACTACTAAAAATATATAGCGGAGGACTGGCGGGAAACTGCGCAGGACAGGGAATAAGAGAAGTCACCATTTTTCCCTGTCCTGCCAAGACACACTTCGGCTCGCTGAGCCATAGGAGTAAGTAAGTAGCATGGTTACTAGTGACTAGTGTGATGAGAGGTGACTAGAAACATAATGGTCACTGCTACGTTTTAAATAACACTGATATTCTAAGGTTTTGTTATTATAGTGCGTAAGCCTCGCACTCTGGATAATTTCTAATTTAGAAATCGAATTATATCGCAAAAATTTTCGACTTCGACGGGACTTGAACCCGCGTTCTCCCCTCAGTACGGGAATGTGATAACCAACTACACCACGAAGTCAAGTGACGTGGGAGTCGAAAATCTTTGCGACTTTCTACGGACTCAAGCGCCGTTAGCTCCACCTACAGGGGAAACATTGAAGTTTATCCAATCCTGTTCAAAGACTAAAGTCACGTTTAGTTCGTTTGACGAGAGGTGTCGCGTTGCTCTAAATCTAAGGTTTTGTTATTATAGTGCGTAAGCCTCGCACTCTGGATAATTTCTAATTTCTAAGAAATCGAATTATATCGCAAAAATTTTCGACTTCGACGGGTCTCGAACCCGCGTCCTCCCCTCAGTACGGGAATGTGATAACCAACTACACCACGAAGTCAAGTGACGTGGGAGTCGAAAATCTTTGCGACTTTCTACGGACTCAAGCGCCGTTAGCTCAAAAACGTAACTTTAGTCTTTGAACAGGATTGGATAAACTTCAATGTTTCCCCTGTAGGTGGAGCTAACGGCGCTTGAGTCCGTAGAAAGTCGCAAAGATTTTCGACTCCCACGTCACTTGACTTCGTGGTGTGGTTGGTTATCACATTCCCGTACTGAGGGGAGGACGCGGGTTCAAGTCCCGTCGAAGTCGAAAATTTTTGCGATATAATTCGATTTCTTAGAAACACTGATATTGTTTATTTCAGAACATAAACTGACTGACTTATATGAAAACGTATGCTTCTACACGGCAATAATCTGGAGGCGATAATGTCTTATAGTAGACTCGTCGCTTTATTCTCATTGGGTCCATAATCATACCATTCTTTATTATGCCCATAAGAGTCCCTGCGCGAATTGAAAATTCAACAAAGGCCTTCAATTGTGACTATATCATTGACAATTGAAAGGTATGCGAGAAAGCACTTATACTCGGTTCTAGAATCTAATATATTTTTTGTAATCAAATGGGATACAAAAACTAAGAAATACTGGTGGAAAATATTGTACGATACTTTCAGATGATTTCGGATCAAATCGTAGACGTTCGAATCAATTGGTAGTCTTAACAACTTTCATTCATTATTTCGACGGTCTCTGTTTCGTTTTCTAAATCGAATTTGCACCTTTTTCGCCGCAATTATGCGTTTTTAATCCTAAATTTAGTGGTTACTTTGCTGCCTTGATATTTTAGTTGTAACTTTCTTTTGTACCTTGCAATTTTAGTGGTAACTTTGCTGTTCTCTGTTATTGTTATCCGTTTTCATACACAAATGTCTTTGTTTACATAAAAACAAGTTCATTACTAGAACCGAGTATAGGAGTAATTCGGCATTCACACGAAATGAGGATTTTCTGTTAAGCTGTCCGTCTAGACGTATTGCCTGAATCTTGAATGACTGGAATATTTGCAGTTATTATTCTTTTGTGGTAAAATGTGCTGAATTTTTTCAATCTTTAGAAGGATAATGGTAGGGATGGGTAAATAATGCTGGACAATTAACCAACAGAGTTTATGTTAGGTGTACTATTAAATCAAATAAGAATTATTTAATCCCTGTTTATCAAAGTTATATAATATAATGAGTTCGGTTTCACAATTGTATCGAGTCGTAATAAGAAATGTTTTATTGTTGATTTTTGATGTTATGTCCTTGACGTCAACAAACAGCTCTGTTGGAAGACCAGCGTTGGTTGTAACGATTTTACAACCAACTCATGCTCAGACACATACTTTTTTGTGACTAAATGCAAAAATAAGTCTGTTTTATCTATACTATCTCAATTTTATTTTACAGAATGTTTGTTTTTGTATGAGTTGCAAATAAAATATTCTTTTTCTGACGTACTAGTGACGTCTTCTTTTTCTATGGGATTTGGTACAGCACCTGTATCGTGCAGACGGTATATTCCCTTCTGATTTCTAAATAAAATTGAAACATTATATTACAAAATCAAGAATTTTCTTTTCCCCGAATCTAAGATCACATCCGACAGAGAAGTGGAGTGGCCATATCTCGCGAAGAATCGACAGCCGCTGGGGTATTCTTGAGTGGAGACCGCGACTAGGTAAACGTAGTGTAGATTACCCTCCGGCCAGGTGGGATGACGATCTGCGAAAGACTGCAGGCAGATGCTGGATGCGGCAAGCTGAAGACAGTTCGCCATCGAGCTCATTAGGGAAGGCCTATGTCCAGCTGTGGACTAATATAGATAGATAGATAGATAATACTTTATTGTACCACACAAAGACAGATAACAATACAGAAATAAATGCTAAGAGTAGACGAAGTACAAAGGCGGCCTTATCGCTATGAGCGATCTCTTCCAGGCAACCTTGGGATGGACTGGACATGTAAGAACAAAATAGACGGTGGCACGCGAAAATAATAATAATAATACTTACACTACATACTATAATACCTGCATATAGCCTACAAACAATATAATACACTTACATAAACATAAAATAAAGTTTTTTAACTTTGCGAGGACAGATAATGCTGATGAAGCAGTTTTTTAAAGAGAGGGAGTGATTTGGCACGTCTGATGTCCAGGTCATAGGTTGATGATGATGATGAAATTCAAGATATCTACTAAGAACAACTATTTTTTTAAATTAGGATTGGAATAGATCAGAAAATTTCCATAAATAGAGTTCTAAATTTAGAAAAGAACAAAAGCTACCTAAATAAATATTTGAACAAACGAACTCTTGAACTTTCCCAGGAATATTTTAAATAGAGTTGCTTATCTACATATAGTAATTAGTATAATCTTATTCTAAGAATATCCAGTTAGTTGGGGTGTTATTCTGCACCCTTGTTACGGAATACCCCCATGACAGGGGTCGAAGGCTTGGACGGGGGCTAATAAACACATCCTAGCCCCATGGGACAGATAATGTTAGCAAGTGAGTTTTGAACAATGGTGTTATTGTAAATATACCAGCTGAAGTAAACACAAACATGTGAATTTATATACAAAGCAGGTGCCTAATAAAGTCGATGTTTTCTAACACAGAGAAAAAGGTACATACGAGTATGTCCCTTGTAAGGTTTTTGTTGTTATACTGCGTAAGCCTTCACACTCCTGCATCCCGCACTGAGACTTGCCGGTTCAAGTCCCGACTAAGTCAATTTTTTACATTTATTACTAGCTGACCCAGCGAATTTTGTACCGCCAATAAAAGTTGTCTGAACTTTATATTTTCTCACCTTTTAAACCTTCTTTGGACTTATGCAAATATTTCAAAACCAAAATTAGCCAAATCGGTCTAGTCGTTCTCGAGTTTTGGCGAGACAAACTAACAAAATTATTATTTGATTAAATTAGTTGATTGAAATTTTTTTGTGAATAAAGGTTTATTTAAAAAAAGAAAGAAAGAAGATATATCGATTTATTATGACATTTTTATGTTCCTAGTACCTACTTGAGGCGAGAATCATTGAATTCTTTCTTGCTGTTGGGAACATGAGTTGTTCCCAACAGGTTTGTTGTCAAAAATTACCGGTGTTATATGAAAGTAAGTTTGTCCTATTTTAACTCTTGTTACAAAGTCCGAAGTTATTTATAAAATCAAAGTGAATGAGATTTGGAACTGCCCCATAAATTGGTGTGTCAGGAACAGCGACCAATTTTATTTAAAACTAGCTGTACCCGCGACTTCGTTCGCAATTGCCATACCTGCCAACTAATTAAGTTCACATTTAACCACAGTTTCTCTCATATTATGAAAAGCCGTGCAAAAAAACTTCGATGCGCAGAATTGGACCTGTTACACTTTTAATAGGTAAAAGTATGTATATTTGGGTACCTAGTTAAAAGGTGTATAAATCTACTATAAATCTACGGGGGATAGAATGTTGTCATCTACAATCCCATTCCTTATCTACACGACTTTTAGCTATGACTCGGCCAGCGTCAGTGTTAAGAAGTGTCATACTCGTTTCACTTCTTTCTCATACATATAAGATAAAATATTAATTCAACGTTTATTACCTACATGATATAATAAAAGTAAGCCTTTATTCATAAAGAAAATTACACTAGTATTTACAATTGAAACAACTGAGCTAACTGCAGACTGTTACAAACAATCTACAGGTAGTTCAACTGATCCATACCAATACCAGTTGGAAGCATCCCTAAGACGCTGGTTGCATTGCCAACGTTTATTAATCTTCTGAAGCTACTTCAGAAACAGTAGGTATTAAATAGCAGCCTATTAACATCAAAGGTCAGATAGAAAATAAAAGTACTTAGAAAAGCTAGGAAAAGCCGCAAAAAATCTTTTGTTACATATCAAGTAAAATAATTAAATACATTATAAAGCCTCATCCATAAAAATAGCTTTGATATTAAAATGTGTGTGCTCCAAGATTAAAAACAAATTAGAGAATAAGGAAAACTCTACAAAGAGAAAAATATTATTACAAATGGTGAAGGGAGAGAATAACTAATAACTAATGAACAGATCAAGATGAAATTTAGGATACACTTACGACGTGGCCTAACATAAACAATGGGTTCCTTAATATACCGAAAATACTCGTGCGAAGCCGCGCGCAGAAGCTAGTATTTTAGCTCAATTGTTTCATTTGTAAATACTAGTATAATTTTCATTGTGAACAAATGTTATTTATCTTTAAGGATAGTATTTTCATATTACATATCGCTTATCCAGTGAAATAATGAAAAAAGAAAACTCCAGTAAACATGATTTTAAGTTCAGAAGGAGCAAAATAAAGATTGTAACATGGTTTCGTTTTAATAATTTCTATATTTTTACCGAAATTATTATTATGGTTTGGTGTGCTATCTAGTTCAAATATATTATATCAAAGTTAAACTTAGCAGACTGTTTGCAACAGTCTGCAGTTAGCTCAATTGCTTCAATTGTAAATACTTGTCTAATTTTCTTTGTGAATAAAATATTCTAACATCAAAGTTAAATCAAATTTTATACAGCGAATCTTTCAAAAGATCTTGTCCTAGTGCAACTATTTCATCCTGAAAAGTAGTGTAAATTAAATCAAGTCAGAATTATATTATGTAAAAGGAAAAAAGTCAGAGCGCTCAGTAATGAAATATTAAGATCGGAAGGAAATCTCTACCCGGGGATGTCATTTCAATCTTCAGTAAGGAGAGCAGATTATCAGCCGAGCTTACAACCAATTCCGATGTAAAAGTGAAAGGGCAGGTAACGAAATCCGAAGTCAAATAAATACCTACCCACTTATCTCCGGGCTCAGATTGTACGCAATTTGAGTAATTTGAGACAGATTGAAAGATCAAGTCTCTCGTTTTGAATTGATGTCTTTATTGCAAGTTTTAATTTTGTTGAGTGGTATAGGGAAATTGCAATTTCATTGTTTAAATTTTTTTTTTATTCAGCCTATTCCGTCCCACTGCTGGGCAAATTTAAATGGCCTGAGAATAATATTTTCTGCGTTCTGCAAGGAGTTAAACTACCAGAAAATAATTATAACATCAAGGCCTTACAACTGGTTCCTACGAAAAAAGCGAAGAGGAGAAATGTGTAAAATAATAACCCTCCGTTGGTAGTCGGGTAAAAACAAATACCTAATTGATCGCTGAATACCTATGTATGTACCTATGTCGTCATGGTCTTATAGATTGCCATAAGAAGGTCTCTGACTTTTCGTCAGAAGCTGAAAATAGGCAACATCCCACGTCAGTCGTTGGAAATAACCCTTTTTACCCCCAACGCAAAACGAGAGGGGTGTTATAAGTTTAACGTGTCTGTCTGTGTTTTTGTGTATCTGTCTGTGGTATCGTAGCTCCCAAACGGATGAACCGATTTTCGTTTAGTTTTTTTTTTGTGTCATAGATAATTTTATCCCGACTGTTCGTAGCCATGCTTCATGAAAATCTGTCGGGGGGTTTTTAAACATTTTAATTTTGTTCTTGTTTGACACTCTGCTTTCAGTTACTGTGACGAACTCTGATGTTTTGTGCATTTTAAACAAAATAATTGTAAGTTCACATCTCTCTTCCTTTTATGCAAGAAACGGTACCAAAAAGTCAAATATTTGCTATTTGACTTTTTGGTACCGTTTCTTGCATTACATCACATCACAAATTTTACCACAAACCATATTCCCCACCAATCGAATTTGAAATTTACATTTAGACGTTACCCTGACACCTGTTCCCATATTCCACGAGTTAGGGCCCTCCAAAACTTACGCTATCGAACATGTCACGTTTCCAGTGCTCAACTAAACTTGGTAGTTGGTAGTGCAAAACACGTTCAAGTAGTTTGGTGCTAGACCTAACTTCTGTCCGTGCTCTGTTATGTTTATTGTTGACATTTATTTCGTGCATGCAATGAAACAGTCTCTTGACCTCTTTTTCTTGTTGGTGTGTTTTACAAGCCGCGGCAGTTTATGAGGGTATTTTATTAAATCTCTGGACTTTCTATCTAGTTTAGAGATTTGGTAAGGTAAGGTAGAATAAACAGAACATAAAAATCATTTATTCGACACTGTTACAGTGTAGGTACGCACATAAATATTGAATGCGTAGGGTCCTAAACTAGGTTTAATTGTATTTCGGGATCAAGGGCTTCTCGTTTTAAAGTTTTACTCATGTGGCTTAGGTAACAAAAAGGAATATATAACTAAAAATAAAACTGAAAAAATCTACTATTCAGATTGTTAGCCAAATGTATGAAACATGATGTAAAATGCAGTAATAAAGTTAAATTAAGTTTATGACCCGTAATTTGCATTGTACCTCAGAAAAAACTGATATAAAACTAATATTTGTTGAAAATTGTTAAAAAAAAAAAAAAAAAAAAAAATATACCTTGATCAGATTGAATGATTGATCTTTATCTTCATAGTTATTCCGCAGATGAGACGAAAGCTGTCAGAGCTTCTCAGAGAGTTAGTCTTTCCCCACCCAGCAGTTGACGTAATGTTTCTGATCCATATTATCTCCACCTGTTACTGTACTGATTGGAAGAACTTAGGAGCGTTTCATGCGAAGTATATTTTCTCATTTTCATTAAAATTTACTCACAGATCAAGGGTAAATCATGCAAATATTGTTATCGTACCTTCAAGATTTTTGCATGTTTTTACTAACAATGTCCGAGTTTTAAAATACTACATTCTGCCTCGTGACTTTTAAAAACACAAGCTTGTAATTCCGGACTAATCCGCGCGCGTCGAAACGAAAACGTTTTTTAACCGGAATTTTCCGGTTTTCACATGCTCCGTCCAGACTCGTTTCACAGTGGATTCACTCCATACATCACTTTGTTTGTTATCTGTTTAGCTGCATGACATTGATGAATGTTCTAATGAAGCGGGTTCTGCGGGCGTTCGGGCGCCGTCGCGGGTCCTGGAGTCCCGGCTTAAGGTCACAGCATAAATGATGTCTTGGCAATGTTGTGAGTTCATTATGAATTAGATGCGGGTTAACTACGAACCTTGTTTGTGTTAGTAGAACGTTTTATACCTCAAGGGACTTCTACAGGGTCAGTGCGGTTCTAGTCGCGCGCGTTCCCCTCCCTGCACTCAAGTAATTTATCAACAACGATAGTTTAACCCCCGACGCAAAAAGAGGGGTGTTATAAGTTTGACATGTCTGTCTGTGTATCTGTGTACCTGTGTATCTGTCTGTGGTATCGTAGCTCCCAAACGGATGAACCGATTTTTATTTAGTATTTTTTGTGTCATAGATAGTTTTATCCCGAGTGTTCTTAGCCATGTTTCATGAAAATCTGTTCAGCCAATAAACGTCGGCGGGTTTTTTAAAATTTTCATCTTGTCTTGTTATGTAGTAAAATATTGTATGTGATGGTGATGAGACGTTGTGGTATGGCAGCTACGGTAAAAGTAAAGTCAAGCCAAGCTTATAACAGTATCGCTTTTGTCACACGTGACGGTTAAGTACAGTCGTGAGATAGTATTCTCGGCCGAGAGCGTGGTTCCTTATCAATACTTTGACTATACCAAGTCAAAGTGTAAAAGTATCAAATTGACTATAAGTCTAACACCCATATTCAAGAACAATACTTTTAGTAACGCCTCTAGTATAAGCCAGTCCGCACTAAATTTGAGATCTAAGTAAAAAAGTAATCAACACTCCCATCCAGCCCTACGTCATCGGTAGCAAGCAACACTGTTAAGTGAGGCATTTCTCACTGCGTTCATCATGGTCGTCCATTTCATTCACAACAACACACTTTACTATCCGAACGTACTGCGCCGATTACAGATCTGTGATTGGTCCGTTTCTGTTGTTAAGTTATCTTTATTGTTTGGCAGATTAGTGGATGACACAAATATAACCTATAAAACCTGCACAAGCATAATACAACAATTTTGTTTCCATAGAAACTGAATATGAATGAAATAAAAATGTCAAAGCAAAGCAAAACTGACAAAACATAACCAACATTTGTGACCTACCTACCAGTCAAAGTTGACATAGCTACACTATGCGTTGGTTAAAATAGTTGCATAGCTATTTTACGTAAGGGTCGTCCCAAATGAAAGCATAGCGTTACAAACCACTCGAGTATTGTTTATGAATCGGATTAACCGGCCTTATACGTTCGTGTGCACTGTTCTTGATATCACACCCTTTGGGACCGACGCTCGGTTCGAATCCTACCGCCTGCGCCATGTTAAAGTTATTTTCTATAGGACGGTCAGAATGAAACGACTCATGTCGTAGCCATGATTAATTGTGTTTTATCTAAGTTCTAACTACCTACATTATTATTTATTATTATCTAAATCTACCTACAGGGTGTAATATTATTTGGTGATTAAAGCTGCTAGAAACAGACTGAGCTCAAGCCAGGCAACGTAGGTACGCGACGGAATGTAAGAAACGTCGGATGCCGTGGTGTACGATGAGTGCAGGCCATCTGTTTTCATACAAAATCAAGTTTCCCATTATGCGTTGCGTACGTTGTGTTGCATTGCCTAGATCATCATCATCGTTGTCATTGGGGAGGTACTTAGTTATTACATAGCCTGTATTTTTGTTGTAACATTTATCTTCATTACTACATTAATTAAGTATAATTACTTCCTTTCTTTTAATTTTGAACCACGTTTGGTAAAATAATGCTGTGCGGTGTTGATAAGTCCGCACCGATCTCTAGGGCACCGCCGGCTGCACTAATTCACTACGAAACAATGAGAGCAATGTCTTGAGAGATTAATTGATGCAATGCAGTCACAGATTAAATAACTTCAGTTCAGTTGTGAGGTCTTGAAGGTTTTGGTGATAATTAAAACCTCTCTGGTGTATAGTTTGTATAGTGGCGGTTAGCCTATTTTGGCTGTTAAGCATCGATATGTACAAACCACGGTTCAAATCCACAAAGTCGAGAACAAATTTACACCTAATATTTACCGTAATTTTGAGGCTTAGTAAATTATCTATTTCATTAGGAAATAAAACAGCAATAGTAAATAGCATTAAGTATTTATTATAACACCATTATAAATTTGAAATATTAAAACAATTTTTCATAAGTATTCTATAATATTTCGCGCATACCGTGTAGCATACAACTTATGATGTTGGTATGAAATTTGGAGTTAGATGAAATTTACTAATTAAAATCGTAGTAACCTTCAAGCGAGTATGATCTTTAAGGTATGTCTCCAGTTATGACCGCAACTGTACTTTTCTTGCCTCATTTGTGCTCTGAAACACAGACACAAGGCTAGGGCCTCTGACTACGTGAATCTGGTGACCGTTTCTTCATAGTACTTTCTAGTACATTATAACTGCTACTTTGATTCAAAGATAATCCAATAACTAGCGGTGATTGAACAAGAACTTCTCTTAGCTGATTTTCCGTTTTCCTCTGACATCTCGTAGAATTGGTATAACGTTAAACAATAGACGCCAGCGATCCATATAGATAATAAGCGCAATGCCGGATAAATAAGGAGGTTGTGACTACAGGACCCTTTGACGCTTGACGAGTGTTAAACCATAAATTTAATTCCGAATATGTATAAGTAATGCTGGACAATTATAGTAATAATAATAATGTTAGATAATTCACTCAGCATTACTTAGCCCCAACCTAATCAAAGCTTGTGTTATGGGTTACTGATATACTTAATACAATAGACTACATAGATACGTATTTTGACGTATCTCGTTTAAACATAGAAAACATTCAGAACACCCTGAACAAATACCTGCAGATCTTACAAACATTTGTCGCTTGGTCTATAGAAAAGATTTTTGTTTTGATTCGTAGGTTATTATTAATTCGTTTGTTCCTTTATACAGAAACTTTATAAGATGTGTAGTTTTCTTGTAAATAAGCAAAAACACCATTTTTGCGCTTTCCCCGTTCCAAAAACGTATCCTCCTTCCCGCTCCTATGAACTATGCTTATCCTTTTCAAAAAATGGAGCGCAAAGCACCCTGTTAAAAGGTAAATGCTTTTACTACCAATATAAATTCAATAAAGAGGCATATCAATGTAATTAACCTTAATTCGATTAACCCAATTACGCCGAGCCAATGAATGTAAATCCATACTTAACAATATTATAAATCTGAAAGTAGTTATTTATTTACTGAGTTTTGTTTTTATTCTGTGGAAGATCGATTACCTTAATTTTAAGTTTTGACCTAGTGAGTTCAGCAGACAATTTATTATTTGCGTTTATTTAATTCAATCATTTCAATGACATTTAATTTAAATGTCTATATTTTTTACAATACTTAAGTTTTAGTTACTCCTAAATTATTTACGTGCCTAGGGCGTCATCAGGGCGGGATATGTTGCTCTACTGTATTATTCCACCAATTTTTTTGTACCATGTCTTGTGTTAATAAATGTTTCTGAATAACTGAATTAATTCTGTCCACCTGTCTGTTACCGTTTCACGCCTAAACGAATCTTAAAAATTTAGATGAGGTAGAAAATGTCCCGGGGAAGGACAAAGGTTACTTTTTATCCTGGAATAAAGCATGCGAAGCCGCGGGCATAAGCTAGTTCGATATAAATAATCCATGTTACAGGTAGAAATTCGAGATTTTTCTGTGTGTCTAAAAATCAGCAACGTTCCTCACCGTGCAGTCATAAAACCAACGCACACTTTTCTTTATATCTCGTTTCTGCTGAAAAAAAAAACATTATGTAAATCACGAACACGAACACTGAGCACGTTTTATTTGCTTCCCGAATGGCCCAGTTCTTTTGTGACAAGAGCCCTGAAAAGGCCATTTGAATCAGAAGTATTTTGGATAATAAAAGAATCATCCATTTGAGGCCTACAAAAATAATGGGCCATGCACGAAACGTGAAATGAAGCCACGTACAACGTATCTTGATCTTATTTTTGTGTGAGTGTTTGCAATGGACAGCGGAAGCGGAAATACTCGCTCCGAGTTTTGAAACAAAATCAAAATCAAAAACTCTTTATTTCCATAAACACAAATTATAAAACTAAACACTGACACGGAAATAAAGTGATATTTTTGATTTCTGTCGCTTCGATAAGTAGACTAAAGTAAAGAAGTGACGAAGAAACCTTTAGCCTGCTATTTGTTATTTTTCGAGTTGGAGCAAAACCCGTCCCAAGCTTTTTTATCCTCTAGATAATCTGATATTTTATAGTAAGCGTTTTTGCACAGCAAGGTTTTGACAATTTGTTTGAATTTATTTACTGATAATTTTTGCAACTCACTAGGAGTTTTGTTGTAGAAGCGTCGAACGTTTAAGAAGACTAAAGTTTTCGTTTCCTTCATTCGTTCCATATTTAGTGCCCTGCAGTGGCCCTGCCGGATACTGAGAGGAACTACTTTTCATAGTATGACTAAGTACTATATAGGGTTATTAGTAATTCACTGACTCTGCCAGAACGGCTGGTTTTGCCCACCATCACGAACACGTTTGTGAAGACTTCAGATCTTAATTCTTAAAATTGATATTGGTAGTAGGTTCCACCATCCATCAATTGTCATTCTTTAGAGGCTTTAATTAAAATTTAACTTGAAAACTGCTCTGCCTTAAATTAACAGTGAGTGTGGAAGAAGGAGATCGGTCTTTAGTCTTCACTGCTACTCCGGACAAACGTGTTTTTCTTTTTCATTTTGTATCAGAAGATTTACAAAAATATTTAATTTAGACATGGCGTCTTCATGCACGTATTCGTGATTTTGGCCGGAAACTGCAGTTCACGCAGTGTCTGTGCCATTACCAATAACCCTGTATACGTAGTTATTCTCTGGTATGATGTCGATTCAATAGTTTCTCAGATATAACTTTTTGTCATGTAAGCAACTATAGAGTTCAAGTCAACTATAAAGTTCTCTAAAAAAATTCCAGTTGTTATCTTATCTACTGATCAAAAGATTCTCATCAAATGTTTTAATTTGTATAATTTCTATTGATTTAACAATGTTTCTTCATTGAGATTTATTTTACAAAACAAATATTTCCAACTCTGAAATCAACAAGCATGAAACCTCATTTGCATGGAAATTCCTTTTGATTCGACTTTGTCTCGTAATCGATGCCTTCAATTCGAAATGAATATTTACGAGTATTTGTTTGGTTTCATTTCCTGCTATAACTTTCTGAGCTAAAGAAAATTTAATGGAGGTAATTTAACGATAATCATAAAAAAAGTTGCGTCAGGTGCAAGGTTTTTACTTTGAACCAATATAAGATTGGCTGTACTTCACACATACCTAAGAAAATCAATTGATCAAGACACCTTTCAAACAAAAAATAAAACGTCAAGTGCGAGTCGAACTCGCGCACTTAGGGTTCCGTATAATTATAAGACCTTGTGCCAAATATCATGATTCTAGGTCAACGGGAAGTAGGTACCCTATAGGTTTTGTGTGCATGTGATTCCTTTGCAAATTTCAAAATATTCAAACATAAACGGCTGTTAGTTTGGATTGCGTTGACTTAGAAGTTTTATTTAAATTGAGGGTCCAAAAGGTTACGGACTCGAGTATTTGATGTTGATTGCAACCCGATACCTGAGAAAAGGGTTTTGACAGACGGACAGACAGAAATATAGACAGCCAGACGGACAACCAAGTGATCCTATATGGCTTTCTTTTTTTCTTTTGGGATACGGAATCCTAAAAAACAACCAAATCGGTTCACCAATTTGGGAGCTAGCGTAGCTCCCTCACACACAGAAACACAAACACACAGAAATACAGACAGGACGTAAGTGCGGTATACATATACCGCACTTACGTCCTCCGACATCGACTATCTACATTTAAGCTCCGACATCGGAGCTTAAAAATAAAACAAAGCAACAATGAAAACCACAACTTGAAATTATAAGATGGACATATTCCGCTATGCCGCCGTGACGGTAATGCGTACCTTACTCCAATTATAAATTTTCCTAGTTGAATAATTTTACTGAGAATCATAAGGTACAATTATTTTATATTGGTGTTCTTTGTGTAAAGTATAATAATGCTCGGAGATTATATTACTGCCACTTTACATTTGTGCCTTCAGTTAGGAAGAACGGGGCGCCGCCGTGGCCGAAAATTCAGCGAAGCCGTGTATACCTCTAAGCATAGAATGAAAAATGGTTTTCAATACAAAGAACCACCTGTCGTCGTTTCAAAGTAGGTGTATGTTTGATTGGGGTATGTGAATTTTGTTTTGTTTTTTTTGGTGTTGTTTTATCTTGTATTTTTAAAGTTATAACATAATTTTGCATGCTTTGACGAGGCAGAATGTAAAGGAGCTAGGAGCCTAAGCTTTAATCATAAGACCTTCTGTACACCTAAATTCCTGCAAAATAAACGATTATGATTCTGAAAGAAATAGCACAAAATGAAGGACAAAGTCATCAGTGGCGGTAAAAATTTCTGAAAGTAAAATAAACATACTCTTCAGAGGTTAGGTGCAAGCGGTTTCAACTTTGAACTGTTTCAATTAAATATAACGACCAAAACTTCCACGTTCATTTCATCCGAGTTTCATTAGCTCAAACAAATTAAAATCAGCAAGCGATATTTGCACTTCTATCGTTTTGTTTAAATAGTTACTGAACGACAGAAGACTGAAAAAATTATATCCAGTGATAATTTTGTCTGGTTTCTATTTCTTGCATTAATAGGCCATTTTTTTCTCTTAGATAAGAAATACCTAGCCTTTATTCAAAAAGAAAATTGTACTAGTATTTACAATTGAAACAATTAAGCTAACGCATACTGTTGTAAATAGTCAAAATATACCAGTCGGAGCGTCCCCAAGACGCTGGCTGCATTGCCATGCTGTATGGCAATGCTGATGCGCTGTGCCAAATAACTAGTTAAAATCTCCAACTTCTCCAAGAATGAAGGGGTTTTATCGTTCTTATCTTCTTACTATATAAAAATAAGTCAGGTTTTCCTTCCTGACGCTATAACTCCAGAACGCACGAACCGATTTCCACGGTTTTGCATTCGTTGGAAAGGTCTCGGGCTCCGTGAGGTTTATAGCAAAGAAAAAATTAAAAGTGGGAAACATAAATTTCCACGCGAGCGAAGCCGCGGGGCGCAGCTAGTTCTTTTTAATTCTGACAGACACTTACACTCATTGGGTAAAAGTGACCAGAGATGTAGTTTTCACGGCTTCTTTTCACGTACGCAATTATACAACCGTTCCTTTGTGAATTATACACAAATGGGTAGAATATAAACCGCTATTGTACACACATCTGCGTCATTAATCACGTGGTAAGGTAGATGCGGGTTACGAGGTTACGAAAGTGATGTGATCTGTTGGTCCAATCCAAATAAGAAGGAAACTGATAGGTATTGAGGTAAGATTTATTGGTTTACTAGTTGCGCCCCGCGGGTTCGCTCGCGTTGAAATCATACAAATTTCATAAATTTATTGCACACCGAGGTAGTTTTGTACAAAAACTAATACGGAATTCATTATTTAGTTTATAATTTATTTAAACCGAGTTTTGACTGAATCGAACCAATGAATAAATTTTCCATGGAAACTTTACCCCCCTTTTTAATCCTTCAGAGGTTAATTTTTGAAAATTAGATTAATTTATGTGTTCTTTAGAATTTAAACTATCTACATACCAAATTTCATTTAAATCGGTTCAGTGGTTACGGTTATGTCCAGCGACTTGTGGGCAAAGACCAAGACAGAGTGGAGCCCACCCAACGGTAGGAGGCGACGGGGAAGACCCAGGATGAGATGGTGAGACGAGCTTGACACACTTGAGCGGAAGGAGAAAAGAGAGGCTTTTGCCCAGCACAGTAATGGCTGAAAAAAAAAAGTGGTTACGGAGATACGTGGTATCCAACATTCACACATACTTTTGCATTTATAATATTACTAGCTTCTGCCCGTGGCTTCGCACGCGAATTTTCGGTATTAAGTAGCCTATTACCTAAGTAAAGCTTTGTTCTAAACGTACGCCAAATTTCATCTTGATCTGATCATTAGTTTTGGAGATCCTAGGTAACAAAAATTCACTTAATACATACTTTCGGCTTTATAATATTAAGAGGATAGAATAGGATTAGTAGGATAAAGATCTTGACGACCTCTTTGGCGCAGTTGTCGATGGTGAAGGTTATTGCAAGTCCCTAGTTCGTAGCACCCATAACATCCTCAACCTCAACAGCCTATATTGGTCCACTGCTGGACGCAGGCCTTCTTGCGTTTTATCTCATGGGGAGTAATGGAAATAAATCTCACGCTGGGCATGCGGGTTGGGGATCGCAGTTGGATGGTGGAATTGTTCAGTGAGAAATGCCCGCCCCGTCCGAAATCCTAAGTCGTCTCTTACGAGACCTGCGGGAACAGTTGGGGTGGTGCAAATTCTAAGCCGGCACGGCACTTCACAGCAGCACTCATAACGTAAGCTAATCGGTTTACTTTCTTGCTGTTATATTTGACGCGGTGTTAAAAATCCAGCCTTAAAAAACTCTTTCCTATACAACATGTCCCCTGTGAATCTATAGTATGAATAAATAAATTACCATTTTATATTAAAATCAAAATAAATCATTTCCTATGCCTCAATAACTTTACATTCAATTTCAGCGCCACAGAAAACGTTGAAAGCGATTTTATAAGTAGCCAATATTCACATAAAAGGCACGTAGAGCAATGAAAGCTCTGACCGGACACACCAGCCTTTATAGCAGAGTGTTTATAGCCTCTACGTCATGTACAGTCAGCTATAACTTTATAGTGACGTCATAAACTAGTGCCTCGAAGTCAGAGAGATCGAGATGCTGCGATCGTAATGTGTGGACTATTGTTGACTGTCAACATTGTGGAGAATGGCTTGAGAAGCGGTTTGTATTAAGGCATGTTTACTTGGCCGCCATGTTTGTGTTGAGGGCTTTTAGTTTAATGTGCTGGTGGATGGAATGCATTCTTGGAAGATTGCATGTGGACTGTACAAACGTAATCTACGTTTGTCACATTACATCTTATAATTATAAAATTCTCCTGTCACAATGTTCGTTCCCGTACTCCTCCGAAACGGCTTGACCGATTCTCATGAAATTTTGTAAATATATTGAGTAGGTCTGAGAATCGGCCAACATCTATTTTTCATACCCCTAAGTCATAATTTTAAATTTCCACGCGGGCGTAGCCGCGGGGCGCAGCTAGTATATTATACTAATTAAAGTCATGATCATGATAAAATTTAAAACCAACCCGTTTGTTTAAAATATAAAATGAATATGAATTTGTGACTTAAGATGACCTAAATACTTTATACCTATGAACCTAAAAAACTATGGACTTAATAGTCTATCGGTCATCCTAGGTTATAATTTTTAACCCTCGACGCAAAAAGAGGAGTGTTATAAGTTTGACGTGTACACAGACATCTGTGTATCTGTCTGAGATATCGTAGCTCCCAAACGGATGAACCGATTTTCCTTTATTTTTTTTATGTAATAGATAATTTTATCCCAAGTGTTTTTCGCCATGATTCATGAAAATCTGTTCAAAATCGTTCAGTCCGGCTAGTCAGACTAAACAAGTCGTCGCATAGTAGGTAGGTACTCTTTTCTAACAGATGGCCAGAACGGCCACTGTGTACTGTGTTCATTGCATTTTTATCACCGTCTCAGACCAGCTTGTCAGGGTCTCGCGAAGTTACTAAGCATCCCTGTAACGAATGCAAACTTCATAAAATAATTCAATAAATATTAATATGTTGAATTTATTTATGAACCAAAGATCTGCGTAAACTTGCTTGCTTCTAAGACGAAAGTCATTAAACCCAATATAACTCTTACAAGATCAAAGTAAATTAATAAGCGCTTTCCTATACCTTACTTAATACCTTCTAATAAAAATGGTAATGAGTTCAAATATTTTCCGATAAAATCGCAAATGGAAAACTTCCAAACAAATTGGGGTGACTAACACCAGGTGGATGTCGACGTAAAACAGAAAATAATTAAATTTTCGTCCCGGCATCCCTGATAATGCTGCGTTATAGGTACCCAATTTTAAAGGCAAACAAATGTAAGCTAGAGGGCGTAAGCGAGTAAGCTTCAAAGACGGAGGTATTCCACCAAAAGGTCAAGTAAACAGAGATGCTAATTTTGCTAAAAAGATAGGCTTTGCTGTTATCGTTTCATTTCGGGATGTGGTTGCAAACGAACCTACAAATTGCTGGAATCATTTGTGGTTCAATTTGGCGGTAGGTAAACAATGTGTGTTTTCGTTTAACTTGTTAGTAAATAAACACGAAAATTGAGTTGGTGGCCGTTGAACTTCTTCATTACGAGAACCTTGATTCGTATGAGAGTCGCTGTGTATTCAATTAGGAAAAATAACGGTGTAGAAAATTTACAAATTCTTCTCAAGAGAAATCATAATGGAATAATATGTTATTGTACAAAGTTGTGCATGCTCTAATGGGCGTACATTCTTTAGTTCTATTTTGCATTTTAATTTTAATCTTTATGCGGTTTTGTTGCACTACAGCTTAGGTAAAAATATTGACTAAGGAAATGGAATGGTATATGGTGATGCAGATAACTAATATAACCATCGCCATAATAATACTACTTATGCCAAATAAAAAATAACTGTTTTCTTGTTTTTGCTTGGGATGACAGTCACCTATTCTTATCTACCTTATAAATGGCTTGTCACACTTAGAGATTAGTGTGATAAGCCATTTAGAAGAAAGACCATATACCAAATTTAGTAGCCGATTCTACAAAATCTTCAAACAAACAAAGAAACAAAATGAAAGAAACACTGCAAAGTTAAAACAACTTGTTCGAACATAAGATTGCACAGAGCAAAATACAAATTGAGCAGCATTAGTGTATTCGCAACGCCACGGTTGAAAGAAGTCATTTTTCAAGATACCCAGAGCTCTACGAAAAACGACGAAGGGAGATTTGTCTACAGCGAACTACAATTGCGCTTTGAAGCGAAAAGTTATAAGTTACCTACCTACTTATGAACTGTGGTTTACCGCTTTTATTGGACTTATCGTCCAACTTTGTTCATAAGAGTGGCCATACACGGTAACATAACCAAAGGAATTAGTGGATATGGAACGGATATGGCAGAAAAGCTGCCCAAAATTTGATTTTCCATAAGTTACTCTTTTCCGAGCCAAACGATGAAAGAAATTGAATTGAAAATTCATATGAAATGTCGACACTTTTCCGCTAGAAGTTGATGAATTTTCAGTATTCGTTTGTTTCAAGAGATTTTTTCGTTCTTTGGGCACGTTGAGCCATGCATCTGCGGTGCGACTGCAATCCGCAGGGTATTTCTATGTATTTTGCAAAAAGAAATTGCATCTATATACCGCGAGTAAAGTAGAACGGGTAGGTATAATTATGTACTTAGGTATGTTGCTACTCCTTATTCCCTCGCAGCAACAAGACAACATCAGCGATTTTAGTAAATGAGATACCATAACACTCGTCTGAATTCCGGGAGTGTTTTTAGCTACACTTTAATAAGCCTTTGCTCTCATGTTGCAGAAAAAGTGAAAAAGCGAGTTGTATTTTTATGGTTTCTGGTTCTTGATAGAACGTGGATCGGGATGAGTTTGTATGTGACACCAAAGTAAGGCATGATTATGAAGAAACCTTTGCCTATTTGCTAGAGAGTGGTCGACCTTCACCCAAAGTTACTTCATAATCTCAGTAATACTTGTCAAAGCCATTTGAAGTCAGGATAGATAGGAACCGCAACTTTTTGCTGCAACTCGGTGGACTCTGTAACTAATCTACCCGCCGCAAGTTATCCGATAGTTTTGTACTTATCTTTTGTGGTAATAAGATGATACTGTCTTCAAAGTCGTTCTAATCTTGCGGTATTTGAATGGATATGGATTTACTTAGAGTGGAGTTCTCGACTCAAATGTTCAGTTCTTCCGTAAAATACGGCGGTTTTATCGGTTTATCCCACAGTCTATGCGGTTTTCGTGTTATGCAACGGTGTCTTCTCTGTTTTAGTGTTATCTGTTCAAGTTTGTTGCATTTTATTTATGTGAACCTTCACTTCCACGGGAGAGAACATTATTTACACTTTGTAAGGTGAGAACACTTTTATTCTTGGAATGAATATTTAATCCAATCTTTATATTATTTTATTTATTGATTTTTGCTTGCATGTACATTCATTCTTAGGTCTAAGTGAATGGTTAGTTATAGTATTGTCACTAGCTAGGTACATGCACCCTGGAAGGGCACTGCAAAACTGAGTTCGTACGTACTTTATTTACACATGTCATCTTCGTTGTATGCGAAGTGAATACGAATTATAATGAATTTCAAAATAGTACTATACCACTAAAATACCATAAATACTAATAAAATACCACTTGAAAACAGTAAACCTATTTTTTCATAAGTTTTTCTCGTTAATATCTACAGTACCAAAAAATTTACCTACTTTATATTTTGATATCATGAACTTGTCACAAGCATTACCAAAACTAAAAACGGATCGGACGGCTGACATTTTGCGTGCAAGAAATTCTAGACTTAAATTTATTTAGAGGGTATTATTTTCCCTTTAAATCAAGTGCTAAGCTGAGGTCATGCTAGAAATTACAAAAGTTAATTTTAAAACATCGTGCCTGTAAACCATTCAATGCAGTCTTTAGTCGATACTCATGCCTTTTCCATTCCATTCCCGGATCCGATGCGTGAAATAAAATTCCCTTCGTCGGAACGTGCTCTTTGTGCGGTATCTTGGCTATTCGACTCTTCTATAGCGACTGAGTTGAAGCAGACGCCATTTTTGAACTATTTTATACGTCAAAGTCGCGGTTGCTTGCCGAGAAACAATATTTTGTAGATCTAGTGCTACTCGAGCGTACGTAGGGCAGGTAGAACCTATTTTAATCGAAATTTAGCCACTTCGTCTTGGACTGCAGTAAAAATAATATTTTTCGCACAACGGGAATCAATTCACGTCGCTTGAGCCTTAAGAAGCAAATTCATTTCATATATTGATAACTTACTACATTTAGTTCTTCCTGATTAGGTATCATAGCTTTACCTATTCAAATTAGTTAAAACACTTGTAACACACCTATACTTATTATTATTTAGTAGAATGCGTGCAAATCAATGCTGGTTGGAGCTTTATTTGTTCGAAGAAACATGAGATTCGAGATGTATGGTAGGTTATTTACTCAGAGTTCTGTTAACGAACGATTGCTCTATGAATAGTGGAAATAGGAATACCTCTCAAAATCTCGAATTTTCAGAATATTGCCGTACGCCGGACGTTTGTGCCGTTTTAAAAACCAATTGGAGAAGTTTTCAATTTGCCAGCCAAAATTTGTATGTAGAATTCACATAGCAATCACACCTAGCGTTTGGAAAAAGCAAAGTGGACCTACTAACAAGAACAAAATTAAAAAATTTTAGAACTCCCCGACAGATTTTCATGAAACATGGCTAAAAACACTCGGGATACAATTATTCAAGAAAATTAAACAAAAATCGGTTCATCCGTTTGGGAGCTACAATACCACAAACAGATACACAGATACACAGACAGACACGTTAAACTTATAACCCCCCCTCTCATTTTGCGTCGGGGGTTACAAGTAATTATAAATTTATTTTACTTCTATTTTCACGAACGGAAATGCACTTTATTACTAACTAAATAAACGAATGGGAAAAGAAATAGGACCAATTTAACAAAGCTTTGTCGTTGCAAAAACGTCAAAGCTACTTTTAATTTGTGGGCTGGAGAGCAATTATTGGAAAAGTAACATAATTGATGAAACACTTCAAACGTTTACAAGAGCTCTTTCCTTATTATAGTATTATCTTTTTTTGCTGTTTACAAACCAATTAACTAGTTTTTCTATACAGCCAGTCAATTTTAGGATTCTTGTTTTTTGAGAATGTAATTAAATGTTTTGTTTTTCGTTTTACCTACTAAGTCTATGTTTATGCGAGTATCTTGAAATTTCTATCTTGTCTATATCTATCTCTTTCTAAATTTATATCTATAAATTTGGATGTGTTAAACGATACACGAACAATTAGCAGATTCGTTACATTTCACGTAGACTTAAATGTATGTATGAAAACATCTGTCTAAAACGCCAATTAAAATGTGTTTAAATTTGTCCGATTATATTTTCGAAGAACTCTGGTTTCAGTACATGAATGTTAAACTCGGTTGATACAAAACAAATCCATACGGGTTTAGTTTAATTAAACTATTAAAAAACTTAAATATTCTTGTTTAATGAAATAACAAAACAAATGAAATTAACTTTGTTTTGTTTTCCACAGCATTTGTTCATGTTACCACTGTCTTCGCCGAGATCCCGGACGAAGTTGCAAATACAAGAAGCACAAGTTTGGAGTACACTCAGAAGTTAATAACATAGAGTGCGAAGAGCTGGGAAGTAGCGAACGCTAAATTAAGAGAGCACGCGCGGTAAAATTCAAATCTGTGGGAACATTCACGAGAATTACCAGCGTTAATAAACTTATGTGAATAAGCTTTAGAACGGCGAATAAGTGTAAAATCTCTGCTTCAAGCGGCTTAACATGCTTTCCATTTAAAAGGCAAAATGTAAAATGTGAAAGCTGGGTTTTTTGTGACTTTCATATTTTTCTCGGCTACTAGATTTTACTCTGTTTTATTATGTTGAAATTGGCCAGAAACGTTATGACCTTCTTAATCCTGGACTTTTTGTAAGTAATAGCTTAGGAAAACTATATTTGTAGGGTTTCGTACCCCAAAAGGAAAAAAATTGTTATTCGATAATCATTATGCATGCGGTACTTTTGAGGTACGAAACCCTACAAATATAGTTTTCCTAAGCTATGGCTTACAAAAAGTCCAGGATTAAGAAGATCATAACGTTTCTGGCGTGTTAAAGATACATTTAATGTATCTTTAACACAATCCCTCAATTTCAATCTTTTGCTACGATTTTGCCTGGAGTTATACTTATTATTATGGCTAGTCATGATGTAGATAATTAATAGTAGGTATGAAGGCTCGATGCGATCTTATTTGTTGTCAAATTTTATATAAGTTTTCCCTTTTAAAAAACTTTCAACATGGCTGAGCAGTGCTTTTTTCTATCTCAGAAAACATGAGGAAATAAACGTCTCTTAACTATTGCATAGTATTAAGAAAGGTTTATAAGTAAGAGGGTTTGTTGTTCTTCTTTGTAAACACATGATTGGCGAATAAATAGAAAAAAAAATCCTGAATTGGATTTCTTTTGTAGATCGCAACACGATGCCGGTCGTAGCGTGAAACTATTATCCTACTCGAGTAGAAATGCCCCAAGTGATGGCGATCTATATATAGTTTTCCTTACCCGCCTGTGCAGGCTTCCACGCGATTGGTCACGCATTTGCCGCGTTGATGCATCCTTTGTGCACCTATTTATAGGTTTTTCAAACTAAAACATGGAATATCAAGCTGTAGGAATTGCAGTTATCTATGCTGTCAGAGGGCAAAGTAGTCGAATAGGGGTGTATACCCGTTTCTAACTCTTACTCCATGTTCAGGGGATCACGACCCTCAGCAATGAGGACAACGACGCTAGGAGCAGGACTCGTTTTAAAATCCAATATTTTTTATTTTATTTATTTTTACTTATTTGGGAAACATACAGTCCTGATGAAATCACAGTGAACAACAAGGTAACAGCAAGGATATCACTAAAAACAAAACTTAAATAAGACATAATATACATAAGCGCTGCGAAACGGTTGGAGTTCCGGTTCGAAAACGAACTAAAGAGGATTTGCTCTGAAGCTCATAAAAAAAAATATATATATATATTTAGGAAACAACAGTACAAAGGCATTCGCAGTGTATATAAAGCGCGCGCCGAACGCGCTCCCGTCATTTGCTTGCGGGATCTCGAACGGACAAGAGTGGTTGTTATCGACGCGATTTGTGAGTTGGTGAAAAGTGCAGATTATCAGTTCAGTGTGTGTTAAATCGTGAGTACTTTATTATCTGTCGATAAAATGGTGTTTTACTTTACCTTTGTTAGATTTTGAGGTTATGATTTTGTAAATTGAGAATAAATCGTGATTAGGTTATTTTGATTATTGTTTTTTTTAAAGAATTTCCCTTCTGAATGCTAAATTCAGAAGTGGGATAAGTTTCCAAAAGCCCATCAGGCCAGGGAGCTGTTCTGACTCCTATTTTTTTGTGTAAAATCATTCCTTTGTTGTGCTAAGTAGAGGGTAAATTAAAACACCGTTTTTATTGTTTAAACTCTTTATTTGTGAGTAGATTACCATGTCTGATAACCAGCATAGCTCACGCGATAGATCGCGTCGGTACAACGCTGGGGATAGGTCGCGGTACCGTTCACGTTCACGAGATAGGTCTTCTTCTCGTCGCAGGCCGCGTCCTCGCAGTAGGTCTCGTTCACGTAGCCCTAGGCTTCGCTCGCACGCAAGGTCTCGTTCGCGTATTCGTTCGCACTCTAGGACTCGTAGTCCGCGTGGCCCGAACGTACCTCTTCAAAATACGTTAGGGAAAATTCTCACACGATTAGAGGCTCTCGAGAATAGGGAGCGTATCGATGGTCCACGCGATAATGAGGTAGGGAAAAACAGTCTCCCCACAATCTCGCGCACACCCCTTACTTATCCCACCAATGCGGGCGGAGGTGAAATACAAACTCTGGCGCAGTCCGATACCACCGGGCCGATTAACCCTTCTGGTTTCGCGGCTGCCTCGAATGTGCATGAGTCGGCCAGCACAGTGTACGATGACCCTCCGTCAGCATGTGTGTCGGCGCAGTCCGAGCCGGTGTCCGAGTCGGCGCGGGTACTTGCCGAAGCTATCAGGTCGTTGCAGTCCACTGGTAGGCAGCAGTACTTTGTCTCGAATTTTGATCCAACTATTCAAGACATAGATACGTGGTGCAAAGAAGTCGATAGGGCTAGGTTGGCTAATAACTGGGGCGATTCCGAGTGTTTGTCTCGCGTGTCAGGCTGCCTCAAGGGGGACGCCCGTACTTGGTTAAATGAATGGGTAACTACTGACCGTACATGGTCAAACTTTTGTCGTGAGTTTAGGCCTTTGTGTCCTCGGAATCTCGATTATGCGAGCATTCTCCACGATGCTATGCAATCGACATCCGACAAATATAGCACCTACGCGGAATATGCTAGGCGAACACTGTTGCGCTTAAAAATAGTAAAGGGGTTGAGTGATGAACTTAGGGCCCTGATTGTAATTCGCGGTATCATGGACCCACAGGTTAGGGCTGCGGCGGCTAATGCTAATCTTACTTGCGAGGACTTAGTGTCGTTTTTGTCCATTTACATTAAGCCAGAGGGCGTTAGTCAAGATAAGGGTAAACGTAAAGAAGCGCCAAAACGTCCGGGAAAAACCAATAACACTACTATGGCTAAGTGTTTCACTTGCGGTCAAGTTGGGCACAAAGCAATGTCCTGTCCTAAAAAGGCAAAACAAGAAACCCCATCTAGTGATGCGAAACCCCCTAAATCTGAGACTAGTGGTCAGAGTGGTAGTAAGCTGACCTGCACTTTTTGCAAAAAGGTAGGGCACACTGAGGCTTCTTGTTTTGCTAAAGAACGCTCTAAGTCACGAAATGCGCGTAAAGTAAACTTGTGTGGCGAGATACCTTTGTCTCATGGTCCACGACACACAGACTTGACTTCTGCGGTTGTTCAGGGCATTCCTCTCGACGTACTTATTGACAGTGGTGCGTTGAACGTTTCTTTGGTATCAATGGACGTACTGAAGTATTTTTCGTGCGAGAGAAAGCCCTTACGCCGTTCTTTGAAAGGAATAAGTGACACAATAGTCGAAGCAGACTCTTTCGTAACATTAACTGTCGAGCTTGATGGCTTCTCGTTTGAAGCGGATTTTGTAGTAGTCCCCGCATCGAGTATGACCGCCCCTATTATAATAGGCACTGATATTCTCAATCGTGAAGGCGTCACCTATGTACGAACAAAAGATAGGCAATACCTAACCCGATCGATGGAAAAGTCTGTTCACACCGTCACGTCTCAATCAACGGTTGAAATTAACACACCCCTTCAGGGAACGGAACGTGAGTCACTTATGACTGTGATCGGAGAGTTTACGGACTTTTTCATATCGGGCACTGCGTCGACTACCGTTACAACTGGTAAGATGCACATTGATTTGACAAGTGACACTCCTGTCGCATACCGACCGTATAGGCTTTCACACTCGGAAAAACTTAAAGTTCGTGACATTATAAACGATTTAAAGAGCAATGGGATTATTCGCGACTCCAATTCCGAGTATGCTAGCCCAATCATCTTGGTCAAGAAAAAAGACGGTAGTGATAGGATGTGTGTGGACTACCGTGCACTGAATCGATTGACCCGCAGAGACCGATACCCACTACCTCTTATAGAGGATCACATCGACAGGCTAGGAAACTTTAAGTATTTTTCTAGCCTTGATATGGCTACTGGCTTCCACCAGATTCCAATTGATGAAGAGTCCATTTCTAAAAGCGCTTTTGTGACCCCTGAGGGACATTTTGAATTCTTGAAAGTCCCCTATGGCCTTACAAACTCACCCGTTGTGTATCAGCGCATCATAAACGAGACACTGCGACACCATATTGAAGAAGGGACGTTTTAGTGTACGTTTTAGTGTACGTTGATGATGTGCTGATCATGAGTAACACAAAAGATGAAGGCTTGAAGCTACTAAAGGATGTTCTGACAACTTTGACTCAGGCTGGTTTTTCGATAAACCTTCGAAAATGTTCATTTTTAACCACAGAGGTCGAATATCTGGGACGGGTTATAAGTCAGGGACAGGTTAGGCCGAGTCCACATAAGATCGAGGCTCTGGTTAATGCTCCACCCCCTACTAATGTCAGGCAGGTCAGACAATTTTTGGGTTTGGCGGGATACTTCAGGCGGTACATTCGCGATTATGCAGCTAAAACCACCTGTATATCTCGTCTTACTAAGAAAGACGTAGCTTTTCATTGGGGCTCCGAACAAGAAAAGGTTAAGCAGGAAATAATTACGACCCTTACCAGTTCACCTGTCTTAACCATCTTTGACCCCTTGTTACCTACGGAGGTACATACTGATGCCAGTAGCGTTGGCTATGGCGCTATTCTTATGCAGACTGTGGCTGATGGTACGAAGCATGTGGTTGCCTATTTTAGCAAAACCACCCAGGGTGCTGAAAGCAGGTACCACTCTTATGAGTTGGAAACTCTGGCAGTTGTGAGAGCTTTGCAGCACTTTCGGCATTATTTAATTGGAATTAAATTCAAAATTGTTACCGACTGCAATGCTCTCAAAGCCACAGAAAAGAAGAAGGACCTGCTTCCACGCGTCGCTCGCTGGTGGATTTACCTTCAAGATTTTGATTTTGTCATAGAATACCGAAAAGGTACCTTCATGTCCCATGCCGACTACCTAAGCCGCAATCCGGTTGTTGAAGTGCACCTGATCTCTAGGCCCCGTAACTGGGCACAGATTGCCCAGGGTGCAGACACAGAGACTCAAACACTTCTGCAGAATCTTCAAGATGGTAAGCTTGATCCGCAGCGTTATGTCCTCCAAAATGAGCTGTTGTACTATCGCTATAGACCCGTGGGCGAGGAACCTAGGCTCCTTTGTTTTATTCCCAAGGGACACCGACTGAGTCTACTCAGAATATTCCATGATGAGCACGAGCACATCTGTGCAGATAAGACTCAAGACCTTATCCTAAAACATTTCTGGTTCCCAGGGCTTCGCCAGTTTGAGTCTAAATATATCAAACACTGTCTGGTGTGTGTTTCTATGAAACGTGTTCCAAGAGCACCTCATCAACCCATTGTCTCATGGGAGAAACCTAGTCTACCCTTCCAAACACTGCACATGGATGCATTAGGTCCATTGCCAGAGTCCAGTGGTTATAAGTTTGTATTGTTGATGGTTGATTCTTTTACAAAGTACTGTTTATTGTATCCCATTTATAGACAGGATGTTAGTGAACTGAAACGCACTTTCACCAACGCGATCTCGCTATTTGGTACCCCAAAACTACTTGTAACTGATCGGGGACGAATGTTTGAGGCTAATGAGTTTACAGCCTTACTATCTGAACTCGGCTGTGATATCCACTACATCACACCCGAAATGCACAACGCGAACGGACAGGTAGAGAGATACGTCCGCACTGTTTTAAACATGATAAGAATAGAGGTTAACAATAAAAATGCCGTTTGGTCTGATCAGTTGTGGAAGCTCCAACTTGTCTTGAACATCACCAAACAGAAGACGACACAAGCATCTGCTCTGAAGCTTCTTGTCGGCACTGATGCCACGACGCCTGTTATTAGAGCGCTGGTCCGTGATGTCGCTATGGATATGACTCAGAATCATGAAGGCTGGAGAGAATTATGCAGGTCTCGAGCTAGCGAACTCTTGTCAAAAAATCAAGCTAGTCAAGATTCCCGTGTTAACCAGCGGAGACACCCTCCTCGTGCTTTTCAGGTCGACGACATGGTTTTCGTAATAAAGTACGCGCAGTCGATTGGAAAGCTGGACCCAGGCATGAGAGGACCCTATCGAGTGATAAAGGTCCTGCCGAGTGGTCGCTACCAACTGAAGTTAATGGGTGGATCCTATGGAAAAACTACCCAGGCAGCCGCTGAGTACATGGTACCCTGGAGTGGAGAATGGTGTCCCGAATCCTGTGCGGAGTTTTTTGAAAGTGAGTGTCTATTGGGTCGTTGGCGAACGTAGTAGCTTGAACAGTCATGCAACGCTATCTCTAGTTTTTGGTCTCTTTTTAATACTTCTTACTAACGTAACTTTCAACATCACGACATGGTTGTTCAAGTTCGCTACTAAACCCGCCTTTAGCACTTATGGGGGGACATCCATCTGTGGAGGCGTGGTCATCATGATGTTGAATCATGTTTGGCGTAGTTCCTCATCTGTGGAGGCGTGGTCATCATGATGTTGAATCATGTTTGGCGTAGTTCCTCATGTGTGGAGGCGTGGTCCTCACGGCTCTGTCGTGTTGGGCGTAGTCTTCATTCGACAGAGGGGACGCCTTCTGTCGCTTGGTGAGTTCACAGGTTCGAGTGTAAGCGGAAAGCGCGGAGCCTGTCATCCCGTCTCTTCTCGTCGGAGATTGCCACCACGGAGACACTGAAACTCTTCAGGGTGGTAATGGGGAACGTAGAAATGAGAGCTCTCAGTAGATTGTTTGTAATGTTGTTTTGTGCACGATATTTTGTGTGTGTGTGTGTGATGTGTCATGATTGTTGCTATGCCATGTCCTCAAATGCGTTAATGTTTCAGATAATGACGAACATGATGATGAGTCTGATCCTATGGCAGGGCCCTCCACGGCACCTTCAGACTCTGCTATTGAAGAGCCTCGGACAACGGGCAGAGACATGCCGCTGCTCTAACCACAAACACATCGAGGACGATGTGGAGCCAGGGAGGCCGATTTAGGAAACAACAGTACAAAGGCATTCGCAGTGTATATAAAGCGCGCGCCGAACGCGCTCCCGTCATTTGCTTGTGGGATCTCGAACGGACAAGAGTGGTTGTTATCGACGCGATTTGTGAGTTGGTGAAAAGTGCAGATTATCAGTTCAGTGTGTGTTAAATCGTGAGTACTTTATTATCTGTCGATAAAATGGTGTTTTACTTTACCTTTGTTAGATTTTGAGGTTATGATTTTGTAAATTGAGAATAAATCGTGATTAGGTTATTTTGATTATTGTTTTTTTTAAAGAATTTCCCTTCTGAATGCTAAATATATATTATATTATTATTATTATATTATTATTATTATTATTATATTTTTTTTTCATAAAATAAATTTCCACTAAAATTTCTTTGGTTTTGCAATCCCTTTGTTTACAAAAAATATCTTGGGTTCTAGAACCTAAAAATACCATACATTTTTATTTTTTCAATTGACTTTTAAGTCCAATATAAATTTTGTTATACTTAATGTGTTATCAAATCGAAATATAGAAGCTCTCCGTTTTACAGTTATCTGAATTAGACAACGAAAATAGTAAAATAAATTCTAACAGCTTAGTTTACTGACATTTCAGAAGCAATAAAATTGGAAGTTAAGTAGAATGGAGCTTGCTACTTCCAATGTACGAAAATCTGGTCGACGATAATTCAAAAGGCAATGATTTATAGGTTTCTTCTGAAACATTTCTTATATTCAAGCCGCGTCTCTATTACACCCGCTATAAAAGGGTGCTTGCCTCACATGTAAACCTCGCAATTTTCCCCTAGAATATTGAACTTGGCTTCGTGCATAAATGCGGTAAAGTTTTACGAACCAACATCATCGTATATTTTCAATACAAGACGTGAGAAACACTGAATTTCTTATCAAGACTTACGTTAATACATAATCTCGATAAAAAACCTACCACATACAAGTCTCCAAGAAGTCATTAGGGCCCGAGGTGATACCACCCATTATTAAAATTTAAATTAAAACAAATGACAATTTTTTCCAAATTTTTAAGCTAGTTTTTCGCAATATCGATTTTTTGGGCTATTTTTTTAAAAGCGGATTTTTTAAAGACTTGTAATTTTATTTATTCGTAGTAGTTGCTTTTTATTTTAACATAACTTCCATTAAATATGATCCGAATTTGATGATTACTGTAAACTGAAAGAAATACAAGGTGGACGGTTAATTGTGCCTGTGAGTTTATTATAAGGTGAACTTTTTAATTGTTCTTCGATATCTTGATTTTTTCCCCCATCGAATGACTCCTGAGAACATCGGTCATGGCTAGAAAGTAATTTGACGAACTAGTGACGGACCACGGAATAAACGAAAACGTGAAAAGAGGAATTAAAGTTTTACCCCAGATAAGCTACTTTTTATTAAAATCGCACTAAAATTATACGTTTTTGTACCTTGCCATACCAAAGTCTAAAGAAACAACGAGGCATGGAGGTTCTATGTAGGTTAAAGGTGGGCACTGACCGGTGTTACGATTTAGGCAACAATTCTTCACAGCAAAAAAGTTTTCTCATTGGTCACAACGCAAAAAGCATTAAAATTTATTTCAATCAAGTCATATGTAAATTTAGTTCTAATAAGTCACGTCTTAGTTTTGTAATTATTGGTCTCATGGCGAACCTTCCTAATCTGGCCTAACTGAATATAAGTACAATGTTTTTAAACATTCCCCCCATACTAAAAACCCTTAAACATTAAAACCATTAGAATTCGATGAGACGGTGGAAAAATGAATCACAATACTGCCGGCGACAGGGCGTAACGTACCATGCGCAGAGAGATATGTTACGCCGTATGCTAAAATATGTTGCGTTGCACGTTACGAGCGCCTTCTCTCACCGTACTGACTGCACGAGCGCTCGCCGTGTAACACGTTACATAACGCCTCGTAACACACCGGTCAAAACCCACCTTAAAACATTTTTGGTTGGCCGAATTTCCTCAGAGTGGTTACAGAAACTGTTGGTAATCTCAGACCTAGGAGTCCAAAATTCTATTTGTGAGAAAAGGGACCACGGATATAACACACATGCCCAAAGAGACCCTTTACAGCTGTGCTAAAATAATATATCCTGTGTGCCGACGCGAGAACCATCGAAAAAATATCCGCTTATCGACTGCATTAAATCTCTTTCGGTGAGTTGAGCAGGCGGCAAAATTTATTGTTCTCATTGGTTTACGATTCAACATCGACGACCGTGAAATACGTGGAAAGCTCACGTGTCTACGTTTCTTAGAATTCTACGATCACGTGAGTCTGGTTTTCTAGCTAATATTTTAGCGCGAGCGGTAAACAATGTCACTTGTCGAACGGCTGTGAGGCGTGTAATGTTTTTTCCGTTTGCAATTTTTCTTGTTCGAAAACGCTTTGTAAACATGTTTGTTTTTTATGCTCCGAAAAACTCCTATCTGCGGTATACTCAACAGAATAGTTTAATAAAATTATAAGGTAGAAAACACATTAAAATACAGACAGGAGCGTTTTCCAGATGATGCATCGTACATATCCATGTGAAAATAACTCTGTCTATCAGTTTGTTGACTTCAAAAAACGGATGAGTTTCTATGTTCCGCTGTATGTATGTTTTGTAATGTATGTTCGTCGATTTCTTGGTCAATTATTAAACCAATTTATTATAATAAATATAATATAATATAAAATATTTCGCTACTGTATAGATAATGATCCAAAGGTTCCCAAGGGATTAGTAGTTATCTCGGTAAAATTAAGGATTCGAAATCGGTTTTAAGTTTTTTTTTGAAACAATCATTTTGTCACTAAAACGACTCCGATGGATTCTACCAAATGGCAAGGATTTTGAATTCATTTCTTTTTACTCTACATGACACGGACACGCCTAATAACATCATTTAGAGGTACATGTCAAGCAAATCAAGTTATTAAATAAGATTAACACGTAAGAAGTAAGTCATAGCGTTGTAAAAAGACTTAACTCTCAAAAAAATTACCTTTCTCGTTTATGTTACCAACAACAGCTACGAGCAAAAGCTGCAGTCTTATAAAAGGATCCGTCAAAACGAGTTTACATATTGTGTGGAAACCGACAGCAAAGGATCGTTATGTAGAGCAGCATTTTCATGAAAATTTTAATTAACTCATGTCTTCACGCTATACCTACATAATTCAGAAGTTAGTTGTTGCCGGAGATAGGGTATTTCACGCCCAGATGTAACATAAACCTAGTTTTACTGCGGTTTTACTTGCGTATTAAATCAACGCCTCGATGAAATTCAAGATAAAGGGGCTGTGAGAAAGTCTACTAAGCAAGTCTTAACTTTTTTGCCGTTTCTTGGGGCATAAAGGCCCATTCTCAACAATCAAATTTTACTTATCCTAGTATTCAATAACTATTTTGGTCAAAAAATATTCTTTTCACCACTCTCGCTCGAAAACGGTGACTTTGGTGCTCAAATATAGTTAGCATAATCGGGTTTTGCTCACATGTGGAATAATGAATATTATTTAGCTTGTTGAAAAAAGATATATAAATTCAGAACAATGCACCCTTCATAGAAACAAAAATTTGTCCGTTCATGGTTGGGAAAAGGTTTATAGCTTTTTTACCCTCCAAGGTGGGATGACCAAAATGAAGTTAAAAAAACTACTGAACCAATAATCATATCACCATCAGCAGCCGAATTTTACCCTGTGCCGGGTAAATAGTTTAATGTTTTTATTAGCCCAATTTTGATGATTTTTTTCAATGCACCAAAGCAAACTTAATTGAATTTTTGATGAGGCTAACTTTAGACTGTATTTAAATCTCTAACTACTTGTTTAATAAAAATGTGAACTTGCCACAGAAACACCACCATTTTCTGATGAACAATAAAACAGTTCAAAAGTTAAGAAACCTGCTATTTTAATAGTGGTTTTTTTTAAGTTTCAGACTTTTTTTACCCTGTTGTAAAGACAAACATTCAAACAAGTCACATAAACATTAGCAAGGAAAGGAGCAACGTAGCAATTTATCTTGGGTTTTGATGTGAACGTGACGTGTAGAGTACCCTCGTAAAAACAACGCGTAAAACTGAAACAATACAGGGTGTACTGTCAACGCTACGGTAAATGAAGTCCCGAAAAGAAAAGGAAGCTGGCTAAGAATGATCATAGCTTTTAAAAAGAAACGAATAGAGAACGAGCCATTTGAAATTTTGCTTTCTGCTAGTTGCTTTATGTAAATACGTTGTGAAATCTCTAATTTAGATCCAATTTAAGCATAAAATGTTCTTATTAAACTTAAAATTTTCGGGTTAGCAGTTTATTTTTGGGCACCCTGTATAAGAAGCTATGCCAAGAACCACCTATGTAGCTGTTTTATTTGATAACACTGAAGTGTAGTAGCTATCTTCACCGGAACGTACAACACTCGAAAATAATGACTTTTTCTAAACGAACCAGGACCCAAAATACGCAAGCTATTTTTAGATTTCCTCTTGACCTAACGAAATCTTTTCTTCTAAATAGTTTTAGCAGTGTTCGATTTTTGTGTCAAACAGCCAAGGATATCGAAAAACAGCATAGGAACATTCAGAAAAGAAGTCTCACTCGCTGGTTTTCTCTTTACCTCTTTATTGATTTTTATATTCGAGGGCAAACGTTCTCATTAGTACTTTACCAACAATAATTAAATATCATTGCTCTCTCTCACAAAAATTACTGTTTTATCTTATTATTAAATTGATCGAAGAAATTTTCAAAAATCGATTTTGAAGTTTGTGATCTATCTAAGCTTATTTTTAATGCCTCTGTAAAAGTTTTATTTTGTATATTGTAGGCAGAGATGCGAAGTTGCTGGCCACGATGGTGAGCAAAAAGAGCAACTTCGCATCTCTGCCTACACTAAACAAACTAGCCCTGTGCACAGGACAATAATTAGAGTTCAAAATATGTGTGTGCGATTACACAGGTGCCCTCTCTTTTTCCTCACTAACATAATAATCCGAGACAAACCCGCAATTCTGACCACCACGGAAGACCAGCGCTATGGCAGGATACACCCGATCGCTCTTGAGCGATAAGACCGCCATTTGTCACTTAGTTTTTAAGCTGTTTTGTAGTATTTTGCAGCTGATCCATTTATCAACTTATCTATTTTTGTATGTACCAATATTCCCAAGTTTCTTGGTTTTTTTCTGTCTTGTCTGTTTTATGGTCTTGAATCATAATTTAGGCACCACTTATTGTAACCAATGTATATTTAAACTGACATCTCCAAGTGTGCCTTGTGCTCCTACGGCGAATAAATGAGTATGAGTATTGTTTCTATCTGTAAGTGTGCAATAAAGAATTTTCTATCTATTTATCTATCACCCTGCCATAGCATCTTCTGAGTTTTGGCCATTTCTGTGACCTATATGTTGTTACTCTTATATTAATAACTTTTATCTTTTGTATGTGTTATGGCTGTATTGGTTACAAAATACTACTTTACTTTACTTACTTCTGTAGATTATGTAAATCGTACGAAACTTGTTTGCCTAATCCATAAAAAAAGCCTCCAAAATCGAATACCTCACGGGAGGAACACACCTGGTCAACGCATGAAAAACCATTTATCCCAAACGGATGCCATTACATTCTACATAATGGCCAGAAATGCGCAGCGATGCGTAACTTGAGCCAAGGTTCAGGACCCCAGCCCCTACTCTAGTTCTTTTCATTCGCAGTTGCGAAGAGCGGCCGCAAAACGCAACGTAGCTACTCTCTTTTACTTTCGGCCTGGCTGTTTTTTGTGCTGCCGATTTTATGAATAAAATTTTTCAAGAAATTAAAAAAAAATATTGTTCAGAATGACAAAACGTGACCACGTTGGTCTTTCTAAAATACAATACTTTTACATACAATCCGTTCTACTGACCAAATTTTCAGTGTCAAAATGTATCAAAATCATAGGTACTGCCGAATATGAAAAGGCAGCTGTTATGCCACCGTGTGAATTCCGAATTTCATGTTTTCGCGGCTTTGCATTAGATTATAAGATAGTAACGATGGCACGAAACGAAACATGAAATGTCGTACTTCGGTGTTTTAAAGTCGGCCTCCAGGAACCAAACAGTCACCTACTTTGCCTCCATTGGGTACATTACACGCGGAAAGAAAGAGGTTTTTTCAATGGTCATTCGGCAGTCCAATAGGTTACGAACATTTCTTTTTAGAACATTCGTTTCATTTTCAGAATAAGGCATTTTCCAAAAAAGAAAATACCTTATTTATCATAGATATCTGTAGATGGCAGGGATCTTTCGTAGAAGAATAAAATTGTGATGGATTGTGTCATGTCAACCGATGCAGTCTATGCTATTTTAAATTCAAACTTCAAGCGCCATCTTTTCAGTCTGATCGAACTATTTTTTGACATTATGAAAACGCCTCATTGGAATTCCGTTATTTGAATTGAATTTCATGTTTCGAAGCTCGGATTGTACTTGTATAAAACTCTTTTGACTCAAGTGCTTCTTCTTCTTCATGACCCTGACCTTATGTCCCATTTCTCTCTGTATCTCTCACTCCGGGCGGTTTTGTACGCACTCAGCCATCGTCTTAATAAGCACTTGGATTGGAACCGTCCAAAAGGATATTATCGATTTGGACGGTACCAATCCAAGTGCTTTGACTCAAGTGCGTAAGACAAGATAAATAATTAAAAATAAACGCACCAAAGTTCTGTTAATTATACTATCAACCCAGTTATTTGAGCTCACCAGAGAAACAACTTGTTAAAATATAAGAGTATATATTTTCCGAGTAAAAATAAAACTCAGCGAAAGAGGAATACCAGATTAGGTTGTAGCTTCAGTACAGCATGTGACGTAGTGGAAACGTTTTTATGACAGACTCCTTGTTGAGATTATGCGACTTAAACGAAACTGCTTGTGGGAACTTCTTATTTTTAAATTCCGTTTTATTTCTCACCCAACGGAATAAAGTTTTTTGATAACGCTAACTAACATTATTATAAAATAAAAATCCCTTACTTACTATTATTGTTCAAGTGATTTACTGACAACGTTTTAGGAGGTAGTCTCTCTAGAATCTAGACTAATTTGAAAACTTTGTTAATCAACATTTTTAAACACTCTTTAATGGTGCAAATTCAGATGTCGCCATAACTTAACTAAACTATCTTTACAGCACAAAATGATGCCATCCTTTTTATTTCGGGACGGCAACATTTTAAATGCCGTCAGTAGTTTAGTTTAATTTTGACGATATCTGAATTGTGATCTGTCGAGCAAGCTACGAAAGAAATAATTTGTAGCCAGCATTAATATTTAATTTTATTTGAAACTTCCGAATAAGGTCTCATTTCATTAATTAAAGTAAAGCAATAGTCATTTATTGCTTAAAATACATGTAAACGTAAAAAAGTAACGTAAAACAGTAAAATAGTACACAGTTGTTATAATTATGTCGTCTCAAGAACCAATGTATTTCTACCGGGGCGGCGTGGTGTGCAATTTCTGGTTCACAAATTTCACAAGTAATTTTTTTTTTATTCAGCCTATTTCGTCCCTCTGCTGGGCAAAGGCCTCCCCCGCACCCTTCCAAACTTCTCGGTCTTTTGCAGACTCCCACCACTCCGGGTCAAAAGCTACTAGATAGTCCCGCCACCTTTTACGTAGCCGACCCCGTCGTCGCCGCCTCCCATCTTCTGGCTGCCAGGGTGTTATAGCATGGGCCCATCTCTCCGGGTGCATACGACCGACGTGGCCAGCCCAATCCCACTTTAACCTGGCGGTCTTTTCCCCAACATCGGCAATGCCTGTTAGTGAACGTAGCATTGTATTCAGCACTCGGTCAATCCGTTTGAAGCCTAGAATGCTACGTTCCATCGCCCTTTGGCCAGTCTTGAGCTTGGACTTCTGTGCTTCAGTCAGTGACCATGTCTGTGCACCGTAGGTTAGGACAGGCAGGATACACATGTCGACGAGTTGGCGCTTTAGTGTGAGTGGAAGGTCGCCCTTCATGTGCTCCTTCATGGACCAGAAGCTCCTCCAGGCATTCTCGATACGACGTTCGATTTCCCTATCATGCCTGTTATCGAAGGTTAGGTGTTATCTAACATAAGTAATATGTAGTTAAAAATGCTTAAATTATTATTAAATAAGTAAGTTAAAAATTAAATATAATTTAATACGTATACCATTGTTGTACTTAAGTAAGTCACATGATATGACTATCCTCTTTAGTATTTCGAGTTTAGAACAGAACCTACTCACTTATCTATATCAACCAGAACACCCAATATCACAAAGTGCTCTAACTGTAATTTCAAAAGGAACTTAACATTTTTGCGGCTTCCACTACCCTCAAAACTTTGAAACGGTCGTAATTTGAGTGTAGTCCGAAGCTTTCTACTTTACCGTCCGATATTACTACTGCCACCTACTGCTTATGAAAGCGAAACTTTATGACTTGTCATTTATTGCTTTGGGGTAGCTTAATGTGGCTAATTTTAGACTGGGTCCGGTGGACGGGCAATTTTTAACACGAATGTTGGGGCTTGGCAGACGGATCCAGAGGTTTCCACCCTACGCAGTTTACAGATTATGAGGAGGTTAAACTAGGGCCTATTTCTTTAGAGGCTTTTCCACGCGCCTGTCTTAGAGAAACTCCATCTTGAGTCAGGGCCTCAGTTTTGTAATATTGACTGCCAGAAATTCTTACAAAAAGAAAAAAAATCCTAAGAATACATACCTACTTAGAATAATGTCATTTATGAGAATTCCTAGATTTTCGGAGAATTATCTTCTTACGAGGAAAAAGGAACGGAAACTAGCTCGTCATAGCAAATCAAGTTTGAATATTTCCTTAGTCGTATGTCATTTAATCATTCGAATTGATAATATCGAAAAGTTTGCTTGAAGCTTTTATTAAAAATTTCGCAAACGAATTATAAGTTTACAAAACTTAAGCGAATGCTATTCTCCAAATTCATTTCTATTTACTACAATCGATACCCCTTGTTGAATACCCATAGCCACCCACTTCCGTAATTGATAGGTCGTAAATCTCGGGTTCCGTATAATTTGAACACACAAGCCGTATTGTATAACAGAGGCTCGACCTTTGTATATTCCATCTTCAGCTCGTCATTACATTAACGTACGTTGAATGACTATCTAACCCTTTTGTATTATGCAAAGCTTTTGCTGACTTTATCTTTTTCATAGGTTGTAAAGTTGAAAGCTATTGAAAATACGGATCTACGGTTGGTCTTTCGTATTCACATTTTGATCCACTGTATTATTTTATTCTGTGGTATGTAACATAGTTTTTGCAGGACACTTTTTTTAGAATTAAGTTATTTTCAACAAACCGAACCGACAAAAAAAGAGGATGTTAATGGAAGAGTACGTGAATTCGGCTGGAGGTACTTATGATTAGTTTTATTTTATTTTTATTTTCAAAATTTTAGAATAACTTACAGCTAGGTCTTAGGAATAGTTATTTACATAATACACGCCGGTACAGGCCAGAGCATGTGTGCTGAGGGCCAATTAAAAGTTTCCGCAGATATTTACATAGGATAACGCACAGTGAATTTAGACTTATAGAAAAACAAGAACTAAATAAAAAAATCTCTCAAAAAGAATTCATCGCTAAGCCGCTTGCTTAGCGATGATTTCTTACTTGCAGGCTTACTTTAAGCTAACTTGCAGGTGTGTTAAATAAATCAACACTACTGGACAAACTGGAATCACTGGGAATTCGTGGTTGCGAACTACAGTTATTTAAAAACTACCTAACGAACCGAAAACAAACTGTGAACATAAATAACCACCAAAGCAATGAACTCAATCTGACACAATTTGGAATACCGCAAGGTAGTATACTCGGGCCGACACTCTTTTTGATCTATGTAAATCAAATTTGTAAGCTAGAGCTAACAAACGGCAAACTAATAGCATTTGCTGACGATACCGCTCTTTTGTTCCGAGGTCGCAATTGGGACCTTGCTTTTAATTATGCGCAGATAGGATTCAATCAGGTGTCCATTCTTTTAAACCAAAACTTACTTACACTTAATACGGACAAAACAAAATACCTGTCATTCACACTACGCAATAATAAATTACCGGATACACGCTTGTCTATCAAGGCCCACTCAATTGCCTGTCAACCTGCTCAACCAACAACCTGCCTTTGTCCTGCACTTGAATCTTGCGAGACGATTAAGTACCTAGGGATAGTAATCGATAATAAATTAAATTATGCTAGTCATATTAAGCAACTAACATCTAGAGTTCGCAAACTCATTGCCGTTTTCCGAAAGGTTCGACACGCCGCAAATGTATCACAACTAAAATTACTGTACCAAACTCTCTGTCACTCCCTTCTTACCTATTGTGTAACGTCGTGGGGTGGGGCCGCAAAGTCTCACTTATTACCACTAGAGAGAGCACAAAGAGCTGTCTTAAAAGTTGCCTTTTCTCTCCCATACAGATACGCGACGACTCAGTTATATAGCGAATGCAAAATCCTCACCTGCAGACAAATTTTTACGCAACATCTGATTTTAAAACAACACCTTTTACCAAAACTTGAAAATGAGAGTAAGCGTAGAGATAAAGCTTTCCATACAATTAGCTCTAGAACTACGTTTGCACAAAAACATAGCTCTTTTCTAGCCCCATACATCTACAACAAAATAAATAAAACCGTCTCTATAAGGAACCTTTCGTATAACGACTGTAAAGCAAAGCTCAACGATTACCGAAAATCCCTAACCTATGACCAGACTGAGGAGTTATTTCGCAGAACATCCTGAAAATCCAATTGATCCCTATACAATAATAATAATCTCTACCTAGTAACCTAAGTGTCACCTTTCTTTCATTTTTAGGCTAAATAGTCTTATATAATAGTCTTATTTATGTATAAACTAAATTAGATAGGTATGTTTTGTTTTCTTTCTTATGTGTTTAATCTTACTAGATTTAACTTAGCATATTTTGTTACTTGCAATATACACCATTGTGAGAAAAAAAACCATTAGTTAGCCAGAGCGGGAGCCCTCGCTTCTTAATACAAGTTTCGACTTAGCAAGAGCGAGGAACTCACTAGCGATGCCTTAGAATGGGTCTTTTTCACACATCAAGTATCTGCACACTAAACCTGTAAGTACATTTATTTAGAATTGTTGTGATACTTAAGACGAAATAAACATTTTTATCTTATCTTTATCTTTATCTAACATCAATGTTTTTCTTGACCAATGAGTTGAACGATTTGCTAGCTCGTTCGTTTGCTAATTCGTTTTTACCATAGGAACGTAAAGAATACTCGGTTGTCTCAATGCAGCAGTATTTGTACGCAACCCTAATAGCTCAAGAAGCTCAGGACAGTCTACGTTGCCATTGCAGATGTTTATGAGGTATGTTTGGTCAGCAAATTGCCTGCGATTAGAGAGTGGAAGGAAATGAAACTTGCGACACCTTGTAAAATAGTCAGGTAGGTACATTTTAGTTCGGTATTGTAGGTATCGTAAAAATCTTTTTTGTATGGATTCAAGACGCGATGAATAAATCGCGTAGTTTGGGTTCCACACCTGCGATGCGTACTCGAGGTGGCTACGTACGTAAGCACAGTACAAAATTTTAAAAGTTTTAACATTTATGAACTCCGATGACATTCTCAGAATAATTTTTAACATAATACACATAACTGAACGAAGTCATTTTCATCGACTTCAAAAAGGAGCCTCCTCCTTCGGAAGAGACATTCAAACGAGCGAGATTCTAAGAAGAGTTTGGGGCAGACCTTTGCACAGCAGTGCAGCAACAGAAGATAGAGGGGAAAAATATGCCTCGAAGTATGCTCTTAGTCATCTTCTATATATACTGCTGAAAACGACGCCACGAAAAGCAGCGGTTCTAAACTGCCTTTGTCCATCACCTCCCGTAATACTTAGCATAAAAAAACAGAACATGTTCTCTGAATAGTTTTTTTTTCGCAGGCTGAAGGTTCTTTTTGTGAGAATTTTATATAAATTAGATATTTTTGTTTACTAATCTTGCTCAGGTATGAAGAAAACGCAGACTTTAATTTTTTAACATTCAATCGCAGACATTCCAGACCGTCTCCAAATGATAAGTTGGTAAATAAATCACAATACGTCTGAAGCATTGAACGAAATTGATGTACGTTTCAAGAGACAGCTGAATTCAGCCAATCCAGAACTTTTGTAACATATATAGATAATTTAATTCTAGTTTTAGAGGTCAGTTTCAAACACAAGCGTTGATTAGTATCAATAAAAAAATTGAATTTGAATTTTAATTTGGCCGAGATAGTATAGTAGTATTTGACTTAAGAACCCAATATTTATAGATTCCTGTTATTAAAAGTGTAAGATGACAACATATTTTCAATTTGAAAATTGATTTATAAACTTTTAATCTTGAACTATGAAAACGCTGTCGGCTATGTTGTGACGTCATAGGACTCAGGAAATTTCATGGTGGGACTTTAATTTTTTATTTAGCCTATTTCGTCCCACTGCTGGGCAAAAGCTTCCCCCGCATGATGGGATCTTATACGAGTGAAATTCACTATGTAGTCTGTGTATATTTTTACAATGATCAACGTTTGCTAATGTCAATTGTTAGTACTCAAGACGTATCACGTCACAGCAGAGATAAATATGGCATACAGCGTTTTCGCCTGTTTACGAAAAGTAGACTTTTAAAATAATTTCTTGAGGTCCTAAAAAAACATGGAATAATTTTTTTCTGTCTAATTGCACAATATTAATTAATAATTTAAGATCTAAGAAATCAAATACTATCGCAAAAAATTTCGACTTCGACGGGACTTGAACCCACGTCGCGAATTTAAGATCTCTTTGCCAACTAGCCTAGAACACATTTTAATAAATATTCACCGGTATTTATGGAGTGTAAACCTGTTGAAACGTTTGAAAAATGGGTAAGTACATATTTAAACGCGACAAATACCCGTGAATAATTATCTTAATGTTAGGAGTCTTGGTAAAGAGGCAACAATAAATAAATAAATAAATAATGTTGGACAATTCACACAGCATTATCTAGCCCCAAGCTAAGCAGAGCTTGTGTTATGGGTACTAGATAACTAATATACCAATTCTAGCAGTGAGGCGATCCTCACCATGAGGTGACTATTCGGACTTTACCGTAATGTTTATCCACACTGGCGTTCAGTGTTAACTGACCCCCCCTGGCAGGTTCCAAGTCTCGTCACTTTCGTTTTTGTTCTATATTAGAAAATTTATAAGTTTTTATACAAACAAAAAAACAAACAAAACAAACAAATTTAAAATAACTATACAGAGTGATTTTTTTAAATGGGACAGTATGGGGAAATCCGAATCTAAAGGAGATAGAGGAAAAGTGTCTAAGGAGACATTAGGTGTTTTTTTATGTAAACAAATTTGGCTCGTTCAAATTTGTGGTCAAGCGTGAGTTGTTCTTAAAAAATGATAAAGTTGGTCAATTTTTTTTTTGACGCGGATCGACTCTGTTTCATGTAAGGATATTTCATTGTTTGGAAAGAAAAAAATCTGAACAGCAGAAGTTGGTCAAATTTACTGAAAACTAAAACGGCTTACCATCTCATTTTACCGAAATATTCTTGGTTAAAATAATTCTGCATTCATAGAAAACGACTTTAAACGTAACAGGTTAGCTAGCAATTGTACCGCGTGAGCGAAGCCGCGTGCAGAACCTAGTCATTTATGCGAAGTTTGTACCGTTAATCCCGGCGGGAAGATTGAACGTTCGTATCGCGTAATGCTCGTACACTTGCAGATAAGTACTGATAGGTTTTAGTGGTTTTTGCTAAGCCGCTAACGTTCAGCAGCAATCTCCGAAATACGGCGATAATATTCAAATATTCAATGTATTTCAAAACCTAAAGTTTGATATGATCGTTTTTTGTACAATCTTAGTGAATAGCTTTTTTTAATATTTATTCCATTGCGCTAGTCTGGTGATGGTGCTGCCTTATGAATTGCAAAGTTGGCATAGAGTGGCATAAAGATAAAGATGAAGATATTTATTTGCAAAAAATATGTGTACAAAAAGGTAAACATAATTAATCATAGAGAAACAACATGCTTGACCGTTTACGGTATGCAAAAATAATAAGAGAGATGACATGCAACATTAAAAACTATCTACAATTTATCATTTAAAAAATTCGTCTAGGTTGTATAATAAGCGGCACGAGTCGTGAGCACAGATGACGTAAGCTCGCGCATGTACACTTTTGGCCAAATTTATTCAGTACCGTTTTTTACCAAAATGATTGATAGGTACCTATACAAACTTATTAAAATATTAGTGGTACTTGAAATTTTACTTTGATAGAGTAATGTATAGTAACATTTTGAAATAAATAATTATTTTAATTTCCTGTTTAAAAGTTTGATCATTCAGGTTTCTGCACAGTTTAGGTAATTTGTTATATATTTTAGGAGCAATACTAACAACACTTTTCTGCATTATTGCTGTTTTAACAGGATGTGATTGCAACCTAGTATTATTCCGTCTGTTTCGACTTACACCGTCAGATAGCCGGTGGGGATTATTTTTTACAGAAAGAGCGACTTCTATTATGTAGAGGGACAGAAGCTTCGATCAAGTATAATATTTGATCGAAGGACAGAAGTGTCAAAATTTTGTGCTTTAAAATAGTGGTCTACAACTATCGGTTATTTTTATTTTAAACATGGCTCTCATACATCTTTTCTGTAGCTTAAAAATTATTATTTTATTTATTGAGTTGCCCCAAAATATTAACCCATATCTTAATACGGACTCTACCATACCGTGATATGCGTGATATGGTGGGGATTATTTTTTACAGAAAGAGCGACTTCTATTATGTAGAGGGACAGAAGCTTCGATCAAGTATAATATTTGATCGAAGGACAGAAGTGTCAAAATTTTGTGCTTTAAAATAGTGGTCTACAACTATCGGTTATTTTTATTTTAAACATGGCGCTCATACATCGTTTCTGTAGCTTAAAAATTATTATTTTATTTATTGAGTTGCCCCAAAATATTAACCCATATCTTAATACGGACTCTACCATACCGTGATATGCTGTCAATAGAGCATCTCAAAATCAAAATCAAAAACTCTTTATTTCCATAAATACAATAAATGTACACTTAGCAAATGTCAAATTATAAAACTAAACACTTACACGGAAATAAAGTGATATTTTTTATTTCTGTCGCTCAAAAATCAACGTTGATCAGTGTTGACTGTTGACTATGAAGAGCATACGCTAGGCTACTAGCTTAAGCACAGTGGGTCGACAAAAGCTGTTATCCCTTTGCAGGGTACAGATTCGAATCCTTTTGCTAGCTTATCGTCGTAGCGTTCCAAGATTAGAAGCTTCTCTTCTGTCCTTTGTTCTTTCCTTCTTTTCTTCGACTTTACTTATTTCTCTCTGCTCCCATAGATAGAAATTTTAGAGTATAATAGAGATATTACAGAAAAACGACGCAAAAAAAGTCTTCTCTGCAGCACTCATTCATTCACTGCTGAATTACTTTCCTGGTATAATCACCAAGCTTGGAGCAGTCGGGATGGTGATCGCTTTAAAGGTAATAAATTACACGGAAGGCTCTCTTCCTGTTAGGTTCCCTTACCCCCGAGTTCTCAAACGCTACTCAGATTGAAGCATTGTGACGAGTTTTAGACAGACTTTATTAAAAACTATCAAAAAATCGTAACTTCAGGTGAGTTTCGTTTGAAGCGGCCGTAAGTCGCCTCTTACTAAGTTCACGGGCTGACCTCAAAAAAAAAAAATTCTACCGTGGTATATAAGATAAATAATATGAGTCATAGAAGCAAAGGCAGCAACATCCATGTAAATTATCTTACAACACAAATAAAGTTCTTATTTAACCCCTTTGCATTTGTAATGGAAAGGATAAAGAGTTTAAATCGGGTATTTGTAATTTTAAAACAAAGAAATTTAAACAAGATATTCAGTTCGCAAGCTGAACCAAAGCTTCTTTTTCTACCACCCAGCACAAAGCAGAGTAGAGAGTAGGTCGGTATCAGCAATAGGAATCCAATTAACGCTTGGCTTTACAAAGTTTTCCATCGGAGCGTAGGTTTTATGTACGTTAAGGAATCTCTTCGATTAAGTTTGCTCTATATCGAACTACGAGTAGATTTAATAGGTATTAACAAGTTACATAAGGAGTACCTACTGAGGGCTAAAGAGGCTCTCCGGGTTTTAAAAATTGTTAATGATTATATCGGATATTTATCGCGTACCTGTACAGACATCGATGTTACACCGATGTTACAGCGATCGTGGTCACGGGGCGACTGAGTCGACCCGTGACCACGATCGCTGTAACGCGGTAGAAACGTAGGGGAAATAAAACATGACAAACACAACTATGTTAACAAATCGCGAAAGTTTATAAAGTTTTAAAAATTGTATCAGAGCATCTGGTCGAAGCGAGGTGTGACCCAAAAGCTAGTGGCGGCCAGAATCTGGCGCTGAGCATCAGTTTTGCCCAGCAGAAGAGCAGCAAGCGTCTTGGGGACGCTTCTGACTGTATAAAGATCAGTTTAGCTACCTCTTCATTGTTTACAATGGTCTGCAGTTAGCTCAACTGATTCAATTGTAAAAACTACTTCTAATTTATTTATATCATTTGATTGTTTTTTTTTTGCGAATAAAGCCTGCAAAAAGAAGTTATTTATTCATTCAACATTATTCACTCATAAGCCCATGGTGATTTTACTTAAGTAAGACTAATGGCATGAGGGCTTTGTTTTATTGGGAACAATTCCCCAATACCTATATTTTGCAAGCCCCACCTTAGTTACACATGGTATCAAAAGCATGTAAATTAAGTACTTCTTTGTTACTATAGTCTCAATAAAAAGTACTTATTCTTTCACTGTCAGGCAGCAACACAGCGATTTTCTGACTGTTAATTCGAGGTACTCTAATTAATTTTAATGGGCCCGCTCTTTACATTGTAGGTCTGACCAGAATTCGCATGGCTACCTATCAAAGACTAGAATTAAGTTACTTACTTAAATAATTCAGTGAAGCATTCACATTTAGTTACCTACATCAAAGATTCCAATCGCTTATTGAATTTGGTAACAGGCTTGTAACTAGACTGGTGAATAGATAAAATTATAGCCATTATCATAATAGGGTATAATGGTAGAAATAGACAACTAGGTACAGGTCAATGCATAGTAACAGTGTATCAACCCTACGAAATCCAATTAGTTGCTCTGCTACGTTGTTTACCTGTTAGGCCCAGAACACATAGTGAAACACAAATACAACGAAACCCTTTTGAAATTATTGATTTGAAACCAGTTTCAACCATTTTCCACACACGCTGCAACCACAATCATTTCGGGTTTCGTTGAGAAAAGACGTCTGCATAATGAGTTCTTCAAGTGACGACGACAAAAAATGAATGAACCGCAACGCGAGTTTCCTGCACGCCGGTTTCAATGCGACTGATTTGCAACGCGTTTCAAACCGGTTTCAAACTGGTCGCGTCATGAGTGGTCTCTCAACGGAATCTATGGCAGACACTAAAATGCAACTCAAAAGTAACTAGTAGTTGCAGTTTCGTTGCGATTGCGTTTCACCGTGTGTGCCTTACGAATAACAAAAAGAATGATACAATTTTGATACAAGTCTAATAAAGTTGTCACCGAACAAAAGTTTCCTCAAACCCAAAAGAGGAAGAAAGTTGCCATAAAAAAAAAAAAAAACAATGTTAATAAAAATATTAGTTTTCTCTTCTTATCTATAGACCTCATAAAAAGATAAGCGATGGGTAAGAGTGTAGCAAGATGAAAAAATTTACTAAGCGTTATTCCAATTTATATTTTTTTTTTCCAATATTCCTCTTAACTTTTTCCTAAATATATTTCCATTTAGTTCTTTTAATTCTTCCGATAATTTATTGTTAATTAGTGATGCACATTAGGGTGTTTCATTTTTCCAAACTTTCGATTTTTCTTTGACTTCGCTCGAATTCTTGTTTCCACTCATTTAAAAGATTCGTACGCCAAAAATCAGTAAAATCGATTATCATTTAAAGGTTGCACAGTTTGATGAGTTTTATGTCAAGTAATTGATATCGGATCGGAGTAGTGGAGGGTAGCAAACGTTTCACGTTCATTATCTAAAGTGGAGGATAATAAGGGATTTAAGTGTGTCTTTTAAAACAATCAGGCGTATTTTAATGTAAATATGAATAGTAGGTAGACGAGGAATTTAGTTACTTTGGAGGGTTCCTTGTGATAACACTGATAACTGATATTTTTACACCTATTACATAGAAAAAAATGAAACACTTTGGGACGCCACTAAGTCGACAAGAATTAAACTGCCAGAAGGTTGGAAGAAGGCTAATAGGTATACCTGTCAAGACAGACGTAAATATTCGAGCTGGCATTCAGAAACTCTGTAAGGAATACCAAAATTTGGCAAACGAGAAATACAGAAATACGGACACGACAGATATCAAACTGTCTGGAAAGGTGACCTCGGAGAACTATTTGATACTGCTTACCAGAATAAGATGACTATGAAAGACATGTTACAAGACAATAGAATTTGAAGAAGAATCCCTTAGTGACTTTGTTACTACAAAAACGAGGTCTTTCTTTGAATTGTTCGGTGTTAAGGATGAAGAACGAATATTGTTGCACAACACTCAGAGGCTTAATCGATACGATAGTCTAAAGGTAGTCAATGACACCGCAGAAAGGGGCAAAGCTTTGATTAAAACGTTTATTGATTTGGTCAAAGACAAACAGCAGAAACAATTATTATTATGAGTTGTCGAGTATCAGAGAAAATGCGTGGGTAAGCGAACCAAAGATGAGGTTGCAGCCTATGTAGCCAATTAAGTTGTTAATTATTCATTATTTAACGTTCGATTTTATGCTCAATTTAATTTCTTTTACTTAAGAATAATGTGTGGCTACCGTATTGTGCAATTTGAAATAAACGTAATTAAATATTTTTTTGCGATTTTTCTTTATTACTGTTCAATTGTTCATTCTGTGCAACCTCTAAACATAGTCCAATCCACTTGAAATTTGGCAAATATACTATTAAGGTAAGCTAAAACCGGAAATCGAGCGAAGTCTGAAAAAATATCACTAAATTTTTTTCTCCTACAATAGTGAAACACCCTAATGCACATGTTATAAAAATTTCTTCCTAATGCAAGAGGTAGGTCTAGAATCTATCGTTAATAATACGGATTTCCATGGTCAGTAACGAACGATATTATCCGCATTCTTAATATAAGACTTTTTGCAGTCTCGTTTCCTCGTAGAATATTAGTACCAGCAAAAACAACAGTGTGTCCGACTACGGACAAAAACTTTACCAACACTACCGAATAACAAGATAATGTATTACGTAGATCTTAGCTAAATCCACGAAGCTTCCTTATGAGATCCCAGGTTCCTGGAAAAAGGAAGTCATTTTGCTGCTGTAGGCTTAGACGACTAAGTGCAATTAGAGTCGGTGTGAATTATACGTTTCTTTGTTAGTGAGTGTGCGAAAAAACCGGCTAAGTACATGTTTCGTTGCTCCTTATAAACAAATCTTACGTCATCACCACTTTTCTGCATGCTGAAAATCAGCATTGCGGGGTATTTAGTCGCAACATTCAGCTGAGCATGCACCTCTTCTAATATCGCAGTACACTTGACACCGATCTAAACACACGTTCATTTGCTTTTTTCATTAATGATGAAAATAAAAAATAAGTAGGCGATGACGTGGCCTAAGATTGAAGCACGCTTTCCCAGAAGGAACTTATTTACCCCGGATTGGAAGACTCCAAGATTGTACTCTATCGATTTGTTTTTATACCTAACTTATTCAATGTTTTTTATATCAGATATATTTTTAGGTACCTAATCATTATTTACCTACAGAATGATACAGGTATTTAGATTTTTCTTAGTAGAAAATTGCAAACTGCGTAAATCGGTCCTACATTTCCTATTGATTTTCCGAGCCACTATGGGCACTTCCCAACAAAATAAGAAAGTTGGGACCTACTATTTCCAATCTTGTTACCTTATTCAAAAATCCATAGCAACTCGCAGTGTGCCCAATATTTACAAATTTAACATCCAGAATTCCAGAGATTTTAATCTTGTTAACGAAAACACGCGTGCGCCTCTGTGTAAAATCTAAATCAAGTTTGTGAGCAAAATAAACTTCTACAAAATTTCCGTAAGCCTTTAGAGCCTAAGATGTTATTGAAATTAAATATTACACAAAATTTTCTCCGGGTTAAGCACGGAAAGGCGTCGAGAGAACACCAAAATTGAATTAACCAAATCCCTTTGACGAAGTTGGTGTTTGCAGCTCGGATAAACAACCAAATAATTTGTGGGATATCGAAAGCGAGCTTACAGTAGTTTGGACATCGATCATACCACTAAAAGCATTTTTGGAATATTCCTGGTAATATTTTTCGCACAAGCAACTGGAACTCAATTATGTTGGTGATGAATTGATAATTAATATTTGTCCAGAAATATCTTCTATCAAAACACGAAGCGAAGTTTTCTGCCGGAGCCATGTTAAGCCCAGTTCGAAACAATAATTGAAAAGCAAATCATACTTCGGGGACATCGTAAAGTGTCATAAATCCAGCAAATATTGGACGACATCGAAGTTTCGGGGAGATAAGTTCCGATGAGATTATCGAGTGTAATCAGGGACCCGTCTTCGGGCCAGGGTTTTGTTAGAACGAAACGATTACGAAAGATCTCAAAATTTCGTTTACTAAATTCTGCACGTGGCTCTATAAACTAAATTAGGCATTCAGGTTAATTGACACAATTATATACATACTTTTGCATCGTAGGAACGATTAGCGTCAAGAAAGTATATATTAAAAAATAACGTTGAATGGTTAAACATAAGCAATTGCAGAGTTGAGATATGTAGAGCTGCAAAATTTAACAAAAACATTTGTTTTAAACATAACGATATCGTTTCAGAGTCCTGGCCGATCTAAGGATGGCCTTAGAGATTTATTGCTTGAGTGATGAACATGTTTCATAAGTCGTGTTTGGACAGAATCAATTTTCTCAAACTTTAATCCGTCTCTAGAGCAAAGCATATACCCCTATCGTAAAATTCAAAGCTTTTTCATTATTCGCAAATTCACGTTTATGGAATGTGAGTTTCGGAACAATAACAATGGTGTCAGTTCCTAAAACTAACCTAATCTGATGAAACTAAAAATGATACCATCCGTTTTATTTCCGTCGTTATGAAAAGAGCGGCCACGTTTGAAGTGCTGTCAAATTAATTTAGCTAGGCATAGGCCAAAGATAAGTAAACGTAGTCATAAATCTTTGGCATAGGCAAGCAAACACTTTCATTTTCGTATCTAGTTTGTTCACGTTTAAGCAATGTGAAGTTAGGAACACAAACATCGTGTCCTCTTCTATTACACTATAAAGAGCTTGGCAATAATTTAGCGCTGTATGCAGCTAACTTAATTATTATATGTTAGCCTTTTACCCTGTGTCGTCTTACTAGGAAATGCCATGCCTTCTTAATTTTCGTTCCACAATGAGACACAGATGGGGCACGGATTTGAAACGTTACAAACATTTTGTATGAAGCAGTTGATATTAACGTTAGTAGACGGGCCCGGACGGGACACGGATAATGCACTGTTTAATATAAACTGCTTCATACAAAATGTATGTAACGTTTCAAATCCGTGCCCCGTCCGATCCACGTACATGGCACGACGCGGACACAGCCCGGCAGCATCCATAGAAGGTTTAAGATTGATGCTTACGTTATCGAATCGAACTCCTTTTTAGCATTTTCTGTTTCATTATTTTTCTTTTTCAGCCATATCGCTTTTGTAATGCAAGTTTAGCAAGAATACGATATTACGGTAGTTTAAGGTTAACAAAACACGAACTTTGTGCATTTCTCATGCTAACCGAAGGTTTCTCCCAAGTTTTGAGAACGTTAAACTTTATATCTTGAAACTCGAAGTAGGTGTGAACGAACCTGTTATGGCGCACCCGAACAGTTGATTTTAATTTGTTATATTTTACAGGAAACTTTGCTTCAGCTGTTAAAGTTAATTTGGACCTGTTAAAAGCAGTTTGGAGTCTGTGTTTGAAGTTGCCTCTTTAATCTTTTTGTTTGTTTTAGTATAATGCATTGAAGTTGTATATTAGCAAACTGAACATTATTTTATCTATTTTTAATTTTATTTATATCCTAGATAAGATCATTCACACCGGTAAGGACTCATTTTACCACTGTTTCTCTATTTGTCTTTTCCTGTCTTGTTTCTAGCTGTGCCTTATAGAACTCAAATAGTTTAAAAAGTCACACTAATATTATAAATGCGAAAGTTTGGATGGATGAATAGATGGATGGATGTTTGTTATCTCTTCACGCCAAAACTACTGAACAGATTTAGCTGAAATTTTGCATACAGGTAATATTAATCCTGGAATCAAACATAAGCTACTTTTTTCCCAGAAATCAGTTCCAATGAGATAGAAATCACCTTTAAACGTTCATGGAAACAACGCGGGCATAAACTAGTATTAAATAATCCTCAAAAACAAGCAAGCAAGTTTGTTTACTTTAATGTTGAGTATTTTTATTTTAAAAATGTACCCATGTAGAAATTATGAGGAACGTTGCCCACGTTCCTCATAATTTCTACATGGGTACATTTTTTTACAAAAGGAAAAAGTGGTCATGATGCGAATACGTTTAAATATTTATTATGTTTACCTTCGTATGAACACAAGCTTGTGACGGGTATTTTAAAGTTCTTGAATTTATGAAACTGGTTCTGTTTTGACTAGCCCAATAAAAGTATCGCTTCTTCCCATCTGTAAAAGTATAAACGACTTACAATACAATTTCATACGGGCAATTAAAGAAATAAATATTTTTTATCTAGTCGACGCCTAAGTTATCATGCATTGTATCTACAGTCGGATTTCATTCACGGCTGGGCACAGTTCACCCGAAGCATTAAGTTAATGATAAACAAATAAACAACGGTAATTGGTCAAGTGCTGGACGCAGGCCTCCCCCTGATAAGCGCCTTATTAGCTTTTATCTCAAGGGGGGGGGGGGGGGAGGGGTGTAGTGCCCATAATCCCTACGCTGGGCATGCTGGTTGGGGATCGCAGTTCGGTGATAAAATTGTTCTGCAGGGGGTGCTGTTGCCGCCCCCGGCGGATATCCCTTAGTCGCCTCTTACGACGCCCGCGGGAAGAGTTGGAGTAGTGCAAATTCTAAGCCGGCACCACAAAGCTAAACACGTTTCTTGCATATTTTCATAGACCCAATTTACGCGTCGCAAGTTTTAACAGAGAGCCAAGGTTGTCCGTGAATTAACAATGAACTTTCGGTTCAAACTGGGACCGTTCAGACAAATTGCGTATGCGAGCCATTCAGGGCCATTCGCTTTTGGGCACAGTCGCTTTGTCAAACTATTTTGTGCGGATTCCTAGTGGTGTCATAGTCATAACACTAAATAGTTTGCTATTGTCCAGCAATAACCATTTGTGTCTCGATAGCTATCTGCAGGCAATTCCAATTTGGTCGTATTATTTCACCGCTAAATTAATACATGTTCGGCTTATGTGGACCTTGTTTGACATTATTGGGTATTTATTGGACATGAGAAGGTACTGTCTCGCTTTTCGCCACTTACATTGAAGCCTGTTTTAATACAGTCATAAACAACTGAAGATTAAGTTTAGACAATACTAGGTTACACTATAGCGGCTTCGTTCACTTGGGTAAATCGTTACCTATTAAACCCCCGACGCAAAAAGAGCGGTGTTATAAGTTTGACGTGTCTGTCTGTATTTCTGTGTATCTATGTATCTGTCTGTGGTATTGTAGCTCCCAATCGGATGAACCGATTTTCGGAGTGATCATAGCCATTTTTCATGAAAATCTGTTCAGCCAATAAACGTCGGCGGGTTTTTAAAAATTTTAATTTTTTCTTGTATCATATTATTTACTATAAAGACTTAATTAACTAGTTACCTACTCGTAGTTTGACAAATTCACTATGAAACTGGCCTATTATGAAAACAGGCTACAAAACTAGAGCACGCGTTAAACGCGCTGCGCGTTAATCGGACTCACCCTGAAGAAGTCCTTCGGGATGAAACGTTAGTGTTCTTCCAACATAAACTAGGTTCGTAGTTAACCACCCAATTCATATTTTTTTCCGTTCATAATGAAAAAGTTACCCCGCTTAAACCTTACTCACACTATTGTTAGCAAAATAATTCTTGGCACCAGTAGGTAGCCTTTTTATAACCATTTGGCTAGCTGCAATCTAAAGAGTTTAAAAGAGAATAAAAAGTTTGTTATTCATCAAAAATATTTGTCATTCGAAATAAAATAGGTATAAGTTTACCTGTATCTTTACAACTTCGCTTCAGTCTCGCCTATGATACCGGAAGCGTCTGGTGAAAGCTACTAGCATAAATTCGATTCCAACTTCCGCTGTGTATTTCTAAGAAAATACCGGGATTCTTCTCTCCTAGGGAAATATACTGAAAAGACAGACGTGTGAGAAAGATAGTCAAGTAAATTGAATTCTAAATTCGCTTACCTACGGCTCAACATTTCAGAAATAAACTGAAAACAATCCTGAGTTTTATTTGCTCAAACTTTTGTTTTATTAGGGATTGCTTCAAAAGTTTCGGACTGATTTTTGCGGCTTTAAAATGTAAATGACCCATTCAATGTCAGCGACCACTGAAACTCTTTTCACTCCTTTAAATACTGTCAAATTAAGTGGCGGTCTTCAATTAATTATTCCGAGATAAAGTTTGTCGCAAGCCTTCTACTCCAAAGGGTGCTATTTTTTATTAAGATTTAGCGGATTCCGCTAACTTTTTTCATTAAATTCCCTGAAGAATTTGAAAAGTTTACGTCGTATTTGCAATGAAAAATATCTTGCGGGTCTTTTAGTTTAGTAATGATACTAAACTAAAAGACCTGCAAGATATTTTCAACCATGAAGTTTAAGATTAAAATTGATGAGAATCGTTATTTTATATAATCAAGTACAAAATAATATTTTGTAACTTTTTAAACCATAATATTGATTTTATTTCGTTTACTACCATTATTTTATCCCAATTCTGTTTGAAACCAAAATTTCAGCGTAATATCTGACAAGAAACATGTTTATCCAACGTTAGCGCGGTTTCGTTGTCTAAAGCTAGATTGGCAACATTCCTCCAAGGAAATAAAAAAGGCCCCACTTTTTCTGGGCAAGTTATTGTTTCCAGATGATTCTCTCAGCTGTGATTAGTGGCCAAAACTGAGCGCATGGTGTTGCGTGTCCCGCGCCCATTAAGATAAGCTCAACGAGACGCGTGGCTTAGGATTAATGACGGGAAACAAAATGGTGCCTACAATAGGGTACATTTGAATGGGGTAGATACGACCTTTTCGCAAAATACCAAGTAATTTTAAAATGATAATAAAACGCTTGCAAATTCCAACAAATCATAAAGGGAGCTTTTGCTGAATTTTTATTGAGGTGATTGCCAAAACATCCGAATAAACGTTTATGAGTGATTTTTGTGTCAGGGTTTGAGATTTATTTATGTTGAAAAATATTTTTAAAGTAGACTTTTAAAACACCAGCTTTATAAAAATGTGAGATATGAGAGTAATTTTAAAACTAATATAAAAGAAATGCTGCTAAAGCATATGGATATAAAAACGGATATCTATCAAGTTAAGTGGCAAATAGTTTATCCAAGCCGAGTTGACCCTAATAAATTCTGTATAATAGTTTGCAATAACGTTACTTGTGTGACTATACATTACCGAGCCTTGTTCAATATCTAGTGGCAATAGCAACGCAAACACCTCAAGCCAGATGCTAAAAAAGGGGACTAAACGGGTTTAAGATTTTTGTTTGGGGGGTGGCCCTTACATGATTTTTTTTTCAAAATCGACGCTCACAATAACAGTTATATAATACACTCGAGAGCAATGAATCCGGGTCACTCAAAAAACTCGTAAATTGGAGTATTTAAGATTGGTCGAAAGTTATGTTCTCCGACGAATCAAAATTTATGCTCTACAAGCACGATGGAAGACACAGAGTGTATAGAATACCAGGGGAAAGATTCAAGCAAGCATGCATCGAAGAAAAAGTAGCCTACGGTGGTGGGTCTGTACTTGTGTGGGCTGGAATTTCCTCTGAAAGTCGCACAGAGCTGGTGATCATAGAAAACGGCTCTTTAACTAGCGTAAGATATGTGGAAGAAATCCTCAACGAACACGTTGGTCCATTTATGGTCAATTTGGGTGAGGATGCTATATTTATGCATGACAATGCCCGACCTCATACAGGTAGGATTGTGAATGACTACCTTCAAGAGATGAACATTACTTGTATGGAGTGGCCAGCGCGCAGCCCGGATATCAACCCGATCGAGCATGCTTGGGACGAGCTAGGGAGATGCGTAAAACAACGAAACCCTCCCCCAATCACGCTTCCTGAGCTCAAAATTGCTCTCACAGAGGAATGGGAGAATATTGCCCAAAATCGTATAAGGAACTTGGTGTACAGCATGCCAAACCGCGTAAACGCAGTAATGGAAGCACGAGGAGGTAATACGAAGTATTGAAATTCAAGAAAATCGTCATAAAGTTCAAAAATTTCATGTTTCCTATTTTTGTTTTAAGGAGAGATCAGCAGTTTTTTTCTTTATGTAATTTTGTGTAAATAAAATGTATGGTGACTCATATTTTTTTAACTTTCATTTAAGGAGTATTAAATTGTATATTAAATACAATTTATTGCATTAACCTAGCATTCTTACTTTCCGAGATTTTTTGGATTCTTTGAGTGACCCGGATTCATTGCTCTCGAGTGTATATACATATACATGTAGATAGAGGACACTAAATCAAATAAAAAATATCTGAAATATGATACAGATGAGAATAACTATATTTTTCTTCATTTCTTCTTCTTCTCAGAAACCTGACGCTTTCTCAGGAACGCGTGGAGAAATCGAGTTGAAATTAACATCAAATACTCAAGTCCGTAAATTCTCGGAGCCGTGATTTAAATAAAACTTCTAAGTCAACGCAAAGTAACAGCCATTTATGTCCGACTATTTTGAAATTTCCAAGGGGGTCACATGCACATAAAACCTATAGGGTACTTTCCGTAGACCTAGAATCATAAAGTTGGCAAGAAGCAAGGTCTAATAGCACAAGTAAAGGAAAAAATACGAAAACTGTAAATTTTTAGTTAATTCACTAAACAACTACTTTTGATACCCGCAAAAAGAGTCTTTTAGCACAAGTAAAGGAAAACAATACTAAAAACCGTAAATATGTAGTTAATTCACAAAAAAATACTTCAGATTCTTGCCATGGGCCAAAACCTAAAGGGTCCCGTTGACCTAAAATCATAACATTTGGCAAGCAAGGTCTTAATAGCACAAATAAAGGAAAAAAAACGAAAACCGTAATTTTGTTCTTTCAGAAAAAAATGGACCAATACCTATAGAATGTATACTTCCCGGTGACCTAAAGGCATGATATTTGACAAAACACATCTATCATCATCAGCCTATATTAGTCCACTGCTGGACATAGGCCTCCCCTAATGAGCGCCATAGCGCCCTGTCTTCAGCTTGCCGCATCCAGCATCTGCCTGCAGTCTTTCGCAGATCGTCATCCCACCTGGCCGGAGGGCGTCCTACTCTACGTTTGCGGAGTCGTGGTCTCCACTCAAGAACTCGTGTACCCCAGCGGTTGTCGGTTCTTCGCGAGATATGGCCGGCCCACTGCCACTTCAGCTTGCTAATTCTTTGTGCTATGTCGATAACTTCGGTTCTCTGTCGGATGTATTCGTTATGAATTCTATCCTTCAGAGAGACTCCGAGCATAGCTCTTTCCATAGCTCGCTGAGCGACTTTGAACTGGTGGATCAGCCCTACCGTGAGTGTCCACGTCATTCGGATATTTGACAAAACAAAAGGTCTTTCAATTATACGGAACCCTGGGTGCGCGAGTCCGACTCGCACATGACGTTTTATTTTTATTTTTGATCTAGAGCTCATCTGTTTGGATTTTTGTTATGCGCTTAAAACAGCCTGTGTAATATGGGTATTACCCACCCCAGAAATAACAAAAATAAAACCTTATTAACCATGACAAAATAATATCAGTGTATTCATTCAAAGTACCCTCCTTCACATTTCAATGTTGTGCAAAAACTTAGCTGCGCCGTTTCCTTTTCAATTAAAATGCTAATTCAAAGAAATAACTCAGAAATGGGATCTTTTTACGCACTCATTAACCGAGGGCTTTTTACTGCTATCCCTTAGAAAGTGCTGAATATGGCTAATTAGCTTATTAATATCTTAGATAATGATAATTTAAGACCGTTATCATAATTTTATGGTCATTTTAACCTCGATCGCAGATATATCCTAACTCTGCTGCTGGCAGTAATTCATTTCATTCCTCAAAATTTTCACCAAAATGAGTTTGATCTTTACGACTTGGAACAATACTCAAAAACAATACAAAAAGAAAAAATTTAAATAAACCTTAAATTCAAACTCTTACTCATAAAACTCATCATTAATCGTAATCTAGAAACAACCAAGCCACAGCTTTTCTAGCCTCCTTTACTTGCACATAAAAACTTTACAGCTCTGTTCTCATTCAAAATAATAAACCGTGAAATATCTCACTTTATTAACGTTAAAACAAAACGATTACAATAATAACAAAGCTATAAACCTTCGCTACGAATCTTTGTGTCTTTATTACTGAAGCAATTTTGACAGCAGGGCTGTGACATTCTAAATCCTGATGATTTAATTTCCTCCAAATATCTTGAGAAGCAAATAAATTGAATTTGTTGTTTCGTCTGATGAATATTCTGGCAACACCAGCCTTTGGAAATTAGAACGATCTGGAAATTGGTAATTTTGTGCAGTTGATTCGCATCACTGTGTTTTGACCTTTAGCTGTCAAATACTATACATTACATTTCATTTAATGGAAAACAAAACATTTCCGTTTTCAATTATCATGAAATATGGCCATGATATTAACTATATGATATTTTATTTTAACATTATAATTTAAGGAGGGTTCTTGGATTTTGTATTTTATTAAGTTTTCCGTCAATGAAAAAAAAAACATACTATACAACGACTAAACACAGAGAAATTAGTCGCGGCTATGATATTCCAATGATATATAAAATGGATTTATATTCCTCCACCATTTGCTTTACCATAATACATACAAATTATAAATTTAATTAAAACCCGCTACTAAGAGGTGTCCACAGAAAATACATTTTATTTATGATTACTGCAACTTCTTAATTAGCTTCATTTTGTTTGTGATGTGAAAAGTCGCTTAACGGTTGCAGTCGTAAAAAGAAGCAAACTTTTGTTTATTGAGATGACAACATTAAAGCATTAACCATGGCTTGTTATGGCTGACAAGTTATAATTTAAACTTTTTATTGTTCGCACAAAAATAAAATTAATGGGACAAACAGTATTTCCTGTCCGATCCGAGTACAAATTAAACGCATAAAAAACGCAAGTTGCAATTTGGGTTCGATAGCTTATTTATGCTACTGGTTTTTTATCGAGGTACCTCCATACAGCGTACATATGACCACTGCTAAACGAGCCTTACCCTGATGAGAGGTTTTGCCAAAATGACGGCGCTTAGCAGTCGGTGTTAAAAATACACAAAAGGAAACTGCTGCCCCACCAGCTGATTCCATAAACGATAATAAAACGATAGAAAGGATAGAATCAGATTTTCAAGACCTACACATGTAGGTCTTGAAAATCTGATTCGAGAATACTTCCTTGTGGAACTCCTACATAGGAGTTCCACAAGGAAGTATTCTTGGCCCACTACTATTCTTAATCTATGTAAACGATTTACCCAATGTAACAAATCATCTCTGTGTTATGTATGCAGATGATGCTACCATCTACATTCCATAAGAAAAAACTATAGAACAACTAGAATTAGACGTAAACTTCACTTTAATCAAAATGATAGAATGGTTAGACTCAGTTAGACTTTAAATAAATTTGGAAAAAACAAACTACCTAAGTTTTAAAAATCATAATACACCAGACCTGAACTTAAACATTTCATATAATAGTAGAAATATAAAATAGATAAATGAAACTAGATTTCTTGGCGTAAGCATAGACAATTTATTTACTTGGTAATTTCACATTAAAAAAGATAACTCTAAGGTATCAAAAAATTGTTATGCTCTATCTACACTATCAAACAACTGCTCAAAACAAATTGCAATAAATGCATATTATGGGCATGCCTCATCTCTGCTACGGAATAATTTTTTGGGACAAATCGGTGGACACAGAATCTACTTTCATTCATCATGCAAAGAAAGTGCCTATGAACTATTTTTAGCTTACAAAGTACAGAATCCCTTAGCAACATATTTAACTATACATTTTGGAAATATGCTTATTTATAAAGACAATAAAAAAATCTTCGTTGAAACCAATCTAGTCAACATAATAACCTGTAAAGTTTTTAAACTTCTGCAGATGACATCGTTTTTCATTTTGTAACCATGTAACCATTGTTTCTGTTCCATAATAAACGATTTTATTATTATTATTATTAAAAAAAACCTACGCAAAAACTTCAAATATAATTTTGTATGCCTCAAGTAAACAACGCAATGTTCCGGAAAAGTTCATATATTTTTGCCATTAAAATATATACAACAATTTGCAGTTAGAAATAAAAGATATAGAAGATAATACATTCAAATTAAAATTAAGAAAATATCTGGCATCGAATACACATTATAATATCAAAGAATATTTTGAGAGTACCTCCCCCCCAAATTTAAATAGTAATCATTGTTATTTGTCTCCTATTGTTAACCATAATTAAGTTTCAAGAAAATGTGCAATTCACATTTCTTAGAATTATAGAATTCTATGTTAATTTACTTAATGTTAATAATAATTTTATTATTGTATGTCCGAAAGAACAAACTGTTGGACAATTTAAAAGTAGTTATTAAGACCAACTATGTACACAGTTTGAACAATAAATGTTTCTTATTCTTATTCTCTCAGCCAAGTATTACGACATTAACGGGGTGACTTGCAGGGGTCGATTCCTCGCCACGGCCAATCGAGGGTCGGTACTTAATTCATTAGTGTTTTCATTTTTTTTTTAAGTTTGTTTCGCAGAGATTACTGACAAAATACCTATAACACAAAATTAAAACGTGATTTCTTAAAAGATGACCACTGAATCTTTTGATTTAACAAAACTACATTATTTTATACTTGAAAAAAGTGATCCCATATAATGACACATAATATATAATGAGTTTAAAAATATTGTCCTGAGTTATCCACCCGTAGTGCCAAGATCATAGAATTTTGTTAAAAATATTCATTTCAAGACGGTAAAAGATTCCTATTCGGTCAAAAAAATAAGGAAATACCAAATGCTTACGCAAAAAAGTCTAGAATATTCGGGGCTTTAGTTATAGGTTTAACGAACGCATTAACTTTACCTACTTCTCAACTAGGTACAGAGAGCTCCATTAATAACTAACCCATTGCCAAGTATCATCACATTCAAGTTCTATTACAGTGTCTACACCGAAAGTGGGTGACACAGCCCGGCGGATTTCAGCATTAATAAACATTTTTTTTAACCCGAATAGCCTTGATACCCCACGGATCGGTCTCGGCTTCAAGAGGAGCAAATGTGCAGGTGGAACTGCACATTTGCTCCCCTAGTTTCGTGGGGTACCGAGACTCTTCGGGTTTTAAAAAAATTATCCGAGCGTCTGGTCGAAGCGACGCGTGACCCGAAAGCTGCTGAGTATCTGGCGCAGCGCATCAGCATTGCCATACAGCGGAGCAATGAAGCCTCTTGGGGACGCTTCCGACTGGTATTGATATGGATCAGTTGAGCTACCTGTAGATTGTTTGCAACAGTCTGCAGTTGTAATTTATTTCTATTAGTTGATTGTAGTTGTAATTTATTTCTATTAGTTGATTGTAATTCCGTTGTAAAGGTCCGTGTCCGTGTCCGTGAATAAAGATCTAAACAATATTGTAGGTAGCCGACAGCGTTTTGTCAATTTCGCGGTGGCCTGGCGACTTTGTTGCGCTGACTCTATCATGTTTTCTTGATTAGGATTAAATTACTTGTTTGTACAACGAACAGGTAACGTAGGTAATTTGCCAAAATATTTCAGTCTATACATATTAAATGACAAGAAAAAATTAAAATTTCAAAAAACCCGCCGACGTTTATGGACTGAACAGATTTTCATGAAACATGGCTAAGAACACTCGGGATAAAATTATCTATGTCAAAAAAGAACTAAACGAAATCGGTTCATCCGTTTGGGAGCTACGATACCACAGACAGATACACAGACAGACACGTCAAACTTATAACACCCCTCTTTTTGCGTCGGGGGTTAAAAAGGAATATTCCTCTAAGTCAACATGGAGGTTGACCTATCGATATAGTTCTCTTTGTACCTACTTGAAAGTTGAATGGTACCTTGAGAGGTAACGTCTACCTTTGTAAACTTGATTTTTCTTGGAAATTCACGTCCCTTTTTCTTTGTGGACATCACAGAACCCCTTTGATTATTTATTCATGTTCTGATGTTATTATACCAAACTTTCGTTATTTATCTATTCAGATTTCTGAGAAGTCTACTTTCTTCCTTAGTTTTTCTTGAGATTTTGAAATAAGGGCAAAGCTTTTACAATAGAGGTTTGATTTCTGGTAGACAGTTTTTGGACGGAGTAGTAAGTGGAGGTAGGTTTTTGTGGCTACACCAGAGACAACACATCTTCTCCACAATAATTTTTAGAGACATTTTCAAGAAAAAGTACAGTTGGTGAGAAAATGGGCAATTAATTAAATAGGGTCCGTACTCGCAGAAGCGGAGTAGAAGTATCTGATTCATGAAATCAAATCAAAAACTGCCATCGGATCAGCTCAGGTTAGAGTACTTAGTAAAAAGTCAGAAATAGAAAGCAAACTAAGGAGTTTAATATCTTAAATGGAATTTAACTCAGGCAGAGTTCATAAGTAAGCAAACACGGTTTGATCTGTCGAGCCTATTTATACTCCGTTCTAGCGGAAGAATGCGGGCTTCATTGCTCCGTCTAATGTCTGACAAATACGTGTGTGACCCTTTAAGTCAGATCAATGTGGCCAAGTGGAGCGCCCAAGGATCCTGGGACCTCGGATAAATCATTTGTCAGAGGAACCTCAGGAGCCAGATAAAACGGCAGGATTGTGTGGCGAAAGAGTCGAAGTCTGGCTCATCATTTTTCACCCGAAGTTTTACTTTACAGTAATGTTGGCATGGTTTCGTGAACGATCTGTGTGCGAGATGATTTATAGATGTTAAAACTTTTGCGTTTTGACATGTATTAATTGATGGTCAAAATTTTGTATTTAGTTTTGGAATTTGTGTTTAACTTTGTCCTTTACTTCGAAATATTTTGAAAGGTTGCGCGCTTATCTTATTTTCCTTTTACTGTAAGCGGTTTAGTTTTGAATTGGTAATGAAATAAAACACGTTTCTGGAGATTAATTTCCGAAATTCCGACTCCCTAAGGCGAAAAAATATAAATTCGGCATCTCTCACCCGAAACCAAAGTATTTGATTAGATCGCAAACTTTTCAATTCCTTCAAGTCTCGCGACCGATTTTGGTTCCTACTTAAATATTAAACAAATGGCGATTACGTAAAAGTTTAATTGAAAATCCCCGAATCTGTGGTGATAAAGGTTTTTATTATTCGCCAGGTAACGCATAAACTTCGGAGCTCGTAATTGGAAAGGGCAGTAAAAGTAAAAATTCGTTACGGTCGATTCCGTCGTTTGCTTTTACAAGGAGATTACAGCAGTCGCTTAAGGTAAAGATTTAGTTATACGTATTTTGTGGTAAAATTAGTGTGCGTTTTAAGGGGCGACCGTAATGTTCAACTTTCGATTTAAAACTTATGTCAAGTCTAGTTTAAACCAATTAAATAATTGAAGTTCATCGTCTCCCTAACACATACCGCCAACTTTTCCCACAACTCATCCAATGGATACGCTTACACATTGTTTAAGCCATGATTTTTGAAAACTAGTTCTAACATTACGAGATCTTCCCAAGGCTACGTCACTGTCCAGTTGCCACTTTATTGCAACAAAAAAATGGAAGTTACGTTCATTTAGCGGTGACTACCAAACTTTTATTGTCGCTTCACCGGCGTCACTCGCGTTGTTGATCGGATAAATCTTTAAAATAAAATGGGCGGTTGCCCTATCCGTACTTGTAAGAGTGTAAGTGTGAAAGGCGCTAAAATAAGGTTCTTTTCACTTCCGAAAAAAGAATCTGTGGCTGAAGAATGTTCTCGCAATTGGATACATTTCATTTCAAGGGGAAAGTTGATTTATCGATGTGCAGAGCTCATTAGCGTTGCTCAAACTATGGAAATTAACTTTGAAGAATTTCATGGATAACCTAAAACCTAGATCTACATCCCGAATTTCCCCAAACTAAAAAATTTAAGAACCACCGTAGCATCCGCTACGGACGGCATGACGACGTAGACTTGGGGAAACTCACTTGACCGTTGTTAAATCTAGCAAAGTATATTATTGTACCATAGTTTGAGCCCTACTATATCCCCATCATAACCACAACTGCTCACCAACTAAGAGTGAACAACTAAGAAGAATAAAACGTTCATCAGAAATGAACAATACAAGCAAGACATTGCGAAGCGCAGCGCAACAGCATCGCTTAATAGAACAAATGACTTCAACAAGAAACAGGAAGCTAAGTTTCACCGGCGTAAGTTTAGTCGAGCCGCTTAGTTATGCAGTGAACAACAGTAACTTGCGGATAAAGTTGTCCGACTGCATGTGTGACGTAGAAACAATGCCGGCAGTTTTAATTTGTTTATACGGAGACGCGGTTACGGATGAACAAGTTCGACTGTGACTTCGGGCACAGTGTACATTGATTTGTTAGCAGAATAGACACTCGAGTTAGAAATCTTTGGATGCCTTCGAAGATCGCGGTGCTAGGCGTGCGTTTTACTATGTAAGGCCACATTGTTCCTACTCAGCTTTAAAATCCTAAATATTTTTCTATGATCACAAAATCAAAGAAATATTTAAGGAAAATATTTTGCACACTCCATGCTCGTAAAACGCACGTCGTGAAACCCAGGCTTGGCCAAACCAACTTCATTCAGCTTTCAGCTCGCGTCCGCGGTGGCGTGCGCGGTGGCGATACTGCGCGTGCAAAAGTCGTATACACCGTCGCGTTTGTTCTTGCGTTCACCAGGCTGGAGTCACGTCATTGACTACTACTAAAACTAAACAACATAGTTCTTCTCAACAAATAAATAGCTGCGTGCAGCGTCCTAACGTAACAAGCCCGATCTGATCGCCACCGCCGCGTGCAGACGCTGCACCGGACGCCGCGACCAATCAGAGGACGCATCGATGTGAACACGTCGCTACAAGTTCGTACACAACAACTGACCGCCACCGCGCACGCCACCGCGGACGCGAGCTGAACGCGTTGGTTTGGCCAAGCCCGGAAAGCAAGTGATAGGCCTGTTAGGTACCTGAAAAAGGTGAAGGTTTTATCAAATTCAAAATCGAATATGATCTCTTGGAGCGAGTCTCCTTTGTCGACATATCCGTAGGAATTTCAAGGTCGTGCATAAAACTGTCCATGACTTGGGCGTGATTAAGTACGAAGTTTAATGTGTGTGTGTTTAATGTGGTTCCCGAAGTACTAATTATATTTTATTTAAATAGAAAAATATTTTGTTACTTTTTAAATTATAAATAAACTGCATTAAGTGTTCAAAACCAGTGTATATTTTTTTAACTAATAAAGTTAAATTTAATAATCTAAATTTTACTTTTACTATTAGGCACTTGTAATATTTGGTACCAGACGAAATCTTTTGCATTGAGGCTCGTATTTTGATGACACTCAGATCATCGGGGCAAATGAGATTGAAAAATATTTCTGAAATCTTTCATTCGTCTATCGTCCATTTTCGAATTCCCATTTAAACCTTTTTCGCTACGACGCACACAGGAGTATTCGACTTCAAAATCCGGTCAAAAATATTTTTTGCCCTTTTCTTATTGGAAAAAGTATTAAATATTATCTTACGACTGTGCTGTATTTAAATATTATAATGTTAATGTTTTTAGATTTAATAAAACACAAATTAAAAATTAAGAAAATTTATTTTTAAATTCACAATTATACATGTAAAATTTCTTGCGGATCTACTTCCAAAAACAGTTGTATTGTTTCCGGTAAGAAACTGCCGCTAGTTTTAACTTTCTGCCGTTTTCGTCCACAGCTCAAAAATGGATCAGAAGTCAGCAGAAGCCTGTTTAACACATCTTTATTACAAAGTTCTCGTGAGAATTTTCTAGAATAATCTTGTCTATAACATCTAAAATGTTTTTTTCTGGCCTCTGCTGCTTCTTCTGACAATTGCCTAATAGGCAAAAGGGCATGTTTAATAATGGCAGGACCATGCACAAGTATTTTATGCAGTGTAGGTGTCATCGGATGCCAGTCATATAGTTCTACATAGAGTTCAGCAGTTTCATTTGCAAACTTGGCGAACTTAGTGATATTGATTTCATATCCGGAAGAAATTGCTTCTAAAATTATTCTAAGTCTCTGTATGAGGCGTATGTTGATACCTGTGATTTCTGCAGCTGTTTCTGGATCGCTGAAAAACCTTCTGGATGTATTTCCTGAGTTGGAATTGCCAAAACCAGCCTTAGGCATATCTATAATGAGCCCTGTTTTTGTACACGCATAGATTCTTCCTTAGGATAGCACTCTTTCTTGGCTTCCTTAATTAGCGTATAACATGGATAAATATTCTTGTTAGATTCGTGGAGTATTTCGTATTGTCTCTTAGTTAAATCACACTCAATGAAAAGAGCTAAAGCTTCTGCTGGTGAATGTTTTTTTACAGACTCGCTTTGACTTCCAGAAAGCCTTTTTTTAAGCTTTTTTGCCCTTGTTGGGCTGGCAGTGACTTCTTTTATAATCTTCGAAGCTTCTACATTTCCGGATGTTCTTTGACTTACACTAGCAGCATATGTTAATTTTTCAACAGCCACGTGCTCTCTAATTTCTTTTGTTTGTCGTCTCTTACTACGATCAGTTAATTCTTGAAAAGACTTCTTTGGGCGTCCTTGTTTTGATGTAGGTATTGTTGACCAACTATGTATTGTTACAGCACCATCTAGCCAGTTTTCATTTTTTAATAGAAATCTTGATTCTGTGTTATTTGCTGTAGTCCATCTTGACTTAAAATCTGACTTAAAGTGACTCAGATCCTTAGTTAATGTTCGAAACTGATTTTCCGGACATTTAGTGATCTCTCGCAGTTTTTTTTCCACATCCGACAATTTTTGATCCAATTTTCGTTCGCTGCTATCTTTAAAGATCATGTACAATGATCTTCTAGACATCTGAATTTCATTTGATACGAAACCTGAAATGAAAAACATTTTTTCAAACTACAAGAATAAATGACAGAAAATACCTACACAATATAAAAACTTATTAAAAAAAATGGTGACAAGATGGGTGACTTTTTCTATGTACATGATATGACTAAGATGTATGGTTAACTATAAAAAAAAAAATATTCGCCCGATCGGACCCGGAACTATAACATTAACACTTTTTTTGTCAAAAAATGGACATAAATATTCATACTTTACTAAACGTGCTTGTCATCTCAATTATATATTAAATATCAATGAAATATAGTATTATTTTAGCATTATAATTAAGTACATACCTTGAGCTTCGGTATCCATTAATATTTTTTCCACAAATTACCACTAATTACTCAGAACACAAACTGCAAAGTTGGTGATATGAACGTATCGAAACAAAAGACGCGTGAGCATTCGACAACGACTAGAGTCCAACTACCTGCTTCGCGAGCAGGGGGTTTGCAGCTATTGTTTGAAACCTGTTTTAGTTAGCCCGGTTACTGAGGTATGGAAACAGCACAAATTAAGTGACCAATACGATGTTTTTTGTTTTGGACTTATGACCGGATTTTGAGGTCGAATACTCCTGTGTGCGACGGATGAATAATTTTAAGAAATGTATTTTTGATTATGTTTTGTATGTTACGCACTGTTAAGTCTTTGCTACACTTATTATTATTATTATTAAATATTATTATTTCTTGTCATATTCAAGGTTCATGTAATTTTACTGCTGGTTTAAATTAAACTCCATGCTTCAAGCTTTAATTATATTATGCACTGTAACTGATTTAACAATGTTTGGATGTTTGCTGCTCAATCACGGACGAAAGGCGTCGCAATGAGAATACAAACAAGCCGAAATCTGAATAATTAACTGAAAATTGTATTAGAAACTGTTCTTAATTTTCTTCCACTCTCAAACAACACTCTACTAAGTAGGTTCGCTTATTTGATTTACGAAGTTAAACTAGAAAAATATCGTGTTGTGACTTTTGCAACCAACTATTACCCCCATATCTTTAATCGTTACCTCGACCTCGACTGAACCTCCAATTGCGTTGCGGTATGCTTGATCGTACAAAATTCCTTCACTAGAACTTACTTTACAAAATTTCTCACATGAGAAATGAACTGTCATCGCAAGGTACGCCATGACCTACTTTGAATACTCCTCAAAAGAGTTTGTTGTGTTTAATATAATGGATTTTGGAGACTATCTTAATTACATTTACGATGATGAAGCGTACAATTACCCATTGCAAAGGTATTTAAGAGATGTTGAAAACACTTTGGAGGTTTACGACGAGATGGCGAATTACGTAAAAATACCGTCTCAGCTAAGCTTCGGTTGTGCACATTCTATTGTCATTGCTAGAAATCGTCAAAAGTGACAACAGTCGTGGGTTACCTTTGACGCCCATATTGCAAGTGCTAATCGCTCTGATATTTTACGCAACTGGTAGTTTTCAGGTGGCCTTTCTTACTTCTGTGTTTCTGTGTATAGTTAACGAAACAATTGGAAGACTCGTTTATAAATAAGCATACCAAACTCGAGTATGGTTCAGAGGAACGCTCGAGGCACCATCAGTTGAGTTTGAGTGAACGATTAATCGAGGAATTTTCTAAAGATATTAACATTTCTAAATATGATTAGTGAGTTGTCTAATCATACAAACCCGACGTATTTAATAATGATCGTTTTCATTAGACATCATCATTATATAGTCGGACACTTAAAAACGCTTGTGCAGGTGTAAATGTGTTTTTTCTAAAAGAAGACAGAAGTCTTATGATTTTCGTGCATAAATGCCATGCTGTACGGATTGTCCAGCATTATTTATTTATAAAGTAACATCGCACACAACTAAAGAGCTCAAAAACTCTACTTACTACAAACATACTTATTTACCAACACGGTCAATCCAATCCACGTCGCTCAACACCGATCCATAAATCAACATTTACAACAGCTGCGAACCGTAAATTCTGGGAGTTTTATTTTGTTCTTTTATTAAGTCTCTAGTTTGGGATTTATGATGAAGAGTGACGAGGATCGGAGTGATCGTGTATTGTACTTTACGCAAAGGTACTAAAGTAAGTACCTGAAAATTAAAATACATCAAAATATGCGTGAAAATTGAAATATACGCCTAAGTAAAAAATAATGCTGAGAAAATGAAGAAACTTTCGACATCGAAAAATACTCAAAGAATTATTCAAGTTCTATCTTAATTTTCATGGAACACGTTTTCTCAATTTGTTTGAGGATAAAATATAGGGAAGCCTGGAAGACATTGTTAAAATTTCATTAGCTACCTGACTGGAAATTATTAGCTCGTTTGATTAATTAGCGCCACCTGTAGACTCGAAATGAAACCATATTTTCGGTGAAAATCAATTAATTTACAAAATTCCATCGGAACAATTATTTACGAATGGCAATTTAGCTTAGTGAATGATAGATGCGTTCAGTATTACACAGTAAAATAAATGAAATCAAAGACTAGATTTTTTTATAGCATTCTCGCTTAGAGCAATATCTGCCAGGCCAACTTTGGTTGGTCAAAACGATAAAAGTAATAGACCTACAACTTGGTAGCCCAATTAAGTCACTACAAAAGAAATCTCTTCAATAAATTGTGAATAACTGGTTCAGTCTTATCACGATGTATAAGGAAGGTATAGAACACATTTGCGACCTTCGTGATACATAGTCGGCCAAATCGTCACTTAGCAAAAGGTTAGTGGTCATATGAAGGTCCATAATAATATAATATAAGCCTTTATTGCTGTTAAGGTATGTATTATTACTAACTTATTATTATCTATGTATGATATTATTCTAAATCGGCAAACGTTGGTTTGTCCGTGACAGCTTGTTCTCCGACATAGGCCTCCTCCAAAGATTTCCTATAATAGTCTTGTTCTTTGCTGAATCCATAGTGGTCCGGCTATTGCTCAGTAAAATAAATAGGAAAAGAATGAAATAAATGGGTACCCGTTGTCGGCTTGGAGTATTTCAACATAGCATACGAATAGTTCAACAACTTTTATGCTATTTTGCTTCCCACTTGCCTATATTTCTGCCGTTTCTATTTGTCTAGTCATGTCGTGCGGCCTCACCTCGCATGCCAGCCCCTCACAATTCACACGTAGCTACGTCGAGTGCGAACACTTTCATTTCCTGCTTGATCACGCAAATCTCGCCACTCCAGGGGTTCTATTACGGCACTAAATCCCGGATCAACATAATCATATCTGTCACCAAGTTTTTCTGGGTGTATATCTATAAAGAAACTTGTCTGTTTGTATTGTCCAGTAACAGCATCTTACTGAAAGCAAATCAAAGTATTTAATAATGATGATGATGATGATGATTTAATAATAAGAACGAGGTAGACTGCTAAAAAAAATTTTTTTTTTGTCAGTTCTGGCTAATTTCCGGAACGGCAGGACCGATTTTTAGGGAACTTTCACTTACAAATAGCTGATGTTTTATGGAGTAACTAAGGCTATGTTTCTTATGAAAAAGTATTATGGCTCCGCGCTTTAAACAATCCCATTAAATGTGAATTCTTCGCGGCAAAGACGCAGGCACAGCTAGTCCTCTATAAACACAACGTGTTATGCAATATAGGCCCACCTATAGCGGGAATAATACCTAAAACTCGACAGAGGAAAATACACTCACAGGTTTGGGTGTTAAGTCTTAGTTTCCGTTGGAGCTTTTCGTAGCTATTTAACTGGTTCTGAGCATTGTGACACACGCAAATTGTAGTGGCAACTGAGGAAAGTGCCGTAACAGTAAATATCAGGTAAATTGGCTTTATTAAACGAACCGACACCAACTGCAATAATAGGAAACAAATAGCGACGCGAGGAGTTACAGCGGCCATTTGTAAAGTCTTGGGTCTGCAAAACCGGGACTTTGTTTAAAATATTTTGCTTTTAAAATGTTTAAAATGTTTCTCTGACTTTTTATTTAACGCGATAAGGTCAGCTTTGCTACCAATAATGATATTTGACGCTATCTATAAGATATCGTTCAGTCTTAGTTCTAGTACAGGGGTTTGAAGGTTTCGAAAAACATGTAGATCATCATATTTTAACATAATTGCATGCTCAATGCGCACACCAGTTTTATGCAAATAAATGATTCTTATTCATATTCTAATGATTGTTTTCGGAATAGATTTGTCTGTGTGTGAAATAGTAGCTGTATTGACGTATCTGATTAACCTGTCCTTTTCAAACTACTTTTCCTGATGCCCTAAAACTGTCGATGGTTAAGCCTTTATTTAAAAACGGCAAAAGGACAGAGGTAAATAACTATCGTCCAATAACGCTAATACCTATATTCTCAAAAATATTTGAAAAATGTATGTATTTAAGACTTATAAATTATTGCTACAAACAAAATATAATTAGAGGGGAACAATTTGGTTTTCAGAAAGGAAAGTCGACTTCCCGATTTGTCGATTTTTACCTTAGTAGAAACGGTGCTTAATAGTTTAAAAACTGGTAACTTAATGACAGGACTATTCTACGACTTATCTAAAGCTTTTGACTACGTTTCACATGACATACTTTTGGGGAAAATAGATAACATTGGCGTCAGAGGCCTAACTCTACAATGGTTCTCTTCTTACTTAAAGAACCGTCAGCAATGCGTTGTTATTGATAAACTTACAGAAAACAACGAATTAATGACATTTACATCAAACTACGCAATCAACAAATCTGGCGTGCCCCAGGGCAGCATTTTAGGACCTATATTGTTTTTATTGTATACTAATGACATCGTTGACGTGACAAATCATAGGTGTATTTTATATGCGGACGATATTTGTGTGGTTGTGACATCTGATAAAAAATTGTATAGTAAAACTGACCACGAAACTGACATTAATATACCATCGATAAAATTATTGAATGGCTTGACATAAACAATCTTTAAATAAATCTAGATAAATCCAAATGTATAAAATTCAATAAATCTAAACCTGTTAAATATAATTTTAATATAAATATAGCGAAGATAGAAGAAGTTCGGCAAATAAAGTTTTTAGGCGTAATCATTGACGAAGATCTGGACTGGCAGGCACACATAGATATGGCAAATAAAAAGATAAACTTTGTGTACGCTCTAAGTCAAATTAAAAATGTAACCAATGTGAAAACAGCAATAATGTCCTTTTATGCCTATATTGAATCTGCTCTTCGTTATGGGCTTGTAATGTGGGGCAACATCGCTGATAAGAACAGAGTATTTATGGCACAAAAGAAATGCATAAAAGCGATCTGTGGAATCTCCCCTGATGAGTCATGCAAACCCTTGTTTAAGGAACTTGGTCTGTTACCTTTACCGTCGCTCTATATTTATGAAGTTTCAAATTTTGTTAGGAATCATATAAACTTATTTAAAAAAGCATGTGACAGACACCCTAGAATATGTAGAGACCCGAATAGACTTATTTTGAAAGATACCATGCGTTCAGCCAATTTTAAGAAAAGCTGTTTGACTCTATGTGTAACAATATACATAATAAGATACCAATTGACATCAAATTATTGAATAATTATTTATTTAAAATCAAATGTTTGACGCAATAAATATCTTTGAATCTTTGTGTTTTTATGCAATAAAAACATTTTTGTCATTTTCACTTTATATCATTTCGCTGTTCAGTGCACAGTATACTTTAGAACTATCCTCTAACTTCATGTTTTATTCCTTGTACGCAATGTAGGGAGATTGGATGCGTGTCGCAAGACCTAACTTATGTAAAGGGACGTTTATCACGAGGCAGTCGGGTTATTGAGATTTGATGGATGAAGTCGGGTCATCAGTATGAATAAATCTGGTGATCAGTACGAATGAATCTGTTGATCAATATGAATAAATCTGGTGATCAGTTTGAATAAATCGGGGTATGCGTGATGGAAAGACACGAATAGTTATTTAGTTTTATGAAACGAAGAATGGGAATGTAATGGCGTGAAGTGCGTAATTTTGGCATGCAGAGGAGCGAGTCCAACGTTGTTTTGACATTAGTAACGAGGCGTGATCGTATCGTTTGTTTGTTTCTCGGTGTAATTTGATACAGCGCCTCTTTCGTGTTGACTGGGAACTACGTAAATCCCATAAAACAAAAACGACAGATTTTCATGTAACATGGCTAAGAACACTCGGGATAAAATTATCTATGACACAAAAAAAACTAAACGAAAATCGATTCATCCGTTTGGGAGCTACGGTACCACAGACGGATACATAGACAGACACGTTAAACTTTAAACTGTTACACGTTAAACTGATTATAGCGAAAAAGTCCGGAAACCGTGCATCAGCGAACATGCCGGATGCGCTGCAAAAACGTGGCTTCTTCATAAGGATGCGAAAAGCGTCATTGTATTGCACCCTTATGGTGCTATATGATTTTCTTTTGTATATGAACCAGAGCTGACGTGTATACATACAGAGGTAACATGCCTTAAATAACGTTACCTTTACATCGTCACTGCATCTGGCAAATCTCCGAGCAAGCATGTTGCACCTGATAGACAGGTTCCGTCTTTCACGCTCAATATCTTGGTCATCACTCAGGTCTTCCGTGATGATGTGCCCAAGGTATTTAAACAGATAGGTTACGGTATTTAACACCCCTCTCTTTTTACGTCGGGGGTTAAAAAGGAGACGACACGATCACGTCGTGTTACTTACGTCAAATAGACTCAGGTCTAGCAGTCTTCAGGTCTTCAGGTCTATTGGGGTTTAGGTTTTCACTTTTCGATACCAATATAGGAAAACTTAAAGTTGCAGGGTGTTGCAAAAAGTTTGCGGTTTGATAATTAATTGAATGGAATATTTTGCCATTTATGCTTTCTTTATGCAAGGTTACGTACCTGAAGTTTGAAGCTTTACCGAAAGTTTTGTTGATCCAAAAATATCCTCCCGATAAGCACAACGGAAAAAGTTTATCTAAAAACTTTACTCAGTAAATATGAAAAAAGTTTCTATCTGAACACCTTTGGAACGAACACACATCATAAATAATTCATTGCTTCGACGAGTTTTGCCTATGAATTGATATGGGGACTATTCAGGCAGAAAAAACTCCATAGGATAATGTCACTGGTTATTGAATTTTTGCATGATATGCGTCGACCTCCAGACTTGATATGTAATATATTCGTAACCTATCAGTTTAAATAGCAAGGTACATTTTTTATTCAGTAAATAAATTCGTTTACGAAGAAACTAGTCTGGGGGCGACCAGAATTATGTGGGACTTGACGCCCTGAGAAGGACGTAATACCCACTAAAAACCTCTCCGGTGTCCCTCTCTCGCCATTTTTGCCGAACCACGGGAAAATTTGAAACCTCCGCGGCGCGACTGTCGTCCCTTCTTCCTCCTATACATGGCCGGCGAGCCCTCCAATGCACACACTCGCCAACCCCATTCTTTTTCTTGTTATCTTTTCTCCCCCCAATTAAGACACAGACTGGACAGACACTGTTGAAACCGCAAAATAGGAAGGTTAAAGCGATTCCTAAGTTTACAGTTTCTAAATGCATAGCGTAGACAATCATTCCATACGAAATCGGACGACTGGCGCGGGGAGCGCAGGTCAGCCTGCGCCACAGGAGGTTATGGGTTCGATTCTCACCTTGGAACAGATGTTTGTACGAGCTGATATTGGTTCCTGGTGTTCTGGGTTTCTTCTTTATAATAAAAAATATCAATCTATGTAGTATATCAGTCATCTAGTACCCATAACACAAGCTCTGCTTAGCTTGGGGCTAGATGATGCGGTGTGGATTGTCCAGCATACATATTAATATCAACAAAAAATATTTTCACAATAAATAGTTCTTTCTGATACAATAAATATCTTTATTCACAAAGAAAATAACAATCAAATAATAGAAAAAAGAATTAGGAATGTGACGGAGACACATCCCATCGTGTCTGTGCAGTCTCTCTTAGAGTGCACACAATGTCCCCGGGCTCGCTTTTTCAAGGGACAGAGAGGCCTCACAATTCATCAAACCAGAATGCATAAGGATCCCAATATCCCGTTGTCTGCTCCGGTTGCAGTAGCGGTAAATTCCTTTGTTCTATCTTGGATCATATATCTAACAATCATACTTAACAGAAATTTGTAAGTCCCCAACGATGGTTAAATTTCGAACTCACGCCCGCAGCACATCTCCGCTGCGAAACCATAACAGCGGACCCGCAGTAATTTCGCCATGTCTTATCCGTATGTAGGAGAAGCGGAACCCCGCGCGGTTTCGCAACAATTAATTTAAAATCGGTGCATCCGTATAGCAGCTCCGTTAAACTTCTAGCACTCCTCTTGTCTGGGCTTAACAATTTCATAGCCCACGCCGCACTTGTACACCTCCAGCTCCGTGCAGCGTCGGCGCCGCGGCCTAACGGGTCGCACCGCCGAGGCTCGGCAGTGAATGCGCTAAGAACAACTTGAACTTTCGAGTATTTTTTTTCTATTCTTTCCGCTCGCTGTTGCTAGTTTTGTTTTTGTTTTGTTTTAATTTAGGAAACAAACAGTTGTATAATATTAATATAGAATACAATTCAGACTTAAAATTATTATAAAAAGCAATAGCTGTTTCCACCGTAAGAAAAATAGTACACATATAGTGGCGCTTAGACGCATATAAGGAGTATTATCTCCAGTACAAGGTACATAGATAAAATATGTTTCGGGGTCTGTTCGTCAGAGGTCGCGCACAGTTGAGCAGATTTCCCCAGAGCACATAAGACTGATAAAAGTTTGCGAGTAAAAAGTTATATCTCTTGAGGAGGAAGTTTGTCGCAAATGGATTAGTGTACGCTTCGTTTGGGATACTTTATTATTAGTGTTAATATTGAATTATATAATTTTGTAAGTTGCAGAAGGTTTTAAACAGCAAAGTATTAAATACTAGAAACTTTACCAAAAATAGAAGGAAATAAATATATTTTGCTCACAGAACTTTAAAGTTAGAAATAACAAAATTACTACATACAGTAAAGATACTGAGAGGCAGACCCAGAGGTTGCCATTATTAATAAACTAAATCCTGCCCGCGGTTTGCACCCATGTTTCGGAATAAAAAGAAACCGATATGTTATTACAGGTCAAATTTACATATGTGTGCGAAATTTCAACCCGATCCATTCTATAGTTTTGGCGTTGTCTTCGGCCAAACATTGGCACAACGCACGGCACAAATATTCGCCTTTATATTATTAGTAGGGTATAGCATGAACAATGTAGCAAAATGCTACGAAAGTCTACCAGCAAAGCATGACTGCTACGAGTGTCTACGAGCATTTGCTACGCACGTAGACGTTCGTAGCAGTTATATTGCTACGAGTATAATGCTAAGCGATTGACCAGACTAGACCAATAAAAAGTTTAATAAACTCCGGTCATTTCAAACATCTTCCTCGGTCCGGCGGCGATTTGATTTTATAACGCGAACGACAAAGTTTATCAAATCTATCGACAAAATCCGTTTACTCGGCGAGTTACCAGGGGCGCTATTCTGCTAAATGAATCGCTTTACAATGGTATCGTCGCAGAATAATGCATTTTGGTACTTTAAGTTAGATGATAGAAACTACAGATGGTGGCGTGCGCGTCAAAAGGAGATTGATAAAATGGTTAAAACCATTCTATCATTATCTCCATGCAGACAGCAGAGCGCTCACTAAATGAAGTATCTATAACCTTAGGATTCTGCTTGACAATTCAACGACAATGCAATATCGTAGTGAAGGGATTGGATAGCAGAATTGGGCCCCGAATCTGTTTTTGTTTCCGGAACGCAATAACAGACTTCACTGGCAATATTTGTTCTTCTTGCTATCAATTCCATTAGTGTTGGTTTGCTTCGATTTTAACATTATTCAGGTTTTGTTACTTTAGAACAAAGTTAATACCAAATTGCTATTATTGTCTACTTTAAGAGAACCTTTGTGTAGAAAATAAATGATTATCGACGACCTCTGTGGCGCAGCGGGCGAAGGTCTGCCTGCGACGCAGGAGGTTGCGGGTTCAGGACAAATGTTTGTACGATCTGCAGACATTTGTCCAGGGCGTTCTGGATGTTTTCTATGTATAGTAAAAAGTATCTATCTATGTAGTGTATTGCATTAAGTATATCAGTTATCTAGTACCCATAACACAAGCTCTGCTTAGCTTGGGGCTAGATAATGCTGTGTGAATGGTCCAGCATTATTTATTATTTATTATTATTATTGTTAATGATAAAGAGTAGTTGAGCATTGAAATTATCCTACTAATATTTTAAATGCGAAAGTTTATGTGAATGTTTGTAACCACGTATCTCCGTAACTACTAAACAGATTTAGATGAAATTTGGTATGTAGATAGTGTAGGTTCTAGAATAACACATAGGCTATATAATTTTTAAAATTTAGCCATTGATGCCGTTAAAAAGGTGTTAAAGTGCTATACCTCAACCTCAACAGCCTGTATTGGTCCACTACTGGACGCAGGCCTCCCCCTGATATGCGTCATATTGGCTTTTATCACATGGGGGGTAATGCTCATAGCCCCCACGCTGGGCATGCGGGTTGGGGATCGCAGTTCGTTGGTTGTATTGTTCTGCAGGGGCGGTGCTGCCCACCCCGGTGTATATCCCTTAGTCGCCGCTTACGACACCCGCGGGAAGTTCAAGTTCTTTATTCGTAACAATAATTAGGTTACATGTCAATTTTTTTTATCAATAATTCATTGTATTTAAGAGAGGAAGAGTTGGGGTGGTGCAATTTCTAAGTGGCACCACACAGCTAATAAGAACTGATAGACATGGTCTAAAACACAAGTTAAAGTTCTATGGAACATTATAATTCCTTGGTCCGATTCACTCAAAACTCGGTATACTTAAATAAAATAATGTTGGATGTTTGTAACCTATTCTCGCCAAAAATACTGAACGGATCAAACTGAAATTTTTAGTCTTTAGTTGTTTCGACCCATTGCGGTGTGAAGGTTGTGATGGAATGTGCCCGGAACCAGGGGGTCTATTCCAATTCGACGAAATCTACAATTGCGTGCTTCGTTTCATCAAATTGCTATTTTAATTCATCAAAACACAATTGCGTGCTTCGTTTCGTCAAATTGCTATTCTAATTCATTAAAACTGGTTGGGCGCCAGCAGGTTCTAGGTGAGCTCGATATCAATATGCTCAAAATTGGTGCTTTGCATCAGATACTCTCATACCAATATAGTAGTGAGGCTAAGTTGCTATTTGAGTTAGCCACAACGCGCTCAAATGGTAACTTAATTTCATAAGATGTAACTGGTAGGTTAGTTAGTAATAATAAATTAGCGTTTTTTTTAAATATCTATATGTAGTGTATTGTATTAAGTATATCAGTTATCTAGTACCCATAACACAAGCTCTGCTTAGCTTGGGGCTAGATAATGCTGTGTGAATTGTCCAGCATTATTTATTTATTTTTATTTGTTGACGTTTAATTCTTTTAAATGTTATTCTCTTTTATTTTGTTATTAAGGTACCAGAAGTTTTCTCTTGTTTCATTTTTAAGTTTTTTTATGCCTTTATAATCTGTACTTATACCTAGCCAACTGTCATGAACATGTTGTTCAAAAGTTGTAAAAATTAATAAAAAAAACATCTAGCATCGTCAGTACAAAATGGCGAAATCGGTTAAATTTGAATACTGTGGTCAATTCAGATGAGTCTATAAAAAGAACTGAGTGTTGTGAACGAGACGTCTCTACTGACCTCTGACGCTGTGCCTCAGACGTCAATCGGAATAGTTACACTGAATTCGGACGTCACGTATTATATAGCATTATATAGCACGTATTATATAGCATTGATGGAGATCGTAACCTTACAAAAAAATATTCAAAGTAACGTAACGGTAAAAGCATGTTGCCCTAGTTTTTCCAATCTCATTAATGTGACTCTGACTAGAAAATTTTACACGACAAGTAAGTCGCACGTAATTTGTCATTTGACGACGTGACGCGTAATAATACGTAACATTGTAGGAACGAGCGTAAAAAATGTTACAATGAACTTGTAAAATACAAGGTTCATGTGAATTTCTGACAAAGTTGAAAATTAGATTCCGACTTTTGAGCTGAAACTAATAAATCTATCTTATAATATAAAAATGAATCGCAAAATGTGTTGGTAAGCGCATAACTCAACAACGCCTGGACCGATTTCGCTAATTCTTTCTTTGTTGTGTTTGTTATTGTCAGGAGAAGGTTCTTATGAAAGAAAAAATTAAGAAAGTTGGAAACATAAATTTCCACGGGGGCGAAGCCGCGGGGCGCAGCTAGTTAATAATAAAGAGCTGTCAGAAAAAAAAATAACGGTGACTATTGCTTTGTTTGAGTGAAATAATGTGTGGAGGATTCCATTCATCAATGGATTTAAATTTAAAAGACTGAATAGGTCAAAACGATAACGACGCAGACCATGTTTAAAAATGGATTTCTGTTAAATAATATCGTTATCATTTTCTTGACACAGTTCATCATATCCCACTATTGACTACACCTCACAATTTTCTCTGTCTTGAGCAAAAACGCAATCGCATCCAGCCCTATTGCAATATTATTAATATGAAAGAAAAAGTAAAGGCTTGTGGCGTTATGAAGGTGTTCGACCGACGACCACGACAAATCTACTGACTCGATTAGGCTGAAATTTAGTATGCATAAAGATCTAGTCCTGGAGTCCTGGCATTTAAATACTACTTGTTATTCCACAAAAACGCGTGCGAAGACGCAGGCAGAACCTAGTATAGTAAAAATTAGTTTTGTAAACACACTGTCAAGTCTTGTATTTGTACAAGTACCTACGTTTTACGAGTACATCTCAAATAACATTTTTACTGAAAATGCTGAGATGAAAAATTTGCTAGACTAGATAAGGTTGTGTATTACAAGAAAATTGTCCGAATAGTACAGAACAATCCGCCAAGATAAGCAAGAAAGACACTTCGACAAAATTAACTCGTCCCAAACAGGGCTCTCACTTGTCTAGGAAAAAATCTTGGGGCTTATCTAAGCCGAAATAAAATGGAGATGGAGCGAAAGGATATTTGAGGTAGACCTACGCAAGCCTTTAGAAAAATTGAGGGGTTTAGTGGTTTTATTTCATTGGCTGTTGAGAAGCGTGAACCGGTTTGGCTTTTGTATAAAAACTACAAAGGAAATGTTGACCTTTTGAAGCACCTTTGGAAGAGGACCTGTCTTGTACATTTTCAGGTAAAGCGTTTTAAAGAAAAGGCCTTTTCAAACGTCTGTTATTTGTCTACAAATATTTAGAGTAAGAAGCATTAAAATTAAACGGTACAAAATGATTTGGCATTGAAATTTCTAAGCCGATTTGGCAAACTTCAGCACTTAACTATTACAATTTAATTGAAAACTAGCTCCCAGCTTCAAACGTGTTTTTTTCCATACAAAATAAAACCTGTATATTAGAAATTGGATACTATTACGCAAGAAACATTCACACCGTTCCGTTTAGTTATTTTAGCGTGAAGAATTCAAAACATCCATACAATTACTCGCATTTATAACAAGACCTAAAATACTAAAAATTTTGAAATATCTATACTTCAATTCCAATCTGTAACAACATCTAAACAACACAGATAACAGCGAAAAAATATCTAAAACGCGTTAAAATTTATGGAAACGCAAGCAAACAAGGCGTAACGGGAAAATGGATTTTTCAGTCATAACAATATTTTGCATGTAAGTAATAAGTTCTGTTTTCTCCAAAACAATTTCTTGTTCGCGTATTTTTGTGGTGCCTTCTGTTTCCGTACGGTGCCTACGGTAGGGATGTCGTGTTATCTTATGGTTGGATAAACTGGGAGAGCAGTAACAGAACCGAAAATTTAGGTTTCATTAGGAAAATGCTTGTTGATAATAGCAATCTTCAAGCTTTAGAACGTTTCAATGCACTTTTTCATACAATAAAACGAAATTATAATAGTGATGTGTACATTTACCTCCATATTACGAGTGGTAGCACATATTTATCTTTAATTCTAGGAGGTACACTACCAAGCGGTTGGAAGTCGCAAAAGTTCGCGATCTATTGAGGCATTTGTCCAGTAGCGGGTCATAATGTTTTACATTAAATTATTTGCTCTCATCCTGGTCAGCTGGTCTATTTATGTGTATTCCTGAGTTTATCCCTATTTTCGCCGTTAGTTGGTTCATTTTCTTTTGTTGCTGTTCCACACAGATCATATTCGAACTGATGAGGACATCATGAAAGATGACGTCATGCTCAATCTCCTCGTACGCAGGTTATACCGCTGTGTATAAAAAAAATTGGTTGCCTGTAAAGTCGGTATACGGGCGAAAGTTTTACGTGACAACGACCGTAACGCAGTTTCTTGAAGTGAGCGGAGCGTAACGCAGTTTCTTGAAGTGTCACCCGGCAAACCAATTTATAAGACGTTGTCACGTCAAAACTTTTGTTACAAACGTCAGTTACAAAGTGGCCGTCCAGTTATATCTTTATGTACTGTAGGAGTTCTGAAGATGTCTATTACGCACAGTTAGGGATACACCAGTTCGGCAATGTCTAAAGTATTCACCAGGCAAAACTCCTCGCCCGTCATTCTCTCTACCTGTTCTGTCATCGTCCTCTCCCGCCTTCCAAGATCGTCCGAGTGACGTCTGACAGTGACAGCTACCATGGCCAGGAATAGCGAGGCTGCCGAGAACTGGGGGTAATTTTTTGGCTTGTATATTAATTAGGGGTAATGCCTATAATCCGCACGCTGGGCATGCGGATTGGGGATCGCAGTTTGATGAATTTGTTCTGCAGGGGGCGCTGTCCTGGTGCGCGTGTCCCTTAGTCGCCTCTTACGACACCCACGGGAGGAGTTGGAGTGGTGCAATTCTATGCCGGCACCACATGGCAAATTTGTCTTTTCACACTTATCTTTTCAACCCACACAAATACAGTGTTGTATCAACCCTCCCAGAAGAAAACAAGCATGGTAACGGCGGGGCAGGTAGTGCAAGGAATCAACGGGCTACCCCAGGCTACCATTCATTACGCAAACAGACCCTGGCAGCGTTCAACGGACGCACTCTGAGGCTTGACCAGCATCTAGCATATATTCAAAGATGTCTCAGTGATCGGCAGGTTCAATACCGGATCTGATCACCGACTCCTCCGAGGTTCTCTAATTAACAACTTGAAGCTTGAGAGAAACCGTCTGATGAAGGCCCATGTCCATGGACTAATATAGGCTGATGATGATGATGATGAGGATGAAAAGACCAGAATTATTATTCTTTTTTGCTTGTGGGATAAGGGGGAAAACTGGAATAACCCGAAAATTTGGGTCGAAATAACAAAACACCGTATTATCCAAGTAAAAACAATGGATAAATCAATCTCCGAAACAATTTGCACATACATGACACACATTCACCAAACAAAGCCTTAATCGCCACCGAATCGGGGCATAAACCTGATTACATTAAACCCAGTAATAAAATGTTCGTTTACAGACTGAATACAGCTTCTCGCCATAACCGTAACTTTATAGATCATCGCCATTTAATGAGAAACAGACGCAGTACTGAATAAGCAATCAGACACATTTCTAAGGCTTGTATTTTAAAAGCTTGCTCTGTCATCGATCTTTGCTTGAGTAACCCTTTTCTATGGCATTAGCGCTACTCAAGCATAAACCTATCACTGAGCAAACTTTCATAATACGGGCCTAAGTGGTACAGCTGTGTGGTGCCAGCTTAGAATTTGCACCACACCAGCGTTTCCCGCGGGCGTCGTAAGAGGCGGCAAAGGGATATCCACCAGGAGCGGGCAGCAGCGCCTCCTCCAGAACAATTCCAACATCGAACTGCGATCCCCAACCCGCATGCCCAGCGTGGGGATTTGGGCATTATCCCCCATGAGATACAAGCCAATAAGATGTGGTGGCAGCGGACTAATATCGGCTGTTGAGGTGAAGAGTGTAACCAACTTTTAATATTGATTTCGAAAAACCGATACCGCGACGATAGACGCCTTTGATAGAACGTAGTCTAACTTTCTCAGAATCGTGATGCATGTAGAGATCAGGGGGAAGCCTTTGCCCAACAGTGGGGCGTTATACGCTAATCACACTAATATTATAAAAGCAAAAGTTTGGATGGATGGATGGATGGATAGATGGATGGATGGATAGATGGATGGATGTTTGTTACGTCTTCACGCCAAAACTACTGAACAGATTGAGCTGATTTTGCATTGGTGTAGTTCTAAGCCAGAAATCAAATATAGACTACTTTTTATCCCATAAATCAGTTCCCATGGGATAGAAATTACCTTTAAACTTTTCCACAGAAACAACGCGTGCGAAGCCGCGGGCAGAAGCTAGTTAATAATAAATAATACTGGACAATTTACACAGCGTTATCTAGCCCCAAGCTAAGCAGAGCTTGTGTTATGGGTACTTGAGAACTGATATACTTAATACACCTACACCTACACTTCATACATTGTCCCGGTTGTAAAAAGTCCGGATCAGTAAGTTCCGGTTTTAAGGAACACGGGGGTACCTGAACTTGGTTTCACCCTGTACAAATTAAAGACACTTGTATAAAATAACAATTTTAATCCATATTTAAAAAGTAGTGAGCCAGAAGGGCTATGTAATAAAATAGTAATACTAACTCGGCCAGAGGGGCTAGAAAGTGGGTCCGTTAGGTCCTACAGAAGGCTGATTCTACTAGGTTACGATGAGCGTCTTCTCCTTGTTTTCCTTCTTCCACCGTACTCTCCTTTTAGTGCGCCGCGAGTGTAGCAGAGACCCGACGGCGAAAGGTCCAGGTGTAGGAGGTCCAGGTCCAAAAATGGGGGCAGCTCGTGAGAAGTCCGGCCGGAGACGAAGACTGCCCTAGGGTGGACTTTGAACCCTGGAATGCGCATAAAGCTAGGCATTACAGCCAGGCCTAGTAGGGTGAAGGGCTCCCACGGCAGCACAAAAAGCAGAAGTACTAAGTGTTCATGATGCCGTGGAAGTCACAATCAGAACGGGAGATGAATTTACAAGATGAAGATAGAATTTGTTAAAAATGTTACAGAGAAAAATGTAAATGAAATAAAAGAGAATAACTAGATGTACATAATAAAAAGCCTTAGCCCGTGAAAAGTATGAAGAGATGACATGGTGAGGTGAAGGAAAGCCCACGTCATTCTTCGAGCATTGGAATGAATGATTACAGCCTACATTAAAAATCAGTGCAAGACTTACCCAACAGGGGTTTATAATATTTCACTGTAGTAGTTAAAATAGACGTAAAAGTAAATAAGTACAAAGATTCCGTCCGAGGAAATAAAGATCTCGATTGCGAGTTAAAAAATGGCGTCTTGCTCGACTCCTGCGCAGTGAAAGTGACACGTCCAATTTCAAGGCCATAGACAATGCCTCGGAAACGACATGAAGTTAGCGGCGTGTTGACAAACTTATCTATGGGCCGTCATCCTAGACTAATACAATTAGTCGAGTTGAATTAATCGATTGAAATAGTAATTGGATATTAAAATTTATTATAAAGACTAACGTATGTAACGATTTACGTTACATTACCCCCTCTTGTGGGCAAGGATTTTGCTCTAGTGATGCAAAATCTGACTACTAACTACTGACACTACACATTCATTAAACCTTTCATACTACCTTTCGTAACACAAGCATTCTTACCTATCAAACAACACCAAGACAACAGAAAGTTTTGGCGCAACCTTCCAAAAACAGGGCATCCTTTATTTATCTAGGATGACCAATGCTAGCAGCTAAGATGTTAAACAAAAAGAACGGGGAACGTAACAATACCGAAGAACCTACAGATTAGATGCGTTAAACTTTATTAACTATTTAATTTTAAGTCTTTAACATGCCAAGCTCCAATGTCTTTGCCTGACATATCTTCTAAGACATATACTAAGGGAGACCGTTTCTCAGTAATACGGCATTTTATAAATTTGGGAGCTAACTTTTTGCTGAAATATTTATCTTTATCACTCAAAATAAAAGTACGTTTATAGACAACATCACCAACGTTAAACTCTGCATGCTTCCTGCGTAAGTTATAATGTGCTGTATTCTTTACATGTGCCTGCCACAATGACGCCTGCACATCATCAAATACAGATGAAAGACAACCACGATTTTCTGCGTAGATATCACGCGGAAGGAAGAGAACTTCGTCACCTAAGTCATTGTCAGTATAGTGCGATCCACACAAAACAAGCTCTCTACCATAAACAAGAAAAGCCGGAGTGTAACCAGTGGCTTCGTTTACGGAGCTGTTAATCGCAAACTGTACCTTCGGGATAAAAGTGTCCCATGTCCGATGGTCATTTTCTACAAATGAGGACAGACTAGTAACGATAGTTTTATTATAACGTTCAACGGTGTTAATCTGTGGTGTATATTTTGGAGTAAAGTAAATATTTGGGATTTTATATATTTTAAATAAGGAATCAGTTGTAGAACTAATGAACTGACTTCCATTATCAAGAAAAACTGTTTGAGGGACACCATGTACAAGAAAAATTGATTCTTCTAAAACCTTAACAACGCCATCTGAAGTAGCACGACGCATGGGAAATATGTGACAGTATTTCGAAAAACAACAAGTTACAACAAGCATAAAAGTGTTTTGCTTACGAGTGGCGGGTAGGGGACCAACAAAGTCAATAGAGATCATTTGAAATGGTCTTGAACATTGTTTGGGACGACCCATTTGGCCAAGAGTAGTGTGATTTTGCGGCTTGTAAGAAGAACAAACAGAGCAAGCGCTAACAAACTTGACGACATCCTGATGCATGCCCGGCCAGTAGTGTGTCAGTGACAACCGCCGGTATGTTTTAAAGATGCCAAGATGTCCGGCTGTAGGTTCCGAATGATTCTCTGTAATAATACAATCGCGAAATTCACTAGGGACTACTTCTTTCCAAGCAAATTCTGAAGTTAAATTAGATTTAGATTTAGACAGCCTGAACAAAGAATTATTCTTGATGCAAAAATTTGGATACTGACTTGGGGCGTTAAGACAACCATTGTAAATATTTTTATACCATTCATCGTTGGTATTGGCAAAGGAATTGGCAAGAGAAATGGCAGCAGTGGGAAAAGATCGCGATAAAGCATCAGGGATGACGTGATCAACTCCACGACGGTGCTTGATCTCAAAATTGAAAGATGACAAACGTACTCCCCAACGAGCTAGACGACCAGTTGGATTTTCCAAAGACAAAAACCACTTCAGCGCAGAATGGTCAGTGTACACCGTAAAAGTATGACCGTTTTCAAGGTAACAACGCCAATGTTCTATAGCAGTCAGCACAGCGAGAGTCTTCCTCTCGGTGATGCTATAGTTTTTCTCAGCATTGTTAAATGATCTGCTCATATAAGCCACGGGATGTTCTTTACCTTCTATTGTCTGTGTCAACATAGCGCCAACGCCATAATTGCTAGCGTCCGCATGGACCTCGAAAGGTTTGGAATAATCTGGGCACGAAAGTACCGGCGCAGAAATTAGGGATTCCTTTAATGCGTTAAATGCTATGTCAGCTTCAGGTGTCCATTGAAAAGGAGGTGCTTTTTTACCACTTGCAGTTAGTTTATTTAGTGGGCCAGCAACAGTACTAAATTTGGGAACGAAACGTCTGTACCAAGTGGCAGTGCCGAGAAAGCGTTTCAGTTCTTTTCTGTTAGTAGGAGTTGGAAAGTTGAGAATAGCCTCCACCTTATTAGGGTCTGTACGTAGACCGTGGGCATCAATAACATAACCAAGGTATTTTAGCTCGCTGCGAAAGAATTGGCATTTACCAAGATTCACGGTTAAATTAGCTTGCTTCAACCTATCCAAAAGACGCAACAAACGAGAGACGTGTTCTTCGAAAGTTGAACTTACGATGACAATATCGTCCAGATAAGCGAAGGTTTTATACTCTTTGTCAGTAAAAAGCAAATCAACAAGACGCTGCTGAGTCGCTGGAGCGTTGGTAAGGCCGGAAGCGGTAGTTTTAAAACGGTATAAGCCTCTACCTTGTACATAGAATGCAGTCTTATCTCGATCTTCAGGTGCGATAGGGACTTGCCAGAATGCCTTAGACAAATCAATGCTCGACAAGTATTTAGCGTCACGAAGACTATCCAAAATTTCTGAGACATACGGCAAACTATAGGAGTCTCGTTTAGTAACTGCGTTAAGCTTGCGACTATCGAGGCAGAACCTAGGGCTTCCATCCTTCTTATTAACGATGATAACAGGAGAGGACCACGCACTCTCACAAGGCTCTATTACATCAAGAGACAACATTTCATCAACCTGATCAACTAGAATGCGTTGTTTCTCAGGAGACATCCTATAATAGCGTTGTCGGATTGGCAGCGTATCTCCAGTGTCGATGCGATGACAAATTAAATCAGTCACACCTAAACCCTTCTCTTCAGTTGAAATTGATTTAAACTGAGTGATTATATTGTCAGCTATAGCTTTTTGAGAGTCAATCAAATTGTCATAAGACTGAATAAACGTCGCATCAGTATTACAATTCAGATCTGCCAACGAAGTTGTGGACATTTTAATGGAGTTCAAATATTTAGGACAAATTTCAAAAGCTCGCCAAAAGTCTACGCCTAGAATAACAGGGGTTCAACCTCGGGAACAACATAAGCTCGGAGAATATGCAATTGATCCTGGAACGAAATTGAAACATTGACATAACCAATACTATTTAGAGATTGACCACCAGCAGCTACCATATTAATGCGATCATCTGTATGCAAAGTGCAGTCGATAAGGTGCTTATGGAAATTATTTCCTAAAACAGTGACTGCAGCACCAGAATCGAGTAAGCCACAGGCCTCAATATTATTGATTTTGATATTGACGTAGGGACGAGAATCGTTTGTCGGTTTAGAGTTCAGAATTGTAGAAATTTTATATGAAGAGCTAAAGGTTCGTATAAAATTAAGCCAAGATTCCCAGTCTTGCTTATCAAAATTGCTACAATTCTGGTCTACTCGTTTTTTGGCGTAGAAGACTTCTTTTTACGACAGTCAGGGCAATCAGGAGTCTTGACGTCCTTTTTCCCACATTTAAAGCACACGATGTCGCGCGGAGCCTTGCATTGGCGCAAATGGTGCGAGTTAGTGCGACACCTTGGGCAATAAGGTTCTTTTTTAGAGGTGGCGACGGCATTTATATTTGCTTGATTTTGATCTTTATTACTGTGATTCCTACTATGGTTATTATATCTATTATTATTATAGTTATTAGATTTAATCGAGCCCTTATCAGCATTGTATGCAAACTCCGGTGCAAGAGTACCAGAAGTAACCTTGGGCGGCTCCTGAAATTGAGAGAGGCGTGCCTGAATAGCTTCAAAATTCCTACATAATGTACGCAAATCGTCGATGCTAGCAATCTGAGCAACTGAAGCTAGGGTGCTGGCATAGCAGGGCCTGATATTGTGAAGGAGAATTTCCAATTGGTCCGCCTCTAGTATGGGTTTAGACAAGCGCGAAAACATACCTTTCATTATAGAGAGGTATATAGTGATATTTTCACCTTCCCCTTGAGTACGAGCACGGATCTCCGAAACTAACCTATAGTCATAGTCAGTTTGGCCAAAATCTTCTTTAAGTAAGATTGCTAGTTCAGTCCATGAGTTGACCCTATCTTTCGCCGCACGATACCAATGGAGGGCATCACCTTGAAAAATTTCAGAGGCGTAGCTAAGGACTTTTGACGAAGGAATGTTACGAGCCTCCATAAATTCGTCAACACGCTGTATAAAAGAGCGTACACATGACTTGCCATTGTATTTTAAGCGAGATAGTTCGGAGGAAGCGCGATCGCAAGTCACGTTGATCACGCTCTGCTGCGCTTCCGGTGCACTACGTATGGTCTCGGAAGAGGCAGTGTTTACACTTGAAGAAGCACTAGCTGAAGACTTATTTTGCAGGGCAGAACACTTGAGCGTATAACCTTTATATGCCGCGACTATATCGTCAAACTCTTTCTTATAATCGTCACCACGGTCTATCCTCTCAATGCGGTTATATAAGTGATTGAGCATATTTTGTGTTCGCATAAGCGACGAAGCACTAGGATCTTCTACATCCAAATTAGTTTGAATTTTCGTAAGAACATCTAAACAACCTTTAAGGTCTTGCCTTATATCAAGCGGAGATTCTAAAATGTGTTCTGAAGGATGTTCAGCCCCTAACTTGACTATCTGTCTGCGTAACTCCTCAACAGAAGATGCTGGAGTAGCGCCTCGTATGCGAACCTCATAATCTAACTCCGATTTTTGGAGAGACAAAAACTTAACGGGCAACATGGTTCAGTAGTGACCTATAAACTGACTTGTTGGATAAGTGGTGCACTGAATAAAACTAAAGCTCGCCGTTCTGTTACAAAATTAATGAATGAACGTATGGTTTTGATGAGGTGAACAATGAAACCAAAAAAGTGCAAAATCAAAGAAAAAAAAAAACAACTGATGTGTACTGCTCAGTACTGTACAAAAACAATCAACAATAACCTTGTGATACTAAAATAAAAAATAAAAAACAAGCGTGTAAAATGTGTAAATAATGTAAATTGACTAGAGTTTACAGAGGTTATTTACTATTAGGAAAATACAATCTAAGTACTTACGTACACCTCAGTAGTTTATGATTGAAAACCAAAAAAAAATACGTTTTACATAAAAGTACCACCAACATGCATAAACAAAAGAAAAAAAAACAAAAGGAAGAACCAAGTAGAATCAGCTGTATTAACCACGGATAAAGGGCGCCAGTGTCCCGGTTGTAAAAAGTCCGGATCAGTAAGTTCCGGTTTTAAGGAACACGGGGGTACCTGAACTTGGTTTCACCCTGTACAAATTAAAGACACTTGTATAAAATAACAATTTTAATCCATATTTAAAAAGTAGTGAGCCAGAAGGGCTATGTAATAAAATAGTAATACTAATTCGCCAGAGGGGCTAGAAAGTGGGTCCGTTAGGTCCTACAGAAGGCTGATTCTACTAGGTTACGATGAGCGTCTTCTCCTTGTTTTCCTTCTTCCACCGTACTCTCCTTTTAGTGCGCCGCGAGTGTAGCAGAGACCCGACGGCGAAAGGTCCAGGTGTAGGAGGTCCAGGTCCAAAAATGGGGGCAGCTCGTGAGAAGTCCGGCCGGAGACGAAGACTGCCCTAGGGTGGACTTTGAACCCTGGAATGCGCATAAAGCTAGGCATTACAGCCAGGCCTAGTAGGGTGAAGGGCTCCCACGGCAGCACAAAAAGCAGAAGCACTAAGTGTTCATGATGCCGTGGAAGTCACAATCAGAACGGGAGATGAATTTACAAGATGAAGATAGAATTTGTTAAAAATGTTACAGAGAAAAATGTAAATGAAATAAAAGAGAATAACTAGATGTACATAATAAAAAGCCTTAGCCCGTGAAAAGTATGAAGAGATGACATGGTGAGGTGAAGGAAAGCCCACGTCATTCTTCGAGCATTGGAATGAATGATTACAGCCTACATTAAAAATCAGTGCAAGACTTACCCAACAGGGGTTTATAATATTTCACTGTAGTAGTTAAAATAGACGTAAAAGTAAATAAGTACAAAGATTCCGTCCGAGGAAATAAAGATCTCGATTGCGAGTTAAAAAATGGCGTCTTGCTCGACTCCTGCGCAGTGAAAGTGACACGTCCAATTTCAAGGCCATAGACAATGCCTCGGAAACGACATGAAGTTAGCGGCGTGTTGACAAACTTATCTATGGGCCGTCATCCTAGACTAATACAATTAGTCGAGTTGAATTAATCGATTGAAATAGTAATTGGATATTAAAATTTATTATAAAGACTAACGTATGTAACGATTTACGTTACAACATAAATATTTTTTATTATACACTAGACGATCGCCTCGCGGTTTCACCCGCGTAGTTCCCGTTCCCGTGGGAATTCCGGGATAAAATATAGCCTATGTCACTCCCTGAAAAGTAAGCTTCCTAACGGTGAAAGAGTTTTTCAAATCGGTCCAGTGGTTTCGGAGCCTATTCAATACAAACAAACAAACAATCAAATCTTTCCTCTTTATATTATTAGTACCTATAGATAGAAAACATCCAGAAGACCCTGAACAAATATCTGCAGATCGTACAAACATTTGTCCCGAGCCGGCTGCTTCGCAGGCGGACCTTCGCCCGCTGCGCCGTCCTTATTATAGTGCATATCATAGTAGTATAATTATAATATTATTATTAATAGAGGTTACTTTTAGAGATGAATGAATGAATTTTCTAAGGAAGACCTCACGACTTGTTTTTCTCAAGTCCAAAACTCTCGAAACAACCTTTTAAGCCATTTGTTATGAATCTTTGCTAAAAGAAACTTTGAATCAGTTGCAGTTTTGGATTCTATCGACATTATGTCGATTTTAGTAACAAATCTCATAAAGGCTAACCATGTGCGTAACACTTCATTACTGCTATCTAAATTACTTAAAGAACTTAGAAAATAGTAAAAACCCGATTTTATTTCAAGGTTCACTAACCACCTTAAGGGATATTATTTCCCTGTTCTGAGATTTAGTGTACATCTTCAGATTCCCCGTTTGTCGTAATTTGAAAAACCATTAAAGTTATTGCACATTTGTCAAAATTAACGAGTGTAGAATTCATGAATGAGAATTGTATGAATATTATGACAAATCTATATTTTTGTCAGCGTGCACATGTGGCAGATTTTTGTCTGGTGGCAAGGCAAATAGTCTTGATAAGACTAGACTGAGATGCATATCACGTCACATCACTTCACAATCATAAATTGTTAAGTTCGAATGTTTGTTTGTTTGTTGAAGAGATACTTCACGCCTAATGAACGGATCAGGTGAAATATTTTGCAAAGATATAGTTCTAGACCCCCGGAGAGCTTCGGTGGTTTTTCAAACATTCAGGGGAGTTTCAAAATATTATCAGAGCGTCTGGTCGAAGTAACGCGTGACCCGAGAGCTGGTAAGTATCTGGGGTAACGCAGCCAGCGGCTTAGGAATGCTTTCAACTAGTATTGATATGGATCAGTTGAGCTACCTCTGATTGTTTGCAATAGTCTGCAGTTAGATAAACTGCTTAATTTCTAAATAATAGTTCTAATTTGTCTAGAGTGTTTACATGTCTTTTAGAAGCACACATTCTATACAAAGAAACTTTATAATTGTTTTATAAGAACGTTTTATTATTTATATTGTTGGCATTGCCTAAATAAATAAATAAATTCTATTATTGTAATTTTCTTTGTTCTAGACATGAAATAACAAAATAGGCTACGTTTTATCTCAGATAAACGCGTGCAAAGCCACGGACAGAAACTAGTTAAATATAAAAAATTACTGCTTTCGCGGGAGCAACCTCGTTTGCCGCTTATCACCTAAGGACTGATAACGTCGGGTCGTAAAAGGAAGCCCCTCGACGGATATACTTAGCCTTATCTCATATTGACGAAGAAATATTTCATAACGTCCGGGCTCAGACGGATGTTGTACTAGATTTGTTTATCGAGTAAAAGGATTAAGATTAATTTAATTTAGCTAACGGAAGACTCAAAATTGTTTGGGCATCTCATGAAATTCTATCGAAACATAATAATTTTTGACTTATTAAATTTTTCGTTTGATTATGCCACGATAAAGTCACATGCTAGCTTAGGCAGGGCGCAAACGTAGACACTTTTGTGTCTTGTGTCAGATACAAGCTACCGATGAATATTTGATTTCTATAGAACCAGTATGAAATCGTCGCTCATACGTAAACATTTTTTGTTCAGTTACTCCCACTTAACTCATTGACGATCAAAAAGTCTTCGATGTCAATAACTGGAAACAAAAGTGTCTACGTTTGCGCAGCGCCTTAGCTATAAATCAGGGTCCAAGCAACCTATATGAATAACATGATAATTTGATTGTCTTGTCAACATTTACATAACCAACTTGTACAGTTCCACCTCTGTACGCAGACCTCAGGGGGAGGCCTAAGGGCAGAGGCATATTTAAGTTTCTTATGGGCTTTTATCATACGGGGGTAGTGCTTTAATCCTACCACGCGCTGGGCTAAGGATCGCAGTTTGGTGGTAGAATTATTCTACTGATTCTACAGGAGGTACGGCTGCCTGCCCCCTGGTAGATATCTTAGGACATTTTATCATATGGGGGAAATGCCCATAATCCAACGACCGATATGGCGCAGCGGGCGAAGGTCTGCCTGCGACGCAGGAGGTTGTGGGTTTGATTCCCGCCCTGTGACATATGTTTGTACAAACAGCAAATATTCTGAGGTAGAATCGTTTGAATATTAATTCATACTCACACATTTATTCGTCGTAGGAGACAAGGCACACTTGGTTACGTCAATTTACATTTCACTTTTAATAGAGATATAAAATATGACAAAATAAATATTCAAAGCAACACAAGACAAAGAAGTTAATACCTATATCTGCTGTAAAATAAATGGGCATTGTCAATAAATAATAATCAAGTTATATAGTAATAATTATAAAAATATATTTAATTTTGGTTCTCCTAGTTTCATCTAAGTACAAACCTCACATAGCACATTAATTGGTTACTAATGAGTAGGTTTATTCACAAAGAAAATTATACTAGTATTTACAATTGAAACAATTGAGCTAACTGCCGACTGTTGCAAACAGTCAACAGATAGCTCAACTGATCCATATCAACACCAGTCGGAAGCGTCCCCAAGACGCTGGCTGCATTGCCACGCTGTATGGCAATGCTGATACGCTGTGCCAGATATTCACCAGCTCTCGGGTCACGCGTCGCTTCGACCAGACGCTCAGATAGTTTTTTGAAAACCCGAAGATTGGTTACTTAGGTAAACTCAATACTTCCACTAGAACGTCCTATGGTACTGTGGTACCAAAACATTTTCGACAGATTTACGTCCGTGGTACAACAGTACCCAAAAGACCTTGTACTTGCGAGTATATACCTAATACAGATTTTTTTTATTCTCTCCATACATATTGTGTGCAGGGTCTATAGTGATACTTAATTATGTAGATTATTATTATTAGCGACGCGTGACCCGAGAGCTGGTGAATATCTGGCACAGCGTATCAGCATTGCCATACAGCGTGGCAATGCAGCCAGCGTCTTGGGGACGCTTCCGACTGGTGTTGATATGGATCAGTTGAGCTATCTGTAGACTGTTTGCAACAGTCGGCAGTTCGCTCAATTGTTTCAATTGTAAATACTAGTATAATTTTCTTTGTGAATAAATGTCTTCTATTATGTAGATTATAAACACCTCAATAAAATATTTTTTTCGAACGGTCGAAAAAATTATTTTACTGAGGTGTTAGGTATAGGTTGAAAGTATATAAGTACATAGTCACATCATCGACATGAAAACTGAAGCCCCCACGGCAACTTACATCGTATTATTCAGAAAATACTGAAACCACGGCATTTCACTCGATATTACACTGTAAATAGCTCATAAACATGTTTCTCCCGCTTTTTTATTAACACTTTCACTGTGAAATAATCTCTCAATCGTTTTTTCTCTTTATTCACCATAACATGACAAAACGTGGGATTACCCGCTTATTCGTAGAGCATCCAAAATGCAAATTGCTTGGTTTACAAACTCATTTAAAAGGCTTTAGCGGAAAACTGGTCAGTTGGCTGAAAACTCATACTGTGAGTTGTGAGTTGTATCCTGCTATAAAACACGTAGGTGTATTGCTATTAGCGTTCGAGCGAATATCAAGTGCAACATACACGATCTCTTTGATCCACGTCACCCGTCATTCATCCAAAATCTAGAGATTCTGTAATCTGACAGTGGTTTTTGATTTAAATTAAGTTAGTCTGTGGAGTCGTTTATTACTCTAGAGTAATCAGTCTCAAATCTTAGAATGATGATTTTCAACACCTTACTTCAACAACCTATATTGGTCCACTGTTGGACGCAGGCCTCCCCCGGATAAGCGCCTATTGGGTGTCCGTCAAGTTAGCAGCCCCGCCATGGAATTTGGTGGTTTCAACTATGCCAATAATTGTGTCCTGAAATAGTGCCCCCGATGCCCTTAGTAAAATAAATAGTGCTCCAGTACTTGCCGAGATATTTAGGTATTTCACTGTGGCTGCTATCTTGACGTCAAGCTGGCAGCCCCGCTGATTTCGACGAATCTATAGCGAGATATGAATCATGAACTATGCCAATTAACTGTGCCATAGGGTATCTAGTTCTCCTGCAAAGATCAGAAATAGACCTCCTGGGGTTTAAGAGATATTTGACTCTGAACATCTACATACATTACATAAAGTACAGACGAGTACAGAAGTGAATTGTTCCTCGCACGTCGATTCCCGTAACGTTGATTCTTGTAAAGGCGACCGTGCCTGAATTCCCTTCACGACGATCTCGTTTTTTTCGCGGTCTACAGTCGGCTGCGGCGTATAGAAAATGAATAAAAACTTTATATAGCTGATAAAATCCATTACCTATGTTTTTAAAATTATTAAATGGAATAAATAAAATCTCGTGGTAGATTTTCAGGTCGATCGAAGGTCTGGCGGTCGCAGGATCTGAGCCTAGGAGCAGGTTTATAAGGTTGGCAGCCTATTATGAGTTTGTAGTAGCCGATTTTTATGATAACTTTTTTGCTTGTTTGTCAAAAGAATGACATAACTTAAAAAACTGAGTTTACTTTTGGCTATGATTTCAAGAAAGATTTTCTGTCAATATTCTGGTTTTCCCTTCTTCCTATTGTGTCATAAAAAAACTGTTACTATTTTATTCTAAGATTGTGTATGAGACTTGGCGTCTTCACAAACGTGTTCGTGATGATGAGCAGAACCTGCAGTTCACGTAGTGTTAGTCAATTACCAATAACTCTGTATAATAAATTTAATATGGCTAAACGTTGTTTTATTTTTAATTTATTTGGGAAGTCTAGCACGAGTAGTTTATGAGATAGGTCCATAGTCCATTTCAACTTTGACAGCTGTCATCGAAAATGTAGATTCGTTCCTACCTTTTCTTTGAGCCATGAACTGAAAGTCTAGCACGAGTAGTTTCGGAGATAGATCCATTTCAACTTTGACAGCTGTAATCGGAAATTCAAAATGTAGGCTTCGTTCCTACCTCCTCGACAGCTCCTGTCATTGGAAATACATAGGTTTGCTTGTCTCGACACTGACGATTGTTGTCATTTTGACATTTTTTTTTTTCTAAATCGTTATAATCTGTTTTAGGATCATTTAAACCAAATAAAACAAATATTATTAATCGCTACTTCATTTACATTTCTATCTATTCTCGTTTATATAATGTGATGTGCGTGATTTTGTTATATTTATTACATTTAATAATTTATAGCCTTTATTCACAAAGAAAATTATACTAGTATTTACAATTGAAACAATTGAGCTAACTGCAGACTGTTGCAAACAGTCTACAGGTAGCTCAACTGATCCATATCAATACCAGTTGGAAGCGTCCCCAAGACGCTGGCTGCATTGCCACGCTGTATGGCAATGCTGATGCGCTGTGCCAGATACTCACCAGCTCTCGGGTCACGCGTCGCTTCGACCAGACGCTCAGATAATTTTTTAAAAACCCGAAGAGCCTCGGTACCCCACGGACCTAATATAATAATTTATTACATATTTTTTATTAAAAAAACATAGGTTATGAAGGATTTTATCAGCCATATAAATTTTTTATTCATTTTCTCTACGCGGCAGCCGACTGTAAACCGCGAAAAAGCGAGATCGTCGTGAAAGGAATTCAAGCGCGGTCGCCTTTACAAAAATCGACGTTACGGAAATTGACTTGGGGGGAATCGACGTGCGAGGAACTATTAACTTTTGTACTCGTCTGTACTTTAAAATGTATGTAGATGTTCAGAGTCAAATATCTCTTAAGCCGCAGGAGGTCTATTTCTGATCTTTGCAGGAGAACTAGATACCCTATGGCACAGTTAATTGGCATAGTTCATGATTCATATCTCGCTATAGATTCGTCGAAATCGGCGGGGCTGCCAGCTTGACGTCAAGATAGCAGCCACAGTGAAATACCTAAATATCTCGGTAAGTACTGGGGCACTATTTATTTTACTAAGGTCATCGGGGGCACTATTTCAGGACACAATTATTGGCATAGTTGAAACCACCAAATTCCATGGCGGGGCTGCTAACTTGACGGACACCCTATTGGCTTTTATCTCATGTGGTAATGCCGATAATCCCATTTTCAACTCATAGGAAATATTTTTGTAATGATGATGATGGATGATGATGATTCCCCCTAGCCGAATTTCGGCCACGGCGGCCAGTCTCAACGAATACTAGCCAGGTGCGCACGACATATTGTAGTGCACAAGTGTGCATGCAAACACCAGTGTACTCTCTATCACTCTTATAATCCGATGGGACGGCAGATCGACAAGCCCGGGGAAAGTTTTGGCGTGAATTATTTTTGTGAATAGTACCTACAACTATTCAGGCGAAGTCCATTCTTTGATCGTGGTTATTGGGTTTATTACGCAAGCCGAGTGGATCAAAACGGCCGTGTTTGTACCAACATAAAGCACCACGAACCTACGCAACGCTTCACCAAAAATTTAAAAATAGAACTTTAGTTACCAACTACTAAGCAAGACGGTTTATTACTTTTAAAATAACATTCTAGAAAAGTAAACTGAAATATAATAGCAAGTTTCATTGCAAATGAAGCTTTTATAATACTCTCCACTAATTGTTGTTAAGAGTTATGAACCTCGGGATAACGATGTTGAATATTAAGACAATTAGACACCGTCTTGAAAGACTATTGTGTAGACCGGCCATTTTCTTTCCCCTATTAACGACACCGGATGTTCTTTTGAACTTCATTGTAATTAAGTTACTGTAAGCCCGTTTTCTGATTACTCGGTGAGCTTTCGGAACAGCAGCACGCTCGGATGTCGAAAGCTTACTGCACCGCCTGCAAAAAATTGGTTGTCTGTAAAGTCGGTTTACTGACGATAGTTGAACGTGACAACGTCTTAAGAAAATACTGATGGAATGGTAGCATATGATACTCGATCAAAACATGTAAATGCACTATAGTATAGCAGCTGTCCACGCAGACGCATCGCTCACTCAAGTAGGGGAGAGACGGATGTCGAGCGCTCTCGCTTGCACTTCAAGCCTTACATGGAGCGCCTCAGAGCGAGGTAACGCCGCATGACGTCATGTTTTTTCGTGCGTGCAGCCGGCTCTATCGAATTATAAGACGTTGTCACGTCAAAAAATATGCAGAGCCGTTTGTGACGTGTAGTGAAATAATGTACGTACCGTATGTCGTGCGTTTTTATCTATACTAATATTATAAAGAGGAAAGATTTGATTGTTTGTTTGTATTGAATAGGCTCCGAAACTACTGGACCGATTTGAAAAATTATTTCACCGTTAGGAAGCTTCCTTTTCAGAAAATGACATAGGCTATATTTTATCTCGGAATTCCCACGGGAACGGGAACAACGCGGGTGAAACCGCGAGGCGATCGTCTGGTCCACTATGAAAACGGTTTCGACGCGGCAACCGTCTTTACAGTTGCGTATTGACGTGCATTATAGCAACACGGTATTATTCCAGTTTTTCCCCTTGAAAAATTTTTCTCAAGGGGGAAAACTGGACTCCAAAAAAATTAATTCCAGTTTTCCCCCTTGAAATTTTTTTCTCAAGGGGGAAAACTGGAATAACCCGGTATTGCGAGCGCGGGGAATGCGATTTCTATTGGAAAAAGTCTATATTCTACGTCTACGTTTTATTCTTAGCAATAGGTTTAACGCTTTATAAATTTTTCCCTAAATAAGTTTGATGAGGAACCCCCTGCACGTAAGTCATACTCACACTTTGCCACTCCTTACTTTCATTTACGGTCAACGAGACGCGTAAGCCAGCTCGAAGCAGAATGGCGGACTCCATAACACCACTTTATGTTTTCTCGAAAGTGCACTAGCACATAAAGTCACATTTTCACAAAAATACGTGCTACGCGTTAAAACTCTGGCCACAATAGTGCACATTTCAAAAGCTCTTATTTTAACACATTACTTTTTATTTAATAAAAGTTACGAATCACTTTAATATTATAAATGCGACAGTTTGGATGGATGTATAGATGGATGGATGTTTGTTTCTTCTTTACGCCAAAACTACTGAACGGATCGGGCTGAAATTTTGCATACAGATAATTCTAAGCCTGGAATAAAACATAGGCTACTTTTTATCCCATAAATCTAAAAAAATTCAGCCCGATCCGTTCAGTAGTTTTTACGTGAAAGAGTTACAAACATCCATCCATCCATCCATACTTACAAACTTTCGCGTTTATGATATTAGTATACTTAATAAATAAAAAATCTTTCATTCCTTTTTTCGGCCACATCGTCACTTTCCATGAAGTGAGATTACGGTCAAACAAAGGTCTATCGACGGTAAAAATAAATTAAAAAAAGATATTATTATTTTATTGACCCTCAGTTAGGTTGCCCTGTAGAAATAGTGAGCATGGGTACAAACTTTATGTATGTAAGGTGCATGCCCTCAACAGCCTGTATTGGTCCACTACTGGACGCAGGCCTCCCCTTGATAAGCGCCTTATTGGCTTTTATCACATGGGGTAATGCCTATAATCCCCACGCTGGGCATGTGGGTTGGGGATCGCAGTTCGGTGGTAGAATTGTTCTGCAGGGGGCGCTGCTGCGCCCAAGGTGGATATCCCTTAGTCGCCTCTTACGACACCCGCGGGAAGAGTTGGGGTGGTGCAAATTCTAAGTCACCACATAGCTAGGTGCATGCAAAACGTAATAATGTCTCAAAGAAAGTTCACATTTGTTTTGGTCATTGCGTGAACGCAACTACTCTGAGAGGCGCGGGGGGGGGGGGGGGGGGGGGTTCTGGCTCTTAGGAATTTAGACGCTATGGAGCGTTTCTTGGGAGCGGACCGTGAAACTTTCGCGGAACTTTCTTATGAGACACCTTGTATTTTGTTCACTGCATTCAACTAGATCAATCTCTAGTTAACCCTTCGTGTGGGAGTTCGTTTTGCACGAATGTGCACGTCTGTGGGGCATATCTGGGTGACCGGCACTAGAACAGATACTTGAAAGTGATTAAATAAAAGTAAAAAAACCTTGCCAAGGTGCTTATCGCAGAACCGTTGACAGAATCCAAAAGTGATCAGTCAAAAGATTGCCTTGATACAAACAACAAAGAAAATTGCATTATTCTGCACAAAAGTGCTTCGTAGGTTCTCTTATAAAACTCGGTGCTCAATCACTTTGAATCCTGGGGGAGTAAACGAGTTACAAGAAAACACAGGAACGGAATCAATCACACATCCACCGGCAGAGAAGGATCTAGCTTGGCAAATATTCGAATGAATTTATTCTATGATGGTAGTCAAAAGTTTTTATATAAATCGGAATGGATAGAGTGCCTAGTTTGTTTTTTTTCCAAATTTTAATCTTATTGTTGGTATAACATAAATTGTTGCGCCAAGTATCCAAGAAGACCTCTGTGGCGCGGCGGGCGAAGGTCGGCGCCTCAGGGCAAAATGTTTGTACGATCTGCAAATATTTGTTTCGGGTGTTCTGGATGTTCTTATACATAATAAAAATATATATTTATGTAGTATACCCATTTACACCCGACGGATTTTATTTTCAAAATTCGGTTTTTAACCTTTATGTACGTTTTCTATAAAGCCTTAGCTTAGAAAAAAATCAGTGATTCTTATTTGACCCACAATTTAACCCGCACGATCGTGAGCTTCAGGTACAATTATCAGTGATCTAGTACCCATAACACAAGCTCTGCTTAGCTTGGGGCTAGATAACGCTGTGTGGATTGTCCTGCATTATTTATTTACTTAAATATTAGATTGAAGCAATGTCCCTCACGACTACGTCATTTATCTAAGCATCAATCACGAGAGGATCGACCCCCCCCCCCCCCCCGACTCAGCCCGTGGCTGTGGTAAGAGTAGGCTCTTACGATATCCACGCCCTTCCTTTGGTAGGTTCCCTTAGACGACTAAGTATGAAAAAAAAACATCAAGGAATCTTCCTAAGAATTTTAAACGCGTAGGTAAACGCCGTTGTTTTACTGTTATAAGACTGACAAGGGGTTGCTGGGTTTAACAAATATTTTAATATTCGCAAATATTTGTCATGAGCTTGGTTGAACTTTCAAAATTATGATGATTAGACTCCATTTTTAAAGGGAGTAACTGCTAAAGATTATGATACAATTTCAAAAATGATTTTTCGCGCGTAGTTTTCGTATAGTCTGGATTCAAATAAGCAAACAATCATTCCTTATTTAAATCTGATAAAAGATAAGCTAGCAGTCAGAAAATTTTCCATCTCTTAAACGGCTCCCGATTTCAATATCGAGATAACACTTTTTCTCTATTCTTCCTTGGTCCTGAGCGTCTACTCCGCAAAACAGAAAAGTAAACGCAACGAACTAAACCATAGAGATAGATAATTTCTACTTCTTTCCTTTCTTCGATGAACTGAATGATAACATTTGAATTTTGAAAATTAACACTCCCGTTTTGTTCTCATTACTATTGCAATCGATTTTCGTAGCAGACAAAATAATTTATTTTCGTTTTAAAATAACTCCAAGTGTAGGTCTTCCATTCTGCGAAATAACGCTCTGTTTTATTGAATTTTTGTGTATCCGCCTATTGCGTAGGTAGATCTGTTATTAAATGCGAAAAGAAATTCTACATTCAAAAATAACTCAGCGAAAGTGTCTTACTCGTCTTAGCACATTTATTTTCTCGATTACACATAAGTTTCGAAATTTAACCTCAGAGAATTTTTTAGCTATAGAGATTTACTCTAAAGTCATGTTTAGTGTCCAGCAGCAAACGAGTCGTGCGTCGTCAGTTTCAGCAAAATTCGCGTCATCGTCGTTGAGTCTTCCTGATTTCTTGTTACCTTTGATTTTTCCCAAGTTAAAGGTCTAAAGAGGTCTTCTTTTTTGAAAATTGTTGATTATTTGATATAGCATGCCTAAACGTCTGTATTATATTTGTATGTTCAGTATTTTTATGTTTCGGTTTTGGTGTACACAATGAAGATGTTATCTATCTATCCAAATTATACGTTTGTAGAGTAAAACTGCCAGTTTTAATTCAAAATATTCAATGTATTGATCCCCAACCCGCATGCCCACCGTAGGGGTTATGGGCCCCCCATGAGATAAAAGCCAATAAAGCGTTTATCCTGCATCCAGGGGTGAGGTTGATGTGAGGTGAGGATTCAATGCATGGTTTTTAAAGAATAGTGTTTTTCTGATCCAATCAATATTTTTCCTTATCGGTGCAAATAGCAAAAGCAACGACGACCTCGGTGGCGCATCGGGCGAAGGTTCGCCTGCGGCGCAGGAGGTTGCGGGTTCGATTCCCGCCTTGGGACTAATATTGTTATGATCTACAAATATTTCGGGTGTTCTGGTCGTTTCTATGTATAATAAAAAATATCTATCTATGTAATATATTATATTATGTATATCAGTCATCTAGTACCCATAACAAGCTCTACTTAGCTTGGGGCTAGATGATGCTGTGTGGATTGTTCAGCATTATTTATTTATTTATTTAAATGAAAGGTTAGTATATGTAAGAAACTTCAAACGCCCAGTTGTAATGTGGTGCGCGGGGTGCGGCAATGGTGGCACTTGACCGTGGTGAATGACACAAACTTTGGAAGGACTATATAGTGGGTAAAATCAGGCTGTTGATGATGATAATGATAGTAGATATACCTAAACTAACTGATAATGTCGCACTCGCACTCAACAAGACAGATCGGTTTTATTTTGATCCCACCTCTGCTCCTGACATGACCGTATAACAAGTAATTGATAGGTTTCCAACAAAATAAAAAGTTTTCTTTCTTAAAACATTTATCTTGTTCGAAAAAATATCTCAACAGATATTGGGTTTTACGAGTGCCTGAAAAAACATCTTAGACTTTATTTTGTATAATAATCTTGGATAAGTTTTTATTAGATGAATAAGTAGTAAGGTATGCTTGATTTTGTGGTATAATAAAATTTAAATTTAAAAAGTTTTACGACTAAAAATATCTTTTCATCGGAGCGCCATTAAAATATCTGCTCCATTTCCCTGTCACATCAAATTCAGCTTCCTCGTCCATATAAATTGATTGGTATGATAGAGGAGTTCTTATCAATAATTCCTATGTGTTTGAAGTTAGGGTAAAGTCAAAAATGGCAGCCCAGGAAGGATACGTCTGCAAAGAAAATCCAACTATTATACTAACTATAACTTATTTTTTTAATGCTTTGTTCATTTAGCTCTACATGTTTACATAATGGAGGAAATTATTTTGGTTTATGTTTATTTAAGTTCTGTATTTTTATGTATAAGGTACTGTTTATTTGACAAATAAAACAAAACAAACCAAAACACTGCTCTGTTACACTGGTGTGGAGGTTATGTAGAAAATTTCCTCTACGTAACAATAGGCTAAGGTTTTCATTTCGGATGTAAGCCGGTTTACTTTGAACCTTATTGGTATTAGAAAAACACTTATTGGTGTTCTCCAGAGCGGTGGTGGATCGCGCTCATCTCGAACCACACTCACCCTGAAGAAGTCTCTCGTAAAGGGATGAAACGTTGGTGTTCTGAAACAAATAAGGTTAATGTTAATCCGGCTATATCCCTAATTAATTCATTAAACTACGATCGTTTTTATTGTAAGTTAGGATTTTTTGCAGAGCCACGTTTCACCCCTAATACAACTATCCGGACTTTACACTATTAGAGCTTTAATCGAAAATTTCCACGTGTTTGAATTTTATCGAGAATGTATCAGAAAATCAATTGTTGTTACCTAACAAGAGCAAAGCTTAGCTTAATTAAACGAGGTTAGGCAAACAGGTTACACATCAAACAGGAGGTAAATTATTGGGGCCTATTTTGGTTTCTATTTGCTTGCTTCGTTGGCTTGTGTTGTTTAAGCCGGATTATTTTATTTGTGCCTATGCTTTTTGCAAATACGAGCTTAGATACATTTAAATTATCATATTTATCATTATAAAGATGCTACTAAAGTATTTTTTTTTGGAAAAGCTAGGTCAATTACGTCATTTCCGTAATTGTGTAATTGTTTTTTAGTCGAACTGTTTTAGTCGATTTGTATTAGACGAATTGTTTTAGTGGAATTTTCCGTAGACGGTCTGTGGCTCCAGTATTGAAAAGATGATGGTTCAGCTCACGGTGACCTGTGATGATGCCCACCATCGTTCTTAGGTCCTCGCGGCTCATCTTGAGCATCGTGTTTACTTCAACTGCTGAAAATGCATATTATTTTACAACCCGTTCGTAAATACGAAAATGAAAACGAGACAGTGCAAAAATTGTAAAGTCCTGTTCAGACCTAAGCGGTATTCGGAACCAGAGTGGCATGGCAGCGAAACCAGAGTTGGTATGCAGTAATCCTATTGTCACTAAAATACTCTGAATACCGCGAACCGCGCGAAACCACGAGCGAAATCTCGCTCTAGCTGGCAAATAACGAGTAAGTTTGAACAGGCCTTTATAAGGTGTAATACCAACCCAATAGAGATATTTCAAATAATTAACAGTAACTACTACGGCAAATAGTGAGGAAAGACGAAGCAACACTCAGTACTTGTCACACTTACCCCAGACATTCAAACGATACTCAGATTTAACACCTCTCAAGTTGCAATTTTTTGTCAGTATTCGTTGAAAATATGTAAAAAATTGGTCACTTAAGTCGTATCTGAGTGGCGTTTGAGTATTCAGCGGTTAATAATATTACAGAATGTGAAAGATTAAATACATGTTTGTTACGAAAAAACTAGGTACTAAAAATAATAAGACTTCAATTTTACAGAGATGCAGCTATAGATTTGAATATTACTCACACATACATTACATTTAGACTACTTTTTAGGACGAAAAAAATGTCTACAAGGCCGCAAGCAGAAGCTAGTTTAAAAAGCTTTGTTTACTACGAGGCAAAGTAATAAGGCCTCAGTCACACCGCCTACGAATTATTGTGGGTTTTGATATGAGATACCTACCGAGAACCTTCCCAGACTTTGATCTAATTCGGCGGAGATTTGCGTTGTTGGCAAAAGTTTTGCTTTTCTTGAAAATGACGGAATGGTCCTGAAGGAAAATTTGGACGGAAAATAATTACCTACCTCACTAAGATATTAAAGTTTGCTTCTTCTTATAGTATTCTTTTCACACACAAGTTAAATCATACATTAAACTTTAAAATTAACAAGTAATAGACATGTACAAGACGATCGTAATCCTAAAAGAGTTTTCTTTACTTCATACCTTCTTCATATCGAAGCGACAGAAATCAACAATATCACTTTATTTCCGTGTCAGTGTTTAATTTTAAGAATTTGACGTCTTAAGCTGTGTGGTGCCGACTTAGAATTTGCACCATCCCAACTCTTCCCGCGGGTATCGTAAGAGGCGACTATGGGATATCCACCGGGGGCGGGCAGCAGCGCCCCCTGCAGAACATTCTACCATCGAACTGCGATCCCCAACCCGCATGCCCAGCGTGGGGATTATGGGTACTACCCCCCATGAGATAAAAGCCAACAAGTCGCTTATCAGGGGGAGGCCTGCGTCCAGCAGTGGACCAACACAGGCTGTTGAGGTTGAGGTTGAGAAGAATACAATACAATACAGAATGCTTTATTGTACACCATAAAAATAACATTAAAAGGAGACACTACATAAGACAAGTACAATGGGCGGCCTTATCGCTTAGAAGCGATCTCTTCCAGGCAACCTTTGGATGGAAAGAATTATTTTAATTTTAGAAAGGCAGGGGGTGTACCAAAGACTGTAAAATAGATATATACATACCATTTTAAATACAAAATAGCAACAAATAATAAACAAATATAAATAATACCCAACAAAACATATATTTAGGAAAAAAATATATATGAATATATATAAGTATATATAAATAAATATATAATAGACTACTTATATACATAAATAAATAAATAGTATGTACCAATATTCACTTTTTTGCCAGGAAAAACTCCTTAACACGAGCTTTGAAAACTGGTAAGGATACAGCTTTTCGAATAGACTCTGGTAGTGCATTCCACAACCTTATGGCCTGGATGGAGAAGGATTTGTCGTAGAAACTGGTTTTGTGAGGTGGCATATTCAAAACCAAATTTTCTGACGACCGGAGGACACGGGAGGGATGAGGATGAGAATTGTGGAGGAATTCAAAACGCTCCTTTAAATAGAAGGGAGTGACAGGGTTAAAGAGAATGTTATAAAGAAGAGAAAGGATATGGGAATGTCGGCGAAGACGGACAGGAAGCCATTTCAGTTTTGTGCGGAACTCCGAAATATGATCATATTTACGAAGGCCAAACACAAAACGAATACATACGTTCCACAAAACGTATACATACGTTTTGGAGGCGTTCAACCTTATTAAGCTGCTCCTCGGTTAAGTCAAGGTAGCAGACATCAGCATAATCAAGAATAGGAAGCAAGAGAGATTGAGCGAGCACAATTTTAGTGGTCGTGGGCAAGAAGTTACGGAGTCTTCTCAATGAAGCAGCGGAGGCAAATATCTTGCGACTCACCGCATCCATTTGAGGGACCCAAGACATGTCACTATCCATGAAGATTCCCAGGTTTTTAACGCTTCTGCTAAAAGGAACTAAAACGCTATTGAATTCGATTTTAGGGAGAGTAGACCAGTCAATTTTAGCAGAAGTGCGCGAACTGCCCATGATTATGGCCTGGGTTTTGCTCGGGTTAACTTGGAGACCGTAGGCTACGCTCCAATCACGAATGCAGATGAGGTCGGCATTCGTGCGGTGAATTGCGCTGGCCAGGTCTTGCAGTGGAGCTTGGGTGTAAATTTGAAGATCGTCTGCATAGAGATGGTAGGAAGAAGTCAATTTAAGAGAGATAGAATTAATAAACAATGCAAATAAAAGTGGAGATAACACACCGCCTTGTGGGACACCAGCGGAGATGTTGCACCAAGACGAGAAAGAGTCATCAGTACGAATTCGCTGCCGGCGCCCCTGCAGATAACTGCGAAACCATCCGATCGCCGATGGAGATATTATGTTAATAGAGCGCATTATGCCAAGGAGGATTTCGAAATCAACAGTGTTGAAAGCATTGCTGAAGTCAAGTAGTGTAAGAACGGTTAGATGTCCGTTTTCCATTCCCGATCTGATATCATCAGTGATCTTAACAAGAGTAGTAACAGTACTGTGACCGGGACGGAAACCGGACTGGAAGGGATTAAGGAGGTTATGAGAAGAGATGAAGGTACTGAGTTGGCCATGAACAAGGCGTTCAAGGACCTTGGAAAGGAAAGGAAGAATAGATATGGGCCGGAAATCCGAAAATGAAGAAGGCTTGGGTTTTTTAGGCAGAGGAATAATATTAGCTTCCTTCCACACCGTCGGGACGGTTTCAGAGGCAATAGAAAAGTTAAGGAGGTGACTTATCACAGGCAATATCTCATCAATAATAGGAGTGATCATGTTACGACCGATATTGTCACCTCCCATGGCACTAGAGGAAATGGACAGAATGCTCTTTTTAACATCACATGCGGCGAATGGACTAAAACTAAACGAAGGATAGTCAGGAAAAGGCAAGGAAGAAAGATAATTAAGAGTACTAGTTTTGACATTAGTATCCATGTTGGATGTCGACGAAAAGTGAACGTTAAGTGAATCTATATTAAAATTAGAAGTACACGCCTCTTGACGTGCCTTGCCAATTCCCAAAGTTCTTAAAAATTTCCAGGCTTTGGCTGGGTCAACATTTGAGAGTGAAGTGTGAATATAGCGGCGTTGAGCATCCCTACACATCCTATTGCAGCGATTTCTGGCGATATGATACCTTTCTTTGTTTATGTCGTTAGCACATCGTTTGAATCTCGCTCTGGCAGCTGCCTTCTTGTGCATAAGGGACTTGATGTCATCCGTGATCTGATCCGTGATTATGTTATATTTGACGACCTCTGTGGCGCAGCGGGCGAAGGTCTGCCTGCGACGCAGAAGGTTGCGGGTTCGATTCCCGCCTAACCTGCCTAACCTAAGATGTTTGTACCTACGATCGGCAGATATTTGTTCCGGGTGTTTTAGGTGCCTATTAATAATGTAAAATATTTTTATCAATGTTACGAATTATATTATGTAGTACCCATAAAACAAGCTCTGTTTAGCTTGGGACAAGATGATGCTGTGTGAATGGTCAAGCATTATTATTATTAATTTATATATTTAGTTAGAGTAACTTGGCGGGTGGCTGGGTGTGTCATTGCCTTAAGCCTATTATATCGGTTAGTTAGCAAAAACCTCGTCGTCGAGCATTGAGCACGTCTCGGCTAATCTATCGTTAGTATAAATATTGATTTTTCACACAGAGATTATCCTTTTAGCTATTGCAAGACTGCTTAACGTTCATAAGTGATTTAGTTCACTCGTTTCGCTCGCTTATTAGATTTTTATTAAAGCTCTATTTCATTTTATGTTCTTTGCATGATAACGATGCCTACCTAACCCTCTGTATTTTCAAGTCTATAAACAAAGCAAACTTAGGTACTCAGATGAATTTTTATTTTAAGATCAATTATTGTTTTGACTATAAAATTTGTATTTTAAACAGTGACCTTTTTTCGTCGTCGTCGCCATGGGACCCTTAGTTTAAAAAAAGTAAAATTAATCTTATCATTTCGTTCGATGAATCCTTTACTTTAAGCCTTCCTAAGTCCTTGCTAAATGAAACTGAAAAATTTAAATCCAATTTCTTTGCAGGCCACGCTACCACGCCATGTCTATTATCCAGACCCTTAACCGGAACGTTAGCTAACCAGCATCATGTTTGCTACGTCATCATAGCATCGTAGCTAAAGCATCATAGCCTAGAAAAACAAAAGATAAATATATAATTTCCTTCAACACAACTTTCCAATTCTCATCTATAGGTAAGGCACCGACTTTGTAAGCTAGTCTCGCAGACCTGCATTTCTGAGCAGAGTTCCAAAAGCCTAAACGCTCGACGACGCGCCCCGACTCCGATACATAATTTAAAGCGAATGAGGCTGGCCGCACTGCTGTCAGGCGCAGTATCGTAGTCATTTGTCAACAGTGATATAACAGGTTAGATTCTGATAGTTTTGAAGGTATCAGCCGTTTTTGTACTACAAGGAGTGATGAGGGGTAATATTGAACAAGAGTTTTGTGAGCGTGAGATACGAGAAGTTATTTTCCAAACATTGTGGACATTGCGATGAATCTCAATGAAAATAGCTATACCTATGTGTGTAGAAATAAATCCTATTCTATTCGATTCTATTGATTAATACAAGACAAAATTAAAATATTTAAAAACCCGCCGACGTTTATCGGCTGAATAGATTTTCATGAAACATGGCTAACAACACTCGAGATAAAATTATCTATGACACAAAAAAACTAAACGAAAATCGGTTCATCCATTTGGGAGCTACGATACCACAAACAGAAGCAAAGATACACAAGCAGACACGTTAAACTTATAACATCAATTTTCGTTTGCGTCGGGGTTTAAAAATATATCTATCAAATTAATATTTTCGTCATAAAACGTTTATGCTCATTTCCTTTCATTCTTCTGCCCGCAGCTTTCTCTGCAGTTTTAGCGTAAAAGTAGCCCTTGTCGTTTCAATATACATATGTATATTATATCAGATTTCTTTAGCTAAAAGGATCCATCCAGCCCGCATAAAGTACACCTTAACCAATAGATCGTTAACACTCTGAAGGTTTTCGGGCCAGACGGTTTAACTAAACTAACATTGTAAAAGTTAATAAATTTAGCACATTACGAAAATGTTAAAAAAGTTTGTCGTAAGGTTGTTGCAATCAATACTACCAAATAGTTTACTGTTTTTCAAACACCCATCAAAACTCACTTGTTATCTACAAGATCCCAGTTGAATCACCGTCACATATCCGGCTGTTATTCTATCCAGCCTGTTATTGATATCGACTGGGCCCCCCGGGGATGTTTCTGGATACAACCGACGTTGACGTCTGTGTCACGTACTCTGAAACCAAGGATTCCACTCTGAAAATAATATATCGAAGGTTTACGAAAATATTATCTACTAACTTCTGCTCTTTGGCTTCGCATGAGTTCTTTCGGAATAAAGCCCATAGATACGTTATTCGAAGTCTACCTATTAAGATTTCATACGGAAATTTTGTTACAAAATACATACCTATGACAATTCATTGGAAAATACATAGATAAGTATAGACGCAAAGTTTGGAGAAAGACCATGTTATTTTTCAAAGTATCAATGAATCTTTCCGTGGAATCGCAAGAGGCGACTAAGTGTTTTCCACAGGCAGTTGCACCTCCTGCATAACAATAAATTAAAAATTCTAATTAGTCCGTCTCTTAGATTATCAGAAGATATGGACACATATTTTTTTCTTATGTCGATTAAACAAAAAATGATGAAGATAAAGCCAGTTAAAGTTCCGCGTGATGGCACGCCTTGTGACACTATTTAGCAAGGTGTGACGTCACTAGCTCCTACTCCCAAACTTTAACGCTCTTTATTATCGTCATGTTTCGTATGATTGACAAAAAAAATATGTGTTCAATATCTTCTAACTAAACGGAATTTTTTACCCAGGACCCTATTCTACCTACCATTTAACTGCGATCCCCAACTCGCATGCCCAGTGTGTGGATTATAGGCACTACCCTTCCATATATATATATGCCACTTGTCACTTAGTTTTTAAGCTGTTTTGTTGTATTGTTTCTATCTATAAGTGTGCAATAAAGAATTTTCTATCTATAGATATGATACAAACCAATAAGGCGTTTATCAGAGGAAGCCTGCATCTAGCAGTGGACTAATCCGGCTGCTACAGATACATAATATAAAGCGAATAAAGTATCAATGATACCGTACGAAAATCGCCATCAACTTTCGCTCTACCCATTTGCATATGCGTTAGTAGCGTAGTGAAGTCGAGCGTCCGGTCGTGTGGAAGGCATTACAGTGCCGCCGACGTAAATGGCAGACTAGCAGACTAATGTGTTTGCTGATGGACGTAGGAAGTCAAATAGTTTATCGGCTGATGTGAGAATTATAAGCGGGTATCGGGATAAATTGACAAATCGGGAATGAGTGTTTATAGACGCATACGGGAATTCCAGTAATCAAGGAAATTTTTAATTATTTATTTTGTGATCGCGTCTGCTAAATTTGAGGTCCTCAACAAGCATAAACATGGTGGGAGATCGGGTAGTAGCGTGTGTAGATTAGATACTTTACTAAGAGGGTTGTTTTCCCGTAAATAAAACGGTTAGTTTTGATATTTTTGGGATTATGTAAATGGGATTATTAGGCAAAAAGAATATAACCTATAGTTTCCCGGGAAATGACAATGGCTACTTTTTGTCCTTCAAGACGCATGTGCAAAGCCGTGAAAATCAGCTAGTATTAGTATAAATGTGAAAAATGTGTGCAAACGAAGCTCGTGAGTTACAAAACTGAACGAGGTGGAAACAAAGTTGCGTAACAAATTCGAACCAAAAATCAAATGGCAAAACTACGTGATTGATGGCCCTGTTGGCTCATTCGTCCCAATGCGATCGATACCAATCTATTTCCGTTTTAAATGTTGTACTTTTCATCTGTCAGATGAATGTGAGAAGTAGGACAACGGTTCCTCTTTGTTTTTCTGGTAGTAGGTAATTTTCTATGTACGTAATACGTAATATATTGGAGAACGTGGATGGTGAATACTTATTTTGTTTATTAAAGGTGTGTGTTCTCCTACGGGCCTTTTGTCCACATGAATATTAACCGATTCGCAGAATCATCAACAAATATTGTACCTACTGAGTCGACCATAAATATTACATTGAAACAAAATCACAGCATTACAATGTAAACCTCACTTCACCTCAACAACCTATGTACTTCGGTCCGATGCTGGACACAGGCCACCCACTGATAAGCGCCTTACCGGCTTTTATCCCTTGGGGGTAAACCCCATAATCCCCACGCTGGGCATGGATGGGATGGGGATCGCAGTTCATTGGGGTGGTTGGGGTGGTGCAAATTCTATGCCGGCACCACACAGCATAATGTAAACAGCTTTCTTTAAATACATCTCAAATAAAAAATTCAATAAGTTATTGGACGCGTTCGATTACCTTGTTTTTTTTTTGTCGTAATTTGGCAAACGCCTACATAAATATAATATGTAAACGTATTAATGTTTTCATTAAATGGGTATTAATAAATAATAATACCTACTACCAGGTTTCCTACTTAAATAAAATATTTGTTACAAATATTACAATATTTATGTTTTTACAAAAAATCCTAGAGCGGAAAACAATAGTACCTATGTAGATATTTGCAGACCAAACAAATATATAATATTCTTAATAATATATAATATTAATTCCCGAATCGAACCTGTAACCTTTTGTGTTTGAGAAGACCACAGAGTTCAATAACCTTTGTCTGCAGTAAACGATTTAATTTTATTTATTCACAGAACATGTTCAACCAGCGTAAACTGCGGCGTATTGCTCCAACTGTAAAGTTCACGATACGGCCAGCCCATCTGTTATTTTTATAAATGTCCCGTAATTTTTGAATTTATTTATTGTGAAGGGCTTTTTGTACCGTATGATGCCGTGTCACATGTGTCGGGATCATTCACTGTTTAATGTGAAGCGGATTTGTCACTGTTCTGTTATTTTCGATAGGCTTCGTCTATTGAATTTACATACGCTGCCAGCAGCTCATGCATATGGATGGTATTATGCAAAGTGAGTCTTTGCCTTTCATTGAATAAAAATATTTGACGACGACTGTCGGCGGACAGCATCGCCGACTGCTGATGTTTCCTCCTTTTGTTTTACAAGTGCTTGCATAATGAAACTAGATATAAAAGTAGTCCCTACTTTGTCTCTTCATTTTCTCTCCTTAGCAACATCTGTTAGTGGAGTCTGCTCTTCTTGCTCGTCATCTCTTCTACTTCATTCTTTCTACTAACGTATGATCTTAGGAAACATTGCAGTCTTTTGTATTTTACACTAGGTACGTACCCTACTTCATTTGGTATTTAAATTTATATAATTTTTTTACATAATTTCTTGTCGATCCGTTTATGAGTCTCGTTTTCTCATTTACTTACAACACGTAAATTGCTTTGCGTAGAAAGAAACAGTTAACAATCTTTTCACTATTTTAACCAAAGTTTGCGGTTTTTCAGTTTCAACTTCTCTGTGGCCACAATAAAGCTTGATAAAGGATGTAGTTATAATTTTCAATTACCATCTCGTTTCTAATAACGTTAGTTATCAGTCCATGAACGCAATTTACATGAGATGTGATTTTACGGTTGGTTAATGGACCATGAAGGGGAATTTACAAAACTTATATTTAGTTTGAAAAGCGAAGGTGAAGATAGGTAGACTTACGGAATAAACTCATTAGCATATTGCGTACTGTACCAATAAGAAGTGTGGACTCGTGCACTGCGTGCTTTGCCCGTAGTGCGCGCAAGGACGCAGTACAGGCGTGACGCGAAATGCACTCACCTTGATGAAATCCATCGTTAAGGGATGAAATGTTGGTGTTCTTCCAACACAAACTACAACGTTCATAGTTAACCCGCTTACATTCTTAATGAAGTCGTTAAACTTCGAAAGTTTTTATAGAAAAAAAAGTAGCGTGGAGTTATTGCTGGAAAATTATAAACTCTTTCGAATCCCTTGGTAACCAAGAGATATTATAAACATCTTCTACTAGGCCAACCTGGTCTGGATCAAAGAATAGGAACACACGAATAATGTCCTGAATTAGGGCCTAGCAAAAGAACTGAATTTCTAACCCCTCAGCCCAAGCGGTAGGCGGCCAACGCGCCTTACGTCACTGCACCGTTCACTCAAACCCCAAGCGGTAGCCGGCTACCGCTCTCCTCCATCTTGGGACCAAAATGTCAGAAATGAATGACAGGCCGTGCGCTTTATACACAATGGCGTAGAAAATCTCTATTCGACGGCCAAAAAAAAATTAACGTCCACAGATAATAAAATATTTTTCGTTCAGTATGTAGAAAATATATCAAAGAACCTAATTCACTAAACTTCTTTATAGGAAAGTAGCCTCTAAACATGTAAAATAAGGTCCGTAATCAAATGCAGGAGAGCGGTAGCCGGCTACCGCTTGGGGTTTGAGTGAACGGTGCAGTGACGTAAGGCGCGGTGGCTGGCTACCGCTTGGGGCCTGAGGGGTTAAGTACCTAAACGGATTTAAAAACAAATGAAGTCATGTCCTGTCATTTGAGGCGTTTGCGGCATTTGAGTTCCTTGAACGTAGTATAATAAAAATATTTTTTTCCAACGTTTGTCTGTCTATATTTATTTCACAAGTAGAAAAACCTATTAATACTCACCCGCCAAGCAAACACAAAAAAAGTATCAGAAGATTTAGACTAACTTGGATCCTTATATTTAGGTCAAAACGTCTCACAAGAGAAAATCGATCCGTATTTATTACAAACCTCGGAACGAATCCCTTAGGTTCAATTCGAAACTATTACCTACCTGGGTATACATGCCTTGGTTTGCACACCTTCATACTTGCAGTTTACATACTGCAACTACGAAGGTATACATTTCTATGCAAAACCAGCCGGTACCTATGTTACTTCTGAAGCAAGCCGAGATTTCTCTCCTTTTTTGTCCCAACTCGGTCATTCCTCGCCACTATTCTCAAGTTAACACGTTCATTGCTGAAGTTTATAAACTCTCCGTGCGAGCACACTAGTTTCCGAAAGGACAAATATTTTCGTGTAAACTCCCCCGTGCAGTTGCAATCTTAATTTACAGTTGGTGCAGTTTGTTCGCTGTAACTTTGCCCGGTGGCTTTTCGGTTCAAGGCACAGTCGACATCGACACCGTTTCATGAAGATATCCTCTTATAGAAGGTAGTCATGAAGTTACGGGTATGCCTCTAGCATATCTTTTAACCCAACGAACTTTTGACCAAGAGTTTTTACAGCCTAAAGAAAAATAAAACGCTAGAAAAAGTAAATATTCGTTCCTTTTCTAGAAGCAGTTAACTTCTGTTTTTGTATTTGTATTTATTTATTTCATCGTAGGTACACTTGATAGTACACTTGATGGCGTTACATTCTATATTTATGTACTATTTTAATAATTACATGTATAAGTATTTCGTTATAGGAAACAAACACCATAAGGTACAAAGGTAAAAAAAAAAAACAGACAGACATGACTGATAATTAAATTAAATAAATAATAAATTAATTAATTAAGGGTATGTCAAAGTATGCTGCTGTATAAGGGCATTGGCCTATGCGTTAAAGGTATAAATAATAAATATTGCTGGACAATCCACACAGCATCATCTAGCCCTAAGTTAAGCAAAGCTTGTGTTATGGGTACTAGATGACTAATATACATAATGCAATACATGACATAGATATGTAATTATTTTTTATTATACATAGAAAATAACTAGAACACCGCCAAATATGCGAGGGTCAAGAGATTTAACAGACTTAAAAATAATAAAACGCTCGCTCTAGTACGTAAAGTTTGGTTTGTGTAACTTGTTAGTAGAGCCATAAGCGTAACCAATTTTATTACATTCTCTTTGTGTTAAATATTGAAAGCCAATATATTTACTTTTAGTGTCATTTTCTCCACCACCGTCAAGTTCTACACTAACCGATCCTGTCCATCAAAAGGTTGCCTGGAAGAGATCGCTTCCAGCAATAAGGTCGCCGATTGTGCCATACTAGATTTAATTAGTAGTTACAGTCTGCAAGTTATTTTATAAGTTTTGATAAATAAATAATGCTGGACAATTCACACAGCATTATCTAGCCCCAAGCTAAGCAGAGCTTGTGTTATGGGTAGGTACTAGATAACTGATATACTTAATATAATACACTACCACAGACACTACATATATAGATATTTTTTACTGTACATAGGAAACATCCAGAACGCCCTGGACAAATGTCTGCAGATCGTACAAACATTTGTCCCGAGGTGAGAATTGAACCCGCAACCTCCTGCGTCGCAGGCAGACCTTCGCCCGCTGCGCCTCAGAGGTCTGTGATGGTACGATATATTATTATCTATCTATCTAACCAAAGATATTGGATGATCAACTTAGTTGTGTCAAATCTAGGCACATAGGTGTGTCCTATTTTATAATATTGGGGTTTGATGCCATCCGTATAATTCCATAACATGGAATTTTATAGAGCGTTACTTTAGTAGAGTCCCTTCTATGTTCGTAGAGCTTCTACGATTTTCGTAGAGCTTCTACGGATTTCGTAGAGCTTCTACGAATTTCGTAGAGCGTCTACGCATTTTGTAGGATGGTCTACAAGGTTGATACACTCAACAATCAGAGAAATTGAAAAACCTAACCATAAAGTGAATGCATTTCTTTTTACTGTACATATTAATTAAAAACTTTTAACTTGTTCCTAGATTTGGGTAATTCTTCGGAAAGTCATTTTTTGGTTGACTTTCGTGTCCCATTTTTTTTTGTTGAAATTACACATAATGATGAAATAATCTGATTAAAGATTTAATTTAAAATTTATTGGTAGCAGAGGGCACTTAATTGGCTCAATGGTTACGAAGTTATTCAATTTTTAAAATATGGTGTCCACGAAAATCAGCATTCATGTCACCGAAATCAAATATATAAAAATATTCGACATTTATATTTTGAAACATACATTTTGTGTGAATTAGCATATCATAATCATTGTAAGAAGGTTTTTCGGGATGGTTTATAAATAAAATAATGTGTTTTCAGTAGAAAGTAGATTGAAAGTTTCTTTAAATTAAGGTTCAATCATTTTAGAATTGTAGTTTTCTTATAAGAAAGTATAACAAACAAAATTTAACATAAAAAAACACTCTTTAATCACTACTATATTTACTTCTTATTCCGTTTTTGAGTTTTATTTTGTTTATTAGAGGAGAATCTGCTTTTCTCTCTAGCAATTCATTGCTGACGAGGATCTAATTCACTAACTGATTGTATCTTCCCTTCTTTCTTCTTTCGAAAATACCGTTGCCTCTCTTTTTCTTTCTGAACGGAGTATTTCTCTGTATTATGCTTGATTCGGGCGGAAGTGAGCAAAGTGTCCCCCAGACAACATGGATAGCTACAGGCCAGTATCGATCATACCAGCCATTGCGAAAGTTCTCGAGAACGGGCTGAGCAGTCGGCTGGTGGAGTACTTGCTGGCGACGGACGCCCTGTCGCCTCGGCAGTATGCGTACCGCGCCGGCTACTACGTCACTGACGCGCGAGCTGGTGCGGCGGGTGCTGGCAGCGTGCAAGCAGAAGTTACAGATGGCCGTGTTGTGCTGCGACCTATCTAAAGCCTTCGACGTGGCCAGCCACGCCGTACTTGCTGCCAAAATGAGTCATTATAGGATCGAGGGAGCATCGTTCGTCGTACTTACGGAGATGCTGCGTGAGCGATCACAAATTGTTGTCGGTAGTAATTAGCGATCAGAGCCCCTCTCCCCCACGATGGGGATAGCGCATCTGTCTCCAATATAATGTTCTCATTCCTCTTGAACGATCTGCCCGGAGCGGTGACCTCCGCGAAGACCCTCATAAACGCAGATGATGTGGCCGCGATCGTCACCGCAAAGTCCGTGGACGCTCTGGAGGAGAAGCTGAACGAGACAGCCGGCCTACTGTCTGGATGGTTCAGGATGAACGGTTTGGCTCTGAAACTAAGGAAGACTTACTACCTTCATGTCTGCCTATCTGGCAGTGACGAAACGGGTTGCAGTCTATGTGATCGGAATGGCCATTAGCCAATCCGAAGCCACGATATTTCTTGGTTTTGAAATGGACAGAGCCCTGGGAGAGCCACATAGACAAAATATGCGAAAAGATACGTAGCGCATGTTTTGCGCTCCGACGGCTGGCTCGTGTGGTTCCGGCGGAGGTGGCACGAAGCTGTTACTTCGCAACTGTTCACTCGGTGCTACAGTATGGTGCTGAGCTATGGGGGTGCGCTGCTGACTGGGCACTGCCCAGCATTGTGATAATGCAAGTGGCGGTGTATATTCGTCTGAACCTAGATAAACAGATAAAGAACGGCGACACCCACTCGTACGGGACTATCGCCCGCTCCCTCACGAAGTCCACAAAGTTGTCTCACGTTATGGGGGTCCGGCAGTATACAACAAACTGCCAGAAGCTGTCACAGCTGCTAGCAGTCTAACTAGCTTCAAGTTCCGTCTGAAACGTTATCTTGTCGAGCAAAATTTTTATTCTGTAGCAGAATAATTACTCGAGAAAACGGAGACTAATGTTAATTAATTCTAATATTTTTATGTGGTTTGTGACTTTTTAATAACTTATTCTTGATTATTTAATTACAGATGTTTTGTATTGTATTTATGTGTACTTTGAATTATTTAAAAACTTGTTTACGCTGTGTATATATAGGTACAAAAGTTATTGATATGTAAATTGGCTTTATGAATAAGTTGTATTTCTGTATTTGTATTTCTATTTAGGGCTCTTCTCCGTCTGTCAGCCAATCTTTTTGCAACTAAGCGATCTTCTCGTGAGTAGACAATATTCCCAGTGAGCAGTAGTGACTGTACTGAGTAACATTGTAAAAATAAACCATATAATAATGTTAACCAACATGTCAATTTAATTTTCATGGTTTAAATTGACATTGTGTACTTTTGGCCCACGGAAAACATGAAAATCAATACCACGATAATCAAAAAAGAGTACAAAATCCTAAATAATTTCCTAAATTGCTGGTATACATTACTTTGGCGTCTGCAGTCGAAATTAGGAACCCAAAAGGCATCTATTATTACAATCATTGAAACAATAGGATTAGTATAAACGAATTTATAGTCTACATGGTAATCAACATTTGCGGTATACCAAGCCACGGAAAGTGATTACTTACCTTAATAACAGAGCGACGCGGAGAGATAGAGAAGTGTTGTCCACACCACTGATGGAGCGCAACTGATAGTTTGTCTCGGTCTAACAACTGTTCACGTAGTTACTAAAGTACAGTATATATGAATGAATGAGTGCGCGCCAGGGGTATCAACGCTAAACGTCGGACGCGAAGTTATCTAGTTTTAACTTTTCAACTAAAGCTTATTTTTGTGTAGTTATAGTGTCAGTTAAGCTAGTAACTATCTGGTTATTTGTGAACCTGTGTGAAATAGTGCTAATATTCACAGGAAAAAATATAAAAATGTTTTAACAGTGGATCATGAGGCCCGGACGCACCACGAAAGTCAATATTTCCAAGGTTTTTATTTATTTTTACATATTAAGAATAAGAAAATTAAAAAACAAAAATAGGCCTCCCCTATTATTTTCGTCTAATCTACTATACAAAAAAAAATCAAAGGGCTAGGGATACTTTTAGTATGTTTTTTCGAGCCGGACACGTATTTTTGAGCCCCGTGAGAATTACCCATTTCATAACAAATATTTTTCAGAAAATTTCAATTTAAATTAAGAAACATTAAGCTTGAGAATTTCACATTAATTATGAAATGCAGTGCTATTTTTAGTTTTAAGAAAAATGCACGGCATCGTATAATTTATTAACAAGACTAGTTACCGACTTGCACTAGACAGTTTTTAATTAACAGAACATTATAGTTTCAAACTTATCTTTAACCACTAAAGTTTTAACTAAAGTTTGAGAAACTCGTACCATTTGCGTTATTTAATATTTGTGACTAAAGTTAATCCTTGTAGGTATTTATCGTCTTTTGTCCAATACTTGAAAATTACATGAACGATTTCGTCAAAGCGAAAAAATTACTAAGTATCTTTTTAAAGAAACGTAAATTCCTAAGAGGTCCTTATTCAGTCAGAAACCAATTCCAAAAAGATAATTTTACGGCTGATATTTTCAAAGCATTTATGTCCATAGTTTTTGCGAATTGAAACTGCATTTTTGATATAAATTTTATTGTGTCTGATTTCAAAAGGTAATCCCGAAAGTAATTCATTTATAAAAGTTTTTTTTGCAAGAACACTAGTATTACTAAGAACCTAGGTACTTTCTGAAGTGAAATAAGCAAATCGTTTGTATTTACTTCGTTACTTGCTATATATTGTGTCCCGGGCCTCGGAAAGCACCTTAAGCTATTGGTCCTGCGCTTGACCTCTCCCCGGTCGCGTTGATCTGTCGTCCCATCGGATTATGAGAGTGAGGGAATAGAGAGTGCACCTGTGTTTGCGCACTCACTTGTTCACTATAATATGACATTGTAATTATGTATTTTTTCAATAGACAAGAACAGCTATCTTATAACGAGTATTTTTCCTAGTTAAAAAGTAGCCAAGACGTTATTAGGAAATTTAAATTTTATAATCTCACAGTGCGATCCGATAGCAAACATTCCTCTAAAATGTTGAATATGTGATGATTATATAAATGAAATAATTTATTCTTTAGTGTGATGATTGTTCGGTTTGTTCCGCCCAGAGAACCAAACTTCACAACTGGTTGTCTACGTGGAACAAATTTTCCGCGGGGACAACCTGTTACATGGGCGGAATTTCATTTCCATCTACACAACTGCTTGGTAACTAGTTGTCGTGATGGAAAATTATCTTCCGCGGAGACCACCAGTTACCTGGACGGAATTTTATTTCCATCTACACAACTGTGCTCGATAATAACAATAGTCTTAAAATGGATCTTCTGCGGAAGTATCTAGTTATCTGGACAGTTTTTTGACGTGATAACGTCTATTAAATCGATGAACATAAATTATGTAGCTACTGTTAGCTACATTATAAAAATGGTAACATCTCAGAAACTACTCATCTCAGACCAACAGTTTGTAGAGAGATGTGACAGCTCTCGCTAAAATATCCATTTCGGATGACAGCTGTCAAACTAAAAACTGTCGACATGGGTACTTTTTCTTGGTTTTTGTACTTTTCTCACTGAACTTTTTAGATCCTTATCTGATTCAGCTCTTTTCTGTAAAGAAAACCGTAAACTTCTCCAAGCTTTATATTACGGGCATTTGGAGGCTTTTAGCAACGAAATTCCCAGAAAGTAACAATACCATATCCCAATTGTTCTTTTCAAGTAAAATGACAACGTAGGAAGCACCGCCGGAATTTCCTACAGCTTTTGCAGCAAAATTAATATAATTTGGTACAATAGAAATGGCCCACGAACGACACAACCAGCGATCTCTCCTGTTTTTAAAGGAGAACGGACCACTACCCGAGCAAAAAAATAACGAATAATCGAATTTTAACAAATTAATTCTAACAATCTGACTTCACACGACCGAGTAAGATTTCATAAATTTCATAAAACAAAGACAATGCGACTCATTGGCTTCTTTTTCGCGTTTGGGAAGGTGTGCGTTAACCTTTACACGGGACCACATTGAGCAAATTGCAGGACCAAAACAATGGCAACTTCCTAAGTGCCCGTTATGGCGGTAACATTATCTTCTCACACATAATTGTACGTGGGAGAAAGTGCTTCTGCTATAATCTACGCTAGATCATCACGCTAATGTTTTAAAGTTTGTTCATAATTTGTTGCTATGGTTTTGCAATATAAGTGCCTTTTCCTGTTGTGCCGATGTTGTACCGACACTTACCGAGTAATCATAAAAGGCACTAAAACTTGCTATGCAAGATGCTTGCTATTTTTAACCCCCGACGCAAAAAGAGAGGGGCGTGTCTGTCTGTGTATCCGTGTATCTGTCTGTGGTATCGTAGCCCAAACGGATGAACCGATTGTCGTTTTTTTTTTTGTGTCATAGATCATTTTATATCGAGTGTTTCCATGTTTCATGAAAATCAGTTTGGGGGTTTTTAAAATTTTTAATTTTGATCTTGCTAAAGATGTTTTTATTATTATTGAGATCTTTGAACAGCAGTGCAACAAGATGGCAAAAAAATTGTAACACCCACTGGTAGACCAATTAAATAAAAAAAACTGATATAAATTTTACTTGCGTCTGTGGTGCAGAGGGTGAAAGGGTTTTTATTTTTGCCGGTGTTTTCCCTCTGCTGGGAAAAGTCCTCCCTATGCACCTTTTATGGTTCGCGATCGCGGCTCTATGCTATGGACGCTCGGATTTCGTTCCTCTTCGTTGGGGATCCAGCTTGTTATATATTTATAAAACCCTTGTTATAATAAATAATGTTTGTATTAGAAGTTGGTGAATATCTGGCACAGCGTATCAGCATTGCCGTACAGCGTGGCAATGCAGCCAGCGTCTTGGGGACGCTTCCGACTGGTGTTGATATGGATCAGTTGAGCTATCTGTAGACTGTTTGCAACAGTCGGCAGTTAGCTCAATTGTTTCAATTGTAAATACTAGTATAATTTTCTTTGTGAATAAATGAATATTAGAAGTTTTATTTCAAATAATATCTTCTTTTTCTTTCCTTTTGATGTTCTGGCCCCTTAACATTTCACGTTTCTTTCATGTTTAAAATATATTTACAAACGAAACATTTCAGAAGTACTATTGACATCTCCTAATAAACATAACTTCTGCTTATTTTGGAGTTCGAAGACGGTGTGTAAAAGGCACAATGTACATATTTAAAACCTGACACCAATTATAAAATATAATATAATTATAAAATAATAAGTAATTCTAGCTCCTACCTACACAAAATACAATACTATCTAGTATCTAGATTTAACATAGACTCGGACGCCCCTCGTTTAATTAATTTAATACAATAACGCTACAAGTTGAACATACTAAGGCTTGCGAATATAATGGCAGTTCGCCACAGCTTATTGTTTGAGATAGTCAGACAAATGCTACCTACTTTTTAGAAAACAGGAGCAAGTTCTATGTTCGGTTGCATGAATGTTTTTTACGTAAAAGTAAAGTAAAAGTAAAAATGCATTTATTTTGTAACCAATACATACATAGCACATACAAAAGATAAAGATTAATACAAAAATTATAGGTCACAAAAATGGCCAACACTCAGCAGATGCTATGGCAGGATGTATCCTGCCATAGTGCTGGTCTTCCGTGGAGGCCAGACTGAAACGCGTGAGTCACAGCGTAACTTATACATAAAATAGAAAATTTAAAAGAAAACACAAATGAAAACAAATTGAAAAAAAAAAAACGTGACAAATCAAAAAGAGTGTACAACAGGTACTTACAGGACATGTCTACATCTATAACATAAAAAAATAAATTTTATTAATATAATATTTTCATTGAATAAGAGGTGCTGAACTTAAAAACTAAATAACTACCTAAACGAAAAAAGTGTCGGATTGTGTCAAGGCCTAGAACGGCTGCTTACAATGTTAGCATGATATTTTTGAGAATCCATGAGATAATTTTTTTTAGTCATGTGAGTATGTCCGTCGATTTCTCCGTCATTTATCAACCGATCTGGATGATTATTTTGCATTGGTATAGAGGATGATCTCAATGAAATGAATGGTCCCATAAAATAACATTAATTATTTCCGAGAGATTAGTATGGACGCAAAACTCAAAATAACTGTTTAAAACTAAGCTATTCAAAGTCGGTTCTTCGATTTTTTTAAATAATCATATTATTCAATTATAAAATTCAGGGAAATTCAGAAAATGATGGATATTATTTTCATGCTACATCACATAGGGTCATTATAAATGGAATACCATGATTAGAGTCATAAAATCATGTTACTAATGACTTTAGTATGAGCCACGACAGTTTCCAAAGTTTTACATAATCTAAACAAAAATCAAGCAAAGCTTACTTCCCCAACTCGCATGTCCAGCGTTACCAATAAGGAACCAAAAGGGCCCATAAGGAATTAACAAGGGGAGGCCTAACTCCTGCTTAAGCCTGTGATATGCTGGTGTTGTTAAAACAAAGCCTCAGTCATGGCTACCAGATTGTTGAGAGAGGTATCTGACAAATTAATTAACTTTTAACCCCCGACGCAAAAAGAGAGGGGTGTTATAAGTTTAACTTGTCTGTCTGTGTATCTGTCTGTGGTATCGTAGATCCCAAACGGATGAACCGATTTTCGTTTAGTTTTTTTTGTCTCATAGATAATTTTATCCTGACTGTTTTTAGCCATGTTTCATGAAAATCTGGAGGGGGGTTTTTAACATTTTTAATTTTGTTCTTGTTATAATTTGTGAATACATAATATAGGTAGCTAACCTTTACCCTGAATTATTTTTTGCAGATCATACAAGATTGAGGCAAGCTGAAAACAGGGCGCTATGGTGCTTATTAGGAAAGGCATATGTCCAGCAGTGGACTAATATAGGCTGATGATGATGATGATGATACAAGATTTCACGCAGCGATAATCGACCCCACCGACTGTTCTCAAATATTTGAAAACCTGTCTATTTTCTACTAATTTTACTAACAAGTTGATAAACTTCACAGCCATCGTAAACACAAACTCAAAGTTCGGCCAAAGGGAAAGGTACGGCTAATTAAATTTCGGTGTTCGCCAACCACAAGAGGATAGCGGCGCACTACACACACGCAAACAAATTAAAAACTAATTACACTTAATACTATCGTTTTAATTCTCGAGACGATTCGTGATAAGTTGAAATGAATCACTTTAATTGATCTGAGTTATGCTCGCCAGACGTTTGGAGCCCTTCTGAATACAAGGTCAGAATCTAGGAGTGACTATAGTAATGAATTCGAGGCCATAGGATGAGTTTTGCATAGTTCACGGAAACTATACAAGTTTTCGATTCCTTGCAAATACTTAGTGCATTGCAAAATATGACAGCAATCATTGGATTGCAATTGTTGGAAAACTACCATCGAGGTTGTATGAAATTATTGAGTTTCATACGACCTCGATTGTAGTTTTCGAACAATTTTAATGATTTGTTGCATTTTGGGTTGCACCTTGTGGTACAGCTTTGACAAGTCAGCAACATTTTCCGGCTTGTATAGTGTAAACTCATGCTCCTCTCTGTTGAAGGATTTTACGATCATACAGTGCCTTGGTTAATGAAGATATGCGGTCATCCATGCAATTATCTTCTAGGGCTAGACCCAACTAGTCTGCCAAGCGAAACAATTATGGCAAATCCTCCCGAACACATTGACCTTCGACTTTTGCGTGAGGCCTATGTCCCGGCGGACGTTTTTCGCTTAATAAATAAAGTAAAATAAAAATAAAAGGTTTTACTTCTGACAATGCTAGCCCATAGGTTCACGACAAAATACAATCATTTTAAAAGACACACAACAATAAACATAGAAATAGAAAAAATAACAGGAAAGAAAAGAAACATAATACAGAACTGTGACAGGAAACAGCTGAATCTGAGGATAATCAATGCGGGAAGTGTTTTCCTTCATTGATCACCCTCACCACAAATTACCTACAGAGTGGAGATGATAGTTCCTCTGCCACAGTTCTCAGGAGGCTGTTGCGACTGTCCCGTCTTCTGCACATCAGGGACGCAGTTTTGGCATGAAATCCATCAGTAGGAATCTTTTATTTTTAGAATCAATAGACCCCTATCTCATCCGATGATAAGTGATGATGTGGCGGACAGTGTACCACGAAGGACTTGGAGACAGTCAGTTCAGTCTTGTTTTGAAGAGACACAGGTTGCATATCGCCAGAGAGGAAAGGCAAGGAAATTACGGTATTGCGCTGTACAAACAAGTAAAATTTGACTCGTATATGTGCTAATTTTAAAATAAATATATAATTTATTCAAAAATTAACTATGGACTAGAAGGATAACAAAGAGTTTCATCTTAAATTCTATGGTATTAAATAATGCGTGTGCCTGAACCAGGTAAAAACCATTTTTTCAGGCAAAAACAATGCTAATAACAAATAAATTAAGTACCTAATCAAATAGGTAAATATAACTTACTAATTATACAAGGCGATGGTACATACTTTAAAACAATTACTTATGCTACCTACACTAAACTAGTTTAAATAATAAAGGTGTTTGTAAATTTTTGGCCTACTTTGAAACAGTCAATAAATTTTCTGTGTCATCATCATTATGTCATACATTGCAGTGTATCCTTAAGTTTTTTTTTACAACTATTATAATTTAAAGAATAAATATCGGCTAACACATTTAATCTATTATTATTTTGTAAGCATAAAGAAATAAAGTTATTGAAATCTGTACTGCACGAGTTTCACAATTCATCTGTTTCTTATTACTCGAAATCTTGGCCAATTGTTATCCATTTTTGATTTCGAAGAGAAAGATTGATCATTTTTATTCCGAGGTGGCCCCTTATAAGTTTTATTCGCGAGGGTTTGTCATTTCTCCCGAACGACTATACAGGGTGGAATTTTGTAATGCCACCTGGAGGGAAAGTACTCTTAATACTGTAGATAGAAAATTATACTAAAAGAAAACATTCCTTTATTTTTGAAAAGAAAGAAAACTGCATTCAAAGATTTTCGAAAATTCGCTTGCCACACCCGGGAATCGAACCGACTGAAATCTGTAAAAATTACACCCTGTACTTTTATTGCATAGATCGTTAGGGTCAATAATAAGGATGAAATCTCTCTAACAAACTTAATAAATTAAATGAAAGGAAAACCATGAAATCTTAAATTATAAATTGAATGGGTCAAGTTAAGCACTTTAACTTAGATCCATCTGTTTACTTGTGTCAGTAATTAATAATTATCATTGACGTTATTTATCCATTAAAATGACGAATTGATATTTAGATAAGACGATTGAAATTTGCTCGTGTTTGTACCTAATGCAGACTCTTCTATCTTAAAATACTGGATCTCTTAAGAAATGAGTTAAATGGTTTCCCCGAGGCGGAGCGAAACCAAATAATTCTACAGCAAGATGGTGCTCCAGCCCATAACAGCAGAATCACTACTGCCTACGTTAATAACCATTTTAATACCTGGATTGGTACCAACGGCACAATCAGATGGCCTGCGAGATCACCAGATCTCACCCCTTTAGATTTTTTTTTGTGGGGATATGTAAAAAATCTAATTTACATGAAATCTTATGTGAATGTAAACTAGTTGAGAGTTGAAGTTCAGAATACGATTTATAATATTCACCACAACACGTTATTAAAAGTTACTAGAAATAAATACATAAGAAGAATAAATTTGTGTATCCAAGAAAATGGACCCCATTTTGAGCAACTAATTAGTAGTTAGTTGACTTTTATTGTAAATAATTAAAAGAATTTAAGATTTCATGGTTTTCCTTTCATTTAATTTATTAAGTTTGTTAGAGAGATGTCATCCTTATAATTGACCCTAACGATCTATGCAATAAAAATACAGGGTGTAATTTTTACAGATTTTAGTCGGTTCGATTCCCGGGTGTGGCAAGCGAATTTTCGAAAATCTTTGAATGCAGTTTTCTTTCTTTTCCAAATTAAAGGAATGTTTTCCTTGAGTAAAATTTTCTATCTACAGTATTAAGAGTATTTTCCCTCCAGGTGGCATTACAAAATTCCACCCTGTATAACAGTGTGTAAATTCAGGTGCTTGAGATAATTTTAGTTTATTAGTTACTAGTTTCTGTCCGCGGCTTCGCACGCGTTGTTTCTATGGAAACGTTTAAAGGTTATTTCTTTCCCATGGGAACTGTTTTGTGGGATAATATGTAACCTATGTTTGATTCCAGGCTTAGAGCTACATCTATGCAAAATGTCAGCCCGATTGGTTCATTCGTTTTGGCGTGAGGAGGTAACAAATAACCATCCATCCATCCATTAATCCATCCACACATCTAAACATCCAAACTTTCGCATTTTTAATATTAGTGTGATATCCATTACACAATCTTCTATTTCTTATCAACATAGAATTATTATCTCGAAAGCTAAAGTTTTCTTACCCACTTAAACTTTTTGCTTGAATATTCAAATCCTGGGACTACATACCCAAACCTCTATTCTCCCAATAAATTGTAGCAAACAACGTTTTTATTCCCTCCAAAATGTTACGTGAATATTGCATCGGAATTTGTAGCAGTTTTATTGTTGCCAATTTCGTCAGTTTTAGACGAGAATGCAATACGTTTCAGTCTGCTGCGCGTTTAGGAGTAACTTTGTTTTATTTGTGTTTTATTATAGGAAGGTATCATAAAACACCACACGGTTTTAGTGGAAATGTTTCAAATTAACCTATTTGAGAGAGAGCAGCTTGCTTTGTCTAGTGTTGGTTTTGTTTTTCGTTTCAAATATTTTATTGTGAATACAATAGTTCACTTCCATAGTCTGGGCTTTTATTTTAAAACTACATTTGTTTTTCATCAGCTTTCATATTATACAAGCGCTTTGGCACAGTTTCTGACTCGAACAGTATTCCGACTAGCGCAAAGAGCATCAAAGAGTTTTTCATTGGACTAGCGGATCGTACTTGACAATGAGTGTGAATATTATGGCCCTTGCGCCTTCCGGCAGTCGGTTCATACCACAGCCCTCAACGGTTCAGACTATATCGACTGGAAAAACAGGGCTTCTGTATGTTTATTCTCATGCGTTAAGATTGTCGCTTACACGTCCAATCCCCACTGCTGAACACCAAAGTAAGCAATTTAAAACGCACTCGAACTCATTTAGATACATTTTACGGTACATACTAACCACAAAGCTTCAATCAAATAGCCGCGCGCTGTCTACTAGTTTATGCCATCAATGTAAAGTGTGTCTAGATAAATCTTCTTAGCTTGAGGCCATATTTGAATGCTAATTTTTGTGTTGTGTGGGGTTTAACATGTGAGCGCCAACCTTTAGACGTTTTGTACCGGGAGCCACGAAGCGAACAATCCATCGGTGCACTTACGCGGTTAAGAGACTGGTGCTCACAGGCCCATGAATAAACCATCGAGCGAATGTGGAACTCGTGTCAAGTGCAGAATGTGTTGACGGACGGAGTAAGGGTAACGATCAGAATACAGGTGGGCTGGAAATACCAGAATTGGCTTATCCACTCACCTGAACTCACAACAGAACGTTAAAATTCAGTTTGGTACGTTCTGGGAATGGAAGCGTCGGTTTTGGGCATTCTATTTGTCAGAGGGTTTCGGTTGGTCAGTTCTTCTTTTTATAACTACCAGGGACTCTACGGCCCGTATTATGAAAGCTCGCTCGGTCATCATGTACAAAGACTACAAAGGCTAGGTACAAAGGCTACTCAAGCAGTGATTCAGTCACAGTTCAGACAGACTGAGTAAGCTTTCTTAATACCGATCTAAATTGCATAGATTCTGGAGTCGACGTAAATCACAACGATTCATAAGAATCTTTTTAAAAATGGCAGAAGCCTTTATTCACAAAGAAAATCACTCTAGTATTTACAATTGAAATAATTGAGCTAATGGCAGACTGTTGCACACAATCTACAGGAAGCTCAACTGATCCATATCAATACTAGTCGGAAGCGTCTGGGAGACGCTGGCTGCATTGCCCCGCTGTATGGCAATGCTGATGCGCTGTGCCAGATACTCACCAGCTCTCGGGTCACGCGTCGCTTCAACCAGATGATCAGATAATTTATAAAAAACCCGAAGAGCCTCGGTATTTGAGAATCTTTGGATTTTCCGTCGGTTTGTTGACACGTACTTTGATTCTAGAAATAGCTAGCCACTAAAACAAGATGTAAACTTACATAATACAGCAAAGAGAAAAAAGAAGAATATTGAATGAAATACCTTCTTCTCAAGTGGTAACTGGTAACTGGCCGCTGTCTATTCCATTCTAGTCTCAAAGTTCTACCACGCAGATTGCAAGAAATTTTTTGATGAGAACTAACTCTCAGAAGTGTGCTAAATCTTCGTCTAGAATACGAGAGAAGATCGTTTTCTAGTAATTAAATGTGCTTTGGCGCAGAGATCAAATAGCGATTCCACTAGATTTAAATCTTTCATTCAAGCAGCGAGCAATTAATTTAACTTGTTTGTAGAAGGAAGGAAGTAGGTACATAACGTGCAAATGGTGCAAATTGCGGAAAAATCGCCGGCAAGACCGTTTGAACAAAAAGATTTCAACGTTTTTCAACAATTAAATCAAGGCATTCTTTACCGGTGCAGAGTAAGAGCTTTTAATTTCTTTGAACAAGACTTTTGTTCAAGGGAACGGGTATTTATTTGTTCCAAAAGTTAGTCGTTTTCTACCCTTAGGCTAAAGGTGTCATGGCGGTGATGGAAATTACAATGGAACGAGTTTTCTGAATTTTGAAATCTCTTTTTAATTTTCTATGTTGGCACAAGTCATAGACACAAACTCTTTTCTTTCTATAAATCAGAATAAATAAATAAAATTTCGTCTAAAGCTGCCCTTTTTTGTTTACGAAAAAGTCCAAAATGCCAAAAGTAATACAAAACAACATTACGTTAATCATCATCATCAGTCCTCATTAAATGACTAAGACAAGACTGTAACAAAAAAGTCGAACAGCACTAGAACGCCGCTTTATGTGCTGGGCCCAGAATAATATTTATTAGTCCATGTTTCAAGAATAATATTTGATAAGTCCACTGTGGACATGAGGCCTTTATGAGCGCCATAGGACAAAGCATAGCTTAACATTAATATAACTCAAAACAACAAACTTATACTATTCCATATTACATGATTGCTTAAGTTATAAGTACCAATATTGATATTGCTATCAATTTGCTGATACTTGTGGCTGATAAGCAATCGCTTTGAGATGGTAAAACAGAAGTCTGATTGGAACGCTGTTGATTGAGATGTTTCGTAAGCATGTCAAAGGCGAATGCAGTATTAGTAATATTTGATTTCATCAATTGAAGAGCGATACACATTGATATCAGTGGAAGATAGCACTTGATAGTGACAATTTGTAGGTAAATAGTTTATATGTTGGGACATCGATTTGTCTTTAAGAACTTAAAAATCCACCAGAAATTGGTTTATCACTGCGTACTTTTAGTAAGAGCTTTTTGACCACATACGTACCTAACTAATTATTTGTTTTAGATACACGTACAGAATGGTGTTAATTCAAATCTCGCCAAACCTAATTAATTCGACAGCACTAAAAAGTGATGCCTTCCCTTTATAACCCCCGTCGCAGAAAGAGAGGGGTGTTATAAGTTAAACGTGTCCGTTTGTGTATCTGTCTGTGAAATCTTAGCTCCCAAACGGATGAACCGATTTTTGTTTAGTTTTATTTTGTGTCATAGATAATTTTATCCCGTGTGTTCTTAGCTATGTTTCATGAAAATCTGTCGGGGGGTTTTCGAAATGTTTAATTTAGTGCTAAATTAATTTCCCACGGGATATTCACCATAGTTTGAGTTTTGATCATTTTACTATTTCGGCACAGTTTCATGCGCCATGATCACGGAATAACTAAAGGCATTGCGAGTGAGTATTTATTGGCAGACATACCGATATACTCTCATTTATTGTCTTTTGCTACGAACGTTACCACTACCACTGGTTTCATTATTGAACTTTAGTGCTAATAAACATGATTGATTTAAAAGATTTTCAGTTCTGTCAAATTCGTGAAGTTTAGTTTTAGTAACATCTGAATTGCCACCGATAACGTTTCAACGCAGCCGAATGAATTTAATGGTAACAAGCCTCGCGACAATTACTTAAAACGATTTTATGCATCAAATTCTTACACTCTTAAACCGGGTATCTTCCTTCGTCCCATACTTCCTCCTGAAAGTACAGAATAACTACCTAATAAGTAACAACAGATTAAGTACAGAATAAGTAACAAAAGGGAAGCGTTCTGCTACGAGGTACGCAAAATACTTTAGATTACACAGATATCTTACAAGTACCTTTACTAGTTTACATGCAACCTTCAGAGGCGGTCAAGTGGGATAAATCGAATCTACCCGAACCTCAACTGTCATTACGTAAATCGCCTGTTCGTAGTTTACCAGACAGGTGCGATATATAGCTACCACTGTTTGCAGACCTTCACCAATACCTATTCCCCTAAATGTGTACCGAGATAAGATCTAGACAATACGGGTATTGGTGTGGGACTCGACGGTCTAAGGGTGACAGAAGGGAATTCTTTGCTTAACAAGGGCCTTTATTCACAAAGAAAATTATACTAGTATTTACAATTGAAACAATTGAGCTATTTGCAGACTGAGGCAAAGAATCTACAGGTAGCTCAACTGATCCATATCAATACCAATCGAAAGCGTCCCCAAGACGCTGCTGTCTGCATTGCCACGTTGTATGGCAATGCTGATGCGCTGTGCCAGATACTCACCAGCTCTCGGGTCACGCGTCGCTTTGACATTGCTTATTCAATCTTAACGATGAATATCGTAGGAAATATTAGCTTGTAGCTTGATATTTATTCAAATGTTTCTTAAACAGTACTCACAAAATAAATACATAGGTAGGTATACCCAATTGCCTATGGTCCATGAAAACAAGGTCTGACACTCCGAGAGTGTCATAAATTCCTTCGTGGGCGGATATGGCGGATCTCAAACTTTTTCGTTGATGAAATATTCTATTCATGTGTATGTTTGTAAACAAACCGCCCATAACCTCAAATTCAGTCTGTAGCCGCGTTTTTAAAATATTATACGCAGTTTACATTAGGTACTTGTCGATTTGAGATCCTTCCTTCAGTAAATATTGCGTACAATTATAAAATATCTGAAACTCGACGCCAATCAAGTAAATTTTTATTTGTTGGTTGGCTTACAAACATTCCACATCGAGTTTGTTGAATTTCAGATCCACTTTTCCCTACACTAAAAAGTTTGAGAACTGCCGCCATAACCGTCGATGACGTAAAAAGTGTCACCTACGTGAACGTGATGTCTCGGAAATCTCGGAATCTACCTGGCGAAGTATTATGTTATACCATGGGTATACTTGGGTTTTGCTAGGCGTTATTATCTTTTTATGACTTTGAAATGGACAAATTCCCAAAACATCTATTATTATGTTCTAAATAATAACGTCAAAAAATTACTATTCCTCAAACCCAAGATTCATTTTTATTGCGACCCAAAACTAATATATCGTCCAAAAATATATTGCCCAATATTATTTCCAAATTAAAAGCATAGAAGGTCCCTTTTTCGTTAAAAGAGAGCGAAAAAAGGGATGCGGACTTGCGTAGGTAATTGGTTTTCAACACAAATACGCAATAAGTTACCCATGAAACTTTATGTAAGGTCCGTGAGATGAATTTGGGAATCTGGAGGCTGGATCCTCATGGTTTGATGCGCCGATGTGAACATCACCACCCTTTGAATAACTAAACATACACTACAGAATTTCCCTCTCAAGTAAACCTCTAGCTTTTCGTTTAATATTGAACAGGATAATCCGTGAAAATGTGCATCCTATTTGAAGTAACTGGAAAATTAGGTTACTATAAAAACAGGTGTTACAAGCGAATGAGCTTTTTCTACTAGGATTTTTCAGTAATTTCAGTCAGCAGTTTTAGTAATTTCACATTTACGATTCATTTTGTATCATATAGAGCTTTAGAGTTTCGATTTTGTAAGATATAAAATGGATATCACAGTATTATAACGAATGCTTAGGTACTAATATAAGATTCAAATCTAGTCTGGCGGTTTGTTTTCCATAAAATACACAGAGACAGAACTAATACTCTACTACACAACTATAATATCAAATATAATAAGGTACCACGTGGACAATGCTGCTGGCTATTTTCACATAGCTACCCATCCTATTTAGCATTTTTTCAGAAAATAGCAATAAAAATGATTTTCAGCTTGGAGAAATGGCACAACAAGCTCTAAGTAAATGGTTCGTGTAAGCTCCGGATTCTATAGAATACTAAGGCTGTATAATTTAGAATTTCTCAAAACCTCACGAATGTTTCATACAATTTATTAACATTTTTGTAACGTCTCACCTGAATTTCGGCTCGCCTTTCATAATCATCCGTATTCATGCTCTCAACTCAATCTTGTAATTTCTTCTCGTAATCTCAGTGGGCCCTTATTCTAATGAGAAGATTAAAAATTCTGGGCTTAGTAATTGTTTAAGTACTTTAAACGGATTTTCTCCAGGGTAGGAGTAAAATAGATTTGACCCTACTTTATAAATCAACGTTATGTTTTGTAAATGAACTTTTTGATGGACTAGCTAGACTTTTGCTAATACTTGAGAACTTTGTGTTTTAATTTGTTACGGAGGCTTTTGTTGTCTACTGTTTATTTTTCTGTGAATGAATATTTACGTAGGTAAATGAAGTTCAAATTTTTGTGTATCGACACAACGACAAACGAAATAGTCTTTGTGCCAAGTCCTGCACCTAATAAACCTATAAAATGTTCCGCCTCTTTGTAGTAAGTGGCTAGTTTCGTGGGTCTCGCACACATCTCGCCCGCCCTAAAACTGGTCAACCGAGTTGTCCCCTTCCGTTAGGTTGCTGCTAATTCTGGGTTATTCCAGTTATCCCCCTTGAGGGGGGAAAACAGGACTTCAAAAAAATGAATTCCAGTTTTCCCCCTTGAAGAGTAGCCTTAAGGGGGAAATAACCTTACAAACCAACTGTCATAAATTAACTTCTGTAAAGGAGGCGCCCCTTATTCACATAATCATACATACGCTCTCAAGTCGATTTTAAATATAAATTTCATTGAAACTTAAATATTACTATAATAATTAAAGTACAGGCAGATAACATTAAATACTTATTCGAGGTATCTGACCTGTTTCGACAATATTTATTAATAAACGAGTAATTAATCCGTTCGTTGAAGTTCTTCAGTATATATGCGAGAAAATAATCATGACGCGAGAAACAAGTTTAAAATAATATTAAAATCGTTGTTGCTTAACATGATATTTTAATGGAACATCAACTAATAATAAAATGTTGTACCAATTTAAGGTGGTACCCCGAGGCACACTAGCACTGCCACTTATTTTATTTTATTATTACGTTACAAACATTTTGTGCGAAAATAGAGTTTGGTGGCCACCAAGGACAACTTCGTATCTCTGCCTAAACTATACAAAATAAAACATTTACAGAGGCCTTAAAAAAAACTTTTATTAGGTATCACAAACTGACAAATGTAATTGTTAAAATTTCCTTTCTTCTACATAATAATAAGACAAAATAGATGACGGCGCTATTTTGAGGAGAGATAACGCCTGAAACAAAAACTTATAAAATTATCCTATATAAATTAAACAAGATTTCATACTTGAGGGAAACTTTTATGGTTGTCGCACACATTTCAATTCGGATACAACCCTTTACTGTGAATCAATGCCGCCTTTAACTCGGTACGTTTTGTATTCTTTGCATTTATGTAAATATCTCATAAAACGCACCCATCAAATCCGCATCGAAACGGCATCGATTTACCACTCGTTTTTTTTGCTCTACTGCCGCCCGCCTGCCCTCCGACAAGATGACAAAATACTGTCCACAATATACATACAATGCAATGTCACACCAACTTGCCAGATTGTGTCGGCGGGCTTGGTGTTTATGGAGCCTATAGACCAAATCTCAGCGTGCCCCCGACAAGAAATGACAAGAAACTGTGGCCTGCCCTGAAACATCGCATCCACAGAATATATATATTTCTGAGGTCGTACCAAACTGCCACGCGCTGTGCTGCTGACTTTGGTGAGTACATTCCATGAGAGTCCATTAAAAATATAACAAGCAAGTAAGCGTATATGAACTATCCTATAGCGATAAAGGGCTAATTTACAAACTGACCGATCTCGTTAGACTCCACTGTTCCGCGGGGAGTCAAAAACTTCGCAAACAAATCGAACATTCGCCCCGAGGCTATTTCTAATAATCGACTGAATCCATTCGAATTCCAATCTCGACCCGAATCCTTAACTGATTAATTAGATAATTTAGATGTTGATTATCCGTTGGTTTCGAGTTTTGTGGGTTTTTTTAACGAATTCTGTGTTCCCTTTTATTTTGTTACACACTTTATCTTTGTTTTTGGTTTTCCTTGTTTTGTATTTTTACTTGTTGTATCGGAATTCACAAACGCTTTTCAGGTTTTAGAAGTTAGTGTGTGGTGTGAAAAGAGTATTGGATTGTTTTTACTCACAAATCACGAATCTGGTCTCAGTTTAGAAACATGTTTGAATTCGCTCAATTATGGTTATCCTCCGAGAATGATATCCGCCATGACTGGGCCTCGCCTTTTGATTAACCGCGCACACTCAGCTAAAGCACACACGCGCATCACTGCGCCGCGTGTCCCACACCTGCACACGTGTATCGCAGTTTGCGTTCCGCGAGTCTCATGCTATTCGTCACTTTTCATTATCACAAAACCTAGCTAAATAGCTACATGGCCCACTCATACCTCGTCACATCTATCCCTCCTCATGGCGCCGCCACGCCATGCCGGGACACCGATACGGCGACAACCCCTCTCCTCTTCGAGCAGCAGAGGCCTTTCCCCAGGCCTCGCGCCTGAAAATCTCTCTGAGTTCGGGTGCTACCCGAACTCAGTACGCCTCCAGCCCGCAACACGTGCCCTATTATAGACCCTCTGTGTTCTTGGCTTCGGCCCCACCGTTGCCTTTCAGGGACAATCTTTTAAGGCGTGAACTCAACAATAATTATTGTACCAACGAATGTAAACTATTGCCAGCCAAAACTTATATTGTTTTACGTGTCTAGAACAGAAACACATCGCGGTTATGAAAAGTTTAAAACTAATTTGGGCATCCATTTCCATTATAAATTCATTTGTCGGAAAATTCGATTCAGATTTTAATGGGCAGTTTCAGCCATTTCTATGCGAAACTATCTTACAATGGCCTCAATTCTGATAAGTCAAAATTATTTAGCCTAGATTTACTACTTAGCTATAGTATTATCTCCGAGTAGGTAAATTGTATAGACTCAAAATTTATACCCTAAGCCTATGGTAAATTATAAATTTTGACGTGCAAATTTTGACGTGCTATCTGACATGAAAAGATAATATAATAACTAAGAAATCAAAGTAACGCATTTTATTTTGTTGGTAAGATATTAAGGATTCTAGCCCGAAACCGGATAGATAATAGCAGCCAAAAAATGAATAGATTAGATAAGAGAGATAAAACCTCTTGAAAAATTTGCGTTCCCAAGTATTCTGAAACCTATCTTCAAGGAAAATTCTCATTAAGTTAGGGGTGAAAACTTTCAGTGCTTCGCGAATTATTATTCTTTTCATGACGTGACAAATGCTGTTCATTTATAATCCGTAGCGCATGTGATCTAATTATGTAATTTTGAGGTAATTATGTGTTTCAAGTCTTTTTTAACAAAGAAAATTACAATCAAATAATAGAAACAAATTAAAAGTAGTATTTACAATTGAAACAATTGAGATAACTGCAGGTTGTTGCCAACAAGTTGGTGAAACACTACTAATAAACTTTTATGAGGTTACGCAAAACAGGTGTTTATCGCTTATCCTTAATTCGATAGAGTCCTTAATCGAAGATTCAAACGGAAATAAGGATTCGCGACACAAAGATATTAAGACATTTTAAAGTTTAAGAGTGAATGATTGAACTGAAGGAATGATACATGTAAGATGATTGATTTGATTTAGTTACCTACATTTTGACAAATCAACGATCGTGCAACCCGATTTGATTTGACCGGTGTGTCAACTTAATGGCTTTGTCAACTGATTTGCGATTTGATCAGCGTTCGAGAACCGGCTGTTAGTGTGACACTTCCAAATAGATAGTAAAATAAAGTAAGTAAGTAATTAGTTACCTACTTCCATCCTACTTCCAATATCTTTATGATTTGTTGAATAAAGTTATTTTCGCATTAAATAAAATGGCCGAGCAAGAAGCGATAAATTGTAAATTTATATACTTGAATAATTCTCATTATTTAAGTTAGTCTTAGAGTTAAAAATGATACATAATGACAAATTTTAAGTTATAATTAAATAGTTATTTAGGCTTAAAAATAACTTTAAGCTGTCAGTCTGACTCAGAATAATGATAAATTTTAATAAGCTGGCGCGATTGTCGTTTGTTTTTTCATACAATTATCCACACTGACTGACGTCACACATCCAGGCCTCCAGTCATATACAGCGTGTGTCGTAAAGAGTGGTCAAGCCTTTAACTACGGGTAGGGGGCATAAGAACTGTTCAGAAACAGTCCCTGTACAGTTATTCTGTGCACCAGTAAAAGAAAAACAAAAGGGAATCGTGCCAGCTTTTCCTATAAATAATGGGGCGAAATATTCTATTATTTAATTCAAAATATGGGACATTTAAGTGAAGACTTACGACTTCTATAGTTACAAATGAAATACGATTAGGTACAGATAAGAATTAAAACGAATGAACTGCTACTACAGCAATCTATTCAGTAATTAATTACCGCATTGTTCCCTAAAATCCATCAAAGAGGTCATAGATCTTTACAAAGATGTTACTTTAAAATAATGCCCTGTTCAAGTAGAGTGTTCTGTTTAAGGGCATCCATCAACGTCAGGGAAGAGATAACTTAACGGGTGATGTATAGACCGGTGAGGCGGGATTGTGCAAAATGCTGAGTATTGTTTGTTCATTACGGCTAACGGGACATTTTGAGATAGCTCCCTATTCCGCTGATTGGTTTACAACTACCTCATCAACACACATACTTCATGATCTAAGAAAAAAAGGTCTGACATTTCGAGATCTTCCCAAACCTACGTCATTGTCCAGTTGCCACAAAAAAGGGAGGTTACGTTAATTTGCCGGTGACTATCTAACTTTTATTGTCGCGTCACTTGCGTCACTCGAGTTTTTGATCGGATAAATCTTTAAACAAAATGGGCGGTTACTCTATCCGTAACTGTAAGTGTGAAAGGCGGTAAAATAAGGTTCTTTTCATTCCCGTAAAAATAATCTGTGGCTGTAGAATGTTCCTGCAATTGAATAAATTGTATTTCAAAAGAAAAAATGATTTATTTATGTGTAGAGCTTTAGCTGCTCAAATTATAGAAAATAAAAAGAATTTCAGGTTATCCACCTAAAACCTTGATCTAGATCTCGAATTTTCCTAAACCAAAAAACCCACGTGACCGTTGTTTCTCGGAGTGCCATACCTTGTATTATTTTACCATGAGATACCTACGTCTACCGCTGAACGTGCATCAGAAATGCTTGAAGGGGTTTTGCCGTAACCACCACTCGTGTCGCAATATCTTGATTCTAGGTTAACGGGAAGTAGGAACTCTACAGGTTTTGGTCCACGGCGAGAATATTTTTTATTTGAATTTTCTACAAATTTACGATTTTCCACATAAACGGCTGTAATATTTGATTGCGTTGAATTAGAAGATTTATTTATATCACGGCTCCAAGAAGTTACGGACTTGAGTATTTGATATTAATTTTAACTCAATACCTTCATACGTTCCTGAGAAAATGGGCTTGACAGACGGACAGATAGACAGACAGACAGACGGACAACTAAGTGATTCTATCAGGGTTCCTTTTTTACTTTTCAGGTACGGAAGCCTAAAAATACTACAAAGAGCACAAAAAAACATATTACCTATTCGAAAATTTTAAGCGAAACTTACCACGACGTAATGTTATTGTCTAACAGTAAATTCAAGCAATAACGATTTGGCACAAAAGTGAACCACAAGCGTATCTATTGTCTAAAGCAATGCCAAGGCTATGAATTTGATCTGTTAGCTGAAAATTGGAAACGTATCGTGTCATTGCTAGGTTTTTTTGAGTGTTGCCATCCGAAATAATCTTCTTCCGCAGAATTATTGATATTGAAAAAATAAGTTTACGATAGTTTTTTATACAGTGTTTGATAATAAGAATAAAATCAAATTTATTTTATGGGAAAAATTTCCACGACTAGTGGAAAGTCCATAACAAGATATATATTTATATATATATATATCACAGTAAGTTTTGGATATCTTATGTAAGAAACATGTTCACCTTTTTACAATATTTAGCATTTTAAGTGAGATTAGACACTTAGCACATGTTTAATGTTAATCTCATTTAAATCTTAATTTATTTTATTTTCAAAGTTATCTTATTTGCCTTAATTTTAATCATCGTGACATTGTGCACCAGACATTGCTCACGTAACACATGAATTTCACGCAATAAATAATATTTTACTTTAGTCCCCTTCATTTAAATAGAAAGAGAAAATAATAAGAGAAGAAACTCTAAATCTTACTAGCCTGTGTGGGATCCCACTGCAGGATAAAAGCTTCCCTTTCCTCGTTCCATTTATCTCTTTTATATAAATATTATATAAATCATTTATTTCAGGCAACATTAGTCTGGTACAGGATGTAAAATACTTAAAAACTACCGCCCATATAAAATATACACTATCATACATAAATATACCTATTTACTACCACGTAGTGTCGGCGACGTGAGAGATGCATTATGTGCTGCGACCTGTAATCGTCCGCGGAACATTCACATTCCTTTGACTGCCAGTTCTGACCACTCTTTGAGGTACGTTCCTGTCCAGCTCTTCCTTCCATTTACGCCTCGTGGCCTCTACAAACCCTTAGATGAAAATAAAAATGTTCTAAAGAGAAATACGTCCATTATGCTATCACACATTTTACACACATATTTTACTCACAAAACGCCACTCAAGCTCAATAATTACATCACAAGCAAACTCAACGTGAAAACTCGCTCTTTATCGCATCAAAATATAATTCCCTTATTCAAAAACCCAGGAAATAATGACGAAACGATAACAACAGGCACTTTCAGGGAAATAAACGATTTAACCTGTAAATACAGAGCCTCGAACAATACAGAGACAAATTGGGAACACAAGTGTGTCAGCATAGTCATTGTTCCAAGTCATTTTTCCGAAGAATGCTTCAAACAATGGGAGCGCGTTGAAAGAAAATAGGTACCTACCTACTTTATTAGCGAAGCGAAGGATACACACTTCTGTAGCACCAACTTCTGGTGTAGCAATTGTACTTTTGACGTGACAACGTCTTATAATTCGATAGAGCCGGCTGCACGCACGAAAAAACATGACGTCATGCGGCGTTACCTCGTCATGCGGCGTTACCTCGTCATGCGGTGTTACCTCGCTCTGAGTTGTCACGTTCAACTATCGTCAGTAAAACGACTTTACAGACAACCTTTATAATTAAAAATTTTTTTAATTATAAAGAAGATTTTTGTATTGGTTTCATTATATCGGCACAAAAAGTTATTTTTAACCATAGCAAAACCTACTTCCACAGTTTAGGTGGAACAGCACTAGGACTATTTCAAACACAAAAAACTGTTACTTTACCAGTGAGTTTATACCTAGTTTTTAAAACTTAGAAATGCCAAAGAGCCTTCCATTAAGTAAATTCGTTTGTTTATAATAAAATTAATTGAAGAAAAAAAGAAATTTACTTAAAACAAAAACAACCTAAACGAAAATTTAACGACGTCTTTTTCTAAGAATCTGGCAGATCTTAAGTTCGTAATGGATTCCGTAAACTGCTTAAATAAACTTAGTTTAATCAACTTTAGATCTAGGTACGTAAGCCATTTTTAAAAATGAACTAAGAAAAGTGTATTTATGTATAATATTATTTTTTACGAGTGTTTGTACACTGGGTTATTTTAGTTCACGGTGATTTTTGACAGTCTTTAAAAGTAATGCACTTACGCCTGCGGAAAACTGTTAAAATTAACTGTTCTTGGCTGTTTTGTCCCGAGTCCAGATCCTGAGGGGTTGAAAAAAATTAATAGTAGTCATTTTACAGCATCATAAGGTCGCAATTTAGAACTAATCTAATGACGCAAAAGTTGACTCTCCGATTTAGGCAACAATTCGTCACCAACCTTCGACGAAACAAAAGGCAAGCCGAAAATCGGCCACAATATGGTCGCTTGCCACTCTACGATATTTTTTGACTGGCCACATTATAGTCTCTTGCCAGCTGAGAAGTTCATATCGTTATCGTACCTCAATATTCCCCACTGGCGTAGATAAGCCACAGAGCAAATGCGCACAACAGTACAGTGTACATACGTTTTAATTCAATGTTTTTCGCGATTAGCGAAAAAGCTTATTACTATATTACGTATTCTTTACTGATATAGAAATATATCTGAATATATATTTATTGTATTTTTAAATGGTTTTATTGTGAAATTTAAGTAGATATTTTAAATCGCAATCGCAAAATTTCTAAACGCAACGCCATTGGCAAAAGCGAACGTGACGTCACACCTCACATTTTTTATTGTCATGTCAGGCTTTGGCGGGATATCTTTTGGTATTATTTCCCGGTTGTTTGGTATTATGTGTAAAGTAAAATTAAAGTTTTGTGTTTTTTATATATTTGCATCTAATCTTATTTTGATTGAAAAATCAACGAAGAAACAGAATATCTTTTTGTATTATTTCCCGGTTGTTTGGTATTATGTGTAAAGTAAAATTAAAGTTTTGTGTTTTTTATATATTTGCATCTAATCTTATTTTGATTGAAAAATCAACGAAGAAACAGAATATCTTTTTGTATTATTTCCCGGTTGTTTGGTATTATGTGTAAAGTAAAATTAAAGTTTTGTGTTTTTTATATATTTGCATCTAATCTTATTTTGATTGAAAAATCAACGAAGAAACAGAAGCGCTTTGAAAATGTGAAGTGTGACGTCACAGAACAAGGGCCAATATTGCAGCATTTTTATCACCCAAAACTGAGTGCAGTTTTTTTACCTTAATAATTTAAAATTTGTGGGTATAAAATTTTTTTGGTAGGTAATGTATTAATTTACATACTTAATCAGTTACAACCATAAAAAAATTCTATGCATGCTGTTACAATTATGTAGATATGATTCCGATAGCCAATATATTATTTTTTAGATTACGAACGTGTTTTGCTTTTTGTTTAGCCTTCGCGAAGGCCAAAAACAAAACATCCTATCCTATCCTATCCTGCTATACTATCCTACTAATATTATAAAGCCGAAAATTTGTGAGGTGTAAATTTTTTGCTACCTTAATCCCCAAAAATACTGAACAGATCCAGATGAGATTTGGCTTACGTGTAGAACGTAGCCTAACTTAGACAATAGGCTACTTATTATATCCGAAATACGCGTGCCAAGCCGCGGGCAGAAGCTAGTGGCTTATAAACAAAAGGCGGTGAGGTTCTCATGATATGCTCAATGATGATGACTAACCGGAGTGCGATGAATTTCTCAACAAGGGATGCGATAAAACTGCCCTCACTCAAGGAAGCTACTTAAGGCAGCCAAGTTTACCGTGTTTAGGTTGATATTAATACAACAAGCGAGCGTGGACATCAATTTATCAAGTGGACAAGGGACGATACTGTGAAATTACTCGTAACCTCAAAGGTCAGGCAGTTGGACGTTATCAAGTGCTTCGGAAAATTGTAACGAGACAGTTTTATGGTAGTGATAAGTGATATTTATAGCTGACTACTTAACTGGAATATATTATTAGAAGATGGTTTGGTTAATCGGAGTTTGATAAATAATTTAACTCTAAAGTTATTATATTCGAAAACGAAAGCCCATTGTTTTATTAGCCAAGTGTTTTATTATTTTTATTGACAGTCTTGGTGACAATCAGTCAAACAAATTTATGGTTACCTTGGACCGTATGAGCCAAGTTGTATTTTCAAAAACTATAATCTTCCTTCTTCGCAGTCGGTTATACGCGTTCACTGCTAAGCTCTGCTAGAACTCGTAGGACGGCGAGTGCGACGGTGGCAGGGCAGTCAAAGTGTTAAAAGGCCCTAAAAATTCATAAAAAAATTTTGTCCGGTTATAAAAAATAATAGTAATTGTAAAAAATATTTTTTTGTTAAAAACCACTTACACCCGAACAACTAAATAAATTAGTAGAAAGAGTTGGTAACTCAGCAACTAATATTGAACGTTCCTAACGAGTGTAATGAAACATAAATTTTACAGCAAATTGAAATAACGAGGAGTTTCAAAGCTAAGTGCTCAGATAAACAAGTCTCAAAGTTGGTGCTTGGAGGCAAACTGTCCTCCTAGTAATTCAGGTTTATCCGCTAGGTGGAGCTGTTTACATTAGCCTTGCTGGTTCATAATGGACCAACTGGGTCAAACATGACGCTTGGATAAGCTTTCTGTACCTTTGACGTTAGGGCTTGAAAAGCTATTGTCTAGAACTAAAGATTAGAAATTTCAATTCAAATAAACTTTATACTCGTAAATGGGTTAGTTAGGTAAGCTCACTTTCCATTTTTTTGCTGTAAATCAGCGTTTTGTTAGCTCGATCTAGAGTTGAACTATATTTTTAAATGCTTTTTTAAAACAACACAGAAATAGGCCCTTGACTTGGGACGGCAGAGTGGGCATTGCGATATGAAAACATTTTTTTTACCTTATAAAACTATTACACAAAACGACAACCTAAGCTACTATTAAAAGACTAAACATTTTCTTTGTTATGTGCGCAGCTGAGTCTGAGGTAAATATGGCGTCCACTCAAATGTTTTTACACTTATTGAAAAAGCATGAACCGATCAAAAATCACTTTTATATCCGTATCTCATCAATACAGCGTTAGGAAAGGCCATCCGGATTACCGACACCGAGAGCCATTTAAAATGTTTTGGCTTTTACGCTTCCGAACACTGCTTGGTACTTTTTTGCGGATTTTACAAAAAAGATTACACAATGACAAAAGCGTTGGGCGAAATAGCTTTCACTCTGATCTACACTACAAAATCGAACAGATTTTTATGTGAAAACTTAAATTGGAAATACACATTGGTTACGGGCGTAAAAATGAAAGCTATGTTTAACTTGGTTTTTAAGTCTTACATTCTGATAAACACATAGATATTTGACGATCAACGTGGCGCGGCGGGCGAAGGTCCACCTGCAACGCAGGAGGTGGCGGGTTCGATTCCCGCCTCGGGACAATGTTTGTACGATCTGCAAATATTTGTTCCGGGTGTTCTGGTCGTTTCTATGTATAAAAAAAAATATATATCTATATAATGTATTATTTTATGTATATCAGTCATCTAGTACCGTTAACACAAGCTCTGCTTAGCTTGGGGCTAGATGATTCTGTGTGGATTGTCTAGCGTTATTCATTTATTACAAACAAATGATGAATTTTACCTGCCGTTTTTTTGGGGGCCTATTTAAGTTATTAGCATTAATGTGCAATGCATACTCAAAATCTATTCAGAAATTGATTGCATAGGCGTTAATACAACCGCTTGTTTTGGAGCTAATAAAACTTAAATAGGCCCCAAAAAAAAAACGGCAGGTAAAATTCGGCGTTTGTTTGTAATAAATAACCCTGACTTTATCCGAATGTAAGACTTAACACCTTAAAAGCCAAGTTAACTATGCATGCACCCAACCTATTAATAGAATAATAATTATGGGTATTATTTAAACGATCAGCAGATTATAGAGGTTTTGGGCAGCCGAAAAATTGATTTTGCAAGCAGAAAATATATTTTGAGCCGCAGCTAGTGGTCAGCCAAAATGACTGAATTGATCAGCAGCTAATGTGACATTGGGCAGCCTAAAAATTTATGTCACAGTAAATTAAATATTTGTGCAGCAATATACTACTGAAGCAGCAGCAAATCGGGATTCAGATTTAATGAAATTTTGGCATGCCTTTAAAATGATATTGCAGCAATTTAAGAATGAAAATGATCAGCAAATCCTGGTTCGGATTTTATAATGTTTTGGCGAGCTGTCAAATTAATTTTGGTTTGCTAATCTTAATACACCCTTTATTATTATTAATCTTCTGTAGCTATCTATCTACATGTGTATGTCTCTGAGCTCCTCCTCAACGGCTGGACCGCCGCGCCGCCGCCGCCCCGCCGCGCCGCCGCCGCCGCCGCGTCGCGGAATCGTTAGGAAGGAGAAGGTTGTGGGTTCGATTCCCGCCAAGAGACAAATGTTTGTACGATTTATCTAGATATGTAGTGTATTGTATTGATACAATACACTACATAGCTATATAAATGGTACTTAGGTATAAATAGGACAGAGGTATCTTAAACGATTTTAATCTTCGGGAGTAGGTACTTACTTAACTCGTTAAAAACTGGTTATAGAAATGAAATGGAAAGAAATAAAAACCTACCTACCCAGGGTTAGGTAGGTATCTATCTCTATGTACCTTCCTAATGCTGGACAATACACACAGTATTATCTAGCACCAAGCAAAGCAGAGCAGAGCTTGTATTATAGGTAGGTAGGTACGGTAGGTACGGCTAGATAACTGATATAAGTATCTACTTACTTAATTGAGTAAGTAAGTAGGTACTCAAAATCAAAAATCAAAATCAAAAACTCTTTATTTCCATAAATACAATAAATGTACACTTAGAAAAGGTCAAATCATAAAACTAAGCACTGACACGGAAATAAAGTGATATTTTTTGATTTCTGTCGCTTCGGTATGTAGACTAAAGTAAAGAAGCGACGAAGAAACCTTTAGCCTGTTAGTTGTTATTTTTCGAGTTGGAGCAAAACCCGTCCCAAGCTTTTTTATCCTCTAGATAATCTGATATTTTATAGTAAGCCTTTTTGCACAGCAAGGTTTTGACAATTTGTTTGAATTTATTTACTGATAATTTTTGCAACTCACTAGGAGTTTTGTTGTAGAAGCGTATACATTGCCCTTTAAAAGATACATTAATTTTGTGTAGCCTAGTTGTGGGCACAGCGATCTTATGTTTGTTTCTGGTATTCAAATTATGTTTATCGCTATTTTTAGGGAACCGATTTATATTTTTATGAGTGTACAATAAGTTTTCATAAATATATTGACATGGTACTGTCATTATGTTTATTTCTTTGAATTTATCACGCAGGGATTCTCTGGGACCCATATTATAGATTGCACGAACAGCCCTCTTCTGCAGCACAAATACGGTGTTAATATCTGCAGCGTTCCCCCACAGCAGTATACCATAAGACATAATACTATGGAAGTAGCTGAAATAAACAAGTCTAGATGTGTCCACGTCTGTAAGATGACGGATTTTTTTGACTGCATATGCTGCAGAACTAAGTCTCTTCGATAGCTTATCTATGTGTGGGCCCCATTGAAGTTTATTATCTAAGGTGATTCCTAAGAATACGGTGCTTTCTACTATTTCTAAAGTTTCTCCTTTAACGTTTACATCAGCCTTCACTTGTTTAACATTAGGTAGAATAAATCTAATACATTTTGTTTTGGTTTCATTTAACAAAAGATTATTGACACTAAACCAATGAACTACTTTTGAGATTGCACTATTCACATCGTCGAAATTTGTGTTTTGTCGTTTCATTTTAAAAATTAATGAAGTATCATCAGCAAACAATACAATCTCGTGATTATTCTTGACAAGATGAGGCAGGTCGTTAATATAAACTAAGAATAGGAAAGGACCGAGGATAGAACCCTGTGGTACACCCATTGTAACTACAGACCCCGAAGACCGTTTCCCATTAATGTCAACTCTTTGTATCCTATCACTCAAATAAGATGTAAGAAGATCCAAAGAGGTGTTTCTTATTCCATAGTGATGTAGTTTCCTGATTAATGTTTCATGGTGTACGCAATCGAACGCTTTTGACAAGTCGCAAAAAACGCCTAAAGCGTCTTGCGACTTCTCCCAAGCATCAAAAATATGCGATACTAACTCTACACCAGCATCAGTAGTTGACCTGCCGCAAGTAAACCCAAATTGCTTACAATGCAGCAGGTCATTGCCATTGAAATGCCTAAGCAATTGATGTAGAATAAGTTTTTCAAAAACTTTGCTGAATGTTGGCAGTACTGATATTGGTCTAAAGTTAGTGGGGTCAGACCTACTACCCGATTTAAACAGTGGGATTATTTTACTACATTTCATTAGATCAGGAAATACGCCACAATCAATAGATTCATTAAATATAAAAGCTAGATCTGTTGCAATGGTATCAATCAATGGTTTAATAATTGTAACGGAAATGCCCCAGAGATCTGCAGTTTTCTTTATATTTAAAAGTTTAAAGGCTTTTTTAATATCTTTTTCATCAACATGGGTGAAATTAAATTTATTTTTGCATTTAGATACATTTTCTATAAGCAATGACTCAGCAATTACCTGAGAAGAGTTTAAACACTTTGTAGTTGAGATTGGAATTTCAGTAAAAAAGTTTTCAAATGCTTGGGCCACTTCGACATCATTTTTAACTGAGCAATCATTGATCTTTAAATTGTAATCATTAACGTATGTACTGACCTTTCCAGTCTCACTTTTTATTATATTCCAAGTAGATTTTATTACATTATCACTATTTCTAATTTTCGAGCTAATATAATTTGATTTTGCAATTTGACAAACTTTTCTAAATATTTTTGAGTAATTTTTTACTTTTTCTTTGAACTCCTGGCTAAAATTGTATTGTTTTTCACTATACAGTTCATACAACTTTTGTCTACTTTTATGTATACCCACTGTTGCCCACTCACTAAAGGTAAGTTTTTCTGAAACCATAATCGATTTGGGTGTGAATATTGAATACTAATATAACTGATATACTTACTTACTTAATTAAATATGTACGAACTTTTGTGAAAAACAAATGTACTAATAGGTAGGTAGGTACCCTGAAATCCAGAATGTCTGAATGAGTGAGTCAAATGCCGACGACACCCGCAAACTACCTACCTACCCAATGAGTCGTGAAAAATAGTGTTATTGCTTGCCAAATTGTTTTATGTAGGTAAGTACTGATGGTGCAATAAAGTATAGTAATCAATCTATCTAATTGTTATTATATTCAGTTATTGTGCAATCAAATTGAATTGACTTTTGTGCAAAATTATAGGCCTATGTACCTTACCTACATACCTATTACTTATCTTATACGTTCGTTTGTACGTACCTATGCCTCTACCGGTGTCACACACGGACATACATGACCAATGACAATCAAGGGTTCCTTCAATTGCTAACAACAACGCGAGGTAAGGTAGGTACCTACCTACCTACCTATCTCCTACGTGCGTTTGTATGTCCCTGTCGTGCCGGTGTTACAAATACGGGACAGACATGACCAACAACGAACAAGGGTCCTCAGCACCATGATACCTTCTTACAAAAACAACAATGCTAGGTAAGGTAGAAATAGGTAAGTACCTTACCTACCTACCTCCTACGTGCCTCTGTATCGACTCGACTATCAAAACCTCACCTTCTTTAATGTATTGTATCGCATTCACTGCCCAGCCTCGGCGGTGCAACCCGCAGGGGCGCGCCGCCGCCACACGAGGGTCGAGAGGCTCGTCTGCGTCTTGGGCCATGAAAGTGTTAGTGTATTGTATCGCATTCACTGCCCAGCCTCGGCAGTGCGACCCGCATGGGCGCGCCGCCGCCACACGAGGGTCGAGAGGCTCGTCTGCGTCTTGGGCTATGAAAGTGTTAACCGACTAATGCTCTTTTTCAATAAAATCGCAGTAATTAGTTGACCATACATCTAAAAGCATACCCATTGATTATGGCTTATAAATATATTTTTTCAACTTAACGATTTTTTATTCGGCTGACCAAAACATTAATTTTGCTGCTCAAAAAATCACTTTTTGGCTGATCAAAAATAATTGTATAATCTTGCAGATCATTTAATTAATTCTGCTGATCAAAACATTAATTTCGCCGATCAAACAGCTATTTATTTTCTGACCAAAAATAATGTAGTGGCCGTGCAAGTGTTGCTGGCGGTTTTTATTTTACAGCCGATCAAAACTTAAAATGCTGCTCAAGTAGTTTTAAAGCTGACTTTTCCAGCTGATCAAATATTTAAAATAAATACCAATAAATTTACTCCCAATAATTATTATTCTCGTAGTCTATTCAAGTAACGAAACACGTCTTGGACGAAATACGTGTCGGAGGAAAGGCGTGCAGGACGAAATGCGTTAAAAAGAATTGGACGAATCTATTTTTGTACTACCTGCTTACTTATCATTATGAATAAACAAATTACGTATTTGATATTTTTTTGTACAAAAATTGACACTTCCAATTCGACTGTGGGCATTAAAAACGATTATTTGTTCGGAAACCACACGACTGCGGATTTTGTTTACGACTACCCCACTAAACTGGACACAGGAAAAGCCGTACAGTTATTTAAAACGGTTGGTGCTTAGCTTTAAGCACGGATATAAATACATTTAAGCTTCGAGTAGCACCCAAATTAGTTTGGACAACGTGATATTTTTGAGCTAGTTGTTCTCAATTTACTCTGCGCTAGTGTTAGCCAAAACCTAGTGTAAGTTAATCATTATTCTTTTATATCAGCCTAAACAAATCCAGTGCATGACATAGCCTCCCCTTATGTGCCCCTATGTGCTTATGTGATACATGTACATATTTATGAACTAAAACATCGTTGTATTACAACGATAAAAGTATAAAACTGTGTCGCGTTCAGTATCGCCTTCCTCTGGACAGGATGAAAAGGATAAAAATTATTTACAGTAACTATTTAGCCAACGTTATCCTAAATTAATATTATAGTAAGTTAATTACACATGAGTACTCAAATTGAAAATTACATAAGACTTATGTTGTTCAGTTTTGCTGTAGTGGTGAAATGGAACCTTACCTTATCACCTCTTCAGCTTGCCGCATCCATATGAATGCATTCATATGGCATCCATATCGCATATATGCCAGTAGTCTTTCGCAGGTCATCATTCCACTTGGCCGGAGGGCGCTGTACACCACACTTTAATAATTAGGTGCAACCTGATATCAGCACCACTTGGTATAGGCATCCAAACTTTTGTGCCACTCTCTACTGTCTTGAAAACTCAAAATGCTTGACCTATAGACCTGACAGGACTCTTTGAGAAGTTAAAATTTTCAAATTATGTAAGTAAAATAAAACTTGGAAATAAAGCGATCATTTTGATTTTTTGTTTCAATCTTTTATACAGGGTGTTAGTGTAAACAGTCTTATCCTTGTAACCACGTATGTACACCCCTAAAATAAGACGATACAAGTTATTATTATTAAAAATAAAAGTCAATTAGTTTCGATGGAATTTCATAATTCATTTCTCTGCTATCCTACGTGATTTCATGGACACCCTAGTGACCTTATCACGCCGCGCCGCCCGCTCTCGCCTGTAGCCGGACGGTGGTGTAGGTATCGAAACCACTCGAATTGTAGGTACCTACAACTTGTGATGGAACTTTCCCTTCATACTTTTCCTGGCTTAGGACAGGCCAAAATAGCTACTCTAACACATTTGCCAGTAAGTAGGCTAAAGTAGGTAGGTACTTACGGTGAACTGGCCGTAGGCACGTAGCCTTTGTGTAGCCGCTAGGATCGTTTCCCGGCTTGGCACACGTTGTTCTGGGAACCGCTCTGCATATATCGTACGAACTAAGTTCATGTTGTCACCAGCGATGGCATAAAGTCGCACCATTTCAGTCCACTGTTTATTTGTGAACGACATCGTCACTTCTCTACTTAACACAATACGCGAACAAATCGGCACATCATAAATTAGCACGGAACGCGTCGTGACGTGCTCACTACCTAGCAGGCGGGCTGTGACTGACGAGTGCGCGCCGGCCGCGAGCGGGCGGCGCGTAGGCGGCGCTTTTAAGTCGGCGCGCGAGCGGCGTCTTTGTTTGAAACCGACAAAGCAGGCGTTTACAAATTAAAGACTATTTACACTAACACCCTGTATAGTAAAGAGGTGAACAAGCACCTTTACCTTGTAAGGTTGTTAGTTTTTGAGTTGGAGCGAAACAGGTCTTAAGAATTTTTATTCCCTAGATACCTATTAGATCTTGTTTTATCCAGATTTGTCCTGCTACTCTTGACTTCACATAGTTCTGAGCATACTTAATTTTCTTTATCTGCTTACCTCCACGTTAAGTTTCTAAACTGCTAAACCGACACTGTCCTCATATTTCTAAACTAAAATCGTTAGGGCTTTGTCTTATATTTTTGCTAAAATTACATAATAATTAAAAATAATTAATTTTATGCGACTAAACAAACATTTTAAGTTTGACTTTGATCATGTTATAGGAGTCTCTCCCAAAGATAGCAAGACATTGAAGACCAGGCGCACAGAATTATCGACGTGTGTCGTTGACAGCCAATTATGAATGCGTCCATTGTTGTCCAGCGCATCTGTTGTTAAGGAGCGTTCAAATAGTGCATGCATGTTCAGGACCTCGATTCTGGAACCTTATTTGAATTGTCAATGAGAGATAAAGAAATTTTAGGTTCATGTAGCGAGATTAGCGTTCGTTCTGAAAAGTAAAACTAACCCTGAAAGATGAAATTTTTAACGCCGAATCTTATGAAAGTGAAGGAATAGAGAGTGAACTTGTGTTTGCGCACAAACTTGTTCAGTAAACTAGTGCGCACATGGTTAATCTCCGTCGTGACAGAGCTTCAGCTTAGTGGTTAAAGGTTAATGGTATCTACCTTGAAAAAAAAAAATTATATTTCGTTGCGTCTAGCGTAACAGCGACCGAAATTTGGCTAGAAGGACATTAATAGATTCTTCCACAATTTGGGTTATTCCAGTTTTCCCCCTTGACAAATCTGAAAAACTGGAATTCTTTTTTTTTGTAGTCCGGTTTTCCTTTACCTATTATGACACTTTTAATAACATTTTTCATCATTCACTTTTGTTATACGTCAAGTGTCGTCGTAGGAACGTAAACACGCGTGAGACGTTGGCGATTAGCCGCGTTCCACTTGAAATATTGCGAAAAACCCAGCATAGCCGGGTTTTTAGTATTTACATTACACCCAGTTATGTAATACCCAATTTCAAAATATAGTAATAGTTATTATCGACTAGGATTTTAGAATCAGATACAATGAGGTTGACCAAAGCTTCACCGTTCTAGCAATAACCTGCAGGACTAGTCTCAGTTGAAACTAACCGCCGCGCCGTGGCCGAAATTCAGATAAAAGGACATCATAAAGTATTTGCAAGACCAGCATTCTTTTTTTGAGAAAATATGAACTACATATTTGATGTAAATTTTTATGCATTTTGAGATACAATAAAATAATGCTGGACAATCCACATAGCATCATCTAGCCCCCAAGCTAAGCAGAGCTTGTGTTATGATATGACTGATATACATATAAAGATATACAATACATTACATAGATATATATTATAAAGAGGAAAGATTTGATTGTTTGTTTGTATTAAATAGGCTCCGAAACTACTGAACCGATTTGAAAAATTATTTCACCGTTAGGAAGCTTACTTTTCAGGGAGTGACATAGGCTATATTTTATGGGAACGGGAACTACGCGAGTGAAACCGCGAGGTGATCGTCTAGTGTTATATATATTGCAAATATTCAAAATCGTTTATTGTTCACAGAGTTAAGGCTATGAATTAATCCTAGGTCTGTTGTATACCGTAGTTGGCCTAAAGCTAATAAGTGGACGCAAAAGCAAACGGTCCTTAAACAGGGTTACCTATTGATAATTCATTGTGTGAACTGCAGGTTCTGTGTATCATCAAGAACACCTTTGGGAAGACGCCACGTCTTAGAGTGTTATAGAAAATTGATTAGTAGGTCAAATGTGAAAACCTCAGGCCACATTATTATGTTGGTAGATTGTTCCTCGTCAAATGCATTTCCGTTGGGTAGTGAATATTAAAGCGGAAACAAATTCTAAAGAGAGAATTTTCTGCCGCCCTCGGTTTATTTTTAGAAACAATCGAAAATCCACTCCGCTCCGACTGGCAACGGAATATTCTACGTAATACCATCTCACGAAATTACCATCAAAGCCAACAAGAAGTCCAGTCCGATGTGCTGTCACCAAAACGCTCCCTTTATGAACGATTTGTTGTAGGTATCAATGTTAAGCCGAAAAAAATATAACAAAAGTTGACCCCCTCAGGGTCCAAAATTACATCCTTTCAGACTACACATGTTTTGTGGTATCCTGTATATCAAAGGAATCTCAGATTGACTGTCCGACTGTCTCTCGGTTCTCTGTAATCATCTATCTCAATAAACTATTATAGTGATGTGAATATATACACAAGGTAATTGATATGCATGTTCTGGAATTCACTGAATAGAGGCTGAGACAGAGATTAGGATGGGAACAAAGGACGTCCGTTGGCAAGATGGGTTCGACATCAAAAGTGTGGCATGTTTAACTGTCTACTTTTGATGGCTTTGGACGAAAGAGGTCTATGGATGAATGAATGAATATTCTTTTGTTTTAGACAACATAGGTATCGAACCTGACCTCCTAGGTTTCGGGAGGAATTCTAGATAGATCAATTAAAAAGGGATTTAACGCTTTAGATAGATAATACTTTATTGTACCACACAAAGACAGATAACAATACAAAAATAAATGCTAAGAGTAGACGAAGTACAAAGGCGGCCTTATCGCTATGAGCGATCTCTTGCAGGAAACCTTGGGATAGACTGGACATGTAAGAAAAAAATAGACGGTGGCACGCGAAAAAAAATAATAATACTTACACTACATACTATATTACCTACATTATAGCCTACAAACAATATAATACACTTACGCTTTAACTGAGATTAAGAGCGTCTATCGCTTTCAAAGGGTTCTATTAAAAACTGACCTTAATAGTATAGGTAATCTACTTGCTTTAAAACTAACTGAACCAACTTAAGTACATAAAGTACCCACTTTATTATTTTCATCAACTTATATGTCTGCAAACTTCAACATTCAATATTTATGAACAAGTTTAACCTCTCAAAACTGTTTACAAATGTGATTTTAATAAAAAACTTGTATTATAATAAACACTAGCCTGCTTTAATAGAACTTGATACTTCAATTTACAAGTTACAACATTAAATTAAATTGTTTCGTATGTTATTTAAACCTTCAAACAATTTAATTTGAAAATGAAACATCTACGTTTTCTTTACAGACAAAAACAACTTGACAAGGTTTTTAGTTTTTATTATATTAAAGATTGGATCCAACGACATACTAGTATCACAGCCTACCTATATGATGCATACAGTCGTTTGACGAAGTTTGACGAAACGTACAAATAAAACGTCAAATGCGAGTCGGACTCGCGCACTAAGGGTTCCGTTTTATTGTAAGACCTTGTTACTTGCCAATGATTCTAGGTCAATATGAAGTAGGTACCCTGTATATTTTGGTCGAGGGAGAGAACCAAAAATTATGATTTTTTTGTTAATAAACTAAAAATTTAGTGTTTTCTGATTTTACTCGTTATTTGTGCTATATGACCTTGCTTCTTACGAAATTTTATGATTCTAGGTCTACGGGAAGTACCCTATAGGTTATGGTACATGGCGAGCATTAAAAGTTTTTTTTTTGTGAATAAATTACAAATTTATCGTTTCCAGATTTTTTCCTTTAATATTTGTGCTATAAGACCATGCTGCTCACCAAGTTTCATGATTCTAGGTCTACGAGAAGTACCCAATAAGTTTTGTGTGCATGTGATTCACTTGGAAATTTCAAAATATTCGGACATAAACGGCTGTAACTTTTGAGTGCGTTGACTTAGAAGTTTTATTTATATTGCGGCTTTAAGAGGTCTTGAGTATTTGACGTTAATTTCAACTCGATACGTCCACGCGTTGCTGAGACAAGAGAGTTGATAGACGGACAGACAGACAGACAGACGACAACAAAGTGATCCTGTAAGGGTTCTTTTTTTCCTTTTGCGGTACAGAATCCCAAAAACTATATTAGTACCTACTTTATTAGTTTCATAGTGATTCCATTATCATGTTTCGATCGAATTTATACTTATCGAACGATTCTATAAAATTTAAGTTTGGGGGTTAATTTCAATTTGCACGATGTTGTTATTATTGTTATATTCTATATATTGTTATATTCTGAAGTTAGCCCTAAGATAAGCATAAAGAAGTATCACGACATATATCCACCATATAAAACTACAGAAATATAGATAATATACCTAATAATTTTATACGGTCATTATTATATCCTCTACTCCATATGGAAACTCTAGCCATATACTAAGATGGTGATACAAGCAACGTTGTTTGAGCAAATCTTGTTTGCTGACAAACAGTGGAACTGTTTGGTCTATTGTGACCAGAGCTACAAATCTATCCAACATACCTATGCTCTGTTTGCTACTGTCTCATCTAAATGATCAAAGGTCAAAGATTATTCTAGTATTGTTTCGTTGACAGATTTCTATGTAGGAATTCGGTACTACGAAAAATGTTTTATGATTTATTTCTTGGTTTGGTAAACGAACCACAACTTTGCTAGTTATTGGTTCCTAGCTCGGTTGTAAAATGAGTAAAAGTAATTTTACCGTAGATAAATACAAAATTCGGTAACATAGAAGCAATAAAAGGCAAAAATGTTAGTCCTGAAAAGTCAGATAATAATAAATAAAAACCACTTTAAAGTAGTATGACGTGTGGCTTAAAGCTATCACTAACCTTACCCTAAAATAAAATTTCAATAATTTAGATACACGAAATTAAAAAGGTTCTTTTTGAAAATGCGTCTGCCTACATTTTACAAGCTATTTTCAAACTCACGCGATCTGAACACATTAAATCTTACAACTGAATTTTAGACCTGTTATCAGTAGGTAAGTTCGGTGATAATGTAATGCTATGGTACCATCGAGTTAGTCTAATGATGAGGACAGGTGGCCAAACAACTCCTAAACGAAACGACGAAACCCAGCCTGTTTGGGTTCTTTGGGCTTATCTTCCTTAGTACTTTGGAAATTGTTTTTTTTAAATAAAAGCTTGTCTATAAAAAAGGTTTTTTTATATTAATAAAACATATAAACTTGTAAACTTAACCACCAAAATAAATAACAATAATAATTAATTACAGTAAAACCAGTGAATTATTAAGGTAATGAATACCAAAACCACTTTTTCGGGATATTTAAAATTACTAATTTGTGGTTTTATTAAAACCGAAATATTGTAATTACCGATATATAAAATTGAAACTGATAACGAAACGAAAACAAACAGCGAATTGTGGTAAAAACCTATCAGTCATTTACCACAATTTGCTGTGATTTCGTCTAGTTCAAAGAAAACGTATAGGTATCTACTGCTTATCTGCATAAACTTCCTCCTTTGCTTATGTTTAACCTTCTTGCAATTATATGTCTATACTAATATTATAAAGAGGAAAGGTTTGATTTTTTGTTTGTTTGTTTGTTTGTATGAATTGAATAGGCTCCGAAACTACTGGACCGATTTGAAAAATTCTTTCACCGTTAGGAAGCTTACTTTTCAGGGAGTGACATAGGCTATATTTTATCCCGGAATTACCACGGGAACGGGAACTACGCGGGTGAAACCGCGAGGCGATTCTAGTATTAGATAAGAAAGAATTGTATGTTCTACAAACTAATTCATTGTTTAAAGTTGTAAGATTTAATTGTAAGGTTTATGAAGTTTTTCAGTAAGTAGGTATCAAATAAATAAAACCAGTCGGGTAGTAGCGACATCGCTACTGTTGGCATATTATGTTGAACAATCTCTTATTTTGCTTGCCTGTATAAGTAATATTTTAAAACGAAAAAATAATACCTACTTATTCACTTTACTAGTAAAAAAGTAGGTATCACAAGTAGTTCTATCTCACAAAGGGTTACAGATGGTCAGACAATACAATTGGATTGATGGAGAGCTCAGGCCCGCACTGTTGGCTCTAGCACCACTACAGACACTTATTGGACTGCTATTACGCTTCTTGATTGAGAGTGCGAACGTTTTTCAACGCTTCGGCCATTGCTTGTAGTATCTACGTAGTCAACTACATAAGTAGACCGTTGCTTTATGAGGTTGTCAGCACTTTTCAATAACCCTGTATAACTTTATGAATGAATTATAACATTTTTGTATCATCATTCATTCATCACATTCATCATCATTTTTGTATTGGTTAACTAAAAACCTCGTTTGTGTTGGAGGACCGCTCGTGAAGCTTGTGGGAAGCCATTTTGCCATTGTAAAATGTATCTTAATATAACGACTATAAGCCCTACGTCACTTGACCTCGTGGTTAGCACATTCCCGTAATGAGGGAAAGATGCCGGTTAAAGTCCCGTGGAAGACGAAAATTTTAGCGATATTATTTGATTTCTTAGAAATTACCCTGAGTGTGGGGTTACGCACTATAATTACAAAAAAAAACCTTAGACTAGAAGCCCGTATTTGAATGCATGCTTTTGAGCTGTGTGGTAGCGGTTTTGGATTAATAAGCGCTTTGGCCTTGCATAGGCTTTGTTAATTTCGATATGATAAAACATACCTACACTACATCCTCTCCTTTCTGCAAAAGATTCCCGTCATTTATGAAGTTCGAAAATACAACAAATACAATATTCTTTTTTAGAAAACGCATGTCCAATGTTCTTCCACATTTTGCGGTCGACAATTAATGGATACTTAATAGACATTCACTCCTTTACATTTTAAGAAGCACGGAAAGTAAACCGAGTTCTTTCCCCTTTTACCCATTGTTTGTCACTCCTCATCCCTTAAAAAGGGGGAAGCTCAAGGGTCAGCATTGTCTTTTCATCAATGACGATTGTCCAAGTCTTCATCACAACAGTAAGGCGTGTCTTTGTTTCCTATTCATGATTGTGGAGAGGTCGAGGAGATACTATTGTGATCTACGGAGCTATTGTATTGTTTGTTATTTATTTGAAGACCTCTGTGGCGCAGCGGGTCAAGGTTTGTTGCAGAATGTATACGCTATTTGGCGAGCTAACTCTGGAACATGCAGCATAGAATTGGTCATGAGAGAAACAATCACAGCGTAAATCCACACCAGCCATTTTAAAAATTTGACCTTACGTTGTGTTGATTGTCATGGCGTAAGAAATTTTAACTGGGAATTGTATTCGTTTCAAACTAATTTGATAATCTGATGGGATTAGGGGAATCCGTGGAATAAAAGTTCATAATTTAAGCCTCATAGCTCTTCTAGATATGTATGTCTTCATGATATGTCAGTGAGTCGCCTAACTTTGATTCCACACCATCGCCCTTTAGGGTGTGAATTTCTAAAAACCGTGAAACACGTGTCTGTTTATTTTTAATCATCTTTATACGCTACAAATTTTGACGGGCCAGCAGTTACGGTTCCGAAGTTATTACAAAATGACCTTTGACCCCATTTAAACTACCTTAGAATATGAATTTCCAAAAATCCGTTCTTAGTCGCCTACGTCCTAAAAAGAAAATAATATAGAAATAATATATAGAAAATAATGCAAAATTTCAGCTTCGTTGCTCTTGTAGTTTCAGAGATCTCTTGATGAGTCGCTCAATTTTCTCTTTTATAAATATACGGTAAAGTAGTTCTTGTTTGCAACAATCTGCAGATATCTCCATTGTTTCAATTGTAAAATACTAGTTCTAATTTGTTTCTATTATTTGATTGTAATTTTCTTTCTAAAGATAGTGTATTGTTTTAAGTATATCAGTTATCTAGTACTCATAACACAAGCTCTGCTTAGCTTGGGGCTAATTAATTGTGTGGTTGTCCAGCATTATTTATTTATTTCTTGGATCCGGCTTTCGGGAATGCAGGATCGAGTCTATATATAGTCTTTGTTGCGCGGTGGGTTAATGTCTGAGATGCGGTTGAGAGATCGTATTTCGACGCGGGACAAATATTTTGTGACATAAACATATTTTTCCCGGGTTCAGAAAAAGGTACCCACCTATTTGAGGCCACGGGGAAACGATTTCTTGAAGCAATAAATCTTTTAAAACATTCTTTATTTATCCCGTTAAATTATTTTGAGAATATTTCGTAGGAATCTTCCTGAAAAAGTATTTCAACCCTCAAGAGAACAAAGAGCTGCTAAGTAAAAAACCGAAGAAATAAATCAGTAAACTAAGGAGGCGACTAGACAATAAAAACAGCAGGCTCCGTTGACTTTATTTATATTTTTCCTAGAACAAGTAATATAAGACACGACTTCGTATTTATAGCGAAATGGGAGCTCTACTTTTTACTGAGAAAATAAATTAAAGTATTGAACCTCTTGGGATGTAGCGATGATTAATTCATCTTGTGATCCTAGAGGTACGTACACGTGCAATGAGAAACTAGAAAATATAGTCTTAAAATACAGTCCAATATTATATAAAACCTCCACGGCTTTGCACGTGCTTTTCCTTAATAAAACGTAGCCTATGTCCGTTCCGGGATACTAACTTAACTACCTCCTGCCAAATTTCATTAAGATCCGTTCCGTTCAGTTTAGGCGCGAACGATAATTACAGATAGATAGAATTACTTTTGCTAATAGCAGAGCCGCAGTCAGTAAATATTCAGCTTTATAGTGACAAAGTACAACAGTGTAAACTTATTAGTCAAAGATATTACTGCAGTTGACTGTACCTACTCATCATAATTAAAATCAATTTACCCCGGAGCGAAGCAGCCAGTCGCTTATTGAAGTGATAATGAAGAAACTGTCAAAAGCCTGCTCCAGTTATGAAGCTTCCGTTATCGCTCCGGGCTGTTTATGTTTCATTAGACTTGGTAACACGTATTGAATACAGTGTAGACAAAAAGTTGTCCGATTATAAGCTCTTGATTTTGACCAAGTTAATTCATCAGAATCAGAAATATGATGTAAGCGGGTTAACTACGAACCATATTTGTGTTGGAAGCTGTCAATCTGGTAGTTCCGGTTTATTTTTGCGTGAAGAAGTAACAAACAGTTTTTCAAACTACACATATTTTAATTTAAAGTACTAAAGAACCGAATTCAAATTTTGCCTGGATTACTCGTGGTATTTCAGAAGGCAGATATTTGTAGAGTATTCGTCCAAATTTTAGAGTTTATTAAATTTTAATGATTCGAAAGTGTGGATATTAGGATTGGCATGGAACGACCTGAAATTTTGTTCAGATGTTCTACTATACTAGACTAGGCATTACTTTGATTTTATTTATTACTTGGCATAGTAAAGGCTTGATACTTTTTATCAAGGAGTAACGCGTTTAAAGCCATGGGCAGAGTCTAGAATAAAATTTGTAGCATTTCGTTCTTTCAGACTTCATTTAATTGATGATTGAAAGAAACAAGTTGAACTTGCCCGCAGTAACATCGTTACGTATTCCAAACACAAAGTAACAGGTAGGTATGGCTGCTAACAATACGAAAGATAAATTAGTGCCCAGAGTTTTATGGCTCTCAGTCCTCTGTCCACGGTCAGTCGAGCCTTTTGTTGGTAAAGTATACCATTAATCACAGGACGTGTCTTCTTAACTCAAGTATTTTTAGGGTTAGCCAAAAGGGCCAGTAGGCAATTTTACTTACGTTTTGTCTGTCCGACTATTATAGGGTTCTTTCTCACAAGTGATAAATCATATGAATTTGTAGAGTTTTACGCGGATCGAAAGCTAAGCTAACTTAGTTTTGGCTCGCATGGCTGGCGCAGTTTTTCATGCAGACGGCAAATTATGCAAACAAAGCTATGTGGTATGAAAAATTACGTTAGATAAGCGACCTAAGCTAAACTAAGTTAGCTTAGCTTTCGGTCTGCAAGCCGCACTATCCAGCGATGGATTAAGTCAAGTCAGGAATGATCATGCCATAGGTAGGTACGTACCGACCTAAAGAGTAAAAATTTTCCCAGCTACAGTTTTTAATGCAAAGGTCTAAGGTGGCTTTCTGATTCAAATCTCTGTCACAGTTAAGAAAATATTACTTCTGACGAAGAAAAGGTTACTTTGACACTGTTAGGTACTACTACTTACACAGTAAAATAACAATAAAAAAAAATTACAACCCAAGACTGTAAGACCCTTGTCGTACAAAAAGCGGAATTTTGCAGAACCTTCGGGGTACAAAACCCCACTCGTACTTCACCGGACTTTTTTGGGTCAGCTGACAAGATAAACCTTTTCGCACCTATTCAGGGTGACTTGAAAAAACTATTCAGCAGCGAAAAGACGGCCGTCGGGCTCAAGATTGCAGATGGAGATTTAGCATTTCAGGACTTAGTATAATTAATGGTTTGTTGACTTTTTTAAATAAAAGGTTTTGGCAATTCATTTATGTACTTACTCCTGTGGCTGAACGACGGCGGTGATGCTAGGAATGGATATTGGTAGAAGTGGATGACCTTTTCAAAAGTGGAAAGTTTTTGACGATAGGTATATAATCTACATGCTAATCGTGTTGCAACAGTCCCAAGAATCAATTTGTTTGCAACAGTCTGCAGTTAGCTCAATTGTTTCAATAGTAAATTTTAGTTGGTTCTATTATTTGATTGAAATTTTCTTTGTTAATAAAGGCTTTTGTGTTATAAGTATTTCTGGTAAAGGAGTGGGTTTTGGCCTCCTTCATAAATCTCATCTTAAAAGCTCATAATCTCATCATCCTCATCAGGCCTCCTCTTATGACATCTCGGCGAACCATTTTAGAATTTTCGGTCTCCTTATCAAAGGCTCAACTATTTTCAATAATTAAGTCAAAGTAAAGGAGAAGAAGTAGAGTTCCGGCAATAAGCTTGTTCAATGCCTCTAGAGCACTTAAATAACATCAATTAGTTTCAGTAAAAACAACAAAATTCTACGTATAACTGTAGAGAGAATCGCTCGGTCTTATACTATTTTCAAAACAAGCGAATCGTTGCCATAACTGTATTGGCATTAATTTTATTGAGTGAACGTTCACAATACGTACAGTGTTGTTTTTAAAAAAATTGATGCAATACCGCATATGGCCGGTAGGAGTTTTCAAATCATCGCCGACGGTCTATGCAATCAATAGACAGAAATGGATTAGTTTCTTTAATACCACTAGTTCTGTTCTAAGCTGTTGTTTTGTGAAACAACTAGGTATAAGTCGTGTAGATAGGGAATGAGATTGAGAATGTCATGATTTCCCGCTTATATCATCTTTGTCAAATGTTACAATAGAATATTTTGTACTTAAAACACTAACATTAGACATCGGGTCCGGACATTGGTTGCTTATTCTGATTCCAATAACTAGTTTTGTAGATTAATAAAAACAAAACAAACATTACTTTATTTTATTTGATATGGAGGAAGAGAAAATAGAATTCAAATAAAATTTTCAAGAATTTTACTGTGAAATCATCATTGATATCATCTTTAACAAGTATTTATTCACAAAGAAAATTACAATCAACTAAAAGAAATAAATTACAACTAGTATTTACAATTGAAACAATTGAGGTAACTGCAGACTGTTGCAAACAATCTACAGGTAGCTCAACTGATCCATATCAATACCAGTCGGAAGCGTCCCCAAGACGCCGGCTGCATTCCCCTTATTTTGTTAATGAAACATAATATTTTTCAACTAAGTATTTTGTTATCTTTAGTCCCTCGGATTTACGTTACCCAAAGCTAAAAACCGTAATACCAAATCAACGATATAAAACTGACCACCAACTAGGCTCCTGGCACATTCCCAATACTTGGACTCATAGACTCGCAAAAATCTATCATCTCTGATTTAGTATTGCGATTCCATTTGATCTAATGTTCCGGAAAGTCAATGGAGGAGTTTTGTGTGAATTGTATTCGTTGGGTTTTTCTTGTGTTTTCGTCGTCATCGTCATTTCCTTCTTATTTATGAGTTTTTTACAGATGGAAGTTATGACTGAGAGTGAGGATGCGGATAACTTTATATAATAATAGCTCAGGACAAGTATGCACCTAAATGTTGTATTATACCTATCTTTTTCCAACTTCTGTCCGCTTTTCTCACGCGGTATGCAACAAAAAAGTAGTTTAAAATTTTAAGCAAAGTGCTCTATTTCTACAGACCCTACAAGGCATAAGGACCTTTCAAATATTTCATTCTATTAATTTATTTACTGCATCAAATTATGTTGTAGTACATACAATTCGTCACGAATACACTACAACAAAGACGAACATTTATGTTAACATTAAGGGTTTTACAATGAGAGACGGCCAATTAAATTGGATGATAATTTACATTTAGTTGACGTGTCAGAATACAACAATTTTGTATATTATCTAATGTACTTATGCTGTTGCAAACTATCAAGAGATAACTTTATTGATTCAAACCAATACCAATCGCAAGATCGTAACTTTTTACAGCCTATTATATTTCTTCTATCTTCAGAGCATTTATTTTTACTGTCTTCTATGTATAGTACTCAATATATTTATTGTTGTCATTACATTGGTAGGTAGGTAATTATCTAAAAGTAAGCATCACAATTTGAACTCTAATAAAATCAATAAATAAATATTTATTATATTTATTTATTTATTTTATTGTTGTCATTACATTGGTAGGTAGGTAATTATCTAAAAGTAAGCATCACTATTTGAACTCTGTTGGTCGTAACAACAAGTGGAAGGGGAGTATTAGCTACTTGTCTAGTCTGAGTAAATAATAATTATAAAGTTGGTAAGTAAAACAGTACTTATTAAAAAGGCAGAACAATAAATATGTTGAGCCGCCTCTTTACATTAACCGTTCAAAACCCGTGACTAGGCACCGTAAACAAACAGATTTATCCTGGCAACCCACCATCACCCGTAACAAAATGTATCTTTGCTAAAAGCAACGTGGCAAGTTAAATTAGTACGAAAACGTGTTCTGGTTTTATTATCTGCCGCGGGAGATTTGTGTACGTTACAGTGTTTACCGCTGGTAATACTTTTGTTTTACGCTGTTTCAAAATCTATCTATTTATTTATTTTATAATATTGTACAATACCACTATGGAAATTTTTTGACGAGGCCTCTGTTGACAGACAAGCTGTCACAAAAAGACACATTAATTTCTAATAGAGATTCTTATGTACCATTTAATTTAAGAAGTGTTATGAGTATGGTGATTATCTGGCACAGCGCATCAGCATTGCCATACAGCGTGGCAATGCAGCCAGCGTCTTGGGGACGCTTCCGGCTGGTATTGATATAGATCAGTTGAGCTACTTGTAGACTGTTTGTAACAGTCTGCTGCTAGCTCGATTGTTTCAATTGTAAATACTAATATAATTTTCTTTGTGAATAAAGGCTACCGATTTTCAGAAGTGTTAGTGATAACTGTGATAAGGCATAGTTTATAAAATACCCTTAATGTAAACAGCAATATAGGCGTGTATTATTATTATTGTATGATAATATTGTACATTTACAAATAACCTCTTACATTTAAAAAGCCCTTGCAGGTCTTTCAAAATAATGTAATTACGTAATTATATTCTTACCAAATACATTACTCAAAAAAAAACTTAGGGCAACAAAAATCCTCTACATAATATATTTGACTATAACATTGTAGGTAGTTTAACAGAATGGAGATATCAGCTTATTAATTAATACAATGTTCCCTTTTTTCCCCTAAATTATTTATATTGAAAACTATTCTTATCAAGTGGCGAAATAAAGAGATTAAGTTGTAACTTAACTTTGTTATATTCAGTGGTTCTGAGTGGATCTATGCATCTCTTCTATCTTACTAAGACTTCATCTTACAGTCCTACAATTTTTCCTTTTAATTAACCCCCATTGATTACGGCATTATGCAAATAAATGGCCGCATTGGTGAGTGGTTATCTAGTTTATTTTCAAAATACTCGGGCACGTTTCTGAATGCAATAATATTCCGAATGCAATAAGAATCTCATACAGTTCATAAAATAATTTATAATTAAACAAAACAGTACCAATTTCTGGGTACTGACAATACCAACTGGTCAGATTTTTAAAACTCGTTCAGTGAGCTGCATTATCCCCGAGGCTACGAGTACCTACCACGTGAGCGAAGTCGCGGACAGAAGCCATATAGTTATTATCATTATGTATCTTTTGTAGGCGTTGGTAAGAATATTACTAGCGCCTACAAAAGACGGCGGTAGCGCAGAGAGCTATTAACGTGAATGATGCTAATTAACCCGTGAGTAACGTTAAGTGCGAGTAATCTGATTCACTCGCTACTGTAAATATGGCGGAGACACGCTTTGTCTTAAGGGGGTATAGTACCTCAAATTGCTTATTTTCAACTCCGTCGGACCTCCATATCTTCCAAACTACTGAATATTTAACTTTGAAATTTATATATGGTAAAGTTCAGGACTTATTCTATCGATCATATGTTTCGAAAACACGATTCCATAAAATTTTCTCGATGGAAAAAAAACGCAAAGTCACCTCTAATTTTTTACTAAAACCCTAATTTCTCAATAAATACAGATGATACTATCTTGAGATTAAGCATAGTAATTGAACTAAGTATAGAGAACATTTTATATGTTACCTTTTTTTCAATTAACTATTCTAATGTTTGTGGGGAGCAAATAACTACTAAAAACTTGATTTTTGGGCTTACGCCGCTTTGCTCTGTTCCGCTCCTGTGAACGCGAAATCCTATGCCTATCCTCTTCACACAATAACGAGGTAGGGTACCCCCTTAAGTGATCTTATTGTAGTAAGTAGGAAATAATAATAATACATAGTAGAGATAAACCATTCTAAAATGCACGCCGAGTGTACTATGACGTTTTGTGGAGGGGGCGTGCATTAATTACGGATGTAAGCGGGTTAACTACGAACCTTATTTGTGTTGGAAGAACACCAACGTTTCATCCCTCACATCTGTAATTAATTCGCCAAATTACGATAGATTTTATAGTAAAAGGGGCGTATATTTTTAGAATGGTTTATTTCTACTAAAGTGTAGATAGTGATAAAATCGTTTTGCATTTATAACTAAGGCCCTACTCTGCCTTTATAATCGCTTCATGATGACAATGGTTTCGTCACAGAATTATAAATAATTATTGGTACTGTACCTCAGATGAAAGAAACTACGTAAGTCAAAAGTGTTAAGGTTGAAACCATTCTATAAATCTCTTTGTGCAAATAGTACCGCACCGTGCAAATAGTATCTAGAGTTTTGTCATAGTAAAGCGATTGGTCAGCAGAATTGGACCCCTTTTTGGGGCCAGAAAGTGAAGATAGGTTGGGCACACTGTTGTTCTAGAGGTACGTACGCATAACGCGTAAGAAGTCGCGGGTTACCGCTAGTTTATTATAAATTTAGGTTACATCATCTTCAATCCTCTAAAGCCTTCTTTCATTATAATTTAAACTTTTATGACTTCATAATTTATTTTATGACCCTATAAAATACAGCTCAACGCTTATTACCATAAAATTATGCGTAAACCTAGTAAAACCTTTGCGTATAATTATACATTCATACTCATCATACAAACAAGGTTTCTAAGTACCCCGAAAATGGGTTTAAGTAGGTAAAATTATACATACATTTCGAGCAATTTGTAAAAACACTGACCTGAGGTAAAACATGTAAAAGCCACAAAACCCTGAGCCTTTTCCATTTTAATAGCCAGATTACCAGCTAGGTTCTAATAACATCACCTAAGGGAAAAATAAAGTCATGAGTACACCAAGTAGCCGTGGCAATCACGACGTATGAATCGATTCGTACGCATGAATCATTTCAGCGTAAGAGCCCACTAAGGGAACCTATCAGGGGCAGGGTCGCAGTTTTTTTTTTCATTTATTTTCAATATCATTACTGAGTTCACAAAGATAATTACAATCAAATAGCAGAAATAAATTACTTTCTTCACATAAAAAATGACAATCAAATAATAGAAATAAATTAGAACTAGTATTTACAATTGAAACAATTGAGCTAACTGCAGACTGTTCTGTTGCAAACAAACTACAGTTCAACAGATCCATATCAATACCAGTCGGAAGCGTCCCCAAGACGCTGGTTGCATTGCCCCGCTGTATGGAAATGCTGATATACTCACCAGCTCTCGGATCGCTTCGACTAGACTCTCAGATATATTTTTTTTAACCCGAAGCGCCTCTGTACCCCACAGACCTAGGGTCACGACTCCAAGGGGAGCAAATGTGTAGGCTCTGTCGAGACCTGCATATTTGCGCCTCTTGAGTTCCTCGGCCATATCTGCCGCCGCACCCGCCCGCGCCCTCACGGATGTCCTTGGAAGATGGGAAGTGTATCGACGTATTAAACAAATAGAACTGGTATTTTAAATTTAAACAATTGAGCTCACTGCAGACTGTTGCAAACAATCTACAGATAGCTCAACTGAACCATATCAATACCAGTCGGAAGCGTCCCCAAGCTTGCTGCATTGCCACGCTGTACGGCAATGCTGATGCGCTGTGCCAGATACTCACCAGCTCTCCAGTATTATCTATTGATTTACTCCTCCTGAACTATATATCTGATTCAAATATCATCTACATCTACAGTCTATACTGGTCCACTGCTGGACGCAGTCCTCCCCTGATAAACACCTTATCGGCCTTTGTAACGTGGGGGTAGTGCCCATTATCATGCATGCATCAGGCATGCTTGCCTAGCGTTACCTCAACCTGCAGGTTGGGGTAAAATTGTTCTGCAGGAGGCGCGGCTGCCCGCCTCCCGGTGGATATCCCTTAGTCCCTTAGTATTATCCCAACTCTTCGGTGTTGTCTCTTAAGACAGAGACAAGAGTTGGGATGGTGCAAATTCTTAGGCGGCACCACACGGCACCATTGGGGCACAGATTGAAATATGTTTCCTACAAAAGTTGCTGGAAATTTGATGTTCATTAATTTTTGTAATGGCTATTTTTAGCCCCGGTGCCGTTGGAGAAGAGATTTTTCGTGAAACTGGTTTTTGATACTTTTTTTTCAATATGGCAGCGCGAGCGGCGGTGGGCCAAGGTCGCAAATTCGGAATACCTATTAATTATGACAACAAATTGTAACATCCTCCCAAATTAGAACTCTCTCTGATCTTTTGTAGTAAAAACCCAATTTTTGGTTTAATGACTGGACTACACTTAGAAAGTGGATAAAAGGTAAAGAAAAATATGGTCTATGAACATTTCCTCAGCTTATCATCAAACTGTTAACATCAAAAGCAATTTTATATATTAACAATATTCAGGGTGTTTGTTAAAACAGTTTACTCCTTGAAACCAGACGTTCAGAATCATGAGCAGAGTCCAAAACTGATGAAAAAACTAAACTTATTTTTTACATAATTTTGAAAAAAAAATCCTCATACATTATAAAAGCATTTCACCCTACATTTATACCTACGCCGCCTGCTTTGTCGGTTTCAAACAAAGACGCCGCTCGCGCGCCGACTTATAAGCGCCGCCTACGCGCCGCCCGCTCGCGGCCGGCGCGCACTCGTCAGTCAAAGCCCGCCTGCTAGGTAGTGAGCACGTCACGACGCGTTCCATGCTAATTTGTGATGTGCAGATTTGTTCGCGTATTGTGTTAAGTAGAGAAGTGACGATGTCGTTCACAAATGAACAGTGGACTGAAATGGTGCGACTTTATGCCATCGCTGGTGACAACATGAACTTGGCTCGTACGATGTACGCAGAGCGGTTCCCAGAATAACGTGTGCCAAGCCGGGAAACGATCCTAGCGGCTACACAAAGGCTACGTGCCTACTAAAGTAAAAGTACGTAGGTAAAAGTGCCTACCTACTTTAGCCTACTTACTGGCAAATGTGTTAGAGTAGCTATTTTTGCCTGTCCTAAGCCAGGAAAAGTATGAAGGGAAAGTTCCATCACAAGTTGTAGGTACTACGATTCGAGTGGGTTCGATACCTACACCACCGGCCGGCTACAGGCGAGAGCGGGCGGCGCGGCGTGATAAGGTCACTAGGGTGTCCATGAAATCACGTAGGATAGCAGAGAAATGAATTATGAAATTCCATCGAAACTAATTGTCTTTTTTAAAAATAACTTTATCGTCTTATTTTAGGGGTGTACATACGTGGTTTCAAGGAGTAAACTGTTTACAAAAACACCCTGTTTATTTATGTTATGTAATATATCGACGCCGAAAAGCGGAAACGTAGTAACCAACACCCAAGTCAATTTTTTTTATTGGATATTCAGAATCAGAAAAAAATCCCGCGTCGAATGGTCCAACTCCCGTGGCTCTACGACCAATAGAAAATTTTGTACAGCGTTGAAATTCACCCTATTTTTTTGAGGGACCACCTAAGCATTTGCTGTAAATAGCATAAAAAAATGTTCTTTTCGAACATTTTGCATTTACAACAATTCACCTTTTGCAAAGTATATGATCGCGGTAGTTACAGCGCTGTTGAAACTTTGAGCAATGCGGGTTACAGCGTTTCTGCTTATAAGAAAATTAAAACGCACCACGCTTACTACAATTATAATATAATAAATTGTTATTTGTCGTGGCTTACTACAGTTCTTACAAACACCGAGATTAGACAGTTATCAGTTACGCTAATTTAAAAAGTCTAAATTCGTAGGATTTTCGTATTTACGCCCTTTATAGTACAGTTGTCGAATATTGATCATGGGGATTTACCGCTATTAATACTTGCGCTCCCGCCTGTGTGGCTTGCGGCTTACGTCCCGCTCCGTCACTACGCAACCGTCAAGAGAGTGTGTTGTGTTTGCTGTAAGTGAATTTTTACGCGTGAGAGGAGATGTTTAAAAACGTAAGTTCAAAATTCACCCTAAATTTAAAATTAAATAAATCATTAAAAAAGTTTACAAGTTTTTTTAGAAGTATGCTTTGTTTATTAAATTTGATTTTATTTTTGTTTTAATTAGAATAAGGGTTACAAGCTACTAATGTTTTGTATAATTTTGGTATGATTAATTTTAAAGTGCCAATAAATAAGGTAATTCTATTTTTTTTTCTGGACAATAGACCATCGTTTGACCGCAATCTCACCTGACGGAAAGCGAGGATTTCGCCGACGGTGTATCACGAAGGTCGAATAGATACCTATTCACAGAAGCAGGAAGCGAGTTCCATTCCTTAGCAGTGCGGATAATGAAGATGGAGGAAAACCGCTTAGTGCAAGTGGAGGGTATTGCGCTGTGCATCTGCTTTTTCTGGAGTGAAAGGGGGATGGTGGGATCCGGTCACGTAGTTCCTGTGAGCATTCTCCGAAATGTAGGATCCATAAAGGATCGAGAGTCTTGAACACCGAGACTTTGGACATTAGTCTTTGCAAGGTGCTGCTCGTCAATGAGTCTGAAGGTTCTTTGTTCTATCAAGTCCAAGGCTGCAAGCTGGAACTTGGCCGAGCCGTCCCAAACATGGCAGCAATACTCTAAACCAGATCGAACCTGTGCTTGATAAAGAGATAGAAATTGTCCCGGCGTGAAGTATCCCTTAACCTTATTTAGGATTCTTAGCTTCATGGCTGCTGTTTTAGCCTTCGACTCGATGAAGGTACCCAAGTTCAAAGTTGGGGTGAGAGTGACACCAAGGAGCTCCAGTTGATCTTTTATAGGTACCGGTACATTCCAGAAACTGGGAGCCTGTACCAACAGACTCTTTTTTTAGAGAAGAGGCATGCTTGCATTTTCGAGGCATTGAAATTAACCTGACTGGCTTTGCCCCAATCCGAAACTGCCTTAAGGGTTAAGTTCAAGCGCTGCACCATGTCTTCTCTTTGCGCCTGTATTTCATTCCGAGTGGCCTTGGCATTGGAAAGGTACCTCTCCATTACGGGGCTGTCGTCTGCGTTCCCAATGATACCGGATACCAGCAGGTCGTTAATGTGCAGCAGGAACAACGTGGCAGAGAGTACTGTCCCCTGAGGTACCCCGGCGTTGATAGCCAATTGATCAGACGAGCAGCCGTCAACGACTACCCGAGGTCGCTGTCTTCGAGGTATGTCAGGAGCTTACCATTCAGGACACGCTCCATGCATTTACATAACAGGGAGGTGACTGATGAGATGGGGCTATAGTTCGTAGGTCAGCTCGACTACTTTTCTTGGGCACTGGCACATTAGCAAGCTTCCATGACTTGGGGACTTTACCAGATATCAAGGACAGGCGAAATAGTCGCGTAAAAATGGGAGACAACTCAGGAGCGCAGGACTTCAGCACCACAGCCGATATTCCTTCCGGAACACTAGCCTTGTTCATATCGAGACCACGCAACGTTTTGAGCACTTATTTTTGATGTAAGTGGATTTCGATCATCGAGGAAGGCTGGGTGGAGAAACGTTTGTGGGCTCAAGACGTGAAGCCTTTGCAAATTGAGTCACAAATAAATTTGCTTTCTCATCCGCAGCGCAGTGTGGGCCAGCGATCCGTCTGGGTTCAGCAATGGAGGAAGTGAAGGACGGCTAAAGTTAGCTTCGACGGATTAAGCTAACGACCAGAAGGCTTTACTGCTTGTTGGGAATGAGGCAAACCTAGCTCCCAGTTGGCCAATCTGGTCAAAGCGAGCCTTCCTTAGGGTCTTCATAAAGGACTTAGCGGCTTTGTTGTAGGCTGTCTTCCTTTGTGATTTGTTTGAGGCTTTACTGTTCCGGGCGTCGACCCACGCAAGATAAGCCCTGTGTTTCAGCGCAGCAGCACTGGCACACGAGGAGTTAAACCACGGAGTAGTCCTGTCGGAGGGTGAAGCATCAATGTATGGAATAAAGTAGTCCATTCCACTTCTAATCACCCTCGTTACAGCATAGGCACACGGCGACAGTTGGATCACAGGAAGTGAAGCACGTTCGCCGCCAAGGATAAAAAGCGAAGAAATGTCGTATCTCATCCCAGTGCTGACTTATATCGCCATACTCGTCTGCTACTCTTAGGAGCAGGATCCGGATTCCATACTTACATCGTTTTAATTTTACTATCCTCACTAACTTTTAGCAATAAAGCCGTTTCAGTACATCTAGTTACAAAAAATATTGCATTTAAGTCAAAATTAAGGTATTTGAAATTATTCTGATATGTAGTTACAGCAATTCCGCTTTATAAGAAAACACTTGATTTGCAGTCGCCCATACATTTTTGCATTGCATTTACAGCGTTTCTGCGTTTCAATAAAAAAAGTACGATTGCTGTAACCCACATAAACATAGTTAAAAAGTAACTTCTAGTAGAATTTGGGTAGTTGCCTTGATAAAAGATGCAAAAATACATTTCTCATAAAAAAATGGCACTTGTGCGATTAATATTATAGGAGATATGATTTTTTTTCTGAATTCTCAAAAGTTTTTTGGCTCTGGTGAACACTTTCCATATTGTTGGTTACTACGTTTCCGCTTTTTCACGTCGATATGTAGTATATTTATGTTATAAGTATATATATATTTTTTGATATTTATATAGCTTAGTCTATTTATTTCTTCCTAAACTCTATTTCTGATTTCTCGCAACCGTATACTTACATAATATACTTTTTCGATCAAATCTTGTCCATCCTAAGGTTGCCTGGAAGAGATCGCTTTTAGCGATAAGGCCGCCCATTGCACATTATCTGTATATGTTTTTTGTTTTCTACGATTTTTGATTTCTTGGTGTGCAATAAACAATATTTTGTCTTGTATTGTATTGTAAAGAAAAGAAGAAAAAAACGCGTGTCTAATCGCGGGGTAGAGAAATAGAAGATTAACGCGGGCAGATAATATTGTATTACTATGATAATAGTTCAGTACGTTGACGACAGTTGACGACCTCTGTGGCGCGGTGGGCGAAGGTCCGCCTGCGACGCAGGAGGTTGCGGGTTCGATTCCCGCCTCGGGACAAAAATTTGTACGATCTGCAGATATTTGTTCAGGGTGTTCTGGTCGTTTTCTTTATATAATAAAAAATATCTATCTATGTACTCGTATATTATTATGTATATCAGTTGTCTAGTACCCATAACACAAGCTCTGCTTACCTTGGGGCTAGATAATGCTGTGTGAATTGTCCAGCATTATTTATTTATTTTATTTAGTACTAGTGGTACTGAATTATTATCATAGGGATTACAGTAATACATCATTCCAATCACCGCTCGGTAACCACGAAATTACCGGCAATGACAACAAGACGAGCAATGTTCGGTAATTGGTAGACAAATTGGACTTTATCGCGTTGCAATTAAGCTGTGTTCGATCAATTAATTTTTAGTTGTTGAACATTAATTTAACATGTAATCATGTGGAAACCGCATTATTGTTTAATTAATCTCACATCGATGGGGCTTTGGCTTTGGCTTTGGATTGGCATTAATCGGGTTAAAGATAAATATGTACTTCTGCCCGCGCGGCTTCGCACGCGTTGTTTCTATGGAAAAGTTTTCTGTCTCATGGGAACATTTATGGGACCAAAAGTAGCCCATGTTTGATATCAGGATAAGAATTACCTGTTCGCAAAATTTCAGCCTGATTTGTTTAGTAGTTTTGGCGTAAAGAGGGTTACCTCTTGACGCCAACGAGTAGTACGAGAATAACATACCTACATGAGTTATGTTGGAATTTGAAAGTACACGTACAGCAGATTAGGCACTGATAAAATAATGAACGATTACAAATTTAATTTGAATCAAGCAAAAACAAACTCTCAACCTATTCATATAAGAATCAATGAGCGTGCTTGCTCGAGACTGCATAATGAAGGGTAGATGGATGGGCTTAGAACGAAATTTCAAGCGTGGTTTGCTCAAAGGAACACGAACTATGACTTTCATATTACTTCATTTTAAGCCGGATATGTTTCAGAGACGAGTTAATGCGTGCTTCAACATTCATTATGGTTAAACATGCATTAGAGCAGAGATTATGTTAAGCCGAGCTCGCCCTTGGGAACGTTTTTGTCGGATAGTGGGCAACTAAAGGTCAATACTGCCCGTCTTGTATTGACCCGATTTGCTTCTCGACTTTTTTGAACTACCAGACTTTGGAAAAAATTGGCTAGTAGATTAACTCGGTATTTTTTCCAAGTACCAAATCAACTTTCTTTTTCCAGGTTCTAGCAGCTTTGCAAATTGGTATTGATTTCAAACGGTTTTTTGTTTAATTTGTGTAATCCGAGCCGTATTGTACCCTAGATGGTAATAATACGGCGCGGATTACACTAACACCATTTTACTTACAGTGAAGTTTGATCTAATTATACAAAAAAACTAATAAATGTAGAGAAAAAAATTGAGATGGTTTCCATACACTTTTTGAGGAACGAATGACGTTATAGAAAATATTTTACCCTGAACAAAAGTAAAATACTTTATTCACAAAGAAAATTGCAATGAAGTAATGGAAATAAATTAGAACTAGTAACAATTGAGCTAATTGCAGACTTTTGCAAACAACAGGTAGCTCAACTGATCCATATCATTACCTACTTACATAACTTAGGTACCTAAAAGCTTTGGGGAGGAAATTAACTACCTACCCTGTGGTGTAGGCTCCCGATATTTTCAGTGAGAGCCAATAAATTTGAGTAATTTTTACGACGACCACCCGGAATTTGTCCCGACTTTTATGGATATAGGTTAAAAGTTTGAATTACTACATTGAACAAAACAAGCGATAAACAAAAACCCATTCGCAAATTTAATAAATCACAAAATATTTTAAACAAACTTGCTGAATTGCAATTTATAACACTTTGTCTAAAAGAGAAAAGTTTGACTGTTTGTTACTATTTGACATCAAAACTAGTTATTAAACTGATCTCGGCTGAAATTTTGTTAATACTATGAACTTAATAGTTCTCAGCTATGAATTTCATTTGAGATTTTGAAGTGTCTTTATGACTTCTAAGAAAACAAATAATATCGCAAAAAATTTCGACTTCGACGGGACTTGAACCCTGTCTTTATGATTTAGAACACATCCGTCAGATTCCACTTTCGTCAGAAGTAGTTTTTTGTACAATTTCAGTTCAGTTTCGTCATGAATGACGGATGTGGATAACTTCTAATGACCCTTTCGTCAGATTTCGCTTTCGTCATAAATCTTCAGTTCCTAGGCCTTAAAAAAAAATTCAACCTACTTCAATAAAGGAGATTTTTAAGTCAGCAGTATGTATGTATGCTACCTACTCAATGTCTTCGCCAATTCTATTTTGATGATTCTCTCGGTTTTTTGTAAAGGATGATCACGTTTTTTGTAAAGGATGATCACGATATGGTCACTTTTCTCCCGTAAAACTAGAGAAACGTTGCAAATGTTCAGAAATTAAGGGTAGGTTGTTTTTTGTTTGAGAAAAAAACGTAATTACTGATGATAGCCTTAGCTTAGATTCTAGGCCATTTAAATTCGGGAAAACACATAAATAGTCATAGACAGAAGCTAGTTTACAATTATATGTAACCATGTGACTGTGAATCAGTTGAAAACAACAATAAATCTATTGGAAATTAGTTTCCAACGACAGAATAGTCATACGAAGAATATTAATCGCTTTCCGATTACCAATAGTTGGGAAGTTAACTTTTTGAGTTACGGCAGTTGGGAAGTTGCAAAATCGTAAGGAACTCATAAGTAAGGTAAGATCGCAGATGATCGCAATCATGGTGTTTGTTATTATGGAGTATTCAACACTTCATTCAGGTGTGAGATATTTTGACTTTCCAAGAAACCATTATGCAGGGTCGCATTTTTTTTCTTACTTGGTCTGGAAAAATTTATAAATTAATGTTTTAGATAAAAAAAAACTGTAGAAATGGTTCGTTCTCCCAGCGCTAACTCAACAAATGGCCTACGCTGTGTTACGACTAAACGCAAAGACACACTATTTCCAATCTTTTGTAATATACCTACCTAATGAACATCAAAGATGAAAAGACGAACCTAGACCAAGCTCCCGAATTTCACTTACATTGATGGTTTTACTTATGTGTTCTACATAATAAATGCATAATATTTTGTTTTACAACAAATTTTAACATACAATCTAACGCGAAATTAACGTAAATATCTGCTAGTCACATCATCATCGAGATGATGATGATAATGATGACACGAATGACGTCCACTGCCTAAAATGGGCCTCGAAAAATAAGCACTTAATAAAAGGCCGCTAGTGCACTATGACTGGTTCTGCGCAAACCGAATCCACCGGTTTCCCGCTTCCTTCACCTTGTGTGGGTCTGCCCATGAGTGTCCATTTTGTAAATATTGCTGTCGCGTTTTCTTTTAGTCGAAAGCAAAAAACGATAAAGTATCTACATAGCCAATATAAAATGATTACCTACGTAGCTCAGACAATTTAGGAAGAATTTAATAACTGCACGAAGCTATCGCTTCTACGGACCAATTTTCCAATGAGTACAAAACATAACGTTAACACAAACAAACCTGTCACTCAGAAAATTCATCTAATTTTCGTTCAACGAATTGATCCTGATTCCTGTAACTAAAGCTACTCCAAAACTTCAACCATTGAAATTCTGGGTGCACGTCAGAGCTAAATCTTATTTTGCCGGCGTGAAATTCCAGACGCCAGGGGATGACAGAGACGTGATTCCCGTGACACATTTCCCTGTGGGATCCTCAATGTCTGCGTGCCTGTGCTTGCTGATTTCCGAAGGAAGACAGGCAAAAAACTATCTTATTGTTACGAGTTTAGCTGCACTTATACTTTAGTACTTTGTTGTACTTAATAACTTCACTATTGAGCTCGGAGCTCGGTCGACGAGTTTTTTATTCTTAAAGTGTCATGGCACTAATGTGTTTAAAAAAATTGTGGACGATTTTATTTTGGCCAAAGTTTTGATTAGTTACGGTTACTGATTGGTGTTACGGCGCGTACTGTAACTTGTCACATAGCGAACGTTCTTGCAGTCATTTGGAAAGAAGTGTAACTGGTTTGTCACTATATACAAACCAAATTATTTTAAAACAATATTTTTTGGCCACAGCTATTTAGATATGACTCTGCTAGTGAAAAATGCCGTGCAAAACTGTAATCCCACATGTTTACGTTTTATTTTCACAGCGCACAGTATTTCAACCGATGACGTTTCTCTCCTCCGGAAATCTTTTAATCCATCTGCTGAACTCTTTTACTGTGGTATGCTGGGGTTTTACTGGTAACAGAAACATAAACTGCTGGTTTTAGCGTCAAAAGGATTTCTATCGTAACTATTATACACAGAGAAAATTAATTATAAGATGTATCTAAACTCCTAAATGAATGGTCGGTAATCGATAGCTTCATTTATCCATGAGTGACAAAGACTACATTTTATACGGGCATCACATGAATGAAGCCGCTGGTAAAAGCAAGTGTTATACAAATTTCCATTATACTCTTCCAAATTATTATTCATTTTAAGTATAACAGTTTTTTAGAGACCGTACACAAACAAACGTGTCAACGGAACAATTCCTAAAGTTTTTGTAATAATTCCTACTGGGCTAGAAGCTAAATACACTTTGAAATAACAACGATAGCAATGAAATCAAAACGGGCACACAAAAATATTGCGCAAAAACCATTTCTACTAGCCAGCTATAAGCTTTCCAAAAAACATGGCTGTTGCTACACGGAGATGTATGCAGCTACCTTAACCTGTTATTTTTAGGGCCTACCTTCCCATCTATCCACTTTCCAAAGTTATCAGTTTGCTGATGGTGCATACATCGTAAGCGCTGACACCGAAAAAGTTCTCAACTTTTCCATACTCATAAACATTGCCTTCTGTCCATCCAAAGATATCTTCTAAACGTAAAAGATTCCATCTAAAGAAATTGGATTCGCAGCAGCATCCGAGACGGCGTAAAGACTCATCCAGTATTGTCTCGAAGGGTATTGATGATAATTCCTCTTTATGTCTCATGGAAGGGAGCGGCGATATAGGGCTGATATATGCTATTCTCAGCTTTAACGGCAAACGATTTCTTACTATTGGAAGTCGTATTTGATAGTCGGGGAAGTAAGTGAAAAATATTTTTCAGCATACCGCAATTGCTTTAAATTTATAAAAGCTGGTGCAATCGTCTTTCGTTTTTTCATACAATTATCTGCGCCGGCATCGCAAAGGAGGATTCCCATTTAGGCCACCAACTTAACGGCACCTCATTTACGGCACCAATTTTATTCCCAGTTAGAGCACACACAAAGAAGTAGTGTCTAAGACCTCCAGAATACAAAAAAACAAAAGGGGATTGTGGATATAATGCAATTCAAACTTGGGGTCAAGAAAAACAAAAGGTACGAAAAGAAGATAAATTTAAGATAGGCTCATTTATTAACACCTGTGCCATAAATGAGTCAGGTCAGATCTAGGCCTAAAAGGTTCGCAATTTAGGATTCCATAAAACAAAACGAACGTTATAAGATCCAGTGCGAAAACCCATGGTTCTGCCAACGTATCGAAGCGCCCGATACCATGCGCTTCTTAACTACTCACAATATGGGTCTCGGTTGACACTAGCCTTTTTAGCTCTTCCAATATCATGTACCGAATCGCAATAAGGAAGTAGGCAGTGTTAATAGAATGGGCCTGGCAATATGCTACTGGGCGGAATTATTGCTTGTCATCAATGTTATTGCTTGTTTTTGTGTAGGAACGAATTGAATCGACATTCATAATTGTTTTACAAGGTTTAACAATAAGTAAAGACAGAAAAAATATAAGAAATACAGAAAAAATCTAAGAAATACGACTATGTTTTTGAACACACAAAATGTTTAATGCTTGACGTAGAGAAAAATGTTCAAGTAGGATTTGATGACTTTACGGGCTTACCCGTAAAGTCATGATCATCAGCCTATGTTAAACCACTGCTTGACATAGGCCTCCCCTAAAGAGCGCCATAGCGCCCTGTCTTCACCTTGCCGCATCCAGCATCTCCCTGCTGTCTTTCGCAGGTCGTCATCCCACCTTCCCGTAAAGAACTACGGAGGAGAAATGGACGCATTTCCTACTTTTAGTAACCCTGTATAGTAGAATGTAGAAAGTGTGTACGATGAGTCGAAGTAGGTTTGTAGCGATTAGTTGGGATTTGAATTCAAGATGGCGGAATATAAATCCATCCATCGCGAGCGTCGTCTTCGAAAAACGAAAGATGCTAAAGCAGGTAAGTGCTTGTATATCTGCAACGCTGCTTGGTGCCAGAAGTAGTATTCTAAGTAGGTACCTACTTATTTAATCTTATGCCGTTTGTGAGCATCAGAATAAATTACTTTTAAACAGTTTTCGAAAAAAGTAGGAAGCTTTATGTTCTGCTCTCTGTGCTCTATGTGTGTGTACCTATTTTTTTTCTTCGTATCTTTAGGGCCGATTTTGATGATTTTTTTGTTGAAAAACTGAAAGAACACGGTCATTAAAAAGGCATTCGAATTCAAATTTAGTTGTTAAAAAACCATCAAATAATTAGTGTTAATCTGTTAATATGAGAACAATCGATGGACAGTTTCGACTTCATAAAGTGGTTCCTATTTGAGAGATTTAAAAAATGTCATTGTTTAGCAGTTTAACCTAAGGCCAACCCGGTCGTCCTCTCGCAAGATGGGTTGCCGACGTTTTCAAAATCTCAAGGTATACATGTATGAAAAAAGCACACGACAGAGGAGGGGCGCCTCCTCACCAACCCGGTCTAGAATGGTGATGTTGATGAAACTCTGATACAAAATAAAATAAATAAAAATAAATAATGTTGGACAATTCACACAGCATTATCTAGGCCCAAGCTAAACAGAGCCTGTGTTATGGGTACTAGATAACTGATAAATTTATACAATACACTACATAGAGAGATATTTTTTAATAAACATAGAATACATTCAGAACACCCTGAACAAATATCTGTTGATCTTACAAACATTTGTCCCGGGGCGGGAATCGAACCCGCAACCTCCTACGTCGCAGGCGGACCTTCGCTCGCCGCGCCACGAAGGTCGTCATACAGAAGTCGTTAATATAGTTTTGCAGTCGGTACGTCCCTGAGCTCTAACATAGAACTCAAAGCTGTATTCAATGATAAAGCGAAGTAGATTAGATCTAAGTACGTATTGGCACAAACAACGTTCGCAGTCTACTCGTCGCTGTTTGAGAAAGACAGCGACAAAGTTCTACGTAAATAAGACCTAACGGGTAAGTCGTCCCAAGGTTGGGCCCCTGATACAGGTAATTTATTGGTCTTATCTAAAAGGGCATCTAACTAACTCGTACTTTTCACGACGTTTGAAACCTGAAAATTGCCTACGATAAGGATTTTCAGCTAGCCCTTTTTTCTTGCTGCTCTAATTTTTTTGTTTTTTATTCCAAAGTCTTTTCCGTCCTACGCTGGGCAAAGGCCTCCCTCAAGTCTTTCCACTCTGTGCGATCTTGTGCGATTTCCTACCACTCATTTAGAAAGGCGTTGAGGTCGTCCCGCCAACGTTTTCGTGGCCGATCTCTACCACGGCTTCCTTCCGGAACTCAGGGTGTAGTGATAAGAGCCCACTTCTCGGAGTGCATTTGGCCAATGTGGCATGCCAATTGCTATTTTAGTGTGGCGATCTTAACTCCCACGTCGGCAATGTAGCGTCGTCGTGTTATTAACGCGATTGTTTAATTGTCTTTTTAAATTATATTGTTTTTATTTTTGTCTCTTGAGGATACCTAACAATCACACTTAAATATTAACGATAGGTCTTCTTCAATAAACTAAATTCTGAAAGTGACTAGCCCCGTAAACCGCAAGTTAGCTAACTAAACATTTAGGTATCAATACAAAGTATAGTACAGCTCCTATGGCTAGTCTCGTTAACACCAGTCCCCAGTTATTTTAAACTATAGTTATAGGCGGCCATATGGGTATAAAAGTTCTTCCTGGCAACCTATAATGAGTAAAAAGATATAAGTACATAGAATAAGAGTTGGTGGTCCACAGGAATCAGGATCTGAGGGGTAAGTCTATTTGACGTTAGTAACGAGACCGGATCTACGCCAATCCCTTATTAAAAGGACGTCAAGATAACGTCTCGTTTTTTTTTAATTCAATTTCATTTAAAGTGTCATGGTATAAATGTGTTTAAAAAAATTGTGGATGATTTTATTTGGCCATAGTTTTAATTAGTTACGGTTACTGATTGGTGTTACGGGGCGTACTGTAACTTGTCACAAGCGAGCGTTCTTGCAGTCTTTTTAAGGGACTTTGAGTCATTGCTGACTATGTCAGTCCCGTTATTTAACAAACTAACTACCTACTTAAAACTAAATCACACTAATATTATACATGCGAAAGTTTGGATGGATGTATAGATGGATGGATGTTTGTTACCTCTTCACGTAAAAAGTACTGAACAGATCGGGCTGAAATTTTGCATACAGGTAAGTCTAACCCTGGAATCAAACATTGGCGACTTTTTATCCCGTAAATCAGTTCCCATGGGAAAGAAATAACCTCAAAACGTTGCCATAGAAACAACGCGTGCGAAGCCGCGGGGCGCAGCTAGTTATTTATAAGATTAACCCAAATAATTTAATTGCCGCATCACTCAGTGGAGCGGCTTGTCTTTTTGTATCCCTAGCCTATTTGGAATAATGACCGAAAAAAAATCTTGTTCTTCGATGTTTAAACATTTAAATTAAACCCACTCGACCACCCACTCGTTTGTTGCCAATTTTACGGTCGTGCTATTTAATTTAAAAAAAACTAACGTATTTCGTGACTTCCAATCCGTGAGTGGCCCGTATGAGCAAAACGTGTATTAGAGGAAAACAAATGATCCAACAAAACAACCAATCCCGTGAGCGATTGAACCTGGAACTGTAGCAGATTTTGGACGAGCATGTCTATGGTTTACGGTTTCATCATGATAATCTCCATCCCATTAGTAAATAATAAATAATGCTGACAAGAATATAATTTTGGAATAATTATGGCTATGAACCAGTTCAGAGCAAATTCCTAATACCTGCCAAACGTACAGAGCATAATGTTGATTCATTGATGCCTTTTTAGCTCCTTAAAATAATGCATCGATTTTCACCAATCGTAACTAACAATACTATGTTTGCGCACACACTTGTGCACTATAATATGTCCTGCGCATCTGGCTAGTCTCCGCTGAGATTGGCCACCGTGCTCGAAATTCGGCTAGGACATTATTATTATTAACAATGCTACCTAAAGTTTTTTTTAAAAGAACATAATAATAAATCGGTGTTCTGGTTTCGAAACCACAGTCAAACGCTTTTAGTAAGGTGTTAAAAATAAGTAGGAACATAAAAATATATTTTATAGATTCTCGGTTTGCGTGTGGTTTTGGTTTGGTGCGTTATACTTATAAATTCTACTAAGTATTATAGATACCTACAGAATAGAGGTAATTATTTATGCCACCTCATTATTTCAACCTCACTATGATTACAGCTATTTAAATTTAATACCACGTACTTCCTGTAGGATTATTAGATTACCTAATGTTGAATTTAGTTCCAGATTAACTTTGGTTTTATGCAAATGAGTATTTCAAAATTATAAATGAAACGAGGCTTAATAATAGGTAATACTGAATACCTATGAATAAACGCTCAAATAAAATTAATGTACTATTGTTAGAACTTGTACCTAGAGCTGTTGGTAAAAATACAACACCAGCATTTTGTTTTAAAACGAAGTTTATTCACAAAGAAAAATAAACTAGTATTTACAATTGAAACAATTGAGCTAACTGCCGACTGTTGCAAACAGTCTACAGATAGCTCAACTGATCCATATCAACACTAGTCGGAAGCGTCCCCAAGACGCTGGCTGCATTGCCACGCTGTATAGCAATGCTGATACGCTGTGCCAGATATTCACCAGCTCTCGGGTCACCCGTCGCTTTGACCAGACGCTCAGATAGTTTTTTGAAAACCCGAAGAGCCTCGGTACCCCACGGACCTAGGGTCTCGACTCCAAGGGGAGCAAATGTGCATTTTGTTATAAGGTTTTGTTGGAATTATTTTTAATGGAGCGTGCTAAACGAGTGAAGATCTCAGGCAGCATGGCCCATCCGGCACTGAATGTAGGAACGTAATATGATATTTCTCCTCAAAAGGAAATGTAACGTAACAAAAAAGCATTTATTTAAATTGGATTTTTGGGATTTGTGAATAGTTTTTGAGTTGGTATTGTTTTGTTTTTAGGTGCGAAATGGAATTGAAAAATTGAATTACATATTTCATTATTTCGCGTAAGCAGTGGGATTTCTATTAAATTTTCGTTAATGCTCTTTGGAGAACTTAAAAACAAAGTATTTTTTTCTTTAAAACAATGAAGAGTAACGGCTTTAATGCACTAAAGTGACATAACTGCATTGCGGACGTATATTTGCGGCTCCGCGCAGCCATTAGTGCGTCGCTTCTCTTTGTTAAGTTATGTTTAATTTTAGACTTAGGTTCTGTGAATAACATTACTTTACGGTTAGTGAACTGTGTTGGTTTCACATACAAAATTATCTTATTTATCAAACAATGAAAACTAAACAATGCTCGTATTTTATTGATAAAAACTAGCCAATAGATGAAGGTAAAAAATAATATGCTATATCTACATTTATCTGTTGAAAATATGATTTTGAAGTTTTAATGCACTTAGGTATTAATATGATTCCTAAATAGAGTCTTATACAAAAAATATTGATTGCCAATCTGAGTTGTAACTTGGTGGGCAGTGGTGGGGTTTCACAGACCCGCCCCACAAAACCTATTTAGTATGACTTTGTGTGCTCGAAAATTTATAATGCATTGAAGATAGATCCAATACAGTCCAATAGAGAGTAGGACGTTTCCTACTCTCTATTAAATATGTCTTGACTTGCCTATTTCTGCATTCGATGAATTGGAAGCCTATACCGCATCTCTACGAATCACAACGAAATGAAAAACAGAAGGAGCGGTAAATATTGTCTAAAACTTTGATATATTGTCGGATAAATTGTTTGAAAACGTTTTATGTTTTCTGAGAGAGGATCAAAAAGGCATTAAAATAAACACACTGGTTCCAGGTTTCAACTGATATATTGTCATTATAATGTTTTTCTAGTTTTTTGTAGTTTTCTGTAGTTGTGATTTTCTAAGTAAATACTTTTAAATTCCCCGTGACGATTCAGTGACATGTTATTAAAGCTGAGCTCTGTAAAATGCTGCTTATATGTATTAATTCTCGCTGTGTTACTTAAAAGTTGTATTTACGAACGCACCTAGAACCAACGCTGGTCTAACAGATCTGAGACTGAGACTTGAGTTCGGTTAGATAATAGTATCGAGACTTCAATGTGGTGTCTCATTTTTGTATGGGATTCGCGTGGTTACATGTCCGCACGCTAGAAGCGCTATACCAAATCTCATAGAAAAATGTGTCGCCGGCATTCTACCTTAGATGAAAGAAACTACAGATGGAGGGATGCGTTTCAAGAGTGTCAAGGTTGAAACCATTCTATCAATCTCTCCGAGCAAATTGCACCTCTCTATCTAAAGGTGCGTTCCGAAATACAATTACAACGCTGATCACAAAATATTTTGCTTTTGCGTTCCGAATTAGAAATCCACGATAAAGATATTTGCGCTCACAGTGATTTCAGTTTGTAGCATGGTCGGTGATATCGGAAAATGGCGTGATCTATGACTTCTCACGTTCACACTTAATACAAAACGCGTGTGAATGCGATGATATCGATTTAAGTGTTATTCGGAATGCACACCATGTAGTTTCTTTCATCTAAGGATTACGTGTGGATTCTGCTACGATACCATTGTCATATTATTAAATGACTAGACGATCGCCTCGCGGTTTCACCCGCTTAGTTCCCGTTCCCGTGGGAATTCCGGGATAAAATATAGCCTATGTCACTCCCTGAAAAGTGAGCTTCCTAACGTTGAAAAAAATTTTCAAATCGGATAGAAAAAACCTCTAAACGTTTCCATAGAAACAACGCGTGCGAAGCCGCGGGCAGAAGCTAGTATTAGTATAGATTGGTTAGCAGAATTGGGCATTCATGTACCGAACTTTACTACTGGTATTATATAATGCATTGCTCTTGTATTGGTTGTCATCTAGAAATGTCTAGTGCCTAATATTGAGCGCGGAAAAGTCGGCGATATCATTGCACTGGCATTTTCATACGCTGAATATTTGCTGCTGAGTTTAGGGTTGACAACTCGTCTTATATCGACAAAATTTATTATAAAGTAGCTTTTTTCCATGTTTCTAAAATTAACTAGGAAGTATGCCTACTCGTTTTAAGAATCCAAGATTTTTTATGTAAATAATGGCATTTTAAGGAAAGAATTTAAAAAACTGTCAGAAATAACTAAAAACGACGAGGTAGTTATATGGTAACCACTTAAAACTAAAACAAAACTCAACGACGCATAATTATATAATTTTCGTGTAGGTATTATTAATTTTTCAAAAACAGTGTTTCATGACAAAACTCTGGTTTTGCTAAAAAAACAAGCAAAAAAAAAAAACAATTAAAAAGTGCGTATAAAGGAACACGATTAAGTATAAATAAACGTCCGGAATTCAGAAAATCGTTATTCACCAAATCATCCCCTAAACATGTTACGTGGCACCCTGTATAAGCGAAATTGAGGCAGGTTCCTATTATTTTACAACATCATCCCCGACATATAACGCAAAATGTGTATTTTTTAAGGTAAAAGCTCTTACATAACTATTCCATCTATACTTATAATAAAACTGTAACAGGTCCAATTCTGTACATTGGAGATATTTTGAAAATTTTTTTTGGAGAGCATTCTATTAACGATACTGAAGCCAAAACTGTATTTTTTTTCGTTCATGTCTGTCTGTCTGTCTGTCTGTCTGTTTCTTAAACGCGCATCACGCCGAAACTACTGAACGTATTGAATTGAAACTCGGCATGATTTTAGGTCACACTTCGAGGAAGGACATAGGATATTTTTTATCCCGGAATTCAGTAAGATTCCCCTGGGAGAGGGGATGAAAGTAAAATTCTTACGACGCGCACCACACCGAAACTGCTGAATAAGTTGGAATGAAACCTGGCATGATTTGAGTTCATACTAAAAGACAGGACATGGGATGCATTTTATTCCCGAATTCAGTAAGGTTCCCCTGGGAGAAAGGATGAAAGTAAAATTCTTTAACTTCTGAATGAGTTGAAATGAAATTTGGCACGTATGAGTTCATGCTACAAGGAAGGACATGGGATACCTTTTATCCCGGAATTCAGTAAGGTTCCCCTGGGAGAGAGGATGGAAATAAAATTCTTTAACCGCTCATCACGACGGAACTACCGAATGAATTTGAATGTAAGTCGGCACGATTAGAGTTCATACTACGAGGAAAGATAGATTTTATCCAGGAATTCAGTAAGGTTTTCCTGGGACAGGGGATAAAAGTAAAATTCATTCACCGCGCATCACGCCGAAATTGCTGAATGAGTTGGAATGAAACTTGGCACGTTTTGAGTTCATAGAACAAAGAAGGACATGGGATACCTTTTACCCCAGAATTCAGTAAGGTTCCTCTGGGAGAGAGGATGGAAATAAAATTCTTTAACCGCTCATCACGACGGAACTACTGAATGAATTTGAATGGAAGTCGGCACGATTAGAGTTCATACTACGAGAAAAGATAGATTTTATCCAGGAATTCAGTAAGGTTTTCCTGGGACAGGGGATAAAAGTAAAATTCATTCACCGCGCATCATGCCGAAATTGCTGAATGAGTTGGAATGAAACTTAGCACGTTTTGAGTTCATAGAACAAAGAAGGACATGGGATACCTTTTACCCCAGAATTCAGTAAGGTTCCTCTGGGAGAGAGGATGGAAATAAAATTCTTTAACCGCTCATCACGACGGAACTACTGAATGAATTTGAATGGAAGTCGGCACGATTAGAGTTCATACTACGAGAAAAGATAGATTTTATCCAGGAATTCAGTAAGGTTTTCCTGGGAGAGAGGATAAAAGTAAAATTCTTCTACCGCGCATCACGACGGAACTACCGAATGAATTCGAATAGAACTCAAACTGCTGAATGAGTTGGAATGAAACCTGGCGGTTATATTCCAACTCATTCACGTGGCACGTTTTGAGTTCCTCCTACGAGGAAAGATACATTGTATCCCGGAATTCATTAAGGTTCCCCTGGAAGAGGGAATAAAACTAAAATTCCTTCACCACGCCTCACGCCGAAACTGCTGAATGATTGGAATGAGACTTTGCAGTTCACACTACAAGGAAAGAAATGTCATACATTTTATCCCGGAATTCAGTACCTAAGGTTTCCCTGGGAGAGAGGATAAAAGTAAAATTCTTCAACCGCGCATCACGACGGATCTACTGAATGAATTCGAATAGAACTCTTCACGATTTAAGTTCATACTACGGGAAAGATAACTACACTTTATACCGGTATTCAGTAAGGTTCTCCGTGGAGAGGGAATGAAAGTCAAATTCTTTGGCCGCGCATCTCGCCGAAAGTACAGGATGAATTCAAATGAACAAAACTATTTATCCCGGAATCAGTACGGTTCCCTTGGGAGCGTGGATGAAAGTAAAAATATGCTACTGAATGAATTCAAATGAAACTTGGCATGATAATAGTCAAAATGTGTACTTAGGTGTAATTCATTAACGCGTCGTTCGATTTCATGCATTTTTTTTGTTAGAAACAGTGTTGCAAGATCGAATTTGACTAAATCAGTCGAAAGTCGAGTAGAAAATCAGTAGGTACATTGATGAAATAATCTGCAGATTGAAGAAAAAGATAACTCCAGGTAGTGCGTGTGAGATAAATTAATAGTTTCAAACTTGACACTTTGACGGGCGTCTCTCCATCTGCATCATCATAATTTCGTTCATCTAAGGTAGAATACTAAAACATGTCATTCTGTGACGATACCGCTGTCAGTTTAGCAGAATAGGGCCCCAGCTGACCGGAACTACGAGTAAGAAGTGAAACGAGTATGATACTTCTTGGGACTGACGCTGGCCGAGTCGTAGGTAAAAGTCGTGTAGATAAGGAATGGGATTAAAGATGACAACATGCTATCCCCCGTAGATTTATACGCAATTTAACTAGGTACCTAGATATCGATACTTACGAGTATACCTGTTAAAAGTGTAACAGGCCCCATTCTGCGCATCGAAGTTTTTTTGCACGGCGTTTCATAAATGAGAGAAACTGTGGTTAAATGTGAACTTAAATAGTCGGCAGGTATGGCAATCGCGAACGAAGTCGCGGGTACAGCTAGTTATTAATAAATGCGTAACATTTCAGCTCGCCATAAAACTTTATGCGTGTCAGCCCTACTGCGGTACTCCGAGACAGGAGGCATACTTTGAAACACGATATACGGTTACGTATCGCAGTATCGCAAAAGACGAATGAACTGTTTCGGATGCGTTACCACCTTAGACTTATTTTCGGATTAAATAATTCATTTCATAGTACCCGGTTCATAATACAGGTAGGGTAGGTACCTTCGGGTAGGGTATTATGAAAAGGATTTTGGGAATCGAAAAATCTCGCAAGGTTTAATTCACACCGGTATGCCGGCGGCCAGAAGCGATTCACTTTCAGTGTCAAATTATTTTAAACGTTATCTACATACATAGTCCAGAAAGCAAAAAAGAGTCGCCTGTACGCCTTGTCAGTTAGAAGCTCGCGGCGTCGCGGCCGACCGAGTGCGACCGCCATCACCAAAGAACGGATCGGTCGTCGGTCGACGTTCGTGCGATCCGCCATCCGCCAACTTCGTAATACGTTTTTCAAAGTAGAGCTCCAGGTATTGCGAACTGAGCAATTAACTTTTCAGATGGATTTTTCTGCGCCATGGCAATACCAGCATCGATGCTGATTGGAGGCTTATGATTTCAGAACTGTGTCGATGGTTTCGAATGCTAGATGCAAAAAGGTACCTGAATAGAAATCTCCAATGCAAGCTGTGAATAGAGAAAATACACAGTCCTCAGTTCTGAGAAAAGGTTTCGTGTGTGGATTTTCAATCAAAGCTGGTTAGGTTTTTGCTGTCTCTTAAAAATTCTTTGCAGCATCGTTACTTACAAGTAGATTTATTTAATAAGATGCATTTGAGATCAAACAAAGATCTGATATTAAAGTAAAAAGTGTGGAATTCTGTGGCACAAAATAACAAGCATAGTTGGTACCAGGAAATCTTTTTTTTTAACAAATATTGGGTCGTATACTCGTAACCTCTCTCCGGTCGTGTCAGTCTATTGTCTCATCGGATCATGAAACAGTGCACCAGTGTTTGCGCACATACCACCCCGATTCTTCCCGCGGGTGTCGTAAGAGGGCACCGGGGGAGGGCAGAAGCGCCCCCTGCAGTATAATTCTACCACCGAACTGCGATCAGCAACCTGCATGCCCTTAGTGGGTATTATGGGCGTTACCCCCATGAGATAAAAGCCGCAAATAAGGCGCTCATCAGGGGAGGCCTGCGTCCAGTGGTGGACCAATAACAGGCCGTTGAGGTGAGGTGAGGTTGTGCAGTACCAGATAAGGTCCTGCGCACATGGCTAGTCATCGATTATGGCCTAAATTCAACTTCCTACCCGATGATCATGTCCAAATGAGCATCATCATCGGGTAGGAAGCCTTTAAATGTTTGTCTTGCAATGCCTTTTAAATGATTAGAATACCACTACAATGGTATGGACCAATACAGGCCGTTGAGGTTGAGGATTAGAATACAGTAAAGTAAAAAATAAATAAAACGTTAAGTGCGAGTCGGATTCGCGCACTAAGGGTTTCGTTTAATTGTAAAACCTTGTTTCTTGCCAAATATCATGATTCTAGGTCAACATGAAGTAGGTACCCTGTATATTTTGGTCGAGGGATATAATCAAAAATTATTATTTTCTTGTAATTAAACTACAAATTTACGGTTTTCAGATTTTTTTCGATATTTGTGCTATATGACCTTGCTTCTTACCAAATTTTATGATTCTAAGTAAACGGGAAATGCCCTATAGGTTTTGGTCCATAGCGAGCATTAAAAGTAATTTTTTTTAGTTAATAAATTACAAATTTATTATTTTCGGATTTTTCCCTTTACTTATGCTAATAAGACCTTGCTGCTCACCAAATTTCATGATTCTAGGTCTACGGGAAGTACCCTATAGGTTTTGTGTGCATGTGATTTGCTTGGAATTTTCAAAATATTCGAACATAAACGGCTGTAACTTTTGAGTGTGTTGACTTAGTAGTTTAATTTATATCACGGCTTCAAGAGGTTACGGACTTGAGTATTTGACGATAATTTCAACTCGATACGTCCATGCGTTCCTGAGCAAAGAGTTAGCTCAATCGTTTCGATTGTAAATACTAGTTCTAATTTGTTTTTATTATTTGATTTTATTTACTTTTGTTAAAAGACATGATAATATCCAATGGGAATAATTACCTTCGACGTTGTCCTCTAAGAACAGACAAAAAGTTAAAAAGAATTCTACGATACCGAAGCGCGAAGAGACATAAAGCACCCATTAGTTTCCATTCCCACACCATCACTTACTGGCGCGAGTCCAATACAGATAATAGTTACCCGATCTGTAACTAATACTAACTTGATTGATGATGATTGAACTAACTTGAATAGTTGGAGAACACAAACATTCCGGAATGTATTGCATTTGGCTCGATCGAGGCATTCGAGGCCGAAGTGAACAACTGCCGACTAGGCTAGTGTTACCTAGCTGATCAACATTCGTGGATGTTGGTGGATACAGAAAGGAATAAACATTAAGTTATTGCTTTTAGGAGACAAGGCCGCTCGTTTGTTCAAGTGTCTCTAATCCATGTGTAACTTATTTTTGGTAATGTCTATATGTTACTTATTTTAGTAGGCGATTATTAAATTATTAGACGGCGTTCGAGTTGATTCAGATGCTAAAATGATCTTATAATATATCAAAATGGATAATTTTTGGAGTTTATTCAGATTTAAAAATCCTTCAAAAATTTGTCGAATTCATTGTATGCAATGCGTCGACGGATAAAACCACGATAAAACCATTAACTTAAAGTAACGTTTTCTCATAGGCTCCGTTTTAAAATACGTATGAATTTAGACTACCAACCGGGCGTTAGTTTTTTGATAAGGTAGATGGTTTAAAACTGTTTACCTTACAACTTAAGTAAAAGTAGAGTCGGTTCATTTGCAATTTCATGTTTGGTTGATAGGTAACATTTTATTATGAAGTGCAAAAAAGGCCCCGTAAAATAATCTTTCCTTTTTTATTAAAGTCCATTCTGCATTGATCCAGTTCTGTGGCTACCAACAAACTAAACTGATAGGAAATGTTCCAGTTAATGACAGGCGACAGACGCTGGTTCCCATCGTCAACCAAGTTTCTGATTTTCTGCAGACCAAGGAAATATGCGCTTGCATAGACATGGCTTTACCGGTAAGCTGCAACTATTATTCAAAATTGGATACAAAAACGTCGTGCCCGGATAAATAATAATTAATTTACGCTAATCGATAACAAAAAATATTTTTAAAATATTTAGAAAAACAAAATTAAACGTGTAAAAGCCTAGTACGTCTAATTAATTTAAAATAAATAAAATAAAAATGAAAATTTTTATTCAGACCAAACTCTGTGTATTAGGTAAATAAATAAATATTTTTATAAAATGACTGTTATGAGTAATGGAGTAGCTTGGAAACGAAATGCAAAAGGCACAACAGAATTTAATAAGATTGGATCAGGCTTAATTAGCATTTAATTGCCAAACGAAAAGGGACTGAAGTAATTCCAATAAATAGGTACCTTATGCATATAAAATAAGCTGATTTTTTTGACTTGTGATGACTAGACATGTCGATTTTCTGTTGTAAATAATAATTGTATGTTTAACTAAACATTCAAACTGTCTACTTAAAAAAAAACCTGAATACTTACAAAATACACAAGCACTTGCCCTGGGGCGGGAATCGAAGGAATAACGTTTCTGAGAAATGCTACAAACGGTCTGATACTGTTTCAATATTAATTCTGGTCTAGCTCTGGCAAGAAAACTCATATCGATGTTCTTCGAAGTTGTCCTTCCTGTCACATAGAGTTATTTTGTTTGGTCAATTGAGTTCGTACTTGTTTAGTTATTTGGGAAACTACCCGTAAATAAATATATTTCTCGCCGTCACGTTTGCGACATTGATATTATAAAAGTAAGTGAATAGGTAAATAATAAATAATAAATAGGTGCTCTACCTCGTAGCTTGGTCGTAGAAACACATTCAATTGGTGCTTTTAAAAATAAAACCAAACAAAAAACATTTCACTCGGTACTTGGACCGACTGTAAGTTTTTCCCTTGCGACCTATGGGCGTACCAAGTCTAACCTACACACAATTTGTGTAGGAGCGCTGGTTTTCAGTCAGAACCAGGTAGAGTAAGTGACAGACATGATCTCAAATCCAGCACACACAAGATATACAATACAAAGGAAACAAGGTGGAAACACTGGATATTTGAAAAGAACAAAAAGACAACCAATAAAATAAGTAACAAAAATAATTATTATAGGGTGACTAAATGATGACAAAGCAAATGGTAAGGATGTTAAATACCTGAAAAACACGGGCACTAAAACTGTCAGTAAACTTAATTCAATGTAATTTAGAAGAAATCTACTACAGCCTGTATAGTAATGACAACTTAATATTTATTAACAAACTAGCTTCAGTCCGCGGCTTCGCACGCTTGTTTTCGGTACATTAAGTAGTCTATTGTCTAAGTTAAGTTTTGCTCTAAACGTTTGCCAAATTTCATCTTGATTTGTTCAGTAGTTTTTGAGATCCTAGGTAACAAAAATTCAGATTTGACAAACTTATGGCTTTATAATATTAGTAAAATAAAATTACAAACAGAATAAAAGAATTTCAACTAGTATTTATTTCTTAAGAATCTACCTAATTGAATAAATAAATAAATAAGCCGTCACTATGAGAGAAGCCGTCACTTGAATAAATAAATAAATAAATAAGCCGTCACTAGAAGGCAGAGTGCCCGGAATGCTGGTAGCATTGAACCTAACGGGTTTGGTCGTTAAAGTAGGGCTAGATCACGGGTAAAAATTGGTAAAAAACTCGAATTTCATAAAATTCTACATTTTTTTCTTTGTTTTTTTTTTGCAACGGTACTTGGTCGGTAAAAAAGCTGCGGGCACTGTTAAAAATAAGAACTTTATAAAAGTTACAATATCCAAACGATTGAATATAGGTACCATTGTTTTGTCAATACCTTTCTAAACCTTCACCACAAAAAACAGCCAGTGATGTCTTTCTGCAGTTCTTGAATCCGAGAGACAAACACGTTTTGGTATCAAATCACTGCTAAAAGTCCCTCGAGGCTACTCGGCTGTACCAACGAGCTTGGTTTTCCAGCATTATTTATAAACCGGCTTCTATTTTCACGGTTATTTACCATCGACACGGGATTCTACAGTTTTACTGACGTAGGCAACGTACAGTGGCGGTCAGAAGTGATGACCTAGATCCTAAAGAAATTGTCTTGCAGCCATTCGTGGTGATTACGACCTATAAAAATTTATTATTCTTTGGGTCCTAGGTTTAGACTCACTTTGTGATGACGGAGACTAAGGTAGGTTTATATGTAGGTTTGTAAGCCGCACAGTGTTATCCACATTCCTTATGGAGGTGGCCATGCATTGTCATGTGGTAAACGTTAATATTATTTCTATCCTGCTGAGTTTGTGTATTTTGCCATGTTAATATTATAAAGAATTGATCTCTAACGGGAGTGGCATAGTCACTGTGTGACTAAACTACTTTATAATAAATAAAGATAATAAAAAAAATAAAAATAAAAGTCATTTACACTTAATACTACGAGTATTAAGTGTAAATGACTTTTTTTTTATTTTTTTTGTTACTATAATTTTTAATTATTTATAACTTAATTTTTCAAAATTTAACTTAATAAGCTTAATTAATTTAACATAATATATTAATCAACTTATTTTTTACATAAGTATTCTATAATATTTCGCTTTTGCATACCATGTAGCTTAAAGTAATAATGTTGAGCTGAAATTTGGAATTAGATGAAATTTACTACATTAAACCGTAGTAACCTTCAAGCGAGTATGATCTTTAGGCATGTCTCCAATTATGACCGCAACTGTACCTATACCGACCTATCTTATTTTTAGCATTGTTTTGATGAAAAACTTTACCAATAATAGAATAATAAATTGATAAATATATATGGTAAAGAAATAACACTTATACTTATGTAAAGCACAGACCCGAATAAAATAAAAAAGAAAGAGTTTTCTGATTTAATACTGATTCACTAGAATCACAAGAATGCTTAAGTAGAATATTTTCTTCGCAAGACCCCTATCCAATGGAAATTAGCAGTAGAAGGTATGGAAATTCAATGAATCACCTGGAGCCATTTCAATAGGTCTGTTGAATAGGGAATAGGTTAGCCTGATCGGGCGCACGGCCAATAATTCACTACGAAAACCAGCCGCTCGGTATATCAAAGTTTTATATCTCTTTAGGGACTATTCTTGCTTATATTTCTAATCCCCCAATCAAGATTTTGATCAAAATGTAATTTTTTGTCTTCTTTAGAGTGCTTACAAACATAAGGAAAATTCGAAGAAGATGTTCGAATTCTAACTCAATTTCAATGTACAGTGGCGTTCACAGATCGGTGACGGGTTTCAAGTCTCGTGTTACATCGGTAGATAGATAGATATGTCTATTAGTCTAGATTGTACCACAGAAACATAAATTACTATGCAGAAGGAAAAGCTGAGAATCAAGGTAGTACAAAGGGCTGCCTTATCGCCTTGAGTGATCTTTTCCAGGCACCCTTGGGATGGACTGCACATAAAACAACAATAAAGACGGTGGCGTTTGAAAAACTTAAGGAAATGAAAACAATTATAATTACACCAATACACATACTACTACCTGACATGCCATAATTCTACCTACATGTTATCATACACATAAAAATAAAGTGGTTTAAATTTTTACACGGCAGTTTTTTGAAGATTGTGATTTTGCACGTCTGATTTCCGGGGAGAGCATTCCATAGCTTGTACAGTGAAGGATTTTTCATTGATAGGTATTAGTTTTATAGTATTTAATTAGTTGTTTTTTAAAACACTTGCTAACTTCATTTTATCGAAAGATGCTCGTTTTTAAATATTTCATATCAATCACATCACATCAATAGAAATTAACTTCAAACTTAACAGGGGTTCACCGACCTTTGAACTCCACAGTACACGATCGCAACATAATTTGAAAGATTAGGGCAGAAATAAAAAATAATAAAGTCAGCGATTACTTACACCTTAAGACAATATTCTAGGATATAAGATTGGTTCTCATGCAAGCGAATATAATATACTTTATGAGAAATAAATATTTTAAGCCAAAAAAAAAAAAAAAGTAAATCCGGGTCCAATCATGCGCTCCAAGTGTCAAAATTGGCGTCAAACTTTAAGGAGTATATACGCCAAAGTCGGCGGGTCGGCGGCGACAAGTTAACACTGTCGGCTGCCTACATATAAAAAATATCATACCAACCTGCATGCCGTGCTATGTCGGCGGGTTCATTTGTAGATTCTATCAATTTACGATTGGATCGGCAAGCGATCGAGCGTCGGGAGTAACCCTCTTGATTCCAGCTCCGTACTCAATAGCATCACCTATTCATGCGTCCATGAGTGAGGGGACCTTTTTGGGGTTTCGATTCCGCAATACCTATACATCTATGGGTATTCGTAAAATACCTAAAGGTAAGTCAACAACTTGAAATAGGTACCTTAGTTACCTATCTAAATCTTTTTACACGTGCCGTCTCAATTTATTTTTCCTACTAGCAATGTATATCGTTACTGAATATCCATCATTGATATATAAATAAATAAAGAACACTGGAGAACAACACGTCAGTTCGCCCCGAGCTAAGCAGAGTTTGTGTTTTTGGTACTAGATAACCGGAATGCTTATTACAAGAGATAAATATTTTTACTATATTATTATAAATATTTACGGGTATTTATCGCGTTTATTTACCATAATGTGTTCTGATCGCGTAAGTTTAAAAAACTAAATTTTTATTAAACATAGAATACCCAGAAAACCCGGAACATATACCCGCAGATCGTAAAAACATTTACCATAGAATAGTTAAAAATAAATTGGCTTACCGAGAAAACCAATAAACAATCATTAATGTAATTGAATCTGGAAAGGTGCGTCTCGGTAAACAGAAGGAATTATAAAATCGTCCATGTTTAAAAGTTTTACTCCCAACGCACTATTTAAACTAAACTGTTTTTTTTATATTGAAATAGCAACACAAGTTGTCAAGAAACAGACGATTCGAAACAGACCACGGTGTGTGGTAGAGGTATTGGATTAATGAGCGCAGAGCTTTAACATTGCACTTGTCACCTGAATGCTAATTCCACGGTTGATCTATTGGATAGGCTCCATTATGACGATGGGTAGGTATTCTCTAAATTTAGTTTTGAAAAATCTTAAGTAAATATTGTTTTGAAGTGGCACAAGCTTGCAACGGGCATCAGTGTTCCAGAATTATTTATTTCATCCCCCGCTGGTTCCCACAATGCTCGCAACCTCGTGCGCTGTTATTTTTCATTCGGTATCGTACGCGCTAACGACTTCGACTCGGTTTCGATATTAAAAATAGTTGACAGGGTTTTCCTTTTAGCTATCTTTCTCGACTTGAAATAGCTCTAAAGATTATAGGTTTAGTTTATGGTTTTAATGGTCGATTGTTGTCGTTGTTTGCACGTTGCTATGAACGTGGCATCGTATAGCTTTGTCATTTAAAATAATTACAGCGTTCGTCTTTTGTTTTTTATTTGTCTTTTGTTTTTTATAAGTTACACTGATGCCACGGCATACGGGCCTATTTTAATTCTATAATACTCAATTTCGGGTTTAGTTTCGGCCAATGTTAGTAGTCTAATACACCGAATTGGAGTACCAATTTGCACAAAAAACCGAAACTAAGCACGCAATTGCGTATTTTGAAGACTTAAAATAGGCCGCCAGTAAACTCCAAAAAACTAAACACGGTCCTGCCAACTCTGGTAAGGCTACTTATAAGTTACGTTTAGTTCTTAAACTGAGACTGATTTTATGTACTTCACATTTATTAGTTTTTCATTGTATTGTATTTTATTATTATTGTGTATTTTAAGTGTAATCTTATGGGTCATGTACTTGAAATAAACAATTTTTATTTATTTTATTTTATTTAAACATATACGCCTCGATAAGTACTAAGTACTAGTAGTAATTTCTTACTTACCTTACTGTTCCATTTGTTTGTTTTTTTAATATCGGTGTAATCCTTTTTGGCCTTAGTTTTATGTATATTTTAAGTATTTATAATATGGAAATTGTAACGCTGTGGTTTACCTTAATAAAAAAAAAAAGTACGGATAAACCCCATGATAAGCACCATGAGGTGACTTATATATTTTTTATCATGAATATAAAAGTGGGATCTGTTTGTACATCAAGTCCAATTTAGAAAATGTTAGAGATACGAGTACGTCAATGGAATGGGCCTAAAAAAATTGCTGAACAATCTATACAGTGATTAGAAAACGACCTGTGTTTGGACTGATGAGAACTATTTATTATTGCACAAAATTATTATATAAAAACGACAACACGAAAGTGTAGGTAATAAAATAAAAAGTGAGCAGGATTGAAGTGGCAGTGGGCTGGCCATATCTCGCGAAGAACCGACAACCGCTGGGGTAAACGAATTCTTGAGTGGAGACCACGACTCGGCAAACGTAGTGTAGGACGCCCTCCGGCCAGGTGGGATGACGATCTGCGAAAAACTGCAGGCAGATGCTGGATGCGGCAAGCTGAAGACAGGGCGCTATGGCGCTCATTAGGGGAGGCCTATGTCCAGCAGTGGACTAATACAGGGTGTAATCGTTAAGTGTGCACAGGCGATTATTCCGTAACTATTGCAGATATCAAAAAACTTTAAACTGATATCGAAAGTACTTTACCTAATGAGTAAAATGACATTAATAACTTTTTAAAAATAAAACGAGAAATATCCAAAAAAATTACATTAATCACTCCCATACATTTTATTTCTTAGTAAGTACAAAATTTTGTGTTCAAAGCATATGTTCGAAGTGACGTCCTCCTTGTGAAATACAATGACGAGCTCTATTTACAGTTTCTAAATGAACTTTCCTTAACATTTGCGGAGTAATTAAAGCAATTGCACGACGTACACGATTCTGTAACTCTTCTAGGCTGTGTACTCTCTCAGCGTACACGTGGTCTTTGACAAATCCCCATAGGAAGAAATCACAAGGCGTGAGATCCGGGGATCTGGCAGGCCAAGGGGTTGCACTATTATTGGCTATTAAGCCATTATAATTGTTTCGTAAGAAATTCATTACAACATTTGTATTATGTGCAGGTGCTCCATCTTGTTGAAAAATTATCGACCTTCTTTCATCGTCTGGAATTGGTTCTAAGAGACTTGGCATATCGTTTTGTACAAAGGAGAAATATCTCTGTCCATTTAAGGTTCCACTGTAAAAATATGGCCCAATGATCCGATCTCCAAGAATACCACACCACACATTAATTGAGAATCGCACCTGAGCTCTAACTTCAGTAGTTAAGCGAGGATTGTCAATTGACCAATAATGCGAGTTTTTTCTATTGTAAATGCCGCAGTTTGAAACATTACTTTCATCGGTCCATAAAATTGACCTTACATTGACATAATTATTGACTAGCCAATTGCAATAGACCAGCCGACGAGCAGGATCATCATTGTGCAGCGTTTGAGTAGGTTTTATCTTAAATGCTTTGAAGTTGTGTTTTTTTAATAACTTGTGTACATAATTGTGGGACACTGGAAATGACCGGGCCACTGAACGCGTTGATTCTTGTGGATTATCTACTACGTAGTTAATAATATTGTTATCTAAGTCATTATCAAATTCCGGACCTCTTGTTCTCGAACCTTTTTTTCTGTTATAAGATCCATAATTTATCAAATTGTTATCCAACTTACGTAAATACGTACCAGAAGGAACTTCTCTATCTGGGTACTCTCTTCTGTAGGCGATAATGGCCGCCCTATTGTTACAATCATGTTTGTAGTACATTTTTAACATGTCCCTCTTTTCTGTATTGGAATATGCCATTTTTCAATCAATAAATGCAACAATCACGATTATTAACGCAAATTGAAAAATACAATAAATTGGCGGGAACGAGAACCCGCGATAAAGAATTTGAATTTAGAACGAACACCAAAGAGTATCTTTCTTTTTGTTTTTATTTAGTATGTTGCTTTTCAGCTAGTTCAAATCAATACAATATTGAAACAAGGTTTATTATAAATTTGAAGTGGTAAGATAATTAATCTACACGTGTATCTACTTGAAATTCATTAATACCTTCATATCGTACATAATTATAAAATGACAAGGGTAAAATGAGTAGGTACTATTCCACTTAAAATAAGGAAACTAAAACCTTTCTACTATCTCATACTAAATGTATGGGAGTGATTAATGTATTTTTTTTGGATATTTCTCGTTTTATTTTTAAAAAGTTATTATTGTCATTTTACTCATTAGGTAAAGTACTTTCGATATCAGTTTAAAGTTTTTTGATATCTGCAATAGTTACGGAATAATCGCCTGTGCACACTTAACGATTACACCCTGTATAGGCTGATGATGATGATGATGATGAGGATTGAAGACTCCTATTAATACCTGCAAATGCAAAAAGTATAGAAGCACAAGCTATACAATTTCACATGTACAATTTTAGAATTGTCCTTCCGACAAAAATAATAAACCATCCTCGTACTTAAATTTTCCCATACCTCATTCTATTTTTACCCTTTTTATGTCTCTTTCGATTGCTAAACGTCACGAACTCGTTATATCGTGAATTTTTCTAGAGACCGGTCTTGTTGCTTTGATTTTATGTTCAGTCTTGAATATTGTAAAAATTTGCTTCATTAATTTTCAAACAGTGTCTGTGTAGAATATTTATTAATTGTAACTTACAGCAGTTTTGACATACAAAACTGTGAAATTATTACAAACACAGACAAATAAGTTCCTTCTGGGAAAGCGTCCTCTATCGTAGACCACATCTTTGCTTTTTTTAGTGTGATGGCGGTCAAACGCTTTACCATAACTAATAAAAAAAAAATCGTGTTTATTGCCAGACTCACCTAGGTTTCAGCGATTTTCAGTAAAATGTCGAAACTTAGAAGAACATTCAAACATCAGGTGTTATCGCATAGTTTCAAATGTTTGTGAAGTTTTGACCATTAAGGTCGGTCTGGTTACGCGTGAAAAAAAAATAGGATTTAACTATTTTTTGGGTTCGTAATTACTCACTTTATAATTTTGAAACCAGTAAATTTGTATATATTCTATTCTCTACACTTTTACATACCTTGCCAAGGATATGCAATTCTCACAACCGATTGCTTTTAAAAACAATATTAACAGACGCTAGAAAAACGGAAACGTACTCACGTATTTTAACATAATAGATATTTTACTTTCCTGAAAACACATTCACCACAACCATCAAAGAAAGTAATTCAACTTGAACAAGGAAAACAGTAAGAACAAATGTTATGATCCCGAATGAGTATCAAAACATCATAATTTCCCAGCGTTTTATTTAAACCGAGCTACCATTTAGCCATTTCCCAACATCTCAAACAGCTACGGAGAGCATAGAGGAAGAATAAACGCTTTTTCATTTAGCTTTTTCTTTTTTCGCTTTCGCTTTTTCTTTTTCATTTTTTTTTACCGTCTCTTTGTGTGGTAAAAAGCGGGGCACGATATATGGGAACATTAGGGAAAACAATGCTTTTGTGTACTCAGCAGTACAAGAGTTCAGAATAACGGATTGACTGGACATTTTATCAACGTGTGATAACAATGCAAATCAATTTACCATAGCGCCTGCCTGGATCTGACTGTGGAAGGTATTTTAGAATCTTTTTATAACATCTCGCATTTTTTGTGAAAATTTCACAAAAAATATTTAATATTCCATTATCAAAGTACTTATAGACCTATGATGAATTTCGCAAGAATAATCGTTTTAATTTATACGCTTGCAACACATGCGACAAATTGAACTAGAATAAAACTATTTTGGGACTAATAGACATCTCAGTACGAGTAAGAAACCTAGAATGTTTCAAAAGCACGAAACGTAGAGCCCAAAGGCACTCGAGTGGCAGAGGAATCTTTCTAACTTTTAATAGCCAAATATATTTTTAATAAACTTAAGAACTTTACAAAGCTACTGGTCATTTTGGCCTCAGCAATTTTACGAGAGCTGACAAGTTCAAACTTTTTGTATGCTAATTATATCGAAAATAAAGTTTTCAGTCTGATCTGCATACTAAGAAGTTGTGCAGATCTCAATATATTTTTAAATTATCATTTTAGCAGACATAGATTAAAATATAAGGGAGAAAACCTACCATCGAGTAAACACATTCACCCGACTGGATCCAGACTATAAATAAAACCTATGAAAGACAAATTTTGCTCTCAGAGCACTCAAGACTAGGCATCTATCAAACTAGACTGATAGCTAATGCTTCAATAGAAAATTCCAATTTTTTCGCATCCGATCTGTTGAATAACAAGAATGGTCCAAGATTTATTGAGAAACAAGGTCACGACACAAAGGGAACCTTTTTCGTTCATCTGATAGTCCCCATGCTTTTAAATGAATTTTGTTAAAGGAACTCATCTTTTGGTATTAGGTTTACATAGCCTTTTGATCAATAAGATATTTTGGTGACAAAAAAACCTTTGAGTACCTACAGCAGCTAATGTACTTGATAATGACATAAAGCCAACAAGGCATCTGCGTGGGAGGACTTATTAAGTCTTCAAACAGGTCTTTCGATAAAAAATACTCGAGGTCGGAACCTCCCGAGCCAAATTCAAACAAATTAAATAACTATATTATTATTAAACCCTAACGAGTAAACCTAATAGACTAGTAGACTTATGTTTCTCCAAATTTTCGTCTTACGAAGACAAAGGTACGAAAATTCTAGCGACATATTACATGAATTGGTCCCTACAAGCGTCCGCAGTTTTTTCACACGAATGTATTGTTTACCCTTGTCTTACAACCGTTCAGGCCATCTCAAGTATTTGCGTAAATTGATGCTTATGGCACTTTATCGCTAAAATAAGTGAGAATAATATGTATTGCGTTTTTATTGTCTGCGGACTTAAGGTGAGTTATAGTGCGGTAGGATTGGCAAGTAATTGTATGGAGTGGGTGATGTGTTTTGTTCAAATGGTCATAAAAGATCTTCTGCGTTAAAAATACTGCAGGGACTTTTGTAGAAAGTCTTCCGTAAGTGCCTTTCTCATGTTCCGGTCGCCGAGTAGCCGGTGCTGGGTACTCCGTGGCGTGGCGAATAGGGTATATGCATTCATATGCATAATACCCTATTAAGTCACTTTCAAAAAAGCGAATTATTTTTATTATTTTTTATTTTCGAATTTTAGGAAAATTACAAAATATGAAATATTAGTACAAAAACATGAAAATTACATGTACCTAAACTGAGGGCTATTTATAAAGTTTCCACTGTTAGCATTATTCATTTAAGTTATACATTATTACAGTGGTAATGGACGACTAATAAAATATCTTATTTGACTTATTTGATACACAAAAAGAAACTAAAAAATTAAAGACACATTGCATACACTTAAAAAAAATATATAAAAAATAAAGAAAGTACTTATTTAGTCCAAAGCTTAGTTTAAGTAGAAATGTTTTTTACGTATTCTCTTTTGATATAGAAGTATGTCTGTATATTTATTTTTGTGATTTTTAATGTTTTTATTGTAAAATTACTCATCGAAAGGTAGACATTTTAAATCTCAATCGCAAAATTTGAGAACGCAACGCTTTTGGCCAGAGCGAACGTGACGTCACACTTCACATTTTGTATTGTCATGAGGCTTTGGCGGGATATCTTTATGTATTACTAGCTGCGCCCCGCGGCTACGCCCGCGTCGAAATTTAAAATTATCACTTAGGGGTATGAAAAATAGATGTTATCCGATTCTCAGACCTACTGAATATGCTCACAAAATTTCATGAGAATCGGTCAAGCCGTTTCGGAGGAGTATGGCAACGAAAACTGTGACACGAAAATTTTATATATATAGACTAGCTGCGCCCCGCGGCTACGCCCGCGTGGAAATTAATATTATCACTTAGGGGTATGAAAAATAGATGTTGGCCGATTCTCAGACCTACTGAATATGCTCACAAAATTTCATGAGAATCGGTCAAGCCGTTTTGGAGGAGTATGGCAACGAAAACTGTGACACGAGAATTTTATATGTATAGATTTCGCGGTTGTTTGGTGCTGTCTGTAAAGTATAATTTTATTTTGATTGAGAAATCAACGAAGAAACCGAACCGCTTTGAGTTAAAATGTGATGTGTGACGTCACAGAACAAGGGCCTAAATAGCAGAATTTTTATTACCCGTATTAATCTAATTAATCATTAAAAATTAAGAAAAAATCTATGCATGAACCCTATTCTATGCAAATGACGCCGGTACGTGTGAAAACTATCGTATATGCCCATACACTACACCGCCGGGTACCCGGTACCGACTACCCGGAAACCGGGGCTTAAGGAAAGGCACTAATATGCCTCTACTACCTACCAAATTGTTAAAGTATCCTAACAAATCCGTAAAATAGAAATATAAATTGTAGATCACTTTAGTTTTCAACTGGTCAAAGAATTCACTGGAAAGTTAAATAACTATTGCAAATAGTAGGATTTTTCGCATATTCGCACTCAAAGTTACTTTATAACATTTCTGCATTTATGAAGTATCTGCCAACGTTTTTCACTCTTGAGATTTTTAACGGGCTAACTAACCATTCACTGAGAATATATTTTAACTTTACTCTCTTTAATGAGGTCATCCATACTAATTTCATAAGTAAATAATATAACTAAATATAATGCTGGACAATTCACACAGCATTATCTAGCCCCAAGCTAAGCAGAGCTTGTGTTATTGGTTACTAGATGACTGATATACTTATAATTTATAATACATTACATGGATATAAGTTTATTATTTTATTATACATAGAAAATACCCAGAACACTCGTAACAAATATTTGCAGATCGCACAAACATTGGTCCCAAGGTGCGAATCGAATACGCAACCTCCTGCGTCAAGCGGACCTTCGTACGCCGCGCCACATCGGTCATCAAAAGAAGCAGAGTCTATGAAATATTGCATTCTTTCATTCAGTTAAACAAAGTAAATGCGTGGACGGGGTATAGCGGTAAAAACGAAGTAGACACAAGTTCCTATATCTGTGGTACGAGTAAATAAGGGTCACGATCCCGCTTCATAGAATCGACTACTCAAAGTCCCACGGCTTTCGGTGTAGCGTTACATACAATTTTTCGGAGGGATAAATCCTTCGACTATTTACTCACTCGCCTCTTGCTGATATTGGATTACAGCGATAGCTATGGATAAGGAATCTCAGAGTTTCACTTGGGTGAACATTTTTCCAGTTCGGGATCAGGTTTTGTTGAGGTTGCGTCTGAGTTTGGGATGATATTGAAAATTGAATCTTACTAGGTAAGTAACGTGTTTGAATTTAAAATAGAATCTTCAGGTCAAACAACTCAAATGCATAAGTAATTAATTACTCAGTAATAAACTCTATTTTAACAAAGAAAATTACAATTAAAATACTAGAAATAAATTAGAACTAGTATATACAATTGAAAAATTGAGCTAACTCCAGACTGTTGGAAACAATCGACAGGTAGCTCAACTGATCCATACCTATACTAGTCGAAAGCGTCCCCAAGATGCCCCAAGATTGGTCCACTGCTGGACGCAGGTCTCCCCCTGATAAGCTCCTTATTGGCTTTTATGTCATGGGGAGTAATGCTCATAATCCCCACGGTGGGCATGCGGGTTGGGGATCGCAGATCAATCGTAGAATGGTTCTGCAGGGGCGCTGCTGCCTGCTCCCGGTGGATATCCCTTAGTCGCCTCCTACGACACCCGCGGGAAGAGTTGGGGTGGTGCTAAGGTCTAAGCCGGCATCGCGCGGCATTCAAAAGACGATATTTTATTAAACATGGTCTTTCGAAGGTCTTCTTCTGGTTGACTTATAGAGCTATTCAATAGTTAGTTGTTAACACAACTAACTAGATAATATATTTAGATTTTTGAAAAACTTAACACCCAAGTCGAATCCCTTAATTTTACAGTGTTTTTAAGTTTTTTAGAACAAATACTTGTCCCTCGGGAATAACATATTATTATACAGGTCTCATAAGGACCACTTCGGGTTAATTTTCTATACAATGACGGAGAAATTAACGTATTTACATAAAAATACATACAGCCGAATATAAAACCATCTCCTTTTTTAGCAGTTGGTTAAAAATAAGACCCAGTTGTGGAGATATTGAGGAGCGAGTGTATTATAAAATTAATAAAGCTAAAATGTGTCACAAAAATGCCTCCAACTAAATTGATTTATTGAGATGGATAAAACATTTTCGTACTGAGGTGACCTATTGTGAAAATATTTGGACACGAAACCGATTCTCGGTTGAAAAAGGTTGAAAATATAAATTGAAGTTGTCAACTCCACAAAGTCTAAATCTAGGGGATGATTGTGACGGGCTGGAGCAGCTTTTGTTACGTTTTTAAGCATTTTTCGGGAGGTTTTCCATCAAAATTCAATTTTATGAACAATACAGCCAAATCAAGAATTCGGCGGACGAATACCATAAAGTAATAAAAATAAAAAAGTCAGGTCATGGTCAAGAAAAAAACTACTTACCGAATGCGTGAGAATCCACAAAAATATTTTATGACCAACTTTGATTCGTTTGTATTTTAGGAGGATTTGAGAAAATGTTAATATTTAGCCCAAAATCTCTTATTTTCCCTATACATACTCCTAAAATACCAATGGATCGAAGTTCGTTTTTATTCATAAGTTAATAGAAAATGTTTAAATTACTTTTCGGGTAGGTTTATACCTTCAAGAACACTGAAAAACTAAAAACCACAAAAATATTTAATCTCGCGCCAACACGAAACGATCAACCTTAACAAAGATTCCAACCAAGATACAATCTTGCTGCAACTTCTTTTTTAGTCACTTCCAATGCACTATGCTTATTTCCATGTTTCTATGTGCTAGGGCGTTTATATTTTATCAGCTTGCACGACGAATCAAACTGTGGACGAAAGCAACTGTCAATCAACCAATCACGTCAATAAAGATTCCTTTTGTAATAAGTCCGATAATTGTCACAAATTTTATGCGCGTAGTCTGTGAAACATTGCTACGAACATTTTTACACTTAATTAAATTAAATATTCAATCTATAAGCAGTTTAATAAAAATGAAAAAATGCTAAAGCTGTGAATGAGTTGCAAATGCATTGCATTGATTTAATTCTGATTTTGTCATATCACTTTATGATTTTTCACCAAAAAGTGGCCCACGGAGTGTCAAAGATGGAATCTAATTAGTTTTTCGGGTAAAGAAACATCAAACTTTTTTACAGACACTCAAAAAATCTATAGTGCCTATGGTTAAAAAGAAGAAGCGTTAGTTGTCGAATAAAAATATCCAACCATAATAGAGGGTAGGCAGTTACTTGTGACTCGGTGCGCTGTAGGTATTGTTCTACCAGTTTTTGTGTGAATTTTAAGTAAGAGTTTACCAAAGAACAAAACCAAACACCTAAAAAACGGAAAAGCAGTTAATTTTTCGAAAAACTATTAACACTATTCCAACAACCGTCCACATCTTAGAGCCTGCTTGCTGTATCTAGTCGCGCACACTCCATTGGATGTTCTCGCGTCACGTCGCTCGCTCCCTCCTCAGTACCACACAGCTTCTACCCGCGGCAACACCGTCCCGCGCTTTCAGTATTCGAACGATCGAATTCGATTTCAAATTAAAACCTTTGTGGAGTGTAGTGTTTGGTGAAAAGTTTGAATTTAGAAGTTAATTGCCAGTGACATTGAATGGGATGGGATATGGTTGAAATTGTTGCCGTTTTGGATTTTTAGGAGGTATGTTTTTGACTTTTATTCCTACCTATTTATTTGAGGGTAATAGTTTTTCTATTTTCCTGATTAACTTAAATATTCCGGAACAATAAAATACCAGATGAACTGTCATACACATACATAATATGTAGGTACCTAAGCATTTTCAGTAGGTATTCAGTACATAAGGTACTTATTTATTTCTATTATGATCTGATTCTGATTAGCCCTGGATAATTTTAGTTAAGTACCTACCTATACCAGGCATGTACCTACGTAAGGAAAGGGAGTGATTTCAGACTGGAAAATAAACCAAACGGGGTTCGTGCGTTCTGTATAGTGTTCGTTCTGATAGCTTAAATAAATATTGCGGTATTTGAGCAGAAGGGCTATTGAAAAATATGAAAAATTCGCTCCCGCTAGCACTGTTCATTAATAAAATTAAAACCTTATTGATAAGTTAACTAAGCTGGACGTGATGGAAAACATACACTCAAAAATGACAAAAAATACTAGGTACTGACCTTACCTTTTGAAACCAATAGGGATTCGCCTAATTGTGCTTTTGCAGTGCATACAATTAGGGAGGATACACTTTGAATTTGCAGAGGCTTCGGTGAAATGTGGCTGCTAATTTCTATTGGGTGGGTACCTAAAATAAATTATCAGTCACATTTCTGACTGATTAAATTTATTTTAGGTAGGTAACTTAAAAATTACATTTGAATATTTAAATTACGAGTATGAATTCGACACAAACGAATAACCCTGCTGCTGTCAAACCTGCCATTGAAGAGGTCCCTACCGTCATTACAAGGTTTATTAGGCCATTCAAGAAGAAACAAAAGACTTTCGGTGTATCGGGGCCACCGTGACATAAATGTTGTAGCTTTTGTAAACTTAACTGACTCGAAAAAGGAGTAAGATCAATGTTCGGCTATATTTGTGTTCTTTTTAAAAGCTTTTATTTAGCTTGCAATGTATCTATCTATGTAGTGTATTGTATTAAGTATATCAGTTATCTAGTACCCATAACACAAGCTCTGCTTAGCTTGGGGCTAGATAATGCTGTGTAAATTGTCCAGCATTATTTATTTATTTATTTATTTATACTTGTACGGGTGAAATCTTGCAACTCAATTTTAAAGCAGATTGAGCTAAAAGTTTTATGTATGTTCACCGATTTCTTCGTCTTCGTCCGAATTTGATGATTACTTTCGTTTTGCATTGAAAAGATCCGGTGGTCCCCGTTTAATTTTATTCCCGAGGGATTACTATTTTACTATTTATTATAAATAAAGGAATTCGAAGTCAGTTTTTAGTTTTTTTTTCTATATAATCAGGTATGTGTTTTATTTTGAATTGGCAATTTGTCATTTATTTTGATTTATGGTATTAACTCAGTTTGATTGGTCAATGTGTCATCTTATAGACATCATGAAATTTAATGATTTAACAATGTTTTTGACTTAGTATATTTATGATAATGTTTATTTAAGTATAAATTCATGCCAAATGTGTGGCAACACGCTGTAACTGTCGACAATAGATAATCCTAATATGGTTTAAAGTGTCGTAGAAATAGGAATAGAATAAGTTTTTGAATAATAAAGGAAATGCAAATACAAAACAATTGCAGCGCCCACGACTTACTGAAGTTTAATTCGGTATATAAAAACATCTCAAAATGATTGGCTAGATAATGATCATGCTAATTTAACATATTCAGCATGGTTTAGGTAGGTATATAATATTGATTTACCTGGATATTTCATTAATTTATCGATTAAAATTCTCATTGCAAAGGATCGATTGATGTCTTCAAGCCGAATTTCGGTCACGGTGGCCAGTCTCAACGGAGACTAGACATGAGCGCAGGACATTATTATAATGCACAAGTGTGTGCGTAAACACAGGTGCACAAAAGACCGGGTTACCTATTCCGTTAATCTATGTTTGTTTTCCCGGTTTTTGCATATGTACTCAAAATATTCCAGGGTACGTTGGGGTAAGGGTATGTTTGTACGGAAAAAGGGTAGTTTTCTAGTTTTTCTTATCTTGAAAATGCTTTTGTGTACAAACGCAAAGTTGATTAAGTAACGGTTGTGTATAATCGTTGTTAGTCGAATCGACGTAATTGTTTTAGGAACGAGTCGGGTTCTTACATATTTAATTGAAGATGCTCCGTGAATTGTAATTACGGACACAAAGGATCCCTATTTACCTCCAGTGAATCTCAAATTTCTTCACATACTTAGTATACAGGGTTATTGATAACTAGCTTCTGCCCGCGGCTTCGCACGCGTTGTTTCTATGGAAACGTTTTGAGGTTATTTCTATCCCATGGGAACTGATTTATGGGATAAAAAGTAGCCTATGTTTGATTCCAGGATTAGAATTACCTGTGTGCAAAATTTCAGCATTCATTCAGTAGTTTTGGCGTGAAGAGGTAACAAACATGCATCCATCCATCCATCCATCCAAACTTTTGCATGTATAATATTAGTGTGATAGAATTAGAAAAAGAAAAAGAAATTTTACTGAAAGAAGACTTCATTTTGAATTTGAAAACCATTTAAACTGCATTCAAAGATTTTTGAATAATTGCCTGTCTGAACTGGGAATCGAACCCACCAAATTGTAAAAAAGCACCTGTTATTTATTTACCAATCAAAAGGCTGCATTATAAGGATATTTTTTTTCAAAATCATCCTACTAATATAAAAAGCCGAAAGTTTGTGAAATCTGAATTTTTGTTACCTCGGATCTCCAAAACTACTGAACTGATCAAGATAAAATTTGGCGTACGTTTAGAGCAAAGCCGAAGCGCGAAGCCGCGGGCAGAAGCCAGTCTTAAATAACAGACCATGAAATTTTTGATGATAGAATTATCGTCATCTGTGAGTAACTACAGTTTTCGCAGTTGAATAGCTCAACACTTAGGCTACATATTCTTGTTAATAATATAATAATACATCCATTTCGAGTGCAAGAATTTGTTTGACTATGTGGTTCTTTGAATACGCATGCAACTGTTGCGACTATTCATTCTTTACTTCAAAGGTGGTCGCGAGATCTGGAACACGTGGCACAAAATTGTGCATTCTAAAACTCACTTGCTTGGCGTCGAGTATCAGATATAATTATGTCATCATTATCATCATTAGGCTATTATAGCCTATATTATATATAATATAATATTAGTCCACTGCTGGACATAGGCCTCCCCTAATGAGCGCCATAGCGCCCTGTCTTCAGCTTGCCGCATCCAGCATCTGCCTGCAGTCTTTCGCAGATCGTCATCCCACCTGGCCGGAGGGCGTCCTACACTACGTTTCGGCAAACGTAGTGTAGGACGCCCTCCGGTCGTCAGTCGTGGTCTCCACTCAAAAACACGTTTAACCCAGCGGTTGTCGGTTCTTCGCGAGATATGGCCGACCCACTAGATATAATGTAATTATTACCAATATTTATTGAAGGAACGATCTCAAATAGACAAGCAACACGACGCAATTCATTTTAGGTTAAGTATGGGTGGATTGTTTACAAACCTTCTACATTGGGTTTGGCTAGTGTATAGGTGTGTATAAATAAGGAGAAATTGTGTCACTACAATTTTCCACTTATCCACTTTGCCATCACTTTAGTATTCCGGGCGCGTTGAAAATAATAGCCAGAAGGAAAATAGAACCTATCATAAAAGAATGCCGTATCATTTTCTATTATTAAAATTATATTCTAACGTGAAATTTATAACAGGGCCTTTCTTTCTCTATTTAAAGTGGATCGAATAAGTAAATAGGTACTTTGAACACAAGTGGTTTTACCAATAAACACTCGAAAGCCCATTTCAACGTAAATTATAACGAACTTCAAAACCATTAAACACGGAAGTTATAATTCTCTAAATAATTGGTTTTTATTTATTTAATAAGCTAATATGGCCGTCTTTAAAAACTTTGTTTTGACCTTTTTCTAACCTTACAAGAGAGTTTGAAGCAGATGAAATTACCAACGCATGAGAAAATATCGAGTTGATACTTGGTCCATATGAAAAATTATTTAAAAGCAGAATGGCAAAATCTTTTTACATCAAGTGGGCCATTTACTTGTCACGCACCTACTTCAAAGATATAAAACGAATAAATTGAATTTATGTAAAATACAACCAAAGTTATAGTTCACTCATTTTTACTCACTTGGTTTAGCTTTATTATTAAAAATGAAAGCTTATTTCTGTGCAGTTTTGATAAATTATGTATGAGACGACTCGTCAGGCGAGCTGGTGGAGTTCTAGACAAGAGGGATAAAGGTCTAATTTAAAGTTGGTACTGGCTGACGTAATTATAATACCTTATAAAATTTAGGTTTGTTGCTCATGCGTAGATATTTACACTGCGTTGAATATAACAAAAAATAAAGGAGTAAATTAAAGTTTTTCACAACTTATTCAAGAGTAAAGATCAAAGATTTAATAGTTAGATACGCCGTTTCCGTAGTGAGACCACGCCGTGTTGTTTCCAAGCGAATTGAGATAGCCCGCTCACTTGGAATCAGTATATTGTGTTTTGTGGTGGTTTTTTTTTCACAAAAAAACGTGCAATATAATTGCACAACAAATGGTAATAATAACAGTTAGGGTTTATTTGCAAAAACGCTATTAACTATTCATAGTGTCTCATAGTCGACATTTTGATAACGCACGCATTCAAAGACAGTGCACAGTTTTTGGTGTCAGGGCGTATCTAACGATTTAAATCTTTGGAAAAGATAGGTATGAGTTTCAAAAAGACATTTTACCAACAAATAAATTAACAGCGAAAAAATAGAACTAAATTAAAACTGGTAACGAAACTTACAATTGAAACTGTTGAGCTAACTGCAGACTGGATGCAAACATATTGTATGCAACATTGTTTTTTTTTAATGCTTTTTCTGGAATCTAATATTACATGCCATTTTATGGTTAACTGCGTTCAGTTTCAAGAAATTTAGCTTAATACAAATTCTCTTAGAATGGAACCACAATCAGCATCTCTGCCTGTGAAACCACGGACGACGCTGTACGTGACAGTTTTAGGAACAAACTAAACAATGACATAAACCAACTAGCAGAAATGGAATGAGAATTTAATGGAATAACTGATTCATGGGCTTTATGTAGACCAACCCCAACAAAGCACATCAGTAATTAAATAAAACATTATAATGAAAACATAATGCAAGGATTTTACTAAGAAGAAGACAAAAAGGAAAAAATTAACTAAAGAATGCGTACAAGGTTTCACAGATTGAAATTAATGGAAAATATCATGCTTCAAATTTTTTTGACGGCTGAATTTCTTCGGAATTCTCTAAAATATTAGAAAACAAGAAAGGCATAGGTGATGTTGACAAGGTGGTATCAAAATATACCTACTTATAACGACAAAGTATTATTCACATGAAAAATATTTACATATATTCATTTTGGGGATGTTTATAGCTGTCGCGGAAAAAATGGTAGTCATTGACGTTTCAATTAAGTTAAAATTGCATCACAATAGAATCTTGACGAGAAAGCCTCACAAACTAGCCTTAGCCTAGTTCGTAAAAGACATGCAGTTTCTTTGAAACTCAGTCAAGAATCCTAGTTCTGTCAACAGACGTCGCTGCTTCCAACATAGTAAACAATCAACTAAAACAGCGCACGACTCTGAAATTTAAATTCCCAAAGCATAAAGCATTTCCTCTGACAACAAAGCAAAAAGCAAACTTAATGCTCACTCCATTAGGTACAGAATTGATTTGAAAGTCATTACTGAGAGCCGTCTTGGTAGGTTCAACCTTATAAATTATGCACGCAGTATGCGAGACGGATTCAGGATACGCGGTTCTAAGCTAAACGATTTAATTTGAACTCTGTTACAAAAGTGTATGAGCCAAACAAATATTATTAGTTACCTTCTTTCTAGCATCCCTTTCTTTCAAGAGTCAAACACAATAAGAGAAGAGTAAATCAAAGTTATGTAGAAAACCGGACCAGTCAAAAAATTAAATTAAAATTCACCTACCAACTGTGACAGCTTTTATAACATTTATATTTAGCTGTAAAACCGCAGACATAAAGTATGTATTATATTTACGTACACCTTTTTTCGGCCTAAAATCCAACTTTGCTATAAATCCGCAAGATTCAAAATCCATTTTCGAATTCCTTGCCTAGTGTAACAGTAAGATAACCCAGCACAAGAGAGAAATGCGAAATAAGGTTATTTTCCTTGACTCGGCCAGTGGTACCCGACCTATTTTAAAGTTTGTGACGCAATAGGTAGAAAAGTGTAGCTTGGCGTTGGATGCTCGGAAATTAACACGGTTTTACAAGGTTGGGTTGTACAATTTGTAATAATGCTGGCAACATTTTCTCTCAACACCAAATAGTATAAGGTTTCCAAACATATTAGAACATTCACGAAATATACGAGTAAATTTTTCAAAAGTCCTATTTTCATTTCAAAACGTTACCTTACAATATGTTTTATTACGTTTCTGAAAACCGAATGTAAAAGTCGTTTTCGAATGGAAACATGACCTGACCTCGCTAATATCTATTTTCATTTAATTATCTTCGGGTATAATTATTATCAACATTTTCGTAGAAGAAAATAAAATTACTCCCACTGATAGTGCCAAGTTACCAAAAACAGAGTGTAACTTAAAACCTATTTTTATTTAAAAATATAACCTTGGAAAAATATCTATTCTTCCTATTTTCCTAAGAGAGGAATGATATTATTTTCTGATAACAATTTTATACAATAATGTGTTTGTTTGCTTTGTAGTGTCAATAAAAAGTTACTATTGTTGAATCCGAAATGAGATTGCTAGTAATAATGTTAGAACGTAGTTACATTTGCAATTTCCTGGATATTTCCTAACCGGGGATTGGAATAATACAAAATTGTTAAGCATTAGATATCATTTTATTCAAGTTTCTAATTTTCACATTCAGCAAAGTGATATTTTTTGTTTCTTTTTTGACTTATTGGTAATTTGCTAGACTAGCTGCGCCCCGCGGCTACGCCCGCGTTGAAATTTATGTTTCCAAATTTATTAATTTTTTCTTTCATAAGAACCTTCTCCTGACAATAACACAACAATAAAATAATTAGCGAAATTGGTCCAGCGGTTCACGCGTGATGCCGTGACCAAGGGAAATAGGGACTCATTTTTATATACAACTAGCTGCGCCCCGCGGCTTCGCCCCCGTGGAAATTAATGTTTCCAACTTTATTAATTTTTTCTTTCATAAGTACCTTCTCCTGACAATAACAAACACAACAAAAAAAGAATTAGCGAAATCGGTCCAGCCGTTCACGCGTGATGCCGTGACCAAGGAAAACGGGTTTCATTTTTATATATATAGATAATATAGAGATTAACAGTCTGTGTAGTGAAATTATTTTCCATCTTTTTAGATTTTTTGTTACTTGGAAGAGAGATTGACAGAGTTTAAGTATTATTTACATAAATATATTTCAAGTAAATAATACTTGAACTCTGTTATAAGACATCTCAATTTCTCTGAATCATGGAAAAGTTGTCTTATTTTATATTTTATTCATCCATCATACCGGATCCAGATTATGACGAAGGTTAGACAGGATTTGACTAACTTGGGATGATTGCACAAGACCAAAATCGTATATTTAGGGCTAAGGGCTGGGTCCTGCTCGGGCCCTAGTAGGGGTTATTCCCAACGTATCGCGTGAGAGGTTGCCTATTCTCAGCGTCTCACGAAAAGTCAGACAGCTTATTAAAATCTACAACATGCATTGGTCATGTTTTTCACGAATAGCCTTATGGCCATTCGTTCATTCAACTGCTTTATCTATACTATCTATACTATATTAATAATATTATAAAGAGGAAAGATTTGATTGTTTTTTTATTTGTATTGAATAGGCTCCGAAACTACTAGACCGATTTAAAAAATTCTTTTACCATTAGAAGCCCACATTATTCCTGATGAACATAGGCTACTTTTTACCGAGGGAAAATGCTTCATTCCTACGGGAAAACGGGTAATAGGACAACGGGTAGTAAGAATGCAGCTAGTTGTTAAAACAATAAAGCAGTTGAGCTACCTATGGATATCAATTTGTCAAGCCTTCATCGACTTATCATTCCAAAATTATGTTAACTGTTTTGTTAAAGTTTTAAACCTTTCCTCGGTCGACAGTATCTTTTGTCAGCTGTAATTATACAAAAAAACATCCATTATTTTCATCCATGGCTCGTTTGTAATTACAAGCTCAAAGCAGTAATAAAACCCAACCATTTTTGAAATCCTCTACATACTTGGAATCGTCCCAACATGACATGTGGTACGCCTATAAAAATGATTTATTTCGTGTAATATTTGTTTTTGGTCGCATTATCTTTATGCTACAAACCCTGGGATAAACGCTATTACATATGTATTTCGTTTCAGTTATTTATATTGGGCTTGCCCTTCCTTGTTTTATTATGGACCCCATTTCGTTGCATACTCAAATAAAATACGCAATAAATGTTTATGTCTACCATAAGGATTATTTACTATCATACACATTCTTACTAACCTATCAAAGTAAAATTCGGAGTAATTAAAATGCATCTGAATTCGGTTACTCGAGATGTTTAATTTCTGTATGGTATGTGTGTGCGTATTTCCATGACCACTCGCTTGTACCAAATCCCAGACAAAAATGGGACGTCTCAATACCTACTGATTATGCCCTACTAACCGCATTTTGGCCACGGGGCGACCAGTCTCAACGGAGACTAGCTAGGTGCGCTGGACATACTATTATAGTGCACAAGTGTGCGCGCAAACACAGGTGCGCTCTCTATTCCCTCACTCTCATAATACCTACTATTGATTGACCGAACACAATGCTCGGAAAGCTGCACAATAGTTTGGTGTAAAAAGAAACAGATTTATTAAAACTAGGTTAATACCAGAAACCCCTGACAATCCAAACCCATTTTGTTGTCGTAGCACGTCTACGCCGTAGGCGGAAGTGCTACGACAGCTACGAGATTCCGTAGCAAATCTTCTGAAAGAGCGATCGTGTGGGTGTGAGTAAGCTTTGTCAGATTGCACAATGCAGTGAATAATGATCTTTTATACAGGGTTCTGTGATATGGAGGGAATTTATGGGAATGTAATATGTATTGTAATATATCAGTTGAGAATGACTGGATCGATTTGTAATTCTAGTTATGTTCGTCATAGTCCAGATAAGTTTTGTATAGAAAATTGATAAAGTAACTTGAAAAACCAGGGCTTCTTTTTAATTTTAAGTAAATCACACTAATATTATAAATGCGAAAGTTTGGATGGATAGATGTATGGATGGATGGATGTATGGATGGATGGATGTTTGTTACCTCTTCACGCCAAAACTACTATAGATACGGATCAGGCTGAAATTTTGCATACAGGTAAGTCTAACCCTGGAATCAAACATAGGCGACTTTTTATCCCATAAATCAGTTCCCATGGGATAGAAATAACCTCAAAACGTTTCCATAGAAACAACCCGTGCGAAGCCGCGGGCAGAAGCTAGTACGGTAATAAGTACCACTTACTTCTTTCTAATCATTTGTTGGTTTTGTTTGATAGTTAAATGGGATATTTGCCATGATTGTGGTGTTTTAAGTTTTCCAATGTATTGACACAGTTGTAAGTTTTATGATGTTTGGTTCCAAGTTTAATATTTTGGGCAAAAATTAATAAATTATTTTAATGATAAATCCTGCCAATCCAACACGCCTTTGCTCTCAGATATATAGGGTGTTTGGTCATCGGTATCAGAAACTTTGGAGTAGTGAAACACAGCAAATTATATCAACAGATTACTATTCATATTTTTTTCTCTCTCCGCAGTAAAGTGACAACTATTTTGTTTTTATATGAAGTATTAAGCCATAGCACATAACATAGCTAAATAAGGGAGAAAGACAAAGAAGGTAATAATTCATAGCTAATAATGTAACGATGCTAACGTTTTTCAATATCTAATTCACAAAAAGACCAAAACAGAAATACTTAAACCAAAACAAAAAAGGTTTTACTTGCAATTTATTAGATCATTAGGTTTTTTAAAAGATCTTAACTGTCAAGCTACATTTTTTTGTTTCTAAACGATAGTACAGAATGTCTGCTTAACATTAAATCTTACATCTCAGGCCAATGTACGATAACTTAGAACTATATCATTAACTGTACGAAAATGTACGAAATGTCTGTTTATGTCTGATAATAATTATCTTCTTTATATCCAAATGCAATGTTATGTAATTAATAAGTTTGAAACGAGTGTAAGCACCAACACAAACCAATACTGGTTTTAATGGTGCAGTATTGGCTGAAATATGTACAATTTTCTAAATAATAAAGATTATTTTCTATTCTATGCCGTCAGTACTGTCACGTGCTTATCACGTGCTTGCAAACAGCAAAATTCTCATTTGGAAAAAGAGCCCAAAATATTATAACTTTATAAATGCTGCCATGCGAATAATATCGTCGTTACGTACTACTGCTCGACGAACATGAAAATTGGGCTCATCTGCTTGTGATTCCCGGAAAATACATCCAAAACTTGTATTGGATCAAACACCACTTAGCTGCTGGTATGTTATTGAGTCAAGTTATAAAGAAAATGTTATCAGACCGTGAAATACAGTCCTCGCGCAAGATTTTACAGTATTTTTTTGGTTTAAGGTGACGGACCTTCTGCGTTGTGAGAAAATAAAACAATATAGCGGGGCACATTCCTATAACAAGTACGTATGTGACTAAATTTATTATTGATTTGCTTAAAACAATCGGTTACTACGTGAACATCCTTTGAAGACATCTCTATCATTCACTCATTTTCATTTAATCTTTCATTTACGACACCTCTGTGGCGCAGCGGGCGAAGGTCTGCCTGCGACGCAGGAGGTTGCGGGTTCGCTTCCCGCCTCAAGACAAATGTTTGTACGATCTGCAGATATTTGTCCAGGGCGTTCTGGATGTCTTCTATGTATAATAAAAAATATCTATCTATGTAGTGTATTGTATTAAGTATATCAGATAACTAGTACCCATAACACATGCTCTGCTTAGCTTGGGGCTAGATAATGCTGTGTGAATGGTCCAGCATTATTTAATTTAATTTATTTAATTTGTTTCCTATCTCAGACTGTCCCCCACGGACGTGTAGTTTAAATGTCAGTAGTCCACGAAGTTTTATAGCACACAAGAGAGCGCGTCTTTGAGTGCGGACTCTTTTAGTAAGCTGCCAAAATGCCAAGTACTCTTTCACTTCCTCTCTTCTCATCCCACATGCTTTGTTTTTACGCTAATGTATAATAATAATACGAGTAAACACAAACTAATACAAAACATAATGAAGCGATTTGCCTTTGCCCCGGTACTATAATAAAATATCCGTTATCTGACCGTGAAAATGCTAACTAAACAAAACGACAACCCCGGTCAGAATAGAAACCCTTTCCGCGATAAAAATCTACATTCATCATACCCCCGTCACATTATTATAACCCTGGTGGTGACGGAGGAAAGGTTTCGGTCCCCGATTAGTCACATGTTTGCTGAAATAATTTGAATTGTTAATTTTCTAGAAAAACAAAAGATATGGAAAAATTATTTACTGTCGAAACTGTGTACAAAAAGATTCAATCTAAGTGGAACAACAGTTTTTCATGCACTTAGAAAAAAAAATTAAGAAATCAATTTTATTAATTTTTTTTCTAAGTGTTAATGGTAATATTATAATAATTCTTCCATAATAAAATTTTTTTAAGAGCTTCAAATATTTATTGAACCATGAAGGGCAAAAAATATTATCTCACATGTAAGACAAAAAATAAAAAAAAAGAGGAATGAAATCGATCCATCTCGGGATCATTTTCTATACAAAAGCGGTAAAATCATCAAAACCGGTAAGTAAATCGCGTAGATATTAAGTTACAAACATACTAAACCAACCTTAAAGCCGAATTGAGAACCTACCCAGAAATACCTACATACTTCTGTGTTTCAGCGAGGAGCTTCGAATGAAAATGATAACGATGTAATTTTTTTTCATGCCCTTTGTGAAGATAATTTGTATTATTCTAAATACGGGTTGACATCGAAAACAAAAAAGCATAACGATCGTTAATCTGACAGACTTAGAACATAATTGGTACCTAGTATAATATCCATTGCCGAAATAAGCAGAGCATTATCTGTATTTTCTCGTGTATACATACGTGATTTTATCTCAGCGTATTTTACTGAACAATCTAATTTAAATTCTAGATAATCTTGTAACTTATTATTAAAGAGACGGAGTTTATTCTTGTTGGGTTTTTGAACTTGAACAGGTAATCAGGTTTGCTGTTTTAGTGTTAAAGGTTTGTTTAACTTTTTAAGTTAAGAATAGCATACAATTTGAGTCCTCTGCAACAAGAAAAAAGGAGATTCCTTTTTCGCTATATTTTTTCACGGATATTTCTTTACGTTAGACTTTTCTAAATGGCCCTTGACACAAAACCTTTGGCTTTGTACATCAAATAACATATACTTATACAAAAATGGGCATAGAGTATAGCTATCCAGAAATGAAAAAGGGGTTTAACTCGTTATTATTTTAATGCTCAGATTCAATGGTTTAATTTTTCCTGTTAAAATGTATAGTAAAAACAACCTCCTAAATTATACTGAAATAAATGAATTATGTACAAAAACCCCGGACTTACGACAGTCGTACTGGTTAGGATTCTAATCGAAACAATAAAAAGGAAAATGACGATTCAATCCGATTTGAATAAATACATTTATTTCGGAATCTTTGTATAAAACGGTTTTTTGTTGAGTAAAACGCTGACATTTTAATTTCCATTAGGAAGCTGTTAAGGCTTTTAAAGCTTCTTCAACACAAAGTAGAGTAAATTTATTCATGATCGCATTCTTATAGAAAATTGGCAGAGGCAGGGACGTTGAGTTACTCTGGACTACTCCTTTTATAGCGCAAGCTTTTGATCTTTGGAGACAAAACATTTACGTAATGGGTATTGGTAATCGAAAACTTCAAAAGCTCTTTATTAGTTACTACCTATTTCATGATAGACAAACCAAGCAGTGATTTAAAACCCGGCGGCGGGTGATGGTGATTATTATAACTGAAAACCGTTTCACAGCTGAGACTGCTTTGTATTTAACTTTGTATTTAAGTATATTGCGCACGTTGTTACTATGGAAATGTTCAAAGTTTATTTCATATCCCGTGGGAACCGATTTGTGGAACAAAAAGTTGCCTATGTTTAATTCTAGGTGCGACCTACAAGTTAGCAAAATTCCAGCCTGATCCGTTGAGTCGTTATGCATGAAGAAAGAACAAACTACCATCCATACAAACTTTCACATTCGTAATATTAGTGTGATGTTTTCTTCAAATAAGAAAACAAAACACGGTACGGCAAGCACAGGTAAATGGCACTTACAGATCCCCTTTACCAGTTTTTTATTCCCTGCAGTGGGAAAAACCCAGCTGTAAATGATGATAATATCAAAAACTTATTTTCAAGGAGATCGGGGGGACCTCTATCTCATTATTAAAAGTTCCGAGTTATCATACTTCTATGTCTTAATGTTTTTAGTAAGAAGGGTAATTAATTATTCGGAAAACCGAGAGGAGATTTAATTAAATGTTCGTTACTTCTCCTTTAAGTTAATTTAGATTTTGTACACATCATTAGGCTGATGATTAAACGGCCTGCATGGCGTAGTGAGTAGACTGTTGAGATGTCTACATCTTCCATAAAAACTGGGCCCTAATTCCACTAAATTAACCGCTTTGCCATAACAATGATAATGGTCTCAGAATTACACATTTTGTGTAATACTTTCCAGCAACTCACTTTATAAGAAAAATAAATACAGGGAAAGATGTACAATTAAGTTTACACTATGTAAAAGAAAATTACAGCGTTTGTTTCCCGAAAATCATCAATTATAAATGGCTTTGCCAGGGAGTATACTCTCCAGCAAAGCCACCTTGAAATCACAGTTATTTTAAGCAGAACCTTGTCGGCTACTAAACTAAAATTTTTACAATTAATTGTACATTTTGGCATTTAACCTATAATGAAAAAAACTACGTTTCTGTGTAACAAAGTTCTTATGTAAGGGACGCATGTGTCAACACATCACTTAGACCTAAGAATGAATGTACAGTGGCGGTCAGAAGTGGTGACCTAGATTCTAAAGACATTGTCTTGAAACCATTCGTGGTGCTTACAATCTTTTTCAAAATAATTATTACTTGGGTCCTAGGTTCAAAGACACAAAGTCATTTACGCGTAATACTCGTAATTACCATAATTTTAAGGCTTAATATGTTGTCTATTTCATTAGGAAATAAAACAGCAAATATAAATAACTTGATTTATTGTACCATCATCATAAATTATAAATATTAAAACTATTTGTCATAAGTATAACGCTTATGCATACATTGTAGCGTACAGTAATGTTGAGGTGAAATTTGGAATAAGATGAAATTTACCATTTTAAATCGTAGTAACCTTCAAGCGAGTATGATCTTTAAGATATGTCTCCAATTATGACCGCAACTGTACATGCAAGCAAAAAATGGCATTTAAGCGAAACTAAAATAAAAGTGGAAAGTTCATTTGCGAAAGTCAAGTCCTTTCAAGAATTTTAAGATTTTATTGGTATCTACCCGTCATTATAGTGGTCTAATAACTACCTTGAAATAATGAATGTAAATTACTTTTTACAGCTGTAATTATAATAGTCAGATAAAATTCGAAACCTCCAGTAATTATAATAGGCAAAGAACGTAAAGAAAAGTAGGTACAGTTACTTAGAGGCCTCATTAATAACTACGTCCGAGCCGTCCTTACTAATTATAACATTAATCATAATTTTATTTAAACGGTCACATTCCCAGTAATTTATGATATTCTTAATTTACATAAAAACATGCACACTCTGTTTATATTTCTAATAAAATTTCGGTTGCGGGTTCGATTCTCGCCTTGGGACAAATGTTTGTACTATCTACAAATATTTGTTCCGGTCTCGACAGAGCCTACACATTTTCTCCCCTTAGAGTCGAGACCCTGGGGTACTGAGGCTCTTCGGGTTTTTCAAAAATTATTATTTGAGCGTCTGGTCGAAGCGACGCGTGACCCGAGAGCTGGTGAATATCTGGCACAGCGTATCAGCATTGCCATACAGCGTGGCAATGCAGCCAGCGTCTTGGGGACGCTTCCGACTGGTATTGATATGGATCAGTTGAGCTACCTGTAGACTGTTTGCAACAGTCTGCAGTTAGCTTAATTGTTTCAATTGTAAGTACTAGTCTAATTTTCTTTGTTCCGGGTGTTTTGGTAAAAATATGGTAATATTTTTAACCTCAAATCGGACAATAATTAATAATTTAAGACTAACCTACTTTTACCTACAAAAAAATAGTCGGCTAGCCTCTTCTCATCTTTAAATCTTGACGCCATTAACAAAGTTCCAGTAACTCAATCTCAACCAACTCTTTAATCCTATAAACTAGTTTAACGCTGAACTTTAGTCCTGTAGGAGTACATTAGCTGGTAACATTGTCCATTTAGCTAGTGAAATGAAAAGATAGTTTGCGTTTTAAACAAAAACACGGTTTGCTTCTAATCTAGGTCCGTCCCAAGAGCAAAGCCTCGGGCAGGCAGTTAGGGTGCGTTTGCACTAGATGTGTGAGTGACGTTTATGTTAGGCAAATCGAGGATATCGACTTCTCATTTAATTACACTTATATACAAGCGTTTGCTTAAAAGTTAGCATGGACTTACACCCCTGAATCCCCTAAAAAAATTATTTACGACCCATTAATTAATGGCCTGGTAACAAACGTGAAGTAACAGCCATCTAAGTACATACAAGGGTAATTCTTCAGGTTTTATAAACCATAATTTTTGCAAAATGTAATTTTTTTTTATTAAATTTTACTGTTTTTACATACTATCTTGCTTTATTGTAGTACAAAATGTGATAGCAAAAAAATGATTTATAAGATAAGTCAAATTATTGGTTGATTCTTTCCTCACCTACCACTTAGCTGCCTTGCTCAAAACCGCACCCTAAGAGTAAAATAAAAATCATCATGCAAATATAATTTTGGCTGCCAACGACCGCAACCTCGAAACTTTCCCGAGCAACGGAAGTATGTCTTATTCACATACACGTACGAACCAATTACGAAGACCTAAATTTTATATAACCATACATATCTAAGGGCTGTAATCTAAGTTGTTCATGTTTATTTGGCAAGTTGGGTGGTTTATTTGGTACTTGTGTGCGTAGGGATTTATGCCCTAAGGATCCTTATGAGCTCAAGTTTGGACCCTTTGGGGGTTGACGGGCAATCGCTCTAGTTCTAGGTAGGGCTTCTGAAATTACATTTATTTCTAGGTCGACCTGAAAATATGTTGAATTGTATTTATAAGGTCCCGTAACATGTTGGCAGAGTCCACAAGCGTCGTTGATTTTGTTTCGTTTGACAGCCTGTCTGAGCTGTCAAGCCACGACTAATAAATTCGCTATTAAAATTGTGTTTATGAACAACATTTACTACATTTTTAAATATAATGTTGGTATTCATGATTAGAATATTTTTAAGAAAACTTAGAAATATATGGTTTTTACCGAAAACTTAAATGCACAGAATAGTATCGTACAAGGTATACAAATTCTTTGCTTGTCACCAGTTACGAAAGGATAACCGCGGTTTTGTAAGAGTACCAAAAAGTATTTAAACGCAACTGTATTCGTTAAAGTCCAAAAAGCTTTTTAATCGAAACTGGTTACGGACCTCTGGTTGGATAACCGGCCGAAGGGGCTGGTGCCTCGTTGACTGGAGTAGAGCCCAGTACTCTATATTAAAAAAAACTTTCAAATATCGTCAGTCGCTAGTTTCCTTCGATATCATTTGAGCCCTCTGTAATTTCAATCCTACAACTTCCTTTTACAGTCGGACTGAATTAGTAATAGGCCAATTTTCCATCGTACTATTTTTAACTAGAAAGTCAATGCCTGACATTGCCCGATTTTTTATATATGAACCGATTCTTAGAATTGTATAAAGAATGGATCAAAACTCCTATAAGTCTAAATTCACCTTGATGCAATAAATATTTTTTTGTCCTTATAATTATACAATGGATTTCCGCAAAGTAACGCCAGAATCTATTATTTATCTTAGATCAGCATTTACAATAATAAATGATGGTTCCAGATATTCCTTACCTGAAGGCTGAAAGTTAACCACCTACCCGGCTCTTCCGACATCTACTGGATGCATTGTTCCGGGGCGACCGCCACAACAGTTGGTTGTTGTTAGTATAAACTGTTTAATTACCAACAGTTAGTATAAACGTAAATAAAGAACAAGCAAGCTGAAGTGACAGTGGGCCGGCCATATCTCGCGAAGAACTGACAACTGCGCTGGGGTAAACGTGTTCTTGAGTGGAGACCGCGACTAGTCAAACATAGGGTAGGACGCCTTCCAGCCTGGTAGGATGACAACCTGCGAAAGACTGCAGTCACAAGCTGGATGCGGCAAGACGAACACAGTTCGCCATGGAGCTCATTAGGGGAGGCCTATGTCAAGCTGTGGACTAATATCGGATGATGATGATAACTTAAATAACGGGATTAAGAACGACGGCATCTCTCATGTCTCGCTCAGATTGGACTCGAACATTTCCTGATCCTTGAGCACTTCTTTGCCAATATATAAGGTGTTTTATAAGCTTTTTGGAAATAACCTTTTTCAACGGTACACAAAAAAAATTGATATCTGTTGAGCGTGTGTTTATCAAAAGCGTTACCACAAAACTACGTTTTAAGACGTTTTACAGTTATATAGTTTCAAAACTCTTGTTAAGTTCATGTCTAACTCCTTCGACACTGTTTAGCTAAACGCTTGTTAGACCAGTTTTTACGTTGGTTTTTGTAGTACCTACCGCTGTTTAAGTTTGTATATGTAATGCCTGTTCTATACGTACGCAGGTCATACATACTCGCCTTGAATCAAGTATTCCGTTTCAGTTGCGAGACGAGCGTGATGCGTCCACGTCTGTGATGTCCCTAATATGCTGTGGGGCGGCCTCTACTTCGTGTGTCTGGCGTTATGCTGTTTACATACTGCTACTGGTAAGTACGAGCAATTTCAGAGGATTTAGACTAGGTTCCACCTAGTCAACAAAGAGATCGGATTCACAATATCATCGATACGTCATCGCGTGACGTCTCATTTTTGTACAGGATTTGCGTAGTTCTCATAAAAAAATGATACCTAACGAAGACCTCTCGACGATTGTATCCTCAGGGCTCAGGTCAAATTACCAGCAAAATTACCACATTCGACCTACGAATAAGTAATAAGTCGTAGCATTCGAATAATAAAGGGCTGAATTTAACGTCGAAAGGAGTTGAAGTTGAAGATTGCGTTAGACAAAACACTGCCAAGTCCCGTCGAAGTCGAAAATTTTTGCGATATTATTTGATTTCTTAAAACACTGTCAGTTTGTAAAGGAAACCAAAAAAACATAGATCTAAGTTAAATTCTGTATGGTACGTTCTCTCAGCGCTAACTCGCCAAATGGCATGTGCTGTGTTACAACTAAACGCAAAGATATGCTATTTCCAATCTTTTGCAATATGATTGTAATCATTAATAATATTAGCCCTAATAAACAACAAAGATGGAAAGACGTGCTAGACCGAAGTGCGACCGAGACAACAATACGCACGCAAAACATGTACGCCGGCGGCGGCGCCGTCGTCGCGCCGGTCCGACTATGACTCAGGTGGGTGGACCTAATTGGACCTAATTTGAGCGTTCCACTTTCGAGAAGCTAATACCCAATATCCCAAATTTTAGTTACATCGATGCAAAAAAAAAAAACAAATATGTTATCAAATATATAACAAAGTGGAGAAGCGCACAACTGGTCGATTCAGTGTATCACTCATACAATTTTCGCTACTGATTGGCTGTATGATTTTTTAGAATAATAAACAAAAGAAAATTAACCAATGAGTAGTGAAAATATTTTGAGTGATCTCAAAAATACATTTGAATTAACCTGGGATGGAAGAGAATAGCATCACGTGAAACCAACTTATTAAATCGAGTTACCTATGTAAATTACTGAAACCAGTTTGATTAAATCTATTTATAACCTTGCTTTATTTAATTTTCATTCAGTATAATTTCGTATCCCACTTGTATAATGAATGATGTGGCAGTATGAAATTCAGAATACGGCCAAGCATTAATTTCGTACCTATGCTTTGATTAGAATCACCAACAATTTCATAGTAATTACCCGCAACTGTATCACAGAAATGTAAATTATTTTGATTTATAATGATACCTTGTAATTGAGGGGCGAACCATGTTTAGAATATCGAAATTTCTCATTTCCTCTTAATCGAACCTCGTTCTCGGAATTTCCGTCGTGTAATTTGAAGACTCTAATAAATGGAAAGTTCTGTAGATGAGTTTGTACTGGTATTATCACAGAGTAAATGAAACTGACCTTTATCCGACTGTTATTTGGAATTTCATGCGGATAATAGGAATTTGAGATGAATAGAGTTTGGTTATTTCACGGGGCTATAATTTCAATTTATTGCCAGGGAAGCCTTTGAAACGGAGTCTTGATATCAAAATGTTAATATCAGGTGTCATGATCGCAAAATACCTAATATTACAGCAATATACTTAATTTAATATTGCAGCCAGCGTCGTCGAGGACGCTTTTGATAGGTATTGTTTTGGATCAGTTGAGCTACCTCTGATTTCAGATTGATTCAGATTGTTCGCAACAGTTAGCTAAACAGTTTTAATTAAAATAAATAAATATGCTGGACAATACACACAGCATTATCTAGCCCCAAGCTAATCAGAGCTTGTGTTAAGGGTACTAGATAACTGATATACATAATACAATACACTACATAGATAGATATTTTTTTATTATACATAATAAAAAACATCCAAAGCGCCCTGGACAAATGTCTGCAGATCATACAAACATTCGTCACGAGGTGGGAATCGAACCCGCAACCTCCTGTGTCGCAGGCAATTTTAAATGATTGTTCCAATTTACTAGTTATAATAGTAGTGGTTGGGATTATTTTGTTATATGTCTTAAAATCCCTAGTGAATAAATTCCTTCTGGGAAAGCGTGCTCCATCTTATGTACACATTTATTATAGGCCACAAATTGACTTTCTTAATTGAGATGTTGGTCAAACACTATACTATTTTCAATAAAAAATAAGCACTATGCCTACTCACAACACTCGATCTAATTTAATCTTTTAAAAATTTATTTTATGTGTTTGTTTGTGTGGCAAGTATTCCAAATTAAAGTGGTTTGGAAAACTTTGTACGTGGTATGGTTTCGATATTAAAATTTCATGGAAAACCAAAGTTCTCGAACAACTATTTAATAAGATTACGTCTAGAATAGTGAAACTTCCTTTCCAATTCCCATTTCCCTAACAGCACGAGCTAACATAACCATTTCCAAAGTGTGTTAGTGTGCAGATGCGACCAGCATTCGTTTGCTCATTGCGATCTGCACCACGTAGGACATATCAATGTTTTATATGGCATTACCGAAGACAACTTCTCGACTTGGCCGTCAGCCAGTTCAGCATTTTCATAAAGTATACTCGGTACATGAAGCAAATGAGTCGGTGTTCTACGACTTTAAATTTAGTGTCGTTTTACAAATTAAGTCAGTCGCAGAATATAGGTACTTCCATGGGAAAAGCACAAGACAGAGTAAGATGGCAAACAAAAGTTAAAGGTTTTTAGACAATAGTAGGATCCCGGGCAAGAATAACGATGGTGATGATTGTAGGATTTGCGGCTAGGTCTACTTAATGGTGGGTATGAGCGAGCGAACGCGAGCGTGAGAGTTTTTTGTATTATTACTCGGTTGTTTGGTTTTCTGTAAAGTTAAATTTTAGTTTATGTCATTTATTTGTATCAAATTTTATTTTGATTGAATAATCAACGAAGAAACAGAGGTATTTTGAGTTGACTATGTGAAACGTGACGTCACAGAACAAGGGCCAATATGGCAGCGTTTTCATCAACCGAAACTGAGTGCAGTTTTAATTTTGGTTTTTTACCTTAATAATTTAAAATTTTGTGGGTGTTATATTTTTTCGGTAATTAACTAACCTAAATTAAAAAAATCTATGCATACACCCAATTCACTGACACTGCGGCAACTGCAGGTTCGTTCTGCCCATCATCACGAGCACGTTTGTGAAGACGCTAGGTACCTACGTAGTCGATGTCTTGAACAACGATTAACTAAATCGATTGATAGTGTAAAGGTCAATTCATAGATTATTTAAGTAACTCAAGTCTACAATAGTCTAGGCGTCTACTCCGCAAAATAGGACATCGATGATATTATCACCAAACAATGTTCGGTTACAAAGCCTTGTTCAGCCTACTGGACAAAATTAAACCCTACGAACAATGCGATAACGTTTGAATTTAATAACTTGGCAGCTGGTTCTGCCTAGTTTGTGGAGTAGACGCCCCGCTCCAAGCCGAAACCCCAACTATTTCCAATGTAAATATTGAATGCAATTCCAATATCACGAATAATTTTTCATCAAATAGTTCGAGAAATATGCTCGAGTTATGCCAACAATTTGAAAGATCAAACAGTTTTGCTCCACATTTTTCATATCATAATCTTTAAATATTTCAGGAGCTAGGGTTGGGTTTTGGTCTTTGTAAATATTCGCAGTGGACATATAAAATAAGCCGTCAAAAGTAGGGCTTTGTGCTGTGTGGTGACCACGTTAGCATCTAATAAATAGCACATTCAAACCTACTTTCGTGTCCATACTGAGTCTCCACAAAACAACGTGTGGCCAACTAACTGTGCAATCCATTTTTATGTCTCTAAGTAGGCACCGAACTAAAAAGAGTTCACTTCTAAAGTACTTCTTCTACGAGTATTATTATCTCAGAATTACCTTACCACGGGGATAACCCTTTCATATTGCCAGCCTAGTCTATTTCACTGCTACTTGCGTCCATGCACCTACGCCCTGTGGTCTCGACGTGTCTACCTTGCTTTACGAATTACCGAAGATTCAAAGATTAACATTGTTGTCTACAGAACCTCTAAGCTTCCCCGAAGATTACCGCTCAAATGGCGTCAGGAGACGTCGAAGCGAGGAGAAGGATAGCCTCGCCCTATCACGTGAGATATTCAAGAACATCACCAAACAGCTCAGGGAGAATATCAAGCGAGAAGGGGCGACCGACAGGAGCGATCATTTGTTACAGAGTGAGTATCGATCAGCTGATGGAAGTTTTGTGTGGGATATACATGAATTATGACGTGTTGCTAAAGTGTTTTGGGAATCGACGAAACGTAACGATATGGCTTGTAAACGTTGACTTAGAGAAATGATGGAATAAGGTTAGAATTGTAGCATTTAAATAGCCTGATGGTAGAATAAAAACGGCTTCTTTGATTTAGTTTTTTGAAATTTCTAAATTGTTTGGTTTCGAGATCGGAGATTGGTTTCATTTGCTAATGTACCTAACTGAGGTTGATAGTTTTTTTAAATCACAGTACTAATGCGGAGAAATTACCAGTAGTTCTGTCAGCAGAACTACTCAACAGAACAGGTGGGAATAGTAGAGATAAAAGACAGGTGTAAAGCATAGTCTTTTAAGTCATAGAACGAATGGGAAAAATAACACAGTAGTTCTGTCAACAGAACTACTTAACAGAACAGGTGGGAGTAAACGGTTTCGAAACCCTTATGGTCTCGCTTTGTCTGTCCTTTTTTCCTCTTTAATATCTCCGCAACTACCGCAGCTACTAACTTGAAATCTAAAATGATAATACATTTCGTGCGGCCTGTACAGATTTGAAGAAAAAAGAAATGAAAAATGAAAATGAAAATTTCCATACGAAGTTTGCGAGCCATTTGAAATGTAAAAAGCATTCGAAGATATGGATCTATATTTTACAGGAAAAATATAGAGAAGTCTGTGAGTAGCACACGTTTTGAAAAATAGTCAAAAGGGGGGGGGGGGGATAATTTTCAAAAGGGGAGGCTACCCCACCGAGTGGGGTATTAAATGAAATGTATCATCTTGTACGTTTCAAAACAGTGTTTCTTTCTGTAAGTTACATACGTTTTAAATATCTTGAAAAAAGTCGAAAAATTTACCATTACCATACCCTATCACCGAAGCATGCAGAGAAATCCATCTGAAATGTCAAACGTTCAAAACCCTCGGCGTGCGAGTTACACTCGTATTTGACGGATCTTGTTTATGTAGCTATCATAATATCGAGAAACAATAAATTGATTTGGTGAACGATGAAGATTAAAAAAGTCTCATAGTAATTCAGAAATGGAATTATAATAGTTTGTTTCAATCATAATGCTATTTTCCAAGCCTATTGTTATAAAATTCGGAAGGACTTAGGTACTATTAATTTACTATGAAACATTTGTTGATCCACTTTTAGTGCTGAAAACGAGTCGCTCTAAATTATAATAAACTTTTGCTGAAAACTATTCTACGAAAATTATTTTAGTTTGGACTGTTTGGAAGTTGGAAAGTACGCTTGGAAAAGTAATATTTTATACATTTATACAAAAAGTTACAGGAGTTAACATTAAATAAAATTGGTACAAGCAGAGTACATATTAGTAGGTACATATATGTACCTAGTAGTATGTACTCTGCTCAGCTCCTACGTGCTAGCCTCTCTGGGACGTGATATTTAATATTTCTGTCTCCAAGTAGCAGTAACCGTCAGTGGTTTTTCCTCCACAGATAAGGTAGAAGAAGGCCGAGTCTACGTGCCTTACCAGAGCTACCATGATCATCATCATGAGCACCACTGGGGGCCGTACTTCGAAGACGAGAAGAAGTATACTCAAGTGACGGCCCATGTGGGGTCTGAAGCCCTGCTGAATTGCCGGGTCGTTATGCTCAAGGATAAGACGGTATGCTTAAATGATCATCAACATCATAAATATTTTAAGATTTCGCGTTTGTTAACATTAATTAAAAATTATTTATCGGCTACAAGGTTGATTGTAGCTGTGGCCGCTCATACATAGGACAAACTAAAAGTATCATTCCCGAAAGGGTGAATGAGCACATAGCAGCGGTCTAAAATAGGCAAATAAGCAAATCGGCGATAGCGAAGAACTTGCTAGACTCAGGAAGCAACCACTGAATCGAGCTACATAACCAAAAGTTCTATCCTGTGAACACCACTACAACAAAAGGATGGTTCGAAAGGCGATTGAGATCAAGAAACACCCAAATTACAAAATTTTAATCATAAAGATGGTTTTCGTCGCTCTTCCGTGTGGGATCCTGTGATTAAGTGTGTGCGTCGTAATCCGACTGAACTGCAATCGGACACGATCCGTGTAGTGTGTCGTAATGTGAACTTGGACATGCCTGTTTTTGAAGACGAATTGGGGGTAGTCGTGGGATCGTCAATTCTCAGCTGTAACTCCGAGTACACCCAGTCGCCCCGTGACCACGATCGCTGTAACGCGGTAGAAACGTAGGGGAAATAATAACAAAGGGTACGCGATAAATACCCGATAATTATAATTAATTAAATCATTATCATATCAGCGCACGCACACGTCCACTGTTGGACATAGGCCCTTAGAACGCCACAAATAGCGATCGTGAGCCGCCTCCATGCATCGACTCCCTGCGACCGCTACAATGTCGTCGGTCCATCGAGTGGATGATCCTTCAATACTCCTTTTATGGTATTTTTAGAGAAATGGAACCCACGGTTAATAAGCAATGTTCTATATTTATTTATTAAGTACAGTGTAGGAACGAATTTATTCACAAAGAAAATTATACTAGTATTTACAATTGAAACAATTGAGCTAACTGCCGACTGTTGCAAACAGTCTACAGATAGCTCAACTAATCCACTGTGTAGGAACCAAATCACTCACTATCCTATGCTATTGACTATAAATCCATGTTATTACTTAAATATATTAAAAGACTTAACAATCACACTTTGTTTGTCGTGGAATATGTTGACATGCTGGCACTCATGCACGAACTCGTTTAGAAGTTGGAGTGCCCAAACCGTTGGTGCGCTTTTTTCCGTGCTTGGTTCGGAGGGCGATGCCACAGAACTATCGGTGCCGCCTATGAGTACCCGCACGCACGTACTTATTTGGAACAAAGATATTGATTCCGTTTAGTTAAATACACCTGGATTATTTACTTTATTTTGTAATATATGATAGAAATGGATTCCAAGTTGTAGTTTACGTCTTAGCTCCAAGGTATCCACTCCAACCCTTCCAGATACAAATAAATAAATAAATAATGCTTGGACAATTCACACAGCATTATCTAGCCCCAAGGTAAGCAGAGCTTGTGTTATGGGTACTAGATAACTGATATACATAATAATATACGAGTACATAGATAGATATTTTTTATTATACATAGAAAACGACCAGAACACCCTGAACAAATATCTGCAGATCGTACAAATATTTGTCCCGAGGCGGGAATCGAACCCGCAACCTCCTGCGTCGCAGGCGGACCTTCGCCCACCGCGCCACAGAGGTCGTCAATAGAGATGGATAGAGCTATAGATAGTAACCATGTTGCCTTTTATACACGTACCTACAAAATTTACGCTGTATTCCTTTCAGCATCAATTTTGCTTCATGCCCCACACTATAGCGCTATACTCTAGTTTACTGCGGACAAAAGCATTATATAGGTACACTCATGTATAAGACACCAGCTTCATGATTTGTCAATATTTAGGTACCTGATAAAATCCCTAATCTTAGTCTATCCTTTGTTATATTGGCAATCACCAAAAAAAAAACTTTTATCTGTTATCTTACGGCTCCCCGCACGTACTTCCCAAGGTCCAACAACAAAGCTCATTAAGTGATCCCGATCTCTAAAAATATCGATGCAAATTTAAGTCGGCGTTGTTCGCACACATCTTTTACATATCGCATTTAAAGAACTGGAATACGAGGAACGATGACAGACGGATCACAAGGGCGTTGTAAAATAAGCCCAAAGGAATTCCAGTAGTTTTGTTATGCTACTCGCATCTCAACCTTTACCGAAAGCGCCTGAAAATTTAAAGTCACCGCGCGTAAACTCAACCCATGCCCAAAATATAAATCTTGCTATCACTCACCACAAATATGTTTATTTTCAATTCCCCGCAAAAATTCCTCTACATTTTTCAAGTTAAGAATTTCAAGAGGACATTTACAAAAGACGTGTTTTCTGAATCGAACAGTGGATCGCTGCAATCATCAATAAACGTCCATCGGTGCACTATCCGAGAAAATTGAAACGGTAGCGTAATTTAGCACAATAGTAATCCGATTTAAAAATAGTATTGGTCCTTTTGTCCGATTCCAATTTCAACTGCGAGTTCCTAGGACTTTATCTTGAGAAATATACAGAGTGGTTTTTATGTTGCGAGTGGATGGCCAAATATGAAACTAAATAAATAATAAATAAATAAATAATGCTGGACAATTCACACAGCATTATCTAGCCCCAAGCTAAGCAGAGCTTGTGTTATGGGTACTAGATAACTGATATACATAATACAATACACTACAGATATAGATATTTTTTATTTTACATAGAAAAACATACCCGCTAAAGTGTACACGATAACTAGAGTAGCCAAAATTTAAAAAGCTAAAGTGTACATGGTCACAATTGTGACCATGACCACGTGACTAAGTGAAGTGGCACTTAAGTTTGCAACGCTCGGTCACTATTTATTTTTTATCTAAGAATCTGTTTAGTTTGTGTCTGATTAGCGTTTATGGGGGTGTTCCCAAGCGTCTTGGCTATGATAATAACATCTAAGTTGAACATGCACGAAGAAAAAATAATATTTAAAAGATTCGCAAAGCTTGCAAATGCAATTTGCATCGTTGCAATTTTGCAGTTTTGGGGGGCTCTTCCAACTCATTTATTTTTATGTTCGTAGACCCCTACATATTTTAGTATATTTAAAGAGTGGACATTCTAAGCTACGTAAAAACACCAAAACATGTCAATAAATGTATAAAAAATTTAAACTACAGCCTTTCAAACCCAAACTTTTAGGTAAAAATCAGAATTCATCATTTTCAATCTATGATTTCGAAAATATCCCGCCAAAATTACCGATATAAACTGGCAATCATAAAAAGCTTGAACCCAGCACACTTGACAGAAAAAACAAGCGCACATCGCGCCCATTGAAAAAATCTCGTCAGTAGCCCTTTTACGCAGACGCCGACCGCACGCGCGCGCGCGCCAAAACTTCCCGCCAAAACGCACGAACACCGTGGGCGGGGTTTATAGTTAGGCCGGTACGCGTGAGCGGATACAGAACCCCTGAACAAATATCTGCAGATCATACAAACATTTGTCCCGAGGCGGGAATCGAACCCGCAACCTCCTGCGTCGCAGGCGGACCTTAGCCCGCTGCGTCACAGAGGTCGTCAACTGAAACTGAGTTAGAAAAAAGTGAGAGGAGTCTTGGGGTCAATTTATGAGAAAATAAACACTATATATAGTTATTTTTGAATTTTTGTTTGACGGAGTTTCTCATTTAGATTGAGGAAATTCGTTATTAATATATGTGTTATCGAGGATTTACCCCATTAAAATAGCGGCTAAGCTAGCGGCAATCACGGAAATGATTATTATGAACTTTCACATTTATGCTCATTAGGTATTCAAACTTAAATAGTAAAAATAGCATTAATTTCAAAAACGCATTACATTGCAAATTTTGATCCTTATCAGCAATTGAATCCGTGCAAAAATAAAGGGTGTCATATTTATTGAAAAAATCAATTGGTTGGATTTCCTGCCAATGTAAAAGATTTTTAAACTGCACAAAAACAACAACAAAAACAGAAACAGTTTTTGTTTTCTCATAAATCGAGATCATGAGTCCTTCCACGACTTTTCTCTAATTAACATGGTTTCTGGATTTGGCCATTTTTTGGCAAAAATCATCCTGTATATTGTGTGAATTGTTGTAGCACAAATATTTTGTGCAGTCCAAACATCTGGCGAGAAGTTTACCTATTCCAAAGTTTCCTAAACTACAAGTTGGGCATGCCGGAATGCTAAATTACTTCGAAGGGACAACAATATTTCCTGTGAAAATTGCCTTCAGATTAGATGGAATATCTTGAAGTTTGCGTTTGATCAGTGGTCTGAAATGTACGGCCTTTGAGTAAATTACCTTGCGTAATCGTGCTCAGTAGGTATTTGGCTGTTTGCTTGTACCAACCAAAAAGCGGCAAGCGTGATGGCTTCATAGGGTTCTGTTCTTGAGACCGTGACGAAAATAGTGCTTCTTCGTTCAACCAATCTCAATTATTTTAAATGCTAAAGTTTGGATGGATATTTGTTCGGACGGACTGGATCGGGCTGAAATTTTACGTTCAGGTACTCCAAAGTCTGGAATTAAAAAATACTTTTTATCCCATAAATCAATTCCCATGGGATAGAAGTAACATAACGTTTTTCCATATAAAAACAACGCGTGCGAAGCTGCGGCCAGAAACAAGTATTTAATAAATACCCGAAAAGCGTCCACTGCTGGACCTGTGTCCAGTCCTGTGCCTCCCCCAAAGGTTAATGTTGGGGGGGGGGGGGCATAATCATCAAATGGTTTATGATGCAGTTCCGTTGTGGGTCTGTTTTAGGGACGCTGCAGGTCCGAGTGTCCACCCAATACTGATATGTTTATTTATTAGCCTGATGGGTCTTACAGCCGAGCAAATGCCTCCCTCCCTCCCCTCCTTATACTCCACACGGTTTCCTGCAAGAAGGGCCCACGTCTTCTTGAAGTCCAGCTCATCCCGCCATCTTCGTCTAGGCCTTTGACGTGGCTGTCGTCCATCCGGCTGTTGGTGGTGATATTCACCAATACGGCATAAATATCCAGCTCAGTCCTATTTGAGTTTAGCGGCTTTTTGGGCGACGTCTGCTCTATAATACGCCACTACGCCGCGTATTATTAATAATCGAGAAGCCTGCCTAGCCCTGCCATAAGACGGCGGTTGCGGCGCGCAGGGCCTGCCCGCTGGCGTATTTTAAAGCCGACGTCGCCCAAAAAGCCGCTAAACTAACCTAAAATTTTCTAGTAATACCTAGTAACGTCTATTGGAATTTGAATAAAACTTCCTACAAATAAACATGTAAGTATTCTGAAGTTGTGTGACGTAACCTTGTTTTCATCGTCCAAATTTTAGACGCAGGCGTCCAAGATTGTGCAGTCGCCACGGGATAATACTTATGAAATAAATATTTTTTTGTTCTCACAGGTAATGTGGCTTCGCAACACCACAGACTCAGCTCAACTGTTAACCGTCGGTCCGGCGACGTACGCCGGCGACAACCGAATATCGGTCAAGTTCCAGTACCCGAACAACTGGAGGCTCAGTATGAACCCCGTGAAGAGGTCTGATGCAGGGAGCTACATGTGCCAAATATCCACTCATCCCCCAAGAACCGTGTTCACGAATCTTACTGTTTTACGTAAGTATTTTTGATCTTGTATCATCAAATTTAGCTCAACAAAATAATTAATCAACTTTTAAGGCTTAGGGTATGAGAAGTCTTTGTTTGGGGGATTTGGACCATGACCCACCACGCTGGTCCAGTGCGTGTTGGTGAGTTATTTTGCCATTGCCCCGTTTGTTGGTCGGCGGGGAGCTCCGCAGGCAGGTGAGGTTGGCTTGGGCACCGAAAGATGTTAGTTGGCGCCCCTTACTCCCCAGTGAGAGTCTATGAAGTTATATTATTCATATTCCACATTAAAATTTCACAAGATGGATAGAACGAAAATAATTTATTGCCCACATAACTTCGAAATAATTTATAAAAGAATAATTTCAAGTAGGTACTTATTCTGCAGAACAATTTTACCACCAAACTGCGATCCCTAACCCGCATGCCCCAGCGTGGGGATTATGGGCACTACCCCTTATGTTACAAAGGCCAATGAGGCGTTTATCAGGGGGCGGTCTACGTCCAGCAGTGGAACGGTACAGGCTGTAGATTAGATTTAGGTACCTACTTATACCAACTTACCAGGTCTAGGCAACTACACAGCTGGGAAAAGGTCTTCTATTTATGGTTACATTGTTATACATTGTTACTGTATTTATAATAATTGAACCGAAGACAGTCGTTACTCTGAGATGTCTCAATACTCACAGATCAATCAATAGTAATCGGAATTTTTTTTGCTATAAAAGCTATGGTGGTTTGTAGTTTTTTTTTTCTATTACTCTTTTACAACTTTGGTCATCTTTATGAAATGGAACAAACATAAAACAGTTACACTGTTTTATGATTGGCTGATGGACAACTGTAAATAAATAAATAAATAAAATCTTGTATCAATACTTCCTACATTTTGAATAATCGTCATCTCTAAACTATTATGTGCACTGACCCTGAAGAAGTCTCTCCTCTTTGAAGGATCAAGATGGTTTTCTTCTAACACAAACTAGGTTGGTAGTTAACCCGTTTACATTTATAACCATAAGGTATCGTAAAGGTATTTTGTGGGTACCTACCCACCTGAGACTTCGTTGATAAGAGTATTTGCGTATCATCCGACCTTAGGTCAAGATACAGGAAGAATAGATTGCCTAGCTGTGATCCGATTGGCTCTTTACATTAGATTATATTAGGTATCCATCAGTCTGTCTCCAGATAAAAAAAAATACAAAACACATAAAAAAATATTACCTACATTATAGCTGGATGTTGCATGAATTTAAATCATTTATTCTAACCGGTATTACTGATCCCACAAATCTGAATGTTCTTGCATACTGTTATAACATAGCATACACTAGGATTTACCAGTGTGGGCGTGTACTTGGCAAGGCTGCAGTCTTCCTTGGCTGAAACGCAAGTAACACAAGCTAAATTCAACAAGAGAATCCGAGTTTATGTTATCTGTTAATTGTTATTAAGTAGAACAAACTCAAAATGTACACAGTCGGTTTGGCAAAAAATTTGCAAGCCTTTTTCTTTTTATTGTTACCCATGTCACGCGCCTAAAGGATACCGTGGCTCTGTTCCAAATTTCAACGTTTTTCCTCCAGTAGATCCGTAGAAATAGGCTGTGACAGACAGACAGACAGACAGAGAGTGATCTATGGGGGTTTCGTTTTTCCATAGGGTTTATGCTTACAGAGCTCTTAACAACATACAATTTTGGCCGTTTATAAGATGACAAGAACATACCAAGTGTTTCTTTTAGACAAATATGTCAAGGATAGATGACGTATAAAGCACGCTGAAGAAAGGGCGCTATGGTGCTCATCAAGGGAGTCGTATGGCCAACAGTGGACTATTTTAGGCTGATCACGATGATAAACGAATGGTAGGGTGAAAACGGGAACCCTATTACTATGCTATTACGTCCTGTCTATCCGTCTGCCCTTCAGCGGGCTGTATCACATGAACCGGAAAAGATAGACAGTAGAAATTTTCACAGAGTATGTATTTCTCAAGCCGCTTTTAAAAAATATAAAAATTAAATAAATTTAAGGTTTTTTGTTATTATAGTGCGTAATCCCTCACACCGTCACTTGACCTCGTGGTGTAGTTGGTTAGCGCATTCCTGTACTGATGCGGGTTCAAGTCCCGTCGAAATCGAAAATTTTTGCGATATTATTTGATTAAATAAATTTTATAATTAAGGGGGCCAACATCCATACCAAGTTTAGTAGGCACTGATCACTAAAGTAAGGCAACGTCGGGCGCAGTCGTACTTGGGTGGGTGACCGCGTCATGTTGGATTTTATCTTTTTTTTCGCTCTATTAAATTAATCCTTTTTGGTGTTTCTTCTGCGAAATACTTTTGTAGAATGGTACGGAACTCGCATACAAAGGCGTATCCGAGTTGACTCGCACTTGGCCGGTTTTATTCTCATTTTGTCAAAGCGAGGGCGTTACGTTTTTTTTTTGTACAGGCTATTAAATCTGTCATCACAAAGAACGTTTGCGTAGACTCGGTACCTAAACATGTGGGCCGACAATAAGACACACCTCCTACCAAGTCATGAAACAAAGCTTAATATTAAGAATTAATATTTTGGGATCATACGTTTCCGAAAAGTTAATACATCTCACTCAAGGGAATTATATTAAACAAAAATTATCTTCCTTTTGGAACGTAGATTACTCATAATTAGATGGCTCCAATTAAGCAAATGGACTTCCATTTGCGTTTGTGTCGTTCTTAATCCACGCAATACAAAGAAACTTTGTATATTCAGAGATGTAGGGATATGATAAAAGCTCCATTTATCATACATTTCGTCTGTCTCCATAGACAGCAAGTTTTGTGTTGAATCCTATCAAAGATTTTGTAATCGCATTTTAATGGGCAGTAATAACTGATGCGGAAGTTAGAACGGAAGATCATTCGGATTTGAGAGCAAATGCGGATGCGGGAGTGGATACTTCCTTGACTGTTGACAGTTTTCAATGGAACTTCAACATTACAAAAACTCAACCTACATCTGTGAACCCGCTTCTGTTCTTGCTTCTGCTCCTAGTTCCGCATTAGTTCGCGCTGTTCATAGAATGTTGTCTAAGGTAGATCCGTATTCCTTACCTCCGCCCGTAATATAAAGCTTTAAATTCCTAGAAAGCTAATAAACTCCTTAGCTACATAAGGAGGTTTAATATTGCCTATAAACCGCTTGACTATTCCAGCAGCAGGCTCAACTATAATAATTAGAGCAGTCGCTAACTATTGTATGAAATTGCTTCAGGTATTGAATTCAAATTCCACTTAGTATTTATACATATTAAATAAGATTTTCCCCTTGTTAAAATTATTGTATTGATTATTGTCGCTTTGTTTACCTAATTCTAATTCTATGTGGGGGAACTGGGATCTGCACTGACATCTCGCTTAGGAGTGTATTGTGCATTGTCCCCCTACCTAACCAGCCCAGCTCCTTGAAGTACCGGAGCAGGACTTTTTTACCTGACTGAATAAATTTGTTTCTGCCCACAGCCCCCGTTCTCACAATCAACGGTGACCAAACCCACGATATGAAAGACAGATTCTACAAAGCCGGTAGCGCTATAAAACTATCATGTATCATATCAGAAGAGTTCGTCTCAACATTATCTACCAAAGCTACACCAACATCGACCGTTGCCCCAACAACGCCGATGACAACAACAACAGAATCAACAACGCCGAAGTTAACAACAATCTTCAACAGAATAGACATAATGATGAACAAGAGTTGGAGCGTAGAAACTACCACCTTGATGTCAACAGTTAGTCTTAGTACGAGCAAAGTAGTGACTACGACTGAAATAACGACGGTCAAACCAACTAGTCCTCCTTTAGTGAATAATGTGTATGGGATAGTATGGAAGAAGCAAGGGAAGGACTTTTTCGAGAAGGTCAATTTCCAAAATTTAAGGTAAGAAAAGGTTAATATTTGGCTAAACGTTCTAAAGGTCGGGGCACGGGGGTCGATTCTCTTTTCTCTCTCTTGATTCTCTAGGGTAGAATTACATAATAATGACAACGCACCGTCATACATTGTATACATTATTGAAGTTGAAGGAATGAATTTCAAATAATTTACGCATTCGATGACAAAGTGAGGTAATTTTTCTCTATTCTACCCTAGACAACAATCGTGCAACCGTGCTTGCCCTACCTACTAGTAACGATTGGGTTGCTTGGTTCTTTGTGGTAAAATTATTTCCTGAACAATGCAGCAAGGCATATGTAGATTCCTAATAGTGTAATTTGATTCTTTTGAGAACAGACTTCGAATTTCTTAATATTTGCACAATTCTTTAAGTTCTTCGGGACAATTATCAATCCCTCGGGAATAAATTTACCTTGGAACCACTTTGGTATCAATTTCTATACAATAACAAAAGAATTTGAGAAATTCAAAATCGGTCCATAATTCACGGAGAGATCGACAAACATCCATAAAAAAAAACATACATATTGCCGTAGAATATCCTCCTTTTTATTAATCTATAAATGACTAGCTTCTGCCCGCGACTTCGCACGTGTATTTTAGGTATAATAGGTAGCCTATTTCTAAGTTAGGCTTTGCTCTAAACGTACGCCAAATTTCATCTTGATCTGCTTAGTAGTTTTGGAGATCCTAGGTTACAAAAATTCAGATTTCACAAACTTTCGCCTTTATAATATTATAGTTAGTAGGATAGGATGTTTCTGACAGCAAAGCAATTGTTCAAATAATTGATCAAACTGTATCAATTATCTCAAAATATCGAGCCCTTGTGAACCTACCGCGTAATTATCAGCCAACATCATGTTTCAATTTAATAGAACAATACCTTGATCAATATGGAGTTCTGAATATTCATGATGAATTGGTAGGGTTTGATGAATTAACTTAAATTAACAATATTTGAAATAGTAGAAACCGCCTACCTATTTCAAATACCTACAGCCACAGTGCTTTCGCCTATCGACATCTTACATAACGAATTACGGTTTATAATCTTATATAGTTGAATTTTGGTGTGCTTGGTATCACAGAAAACCACTCAAATGGTCTCAATGCTTGTCTCTTATTCAGACTGATCTTTTTATAAATTCCAGATTAGGTCTTTGTTCATCCTCAATCAAATCAATGACAATGAATGAGAAGGTATAGAATTAATTACTTTGTAGATCATTCTACTGTTTTATAATTTGGGTCGAAATAACAATTTTAAATTCGTGGTGAGAAACTGTGAGTCGAAATAACAATACACCGTTTCTACTAAAGCTGTGTCTCTTTAGTAAAAACAGTAGAATGATCGTAAATTTAGCTACTGATCAAAAATAGGGACCTAATATTTCTAATTTTGTTACTTTGTTTCAGTGCTACAATAAGTGTGTCGACAGCGTCACAGAACGACAGTGGAACCTACACTTGCCTTTTACAAAACCACTCGCAAGTCACCATAAATGTCCATGTTCTCATTGGTAAGTTTAATTTATTACTAGTTACGCCCTTTGCCACTCGTTTGAACCCCCTTTTAACCTTTAAAACTTTACCACCCTTTTAATCCCCTCAGAGGAAATTAATTTTTGAAAATAAGATTACCCTATGTGCTATTTTTTGAACCTAAACAATCTACCTACCAAATTTCATTTAAATCGGTCTAAGTGGCTATGGAGTTACGTGGTAACAAATATTCACACAAACTTTTGCATTTATAATATTAGTAGGAAGTGGGCTATAAACAGTAAACTATCTATTTATCGATTTGCCTACAATGTATTTAGGCAAGTCAAATTACATCAACAGTAGCCACTTAGGATTTCTTATCACTACTGTAGTGATAAGAAATCCTAAGTAAAATAGATGAGAACCCATTGCCTAGACAAACCTAACATAGGCATTACTAACCAACCTATGTAATGTTTTTTTGATGAATAAATGATATATCAATCTATCTAGCTGTACAAAAATCAGATACATTTCTTATCGTCAGTTTTACTTGAATTATTTTGTCCTTCGCTCAACTAGATTTGCAGGTCGAACTTATCTCGTTATTCTCTTTAAAACTAATTGGACCATCTATGGTCCATCCACACGAAGTAATCTGCTTTTGTGATGAGTAAAGGAGCTTGTTTAGTTTGCCTAAGCTAGTCCAGGCTCACTCAGTTAATATTATGTAGATGCTCTTTAATAATTATTTTTGTCCTCGCCAGGAGAGAACCAAGCAGCCGTGCATCACGACACATGGAACAAAGGTACACTTTTCTGGCAGACCCGAGGCTGGACGGTAGTATGTATTGTGCTATTAATATTGTTTAACCCATAAACTGTCTTAAATCTGACCTAAAAAATCTATATAATTATTATTTTTTGCAAACAAATCAGGGTTTCTGAATCTAAATATTCAGCAGTATGTCAGCCAATTATTTATACAAATAGTTATGCAAATTTTATTTCAAATGATACACTTATTTGGTCTTAACGATTACATTGGATTGGAATTGTAATCACTGTGATCTTGTAAACCTAATAAGCGATTTCCATTCCATTTTGATTGAATGCGGTGGATGTATAATTATATTGCTCATAAACTGACCGATTCATTCAATATTCATCGGAACCGAACAATATTGGCCACGTTCGGGCAAAATTTTCTACCAATTTTCTTAATAATCACGAAGTTATTTTAATATTATGTGCAAATCTAATTTGAGCGGGTAGCTCGAGATTTTTAACCGTTTCTCTGACTTGTGTTTTACTCAAACGCGAAACAGATTTAAGTTGGTCTCAAGTTTCGAATACTTTCGAGGGTTAAATTTCAAAATGTTTGACAGTTAACAATGAACAAGTCAATAAAATTGAAACTTTAGTTGTGCTTATATTTTAATCTAAGTAAAGTTATGGTTTAGGAAAATTTGAGTGTCAGCTTCTGTAAATATATAAATTTAACGTCAATCACACAAACTTTTGGTGGGTCAAAGCTCGTCATCTAATCGATTAGTTTGAAACTAATGATATCGATATTAAAATGATTACTGTTACACTTATTGATAAGTTTTAATATGTAATATGTTTAATGTGTAATATGTAGTTTATATAACTTAATTTCAACTTATGTTTATATATTTGAATTTTCATTCAAGAACGAGTACCTAATCTCGTATCGGGCACAATTTCGTACCAGTACGAAGTCGTTTGTAAAAATACCAAAGTCTTAAGTCATAAATTATGTTTTTAGTTTAGGTAAGTTAGGATTAGTTTTTGAAATAACGAAGAACGTTTTACTTCTATTGGTTGTAAAAAAAAGTTTCTGTACATTTTACACATCGCTCATTCAATTATGGTTTTTCAATGAATTCAAATTTGAGCACTAGTTTTTTTTAATGAATTTTATTTATTTTCTGAATGATTCTATACACAATAATGTTTTCTTTCTGTACGTAGCTTTATTTATACTTGATTGTAAAATATAAAAATAAATCGATAAAATGAATATAGCCTATAATATGTTGTAAACTTAAACCATTAATCTACGAGTATGTATTTTAATACCAATTGTACAGATAAAATATTTACATTCTTGTTGTAAGTGTAGATTCTTGTTTTAAACCTAAGTATTAGAAATAAACAGGCGAAGCCAGTATGAATCTTTTGACTAGATATTTAATATGTTGTTGCACATTTTTGTTAACAATACACGAATATTTCATCTGTAAAGGACAAAGACTATGTTATGACTGTAACATTATAAAGTAAAGAAAATATAACAGATTTTTTAATACTCCAGTATCTACCTTATTTGCAAAACGGTTCCAATCTCTTTTAGTAATTAATACCCAAATAATTTTCCATGCGTCTTGTCTTACGGTATATTTTTCTGGAAAGAACTCATTCAGCTGGAAGAAAGATTATTTTAGTATCTACTGAGAAAACTGTTTTGGATGAGACAGAGCATCGGAGTTTTTTATTTGTATTCCAAAGACCGCAGATTCCAGTCCCAGGCTTGTAAAAATATTGGCATACCTACCCTTCTGCTTTCTATCATAGGGAATTCCATAACTTTATGTTCTGCTATAAATACTTTTATGAAGACCTCGTTACGCGCATAAACCTGAAAATTCAAACTGCCCATAACAAAGGTTTCAGTTTCAAGAAATAACATAACCCTTATTGCACAGTCGGGTAAAAAGACAGCGGCTCGTCGGTGTAGAAAATCAATTATACAGTCGACTACAAAGGATAATAAAGTAACCGACCCGATGTTTCTATTAGGACACGGATTAACATTCAAAGGACATCCGAAAACGTGAATCCTTTCAGTAAAAACCCTTTTTTTGGTGAAATTGTAAAGCGATTTTGTGATTTATTTCGTTTTATTAGAAACGAAATTTCAGCGTAACTCATCGTAGAGAATAGCGGTAGCAATTAGCTTGTTCTTTTTTCATCTTTATTAGTCCTTTATTTCAATACCTACTATACCGTTTATACGGTATACTCGCTTCAGGAGTGAAAAAAATGGGTATGGTCCCTACACAAGTATAAAGGCGTTATAAACCTACACTTTCTAAAAAGTATTTAAGTAATCGGTATTAAATGTTGCTGGAAAACAACATCCTCTTTTGGGACCCTTATCCTTTACTATACCTTACGTATATTGTAAACAATCGCAAAGAATGGTTGGTTTCCTTGTGTTGACATAATACAGGGTGGCGAAAAAGTACAGTCATAATGAGAATGTGCTTTAACTTTTCGGGTGTTTTTTAAAAACGAGAAGTCACTCGGCCTGAAAATTAGTGATTCTTCAGGTGCGTATCGCTTCATTGCTTGTTTAAAACCAATTATCTATCTGTCTGCAACACAATGTGGCTATTTGCAAACGTTAATTGTCATATAACATTACTTTTGTGCCACCCGTTATGAGTCAGTAAGAAAAAACGCTGATTGAAGTTGACAGATTTTTATACTCGTCATAAAGGGAGGAATAGAAAAAATAATTATGAAGGCTAGGAAAAGTAATTACAAAATCAGTGCAAATAAATTTACAGTACAGCGCAGATGCAGGTCTGCTGGATAAGAACTCTTTTTAGAGTTAAGCTCGCCTTTGCCATTAGTTTTCCTGGTAAATGTTCTACTTGTACCAATTATTTTGTGCAATAAAGAATTTGAACAGGATTGGATAAACTTCAATGTTTCCCCTGTAGGTGGAGCGTTGGCGCTAGAGACCGTAGGAAGTCCCAAAGATTTTCGACTCCTACGTCACTTGACCTCGTGGTGTAACTACACCACGAGGTCAAATGGAGGAGTACGGGTATGTGCTAACCAACTGGTTAGCGCATACCCGTACTGAGGGAAGGATGCGGGTTCAAGTCCCGTCGAAGTCGAAAATATTTGCGATATTATTTGATTTCTTAGTAATAAAGAATTAAGTATTATGAATTATGAAATTAGGAGATTTGGCGATTTAATGAACGCTCCAAGTAACTTGATAGGCTTTCAAATAGCCTGCCTTTTGAAGTCTCTCCTATCAAACAAGGGAAGATCTAATCCATCCTGTCCATTCTGTGGTATGATCCTCAAGTATCCTTGGTACCTTCAAGCTTTGGTTTCTTGTTCGGGGCGCAATACGCTGTGTCATACGGCACAATGTAGCGTTACGACCCAACGTCGACTGTCTGTGCGGAGAAAAGGTCATTTGGGTTTCACACCGCAGCGTGATTGCAAGACGACGCCACACTGTGCGTAGCACCCACTCCCCACTTCACCGCCCTTGCCCCTCACCGCTGTCGCAGACTTCGACGGAACAAAGACCACTAGACGTTTTCCATACGATTTTGTTTCCGGCACAGCATACCGCATACCGCAGCGTACTGCGTTGTGGTCAAGAGATCAAAGCTTTGGTCGTAGTCTAAAGCTATCGATTAAGATACCACTTTGGTGTTTATGATTTATTAGCGACCTTCGTCAGATTTCGATGTAATATTATGTAATGATGTTATTCTGTCAATAAATAAATAAATAAAAATAAATAAATAAATTATTATATGTCGACCTCTGTGGCGTGGCGGGCAAAGGTCCGGCGTCCGAGGTTGCGGGTTCGATTCCCACCTCAGGACAGAGGTTTGTACGAATTCCAGATATTTGTTCCTGGTGTTCCCGATGTTTCTATGCATAATAAAAAATATCTATCTATGTAGTGTATTGTATTAAGTATATCAATTATCTAGTAACCCATAACACAAGCTGTTGTCCAGCATTATTTATTTATTTACTATCTAATATTTCTGACTCTAACATCTACGGCAGTCAATTTAATACTAGCTTGTTTATTTATTAAAATAGAAACAAATTTAAAAAGTTGGTAATAGAATCAACCCTAGCATAATGCTAACATTTTCTCTTTACCTTACCAATGAAGGTTATTTATTTTATTCAAAAAATGTTTCAAAGGTTCATTTTTCAATCAATTGATGGACGCCGATCAAAGGACTTTGCGACCAAATGAATAAATTCTGCAAAGTATTGTAACGACGTCGCTGTACAGAATTTACTTTAAATGAAAAACGTTTGGAAACTTGTCTTGGCTATTCATTTTACATAAAGTATGTAGAATGAATAAACTTTATTAACAAAGAAACTAACAATTCAATAGTAGAAACAAATTGGAACTAGTATTTACAATTGAAACTAATGAGCTAACTGCAGACTGTAGTAAACTATCTACAAGTAGCTCAACAGACCCATGTAATACCAGTCGGAATCGTCCCCAAGACGCTGGCTGCATTGCTTCACAGTATGCCAATGCAGAGGCAGTGCGCAAGATACAACCAGCTCTCTAGCAGACTGTTACAAAACAATCTTTAGGTAGCTCAACTGATCCATATTAATACTGGTCGGAAGCGTCTATTGCATTACCCCACTGTATGGCAATGCTGGATGAATTCCGCCGCGATCAAGTGCAGTTTGACTTGCGGAACTGGGCGTCGGATCGTCACGCTAGTCAGTTGAGTTCAGCCAGAGGAGTAAGCAATATTTCTGAAGAAAATAGGTATATTTCTGACCTCTTGAATTAATTATTCTCTAAAATCAACGTCCAATTTATGTAAAAAATGTAATTCCCCTCTTCATTTTTGTCGACTTCCACAAACACATGCGAAAACAACGCGGCACCGCAACAAACTAGCGGAAGTGTGGCTGACGTCGGAGCAGATCGACGCAACCGCGCAGGGAAAGAGATAGAATTATAGTCTACCATGCGTTAGAACAAGCAGTTTCGCTAGTGTTCCGCTTCTCCTACTTAAGGCGAATAGTAGGGTGGATAGTGGCGCCACTATATATTTAATTTTATAATTACGTTATACAAAGGAATTATCAAAAAATCGGACCGCGCGTAGACTATATCTATCATAAGCTTTTTTTAAATGTATCTTTAATAGTTTTGTTATTGACATTTAATAGCACTACGTCAGAGATGCCATTTCTCACGCCGCAATCGCCACTGCAATCTGAAATAGTGCATTTTACACCAAGGCGAGAAAGTGATCAATTCCTACCGAGTGTGTCGTTTTGGCCTTAAAACACACGAGGTAGGAATCGCACTTTCTGCCGAGTGATAAATAGTGCTTTATACTACACCTTCGAGGAAAATAAAAAGCAGAATTAATTATTAATTGAAATTTATATTAAAATTATTACAGTTATTGAAACTCAAAGAAGAACTTACCGCGCCCAATGATGTTGGTAAAACCACATTGACCGCGCCAGCCTTTGGGTTCTCTTTTCAAAATATTGTTCGGAAATCGGAGGAGGCCTAATGGACTTGGAGTAAAACTTCTTGTCGTTTGACCGAATGAAAATAACCATAGCTACCGGCCGATCTTTTAGGAAATAAAAAAAAAATTACACGTTAGAAATGGATTTCCATACACTTTTTCCTCCCGCTAAAACACGTGAGAAATGAAATTCCATAGAGTTTTTCCTCCCGGTTTCCTATAGGCCTTCAAAGACATACTTTCTATTCTTTAAATGGAACAGGAATAGGCAACTTTCAGAGCAGGTTTAGTATAAACTAAATTTCTATTTATTTTAACAACCGCAATATTCTGCTTCTCATATTCAAAATCAAAATATTACCAGGATTTAGACGAACACTGAATATTTATTAACCTCTGTCACTTGCCTCATGAATAAACATCGAGTGATTATAATACGGCACCTATACGAAGTCTTGTTCAGGCATTAACACGTATTATGAACAATGGGTAAGTAATTTACCACTTATTGATAACTTCTAAGAGATTGGGTAATTTAATATAGTTTATGGTAAATATATAAATAATATTGGATGATTCACACAGCATCATCAAGCCCCAAGCTAAGCAGAGCTGGTGTTATGGGTATTAGAGGACTGATTATACATAATACAATACGTTACACAGATATATTATTTTATTATACATAGAATATATCCAGAACACACGGAACAAATATTCGCAGATCATACATACATTTTTCCTAAGGCGGGAATGGAACCCGCAACCTCCTGCGTCGCAAGTAGACCTTTGCCCGCCGCGCTACATCGGTCGTAAAATGCATATATGATAATTATCCAAGACTTAGCCTTTCGTAAAAGAGAGACAAGTTATACTTGTCTGTCTCATTGCGATAGACACGTTGGGGTACTTTTTATCCAGAAAAAACAATACTGGTCTGGTCACATACGGGGTTCCATTTACGTAGAACGTACGCATTTACGTTCTCTAAGAATGTTTTTTCATAAGTTGTCGTGTCCCCTTACTATCACGAGTTCTGAAAAAAAAAACGTCAAGTGCGAGTCAGACTCGTGCACTATGGGTTCCGTCAAATTGTAAGACCTTGTTTCTTGCCAAATTTTATGATTCCACGTCAACGGGAAGTACCCTATAGGTTTTCGTCCGTGGCGAGAACCAAAAGTATTTTTTAAACTACAAATTTACGGATTTTTTTTCCTTTACATGATCTGTTTATCCTTGCTTCTGGTCAAATTTCATGATTCTAGATCTACAGAAATTACCCTATAGGTTTTGTGTGCATCTCTTGGAAATTTCAAAATAATCGGACATACTTTTGATTGCGTTGACTTAGAAGTTTTATTTATATCGAGGCTTCAAGAGGTTACGGACTTGAGTATTTGATGCTAATATCAACTCGATACTTACTCTCACGCGTTTCTGAGAAAAGGGGGTTGACAGACGGACAGACATACAGACAAACAGACAGACGGACAACTAAGTGATCCTATAAGGGTCCCTTTTTTCATTTTGAGGTACGGAAACCCAAAAATGAACTATGTAATGTATCTTTATAATTTGCAGTTACAAAGAATAAAAGACAAACGGACAAAACGACAGAATGCGGCGTAGGTTCAGCAATAGTTGTAATAGGGTCCCGTTGCCATCCTCAATAAAAAAATATAATTATCTTATTCTAAGAAAACATTATTCTATTACGGTTAACCACTCCATAAGTACATAATAATGAATTATTAGTTGAGAACACAGCTCATATCTGAGAACTTGAGTAGGTATAGAACACGGAGATAAACGTGTTTAGTTCGACGAACTTCTTCATAACATTTATGTAGGACGCATTCAATTTCTATCTCCCATTATGGAATACTACTTAGTTTCTGCTTCGCTCGCGTTGTTTTTATGGAATCGTTTTAAGGTCATTTTTATCTATTGTATTGTGTTGTGTACTCTATTTTCCGCACTTAGACTCGGTTTGGTCCGTTGTGCGTGTTTTGTTCTGCTAGTGTAACCAGCCTAGCTCCGTCCAAAAGCGCAGAATCTTCCTGGGATCTTCGCAGGCTTCGCGGAGTGACCTCGGGTGGTCGAGGATTTCGTGTCGTTGCGCTGTTACTCCCTCGCATTCCAGGACTACGTGGGCAGCTGATTCTTCGTCACTGAGACACCCCCTGCAGAGAGGACTGTCTGTTGCTCCGATGGTGAAGAGATGTTTATTTAGTGGGCAGTGTCCTGTGAGTGTCCCCACTAGGTCATTTTTATCCCACGGAAACTGATTTAGGGGATAAAAAGAAGCCTTTGTTTTGTTTCTGGCCTAAAACTGCCTGTATCCAAAAAAAATTCCCCAATCCGCCGCTCTACTGTAGTTTTGGCGTGAAGAGGTGACAAACATCCATCCAAACATCTATAAATCCAAATATCCAAACATCCAAACTTTCGCATGCTTAATATTAGTACCTATGTACATGGAATCACTCCATGTACATTAATATTGTTACTAACGCTTGCGTTATAGGATGGTTTCAATAGATAAGTTTCCAATTTTATAATCTATTTTTCACCCGAGAGCTGGTGAGTATCTGGCACAGCGCATCAGCATTGCCATACAGCGGGGCAATGCAGCCAGCGTAGCGGGGACGCTTCCGACTGGTATTGATATGGATCAGTTGAGCTACCTGTACATTGTTTGCAACAGTCTGCAATTAACTCAACTGTTAATACAAGTTCAATAAAATTGTAGATATTAGTTCTTATTTGTTTGTCATTTTCTTTATTAATATTTGTTTTACACAACTAGTATTATACCTATCGGATTATGCGAGTTAGGTAATAGAGAGTGAGCCTGTGTTTGTGCACACACTTGTGCACTATAATATTTCTTGCACATATGGCTAGTCTGTGTTCAGACTAGCCGCCGTGGCCGAAATTCGGCTATCATAATTATCTAGCTATCTTTTTCAATACCTACAATTAGTAATCCATAACAATCTAGTAAAAGTCCTTTCAACAATATTTTTCGGAAATTAAAATCAAATCAGTAGATATTATGATGATGACATTTTAGTTGAAGATTTAACGATAAACTGAATATTTGAACAAGGGCAAAATCAGTCGATAGTTCAAAACATTTTTCGACTAATTGTGTGATGTTCAAGGTTATGAGTCTAAAATGAAGCCTGCATTATGTTTATTAAAGAGTACATTGATGATTTGGAAATGAAGTACATAATGTGTAGGTAGTTAGGTAGGTATTTATGATGTATGGGTAACCTTACCAATACTTCTGTAATTTTTTTAATCAAGCACTACCTACTAAATTGTTGTCCACACTACCCAAAGGTTAGCAGGTAGAGAATGCTATCTAGCATTATGCTCGCCCATGTACAACTTTTGTGCAATAAAGTATATTCTATTCTATTCTATTCTAATACGTTTTTAGACAGAAAGTTTGTGAATGAAGGTTTTCTGTTACCTAGCTCCAAAGCTACCGATAGAATAAGAGGGAATTGGCGATCATGTACAGTGGCGGTCAGAAGACGTAGATTCTAAAGAAATTGTCTTGAAGCCATTCCTGATGCTTAAAACCTTTTTAAATTCATTATTGTTCGGGTCGTAAGTTCAAATCCTCAAAGTCACTTAATAACTACCCTAATTTTGAAACTTAATTTATTATCTACTAGCTGCCGCCCGCGGCTTCGCAGGCGTTGTTTCTATGGAAACGTTAAAAGGTGAATTCTATCCCATGGGAACTGATTTATGGGATAAAAAGTAGCCTATGTTTGATTCCAGGATTAGAATTACACGTGTGCAAAATTTCAGCCCGATCCGTTCAGTAGTTTTGGCGTGAAGAGGTAACAAACATCCATCCATCTATACATCCATCCAAACTTTCGCATTTATAATATTAGTGTGATTGAACTAGGAAATAGAACAGCAAAAATAATTAACATAATTTATATATCCACTTACACTTTCATTGTTTTAATATTTATTATGAAAGTATTATTTATTATTTTCGTAAGTATTCCATAATATTTCACATATGCATACCGTGTAGCCCACAGTTATAATAATGGGCTGTAATTTAGAATTTTATGAAATTTATGTACTATTTTAAATCGTAGTACCTAACCTTGAAGCGAGTATGATCTTTACGGTATATCTCCAATTATGACCGCAACTGTACACTATAGTCCAATCGAAATAATAAAAAAATATAACCATTTTTGTCATCCGACTTACATGCTAAACAACGGAGAGCAAAACTACTTTTAAATGTAAGCCCAAACCAAATCATCACGGAATGGCCTCTGCCTCAGCATATCTAGCAATGCTGACTGCCAGTGATAGGCTACTTTTATCCAAGAGTGCACGCAAAGCCATAATCAAAAGCTAAGTACGTACTGAAGACATCACTTTTCTGAATATACCTATACCAGCCATACAGCCTTGTTTGAACTCGTCACACTATACAAACAACTTGTGAGTGGCCCAAAGGCTTAGAGAGATTTGGTCACCGCACTGTTGAAAGGACACCTACCTATGTTGTTTTAAACTTATAGGAGCTACGGCCTATCTTTGGCCAGACGATGTTTGCCGTTGCTTAATCCCTGGTCAGAACGGTGTTATTCAGAATGAATCAGTGTTATATATGGAGTGGGTAGGGCACGGCCCGCTCGTAGATCCGATGGCCGCTGAGGCCTTATGGCTCTTGGTTATCACGTAGGCGCAGTGTGGGTAGGACCGAAAACCTGGTAAGTAAAGGAAATTGAGAGAGAGAGAGAGAGAATATTTTTATTTACCTTAAAACTACTTAACACAATTAGCCTTAAGACTATGTTAATAGTACTACCAAATAGTTACAAAATAGGTTTATTTTGGGCGTAGCAACGTTTATGGCAAATATGGCCCTTTACTCAGCGTTGTGCTGGAAGAATTGCTGGATGCGGGCAGCGCAGAATCGGTCATTGTGGATATCTTTAGGGGAGTCCTATGTCCAGCTGTGGACGTCGTTCGGCAGATATGATGATGAAGAAGTTTTGACATTAACTGAAAGTATTAACTGCAGTATATTATCGAGTGTTGCGTTAACTGTTATCAAAATAATTATGTTAAACCAAACACAAAATTATGAAATAAATAGTTTATGCCCGCGACTTCGCACGCGTTGTTTCCATGGAAATGTTTAAATGTAATTTCTATCCCATGGGAACTGACTTATGGGATAAAAGGTAGCCTATGTTTGATTCCAGAATTAGAATTATCTGTATGCAAAATTTCAGCTTCAGCGTTCAGTAGTTTTGGCGTGAAGAAGTAACAAACATCCATCCATCTATCCATCCAAACTTTCTCATTTATAATATTTAAATATATACATTATGTAATATTTTAAATATAATATTAGTGTGATACCCTTGCTTTGTGCGTTACTGAAAAAATAAATGCTAAGCTTACTTTTTCGAGTGAAAAGCTCAATGTGATTTCGTGAAGCTTTAGAATTTTCATTTTACGTTACTTTAATTTTTGTACAACATCTGTCAATATGTTTTGCTGTAACATCAGTTCAGCTATTTGTGTAGTGTATGCCAAAAATGAGAGGCTTTTTATGTAAGTCCGTAAAAAGACCATTTTAATTTGCATTCCTATTTTATTATAACCATTATTTATAAAATTTACAGATTTTTTTTATCTTAAATCCTAATTTGGTATTCTAGAAACTCACAAGACAATTTCTATCGCAATACAGCGCCATACCCAAGAAATATTCGACTCTTTGTCACCTGAAACTTTCCTTTATTTCATCCCAGAAGTTTACATCATTTGACATTCATAGGGCACAAGCAGCTAACGGCTGGTACACACCGAGTAAATGAAAATGTAAAGAGGTTACAAGACATAACTTTATTTATATTAAGAACAATACTCAATGTGGAAGTTGGTAAAGCGGTTTTTATTGAATTTTATGAGATTTTTATCTTGCGTCATGCTTTTTTGTGTCCGGGAAGAAAATGTGCACACAGATCCGATTTTGTTTGTAGCTGAACCGGTCGGCCAATTTGATAGTTAAGTACTGATACATAAATAAGCCCCCTCCCGAGATAGAGTAGTAGTAGAGAGTACACCTGTGTTTGCGCACACACTTGTGCACTATAATATTATGTCCTGCGCATCTAGCTAGTCTCTGATGAGACTGGCTGCCGTGGTAGAAAATCAGCAAGGAGGACATTATAAATAAAACGATACTCACTCCGAAGCTAAAAAAAGGGATTTAAGATTTTTTGATTTTTATATTTTCGTCAGAAGTAAATCAAAACAATCGCATGGCTCTACCTCCCCGAACACTAGCGCCGCCACATATTTTATCTTATTATTACGTCGAAGAAAGGAAATTCCAAAAATTACGTTGGGCAATTTGTGATACCTATCATAAGCATTTCTTTAATGCCTCTATAAATTTTTTAGTTTGTATAGTGTAGGCAGAGATGCGAAGTTGCTCTTTTTTGCCACCATGGTAGCCAAAAACAGTAGTAAACACTACTGTAGACCTGACTTTTCCTTTTAAAATAATGTCAGTTATAACAATCCGTTCAGTGTGCCATTACAATAGTTTTGGTAAAATATGTATATCTGTGGACGCGACGGAACGTGCGCGACCTGCTGTTATTCACGCTTATCAAGCGCTATTTGTTTTACACCTTTTAAGGCAGACTTTTAGTTTAATACTGCGTTTATTATTTTGGCATTTTGAACTTTTAGCTTTCACAAGGATACGTCGACGATATTCCTTGGAGCTGCTTTTTTGTGGAAAGCGCTGATTTTGAAAATGGAAAAGACGTTACAAATCTCCTAAGAGAAATATCACATGGATGTGAAACTGGTCCGAACAATCCCGCTATAGACCGAAATGCCGTATATATAATAAGTAGCCTTTGGTTGCACCAGGCCCAGGCTTGCGCATGACTGACAGACAAATTAGCTCAAACATAAAAAGGCATGGCCCGCCCCCTAGGTATCACTGGATCGACAAAGTTGAATCCGCGAACCGCGAATTTGACGCCCATAGCTGGCGGGAGACAGCTCAGAAGCGATATGCTTGGAGTAGTCCTGTGTAGGAGACTAAGATCCACTTTGGGTCGCTAAGTCACAAGAGTCAGTCAGTATAAATAGGCCTTTGTCCAGCAGCGAGTGGACAATAAAATAAATAAATTAGAAGATAAGACAATTCACACAGCATCATCTAGCCCCAAGCTAGACAACAAGGTCTTAATTAATCATGACTTTTTCACAAACATTGTTTTAGGCACTGAGGACTGCTAGGACAGTAGGTTGGTTCGAAAAAGGGGGTTAAACTGGACCCTCGATTGGACTGGTTCTACTCCAAACAAACAAAGCACAGCACAATTGACATAAAACGTTTTGAGAAAGCCACATAGGATTGGCTAGTTTTCGACAAAAACTATCGACATAGCTCTAAGAATTAGCAAGCTGAAGTGACAGTGGGCGGCCATATCTCGCAGAGAACCGTTAACCGCTAGGATAAACGTGTTCTTGAGTGGAGACCATTACTCGGAAAACCCAGTGTAGGGAGCCCTCCGGCAAGATGGGATGACGACCCTCGAAAGACTGCAAGCAGATGCTGGATGCGGCGAACACAATGAAGACAGGACTATGGCGCTCATTAGGGGAGGCCTATGTCCAGAAGTGGACTAACAACGGCTGATGATGATGATGATGTCATAGGATTGGTTGTGGTTGATTACGACTGGCTACGGCTACAAATGGTTTGACTAACCAATAACAAATTATACCTGTGATGTTTTATACACTTTTCATTAACCTAACTATGCAACTCAAAGTTTTTATTCCTCACACCACCTTTACTAAATTACTGGTTAACTGTTCACCTACATTGAGTTTGTTTGCGGAAATCCTGTTAGAAACTCCAAGTTCATTGTTAACTATAAACTTCATGAACGCGGAAAATATCTCAGGTAATAAGGGTAGGCCGTAATCTAATTTGTCGAGAGTTCTCGGGTTCGGTTCCCGGCGGGGCAACAAATTTGTTAGAAAATTCCTTGATTCCCACGGCTGCTGTGGGGACTGGATAATTTGTCTCAGAAGGAAGATGATTATAGAGTTATCGCCTTAATAATTGGAAGGTATGATGATGGTTCTTTATGGTGTCTGAAAGTGAGACTGTTTAGTTATTGTTTCTTTGATAATTTGAAAATTTACGAGAAAACATTTTAGTGATATAGATTTTGAGGGCAATAACTTTCTATATTTCAATGTTTAGGCATATTAATACGTGACAATATGAATCGTTTTTGTATAAAAAATGCATTCATTGTCTCTTTTAAGCTATTGCAACTTGTAAAACAAACTCATTTCCTTGAACATACCTTTAATAATAATATACAGGGTGGAATTTTGTAATGCCACCTGCAGGGAAAGTACTCTTAATACTGTAGATAGAAAATTATACTAAAAGAAAACATTCCTTTATTTTTGAAAAGAAAGAAAACTGCATTCAAAGATTTTCGAAAATTCGCTTGCCACACCCGGGAATCGAACCGACTAAAATCTGTAAAAATTACACCCTGTATTTTTATTGCATAGATCGGTCGGGTCAATTATAAGGATGAAATCTCTCTAACAAACTTAATAAATTAAATGAAAGGAAAACCATGAAATCTTAAATTATTTACAATAAAAGTCAACTTACTACTAATTAGTTGCTCAAAATGGGCTCCATTTTCTTGGATACACAAATTTATTCTTCTTATGTATTCATTTCTAGTAACTTTTAATAACGTGTTGTGGTGAATATTATAAATCGTATTCTGAACTTCAACTCTCAACTAGTTTACATTAACATAAGATTTCATGTAAAATAGATTTTTTACATATCCACACAAAAAAAAATCTAAAGGGGTGAGATCTGGTGATCTCGCAGGCCATCTGATTGTGCCGTTGGTACCAATCCAGGTATGGGCTGGAGCACCATCTTGCTGTAGAATTATTTGGTTTCGTTCCGCCTCGGGGAAAACATTTAACTCATTTCTTAAGAGATTCAGTATTTTAAGATAGAAGAGTCTGCATTAGGTACAAGCACGTGCAAATTTCAATCGTCTTATCTAAATATCAATTCGTCATTCGGATAAATGAAGTCAATGATAATTATTAATTACTGACACAAGTAAACAGATGGATCTTTATAATAAAGTGCTTAACTTGACCCATTCAATTTATAATTTAAGATTTCATGGTTTTCCTTTCATTTAATTTATTAAGTTTGTTAGAGAGATTTCATCCTTATTATTGACCCTAACGATCTATGGAATAAAAGTACAGGGTGTAATTTTTACAGATTTCAGTCGGTTCGATTCCCGGGTGTGGCAAGCGAATTTTTGAAAATCTTTGAATGCAGTTTTCTTTCTTTTCAAAAATAAAGGAATGTTTTCTTTTAGTATAATTTTCTATCTACAGTATTAAGAGTACTTTCCCTCCAGGTGGCATTACAAAATTCCACCCTGTATAGTGAAATAAAGTAGTTGGTTTTCTAAAAGGTAGATATATTTAAAGGAAATAGGGATAGATTGTTTCAATTATTTTTGGATCTGGAAAAGTATTATTTATTTACCTATTAAAAATTAAAAATGTAAAGGAATAAAATCTAGCTTTTATTCCATTTGAATGAATACGGTCAATATTATGTAGTATCATAGGGAAATCCTCAATACGTTCCTCTGCAATCCCTTCCATCCCCCAGGTATAGCATAGTAGATTTATTCGGGAACGTGAATTGGTTATGTATGGGCTACTTGTGTTACTTAGCTCCGGAAGTATGTATTTTCATAGCTTGGGAGTGAACTCACTTATAGAAAAACTACATATCAATTTTAGATGATTTATTTAAAGTTTGTGGCTTGGTTCATGCTTTTGGGCCTTTCTACATATTATGTACATAGATACTGCCTCGTTGGTGTAGCGGTCAGCTTGTTCAACCGCTGATTCTGTCCTGGGTTCGAGTCCTGGGTCGGCCAATAGTTGTTATTGGGGTTTGTCTAGCAAGGAAAGTTCACAGTTGCAGCCCGGAGTCAAGAAGTTGGCGATACACCCCCGTGCCTCGGAAAGCACGTTAAGCCGTTGGTTTTGAGCCTGATCTCTCCCTGGTCGTGTCGATCTGTCATCCCATCGGATTATGAGACTGAGCGAATAGAGAGTGCACTTGTGTTTGGACACACACTTGTGCACTATGATGCGTCCTGCGCATCTGGATAGTCTCCGATGAGACTAGTCGCCGTAGTCGGCTAGGACGACATTACATAGATACATACTTACTCTTTTACTTGCATGCCACCACGCTTGGCTAGAAGATTGTTGCTCGCAGAAAAGGTGTTCAAAATACATAGAAGAAAGCTGTTGCTATTCCTTAGTTTCCCTTAGTTGGCTTTAACGACGTTCACACAGGCTGAGTGGGAGATGTCGATATGCCGTTTCGATCGCCGCAGCATCGACATCCGAAGATACTGACCAGCGTTACGGGCCGTAATGTAACGCATCACACAGCGATCGTTCGTGCTGCCAGTACGGGGAAAGAAAGCGCTCGTAACGAGCCACGAGACGGATTTTTCACAGCGTAAGTAACCTGCGTATCGTACCTTGGTACATTACGCTCCGTAACATCACTACTTGGCTTTATAATTTCAGCAATATGCAATAGCTAGTTTTTCTTTTAACATAATACCAACGTCAGAATTAAAATAATATCACCTCAGAATAAATTGCTATAACTGAGAGATTTTCACCATACAATATTGAGGCAGTCGGTCAGGTCAGGGTGCATTTTTAGGAGTAACAGGAGTGAAAACGGGAGCTTAGTTTTTAATGCTTCCAAAAGAAAATCAATAAGGTTTTAAATCGTTTTAGTAAAACTCGCTGAGGTTCTCGAAGCTCACTGAAACGCAATGTTAGGATGTTTAATGTGTAAAGAAAAGATATATGAAAAGTTTAACGAAATACAAAAACTTTTATCTCTCAGTTTAAGCCAACGATTAAGAAGTAAAACCCGCTACCTTCCACTTATCTTACGATCGCAGCAAAGAAAATGTTTGTAAAAGCGTGCCAACAACATGCGAAAAAAGCTATTACTTTTTATTTTTAAACTAGAAACGGCGAAATCTGTGCACTTTGTGTAATGAATTAAAATTTTTATTGTGTAACTACAGAACGAAAAGGCTACACTGTACTTTATTTGTCAGAATTTTGTTCAGCAGTTTATTGACACAGTGCGAAGAATGCTTTTACCCATGAAACGTGTGTTAAGTTTTTCGAGTGCAATGATATGGTTGGCGGACACTCTTTTTGACGTGACAACGTCTTATAATTCGATAGAGCCGGCTGCACGCACGAAAAAACATGACATCATGCGGCGTTACCTCAACATGACGTCATACGGCGTTACCTCGCTCTAAGGCGTTCCATGTAAGCTTGAAGTGCAAGCGAGAGCGCTCGACATCCGTCTCTCTCCTACTTGAGTGAGCGATGCGTCTGCGTTGTCACGTTCAACTATCGTCAGTAAACCGACTTTACAGAAAACCAATTCTTTACTTTGGTGATCTCGAAGCATCAGAACGACAAATATTATAAATATTTCAATAAATGAGGTATCAAAATACTCGTCTGGTCTCCTGGTTCTAAGCAATATTTTGTAGGCCTTTGCCCTCTTATTCGGCTAAAAGTGAGGACCAAGTCAGGTTTTAGTTTTTAACCGACTTCGAAAAAAGGAGGAGGTTCTTTGTTCGGTTGTACGTATGTTTATTTTTGTATGTTTATCGATTTCTCCGTCATTTATGGTGAGATTTCGATAATTATTTTGCAGTTATATAGAGGATGATCCCAAGGTCAATAAATTTTATTCCCAATCCCGAGGGATAAGTATTTATCCTGCCTCATAACATAACTTATAAGACAGTTTAACTAAGGGATTCAGTGTCTTATTTTTAGTCTTATTTTTGTCGTTTTTTTTTTTTTTAAACAATCAAATTATTTATTAGTCACTTGTTAAAATTGTATTCATTACATTCACCTTTTTACTCGCATCTATACAACAAATGATTTTAATCTAGTAGCAATAATTACCCTGAATTAGTATCAATTCCGTGGTAGTTACCCCGTTGACCAGTCCGTTTGCATAATTAACTTAATTGGATAATAATCTGCAAAGCAGATTGGAAACCTGTTTTATTTATTAGATTCGAAATACACCCAATTATTATTTTCAATTAAGTTAATTCTGTAGAAGGGGTAAATCTCTTACAATTTAAATGAATTAAGTTGTTCAGAGAATTGTTTCAGCGCGGCGATGCTAAACAAACCAGTCATCTTTGTATCAAAACTTGGCACGAATAATTTTTGGCTTGCAGTACCTAAAGTTTCATATGATTTATTTTGCTTTATATACTTACATCTAAAATACAAATGTCGAGAAAGAAAAGTCTTTCGATGAATTTACAAGTCGACATAAACGACTACAATTATTTAATGAGTAGCTGCGCCCCGCGGCTTCGCCCCCGTGGAAATTTATGTTTCCAACTTTCTTAATTTTTTCTTTCATAAGAATCTTCTCCTGACAATAACAAACACAACAAAGAAAGAATTAGCGAAATCGGTCAAGCCGTTCACGCGTGATGCCGTGACCAAGGAAAACGGCTTTCATTTTTTTATATATATAGATAGATTTGACAGCATCTAAAAGCAAGTGAGCAATGCTCGCCATAACTCGGCCATTCTCGGCCAACATGTTACATATTCGAAACCTACTCACTTATGCCTTTATCACTTAACAAGTCGCTACTCGACACCATTTTAACATTTTTGCTTACAAACTGATGACGTTGCATACTCATCTAAAATACAAAAGCTTTAAATACCCACTTCACTGAAAGAAGCTTCGCAAAAAATTTCATCTTGTCTGTAAAAAGCTCTTTAGAAATTATGAGGTCTTGCCATCTCAAAATATTGGATCACGCTGGAGCCGCAAACCTTCAGAAAATGGCAGATAATCGGATCTAAAGTTATAAAAGCTGTTTAATCCCAACAATCACTGACTCCAACTAAAACAAGAAAACTTGGTCTATTGAATTATTGCGTTTGATAACGGATGCTTGGAGCCATAAAACTGTTTTTGCATTATAATTTGTGGTGTTTTCTCCATTATTTTTACCCTACTGTGCAAGAAGTAGGGTTATTAAATTTATTAGAATCAGTTTGATTCATACTGTTAAAAATATTTACTAGATAAACCTAACTAAAAATGTAACATTATGTGAGTGAAAGCTATCCGACGGAGAGTTTTTCCTGTCCCATGATAAAATATTTATGAAAGTAAATTTTGGACTTTTAGCACGTTTTAATTCCAGTGGTCATTGAGGTGGAAAATAAAGCGGTAATTTGTGAGAATAAATAAAGTCAATATTTGTCCCTAACACGAGTTTACCGCAACTCAAATTAATAATCAGATAAATAATGTTAATATTGTCTAAACAAATAAAGTAAAGGTAGGGTTTACCACATTTAGAGTGTGTGGCAAAGCAATTAATTTGCATTGTAATAGGAGCGTCATGCGCTCATGAACACATTATTATGAACAAACCATAAGTACTATTGTAAACTGGACAGTCAAGTGCTTGGTTTAAGTTTGGATCAAATAACCAAGTTTTTTTTATGCTGGACAATCCACACAGCATTATCTAGCCCCAAGCTAAGCAGAGCTTGTGTTATGGGCACTAAGTTAAACTCGAAGACCGCTTTTTTTCACATCTGTTTCTAAGGACATCGAATTACGTATTTGTGTACATTCTCTCCATTCAAAACAAGAAAGAAACTTAATAAGGAAATTAATTTGTAGACACACATTGGCAAAACTTAAATATATAGGTAGAAATCATAAAATAGCTTGAAAAACGCCGGTCGCAGACGCGAATGTCGAAATTAAAGAGTTCTCCGTTTTGCCACGGGAACCCGAAAAGCTCACAGTAATAAAATTATAAGACTACCCTAAGCCAACGATATATGTAAACAAATTAAAACTACACGAATGCTCACTTTGTGGTACATTTTCTAGAAAAATATTACTAAAATTCGGCGATGTGTCAGCTTCTTCAAGGATTTGCTAACGCGGCCACTCATTTCTTGCTCACACAGATGTGCTAAGCATAAATTTCATAGATTTCGTGTAGGATTGTGGTTTTATAATCGAAAGAATAACACAATCAGCGACAGATAATTTAACCTATCTAATATTGTAAATGTGAAAGTTGAGTGTGTTTTTGGTTGCTTTCTCTCCGAGGCTGCAGAGATCTGCATCGCTGCTTGCCTCTACTGAACGGCTTTACGTATCGTAATGAATCTTTGTAGGGAGATAGGTTCTGTTCTGAAGTAAAGCTTACATCAGGAACTTTATATCTTGCAAAAGCGCGAATATAGAGCTAGTGTTAAAATAATATACCTTTATTCACAAAAAAAATTACAGTCAAATAATAGCAATAAATTAGAACTAATATTAACAATTGAAACATTACGAGTACATAGTTAAAATAATTACAGCTAAAATAATTATCTCGCACGATGATAATTGATAACAGATGAACAATAGGTTTCAGTATTTCCGAATAGGTATTTTAAAATTGTTTTAATCTTTTGCCAGATTTATAGGTTATAAAACATGATAAATAGTTAAAGTGCTTGTGAAGTGAAATTATGCGGATACTTTAAAAGAAGATAAATCCAGAAAACTGTAGCAATGAGAAATAATCTGAAATACGTAAAAAAGTTGATATGATTTTATGTATATTAAACTTACTACCAACCTAAGAACATGTATAAGACTGCCTTGATAATATTGCGAGTAAACATCAAACACAGTTTGTACGAGTGGATCAAGATGTTGGTACCTATGTGGATGATATGAGATTACCCGTAAAACGCGATTTCCTGTTCACATTAAATTACTCCAAGATACACAGAACATTGTTTGCGACATTGATTTATGCGATAACAGGCGAATTTTAGCGCAGTGTTTGCAGTGCACGACGAAAACATTATTAATGGCTGGGATATTGTTTTCCGAATTTCCGCACGTCGCTACCAATGTTTTGTTATGTATTGTCACACATTCTATCATATTTTGTTAACCCATAACTTGCACAGTGGAAAAAATAAGGAGAGAGAGATCATGTTTTGAGGTTGCAGACCAGAACTTGCACCACCCGACTTTTCCCGTGTGGGTGTCGTAAGAGGCGACTTTGATATTCACCTAGGGGCGGGCAGCAGCGCCTCCTGCAGAACAATTTTACCATCGAACTGCGATATCCGCATGCAGAGCATGCATGGGGATTAAGGGCATTACCGCCATTATGATATAAGCCAGCTGTGTGGTGCCGGCTTAGAATTTGCAAGCTGTGTGGTGCTGGCTTACAATTTGCAAGCTGTGTGGTGCCTTGCACCACCCCAACTCTTCCCGCGGGTGTCGTAAGAGGCGACTAAGAGATATCTACTGGGGGCGGGCAGCAGCGCCCCCTGCAGAATAATTCTACCAATGAACTGCGATCCCCAACCCGAATGCCCGGCGTGGGGATTATGGGAATTACCCCCATGAGAAAAAAGCCAGCAAGGCGCTTATCGGAGGCCTGCGTCCAGCACTGGACCAATACAGGCTGTTGAGGTGAGGTTAGGATATAAGTCAATACGGCATAAGGCGGTTCTCAGGAGGAGACCCGCATACACGTGGAAATGTATAGGCTGTAGATATATACGGGAGTAGATATATACTCGTAGAAGTAGGAGACCGATATATAAAACAAATATTTGATCGAGAAGGGATCCAAACAGAACCTGGTATGCCAATATCAAATCAAACTTCACGGCGAGTAACCAAACCGTCGGTTATCGAATTTCCTCAGCTTTTGCGGCGGCGGGAAATAAGAATTTTAAACTTCAGTCATATTAATGCAAAATAGTTTCCCGGTGAAAGCTCCGCCAGATGTTACAGAGTGCTGTATTGTATTTCGTGAAATGACGGGTGCAACTTGACGTTTTTATTTTCCGCTTACTCTCTAACGTTTTCGGTTTCGGTTTAAAGAAGTTTATTCTCATAAAAACAAAAAATGTTCACTTATAATGAGATACAAAGTTCTTAAAAATTATGTATAAACTAATACTAGTACGCTCTAATACCTTATGTATAAGTTAGGCTATAGATGTATTTTTTAATTTTGTTTTAAACATGCTTATGCTAGCACATTCCTTGAGCTCGTTAGGCAAGCTATTAAATAATTGCACTCCCTCGTATACAATCGTTTTCCTGCCGTAATCAGTACGTGTTTTAGCTAATTCTAGTTTATGTTTGTTTCTAAATGTATATTGGTTATTCTTTTTGCGTAGTTTTAGGTTTGATATTATTGAGTTAGAATTAATGTTTCTTATCAAGATGCAAGTTGAGTATGTATACATTTGTTTAAGGTTATCATCTGACTTTACTTTGAGTTAACTACCTGCTAGCCGCTACCTTAAAAATTGACATAGAGGAAATGGGCTATGAGGCAGCCCATACGCCCGTGCATCTTAGTTCTGAGCTGTCTTTTCCTTGGTAGTACCATCGAGGTCACAGAGAGTCAGTACTTTGATTGTATCGAGACTTCATCTTGATGTCTAATTTTTCTATGGGATTCGGTAAATATTGATAGATACATAAAAAAAAGGTAGCACTCCGGGAGTGCCGGCAGAAGTGAAAACTTACATCTTATGATCTTACGCTTTTCGATCAGCATCACGTGACCCTGACGCGAGTTTGAAAGTTTTTACCCATACAAAAAAAGTGCTCAGCGCCGCTAAAGAAGTTTTCACTTCAAAAATTATTTAGTACTACAGACACACATACAATTAACAAAGATAATATACAAGTTTTAAACACAAGTACAATAGGTTTAATTAACCAAACGAGCAGTTTAAAATGTTAGTAAGTAGTAAGTAAGATACATTAAAAAGTTAGGTAAGTTTGTGTGTGCTGCACCACGACGAATAGGCTCAGTGAAAGTTTTTCGCAAAAGCAAAAACACTATTTTCAGCCAAAACATGATCGAGAGCAACCAGAACGAGTACCAACGGGCAATGTGTGCTATTAATTAATGCTTTAAATTATTGTTGTTGTTTAGCCAAGTAATCATGAATTTTTAAAGATTACAAAAATAATAGGTATAGATAAATAAATAAATAAATAATGCTGGACAATTCACACAGCATTATCAAGCCCCAAGCTAAGCAGTAAGTAAATATAAATAAATAAGATAAATAAATAAGATAAATAGTACATGACAATAGTAGTAAATCCTATGACTACGTTCCGTAGATACTATCTTTGCGTGCAGCGCTTCTATCGTGCTGACGTAGAACTACCCAAATTCCTTATAGAAATGAGACGTCACGATCAAGTCTAGAAACTATCGTCAATCCAAACTCTGGGCTCTGATCACGCTACGGCGGCGGTTCCTGGATGTACCCTTTTTGGGTCAATTTTCAGTCAGAGTGCGGAAGTAGATTTTGACGTGACAACGTCTTATAATTCGATAGAGCCGGCTGCACGCACGAAAAAACGTGACGTCATGCGGCGTTACCTCGCTCTGAGACGTTGTCACGTTCAACTATCGTCAGTAAACCGACTTTACAGACAACCAATTTTTTGACGTGACGTCTTATAATTCGATAGAGCCGGTTGCACGCACGAAAAAACATGACGTCATGCGGCGTTACTTCATGCGGCGTTACCTCATGCGGCGTTACCTCGCTCTTTTCTTAAGACGTTGTCACGTTCAACTATCGTCAGTAAACCGACTTTACAGACAACCAATTTTTTTGTCATTAGTAAGATACTATTGGATCGTTTTCCTTTGAATAGAATTTTCTTAGAAAAATTCTTTTAAAACTGACCTAAATCCGCCCCGCTTCCGCTCTTGTTATTCACCAAAAATTGCATCGTATCGTCAATTCTTAGAACTAAAACTGTTGTTGGAAGACTACAAAGTCTTTCTATTTCACAAAATGTATCTTTGATTATTTCCACTTCCTGGCCCAAGGCGCAGTTAATAGGTCGGCAGTAGACAGAACAGGTTTCTTGGAACACGTAGTGTCTGATTTCCCTCGGGTCCTAGGATTTTTGTCACAGTCTATTTGCTGCCATTTGCGCTATTTACTCGTTAGAGCTTTACTTTAGTAAAGCAAATAAGATTTGCTTTGAAAGTATTTTTAAAGCAGCGTTCAAACGTCGATGTAAGTAAACCTCGGGAGGTTGGGTGCTAGCTTCTCGAAAGTGGAAGGTTCAAATCAGGTTTAATTAGGTCCACCCACCTCAGTCACAGTCGGACCGTCGTCGTCGCTGCCGGCGTTCATATTCGTGTAAATAATGTTGTCTGCACAGCGGTCTAGGTACGTCTTTCCATCTTTGTTTTCCATTTAATAGGTAAATTGCAAAAGTTTGGAAATAGCGTGTGCCTTTAGTTGTAACACAACAGAGGCCATTTGTTGAGTTAGCGCTGGGAGAACGTACCATTTCGACAGAATATTATCAATACGAGTATCTATGAGTTCAAAGGCTTGCTCGTGGTTTGCTCGCAAGGTTTTCTCGTTGTTCAGAAGAGGTAAAAATAACTCTGTTCAAATCATTTTGTCAAACATTTTACACGAGCAGCCTGTGGTTCACATACACGCAGAAACCCGTCAATGCTATTCGCGTGCAATACAACAATGCATTCAGGATGTTGCTGGGGCTGCCGCGGTTCTGCAGCACGTCTGGCATGTTCGCCGAGGCGCGCACAGATGGGTTCGCCGCCTGCATGAGGAAAAAAGCAGCCTCACTGCTGAGCAGAGTCCGTGGGAGCACCAACAGCATCCTGCGAATGATAGCGGACAAGATGGATGGCCCACTATACAGACACTGCATTGCTGTACTTACCAAATAATTAAGTACCTCTACCTACCATAAATTTAAGCTAACATAGATTTAGATAGATAGATAGATAGAAAACACTTTATTATACCACACAAATACAGGAAACAATACAGAGAAAAGCTTAGAAAAAAAAAGGAAGTATAAAGGGCGGCCTTATCGCTGAAAGCGATCTCTTCCAGGCAACCTTGGGATGGATTTAAGACTTAGATATAGATTAATCCGAATATGGATCTTGTGTTGTCCGAAATAAACGATTATTATTATTATTATTATTAAAGGCACGTTTTTTATTGGACTAACAAACCGTATTTTTAACCAAATTCAAAGATAAAAGTTTTTAATCTGACTGTACTGGATAACATGGTCATGAACACTTTTATTTGAATTTAAGCCATCACGCACATGTCTATCTCCAGCTCTAGTTGTATCGCGGCGGGCGCTGAAAGGGCGCTCTTTCTGGTCACCGCCATGGCTGTGCAGTGAATGCGTTAACACATACACTGCGCAGCTTTGCCGGTGCGATTGACCTACAGAGGCGCATCCCCGTTACACGGGCGTGCAGGAGGACATCTGCATCTCGGGCCATGAAAGTATTAAAATATAAATGTGAGTGTGACAACAAGCAGCGATTACATAGCGTTTTTCAAACAAAAAATAAGTAATAGAAAATAAGTAGTTACACGCTGCTTTTGAATTTCATGAATAACTTGAATTCGAAAAGACCGTCGGCAAAAATTACCGCTCATAAAAACTAACGATCCGCGAAACCCAATTAGGTCCAAGAAAGTTAACGAGAACAGTTGCTCTATTTCATAAAGTATCTTAATAATTTGAGGTGGTAAAGAGCTACGCTTTTTAGACGTCCTTGAGTTTTTACAATACTATAAAAATGAAGACCTAGTACTTAAAAAGAATGCCTAGTACTTAAAAGTATTGACTTCTTGAAATATTTTTGTTACCACGTAGCCTTGTGGCTACAAGGCTCGTTTTTTTACAACCGATGTGGCGCAGCGGGCACAGGGTCCGCTTGCGACGCTGCTACGAATCTCCTGGTTGTTGGTTCGATTCCCGCTTTGGGAAAAATGTTGTATAATCTGCAAATACTTGCTCCCGGTGTTCTGGGCATTTTTATGTATATAAAAAAATTAATAATGCTGGACAATCCAGACAACATCATCTAGCCCCAAGCTAAGCAGAGCTTGTGTTATGGGTACTAGACTGATATACTTGATGACTGATATACATAATATAATACATTACATAGATAGATATTTTTTATTATAAATAGAAAACATCCAGAACGCCCTGGACAAATGTCTGCAGATCGTACAAACATTTGTCCCGAGGCGGGAATCGAACCCGCAACCTCCTGCGTCGCAGGCGGACCTTCGCCCACCGCGCCACTGAGGTCGTCTATCGCATCTATAGAAGTAGATAACGAAACTAAATTTATTTATTTTTAGAAGTCGTGTTCAAATTTTCTAAGCCCTAAGTACTCGTAGCTACAGCTTACGCTTTGTGTAAGATTCTTTACAAAAATGACTCGCATAATTCAAAAGTGTCGTCATGTCTTATGCCGTTGTATAAAATTAAAAGTAGGTAACGAAACTCTTGGGAAATGAGAGGCTCAGAGAGCTCGTTATCTTCGACGGTATTCAAGAAAATAATCAGCAAAAACAAAGAACTGTTAGTGTCCGTACGCACTTGTTCTTAAACCGCGCAGTTGGTAGTCATGCTTGTCATTAAGTTGTTTTGCTGTGGTGGTGTTCTATGTACTGCTTCTGTTTTTTCGGTCAACCACAACCATCATAATTATGATTGTTAACAATCTCACCTTATAGTAAACGACAATATTATCAAGATCGTGAAGTGTGCACTCGGTACAGTGCATTGTATAATACAAATCAATACAACTTTTCCATTAATTACTATGTTGTATTAAATGAATTATATATTAATAATATATTAATATTAAAAAGAAAACTTTGATTTTATTAGAACCTGATGGAATGATGACGTAGTATCTACCTGTGTGCACAGTTTGATTCATGTTAAAACTTTAAGAGAGCTTGGTTTTTAAACTTCTATCTTGCTTACACGCACAAAAAAAGAATAAGACAAATAAATTATTCCGTGAAAAAAACTAAAATTGAGTTCGTATGAAACAAGGATTCTAGTCGCTTACGAGCATGAAACTATTCAACCGCTGTCAAACTACGAAAATTAATTTCTCTCTATACGATACAGGCGCTGCAAGATGTATGAAAAGAGAGGAAATCTTTTTTCGCCATCGTAAACTTATGCATAACTTCTAGTAAGGACTCTGATCGCAAAGTGACTTTAATTAATTTAATTAATCATCTAAATTTAATATTCATGAGCTCCATTTTTAAATTTGTTTGCTTTTGATGACTGGCGTAAAATATAAAGAAAAGCGGGTGGTTTCAGCAGCACGGTCAGCGCGCTATAAAACCGCTAGTGCGTACTGGCCCTTACTTGGAAAACTTTTTTGGATATTCTGATGTTTCGCTAGAGGAAAATGGATGATCATTAGTTTGTACAAGTTCATTTTCACGAAATACCTCGGTACATTAATTTGACTAATATTAAATATGCAGGAATATCATTTTTCAACGCAATTTTTTGTTCACTCTGTGAGAGTAATAGTAGATTTTCTAAGGAAGATTCTAGTTCCACTCAGTTTTCTTTATAAAAATACTCATTTTACCTGTAAAAATGTTAAACGCTCTGTTTATTTTTACCTTTTTCTTTGATGATAAAACGAATCGAAAAACCTCCAAAACACAACGTCCCTAAATAAAGAACTGTTGTTTTTGTAGCTATTTTTCAATAATTCAAACAAAACAAGTTTGCCTTAGATAATTTATGTATCCCTTTGTTATCTGATTCTGCCATGACCTTGCAATATCCGCACGACCCATTTAATATCTGGCAAGCGGGTCTTATCAAACCTAATGGTTATTTAGAAGTTATAGCGACAGTAACAGCGGAGTGCCATAAATCAGTGATGAGCGAGGAATTGCCCAGATCCCAGATTTAATTGCGAGATTGTAATTATACGACCACTATTTGATATCGGTAATCGAGGTCAAGTATTGCTTGAATTTCTGCTTGGTAACAACAGCCATGAAAGTTTTCGTAAATGGTTGTAACAACCCTGCTTACTGAATGCTCATCTTATTGTCGGAAGCAATGTCACAGATTGTGTTTATCTCGCGTCAGCGCTAAGTTTTTCTGATAGGCGTAAACAGAAAATAAGTAACGAAGCCACTTAAACCATATAATAATCTACATATACAAAGAAATTTGTTTTAATAGGATTTAGTTCACTTTGTGAGAGTAATAGAAGATTTTCTAAGGAAGATTCTAGTTCCACTCAGATTTAATTGCGATATTGTAATTATACGACCACTATATGATATCGGTAATCGAGGTCAAGTATTGCTTGAATTTCTGCTTGGTAACAACAGCCATGAAAGTTTTCGTAAATGGTTGTAACAACCCTGCTTACTGAATGCTCATCTTATTGTCGGAAGCAGTGTCACAGATTGTGTTTATCTCGCGTCAGCGCTAAGTTTTTCTGATAGGCGTAAACAGAAAATAAGTAACGAAGCCACTTAAACCATATAATAATCTACATATACAAAGAAATTTGTTTTAATAGGATTTAGTTCACTTTGTGAGAGTAATAGAAGATTTTCTAAGGAAGATTCTAGTTCCACTCAGATTTAATTGCGATATTGTAATTATACGACCACTATATGATATCGGTAATCGAGGTCAAGTATTGCTTGAATTTCTGCTTGGTAACAACAGCCATGAAAGTTTTCGTAAATGGTTGTAACAACCCTGCTTACTGAATGCTCATCTTATTGTCGGAAGCAGTGTCACAGATTGTGTTTATCTCGCGTCAGCGCTAAGTTTTTCTGATAGGCGTTAACAGAAAATAAGTAACGAAGCCACTTAAACCATATAATAATCTACTTAAACAAAGAAATTTGTTTTAAAAGGCGTAATTTTTGTTCAGAAGTTTATTATTTCATGTTATTAGTATCATCACACTCAGAATAGTTTTTTTTTAATGCTGATGGTTGAGGCAGTCTGTATTCTGCAAGTTCAATCTGAGATTCGTAGTAGGTAGTATCGTGGTAACAGAAATATTCTGTGTTTTTGTAAGGTCCGCACTTATTTGGATCTATGTTGGGACCTACAGGTAGACAAAAGCAAGCCTTGCTTAGACCAGGGACGGTCAGGTTCTTAGCAATCTGCTTAGAGTCTTGATGTGTGTCTAAGGGTTTAGAGCATAATTCTTGAGGTGAGGACGAGTCTTCAGATAAGCATGAGCATTCACATGAGTCCTGTGATGAACTTGATGATTTATCCGAGCTTGAGACCTTAGTTGAGCTAGTACATGGGCTGCATGCAGGGTAGCCCGAACCTTCCACTGTGTGCGGAAGTTTTGGGCTTTTAGGTGAGTCGTAAGATGGGCCAACACCTTTATCTACTCGTAGGCATACGCATTCTTGCGATGAGCTTGAGCTTTTAGATGAACTTGAGTCTGGAAATAAGGTTGATTCTTTAGATGACTTTGAATCACAAGATTTACTTGAATCATTTTCTGAACTTGAGCTTTTATATGAGCTAGAGCTTGATTCTTTAGAACTTGAGAACAGACATGAGCTTGAGCATTTATAAATTTTTGTTTCCTTGTTATAGTTTTTTGGTGATAATAAGTCTTGAGATGAATTGCCAATATTAATACCACGGACTGAGCCACAGCTCTCACTGAATAACTTCTTGCTTCTTTTAGCGAACTCACGGATTGCTTTCATTGCATTTATTACATTGATATGGCTATTTTTGTATCACGGTACTACTAATTTACCACCAAAACTGCCGAAACCCCATAAAAGTATAAATGAACAGAACTGTTTGTAAATGTTGCATTTGACAAAAATACGCACGGGTTTATGACATTGACAGTGAGTGAAGTGAAAACTAGTAAGCACTCTGGCTAAAATTCAGGGAGGCCATGAACAAAACCTAGGGAACGTAGGCTACTATGATAAGGAAGGGCTCCACCAAATAAAGTGCATTATTAATATCTGCAGCAAAGTACAACGATACTACACAGTGTAGGCGATGGGGCACCTCGTATTGATTACTCGCATATATACCCATCATTATAATGCAGAATTGACGCGAAATTCTGTAGCTTTAAAAATAACTAAATGGTTGGATGCTGTAGTAAAATAATTCGCTGCTCATTTATAACTGGACCAAGCCGACTTGTCATTAAATAAATTTTATTCCTCTTATTTTTCTTCTGCCAGTTTTAAGCCAATAAGGACCTAATTTTAAAGTGTCCTGCTGCGGGAATGAACCCCGCAAACTTTCGCGTTTCAGGCAGACTTTCACCCACTGCGTTACAGAGGTCTTTGACAGGTGAAATAGTTCGCTGGCAGTCCATTTTGCAGCAAACTATTCGAGTAATCAAGTTTTCCAAAAACCCGCTTCGATGCCATGAATATTCATAAGCCGGTACACTAGTCAATTTGCATAGGATCCGATAGTCCAAACAGTTAAAAAGTATTGAAAGAATCAAGACCGAATTGCATTTAGGTGCACTACGAGAGAATCTTACATTCAGATAGTGTTTTTCCTTTTAAAATGTAATAAAAATAATGCACGAAAAAATTCGTTAACGTACAAGAACCTAAAATAAAAACTTACCAAAATAAAACAGTCTGGTAGAAAATTGGGGTGTTTATGTAGGTACGATGGTATTATTATTATATTCTCTGGAGTAGGTACGAGTACCTATGTACCTATTTGCGACTTTGCGATTTGGTAATAGGTATTTTGATTTTCTGTGACTATGATTTTAAGATCTTGATGATTATTGTTGGAACAGTTTTTACATCGTCGTCCACTGCTGGGCCTACGCTCCCCCTAAAGAGCGGCTAAAGCGCCTAGAATTTCAACTTGCCGTATCCAGCATTGACCGGCATATATTCCTTTTTCTATAAATATCTAAATATCTTATATTTCCTGCTCTCACGCAATATTTTAAAATCTGGCCATACTTTTTTAAATCATCCAAATGAAACACAAAAGGCCATTCATTCGACCCGTGCAATTATTTTATCGTGTTTCTTTGTATTCACAGCAGAGTAAACTTTAAAAATTGTTTGTTCTCAATGTTTTTTGAGCGTCCCATTTCACAAAGGTCTATTTTTTCACTCAAAAATTCCAGCTTTTAAATAGTTTCATCTTAAAAGTCTCTTTTCAAATTCAATTAATACAACTTACTTATCAATAAATAAAAATAAATAATGCCGGACAATTCACACAGCATTATCTAGCCCCAAGCTAAGCAGAGCTTGTGTTATGGGTACTAGATAACTGATATACTTAACACTACATACATAGATAGATATTTTTTATTATTACATAGAAAACATCCAGAACGCCCTGGACAAATGTCTGCAGATCGTACAAACATTTGTCCCGAGGCGGGAATCGAATCCACAACCTCCTGCGTCGCAGGCAGATCTTCGTCCGCTGCTCCACAGAGGTCGTCACAATACTGTTTTGGGAACTTTAGTATTTTACTGTAGAACATTATTTTTCAGTGATATTCCACTTATAGCGGGGTCAGCGTAACATTTTTTCTGAACTCTAGTCATCACCGTACTACTGAGAGGTATTGCCAAGCAGTAAAATAATGTCGGCACGCTGAAGACAGGGCGCTATGGCACTCATTAGGGGAGGCCTATGTCCAGCAGTGACTAATACAGGCTGATAATAATGATGATGATGAAAATAATAGTATTTCCTTCGATAAGAGAAGCGATTTTGGTCTGCTCACTAAGACCACAAAGACTGACTAGATGCAGAAAATGACGTCATAGGAGAGTACCGTGTGGCGTAGCGAAATAGCGAAAGTGACGAGTGATCAACGCAACTAATATTTCAGTGTTGGTACTATACTTCTTGTTTGATGGCTTTCTGCATCAACTTAAACTTCTACTTCTTGTTTGATGGCTTCTGCGTCTGGTTTGACACAATTTTGCCATTTCTGCATCGATATGATAAATAAGTACAGTAAGTATTGGAAAAGTGTCAAAGTAGCAGGAAGATTCAATGTCAACGAGGTTGAAGATTGATCTTATGATCTCGTGGATGGAAAAATACACTTCCTTATCGAATATTGATCTACACCTTCTCATATGGCCTTGACGTACCTAAGTTGCGAGGACAAGTGGACTAAATCCTGTCGGCTGCCTGCAATATTCAAATTATCTACTCCGAAATGTCGCACCAATAAATAAATAATGCTGGATCATTTACACATCATCATCTAGGCCCAAGTCGACCTCTGTGGCGCAGCGGGCGAAGGTCTGCCTGCGACAAGAGGTTGCGGGTTCGATTCCCGCCTCGGGACAAATGTTTGTACGATCTGCAGACATTTGTCCAGGGCGTTCTGGATGTTTTCTATGTATACTAAAAATATCTATCTATGTAGTGTATTGTATTAAGTATATCAGTTATCTAGTACCCATAACACAAGCTCTGCTTAGCTTGGGGCTAGATAATGCTGTGTGAATTGTCCAACATTATTTTATTATTTATTTAAGTAGAGCTGGTAACTAGATAACTAATATACTTAATATAACTTTCTATATAGATAAATAAACAAAGTTTTTCACGTAGACCTAAAGTCACTCACTGCGGGACTCCTATAGGTTTCCTATATTTTTGTAGTCTCCGGTCTCCTAGTACCCTAATCATAATCATTTATGATGGGTCTTAAATGGTGAGCCTGTGCTTTTGGCATCCAGGTGTCTATTAATATTATAATTGAAGAACAAATTTACAAATTCTAAATATTTTTTGTTTATCATTTTGGTAATCACAAGATCTCAATTATCTGGTCTGTTGCGTGACGATGGTAAGAGGCCTGAGGACATCCGTGAGGGCTGGCACAAGAGGCGCAAGTATGCAGATCTAGAGCCTAAACATTTGCTCCCCTGGGAGTCGAGACCCTAGTTCCGTAGGGTACTGAGGCTCTCCGGGTTTTAAAAAAAATACCTGAGTTTCTGGTCGAAGCGACGCGTGGAGTCTGGCAGCGCATCATATTGCCATACAGCGCGGCAATGCTGCTAGGGACTTGGGGACGCATCCGACTGGTATTAATATGGATCACTTGAGCTACGTTTAGATTGTTTGCAACAGTCTACAGTTAGCTCAATTGTAACTAGGTACTAGTTTTAAATTGTTTCTAATATTTGATTGTTATTTTCTTTGTACATCAAGGTACTTTTTTGTTCGATTTACCTAGACGTTTTTCTTAAACATCCTTTTATCCCATCACGAGAAGCGTGACTGTAGTAATCTCTTGACCTTTCCGTTCATTAATTAGGTTCCTCTATCACATCAATAGCCAAGGTAATTTGAGGTCAAACAACAATGAAAAAATATGTATACTAGCTATACATTTACTTCATCTTGACTTATCCCCGAAAACCTTTTAGGAGTTAGTTAGGTTAATGGGCAAGTATTTATCAATAGTTGGGTATAGGAAAATAGCGGAAGATTTATTATGATTAATATCAATATTTACGATATATCGGGGCTTTAACCCCTGACACGATCTCTGAAAAGTTGACCCAGATAGCCCAGATAACTGTGAAAAATAACTTGGTACAACGATGGAACTTTACTATATTACAACTAGCTGGCAGTAGCTAGTTGTAATATAGTAAATTTCGGCTCTCTAGTAAAGCGGCTTAACATGTTTTTTCCTGTAAGTTATTTCAGTTTTAGTATACTATTTTTGTATACTTACATGTAGTTAAAAACTAAATGTAAGTATACAAAATTGTAGGTCCAATTTACACAGCTGTTTATTTTATGAAAACAGGCAACCACCATCTAAATTGTTTTAGTATTTGTAAAGTGTGATTAGCTTTGTGGTGCTAAAGGGTACCTGAATAAAGCGTAGAATTCTTGAATGCATCAATAAAATATTGCAAATTTATTTTTTGACTCAAAAACAACATACAGGTTGCCACGGAAAGGGTGAACTAGCCAATAGGGTCACCCTTTTGGCTTAGTACACCCTATCCATGGTGTCCTGTATAGCATCCGATTAATGACGATAAAATATTGTCCTCCTAGCTGTAGTGGAAACAGCAACCAGTCATAACGGAGACAGAAGGTCAGTCCCACACCCGCATAATCCGATGAGACGGCAGACTGACACGACCGGGGAGAGGTCAGGCGCAGGAACAACGACCTAACTTGCTCTTAGTATTAGTACCACTAAATATCCTCCATCGGATAGCGGCCATTTTATGAGTATAAAAACCACTGGTTTTATTACGAACTTCAAGCGCCAATTCGAATTCAATTTTCATTCTAGATATCATTATTCAAGAATTATTGCAGATTGCCAAGTTCAGCAAAATTGGTTTTAAATTAATAACTTTGCTTTGAGTGTAATGATAATTGGAATATTCCATAATTATATTTAATTCACCTCACCTCAACAGCCTCTACCTGGTCCACTGCTGGACACAGGTCTCCCCCCTGATAAGTGCTTTTGTCTCATTGGGGGTAGTGCCCATAATCCCCACGCTGGGCATGCGTGTTGGGGATCGCAGTACGGTATGACAAGTGTTAGAAAACCTCATTATATTTATGGTAATTGAAAGTCTCATTATTTTCCTAACTACAATAAATGTACACTTAGAAAAGGTCAAATTATAAAAATAAACACTAACACGGAAATAAAGTGAGATTTTTGATTTCTGTCGCTTCGGTATGTAGACTAAAAGTAAAGAAGCGACGAAGAAACCTTTAGATTGTTAGTTGCTATTTTTCGGGTTGGAGCAAAACCCGTCCCAAGTTTTAATTTCCTCTGGATAATCTGATATTTTAGAGTAAGCCTTTTTACACAGCAAGGTTTTGACGATTTCTTTTAATTTATTTTCTGATAATTTTTGCAACTCACTAGGAGTTTTGTTGTAGAAGCTTATACATTGCCCTTCAAAAGATACATTATTATTGTGTAGCCTAGTAATGATAACAGCGAGTTTATGCTTATTTCTAGTATTAAAATTATGTGTATCGCTATTTTTATACCTAACTATTTTTATTTTAGACGTACAATTTACTACCTTTAGGTAGTAAATACTACCTTTAGTATACTACCTTTAGGTAGTAAATTGTAATGGTGGTACAATGGTTTTTATACATGAAAAAATTGTACGTGAAAACGTACAATTTTTTCATGTATAAAAACCATTGTTTCAGAGCATTGTACTGCTAGGGAGCATCACACATTCTAAACTACGTATTTTGTATTTCGAGGAAGAGCTCCTTTACAGAAATGCACTCAGCTTTCTATGTAGATAACTGTGCAAGGGTCGACACAGGAATGAGTGGTCGCAATCATTAGTGGTCTGCCAGCACCATAACCCACAAACTGGGTCAGTAGTTGATTACAGCACCCTTTCGCAAACTCCAATGAAATATTGTTATTGTTATCCGGACGAGACCAAAGTGATTAACTTACTCTTTGCTGTTTTTCTTATTGACCTTCGATGTGCGAAAATGGACGGAAAGATATTGCCGATAAATCTTTTTTATTGGAGTTTTATTTTTGAGGAACATATTTAAATTTTTAGTGTGAAGTTATCTCTCCCGTGGGCCTTCTTTGAAAAATAAGAATGATTGTAAGAATAATCGTGTACTTGTTGGTATGTAATTTTAATGGACGGTAGACGGAGGTAATGTTGTACCTTTTCTGCTCCTATTTATGTACTGTAAATAAGGACCCATGGTTTATGATTAAGAAAGTCATAAAACAGAGTAAAATTTATGCATAATTCACAGGCACAACATCGAGAAAATAAAATTATCGACCAAGTTTCTCTCTAATGGTAGTTCCCTAATTGTTTTCCCCCATTATTTTATGAAGTTTTTACGTTTCGATCATTTGCCAAAAATATTGAACTTTTTAACTGTGAAACTGTTCAACACATCATAAGCTTTTCGTGAATAATAATTTAACGTGTTTCAAAAATCTAAAAACTGACCTCAAATTCCTGAATATTGTTCCATTGAGCAAAATATTGGGTTTAAACGGAACACTTATATCGCGTTATATAATTCGAGGGTCTTATTTAGTTTGATACACTGACGTCTGTTATACAAGTACGCTCGACTTCAAATTATCGATAACAAATATTTGTGTCTTTTCATAAGAAATCAGGCGATTACATTTTGTTTCACGTTTTTGACATGAAACGTGCTAATTGTCCGATTATCTTTCAAAGAACACACTTTAAGAGAACACAAAAAATCAATAAATCAATTACCTACTTCTAGCGCTAAAATGTTTTCGAAATTACTAATATTAGAAAGTTCATTACAATTTGTTTTAGGCTACTTTTGTTAAGGGAGTTAATCCCCAAAGCACACAAGCAGAAGAAGCTAGCTTTCATTTGAATACCATAATGTTGCCTGTGCCTCTTGTATACCGTAAACCTTCCGAACTCCTGAGAGCGATCTCAGATGAGAACGTAAAACCGTGGTCGAATTAAACTAGTTCGCTCAAATAGTTGAGTCGAATAAATGTCTGCAATCCGAAGGCATTTACATTTCAAATTTCAGGGACCAGGCAAAGGTTTTGAAGAACGTGAATGTTGAGTGGGGTAGCCTTTAGTGATTGTAGCTCGTTTATCAAGTTGGTTTGTGAGAGCCGGATTTGGTTGCATTTTAACCTTAGGGAAACAGACGTCCAACAAACATTCCCATAAAATAATCCAAACGGTGGTTTTTACTCGAACATAGCAGGGTTTTGACATCCATACTTTCGTACCAATATTATAAAAGCAAAAATAACTGTGTCTGTCTGTTACCTTTTGACTACTTTGGCTACTTTTTATCTCGGAAAAGAGTGCTTAGCTGCGGGCAAGAGCTAGTGTATAGGTAAGTTTGTGTAAAAAACATATTGTACCTACATATCAACAGAAATCTTGAACGACTTGCTTCTGCCTGCGGCTTCGCACGTGTATTTTCGGTATAATAAGTAGCCTATTATCTAAGTTAAGCTTTGTTCTAAACGACGCCAAATTTCATCTTGATCTGTTCAGTAGTTTTGGAGATCCTAGGTAACAAAAATTTCACATTTCACAAACTTTTGCATTTATTATATTATTTATTTATTTATTTATTGAGGAATAACTAACGACTACATTAAACTTATTACACATTTGTGTTAGTACTTTACTAGTAAAGATGCGTGTTATTATCAATGTAGCCCACAGCGCTATCCACATATGCGTTACATTCTTAAAGAAATAAAAACATGCAACTAGAGGGCCTAACTTATACATGGAACTTATATTAGTAGGAAGTAGGATAATTAAAATTACACAGTCACTAAAAGAATAGATAAGATTAGATAAATTAGGTAATACATAACTTAAGTAAGTTCTCGGCATGATCTTTAACGAGCACTATTATAATTCTCATCACGATATTGTCAATGATTAGATCGGTTTCATTTGCAAAACCGTAATTATCCCTTTTGAAATCCATCCTTCGAAGCCGGATTAATTTGTCGGCAAGCGTGCGAAGGATCTGCGATTTAACACACGATAAAGTCAGAGACTAATTTTTCTTCTTTTTCCTAATGGATTCGCGTATGATTTGATTTTGATCGTGATGATTTGATTGGATCAAAGACGTTGCTCTTTATTAGGTTCACAGAAATTAATTGGAAGTTTTATTTCAGACAAGTAATTTGGCTTTCAAGGCATGTCAGTTAAAATAAAAATTTCTCAATCTTTTTTTATAAATAGACAATGCTTCAATGAACCATAGAGCTTAAGTGCTCAAATTCAGAGCATTAAAATAATTCATTGGTATTTTTAATGTTGTCATAGTCGTCAGTAGTTTTGGAGATCCAAGGTAATAAAAATTCAGATTTCACAAACTTTCGGCTTTATAATATTAGAAGGATTTCAGATAACTGTAATTCATAATTGGTTAGTAGTAGGAAGATTTTTTATTTAAATTCTTAGTGTACCTAATAAAGATGAATTCAATAAAATAAAATTATAACACATTAATGATTACAAAATAAAATAAAGCAAATAAGAAATCAGATTTACTAAATTACATCAAATTTTGTTGAATTTATTTCAACTAACTAAACTCTTTTCGCACCTATCACCCCCAGCCACCTATCATCAACCCCTCTTGTTACAGCGTGTATTGTACTCGCAGGATCTACTCTAATATGTTTGATGTTTGTACGATCTGCAGACATTTGTCCAGGGCGTTCTGGATGCTTTCTATGTATAATAAAAAATATCTATCTATGTAGTGTATTGTATTAAGTATATCAGTTATCTAGTACCCATAACACAAGCTCTGCTTAGCTTGGGGCTAGATAATGCTGTGTGAATTGTCCAGCATTATTTATTTATTTATTTAATACTACTCAAATAATTGTACTGTTATTCCAGCCAGTTCAAAAAGAAATGTTCAATCATGGCAAGTAACGATAATGTCAGATCCAAGTTCCCATCGTTCAAAAACGAAGTAAAAATCACAGTACAAGATCTCAATAACTCACAATCTCTCGCTGCAGCTGCTTCAGAAATTATCCGGCGCTATGGAAATGGATTCTTTGTTTACACAAGCTGAACGAGAGATCAAAAAGCAACGAAAACAAGCGACTATCCATTTTTATCTCCGCGAAGGAGCGGTAAGCTATGCAAACTGTCATTGGAAACTTGTGTCCCTATTCTGTGAGTGAAGAAATTGTGACTTTGCAACTTGGACAATAAGTCACAATTTCACCAACTTGGACAACAAGTGAATAATCCAAATGGTGTGAGGTAGTTTGTGGTCGTCGCCTGTTCATAAAGGTATAATTATAATGATCTTTGTTTCGAATGGAGACCACTACAACACACCAGAACGGGGGGAACACTAAAAAGATGGATCCGAAAACACGCAGGCCATGATTGGATGTCGAGGGCTCATCAGCTAGAGGTATTACCGTGGAGGCGTTTGGAGGAGGCCTATATCCAGAAACATGACAGAGAATGACAGGCCGCAATGTTATGATGATAACATTATCTGCCTATAGACAGATATTCATCATCATCATCATCAGCCTATATTAGTCTACTACTGGAATAGGCCTCCCCTAATGAGCGCCATAGTGCCCTGTCTTCAAGCTGCCGTATCCAGCATCTGCCTGCAGTCTCTCGCAGATCGTCATCCCACCTGGCCGGAGGGCGTCCTACACTACGTTTGCCGAGTCGTGGTCTCCACTCAAGAACACGTTTACTCGAGCGGTTGTCGGTTCTTCGCGAGATATGGCCGGCCCACTGCCACTTCAGCTTGCTAATTCTTTGAGCTATTTCGATATCTTTGATTCTCTGTCGGATGTATTCGTTACGAATTTTATCCTTCAGAGAGACTCCGAGTATAGATCTTTCCATAGGTCATGACGAGTAGGACGCACTGATTGAAAACTTTTATTTTCGAGCATTGCGGTTTGAATGACGAGAAGACTCGACGTTGTTTCCCAAACGCTGCCCAGCCTAGCTGGATCCTCCTCTTGGCCTCCTTCTCAAAATTAATTTTATTTAGACAGAAATTACTATTGTCATATTTTAAACTAAGTTTTTTCATGAAGTTTCTATTTTGCATTTTAGAAATAAGAACTTGGCTCATCAAATGCGGTTGCTACTGCTATCACAGTACTACTAGTCTCCAGAAAGCGGCTCGTCCAAGTTGCAACTTGTCAAACTCAGTCACAGAATAGCCGACTAACAAGCTACACGTTTGCTTGGCGATAGAAATAGAATGTACCTAATGTGATAATGGGATTGAGAATGACAGCAGGACTGCTAAAATCGTGACCTAAGCGGGACAGAATGCTGTGTCGCTGTCCTTTTCAATCCCGTTTTATATTGTCTATGACGTTTACTTCCAGTAACTAGAAACACGAAGTTATTGCTTGATTTGAAACCTGCTAACTAAGTAGCTATTGAGGTCGACTTCCAGAATAGGTGCCGGGTTTATCTAAGGCAGATGTAACAGTGCGAACTCGGTTTTATCTAAGGTTATTGCGCAATAAAGTGAGTATTTGCTTTAAAATTTGAATTCAAATCGCGAAGTTGGCATTCAGTTGGAATTAAGTACTTTAACTGTTCTGGCATCGACTCTAGCTTGATATCAGTATAAACTGATAAAATACCTCCTAAACCTCAACAGTCTTTATTGGTCCACTTCTGGACGCAGCCCCTCCCCCCCCCTGATAAGTGCCTTAATGGCTTTTATGTCATGGGAGTAATGCCCATAATCCCCACGCTGATCGCACAGTTCGGTGGTAGAATTTTTCTGCAGGGGGCACTGCTGCCCGCCCCCGGTGGAAATCTCTTAGTCGCCTCTTACGACACCCGCGAAAAGAGTTGGGTGTTGCAAATTCTAAGCCGGCACCACACAGCTATGATAAGATAAAATACCTACTTGCTTTGATTATGCTGACAATTTGACCTCCTTATCTTCGCTGCACACCTGGTCTTTAAATTCTTGTGTCCTTTTCTACTGTCCAGAGTTACAGCGCATCATTTATATTCTGCTGAACTAATTGCTTCACTATGAGAATGGTATCCTCACAGAAAGACACATTTCGGTACATTAAATTAAAGAAAAAAAATCTACGTGACGATTCTGCGACGTCACAGTAGATCGATTGGATAGCAGAATTGGGCCCCTGTTAGAGATCGTTCTTCGGTGGTAAGACAGCCAATTGTCACTTATTATTTTCTTATAAATTGTTTCGTTTTTTTTATTTGTGTAATAAGTATGTATCTCTTTTTATCTTTCTAAGGGCTGCTAAGGGCTTGTAAAGTGTAAACCACTTATTGCTGTGCACTTGTAATTTGTAAGTAGTGTAATAATTAAAGACTAAACTCATCACAGTAAATTGCTACAAATATTCAAACGCAGAGCCATTAACGTGAACACAAGTGATACTTTGGGCATAATTGAAGGGCGCAGTTTTGTAAAGATAATTACATTAGAATATTTAGTCAAAGCGACGCGTGACCCGAGAGCTGGTGAGTATCTGGCGCAGCGCATCAGCATTGCCATACAGCGGGGAAATGCAGCTAGCGTAGCGGGGACGCTTCCGACTGGTATTGACATGGGTCAGTTGAGCTACCTGTAGATGGTTTGCAACAGTCTGCAGTTAGCTCATTTTTTTCAATTGTAAATACTAGTTCTAATTTATTTCTAATATTTGATTGTAATTTTCTTTGTGTATAAAGGCTAGTTATCTAGTTTCCATAGAACAAGCTCTGCTTAGCTCGGAGCTGATGCTGTGTGAATTGTCCAGCATTATTATTTATTTATAAATTTATTCAGTCTTGGAGTATAAAGTTTTCATATTGTATCCTTCAAGCCATCCTACATGCAATATTGTGTGTGTTGTTTGCACGGCCACATTGGAGGATAGACACAAGACGGGATTGAAGACCTGTAACCCAAAACGTTATTGTATAAACTGAACTGAACTGAAGAGTCTCGTTGAGTAATCAATATCGTCGACACTTATACAAAAGCAGAAACGAAGCTATCAAACACTAAATGTCCAGGAAATATGAATTACTTAGTTGACGGATGGCGAAATGTATGAAATGACGAACGGCTGACAAGTTCTTTCGATGACCTACGAAAATGATTTTGAGATGCATTTCTTAGAGATCCGAATCGAAGTCTGTAATTGTTCACCTTCTCTGATTGCAAGTGGGAGCAATTTGTGGGAGGGCGGGCGCTACACACGACTTACATTTTGTTGGATCTTATCAGAAAAGGTTTTGCGCCGAATTGTTACTAAATATTGTTTTATCCTAATATCATCATACTGTAAAATACGAAACTCTTTAGAGACAATTTAAAATTTTTGTTCACAAACAAACATGAGATGTAAAACACGTTTTAAAATTCATGAAACAACTCCCGTAACTAATCATGGGCGAGATTCTAGAAATTTCCACGAGTAATAATGTAGCGAAAAAGTTTCGACCACATTTTATAGTTTTTCTCTGGAGCAGCTGAACCACAGTTAACGAGTTCTCTCTTCAACTCTTAGGCGATAGTTTAAGGTATGAATGATAGGGAAAACGCTTTGTGCTTGGCGAAGTTGGGAGTTTCTATAATAGACGGAGTGAGCAAATGGATTACCTGATTTTAATTGGCTTCCTCATCAAGAGGCCCAGCGATAGTTGGAAGTTAAAAAAGACATAAATGACATCACATCGTCATATTATGTAATTGCGTAAATTATATTTTAGAAATCGATCGATTTAGAACACGTTCGATGACGATTTGACGTGATTTTTTAACCCCCGACGCAAAAAGAGAGGGGTGTTATAAGTTTGAGGTATCTGTCTGTGGTATCGTAGCTCCCAAACGGATGAACTGATTTTCGATTAGATTTTTTTGTCATAGATTATTTTATCACGAGTGTTCTTAGCCATGTTTCATGAAAATCTGTTCAACCAATAAATGTCGTCGGGTTTTTGTTTTTTTTTATTTTATCTTGTTTTATCTCTATTCTACCATTCAAAAATCGCTTTGATGTAGTATAGTATAGTAGGTCTGAATATTCCTTTAGGCTACACTTGCAAACACGGTAAAATAAATTGTGAAAATCTAGATACTAGTTGGTATGTAAAAGTAGGTAAGTATAGGTAAAGTCTGGATTGATATCCCAGGATGGATTCGTGACCCAGTGCCAAAAAATCCAACTTCCGAAACTCGCACTAAAATTTTGTTTTGATGGCCAACTATGTAGCCAAAATAATAAGATAAGTTTTAAATCGATCTAGAAGTAAGTACCTTGATAGCGATTTCTAGAAGTAAGAATTTTTGGCAGTAAGGCCCGTATCACCATATAGAGGCGACTATCCGGTGCCTGCCCTAGTAGTAAAAAGGTTTATACTAAATATAATTTATTCATACAAGCGTGTCTCGAAATCTTTACGTAAATATTTATATAGGTAGATATTTAAATATAGGTATTCAAGTTACTTGCAGCAAAATACGAACTCAATTTTTATACCGCGCATCTGATTTGAGAGGACGTGCTTCCCATTTTTAGGGTTCCGTACCCAAAGAGTGCAAACGAGACCCTATTACCTAGCCCCCACTGTCCGTTCGTCTGTCTGTCAGCGGACTTTGGGTTTAACATGAACCGCTACAAGCAGACAGTTGAAATTTCCGGACAGTATCTATGACCTCCGTGTTGTTTGGCTATATCAACATATAATGAAAATAAAATAAATAAAGACCTTATAAAGAAAGTAAAAAATAAAGAGCTTAGAATTTACACCACCCCGACTCATCCCGCAAGTGTAGTTAGAGGCGACTAACGGATATCTACCGGGGGCGTACAGCAGCACCCCCTGCAGAACAATTCTACCACCGAACTGCGATCCCTAACCCGCAGGTCCATCGTGGGTATTATGGGCATTATCTTCATGAGAAAAAAGCCAGTAAGGTCAGAGGGAGGCTTACGTCCAGTAGTTGTATAGCCCGTTGAGGTGAGATGAGCTGAAATAGGACCCCCGTACAAGAAACAATGATTTTTAGGCGTATTTGCAATATTTTAACTATTATTCCGGGTCCGGGTGTTTTCTATTTATACTAAAAGACATATATCTATTGTACTTTTTACATTTTCCAGTTATCTAATACCCATAATACAAGCTCAGCTCTATTTTGGGGCTAGACCACACAGCATCCTATGTGGTTTATCCAGGATAAAAAAAATCTTGTACGTTGGTATGAAAACACATCGTGGCTGACTCGGGCTTGGCTGGTTTCTATCTGTATACCTTACCTCGCGTTATCAGTTCACCCATGCACGTATTGTATCGTACACACTTGCATTTGAATTTGTATCTTCGCTTCAAAGACATAGGATTCAATTTGCTACCCAGAACCTTCTTATTGTGTGGCCAGCACGGCAATTGGTCTCTGCTTTGACTTGCGAATCAAACTAGTAGGAGTTGAATTTAAACCTTTACCCATAGATTTAAGATTGGTTTTGCTATGTTATGGTATCCGTTGGAAATTCAATATTTGAACCCGATAATAATCTTCTGTTGTTTTGTTTTGAACTTACTTTGTTTTCATCAATATTGAGAAATATTTGAAAACGCTACTTTGATAATGGTTTCAATAATTTGGCGTATTTGAAAAAACTATAAACCAGCTTGGAATTCCTGATTAATGATAACGGGTTTGGAAGTCTTCTAAAAACCCGAAACACTTCGATAGCGCGATCTAATTTTTCAAAAGGCGACATACAACATATTGTTACTATTTTAGACAAATTTAATTTGATGACTCATGGAATGTACGAAATGACGAAAAAAAGGAGGCCTACTTTGGAACACTAAATACGAAGTTCTCTCGGAATAAATATCAAAACCATTTTCATAGTCGTTATCTAATGAACGGATCGTTTTTCGTTTTATGCAATCCGCCATCCGTCAACTTCGTAATTTGTTTTTCAAAGCAGACCTCTTGTTTACGCCCGTTGACATGGAAACCATTAGTTACCATTTCGTGAAGATTATCATGCCAGTCCACATTGTGAAAATTATCATGTGATAGTGTTTAGTTTAGATACCTATTTATTTAGAATTAACTATATGAGACAATGCCACGTTATCTAATCTGTGGCAGCACCATGAATTTATAATTAAGTATTCGATTTATCAATTTATCTACTTTTGTATGTACCAATATTCCTAAGTTCCTTGGTTATTTTCTGTCTTGTCTGTTTTATGGCCTTGAATTATAACATAAACACCACATATTGTAACCCATGTATATTTAAATTGACATTTCCAAGTATGCTTTGTGCTCCTACGGCGAATAAATGAGTATGAGTATGATATATATTTTTACAGCGAACGTAAAAAATTTATTGCTCGTGAGTCAAATTATTATGAAATCACCTCAAAAACAGTTTTCATACACGAAAGAAGGAATCATAAAAATCATTTAACAATTGGCGAATATTGTAGTAGCTAGTCATGATTCTTCAAAAGTATTATGTTGATTTTTTAAGTGATAAGTAAGTACTAATCGCTCAGGAATAAAATGTTTATGGGACCAGTTCAAAATGATATAAGTATACAATAGTGAAATAATTAGTAACATTTGTTCACCATTGGCGGAGATCATTAACGTAACTTACACACATAAAGAACATACCGCCGAATCGAGAACCCCCTTCTTTTTTTAAGTCAGTCAAAAAACATTTCAAGCCCAACCTCTCAAGTTCGCTGAAAATATTCAAATATATGTACATAAAATCTTATGTAAGTATCCTAATGTGTGCATATTCTCGGTCTTTGAATTTCATACAATTTTTAACTGGTCGGCTAGGATGACTCACCAATTGCATTCAAAAACGTGCCCGCACGAGCCATGCGCGAACACAGTTGCATATACAAAATAACCAGAAATACATAGAATAAACCAAAAAAAAAAGTAAAACGTGTTTCATCAAGGTTTCATTAAACTGGATTTATAGGTTTATTCGGAGACAACATAATTGTCAACGGTGTTAGTATTCAAAACTTTGGGTCCCAAAACAAGCAATTTACACGTGCCCTCCCTTATCAATTTGGACCGGAAGGGTCGTGTAAGTTTAAAATTAATGTTTAGCTATTCATCCATCATCCACTGCGGCGCCATTCGTTCATGACAGCGATGACATAACTTGACTGATCTTGGTAATAAGAGCTTTGCGCTTATGCAAAATTATGAGGTCTTCTATTTGATTAAAAAGGATTGGCTCTACTTCGTAGCCATACATTACACTTTAATGCACACCAAGAAAATACAAACATAAAAATACAGGAAAAAGGGACATAGAGTTACACAATGGGCGGCCTTATTGCTACGAAAGATCTCTTCCAGACAACCTTGGGACGGACACGAAGCACTTTTACGTGTAAAGACGATAGCGTATTACTTAAATATACAAAGGATAAATATAATACATAATATAAATTATACATGTTTTGATAGACTATAATAAATATACATACATAGGGTACCTCTCAGAACCCCTAAGTAGGAAAACGACCGTTCAGTACAATTGACTAACATGCGAAAATGACCTTGTAGCAAAACGTCTGGAAATGAAAATAGTCTGCGTGTCTCAAACGACAAGTACAGGTACAGTCAGTCTAGAATTACAAAAAATATTGTTTTTCAAGCTTTATTATAAAATAAAAACTGCGATCCCCAACCCAGCTTGGGGATTAAAGGCATTGCCCCCCCCCATGAGATAAAAGCCAATAAGGCGCTTATCAGGGGAAGGCCTGCATCTAGCAGTGGACCAATAAAGGCTGTTGAGGTTGAGGTTGAAGTTGAGGTTGTAGTACATTAAAAATTATAAATTCAAACACAGCATAGAGTTCCCAAAATCTCTCAGTAAAGTCCCGCCCATGACATAATCATGCTCATTTCTCCGCTCTCATATCCTTCAGCGGGATTTCTATGAATAAAACAAAATGAGTCTGCACTATCACTAATCCCGGTCAGCTTAGGTAATTACACGCCGTATAATATATCATAAGCTTTTAATGAAGAGGACTTGGTCGGCAGATTACTCCAACATAAATTATTATGAGCCAGCTCCGTTATCTTTCAGTGGGTCAGATGGTATTACTTTCAAGTAAATATGAGGTGTACTATAAGTAGCTTATTCTACAGTAAATCTTACACATCTTTTACCTAAAGAATGGCAAAAGTAGTAAGGAAAGGGACGAGTATCAGTAGCAGGTTTAGGTAAAATGTGTACGTCTTTGTCCGCACTTAGACTCCAGTTGCTCCATTGTGCGAGTTTTAATTCCTAGTGTAACCACATTACTCAATCACTCTATCTCACTCTGACACTCTACAAACCATAAACATTTCTGAAGTAAACGTTTTGTATTTGTATTTGAATAAAGCACATCATTATCACCATATCCTATTCCGCTGTACATAGTTCTTTCATGAGCTCCATAGCTTAGGCGCTTACTTAGTGATAAATTTGACAAGATAATTATGTTCTTAGGGAACATCATTCTTAACTTAACTCTTGTTGTTTTTTTTCAGTATTTTCAGTATTCAATATGTTCATGTCATTTCAAATAAGTCGTTACTTTGTATCATGTTATTATATATCTATCTATCTGCGGATACTTGAAATTAGCCGTCAACAAACATGCACCGTCTATTCAGGCATGTTCTATATTTTCATCAGAATTTTCGTAACCTATGTGTAAGTTTTTCCAAAGTTTGTAAATAAATAAATATAGCGCACTGTCTTTATCTTGCAGTATCCGTCATCTACTAGCAATCGTTCGCTAGCTGTGAAACTGTATTTTAGCAGAAAACTGAGTCTGCCTTTCCAACTTTCCACCTGCCGTCGACTAAAAGCTGCATTTTAATTTAATCAACTACGGATAGGTTTGAGCAGGTCTCGAGAGAGACTCGTCGTCAGTTACTTGAATGTAGTGCAATTAATACTAGTTTCGGTATTAGGTTTTCGGATGTCGTAAATTGGAAATTCGTCTCTAGCATCTTTAATTTAAGACAGGTTTCTAAAGAAAATACCAGACTGCTAGGTTTCAAGAACGCGTAAATTGAAAACACAACTTGAGCGTCTTTGATTATTTAACTAAAGTTTTCTTTAGCTTACTTCTAGTTCACGTTATAGTAGCTTCCAATTGCGGTTTTAAACAAGTTTTTCATTTATTTAAATAGTAGCCTATTGTTATCTCATGTATAAGCTAAGTTACATTCTGATCTATAAACTTTTCAGGAATGATTTTTGTCGTGATTATAGGTAACTTTATTTTTTTATGGCTTTATTAGCACTTGGACAAGTAAAATTTTACACTATAAATTATTATCAAAATATGAAGATGTTTTTGATTTTCTCTTCACTGGAATTTATTGTCCTAATGCAAATTGCTGTTACACATTTATGTATAAAAGAAAAGTTGTAGTAGCTGATTATGCATTACAATTACAATCACGACAAGCAATTCATCCCAAATAATTTTTCTTAATATCGTACCGTAGTTTTGGTGTAAAAGTAACAAACATCTATTCATTCCAATATCTGTGAATTGGTTCAGATATGGAACATTTTTATTTGCAGTCGGTTAACACACAACAAACCCATAAAACCTAGGATACTGTTGTTTTCTACGAGGTTGTTTTTCAATTTTTATGGTTCTTACTGCTCATTTTTATTAGTTCGCGGAACTCAGTTTCTATTAGTGTGAGAATTTACTAATACCTGACAGCAGGCCACAAATCAAAGCAAATATTTAAATTTGCAAATAAATAATATACAAAAAATACAAAATGATGTACGTAACCTTAAAAACCTACGTAGCTAGGCGTGGGTAGAATTCAACAGCTGCATACGTGACTTTATTACTACCGTCTGTTGACCGTGGTCCACTTGTTTAGTCCACCAGCATCCGCAAATGTTGATACCGTGGTTATAAACCAAAAAACTTTTATGAAAAAAAAAACGCTAGTTTGTTTAGTTGTTTGGCGTTGTCGACCACTAAACATCTTCACACGCTCTTGCAAGTTACTCTCGTAATAACGCTCAAGTGTTTTATAATGGTTATTGTATTTTTTTCTAACCCTTACTATACCTCTACCGGGCAATTAAACATGTTAACTATTTTACTATAAAAGCTTTCGTAATTTGACGAATTCATTATGAATGTAAGCGGGTTAGCTACGAACCTAGTTTGTGTTGGAAGAACACCAACAACAACCACAGGTATTGTATTCAATTTAATATATTCGAAGAATGATTACGTTTCACGTTCAGTCCTGATTATCCTGAAATGGGGTCGTCCGCATTTTACAAGAGCCATTCCAAACTTGTTAAGCCTCCAGAACAATACTCGTTGAGGCAATTTGGCCAATCTAGACGATTTCCACATTGTTTCAAGCAATGAGCCTAAAGACAATAACATTAGCCTTAAGTAGCATCATCGCGTTAAAGTAATTTGGAATGCTATTAAGAGCTTGAAGAAAATAGACAAGAGAAGTACTTGATGTACATACTTTGAAGTATAATACTATACTACAGCAAACAGATTCTTGCCGGGAACATTTTGTTAAGCTGGGTATCCTAACTGTGCCATGTCTTTACATCTTAGTCACTTTGACAAATCTCATAAAAAACCTCAATAGATATGAAAGTATGGAAGACAGGTCAATTAGGGAAAAAACTAGGAGAAAAGACATTAAAAGTGACTTTCTTGCAAGACTGAACGTAGTAAAGCACTGTGTTCGATATCAGGCTGTCAAACTCTATAATAGACATCCAGTTATCTTTAAAACTATACAGGGTGGAATTTTGTAATGCCACCTGGAGGGAAAGTACTCTTAATACTGTAGATAGAAAATTGTACTAAAAGAAAACATTCCTTTATTTTTGAAAAGAAAGAAAACTGCATTCAAATATTTTCGAAAATTCGCTTGCCACACCCGGGAATCGAACCGACTGAAATCTGTAAAAATTACACCCTGTACTTTTATTGCATAGATCGTTAGGGTCAATAATAAGGATGAAATATCTCTAACAAACTTAATAAATTAAATGAAAGGAAAACCATGAAATCTTAAATTATAAATTGAATGGTTCAAGTTAAGCACTTTAACATAAAGATCCATCTGTTTACTTGTGTCAGTAATTAATAATTATCATTGACGTCATTTATCCATTAAAATGACGAATTAATATTTAGATAAGACGATTGAAATTTGCACGTGTTTTTACCTAATGCAGACTCTTCTATCTTAAAATACTGGATCTCTTAAGAAATGAGTTAAATGGTTTCCCCGAGGCAGAGCGAAACCAAATAATTATACAGCAAGATGGTGCTCCAGCCCATAACAGCAGAATCACTACTGCCTACATGCAACCATTTTAATACCTGGATTGGTACCAACGGCACAATCAGATGGCCTGCGAGATCACCAGATCTCACCCCTTTTGATTCTTTTTGAGGGGATTTGTAAAAAATCTGATTTACATGAAATCTTATGCTTATGTAAACGATTTGAGAGTTGAAGTTCAGAATACGATTTTTAATATTCACCACAACACGTTATTAAAAGTTACTAGAAATGAATTCATTAGAAGAATAAATTTGTGTATCCAAGAAAATGGAGCCCATTTTGAGCAACTAATTCGTAGTTAGTTGACTTTTTATTGTAAAAATTTAAAATAATTTAAGATTTCATGGTTTTCCTTTCATTTAATTTATTAAGTTTGTTAGAGAGATTTCATCCTTATAATTGACCCTAACGATCTATGCAATAAGAATACAGGGTGTAATTATTACAGATTTTAGTCGGTTCGATTCCCGGGTGTGGCAAGCGAATTTTCGAAAATCTTTGAATGCAGTTTTCTTTCTTTTCAAAATTAAAGGAATGTTTTCTTTGAGTAAAATTTTCTATCTACAGTATTAAGAGTACTTTCCCTCCAGGTGGCATTACAAAATTCCACCCTGTATACTGTCCAGTTAAATTTGGAAAGCATTTGAAGCATTTCTTACTGGAAAAGTGTTACTACTCTATTGACAATTTCTACGAGTATAACGACAAAAATCAAACACATCAGCCTAAACAATAAAATATATCTATACTATTTCTATTGCTAATCCAAATCAATGTTATTTTGAATTATTTTAATTTTTACCATGTGTGTATTTTAATCTATGTTCTGATTTTATATACTTTTTAACTGTAAATATTCTGACACAAATGTATTTGTTTGCGAATAAAGAAAAATATAATTTTAACAACTTTATTTTTATGTGTATGTAATTTCATCATAAGTTTATGGCATGATAGGTTTTAAAGTATGTAGTGTACGTATAATTAAAATTCATCTCATTCCCTTAAGTTTTTCAAACGCCACCGTCTATAATGTTTTCTTATGTCCAGTCCATCCCAAGGTTGCCAAGAATAGATCGCTTAAAGCGATAAAGCCGCCATTTGTACTTCCTTGATTCTCAGCCAAAGAACTTTTGGTACGGCCCTACAACTAGAATGCGCACATGCGCCAAAAAAACGGCCCGAGCGTAATAGCAAGTACACAAGCAATGCACACCACTCTACTAGGTAATTTCGGTTAATTTGTCAGATACGCCATATTATGTCAGAGAGAACTTCAAATAAGTTTTCGTGCAGCAAAATGCAACCTGTGTGACAGGGACACCATGCCTGTATGCAAACCTAGTTTGGACCGTGATGTTTTGCTTTTCTGAAGCTTTTGCGTGAAAGATATGGTCGGTTTTAGAGTGAAGGACACTTACTTCAGCAAGCATTTGCCCAGCTGTGGGTGAATTAATGATGATGATTATGATTACTCAAAACGGTTGGTTGTACGTGGCCTAGACTGGCGTTAGATCGAGGTGAATGGCAAGCAATGTAGAGAGATCTATGTCCAGAGGTGGGAAACTATAACTGATGATGTTGATTTCTTACCAATTGACTCACGGTTTCCAGTTTCACAAAACGAAAAACTATCCAAAAGGCCAAAGCAATCAACTATTTGAGTTCCAGCTGAATTCCACTGATTAAAGCGCAATGTGTCTTTATTCCCTCCGCAAAATGCCTTTATTCAAGTCACGGACTCGAAAGTACGACAAAATCGGCTAAAAAGGCGTTTTTCTCAGGGTATTTTCTTCACACAGAACCTCAGGATTTGAAAGAAAGAGTTATCCCTCTATGTATTAATCCGCTCACAATCTGAACGGGATGGAACCTTGACGAAGTAAAGTATTTGAAGATCGAGAATGAACGCTTTAGAAAAATTTGCGTAAGCAAAAACGTTTTAACGAAATATATAAAACGTTTTCGTTTCCTTCCATAAATTTAGCGTCTTGCAGCAATTACGGAGGGAAACTACTTTTTGCAGTATGGTGGCTATACAATAGTTTCATACGAACTCTTTTATAGTTTTCGAATGATTTTGAGTGATTTGTTGCATTTTGCCAGTAGGTACGACTTTGACCAGTCAATCACGTTCTCGAAAATAAATCCGATTCGGTACTGTGGTAACTCATTATAGCTTCAAAGTTTTAAAAACTTACGCGTTAAGAACATCTTATTATATTATAACTATTCAGTAGCCGCTCTGAGCAATCCAAAATCGTAATTCCATCTAGTCATCTCGCGAGATTCGACGCAAAATAATGTGAATATTTTATGCACACCATATAAGTTGATATGTCATCGCATGGGACCTTTTTAATCTAAGCCTACCAACCTGTTATCCGTTGTCGGTACAGAAATTGATTTGTTTTTGTAAAATCGTAGACATACATGATCGACCGCACTTGTCTTACTTCGAAAAGGTCCCATCCCATTTAGATCGGCAGAAAAATATATCCAGATCAATGAACATATTTTCCTTTAAGTCCATTGTCAATCACCATTTCGGAAATCGAAGCTACAGTACGTCCAAATCCGTAGACGTAATGTTACGCTTTTCCAGGCTTTGGAACGTTCGAGGCGTTCTTTATTTAAGTGAATTGGTCTAAGTAGACATTGAGTTAAGTCACATTAATTTTCCATATTGCATCATACATTACAATACTATATTCTCTATAAATGTCACACCATGAAAAATATAAAATAGGGAAAAATACTCAAATAACGTTGCACAATGGGCGACTTTATCGCTAAGAGCGAGTGCTCTTCCAGACAACCTTTGGATGGACACGATCATACAAGTTACAGTCCCAAAAGTCCAATTAATAGGTCGCATTCTAAAGCGGAGTACTTATAGACAAAACATCATTGTCATTGGTCTGTTGACATCTACGAATTATGAGTGAATTTGACAGCGATCCAATAGTTTCATTTCATACCCAAGAGAAAGTATATAGGCTGCTTGATCTTAGTTTCATTCTAAATAAATTACAGTTTTCGAATGGGACAAGTCAGCGGTAATAAAAGAAAACTTTTCCGTTTTAAATGCAGACCAAATAATGATTGTCAATGATAATAATCCTTCTTCTTACGCTGTAATAAAAGATCTATCGAGTAGAGTCTGACAGACTCTTTATAGAAACATCTACGAATTTGCGAAAAATATCGACTTAGGACCGCAATTACGGTTCTCGATAAGCATCTATTATGTCTCTAGTGGATCAGGTGTCCAGACGGGACTTGCATCCGCAACATTCCACTCTGTACTCTGTTAAAACACTTTATACAAATAACACAAAAAGTTACCTAATTTGTGTTCCACAAACCGAACTATCAATTATCCCATCTCGGTTCCAAACTATTAATCAATTATACAGATATAGGTATTACATAAATTGTATAAACTGAAGTCCTAGGTAATTGTTTATTGTGACTGTAACCCCAATGTTTGTAACTGTCTTCAAGTCTGGGTCATTCTCGCAATAAATTTTCTTGGAATAAGAACAATTAGACAATTAAATGCCCTTGCGTGTCTCGTGACATTTCAGAATCTTTGACTTTCACAAATATCTCAACAAGAACTAAAATGGATCATTCAATTTCTTGAAATTGAAATTGTATCATCAAAGTCATCAACAAAGTTCGATGGATTTAGTTCAGAGTGTAATTGCCTGAAGATCGATAGATATGTATGATTAATAGCAATTCGTTAAAAATTTTACTTGTCTATGAGCTTATTTTGTAAGCCTCAATAAAGTATAGAAAATAATCGTTATTGATTTATGATTTGTGAACGAGGAGAGAGTAATGAGGTGGTACAGGACCTTCAACGGGGAAATAATTCAATGCTGAAACTGATCATGTTTATCTAGTAGTGGTCTCATCGACTGATGATATACGAGTATATTAGATTCGTACTACCGGACTACTGCAGGACCTCTCATTCAGAAGCACCTTACAGAGGCTGGAAAAGTAATTCACGGTCGTCTATTTCGACAACATATTGGAGCAGTGTGAACAATAAGTTATGTAAGCTAATATTAGCTAGAGGTAGCTATGATCAGTTAGAGATGAGCTGAGTAGAAGCTAAGGTTTGTTCCTCTATAGGTTCGAACTGACAAGGGTTGATCCCCGGAGAGAATAATACAACCAAACTTGTAGATTTTTTGTAAGTTGGTTAGCCACCAGAGCCTTGTTTGCGTGCAGGTCAAGTAACTTGAGCCTCAAGCTATTGGTTGGCCCCCATTTCCATGATTCTGCAATTCCCCGAAATCTTTCTCATCGACTCGTGTGCGACAAACATTTTATCACACGTACGGCAACGTGTTGAAATGAAAATCCCCCTATACATTCTCACAAAGAATATTCCCCCTCAATCACATCATTATTCAACAGGTTGATTCCGTATTTTACAGGGACTTACCCCGAATTCCCGGACAAAAAGCCTCCCGATCCCATAACCCGGGTAAATAATACGAGTAAAAGGACCCTAAGGACCCGACTGTGGTGGAATTCGTGCAGAGTATTGGTAATTAGTGAATTCCAAATGACTTTTTACGTAATTTTGTGAAGCTTTTAACTGAATTCAAAAATTCACAAGAGGAGGAGGTTCTATATTCGGCTTTATGTTTTTTTTTATATATGATCGTCGATTTCTCTGTCAATGATGGACCGATTATGAAAATTCTTTCGCTATTGTACAAAAAATGATCCCGAATTGGTCCCATAAAAATGTTATTCCTGAGGGATAAGTATTTATCCCGTCAAGCTTAAGAAACAACATAATCCTTTGAAAAATCACAACTAGCTACAACAATTTTGGTGATATCTTCGCCAATTCTTAGTGGATTTGAAAATTCTTTCGGTGTTGTCTAAAACTTGATTTTGAGGTGGTTTCTTACCCATTAAAGTTTGATTGTCAAGGAATTCATATGTGCGCCGTAAAACGTATCTAAAACTTAAATTAACACCATCACATGATAAACACAATCACTGGTATCTAACTAATGGTTTCTATGGAAACGGGCATTAACGGTCTACTTAGAAAAAAAATTACAAAATGGACGGATGGCGGTTTGCATAAAATGATGGATGATATTCTTTCGATGACCCTTCTATGAAACTGATTTTGACATAATTTATTTCTGAGAGATCCGAAACCAAAGATGTCATTTAGTGACGCATTCGAAGTAACGCACGTTTGCACGTTCAGCAGTAGAGGTTGTTCGTTTCTTGCGATCCGTCAACCAAAACTTCGTATTTTGTTTATAAGTAGGCCTTTTGGAACGAAGTTCCTTATCGCGCGTTGTGAAAGGGAGCTAGACGGAAAAAAATGTAACGAAAAGTTCTAACGACACATTTTGACGAAGACAACCGAAGAGAACCGAAGCGACGACCGCAGCCGAGTTGAGCCGAGGTGAGCTTCGATTCGAACAATCGTGTGTTCCGCTCGCTCGCGCAACGTGTCATTGGAGTGAGCGGGATATATGCGACGACCGCAGCCGAGTTGAGCCGACACATTTTGACAAAGACAACCGAGGAGAACCGAAGCGACGACCGCAGCCGAGTTGAGCCGAGGTGGGCTTCGATTCGAACAATCGTGTATTGTTAATAATAAAAAAAATATTATTATAACATAAAAAATAATAATTGTATTACAATTCCTTCATTAATTAATCGAAAGGAACTTCGTTCCATCCGGGTGTACCTTGACACCTCTCAAGTTTTTTTCATTCGTCGTTTCATCCATGTGTCATCAACTAAATATGACTCGAATTTTAGTTAAAAAAAATTAATTTTTTAGTGGTGACATCTAGTTAGATATCACCACTAGGAGAATGTCTGTGTGACCACTGTGCCGTATCACGATATCACACATCTTTCAAAATTTTAGATTATTTGCTTTAACAGTCATGTAAATGTAACCGTACTCGAACTTAACGCACGTAAGCTAAACATTCTCGATACTTCTAATCCTTTTTCATAATAAGAATCAGAATCTTATAAGTACGTTTATTTATTTTGGCTTACAATGACGCTCGTAGTCACTTTATATACAACATTAAACTTCGATAGTAAAAGAAATACAAAATGTTTTGCATATCTTTCAACTTTATCAGCATAGAATGAGCATTATCAAGTTGTAAACCCTTGTTCCTAACAATACAATAAGCAATATCGATTGCGAACTAACATCCACCCTATTTATCCATTCCAGAACTTTCTTATCTAACCCTACCTTATCAATGAACATCTCTATTCCCAACGCAATATAATTACTTAAACCATCTTCGTAGACATTACGACGGCCGTTTACGAAATTAGTATAGCGAGGAACAGGCCACAAAGGCTGTTTTGGTAAAGCTTTAAAATAATTGAACCTTAGCTTAGTGTAGGATTTAGGTTTTAGGCTACGTTGCTGTAACCAGTGATTATAGTAAAGTACTAATTATGTAATATTTTAAGGTATTATGAAAGGAGTAAAACTAGAACTAATTTTTGGTAGGCCACAAAATTTTGGTAGTAAATTTTAGACTGTTTTCTTTATAACATTTGACCACCGCCTAAGAGGTTTTGATTGAAAGTTGTAAAAAAACTGTGAAACTAAAAAATGCCTTCGCCACGAACCGAAAACTACACGTCACGTCCAATACGTTAGCCGAGTTTTGGCAAGCCATACTTAGACGGCCAATTTTTCTCTTGACAACGTCAATTAAACAAGAGAAAGAACTGTTTGATGTAATTAGTTAATCAGCGTTTAACTCAGTGAAACAAGAATACCCGGTGGCGAATCGTATGCAAATTATGCCGGCCAGTGTGAAAGCTATCGTACATGCCCATACTCTTCGCTGCCGACTACCCGGCACCAGCTACCCGGAAACCGGAACGTATGAAAACACACGAAACCTCTTGTATTTGTTTTAACAACAGGATGTAGGCTGTCAAATCAAAACAAGTAAACGATATTTTTGATGAGTGAGCCAAAATATCGTTTATTTAGTGGCCAATTTGTGGATGGACACGTACATGCCTCGCAAGAGTCTGAATTTTATTATTTTCGAATTGTTCTATAGTTCTATAGTAGATCAACATACTACCGTTAACGTACCTACCGTAATAATGGTACATCTCGTGCCGTAGGTATTGAAATGTTAGCTGGATGCAAATACAGTAACATTTCACAGGCTGTGGATGCGGAATAAATAGCCACAGTCTCGAGATCGGGCTTCGATAGCCATCGGTTAGTTAGATTACCTGGGTAGCAGCTGAGCTTGCAAACCTTCCGATATTGGTTTATCTCTATACCGGCCTGGGTGTATGCACTTCTGAAAATTATTCTGTTGGCAGAGGTCACACCCCAATTCTTCCCGCGGATGTCGTAAGAGGCGACTAAGGGATATCAACCAACAACGCCTTCTGCAGAACAAATTCTACCACCGAACTGCGATCCCCAACCCGCATGCCCAGCGTGGGCATTACCCCCCATGACATAAAAGTCAATAAGGCGCTTATTACCAATATATGTTGAGGTGAGGTGAGAGATGTGTACATGCACCATTTCCTAGGTGATGGGTTTGTTTACTTTGCAATATTTGATACAATATGCATAGCTCAATGAATTAGCAAGCTAAAGTGGCTCTGGACCGGCCATATCTTAAGAAGAACTGACGACCGCTGGGGTGAACGTGTTCTTGAGAGGAGACCACGACTCGACTTTAGTGTAGGACACCCTCTGGCTAGGTGGGATGACGATCTGCAAAATACTGCAGGCAGATACTGGATGCGGCAAGCAGAAGACAGGACGCTATGGCGCCCATTAGGGGAGGCCTATGTCCGGCAGTGGACTCATATTTAGGCTGATGATAATAATGATTTGAAACAAAAAGGTCTGTTCTATTAGTACTTGTGCGAGAGCTTGCGGTATGCGAGCAACAACAGCGAATGGCCAGGGTACATAATGTTGAGGCTTTCGAAATGAAGCTTAGAACACTCCTTAAATTAAAATGTGTGTTTTGATACCTGATTTATCAAAATCGCTTTAGCCGTTATGTTGATTTTAGTTCATTTAAAGACTCTGATCACCACACACAATAACAATTCAAACCACAACTACATAATACACATGTGAAAAACCATATAATATCCCAGCGGGGTGATAAAAATACAGGCTGCCTTCAAAAAAGAACTTTATTTTACGGCTTCAAGCGTGCATTTATTTTTTGTCAGGCTACAAAAACGGACACTATTTTGTTTCTGGACAGGACTTACTACGCATCGAAAGAGGACCTTTACTGTGGTCTTTACAAAAAATATGGCAGTATGTTGCGTATGAAACGTGTAAGATGTATTATATGCTATGTATTTACTTTAAACAATTAATATGTAAGTACCCACATCATAGAGTTCAATCAAATTTATACCCGCTATTTAAAATTATCTTGCGTCTTAGCAGTACCATTTCGGTACCATTGCAGAGTTTTATGCGTTTACACAACATTAGCGCGATGTGTGAAAATGGTACTTTTACGTACAATCGGGCCATTTACTTGATTGCACGTCGTCTTCTAATGACCATTTTAGTAACTACGTGTTCCGCTGGAATTGTCGTTTCTTGGGTTGTTGATGTTTTGTTTCTGTTACATTCTGTTTTTAGCTTCATTTTGATACTAAAATGGTTTTAAACTAAAATCTAATACTAACCAGTAAGTCAGAATAATATGCTTTGAGGCTGGGGCCAAAGGTGTGTAATTTTTTTGAGTTGAGTCCCGTAGAATGAGCCGCTTCCATACAAAAATCTTTGTGCCACACGGTGATGTAAATTGTTTTGTCATTTCTGTTGAATGCTCGCATTTTACGCGACTCATAACTCAAAATATACAAAATAAAAATTATCTTTCGTCATTTCCACTCCGGGTCATGTTGATTTATTTTTCTGTACTTTCCTACCAGATCTCAGCGTTTTTCAACATTACGACACTCCAAACATCCTGAGTACGGAACCAAATAAAAACAAAAACCAAAATGTAATACAACCAAATGCTACGTCCATTCGTCGCTAACATTTTTCGTACACTTTATAGCAGGTGGTCGACTTGCATAGACCATTTGCGAACAAGGCGAGCAAATTGGCAATCAATGTAGTAGGTATGTATGGTACGGTGCTACGGGCAAATTTACAAACCGAATACCAGACGATGTTTAGTGGTAACACTAGACTGCACTGGTTTACAGATTATTTGGTACAAATTCTGCTATACTGGTTTAATGAACCAGGTTAGGTATTGTACTTTATCTTTTATTTAAATACATTTTGTATTAGTCTAGATTGTTTGCAACAGTCTGCACTTAGCGTAACTATTTTAATTGCATACCTACATATATTAGATCAATTTCGTTTCTATACTTTAATTGTTATTTTCTTAGGTTACAATACTTTATCAAAGATAAACCATCGGAATCAGCTTGGTTGGACCCATTTATAGGTATTGAACCATTTTCACCGAGTGTAATGTCAGAGACCTTTAAATTCTAGTTATGTCAGAGTGTAAAAGTTTTCAAAAGGTAACTTACGAATGATATCGACAATAATAATTGATTTGTCCAACGCTTTAGTATTGATCGGCTAATAAATAAAAATTACTCCTTATTAAGAATAAGCTTGGTTACCCCAAATAAGTAAGCATTTTGATGTAAGCTGTGCGCTTCTAAGAACAAACTGTTTATGATGTCTTCCTAGAGCCGAATTTCAACGGACACTAGCCAAACTATTTAGTTAAAGTTAAGTTATTAGTTAGTCCGTGGGGTACCGAGGCTCTTCGTGTTTTCAAAAAACTATCTGAGCGTCTGGTCGAAGCGACGCGTGACCCGAGAGCTGGTGAATATCTGGCACAGCGTATCAGCATTGCCATACAGTGTGGCAATGCAGCCAGCGTCTTGGGGACGCTTCCGACTGGTGTTGATATGGATCAGTTGAGCTATCTGTAGACTGTTTGCAACAGTCGGCAGTTAGCTCAATTGTTTCAATTGTAAATACTAGTATAATTTTCTTTGTGAATAAATGAGTTAATTTAGTTAAGGCATTATCTATTCAAGAAGGTGTTTTTAAAAACCCGTGTAACTAACAAGCAAAACAAACTACAAACACCAATCCAGGAAAAACTAAAAATGTAACCGCTGAAAACCCCAGGAAATAGGGTCGCTGTAACTTTGATACGAACTGCAAATAGTTCCCTAATTAGTGAGAGCTTTTTGTTTTTCAGATAAGTTGTTGCGAGGTACCCTTGGCATGGAGTAGCGAACTTGCTTTTGCTGTGACGAAAAATGGCGTACTACATCGAATTGTAGATACATATTCAGGTTCAGGCGACCGATGTGACGCGGCGGACGAAGGTCCACCTGCGACGCAGAAGGTTGGGGCTAGATGATGCTGTGCGGATTGTCCAGCATTATTTTTAATTATATTAAACTCATTTTACAATCGTACCTTGTTTTTCGTTGCTTGACTGAAAATCATGTAAGTAGATACGTCCTACCTTTACCGATTATATTTTTATGACAATTGATCTTGGTTATGAAGAAGTTTTAATCGATTTTGTGATTTTTTGATTTATTTTACAGACATACTCAGGCGTCTAAATGACTTTATTTTTATTCTAATATAAATAAATAGAAAAAAAGTATATTTGGATGTTTTGTCTGCTACTTGCTTCTGCCCTTAGCATAACACGCGTTTTCAAAAAATGACTAACTTTTTTCGAAGGTACCTGACCTTCGAAAAAATGTTGGTACATTGTTATGTTATAGGTAGTACCTACTAATTTTAAGTTACTAATTTGAACTTTTCCAAGTGTCCATCGATTGTTGTTTACTATCACGAATTGATAAAGTAGGGTACTACTAGTACCCTACTTTATCAATTCGTGATAGTATTTATCCGTACAAAATAAAATACCTAAACTTTAAAGTTACGTAGTCAATAACTTTGCACCAAACTCACGCAATCATACCAAATTAAAGCAGCTCCTCTAAAATCACGCTCCTTCAAACCTCTAATGCAAATTAGCCCTTAACCGTATTAAACTAAGGACTCTGTTCACCTCCGCCATTTCACCTGATTTGCTAATGACTTCATCTAGTGTAATATAGGTCAATTGCCTTCCACTCACACTTACGCTTGCGGTGAGATTTTGAGAATTAACTTGACAATGTTACATTGAGTAGGTACTTGTGGATTCTCACTTAATTACATTGCATGCCCTGTGCGGGAAATGAACAAAACACTTTTGTTACCGACTGCACCAGGCCCCCTATATTATGTTTTCATGCTCAATGGAATTCAGTCTACATTTAACATAGCATTATCACTAGCCACTCGTAATTTGGGAACGTGTTGGGTATCTTTGGATGAAAAACTACAGGAAAACTTAATCTGAAATAATGAAAATACATTTCGCCGATTTGGAGGCAATATTTATTCTGAAATTTTGGTCGCGGATGTGGGACCGCCATAATAGCGCCGAGAAAGCACTTACATTCTAAGAACAGTAAGAAGAACGGAATTGTTGTCTTTGTAATCAGAGTAATAGACTTTATACAAAGTAATGAAAGGACCCAACATAACTAGCTATACTGCAAGCCATGAAGGAAAATAATGCTGGACCATTCATCCACACAGCATCAGCAAACCTAGTTTATGGTTTGGTCCTGAGCTGTGTTATATTAGGTACGTGTATATAAATTTATTGAACTCTTTTATTTCAGACTTTAAACGGTTAACTCTACATAAAACACCAGTGACCCACTTTGGACAACATAGAAAGAATTCTGTGTAAGATTTTCAAGTTTCATTTGCGATTTACGGCCCGAGTCGTGCCTCCTGGAGCCATCTCATGAATAAATTTCTCAGATAGCCGGGACAGTTCAATGTCATGTATTATTTTCCGCATGTAATGCTTTGGTTGGGATGATTTTACGCAAACCGTATGCAAAAGGGTAGTTTCTGAAAGAAACGTAACCTTTACCTTAAATCAAAGTCAAGATAAGCCAGTGAGATAGAAAACTCTTTAGGTATATTACTAACCATTCATGCTTGTTATGAAAATGTGAAACGGAACGCTCGTTTCACACTATTAGATAGGTAGCTATTCTTTGACAACATTTTGTGGGATTCCCCACAAAACGTTGCCTTACGTAGGAAAATTTTAATTAGAATGCATAAATTGCATGTAAGTCGTATTATAAATAGTACAATGCAAATAAAGTAAGCCGCGATACGACCACACCGAAAATGAGCAGGATTACCTACTCTTTTTTGGTGTAGTCATATCGCGTATTAACAAACTTTGGTAAAAATATTTATCAAGTCAAGTGCAAGTAGGACTCGCGCACTAAGGGTTCCGTATAATATACCTTGTTTCTTGCTAAATATTCATGATTCTAGGTCAACGGGAAGTAGGTACCCTGTAAATTTGGTCCAGGGAGGGATTTTTTTTTGTAATAGACCACAGATTTACGGTTTTCATATATTTCCTTTATTTGTGCTATGAGACCTTGTTTTTGCCAAATTTCTTGATTCTAGGTCTACGGAAAATATAACTACCCTATAGGTTTTATTCGCATGTGATTCCCTTGGACATTTAAAAATATTCGGACATAAGGGCTGTAATTTTGGTTTCATTGACCAAGAAGTTATATTTATATCGAGGCTTCAAGAAGTTACGGACTTTAGTATTTAATGTTAATTTCAACTTGATACCTCCACGCCTTCCTGAGAAAAGGCGGTTGACAGACGGACAGACGGACAACACAATGATCTTATAAGGGTTCCCTTTTTCCTTTTGAGGTACAGAGCCCTAAAAAGACGCTGAGAAAATAATACACTTCTTTGATAAAATTAAACATACATACCTACCAAATTAGAAACCTAAGTCTCCTAATGAACAAACGCTTCACTCTCTCTTAGTTTCCTTCACAATTTAGTTATCTAACTCTATTTGCAAAGTAGCTTATGTAAGTGGATTGAACACAAAGCCGTTCGCCTGACCTTGGAATAATTGAATCATCACTTACATCTACCAAAAGCCGAGCGAAAGTACTCCAGCCTCTTGAAGTTAAAGTGGCATCCTTGATCCAAAAATAGGCCGACTAGTCACCGAGGGTTTCCACTTGTGTTACCAGATATCGGTCGTTAGCTACCAGACCTCATTCCATAACTTTCGTCGTGTGATAAAAGTTTATTGTGTGTATTGAACCAGAGCTGGAGTGGTTGGAGTTACATACAGTCACTTCGATCCAAGGTTCTCAATAAACCAGACAATTATTCTCCAATAATAGAATACCACTTATTGACAGCTATGAAGCCTAAATTGCCATTTGTCTAAAAACCAGAGCTACTTTCCTTGGCCCTAACATGTCATACATAATATATTATTATACTATTATACCATATTATGTATTATTTACTATATAATTATTATAACTAAAATGGTTACCTAAGCTTAGGTGGAAACTTTTGATATACCCAAGCACTTAGAATCTTTTAGTACTTCTGTAGCGAATTTTTTGTATTCATTTGTCCCTGTTCTACCTGCCTATGCATTGATCTTATTTGTTTTGATATATTCATTGCTGTATCTGTGTTTACGATATCAATAAATGCCTCTCTAACTACAGTTTTGTCAGACGTTGTTGACTACTTGGAGTAAATGTTTTAAAATTCAGAGTATAGTACCTTTTTTTATCAAAACTCTGGTTTTTGGTATGATTGCAAGGAGGGGATCGCAATGACTGTGTATGCCGTACTTTAACTTGTAGGAACTTACGTTGTGGTAAGAACGATGCTCATTTATGTCTCTACTTTTATTCTCCTGGGACTTTCGAGATCTTGGTAAAACTTGTGAGTCTTTATGAAACAAATGTGACTTTAGGAGTGCGGTGGAATCATTGTTCTGCATGTGAACTTATTTGTAAGTTAAAATCTGGCTGGATATAGCGCAGTCAACTTTACTATATCATGATGAGACCTCACTTATTTATTATCTTGTGCGATTGTAGTAAAAGAAGGTGTAAATAAAGAAACTCTTGAGTCTTGACTTGTCGTGTTATTTTATGTTATTTGTATATTTGGAGTTGTATATTGTGTCGTATATGAGTTGAATTTTGTGTATATTCATAGTATAAATAAATTGAATTAAATTCTGTAAACCTCTAAACAAAGGCTACCTAGATTTTTTTCTGGAATCTATCGCCAAAGATAGAACCAGACCTTTTCTTTCCTAGTCACTTTGTTTTTTTTTTGACGACCTCTGTGGCGCGGTGGGCGAAGGTCTGCCTGCGACGCAGGAGGTTGCGGGTTCGATTCCCGCCTCGGGACAAATATTTGTACGATCTGCAGATATTTGTTCAGGGTGTTCTGGTCGTTTTCTATGTATAATAAAAAATATCTATCTATGTACTCGTATATTATTATGTATATCAGTTATCTAGTACCCATAACACAAGCTCTGCTTACCTTGGGGCTAGATAATGCTGTGTGAATTGTCCAGCATTATTATTATTATTATTATTATTTTTTGTTTAAACTGTTCAATACTATGGCGTTCACAGCACAAAGATACAAAATATAGACGTCTTTAGCACATGTAAGACGCTTTACAACATTTAGAAAATTTGCGTAAGCATTGCTCAGTAATCAAGCTGCCTTATCGCTCATCCTACATAACTCTTAGCATTCTGTGACCCGAGCACTGAATGCAGAAGTCGTCGACACAATTCTTTTGTCCACAGCAATGGTAACTTTAGGATGCAATTTAGCGTAGAGCTATTGCAATTTAACGAGTGAACACAAAACGAGATTATACCATCCGACGAATGGTGACAATTGCAAGATTCATTTACACTTTTAGTTCGCCGCCTGGTTTTAGTTTACTCGGATAATACTGAAGCAATGGCTTGAGATGTCTGTATTTCTGTGAGATTTAAAAGCTTTTGTGTGCGGTGTTTGTTCTGTTGAGATTTATTTTGGAACGAGTTTTTATTTAGCGGTTCGTAAAATTAAATAAAACGACGAATATATCCATAAGTAAATCTTTTTAATGATTTTTGTATGTACTCGTACCAGGTACTATTTTTTTTGCTAATGTTACATTCGTACCTTGTTTCATTGTTTACTTTTATTAATTGTAATGTGTCGTGTCAAATAAAGTTATTAATTTCACATTCATAAAAATTTGGTAATTCAAACCAAATTTTTATGAATGTGAAATGAAATATTGGTATATTAACTATTAACGGGTGTTTTACGCGTTTATATATCTATTTTTACTGACGTTTCAACTGGTTTACAAACTGTCGTGGTCACGTGAAAAGTTATTAATCATTTAAAGTGTTCTAAGGTAATTGCGCCAGTTTAAAAAACCTTATTGATTGGTATGATCTTCAGCAGACTTATTTTACCAACAAACCTACCAAATATTTGATGTCACAAAAGAATATTTTCGAAAGATATCCAGTAACTTCAAAGAAACTTAAAACAAAAGTCCAAAGAAATTTGATACTTCCCAGATTATTTTGTAAGTTATTTCAGAAAGAAGCCTTGCAGTTGAATCTTCTCAAAGGAAAGTTTAATTCAATATTACTCAGCACACAACCGGCCAACTAGCTAGCTATCTGTGTACCTTCCTGTGTAATTCGAGACGCCTCCGTGCTATCTAAATTAATTAGCCTCTTCATACATATACCGGCGCACGACCAGAAGTAGGCTCAATCTTGTCCAATTTACCAGGTTGAGCTAAATTTTAGACTGAATTAGAATCCGAGTCTTATTCGCCCGTGAACTAAAATTTTGCGCTCTTCATGCGCAAACCTGAAACTACGTTATAAGACTTCAATTCAATAACAGATTTTGTTAGAACTAATTTGGAACAACACGACCATCAAGCTGAGTATTTGAAATGATTATTGTCGCAACATAATCGTTTTATCTACTGTTTGGGAGACGACCTTTTGTAGATGGTAAAATCTTATATGCCTATTATTAGCGCTAATAATATAGAAAGTATGATGAAAACATTGAATAGGGCCTATAGTAAAATAATCCATAGAAACATAATATGTTATTTACAACATTTTTTTATTGCATAATCTTATTTTCAACCCAGAAAGGATCACTAAAGTAATTTTGTTTTGGTACAAATCAACCATTTCCTATTTTTCACGGCTCGTTAGGGGGCAACTCGACAAAACCGCCGAGGACAAGCCTATCTCAATTTATTTAAATATATTCATACGTCGGATGGTGCCATGAGACATGGAAATGCATGCATAACATTTTCCGCCTATACGAAAAATTCATGCTAAGCTAGAAATACAAAATCTGGACCGTGTAACCGAACTTTCAAATATTTTTTAGTATTTTTAGTAAATAAATGCAAAAACTCAGTGCAACTAGAATTTTTTAAACGTAAGAAAACGTTTACTGGAGTACTAGCTCACTGCAATAAATCAATGAATTATACTCAACCTATTAGTGTACCTTAACATACCTACCAACGTTAAAAAACATAATCAAAGCAAAATTTTTGCTGTTTTCTGGTACTGTTCTCTGCTGATGGTGGCCTCCGTAACCATGTCCTTCAAAAGTGCGTAAGTAGATCGATCTTACACAAAACCTGGCTTGACTGGTAGTGCCTTTTCATAAGTCCCGGTTTCCGGGTAGCCGGTGCCGGGTAGTCGGCGGCGAAGGTAATGGGCATGTACAATACCATAGCTTTAACTAAAGTCGTTTACAACGGGATATTTACCATGATTCTTCAGTTTTCACACGTACCGGCGTAATTTGCATACAATTCGTCGCCAAGTACCCGGTACCGGCTAAGCGGCGACCCTGGAAGTGTGAAAAGGTACTCAAAGAAGATTTAGATTGATTTGAATAATAATAAATTTATTTTATTTTATAATTTATTTTTGTATTTGGTATTTTATTATTTAATATAAATTGAAAACTACTTTTATTAACTTACAGTTTTGGTACTTCAACAAAACAAATAATTCGTAAGCCAGGCGTCGTCGTTCTGTCACCATTAATCAATTTGAGAGAAAACAAAAAGATTGATGTTGTTACGTTTTCCACTGAATGTGTCGACATAATATGTGAGGCAAGTGACGTGTTTACCCTGTGTGTTTAATATGTATGATTAGATACTATTTTCACCGCTTGTTGGCTGCAGCTTTTAGAGATTAATAATAGCTTATATCCTTCTCCAAGATACCAGCCCCTTGACAAATTTAATTAAGATCCGTCGAGTAGTTTAGGTGTGAAGAGGTAACAGTTAACAAAGCCAACAGACGGAGTCACTTTCACATTCGCACGATATTTCCATGGAAACGCTTAAAGGTGATTTCTATCACATGGGAACTGATTTTTGGGATAAAAAGTAGCCTATGTTTTATTCCAGGCCTAGAATTATCTGCATGTAAAATTTCAGCCCGATCCGTTCAGTAGTTTTGGCGTGAAGAAGTAACAAACATCCATCCATCTATCCATCCATACATCCATACAAACTTTTGCATTTATAATATTAGTGTGAACGTGACTGTATATAATTTCTAAAAACACTTCACGCGGGAGAAGACGCAGACAACAGCGTTTCGCCCGCTGTGCTACTGAGGTCTTCAAGCTTCATTTTTTTCGTTTAGCTTCATTGGTTTCTTTCATTGCAACTAACAAGTGCATTTTACGAACGAGTCCATAAAAATATTGTCTTCACTTCGTAGAAAATAGCCAGTTGAGTTTTATAGGATTCAGTGGCACGACCAAAATATAGCCGAGACCTTGCTCATAGAAGTGGGAGCTTAGTCATTCTGATGTAAAGAAAATAAATATTCTAGAAACAATCGCTGCTGGGACAATGCGCCAAGACGGTTGATTGAGACCACTATATTATTAACTAGCTTCTGCCCGCGGCTTCGCACGCGTTGTTTCTATGGAAACGTTTTTAGGTTATTTCTATCCCATGGGAACAGATTTATGGGATAAAAAGTCGCCTATGTTTGATTCCAGGGTTAGACTTACCTGTATGCAAAATTTCAGCCTGATCCGTTCAGGAGTTTTGGCGTGAAGACGCAACAAACATCCATCCATCATCTATCCATCCAAACTTTCGCATTTATAATATTAGTGTGATGTAAGCAGGCGCTTAAAAACCCTGTGTCTTGGTGATCTAAATAATTACGTCAAACAGTCCCGTCGTCACAAATATCGCAGGAGGCGAACTCACTTTCTTACGTCTGTGTTCACCACTAGATAATCGGACAATTAAGGCCCACGCAGACCGGGACGGCATGGCAAGGGATTTTAATTTTTACTAATAGACATTCAACCGTACTGTTACAGAAAAACGACATAAATTGCTATGCTTTAAAATGATGCCGTGGCATTGAAAGGGATTTTATCGCACGGTACGCCACAGGCTCCCGTGGCGGGATGCCGTGGCATACTGCGGTAGGCAACGGCATGCCACGGACTCCGGCGCTCGTAGTGATATACTGCGGGGTGCGGCACGCCGTGGCATGCCGTGGCAAAGTGCCGGAATGCCGCGGTATCTAAGCGGCCAGTGTGCGCTGACTCACGGCAAAATCCCTTGCCATGCCGCTGTCTGCGTAGGCCTTTAGGCTGCTTCGCGGTAAACGTTGATGTGTAATGTACGAAAACTTGTGTCAAAAACGTTAAAGCATCTGTTTAAAATTTAACCACCTGTTGTAGTGTATTATTATGTCACCATTATCATACTTTTTTCTTAAAACCTCTTAAATTATCTCTATTGAAAACAACTTTCTACCCGCGGCTTCGCACGGGTTATTTCTATGGAAACGTTTAGAGGTATTTTTATCCCATGGGATATGATTTATGGGATAAAAAGCCTTTGTTTTATTCTAAGTCTAGACCTACATTCTATGCAAAAGTTCAACCCGATCCGTTCAGTTGTTTTGGCGTAAAGAATTTACAATTATCCATCCATCCAAACCTACGCATATTTAACATTAGTGTAATGTAACATTATTGTAATATTTATAATTTAATTGAGGGCTTCAATTAATTTACGCTTACGTATCTTAAGCAATTGTATAATTTTATTCACTTAGGGACTGTAACTACGGAAGCTAATTAGAGTTTTTTGTTCCTTTATCAATAAGATAAAGATACTGAGAAAGGTCGCTCTCAAAGGGCTTGATAGTGTAATATAATTGAAATAAAATAAACATTTTCTCGACTTCTTACTTTTCCACTTATTGGAGAAGGGTAGAAGTTTAATTCCATTTCTAAAAGCCTTCACAAACAGCTTTCAGAGCTAGTTTTATAAATTGTGTATTTATTTTCCGTTTCTAAATTTTCTTTAGTAACACCTATCGCGATTGCTTTTTTTGAAAATTTCACCACCCCTCAATTGAGTAGTTTCGTGAAAAATGGTTTAAAATCATGAAAAAAGTCAGGTATAACTTAAACCTGCCTAAAATCCCAAAAATGGGTCACCATTCGATGCGACCAATAATCCCTTAGCACCACTCTTGATTATTGTTTACGTTTTATGGATACCAAAGTCCAAGAACCGCCGACAAGTCGACAAAACACCGTCGGCTGTCTTCAATACACTAAAATGTCTCACCAACCCGCCCCGGGCTGTGCCCGCTATGGTGTGTAGGTAGACTCCATTACAGTCACATGTTTCCAAATTCAGTAAAACTCACACTTTAATATTCAAAAAAATATCCACAGACAAATGTTCTACGCTAATTTTGTAGATCTCAAAATGTTGTCGAGAGTTTTCTTACATTGAAAGATATTCGGGCCTTTTGAGATTTCAGTCACGAAGAAGAAAGGTGGATGCGAAGTGGCCTGTAAAAAATATTGGTCTAGCCTTACTCTGAATATTCAAATCAGGATCAATAGTAGACTTGGCTTAAAAAGTTTTACTGAGGAACAATGACCCTAGGCAGCTGACTTTGGGCCTGCGTAAAATAAGAATTTACTATTTTTTTGTTTTTATTTCATCATATCTTAATCAGCCATTTCTATCCCACTGCTGGGCAAAGGCCTCCATTTTTTCCTGTCATGCCTTATTTTCTTTTTCATAATTTATCTTTGTAGATTAAATAATTTGAGATTCCTGTATATCTTTGTACATGAGAGAAAGTACCTAATTTAAATGGTGAATAACATTGACAACGAAAAGAGATAGACCCATAGTTTCTAGTGAATTTGTAGGCTAAATCATGAAGTTTAGTTAAGTTTACATGCAAAAAAGTACACCTTAATAACCCAGTTTTAAAACTGCAGATTAAAAATCGTTTTTGCCTTGCATATTTAAAAAAAAATAGTCTTATGTTTAATATTGTAATTTATTTTTATTTTCTTAGCTAGGGAGACTATCTTGCTTTCAAATGAGACTACTTTGTATACACCGTTTTATTAAAAATAAACGAAGAAAAAACCTGATGATTAAGTTTTCATTTAGAACATTTCGTTAAGGCTTAGTTTTTGAAATAGCTAACACATTGTTTTTTTACTGATATTTATTGATAAATATAGCGTAAGCTGTGTGGTTAGAATTTGACGCACTCCAACTCTTCCCGCGGGTGTCGTAAGAGGTGACTAAGGGATTTCCACCGAGGCGGGCAGCAGCGCCCCCAGCAGAACAATTCTACCACCAAACTGCGATCCCAACTCGCATGCTCAGTGTGGGGATTATGGGCACTAGCCCCCATGAGATAAAAGCCAATAAGGCGCTTATCAGGGGGAGGCCTGCGTCCAGAAGTGAACCAATACTGGCTGTTGAGGTTGAGGACAGCGTATCCGCACATCTCGTTGATCTTGGTTCGACTATACACATTGTATAGATAGATACCTTTAAACGGATACCTACTTATTCAACTATGATGAATTTAGGTTTTATTATGGAGGTTAAAGTTGCATAGATAAAGAATGGGATTGAAAAATATCGCCTTCTCATGCTGTCTCCTCAACCTCAACCTCAACAGCCTGTATTGGTCCACTGTTGGACGCAGGCCTCCCCCTGAAACATACCAACAATTTGGTTAGGTCTTATCAATGAAGTATAAATAGTATAGATACTAAAACATACAAAAACCACTAGACGAATAAGAAAATTATACATTTTTAAAAGAAAAACCTACTAACACCATCATGTTTTAAAACATGATAGAGAAATTTATATTAAAATTTTGACAAACTTGTACATCGACTAACAATAATTTTATTCACAAAGAAAATTATACTAGTATTTACAATTGAAACAATTGAAGCGACGCGTGACCCGAGAGCTGGTGAATATCTGGCACAGCGTATCAGCATTGCCATACAGCGTGGCAATGCAGCCAGCGTCTTAGGGACGCTTCCGACTGGTGTTGATATGGATCAGTTGAGCTATCTGTAGACTGTTTGCAACAGTCGGCAGTTAGTTCAATTGTTTCAATTGTAAACATGATGGTATATATAGCCTTTGGTCTTGCTAAAGCTTTTAATTATGAAACAAAGGTTACATATTAATTGGTTTTTAATCAATTGACCCCCCCTTAACTTTACCTGCGAAGGGATACGTGATAATAAATTATAACGGAACGATGCGTTAATTTAAAACTTGTTTACTCAATCCGTGAACTTCGTGCAAAAGGCCATCAGTGAATATAGTAATTAATTGGCTGCAATGTACAGTCAGCAACATAAGTTAGCAGAAATAACTTAAATAATTTCTTCAATCGTATAAATATTCACTAAAATATTTCTTAGGGACACTTTCCTTCTAGGTAAAGTACGAAACCAACAAAAAACTTGCTGTGTCTTATCACTACATTTATACAGAAGCTTCCGCCCGCGGCTTGGCACGCTTTTTCCGGAATAAAAGTAAAGAGTCTTGAACCACATCTACGCAAAATTTCAGCCCAATCCGTTCTGGACTTTGCGATGAAGAGCATCGATCTAAGTTATTTAATTTGTTTTCAATCTAATTTTATGTGATTTAATTTAAATTTAATTAAATGTACTGGGTAGGGTAAGAATAGATAGATACTAACATTTAATATAAGAGATAATTATTGCTGTTACTAACAAATTATGGATCATAGTTATCTGAAAATAAATGAATTTGAATTTGAATTTGAATTAAGTAAAAAAGGAGAGATGAGGTACTAGCTTCTCGAAAGTGGAAGGCTCAAGTAAGGTGCAATTAGGTCCACCCGCCTCAGTCATAGTCGGACCGGCGGCGTTTGTGTTACGCGTGCTTGGTACGACATACATTAGTATGATTTATTGACTAAAGGACTGATCAAATTAATTTATTGTACAAGAATGGAAAGGGGTTTGAAAATTTTGGCCCTAACATCTTTCACAATTTTGATTCTTTTTTTCATTATCACTTACACACATTTCACCGCGCACAACCAAAGTTAGATATATGAATAGAACACGCTAAAACAAATATCTCATAAAATAATGACCTAAAGTGTCAGGTTTTTAAAATTTTCACAGATGAAAATAAATACATATTATTATATTTTTTCTTCATATGTGAATATCTCAGAAACCTGACACTTTAGGACATTATGTTATAGAATATATAATAAATCACAGGTTTCTTGATAGGGGCGAACAGACTTTTAATAGTGATTACGGGATACAACAGCAGATGAGAGAATATTAACAGCCAACACGAGCCATGGTTTTTGCAGAAGAGAAAGATTCTAATTTTAGTACAAAACTAATGTCATTCTCAATGACAGCTGCCTATCATAAACGCTACAGTGACAGTTCTATACTTTGACACTGACTTAAAATTGTGTTTACTTTCCAACAATATACCTATTATTTGTTTTAGTGTATTATGTGAGCGTGTAGTTGTCACACAGGCCAGTTATTGAATAAGCGCTGGGAGAACGTACCGTATCTACAGATTTTACTTAGATCTATGGTGAAGAGATAACAAACATCCAAACATGTGATGTGACTGTGAAGTGTCTGTGTCTGTCTGTTTGAAGGGGATACACTAAAAACTACCGGATATTACGTTTTTCATGAGGATGCTTTTAATAAATAATAGATTCAGGCGTTGCTTTGCAGAAATCCATTGCATAATATTAGGGATAAAAATATTGCCCTATCCTAATAAATTTTCTTTTCATGTATCATTCACTGAGATTTCGTGTTAATAGGCTGAAATATGACGATGATTGTTGAAGAGGTCGAAAACAATCATGGAGGCTGGGAGCTTTGCTGGCGCGCGCCGCGTAAGCCACAAGAGTTTTATGAAAATAATTTACCTATTTCGGTATTACTGCTCATAAAAATATCTGTTAAACTGCTTTGCTATCTCTGCGAAGCAGGGGTGGGTTGCTACTCGGTTCTACAATTCTAGATATTTTTTGTAACCAAAGAAGTTACGAAGTAAAGAAATATTGTTAGAAAGTATTTTTACGACACAGGTTTCATCAGAGCAGTATTCAATCGCTTCAATTGCAGAAGTTTGAAATGTTTTAGCTTTAAAAGATTACGTTCATCATTCATCTACCGTCCATTTACGAACTCAAATTAGCACTTCGATTTAGCGTTGTCGAAGTTTGTATTTTTTATTTTGGTAATTACATTGCTGTTTCCTTGTTGTTTTCTATTATTGCTATTAGATTTTGTTAAGATTTCACTCGTAAATGTCTTGGTTGACATAAAATCACAAAAATATCTTGGATTCTAGAAATAGAATAAAGTAGTCGTTAAAATTGTTAGTTTCAATCATAACTTATGTTGTTTACTGTACAGCATTGTCACAACTTTATAACGCAAACTAAACAGCGAATGACCTCAAGTGTATACACTGCGGAAAATTGGGAACAAGCTATTCGAAATTGGCCTTTAATATTCACATGTTTAATTAGCAAATATTTTCATCGGGCTCGTATTGCTGGTAAAAGGAAAACTTCTGAACTTTATGCGCCTTGTTTTTCAAACAGGAAAAACTCTAATTAGCATTGTTCGGGTAATCTTGATCCCTCTGAATCTTCAAAAATACACAAAAAATAATGTCGCGCATCACTTCAATACATTTGTACAATACATAATTATGTAAACCATGTAATGTTGTAACTAGAGAAGTAAACTTTGCCAAAAATAAAAAAAAATCACGAAAACTTTAGGTCATAGGCCTCCCCTAATGAGCGCCATAGCGCCCTATCTTCAGCTTGAAATATAGGAATTCTTCCCTATTCTTCATATTGGTTCTTATTATGACTCAATTTTAAATTACCAACAAAAAACTACATGTAGAATAGGTTCTTATAGTGTAGTATAGAGATAAAGATAAAAGATAAAGATACATTTATTTTGCCAAAAAAAACAGGTAGGTACCAACAAGTTTGACACGGGATGGTTATTTATAACTACTATCCGCTTGCTTGTTTTGTGTACGTGTATGTAAATGTACCTACTTATAAATGACCATCCCGTGTCAAACCTGTTTGTACCTACCTGTTTTTTGGCCAAATAAATGTATCTTTATCTGTTATCTTTATCTTCTCTAATCATCTATTACCTTACGGTAAGAAGTAGGTAAATACCTACTATAAATACCTACCTGCCCACCCACCCAGTATCCACTGGTATAACTAAAACCATCATTAGACGCCGGTCGGCATCAGCTTCTATTACTTCCCCTGCCCTATTAGAGTAGCCTTGGCCTTTCTCGATAAAATATCGCTTCTTAATTGTTTAGGCTGGTCGGGCTTCTTTCTTCTCTGTGCAGTAGACAGGCGTTATATATACGATGTGTCAGTGGGGTTTTGATGTAGGTTCTCGGACAGATAGACTGACGGGTCGGCTATTCTCTTTTTCTTATTCTGTGACAAACGACCACTGTCCACGCTTCAGTAATGGTTGGGATCTATGATTTGGAAAATTATTTACGGTATTTGGTTAAATAATAAACTTATTGTTTTTGCTAGGCTATTGATAAGGCAGGTATTTTATTTTGTTTTTGATCTGGAAAATGTCGAGCCCATTGTTATTTTTTTCTCGTTTTTTGTTTAACCTACCACCCGCCTGGAAGCCGTGTCTTCATGAGTCGTCGAATAGCAGTATGGAGCCGGGTGTAGATACTGTTAGTTCCTTAAGTACCACGCATTCGGTTTGTGGTGGCTTAGAATTTGCACCACCCCAACTCTTCCCGCGGATGTCGTAAGAGGCGACTAAGAGATATCCTCCGGGGGCGGGCAGCAGCGCCCCTGCAGAAAAATTCTACCACCGAACTGGGATCCCCAACCCGCATGCCCAGCGCGGGGATTATGGGCACTACCCCCATGTGATAAAAGCCAATTTGGCGCTTATCAGGAGGCCTGCGTCCAGTAGTGGACCAATGCAGGCTGTTGAGGTTGAGGTTTAACGCATTCGATGCTCAGCCTCCGCTGGGCAGCTGCGCAGTCCTACATGTCCGTCGTTGGCAAAGGGGGTTAGTTTAATCACCCAAGCATCGTAAAACGTATTTATTTAATACTTACCAAAAAACTACCCTTAATCATAGCTTTTTAGGGTGTCTACTCTGCAAAATGATATCGAATGAATTGTTCAAGGCTTCGATTCTACAATCATAGCATTTAAACTCGACTTGTAGTTTTGTTCCGAAAAGATGGCAATCGACTGGCGGAGTAGACATTCAGGATAGATACGAAGAAATAAATAAAACTTGGTGGTGTCATGTAAGATGTGAACCGTCACAAATGGAGTAAAATGCAATAAATTTCCTTTTTCATTTTATTTCATTTCGTTGCTGAGGCAAAGCCCCATGGCAGACGGACAGACAGATGTCACAAACTTCCTATATCTGAGTAAAAGAAAACAGTCGTGTTTTGCTGGGTATTTTGTTTGTTGGTTTCTGGGTATTCTACATAGCTAGGGTAGTAGGGAAAGAACCAGATGCAAAACCATTCACTAAGAAGATGAATGTAGGGATCAGTTGCTGAAGTAAACAGTGACGTTCATTGATAGGTAACGGATGCTATTCATTAGGTTTTCTTGCCTATTTTTTTGGGCCTGGAAAAAAATATAGGTATATTTTAAATTGTAAAAGGAACGCGAATAATTTAAATTCAGCTTGTATCTTTCCGTCAGAGTGCTGAATGGCAAACAGCGGTCTTTCTGCGTTGAAATAGAACGCATCTCTTTCTACACTATGCAAATTGAGCGAGACTTCAGACCTAGAACGATAGTAGACGCACTGGTAGTGTAAAACCACATTAACACCCCTGTTAAATTTAAAGGGTCAACGGGATATACATAGGTTTTGAATACATCACATTTCTATAAAAAATAATCCCATGGAAATTTCAAAATTATGTGGACATAAACGGCTGTAACATTTGATTGCGTAGACTTAGAAGTCTGAATATCAATATCATAGCTCCAAGAAGTTACAAACGAGTTTGAGTATTTGTTGATAATTTCAACGCGTTCCTGAGAAAAGGGTCACAGACACACAGACAAACAACAACGTGGTCCTATAAGGGTTTTTATTTTCTTTTGAGGCAGGAAACCCTAAAAATACCAAATGTAATATGGTAAACTAGAACTAATTAATAATTAAAAGACTTCGAACCCGTCGAGGGGTTCACCCATAGATGATCTTCACTAACATCTAACCTAGCTACCGAGTTAACATTTCAATATTTATTTGCGTTACCTTCCCTAACAAAAGTTTTTTACTTGTGTTAAGATTAATCCTATGCGTACACAATCAACTTTCCTAATTCTTGTCACAGAGCAACACCACCACTCAGCTGAATTATCTTGTTACGAACTAAAACACATCTAAAATAAACCTGTCAGCAACGCTTGAATCTATTTCTATTTTGTTGCATTAGCTTTAAACAAGAGAAGCTACGAGTCTAATTCTGCTCTCATTTTAGAGTTAATTTTTTAGCTTCGGTGAAAACGGTGAAAAGCTAAGAACCAACATTTTCACTTCGTCTTGTGAATATTTGAAAACGTGGGCTCTTTTTTATTCTCGCTGCTTGTTGTAAATACAAGTTCGATTTGCCTCAAACAGTCAATGACGATGAGATCTTAACATCACCATTGGTATAATTTTATTGACTTGTCTCATCTCAAGACACCGTTGGTACTAATAATTATCTCCTGAACAACTCAAAAAACATTTGTACCAATGGATAATTTGATTATTATGTTAATCTCCAGTATCCCGATTCAAATTTATTATTGTAAATATTTATCTAAATACAACTTCAGCCAAGCCGTGGGTAGCATTTATAAATGCGAAAAATCATCCAAAAATCGTGTTAAAATGAAACCCTTTGTAATAAAAGACTAAATCTAGACCAAGCTTACTCATCAAGCTAAAGTTACTTTCTTCGAACTAAAGTAAACAGCTTTGGTGATTAAAACTTCAGAGATTCCTTGATCAAACGAGATTTTGCTTTGGATACCACTTGGTTTAATGTGTTTATAACAGAATTCTAATAAATAAATAAATGTTACTATTGCTTTGGAACAAATAATAAAAACTGCTGCTCATCTGGACTCTTTATTTAATTATTCTAATTTATTGAAATAGATAGGTGCTATTATTTTATCCATCCCTCTTTTCCATATCTAAACCCTTCTTTCCTTTTGTACGTTGAAAGTCGTGAGAGTGTTCTTAATGTGGCTTCCATATTCAGCTCTATCTAAGTTTAAGGGACCTGTCCACCACACCGGAATATAACCATATCGGGCAACATAACGAAACAGTGCCCACGCCCAATACAATAGCTTTGCGTCACAAACCAACACTTTATCAGCCCTTTACAGGACCTCACACGAGTATCCTGTTTACAGTATCCTTTAATATGCGGTATCCGGATCCATTCGAATTTGTCGTTCAGTTTTGCCACTTTAAACTATTTGTAGATCCATCGTACAGTAAAATCAGGAAGCAGTTTAATTATAATGGAAGTGTTTCCACTGCCTGCATACCGTTTTTCGCAGGATGGGGTGCGGAGAGCGGGAAGAGGTGGAATTTTCTTAGAAGATCTAATAACAGCTCGTTGCTCTACCGCAGAAAACAGGATGCAAACTACTCTGTGAACACACCAATGATTTTTTCGGGATCCAGTACAAAACCATTTCCGCAGAACTGGACGGCAGTCAAGTGGGAAAGGGCAGTAACGTGAATGACTGGTCCAACGTTCAATCCTCGTTGTTTTTTTAAATCTAGAACTTATAAAAAAAATGGATTGACTAGACTGAAAAGAGGCCGCATTGCTTTTATGGCTGAAAAAAAGTTGAATTACTAATTTAAAATGGAATAATTGACTCTGCACTCACTGTGCATAGTTTGACATGACATCCTCTATCTGCGAAAGATCTGCCCCATCTAGGTAGTAGTACCTAGATGGGAATTCCTCATTCACTGGGTGAAATGTATTGATACATGCTAATGAGCATAGTAGAGCCTGTCGTTTACCCCTTGCACTGTAGTGCCGCTGCTCCTAGCGCTCTCATGGACAAGTTTGATGAGCGTTCTGGGCACTTATGAGCTTATTTCTAGTCCGATACGTTCGTAACACGTCCTTATTATGAAATGGTGTGGTGGACAGAGGGCTTTAACCTCGAGAAGACGCTTCGCTCTATGAAATTTTAAATCAAATCGGGATTTATTGCCACGTCAACGTTGTACATAATGCATTGCAGTTGTTTCGACTTTGCAATTTTATTGGAATATCATAAAATTGACGTCCTGATAAAGTTATAGCGCACTAAACTGAGTTGTGGTATAAGCGCTTTGGTTGCACTATTTTACGTGAATAAATTGCTTTGTTTGTTTTAATATTGGTTTTACCGCATAACGTACTTAGATACCCAATAACCATTGATACATGATACAACTATTGATACACCTTAACTTATGAGGGTAGAATTTTTGCAACGTTTAAATATAATGGTAGGTCCATCATATTTGTGATAAAACACATTCAGATGAGGATAATTCATCGCTAGGAATATTATTTTTAGAGACATTTAGTTGGTACATTATTTTAAATAGACTTTGTTTGCAACAGTGTGGTACCGGCTTAGAATTTGCACCACCCCAAACTCTTCCCGCGGGTGTCGTAAGAGGCGAGGGTTAATAAGGTGTCGTAAGAGGCGAGGGACGATAAGGGATATCCACCGGCGGCGGCGGACAGCAGCGCCCCCTGTAGAACAATTCAACCACCGAACTGCGATCCCCAACTGGCATGCCCAATCCCAACGATTATGGGCATTACCCCCATGAGATAAAAGCCAACAATGCGCGTATCAGGAGGAGGCCTGCATCCAGCAGTGGAACAATAGAGGCTGTTGAGGTTGAGGTTGCAACAGTGTGATGTTAGCTCAACTGTTTAGATCGATAATAGTAACTGTTGTAATTTGTGTATTTATTTATCTGTTACTTTTACATTTCTTTAATAGATAAACACTCTTGTAAGGCCTAATTTGACACAATGATAACAAAATTACTTAATTTTAGACACTTCGTTACGAGTTTTAAAATTCCCACTCCTTATCTTGATCTCCAAATATTTTAAATGTTTCATGTTTATACCATGAAACATTTTTACAGCACTTAATCCTTTACTCCGGTACTACACATTGTTACAGCGTACTTATCTTAATAACCGTCCAAAAGTCTTTCGGCATAATCATAAAAAATTATAGCTAAGTTCAGAGTTACAACGCTTACCGGCGTAAAGGTCTCGTCGCATTTATATTTAAATGAACTTTATTGTGAGCTTGGAATACAAATTTGTGATCTCAACACCCGCTCCTTTGCAGCAGTTTCAAATTTTATAACTGACACGGAATGTGAATCTTTTGAAAACAGTAAAGTCACTTTAAGCCAGCCCGTGACTCACTTTAAAGTTTATCTCTCCCTTTCTATCGAAAAGTTATGCACTTTCATACCGACTCAACTACATAATATCCTACTCCACTACATATACGGTGCATTTTCACTATGTAGGTTAGTATATCGTTGGACGACTATCGTCTCTAGCTGTTCCCATTAGGTAAACTACTAAAAAAAACAACTAAAAAAAACTATCGTCACAAGAATAAAATTTATGTTAACGTTTTCACTGCCCAGCCACGACATCTGCGTCTCGCACCATGAAAGCGTCTGTGTATTATATCGCATTCACTGCCTAACCTTGGCGGTGTGACCCGCAGGGGCGCACCATCGCGACACGAGATGACGTTGGATGACAACCTGCGAAAGACTGCAGGCAGATGCTGGTGATACGTCAAGTTGACGACAGTGCGTTATGGCGTTCATAAGGAGAGGCCTATGTCCAGCTGTGGATTATATTATCAGATGATGAATATATTCCACAATTTCCTCTTATAAGTCAGATTTATGCACCATAGCAGCATCTGCAAGCCGGTTATTAAACATTTGATTACCTACTTGGATTGGTATGGAATCATTTCACCATTCAAATCGGAATTTTAAAAAATCATTGATAAACATTAAATACCTACCTAGATGATTCAAATCGTGGACATTGGTACTACACTTCTATTATTCTACTATTGGTACTACTCTACAATTGGTACTACTCTATGATAATTAAACACGTAAGTAAGGAAGTACTAATCAACTGGAAAACTACATAAATTGTAAAAAACATGGAAAAAAATACAAGGAATTAAAATATTACAAACTATTTTACATTTTATCCAGATTCCACGTTTACGAAGCGCAGAGTTGAAGCTATTTATGAATTAAAAATAGTTTTTCTAGCCTCGAAGCAAAGAAAGCGTTAACCTAGGGTGATTTCATGTTTCGTAAATAATCTTGTAGGCTGTCGAAAATGAACACTGCTGGTTGTTGTGATGATAAGTTGAAAAACCTATAGAAAAATGCAATGGCTATGTCATTAAGTATTCTACAAGCGATAATAATTATAAATCAAAAAAGTCTCGTGAAAGGACTATAGCTATAACTACAGCTCTGCGGATAGTGCCCGCCTCCTGACCGTTTCTAAATGGGTCACAAAATTGGTGGCAAGCACTTCCTTCATATAACACTGGTACTTTAATGGATCCCGTAACTTTCGTATCGCAAGATGTCTTCGGATGGGTGCAAGGTGTTGCGCACCTCATCAATGCCAGTGTGGTACCTACTACCGTCGAACAGCTTGGTCATCACGGATTATCGTGTACTAGGGCCGCCGGTCGGATATCTCGCCACGCTAGCCTTAAGGCGGTACCCTACCTCGTTATTGTGTGAAGAGGATAGGCATAGGATTTCGCGTTCACAGGAGCGGGACAGAGCAAAGCGGCGTAAGCCCAAAAATCAAGTTTTTAGTAGTTATTTGCTCCCCACAAACATTAGAATAGTTAATTGAAAAAAAGGCAACATATAAAATGTTCTTTATACTTAGCTCAATTACTATGCTTAATCTCAAGATCGTATCATCTGTATTTATTGAGAAATTAGGGTTTTAGTAAAAAATTAGAGGTAACTTTGCGATTTTTTTCTATCGAGAAAATTTTATGGAATCGTGTTTTCGAAACATATGATCGATAGAATAAGTCATGAACTTTACCATATATAAATTTCAAAGTTAAATATTCAGTAGTTTGGAAGATATGGAGGTCCGACGGAGTTGAAAATAAGCAATTTGAGGGTAGGTACCCCCTTAACGACATCATCCGGCGGGCTTTTGTCACCGCTAACGTACCAGCTATTCTCGAACCGAATGATCTGCTGCGTGACGATGGTAAGAGGCCCGACGACGGTATGACATTAGTCCCATGGGTGTTGGGGAGGCCCATTTGTGTGGGACGCTACATGCGTCGACACACTTGCGCCTTCTTCCTTCTTCTTCTTCTTCCGAGGACATCCGTGAGGGCGGGTGCGGCGGCAGATTTGCCCGAAGATCTCAAGAGGCGCAAATATGCAGGTCTCGACAGAGCCTACACATTTGCTCCCCTTGGAGTCGAAACCCTGGACATGAATTTCTTCGAGGAGAAAAACAAAAAAGGTCCGTTAGGTACCGAGGCTCGTCAGGTTTTTTTAAAAATATCTGAGCGTCTGGTAGAAGCGACGCGTGACTCAAGAGCTGGTGAGTATCTTGCACAGCGCATCAGCATTGCCATACAGCGTGGCAATGCAGCCAGCGTCTTGGGGACGCTTCCGACTGGTATTGATATGGATCAGTTGAGCTACCTGTAGATTGTTTGCAACAGTCTGCAGTTAGTTCAATTGTTTCAATTGTAAATACTAGTGTAATTTACTTCGTAAATAAAGGCTTCTGCCCTTTTATAAAAAACAAAGAAACATAACGCATTTCTTAACCACTTCTTCCTATCAAATACAATTATATCTGTGTTCGGAAATCATTGCTACCTTTACTGCAAATATTGTATTTATCCTGTGATACTGCAAACCGTGCCAATTATGAAGGTCTATCCCGTCGCGACTTCTAAGTCCACTTAAAATTTCAAGTTTGATTTTGCATTTCGTTGAACGTTACTTTACACTTGGCTTACGCTTACCGCATTCAAATGAGGATATTGTAATCCGATAGCAACTTCGCATATCAATAGGATTTCCACTTTCAACGAATTCGTGCGTTTATCCTGGTTTAAGTAAGTTTTGTTTCACTTCCTTACACAGGTTTGACTTCTTGCAAGAGAGGGAGAGAATTATTTAGTTTAAAAAATTATTTATTTTTACAAATGCAAACAGAGTTCTGAGTTTGGCTATATTTTTTATTAACAAAGAAAATTAAAATCAAATAATAGAAATTAATTAACTTTGGGTATTGATATTAACAAACGATTTGAGTAGGTAGTTCGATTTCAAATTTCAAGTTTCCACGTAGGTTGCATTACACGATAGTTTGTAAGCACATGGGTGAATTAAGTCTACCATGTAGTGCACTTAATTCACCTAGGTATCGCCTGAGTGAATAAAGTCTACTAAATAGTGTACTAAATGCACCCGGAAATGACCAGGGTGAATCAAGTCCACAAAAAGTATACTTAGTGCACCCGGGTGAATTACCCCAGGTGAATTAAGTATACCGCCCCGCTGTACCGAATACCGTGCAAAAGAGTTTCTATAGTCTCGATATCGTCTCAGTACTATCTAAAAACAAATCTCGGGGCTCAGGATGGGTTTTATGACAAACGTTATTAATTTCTATTCTGAACTAGCTGCGCCCCGCGGCTTCGCCCCCGTGGAAATGTATGTTTCCAACTTTCTTAATTTTTTCTTTCATAAGAACCTTCTCCTGACAATAACAAACACAACAAAGAAAGAATTAGCGAAATCGGTCCAGGCGTTGTTGAGTTATGCGCTTACCAACACATTTTGCGATTCATTTTTATATTATAGACTAGCTGCGCCCCGCGGCTTCGCCCCCGTGGAAATTTATGTTTCCAACTTTCTTAATTTTTTCTTTCATAAGAACCTTTTCCTGACAATAACAAAAACAACAAAGAAAGAATTAGCGAAATCGGTCCAGGCGTTGTTGAGTTATGCGCTTACCAACACATTTTGCGATTCATTTTTATATTATAAGATAAAGAAGTCATTCCCACTTCAAACCGCAAGAAGTTGGATCGCGCCAGCCCAGGTGAAAAGTAAAGAATGAATTAACCAAAGTTACATGAAAATCATCAAGCCTATATAAATGGCTACATTACTTAGTGAAATTATTATGTATCAAGTACGTAAATTTAAGTATAAGTAGTACACGCGTTTTTCTCCCACAACTTATTTAAGTACCTTAGGTAACAACTACGTTACGTACAATGCTACGTTCACTAACAGGCATTGCCGATGTTGGGGAAAAGACCGCCAGGTTAAAGTGGGATTGGGCTGGCCACGTCGGTCGTATGCACCCGGAGAGATGGGCCCATGCTATAACACCCTGGCAGCCAGAAGATGGGAGGCGGCGACGGGGTCGGCCACGTAAAAGATGGCGGGACGATCTAGTAGCTTTTGACCCGGAGTGGTGGGAGTCTGCAAAAGACCGAGAAGTTTGGAAGGGTGCGGGGGAGGCCTTTGCCCAGCAGTGGGACGAAATAGGCTGAACAAAAAAAAAAAAAAGGTAACAACTAATCATAACTTCTCTTCGTTTATACACTTACCTCATTTTTGGCCTATCCTAGACCCCTGAATTACATTTAATAATACTCGTGCCATAAAACACTTTACACCAACGTCAAAATTGACCCAAAAAGTCCACGAGGAAAAGCTTTTTCCTACTTTTGCTAAGACGGTAATTACGTGAGAGAAATAAAGCCAAGCTTAATCCAGCCAGCGTTGAAGAAACCTGAAAACGTTGTGTTTTTAAAATGCCTTCTCTATAACCTGGTTAAAATAATTGGTTGGGGTATAATATTTAATTTGTCGTTCAATATTTTGTTACACAGATAATGTGTCTACTGGTTGTAATATGAGGTTCATAAAAAAATCACAGTAGCCGCCCGAAGTCATTAAGTAGGCGGTGTTACACCCCTGTGCCTAGGAACGCACGATAAGCCGTTGGTCCTACGCCTGACCTCTCCCGGTCAGTCGCGTGGGTCTGCCGTCCCATCAGATTGTTAGAGTAAAGGAACAGAGAGTGCACCTGTGTTTACACACTTGTGCAATATAATAATGTCCTGTGAACCATGAAGTTTTCAAAAGTTATAAAATTAGTATTACAATTAAATACCAGTTTTAAAATTTCGTAGTTCATCATCTAAGCTAGTGTTGAGAAGATATTCACTTTTTGAAGAATGTTGATATAACACCAGCGGTCAGCAACATTTTTGAATTAAACATTAGTTTGGAAGTTTTGAATTTCAAATGCTCGAAATAATACCCACTATTGACCATAGCTTTGTGACAGAAGTATTAAATCAACTCAATTTGAATTACAAACTTGATTTGAAAGTCGATCGTGGATAAACAAAAGATTAAAGTTTTAGTACATTTCTGAAGTTAGATGTTCAGTTATGAATTTATTGAAATAGCTCCTTGATTTGATGAGTCAATTATTTACTTTTGTATTAAAGTATTTTTATTTTCGAAGTTTATGTGGTGTAAAAAAAGAAATTTTAATCTGCTTATTTAACAATTTTACAGGAACGTCTCAAGTACCCAAGAAACGGTAGGGGATAATCTAAATTCCCTTTTACTATAAAGCATCAAGTGTTAAAAACAGCCAAAAGCCCCTGTTTCGTGAATCGATTAACCCGTAGCTATCTAAATACGGCCGTTTCAAAAAGGCGGGTTTTGTAAGCCACTTCAGGTTGCTCAGTAAGAATAGTTCAAGAGTCTAATAGTAAGTCATTTTATAGTAAATGTACTTGATTGAGACACAGATGATGATGATGTATTCATTTACCTTACTGTTATACCAAGGCCATGTCCTAGGCCAATGTATTTTACCAAAGTGTAGTAGTATTTTAATAACTAATAACAGTTCATGATTATGGGGAGCCTTTTTTGACAAAGAAAATTATACTAGTATTTACAATTGAAACAATTGAGCTAACTGCAGACTGTTACAAACAATCTATAGGTAGTAGCAGTAAGAGAAGTCTAGTAAGTAGTACAGTTCATCCCAAATTCATCTCAGCCTGAAATTCAGTAATTTCTTAAATGTATTTTAATGCATTGGATGGAAAATCATTAAGATACTATTTTTTATGATGTTGCGATGTCTGTGCGACCGCTTGTTCATCAAGTCTTCTGATTTAATGTAAAATACACTTGCGAGCTTTAAAATGGAATCGCTTCATCGCGAGTTGATCAAAACAATTTTTTTACAATTTATGTACAATGAACTATAGATTGTGGTATATCATTTGAAAGGTAATTTTGTTACCTTTCAAGTGATATCAAGAAGATTTAAAATTAATTAAATTGACTACCTATATTTTGGGAATTATTGCAATAGGTCGAAGTTGCATCTATCGGCTTCTATCGGCGCCGGAGCTGGATTTCTCCCTCGTATCCGCTGTTTTAGCTCGTCCCACATATGCCAGATTGGGTTCAAGTCAGGAATAAGGGCTGGCCAGTCTAGTGTGGGAATGCCGACATGGAAGACGTCTGTCGGTACTGTCTAGTCACTGCTGCGATGTGGCAGCGGACATTATCGTGCATTAAATCAAAATTTATCGTCGCCAATAAATCCTGCGTAAGGGAAAACATAACTTAACTCATAGTTCACTGCAAAGAAATTGTAAAAATTAGTCTTGAACAACCCTTGAAGCGATTCCAGTTTAAAGCTCGCAAGTGTATAAGAATAAAAACAAAATTACAATTAAAGAATAGCATAACATTTTAAATAATACTGTGAATGTGAGTTATTCCGCAAGTTTGACTATTAAATACTCATGGGTAAAATTCCGAGGTCACCTCGCGGTATTGGCCAGTCACGTCATGCCAGCGCTAGCAAGAATGTTCCGCTAGCTCTCTGACCATCGAGTACTTTGACTCAAACGACCCTGTTTAGTATCCTTAAAGCAGCGTTATTAGCAGCAAAATAGTGCCGGGGGAACATTTTAAGTGGGTCGTTCTATTACCACAAGTCCCCGGCTTTTCCGATAATGTAATTTTAGTGGCGATTGGCTTGTAAAACAGAGGGCAAATTGACGTTTTTATGGCGTGACAAAATAATCTTAATTTTGCCTGCCATAAAGTTGTTTTTCTCTTGCGATGATAATGTGTCGGTAATAAAATATAGGGCCGTATGTTTTTCTTTGGCAAATGGCAGACTCATTTTGGGATAGTACCTACTTTTTATTATTAGTGAATTCATTGAATAGTTTTTTGGAATATTTATTTTCGATCTCATGTTGGCGGTTTTATTACAAACGTCGTTTGCTTTGTTTGATTCGTTAACCTTTACGAATCTACTCGCCATGACTCTACCAAAAGAGAAATTAGTCTCTTTAAATATCAATGGCTCTACCAATAGAATCTCTATCAGGTCGATATTAAGTGGGTTTGATTTGAGGGTTCCAATCCAAGTGAAAACTGAACCCTATTACTGAGCTTCCACTGTTCGTCCGTTTGTCCGTCCGTCTGTAAGAGGGCTTTATCTCATGTGAAAGCAGAGGTAGACAGTTGAAATTTTCATAGAATATGTATTTCTCTTGGCGCTATAACAGCAAATAATAAAATTTAATAAATATCTAATTTACAAAAAACGTATTTTTTTTGCAATTTTTGCTTTTCATTTGTCAAGGCTGTATCTTTAACCACAATAGGAATACACATGAAACTTTCCTTAAATAAGTAACAATTTGAGTGTAATCACAAACAATACATTAAGGTTGAAAATTTAAAGGGGTTTCCTAACAAGTGAAAATTTTAAGTTTTTTGTTAAAGTTGCCAGATCTTTAAGGTACGGAACCCTTAGTGTGCGAGTCGACTCGCATTTGACAGCTTATTTTAACAATATTTCAGAAATTCAGACATTTCAGATCTCTAACTTTATTTATTTCAACCCAGATTGATCCACTATGTTTTATTACCCTGATCTAAAACAGGTTTAAAGCACAGTATCCCAAAACAGATGAAGCGTTAATCCAAACAAATGTAGCAGAATTTCGGAACTGGAACAGACGCAAAAAGGTCTGATGCAAAAAGGTTTAGGTAAGTGGGAAAGAGAACTATACGTTTTGTCCGTGAAAATGTGGTTGGAAGTGTTGTATCTAGGGGTGTGGGGCAGGGCTTTCTGTTTGTGTTTCAGTTTTTGCTTTTGAAATAAGAATACAGTGGGGCAATGCAGCCAGCGTCTTGGGGACGCTTCCGACTGGTGTTGATATGCATCAGTTGAGCTACCTGTAGATTGTTTGCAACAGTCTGCTAGTTCCATTTCTCGATTATAAATAGAAGTACTGATTTGTTTATATTATTTGATTGTAATTTTCTTTGTCAATAAAGGTAAATGAAAGGTGAAATAATTTTATCGCCCACGCTTTTCGTAATATAATGACTTTTAATTTGATTAGAACTGTAGGCAACACATTTGTACATATTTTTTGGGTTCGTGGCGACTCTGTGACTGAAAGGGTGTGTATATTTATAATTGCACCCAGAGCCATATGTTGAACGGTTAAGTGTGTGTGGGACCACGAAAAAGTTTAGTCCCACCAGTGGGACATCGCAGTTGGACCACGGTTCCGGAGTGATAATTTTCACCCTTTTTTCATAATATTTGTCTATTTTTATGTGATTATTTTAATTGTATCAAATACCTGTTTTTCTCACCTTAAATATGCAATTCATTTTAATACATGGCCTTCCAAAGTATAAATAAAAAACATGGAGCTTTGACATCCAAGTCTAATTTTAGGAAAATTTCAAGCGATAATTTTAGGTGATCATAACTACAATGTGAAATTATGATATAAGCTTCCATTTGCTAAAAATAACAATACAAATCTTTTCGTTCCGTGTGTTATAAATTAATACAAAACCCTCCCTCTTTTCGGCTACGCCATCCCTATTTGTAAGTGTACTTAGACAACAAAAAGAGAGTTTTGGGTCAAGGGTTCCAGTGCAGCGGAGGCGTCGTAAGTAGGTCCCCATGTACGTAGGTATACCAGTCCTCTTAGTAATTCGATTATTGCAGTACCCACCCGGGTTTAGTCTGCTACTATTTTAACTAGCTTTTATTTAACTTGCCCTGTTAAATAAAAGCTAGTTAAAATAGTTAGTAATAGTTAGTATAGTGTGGGCCAAATATTGCTACTGAATTTTAGACCAGCTATCCTCAACCGGTTGAACTGAAATTTGGCATATCTTCTGATTAAAATTTGGCATACATACTTACGTTAGTTCGGTGATAATGCAATATTATGGAACCATCGAGCTGGTCTGATGATGGAAACAGAAAGTGGCTATAGAAAGTTTTTAACGAAACGACGTAACCCCGTCGAGTTTAGATTCTGTGATTATTTTCCCAAGCAATTTGGTCCTAGATGATTTAAAAGATAGTTTTAAAAAAGATTTTTAACATATAATTTTTTTATTATTTTACAAAGTATCACCGGATTAACTCTAAATGGGATTCATAATACGGAATGAACCATACTGTAGTGTGATGTTTAAAAGTAACACGTAAAAGGTTTTTAACCAGCTACCATGTAAAAAATACTTGTAGACGCTCAAATTGGCTATAAACTCCGATTCAATTAAGCAACCGAACTACTGTGACGTCGACCGACTCAGAAGTCCGGTGAAGTGTCAGTAGTCCGGTTACAATTACCCCTTAATTACTGACACTTCACCACGCAAACTTGTACTTAGAGCTTTTTTGACATTTCAGTGTGTTCTGAATGTGTGATTTTCGTCGAAAACTGTCAAAAATCCGCTGCCTACCAAACCTTTGGGAACGTTAGTTCAAAGCTTGAGCTTACTGGCCTCTATAGTGTTTTGTTATGAGCTTGGTATCGGAATAGCATGGAAGTACGAAATGTTAGTAAGTGTTTTATTTTTGGAGCAGATGTTGTATTGGTACGGTCCATGATCTGTCACTTTGCAGCTATGCCATCTCCCGATAAATTCAGATGAATTTGTGTGTGTATCCCTCATACTAACGACGCTCATAAATTCATTTTCTTTTGTTTTTATAATTGAACGCGAAAAAGGTATATACTCACGAATAAATCTGAAATTCTGAATTGACCAACTGTGCTATCCGCCTTAATAACGGCAGGTAGATTTTTAAATCAATCAAAACTCAGTACCAAATCAGTATCAGTGTTAAATTGTTATTTTTATCAGCTGAAATAGTAGTCCAGAGAAGGTCTAGTTAAAAAAATCCTCGTCTACTTCTTCTGAACGACTTGTTGTTTACGTACAAATATTACGACAACAGCCGTTCGTCTATAACACTCCCTTTGGACACGGTTTACTTGGCTCATAAGTCCTCTCTCATAACTGAAGTGGGCTTAACTCTCGGAGGCATAAATATGCTAATGAGGAGGACTTGCGGCGCGGTAAGCTTGTCAGTAAAGAGTACTAGAAGACTAGACTAGACTCAAAGTTTTTAGAACTTTAAATTAAGATTTGCAAGGCGAAATCATATGCTGGTGCATTGGAGAATGTTCGAACGCGGGTAAAGACCGTATGAAATTAATTTTCGCAGAATTAAGGGATATATCCTAAAACTGCCAACGTTTTCTACGTGCCATAAGCAAAGATTTGTCGAGAAACCTTTGAAAAGTAGGTACCTACATACTTCATAAGTACAGACATTAACTGTATTTTTGCATTTAAGAAACCTTGTAGAGCTAGACTGGTTGTGCTATGATCTTAGTCCTTAGAATGAGTTTTGCATAGTTTTCGAAAACTTCAAGTTTTCGTTTCCTTCTGGAAGATATGGGATATTTCGGGAATTAGGGAACACAACAGAAACTCAGTGTAGTTCATGAGCAGACCGAATGAATTTATTTTTTTCAAGGTAGCTACAACAGTGCGGCTTGACCTACCCGCATTATTACAAAACACTACAATCCTCCACCGTTAACTTAAGAGTACCTGCTTATCCTAATTAATAGTAATAAGTACAATCACTGAGCCTACTTCTTATATGTATACGGTAGGTATCTTACGCACTCTAGTTAAATACTTATACTATGACTAATACTATAAATAATCATGAAAATTAAATAATCAATTATGAGCAAGGAATATGTACAAGATATTAACAATTAAAATAAAAATGGTTCTACGCTGAAACACTGTTTAGGAACTTAATTCTAGTCTATCTCTAAACCGTGTCTTTTGATAGGTCTGCGTGTTCTCTTACTGGGAGAAGGCACGTCTGCGTCGATAACGGAAGGTGCCACTGATAACTCTTTTTGTTGAGAATATTGACTTATATCTAACGATGCCTGTTCAGAACCTTGTTCCATCGCCTCCACTGAAATGGTAGGCTCAGGAAGCTGTCGCCCGGGCGACGTTGCCAGCTCGGACACGCCTGTCGGTTCGCCGCCAGTGTTGGTATTGGACTCGATGGGGAATACGCATGTGCGCATGCACCTACGTCTCAGTTGGTCAATATGTCTATGCGCTGCCGCCGCCGTGCCATCAGACGATGTAACAGAGTAATTATTCGCGCCGTGCCGACTCATGATTTGACCTGATACCCACTTGTTGTTAGACCCAAAGTTTCTATACCACACAGTCTCACCCGGGTTTAATTGTCTAGCCCCCCTTGCCTGTTCTACTGCATCGAACTCGCGGTCACGCAATTTACGCCCCGGATCAGGTTTAATGATATCGAGACGTGTTCTTAGATGCCTACCCTGTAACAGCTGAGCAGGGCTAACGCCGGTCGCACAATGCGGCGTGTTGTGGTAGACTAACAAATACCTTTGAATCGCTAATTCCGGCTCGACTCCTTCTCGCCGAGCCTTCTTTAAAACGTTCTTTATTATCTTAACCGCATTTTCAGCTGCGCCGTTGGAAGCGGGGTGATACGGTGCTGAAACAGTTGGTGAATGGCATTTCTCTCTAGGAATGATTTAAACTGACTGCTTGTGAATGGTGGTCCATTGTCGGCCACGACCTGCTTGGGAATTCCCCACCGCGACCACGATTCTCGTAATTTACCTATGGTTGCTTCAGCTGTAGTGCGTGTCATTTTAAAAACTTCAATCCATTTGGATCTTGCATCGATTGATACAAGGTACGTTTGATTATCGACAGGACCTAGGAAGTCTAAATGAATTCTGTCATAAGGTGAGTGCGGCCACCGCCAGGGCGAGGGCGGCGCGCCGGGCGGCGCCGCGGCCACGGCCGCGCACGTGACGCAGGTACGACATGTCGCCTCCACCGCTTCGTCCAGGCCTGGCCACCATACATAACTGCGCGCGTAAGCTTTTGTTTTAACAATACCCATGTGCGGTTCGTGCAATTCGCTAAGTACAGATTGCCTACATGACTCTGGAATCACCAGCCTATGTCCCCACATGACGCAACCTAGTTCTATGTACAGCTCATTTCGCCTGGTGAAATAATGGTCGAGTTGTTTAATATCTACGGCCTGCGGCCATCCGTTTTCAATATAGGCGTATACGTGGCTTACAAGTGGATCTCGTGCTGTCTCACGCCTTATCACCTCTCCGTCGAGAAGCATCGCATTAGTTGCAAAGTGTAGGTATGTCTGTTCCGGTGGCTCCTCCACGCATTTCTCCTGAACCGGCAAACGCGATAAAATGTCTGCACCGTTGCTATGCGTACCTACATACTCTATTGAAAAGTCATATGCTGATAAGATCAGCGCCCAGCGCTGCATACGGCTAGCGGCCATGGTAGGTATACCCTTTTGGGTACCAAATATACTAACGAGTGGCTTATGATCTGTCTTTAATTTGAATTTCCTACCAATAAGATACTGGTGAAACTTATTTACACAATAAACTATTGCAAGCGCCTCTCGGTGGATCTGTGCATAGCCCTGCTCCGCCTTAGTAAGTTTCCTAGAAACGTACGCGACCGCGCGCTCCTCCCCGCTGCCACGAGATATCTGCGACAGCACGCCGCCGACGCCGAGCGCGCTCGCGTCGCACGTCAGCACGAGCTCGCAGGCCGGGTCGTAGTGCGCCAGCACGCGCCGCCCCATCAGCATCTGCTTCACGCGCTCGAACGCCTGCTGCTGGCGCGCGCCCCACTGCCACCGACTGCCGCGATGCAGCAGCTCGTGCAGCGGGTGGAGTATGCCGCTGAGTTTAGGTACGAATTTGGCGTAAAAGTTAACCATGCCTAGAAAGGATCGTAGCTCAGAGATTTCCGTTGGACTCGGCATGTCTTTGATAGCGCGTAGCTTCTCGGGATCCGGACGAATGCCGTTCTTATCTACGATGTAACCTAGGTATTTAACCTCTTTCGAAAGGAATGAGCATTTTTCTAATTTTACCTTCATACCTGCCGATTCTAGCTTACTTAGGAGCGACTCTAACGCCTTTAAATGTGAGGCCCTGTCTTTATGTGTCAATATAATATCATCAGCAAAACACTGAACGTTAGGAATGTTTCCTACTACATTACTACCGATACGCTGGAAAATTCCACTACTGGACGACAGGCCGTATACTAAGCGATTATATTTGAATAAGCCACGGTGGGTGTTTATAACGCAGTATTTTTTCGAGTCATCAGACAGGCATATTTGATTGTAGGCTTGCGACAAATCAATTTTTGTAAATTTCTCCCCACCTGCTAAGTTCGCGAGCAGGTCATCGACCTTCGGCAGCGGATACCTATCGACCAACAGAGCCGGATTAAGGGTTACCTTGAAATCTGCACACAGACGGAGTCTACCATCGCTCTTGTTTACCAACACCAGCGGCGTCGCCCAGTCCGAGCAGTCAACGGGTTCGATGATCCCGTCGCGCAGCATCGCGTTGAGCTCGGCGTCGACGCGCTCGCGCAGCGCGTAGGGCACCGGCCGCGCGCGGTGGAACACGGGCGCCGCGCCCTCGCGCACCCGAAGCGTCGCACATCCTCCCGTATATCGGCCCAGACCGCCGCTCCACGCTTCCTTATGTCTGTCGAGCATTTCCCGAATAACATCAGTAACAGGTTCCATTTTAAAATTAGGTATTGTTTATTTTAGAGCTCTGTAGGACAGGTATTTGTATGCCTAGCTCTGCGAGCCATTGTCTACCTATCAGTGTAGTCACAGCCTTATCTATTACAAACATTTCTAAGATCTTCTCACTGCTTTTATACCTAACCTTGGCCTTCATTACGCCCAATGGTCTGACTTTCGATTTACAATCGTAAAACATGAAAACATACTTCGATTTCTCTAAGCTAACGTTATTGAAATAAGTTTCGTAAATCTGTTTACTGATGCACGAACCTGGCGAACCCGTATCCACTTCCATCGTAAGTACACGCCCATTCACAGTCACGTCTAGACTCACCGGCTTGTAGTCGCCCAACGTCAACTGGAACAGCGATTCTTCCGCATCTCCTCCGTCCGAGGACGACTCGCTGGCACCCGCTGGCCGCACGTAGTGCGCGCCGGCCTCGCGCTGGCCGCCATCGCCTCCTCGCTTGTTGTACCTCTTCCCGCCGCTGGGCTTACCCGACGTATCCTTATACGGGCAAACCCTCTTTAGGTGACCCGTATTCCGACAACTGTTGCATACAAAGTTTTTGTATCGGCATCCATCGGAATGATGCTGCCCTCCGCACGCTGCACATCCGCGCCCCTGGGCAGGTGAGCTCGCCGCTGCCGCCGCCGTCCCCTGCGCCTTGTGAAATCGTCCGTTTTTTTAGGGCAGCGATGTACTGCATTATATTCTCGCCGGTTTCTTGGCGCCTTTGACGAAAACGATAACGTTCGGCCATGACAGATGGCTTTGGTTGTAAGTGTTCACGAACAATGGTCACGAGTTCATCGTAGGTCAAGTCCGTAGGTTTCTTGGGATTGCACAAATTCACCATCAATTCGTACACACTGTCATGAGTGTGGGCAACTTCAACTCCTCTTTGATCGCGTTGGCACGGAAGTACATCTCGACACGTCCGCAGTACAAAGCCCAGTTACCGGACTCGGTATCAAATTCTTTAATTTTACCGACCGCCATCGTTGGAAAACGTTATCACAAGGTCCTGGGTCACTAAGCACGCAAAAGTCACAGTTTTCACTCGTCGCCAATGGAAGATATGGGATATTTCGGGAATTAGGGAACACAACAGAAACTCAGTGTAGTTCATGAGCACCGAATGAATTTATTTTTTTCAAGGTAGCTACAACAGTGCGGCTTGACCTACCCGCATTATTACAAAACACTACACCTTCCATAAAATATAGTGCCTTGCAACATCCGTACTGGATACTAAGAGAAGCTACTTTTCATAGTATGATAGCGATTCGCTCGCTATCATTACTATATTATATAGATCGCTATCATACTATTGCTATTAAAGTTTTCGAATGATTTTGACATCAAGTTAGTAAACGAAAACTGTTTCGGTTTTAGTAAACTCATAGTAGCCACTCTGCAAGCCAACCTACGACTAACGATACTCAATCCAATTAAAACGAAGGTCTTATTTGATTTTTTTGTAATTCGAGTTTGAAAATGTAGGAAATAAATGAATAGTATGGGTATGATTGATTTTTTTTAAGTTGATATTGGATCTAACTGGATTCTAGTGGGTCTATAAAAAAGACTTCAATGTGTGAACTGGAAATTCATCTAAATTTTTATTTTGCTGGTACGTCCAATCTGGCTGAACAAAACTGTGAAAACTAATATTGTAGTTGTATAGCGAATTGTCCGAAAATATTCTGACTTCTGAATGAAAGGTAACCCAAAAATGGGTATTGTGTTACGACGTACTTTCTATTCGCGATGCGATGGACACTTAGGACACTGAGGACGCTTAGGATGCTTGTCCATTGACGGAGGGCGAGGCAGCTGAGCGGAGCAAGTGAGTAATGCGGAGTGGATTAGCGGACTATGTCTGTCCATTGAAGCGGAGCTCCCCGCTTTTTTATGATTTTTGAACTACGAGTAATTTGCATATCCCTATCCACTAAAGCGGAACGGAGATTTTGTGCAATTCCATTGTTTAATATTGGCACAGCTTCGCTCCGTTCCCCTCCTCTCCATGTCAATGGACAGGCAGCCTTATACTCGCTTATAGAGAGCTAGAAGGGAATACGCAATGGATATGTGTTAAAAAGTGGTCTAAGCATTTTTAACAGCTATAAACAGAGGCAATAGTAGTGACCCTGCTAAGCTGAGTTCTATCATCCTTGAGTGAAGAGAAAATTCACAGAAAGTCGGAACTAATATAGTAGTTTTAAACCTCTATTTCACTTCTCATTCACGCATAATATTACTGGTTCTCAGAATAAAGTGCACACAAACTTATTGGCACAACATGAACGCAATAAACATTTGAGTTTGAGTTTGAACGGTCATACAGACCAGTGGCCTATTGGTCTAGGATACGTGACTCGCATCTCTAACGCAATGTTTATCTGTACCATGGCCTCGACATCGAATCATTCGCCCATCCCCTTTGGGATAGACTAGATAGGTTGCTCATTGAGCATTGATATCCGATATAGGTATACCCAATATTCATCGGTGGTCTTAGATATGAGTATAGTTAGGTAGGGCTTACAAGATTGTTACCTTTTTCTATTAATTAACCTATCTGTTATTACCTTTCATAGAATCAGACGAGAACTCTCTGTCTAGTTAAACCTTACATAGGCTAAAAGGCACTACTTACTTGACTATATACATACATACATAGATGGCCCGGTAGACTTAATACACCTGGAGTAAATCACCTGGGTGCATTAAGTGCTACGCAGGGTGAACTAATGCACCCAGGTGATTTACTCCAGATACATTAAGTTTACCAGGTGATCGAATTATCGAAAACACGAAGGCCCGGCAAAAATATTTTCGGATCATACACACTAAGTTAAAATTATGGCTAGAATCGCACCAACAACATTCTTAGGTCGTCTTAGACAGACTCTCTCCTATTGCACTACATAGAGGCCACCTATGGGCTTCAGCCATTCAAGTGGATTGATCAGCATTATTTATTTATTTATTTATTTTAAGTCTTCATTCAGGGAGGATTACTGTCGGGCTTCGGAAAACACGTAAAGATGATGGTCCTGGCGTCTGACCTCTCCCCGGTCATGTCGGTCGGCCGTCCTGGCGTAACGCACACCTGTGAACCTGTGAAGAATATGTCCTGTTCACATGGCTAGCCTTCGTTGAGTGAGACCGGCCGCCGTGGCTGAAATTCGGCTAGGATCAATGACGTCCTCATAGCTGTCATTATTGTTGGTCGCCACATTCACTTCTTAAAAAAAAGGTACGCGATAAATACCCGATAAAATCATTAACACTTCTTATTTACTATCAAACGTGAATTTTTGTTAGTAAATTATCTAGTAGACGCAAGAGTCACAGCAATCGCGACATAAAATTCTTAAAAATTAGGGTACTTAACGATCGTTCTTGAAAATCGTTCTTCATATTCGGGGCCCGGCACGGAGTATTTCGCAAAAAATCTACGCAATTCTGATACATTGTTTGAAAAGCGAATTAAATGTTTTCCGTGGTGTTTGCTCAGTGTCTTTGTTTTCGACTCATTGGATTAGCCTGAATTCAGGTAGCTTTTTAACAAGTTTTGTTTAACTTGGCCGGACTGCCATTTTGAACGTGCTTTTATTCTTTTATCTTGATCAAACACTGTTAAAACCAAAAAGTCTACATTCATCAGATTCCAAAAAAGTAGATTATCCTAAAATCGTTAGAAATATCAAATAGCTGTAGCACGTTTACTCTGTATTATGTAAGTTATATACTACACAATTTTTGAACTAGTTCAGGAGCCTATGAATTCATTTTGTTTGAAACACTATAATAATTATGTCCGTAACACACTTTTAGAGTTCCGTGCCTCAAAAGGAAAAATGGAACCTTTATAGGATCACTTTGTTGTCCGTCTGTCTGTCTGTCCGTCTGTCAACCCTCTTTTTTCAGAAACGCGTGGACGTATCGAGTTGAAATTAACGTTAAATACTCAAGTCCGTTAAATTATGAAGCCGCGATATAAAAAAAACTTCTAAGTCAACGTACTCAAAAGTTACAGCCGTTTAAGTCCGAATATTTTGAAATTTCCAAGGGAATCACATGCACTGATGCACACAAAACCTAGAGGCTACTTCCCGTAGACCTAGAATCATGAAATTTGGTGAGCAGCAAGGTCCTATAGCACAAGTAAAGGCAAAATCCGAAAACCATAAATTTGTATTAAAAAAAAATCTTTTAATTCTTGCTATAGACCAAAGCCTATAGAGTACTTCCTGTTTACCTATAATCATAAAATTTGGTAAGAAGCACAAATAACGATAAAAATCTGAAAACCGTAAATTTGTAGTTTTTTAACAAAAAAATAATAAGTTTTGATTCTCTCCCTCGACCAAAATATACAGGGTACCTACTTCATGTTGACCTAGAATCATTATATTTGGCAAGAAACAAGGTCTTACAATTAAACGGAACCCTTAGTGCGCGACTCGCACTTGCCGTTTTATTTATTTTGTCATGTCTACTTCCCGAAATAAAGAAACCACTGAGACATTTATAGCTTGCGGTTATACAATGCAGTATAAAATTACTTACCGGTGTTCGAACCAGTTGTAGGTAATTCTTTAGTTAGACAACGGAACGGGCTCGAATAATTTGACTGCCAAATGCAAAATCACAAGAGGCGCTAAAGGAATTTTTCACAGAGCAAAACCCTGCCCTCGAGCCCCTCAGGAATCGGACAATATTGACAAAGACCATCCAAAAACAAAAGACTCTCGGAGACCCCTTTCATACGTCTGGCGAGGAGCCAAAACAACTAATGGAAGTCAACTGAGCTTCTTTTAGCTAGAATAAGCGATGGAATTTTAACACTTGTTTTCATTAATTTTTTAATGATGGTTTTGCAAGGATTTGAGAATGTTTATGGCCTTGTTTTATAAGAGACCTTACTTACTGCGAGTTACACTCGCTCTTGACGGATCTTGTTAAATAACAAGATCCATCAAATGCAAGTGTAGCTCGCGCGCCGAGGGATTCGAACGTTTGTCAACAAGTAGGTATGTACTGGTGAGAGACTTCCCAATTTAATGAATACTTAAAAATAGTAGGTACCAACCTACATTTCAGATGGATCTCTCTACATGCTTCGGTGATAGGCGGTAACGGTAAATTTTTCGATTTTTTTCAAGGGATTTAAAAAAGTACCTATGTAACTTACAGAAATTGAAGATACCTTTCATTTAATACCCCACTCGGTGGGGTAGCCTTCTCTTTTGAAAATAATTCTCTCCTTTTTGACCATTTTTCGAAAAGTGTTCTTTGTACAGACTTCTCTATATTTTTCCTGCAATATATATGTATATATATATAGATAAATACAGAGATTTATGTCTACAAACTCTATACATTTCGAATGGATCGCTCTGCAAACTTCGGAGATAGGGGAGAGGAATGGGTATTTTTCGACTATTTTCAAAATATTTCAAAAAGTATGATACCTACAGAAGACTCACATAATTACCTACATGCATACATAATCTATAAGAACCCTAAAACATAACACTCCTTTTTTGGTAGTTGTGTAAAAATAACCATGTCCCACATTCATCGTGAAATGAACAATGTAAACTCCATTCTTGCAAATGAATCCAAATTGTATTTATCCTCAGCAAACTTACAAAATCCAATGCGGTAATATTTTCATGAGATGGGATGACTCGTGAATGAGAACCAGGAAGGGGAAAGAGTAATGAATAAGTTTACTTTGGATCTTAGCAAAAGTGGCCCCACAAATGCTGGAGGTGGGGTCCCAGGGTTGACATAAGAAAAATTACAAATTGCTGTGCAAATGTGCAAAAAGCCGGATTGAATAATCAAAGCCGGACAGCAAAATTTTCTGCATAGATACCAAATATTAGAAATCATAGTAGGGCAAAAAATAACGTTGTTTTTCGGTTGTTTTTAAAATATAGACTAGAGCAAAATATAAAAATTATGTATTTACTGCAAAAACGGACAAAAATGAGGATAGGCCCGTGTGTGGTCAACATCACAATTTCTATTATTTTGTTTTATCTAGCTGGTATTCTTTGATAAAATACTAATTCTAAAAATAAGTAGATTAAGGTAGGTACCTAGGTCTATAGAAAGTGATGGATAATGGGTTTTCTATATGCAGGGATGAATACCAAATACCTATGTTTGGTTCCTTTACGTGCGTATTGGATTGGGTTGTTTTATTTTTACCATTGCTTTTTTTCTTTTGTATTGTACTAAGTAGTTTGTACATTATGTTAATAGGTAGATAAGCACACTCGAACTTTAATATAAACCTAAGTAGATACATAAAATATATGTACAAGTTTTGTTTTTCTCATTTAAGTGAACTGTATTTATGTTCTTTGAGAAAATAAAGATTCTTTAAACCGACAATAAAGAATGCATGGTTTCAACAATTGTAAAATCGGAGAGGTGTCAGTTTGCATGTAGTTTCAGTTGACTCCAATGTATTTAACGTTGTACCTACTGTTTAAAAATATTACGAATCTTTATTGTTCTACTTATTTTCCGTCTTATATGTTTTCTTTTTAATCCTGCTTGTGTTCTGATTTACACACTGTTCAAAATCAAAAAGCCAGACAAAACAAAATCTACAAAAAGCCGGACAACCACAACCACAACTAGCAAAAGGGATGACTGAACACCTACCTAAAATTGCGTGGCTTGTAAAAAATATCAGCCCGTATGGGTTAGACGGATTGATGGTAGAGAATTTTTCAAAGGATGTTGAGGTACCGTTTCCTTATCCACCCGCAGAAGGTTGTCTTAAACCATGGGTTTCTGGTAATCATGAAAATTGGGGAGCTTAAGGTTTTGTTGAGATAAATGCTGTGGGGATCTCGCACCTTAGCTGTAAACCGGGCTTTGAGAAATTTCACGATAAAGGAATGTTTTTGATGGAAATACTCTATTTTATCCACATAAACGTTATGTGTGAAAATGATGAGGTTTCTAGGAATAGAATACCTATACAGTGTTTTTTTTACTGTGACAGTACGGGGGCACCCATAACCAGAGGAGATACAGGTGCAGTTCCTTTTGAAACATCAGCTCCTTTTTGAAGAAAAATATTTTGGCATTAAGATTTTGTTGGTCAAGCGTGAGTAGCGCCTTAAAATGAATCAAGTTGGTAAAAAAAATTTTTGATGCCAATCGACTCCGTCTTTTGTACGGATTACTATACTGTATCTTGTACTTGTAAGATACTTGTAGGATACTGTATCAAATGAAAAAAATCTGAGCAGCGGAAGTTAGTCAATTTTGATAAAATGTATTTTCATACAACAGGACAAAGCAAAATTCCTCCAACAAACATTTTATTAAATTCCAATTACACATTAAAGAAGTATTAATACTGTAACAATTAAGAAGTTTAGGAACTCCATGCTCTCACGAGTAATTCAAACACATTTCGTATTTCAGAAAAATGTTGAAAAATTTTGATACAATTTTTTTTTCTATTTTATTGGGCTCGGTACAATATCGTTTAAGAATTTAAAAGAGGCAGTCCATTTTCACTTAAACAAATTTCATCACTCATGGTTGTCTAAGGCCACTAAAAGTGTTTTGAAACGTGCCCGTACCTGCATACAGCAACATGGGGGCCACATCGAAGATCTTTTGTGATAGTTTTAGTACCGTTTGGTACCAAACTACTAAGAAATCGTATGTGAAAACATTTTATTAAATTTGACTAACTTCCGCTGCTCAGATTTTTTTCAATCGAAACCATAAAATGATCCTTACAAAGGACTGAGTCGATTGGCATCAAAAAAATTTTTTACCAACTTGATTCATTTTAAGGTGCTACTCACGCTTGACCAAAAAAAATTTAATGCCAATATATTTTTCTTCAAAAAGGAGCTGATGTTTCAAAAGAAACTGCACCTGTATCTCCTCTGGTTATAGTCCCAGTTATAAAAAAAATACTCTGTATATAATTAATAAGTTATTTTTGAAGGCGTTTATGGTACTCCGAGCCAAATTTCAGCCACGGCCGGCCAGTCTCAACTACCCTTGTGCGTTGGTCATTATTAGGGTTATTCCCCAGTACACAAGTGCGCAAGCACAGGTACACTATTCCCTCACTCTCATAATCCGTTGGGATGGTAGTGAAGGCGAATGAGGAAAGCATTATTCGGTCCTTCGACTCTGGATCTAGATTAACGACAAGAGAGTAGGTAGGTAGCCTATCTACTTAGTTCTATTGAGTAAAATATTCCTTAGATATTTCCAAGAAATATTAGAAATATTTATTTGTCGAAGCTTTTTTTTGAAGGAATTTGTCTTTAATTTTGTCCTTATTTTCTGAACTTTACATCTGAAAAATACAGACAACGATTTAAAGGAAATATAAGGAAATCGCTGATAAATTTAACTTTTACATTAATTATAAATAAAATATGCTGGACAATTTACACAGTATTATCTACTGATAACAATCTTAACTGAATTAAATTATGTTAGAAGGTACGTACATACGTACCTTCTTTATTATTAATATCAAGTATTCAGCCAAAGTAAATAGAAAATCTGGCACCATATAAACTAACACGTTTTCATAATAATAAAGAAAACAATTTGATCGTTCATAAACGACCGATAAAAACGTTATTGCAGCAAACACCGTTATCATAACAGTAAGGGATAGACGACGATAAAAATGCGTATTATTTTTATTCCCTTCTCTCAGCATGACTCTGGTTGGTAAACAGTGGAACATCTCTTAATATGAAAGTCAGGGGTTGCCTTAATCCTCGCATATGATGCATAAATGAGGCTCCCGTTAGCTACAGTTGGGTTTTACGCACTTACTTCTTTCTTTTTAAATCCGAAAGACATTGATTTACCAATTATAAACCTTAATTTCTTATAAAATATGCTTGATTTTGAAAAAACTCAAAACCATTAAAATACTCAAAACTTATCGACTGTCTTTATTAGTTTTTAGTGAACTATGACCATGTTACGTACCTCCTACGTAACATGGTCATAGTTCACGAAAATCATCGTACCAGGCGCATTGGAGATCACGGTAATTTTTTTGGATAATACGCAGGAAGCTGCTGCCCTTCTTCTGGTCGATTGTTAGGGCTATTTCAGTTTTCACTCTTGACAAATCCCCCTTAAGGGAAAAACTGGTGTTCATTTTTTTAATCCAGTTTTCCTCCTCGAGAAAAAGTTTTGAAGGGGGAAAACTATATTTTTCTCAAATTCCATTTTTCCCCCTCAACGATATTTCACGTTCCAGTTTTCCCCCTTCAGAGAAGGAAACCAAAGAGAAGCAATAACAACTGTTGTTAACAGTAAAATCTTTTATTTTGTATCAAGATAGAAAATAAAATTTTTGTCAAGAAACAAAAAAAATTTTTTGTATCTTGACAAATACAAAAAGAAACTTCATTCATTTTTGACATGCTGTCAAGACGAAAAAAAAATCAAATTCTGTCAAGAATGACATAATTTATCAATATTTCAATAAATGTCAAAATTGAGAGCCAACAAAATATACGAGTATTTGTACAAAATTACACCAAATGTCAAAGTTGACGTATTTTAACATCAATAATTGCGAAAATGCTGCGACCGCCACTGTGTTGACAGTCGCAGCATTTTCGCAATATCAAGAATATCAAAAAATATCCGTTAATAAACCGTTGGGTTTACCTATGATATCTTGATATTTTAGTTGAAGCATTGGTCTTAAATATTTTATTTTAAATAAGTATAAATAGAGAACTCTAGTGTCTAATAAACTTAGAATTTATGTATAAACTGCACTGTAACAAATTTGAATAAATATATGGTGTACATCTATCGTTTAGAGATAAAATAACGTAACACTCTACAATTAAAGTTTCTGAATCGTAAGCATTCCTGTCAACACATGAAACTCATTACAATTTAGTTTCCGCGAATGCTCAGAACGGAAGCGCAAAGCCTTCAACAATTTCATCACAGATCCAACGTCAAAGTTCCAAGTTCACCGCAGTAACCGTTCTAACATCACAAGACAATTATACTTTGGTAAATAGAATACAACAATTCTTAAAGAGATCACTTGGTGAAAACATTTTACTGAAGAGTACTTAAAACTTTGCAGACCCTTCCCGTTGTCTCCTCGAGCGATCCCGCCATAGATCTGCGAATCAACGGATCAACCAAGATCTACGAATGGAAACACAACACATACCGGAAATGGTCTACTATAGTTACAGTCTAAAGGTTAAAATCGGTTATCCCATGCCTACGACAATGTGTAAACCTGGTGAAACACACATCAAGAAAAATAGGTACACGTGAATAGTTAGGTTTTACAATGTTTTAAGGTTAGTTAGACTCGTGTTTTCCCAAATAAACTAAAATAAATAAATAGAATAACGAAAATATCTAGGAGGTGCAATGAAAATGATTGAAAAGAAGAGGTTAACATCAGAAACCTCCCGTTTCGTTTAAATTGATGAAAGTTCAAAGTTTATTAGGTAAAACTCAGCTCTTCAGAACTAATAGAAAAATATGTTTTATTTCTTAATGCTTATTCCAAAAAGTTCTGTGCTGTAGATATGCAACTACAGACAATAATTGTTAAAGAGGGTTGAATATTTTAGTATAATACGTAGTTGCATATCTACAGCACAGAACTTTTTGGAATAAGCAGTACTGGTGAAATAGAATCATTATAATATACAATACAATACAATACAAATACACTTTATTGCACACCAAAAAAAAATACAAAAGTAAAAATACAGGAAAAGAGAGTTATAGAGTTCTAGAATATACTGTTTTGCTATGAATTGAAACAAATTAGAATGTGAACTTCACTGTGCGTATTTAATTTACATAAATAAAAGTGTTTTCATTTCCGCTAGTCGTCTCTAGGGACGCGAGTCGAATATTACTATCTGTGTCTCCCTTGTTTCTCGCGTTGCCAACGAGGCGTTAACCACCACAGAGATTTATGAAAGTAGCTTGTCTTTGAGCACTTCGGACCAAAGGGGAGTTATTATCTATGTCTGCCTTAATTTTGTTTCTTTTACAGGCCGTTTTTTGTAATTTTAGGGGCAGGGTGTAAAGTTTTAGGGATGTTCTTTGGAGGTTTATGAAATGGAATGAATATTTGTTTTGTGTCGAATGCGAAAGTTTCGATGGATGGATAGATGGATGGATGGATGTTTGTTACCTCTTCACGCCATAACTACTGAACGGATCGGGCTGAAATTTTGCATACAGGTAATTCTAGTCCTGGAATCAATCATAGAATACTTTTTATAAATCAGTTCCCATGGGATAAAAATCACCGTTAAACGTTAATAGAAACAACGCGTGCGAAGCCGCGGGCAGAAGCTAGTTTACAATAAAACTTGTGTCTGCCTACTGCGACCAGTCATATTTATTCCTGTTTTTCATTCTTTCGTAATATTTTAGATTTTAGTCTGATATTATTCAAAGATTTTTGCATTTTCTAATTTTACAACTAATATAGCTAGCAGATAAGTAAGAACTTATTGATAATGCTACGCTTGCGAGAACTTTAGTAAGGTCCTAGCCGCTATCTCCATTGTGGAATGCATGAGACCGTATCTTTATATTTAATCAAAATATTTTTATTTTGAATTGTCAATACAAAATTTATTTATTTCCACATATACGTTGTTATGTAACGAAATGGTTAAAGTAATCAATCTGAAATCTGACGACTTTAATCAAGTGTTATTCTTGTGATCTTATTATTGGAATAATAAATCCAGAGTTATATTGCACAGTTAGTAAACAAGCTCTATATCGGAGTTAAGAGATATCTTGAATTAATTTAAAGTTCACCCCTGCGTTGCATATCAATTAGTTCGATAGATAGTTTGGAAAGCGATAAGGTCGTGATTTATGAAGTACGTTTATTGCTGTAAAATATGAAGCTGGAGATAATTACAGTCATTTATATGATTCATCTGAGTCATAATCGTAGATTAAGTTAACATTAAAGTGGATGTCCTGTTTTTTAATATAATAATCTTATTCAAAAAAAAATTGGTTGCCTGTAAAGTCGGTATACGGGCGAAAGTTTTACGTGACAACGACCGTAACGCAGTTTCTTGAAGTGAGCGGAGCGTAACGCAGTTTCTTGAAGTGTCACCCGGCAAACCAATTTATAAGACGTTGTCACGTCAAAAACAGGACGTCGACTGCTCAGTTTGAAATAATTTTCTCACATATTTTTTTGCTTAGAATGTTACTTATTCGAATCGGTACCACTGAATAACTATAAATTACCTAGCCGGTACCCCGATCTTTGTTGCACCTCGTCTCACTTGTGTTTATCTTAAAGAGATAAATCTATGCAGGCAGAAGTGGCTAAAGTCTATCTCAAGATCAGTATAACCATCCACTTCGAAACAGCGTGGTCTCTAGATCTTTAAAAAATAAATAAAAAAGTTATCGTCTCGTAGCGTCAATCGATCCCACATTCTACTACGCACCGGCAGACATTGCTACTGCACCATACAGGTCGTCATATAAGTGAAATTCGGTAGTAACAGCTCTACATAATAAACCACTAGTCATAAAAACCTGGCATCGCGATGTGAATATATGGATGGTAATATATCACGTCAATATTCATTCGTGTCAAACAAATCGTAAAATGTTCGGCCAGGTTGCGTTCCGGCTATGTAATGGATTATCAAAAACATGTTTGTACGAATTGATATAACTTTATTTTACCCGTAAAAGTGCTATTAATATAATCGTTTTCGTTTTGGTCGTGCTCGTGCAAACAAGTGGCTAATTGGAAACTATACAGAACCTGACTAAATTCCCGATTTTTCACTTTGTTTCGCAAAATGGGGCCTTCCAAATGCAGCTAAAATACTCCCGGAATTTAGGCGAGTGTTTTGATAGGTACATCATTCTCGAAAATCGGTTTTGCCATTTTGTTGCTTTGAGGTTATTGACCATAAAGATATGCTCAAAAAATACACCCACGCGGGATAAAAAAGTAGAGTGGTGGATGGATATAGTATGAAAAGCAAGAGAAAAAATTTATCTACCGACAGTCATCCCATTTCGAATCAGATTATCTGAATGCCATAACATTTGGTTTTTTGTGTTCGAAGTTTAAAGTTTGTGGAGAGAATTTGTTTAAATTGCAATTACATTGAGATTTGAATTTGGAACTCGACCACGAGTCAGATGATGGTTATAAAAACTGTATTTGGGTTTGAAACTGAGTAGACATGTAAAAATGAAGAAAAAGAAAACCCTTTGGTACACGTAAGAGTCCTATCGTAGAGTATGAAAACTTCTTATTCCATGTCGAGGTTAGTCTGACCATGTTTTGTGGTAAATGCTCTGAGGTTTTATGCTGCTTTGTTATGGTAAAGTTGCCATGTTCATTGTGTTGCAAACCTGTTTATGGTTTACACGCAAAAGGAAATTAAAAAAACTATATATTTTCTTCATGTTACTTGAATATCTCAGAAAACTGACGCCTTAGGACATGAGGTTATAAAACATTTTTTTAATTAGTTTTAGTGTTTTCTATTTCAATATAGAATTTATATCAAATTCAATTCAATTTAATTCAATTCGTTTATTTCATACAACAATCATCAATAAAATCAAAATCACAATTAAAATTATCACTGAAATCGTAATAGTTACAATATTATAATAAATCGTAGGTAGTTTGAAATAGACAACCCAAAGGCAATTTCTTTTATCTCTCCGATTTCATCCGCTCTGCTTCTTAAAGAGCGTTTAATAGGCCTCCTTCAAATTACAAAAGTTTATAAGTGGTTTTTATTCTGACATTATTCTATCCGAAACATAAAAGAAATTAAATTAGCTGATCTGGTTTTAGATTAACCTAAATTTTATAATAATTAATTTCCTTTCTTATCCTTTAACCTCTAAAAGTTTCTGAACACCGTTGACCTGAAACTTTGTGAGATTCGGTTAAGTAGGTAAAAGGGTCTTAGCAGAAATTTTCAACTTTGTGTTTTCACTTGAAAATTCTATTAATGTTTGACTTGATCAAACATTTTTAATAGTTATGCGTTTCAAAAAACATCAACAAAAAGGGCTCGGCTAGATACAAAGCAATCACAATTGGTCGGCCGCAAATGAAACTTCAAAATTGAATTCGCTGTTCACAATAATTGAAAGTAAACAAGCCAAAATAAAAGTCGTATTGTATTGAAATTGTAAAAAGCCCGAATACTTTCATTTGAATTGAACTCTTTGTCCAAAACACAATAGTTACAACCCATGTCCACAAAAAAGGACCTCTGCATCCTTTATGCGTCACATCCGTAGATAGAGTATTTCTCAGTCCCTTTTAACTTTATCCATTATGTTAATCTAAAGGTCGTCGCATACATAGTCCGCACTGTCCCTACCGCACAACACCCGCACGCTTCGAACATTAAGAGAATGAAGCTATTTACTAACTGGCTTTCCCTCAGCAAAATACATACAAATGTTCTGCACAGTGTTAAAAACGTTTACGTAGGAACACAATATTTGTTGTGAATGTGAGCATAATCCCACCTCTGTTTACCTCTGTGTGCAATACGTGTGAGCGTAATCCTGTCTCTGTGTGCATATTATGTGTTGACCTCACCGAGAAGCGTGTTCGGGGCAATTTTTGTACAGCGGTTCCCTTCTTCGAAGCCCGCACGTCTCCGCCTCAAATTGCGCTGACCGCACGCTGTCCACGTGCTGTCCACGCGGCGACCGCTAGCAGCAAGCTCTCTCTCTCACGATCAGAAAAGACTTATGATCGTACAACTTGATTCTAGTGAACGGTCCACACGGCTAGAGCACGCAAGCCCGCTTACAGCGTGCTGGTTGCTACGTTATGTCACTGTAAAATAGATCTATTGATTAGGTACGATTTCAAGCCAACATTTTGTTTGCTCATTTTTGTGCTCTGTGGTAGCAGTGTTGGATGTATGTACTATGTCCTAAAGGTTGAATCATGTTATAAATGGATTAGGCGAATGTTATTTTATCTCCTTTTACATGAAAGAAAATCCGAAAGATTCACAGGATCACAGGACATAGAATTTGTTCTAATTTTAATGTGTGGTGGCATAAAAGGGCGAGCCATTAACGGCTCAGCAAATAAAACGTGTACCTCCGCCTAATTCGTCTACTTTGATGTGAAGGTAGGTACTAACAGATACCTTTATGTGTGCTACCGAATTATCATCAAAATGTTTTCTCACATAAACCCATTGCTTTAGAATTTAGTGAATCGCATAATTGAGGAAGGTAATTGACCACAAAACGCAGTCATTGTCCGAAATACAGCGTGTTTATTTTAAACTTTATTTTTCGATTTTAAAATGTAATGCAACATCCATCCTTACTAATAAATTTAACACATATCTAATACGTAGTACGTATTTATCACACTTGTATAGCCTCTGGGCGTTATGTTATATGTGTTTATACCTCCGAAAATCAATAATTAAAAACCGAAAATTAACACTTAACTTATAAAAACTTATAAAGTTATAACATGATAATTTTTAAGCAATAATTTTATAAAAAAAAATTAAACTTTACAAAACTAAATTTAATAACAAAACAAATTGTAATAATAGGCCTCTGCCCAGCTGTGGAACTGTTTATCTTTTGTAAATGAAAAAAGTTAAACCAACAAAATAAAGGGCTGCAAAATCATTTCTTATTTTTTTTTACATTAGGGATGTTGACTAGCCTCTGGCTTTCACTTCAAGTGCGTTTTTTTTTTTCAGGATGAAAAGTAGCTCAAACCTTCACAGCAAAAATTTGATGGAATTACTTTTTCGTTCATACTCGTATTCGTATTCTTCCATAAAAAAATATTTCACTCACTGCGTAAGTAAGATAAGAAACTTTTTCATTACCACTCTGTATAACTTTGCCAGTTTAACCCTTTTGGTGTGCAAGTTCCTTCATTACGGGGCAAAGTTACTTGCGACTGTCGAAAATTCATGCCTAATGAGAATTCTGCAGAGATTATTTAAATCAATATGCCAATACCATACTTGCTTTGACTTTGTTGATGCGGTACATTATTTACTTGACTCAAATAATATACACTGAAGCCATAGTAAACTAAGTTTGTTTTAGTTTAGCAGAGAGAGAATCAGCGGATTTTTGATAATCTCTAACCGACTTCCAAAAAGGAGAAGGTTCTATATTCGACTTAACGTATGTTTTTTTGTCAATTTCAATGATTAATTTGTTATCCAGAAAATAATTCCAAGATGGTTCAATAGAAATTATTCCCGAGATATAATAAATGAAATAATTAAAAACAAAATAGTTCACCTTCGATGGGACTTGAACCCGTACGTGGTGTAATTGGTTAGCACATTCCCATACTGAGTCGAAATCTTCCTATAATTTTCTTTTACCTATACCTCAGAATAAATATATTTATATCATATAATAATATTATAATATCAGATTATATATAATATTTTCATTTCATTTCATTGGTTAGACCACGTCCAGTAAATATAATGTTCGAAATATGAGACTCCCTATAAAATGGTTTGACTGTCAATCGAGACTTAAATTATTCGCTAACTAACCAACAAGCCTTCGGTGGCTTTGTACAATCAAACCTGAGTCCATAGAGACTATAGAGAGCTTATGTTACGGTATTGCGAAGCCAATTTCAGCTAAGCCAATATCGAGTGAAGTTTGCTACCAGAAAATCGGAAATAGTTTGAGCTTTGAACTGATATTTGGTTTCAATAATCGTAGAGAAACATAATTGTTTTATCATTGCCACTTAAAATGGGCAAAGTTAATATTTTTCTGATAACCTCCTGAGCCCTTGCGGTCATTTTTTGGAACAAAATAAAACATGTCGCCGAGTCCGGCTTCTAGAAAACACGACCTTTTTTAGAGGACGGATGTTCCAAAAACTGACCTTAATTTTTGTTTGCTTGTCTCTCAGAATCTTGTCTTTTAGCACTGCTGCATTCTGTGTTATTTGAAACGTAATATACCTGTCCCTCTCTCGCGAATAAAATTTTTACTATAACCTATACGCACAGCACAGTGTTTCGCCGTTAATCCACCAAGATGGCAGACCGCACCGGCAGGGGTATGTAAATTCTTAATTTTTTCTCAATTATCTGCTACTAATTAGTTAAATTTTGTTAGTTTGAGTTCATGTTGAATGTTAAAATGGTTTTACGATAATTATTTTAACACAGTATTTGATTCTTGCACCATAAAATGGAATCGTAAAAGTTTGTTCCAAAAAAGTCCACTTCGTCTTCTATTGAAGTTTTAAGTCGTTCTCTTTTGTTCTGAAAAAGGTACCTTCGTATCCAATTATAAATATAGGTATCGATTTTTTGTTCCTTATTAGGTTACTCCGTACTTAGTCGAAGCCAAATTCTTCATGCCTACTTGTTCATCAATTCGACATAAATACCTAATACCTACCTAATAGAAGACCTTGCCTTAAAAAATATTTATTTAATAAAATTATTGTTTTAGTTTTGAACAATGCCGAAATGAGTGCCCTACTGAACAACTCAGAATATGAAGATGATTCTGATACTGGAGAACCAACTTACAATGAGCCAGAAGCAGAGGCAGACCTGCTATAGTAGCCCTGCCTTCCGAAGCAAAACGTCATCATGGTGCATACCATTTACCAGAATACTGTAAACCAAGTCGTTGCAGGAACAAAGATTGTAGTAAAAAAACAACAGTTCTGTGCATGAGCTGCAACATTCCACTATGTTTTACCCAAAAGAGAAATTGTTTCAAGCTTTTCCACACATCTTGATCTCATCAATGACAGCTATAGTTTACCCTATGGCCTAGGTTAAGTAAGCTCACATTATGTTCCTATTATAAAGTCATTCGTTAGTTTAAGCATTAGTAACCATTCGAGGATACCTAGTTTATGTTTTTTTTTAGCATTTAAAACCAAAGTTAGCAGTTAAGTTAACTCGAGCTAAGTTTTTATTTTGTATTGTTCCTAAATTGTTTACTCCATGGAGACTGTATCTAGAGTTCTAGACTATAATTTTAACTAATCTGAAGGTTACGATTAACCGAATTTTAAATAAAGATTGATAATATTGTTAATATTGTTACCGAAGCAATTGTGATTTTATCTTAAACTTAATTATGATATGAATCTCTATCAATATTTCGTGTTTATTTTTGAATTAAATACCTTAAAAAAACCTTAATTGTGTATTCTGTTTACCCATTTTTGTAAAAATACTCAAAAGTAAGGACGAATGTCCCAAAAAACGAACAAATTATAGGTTATTCAAAATGAACTCTATGTATTCCTTACGAATACCCAAATCAACTTTGTTCTGGCGAAAATGCAGTAAATATAATCTAAGGCTTATTACAAGCACAATAAGGTTCAGGTCTTAGGGGTATCAATCAATTTGTTCCAAAAATTGGACATCCGTTCTCAAAGACGAAATGCTATTTTCAAATTCAGGGCTTAGGAGGATAAAGCAAAGGTTAACGTGTAAACTGAGTTCAGCTTTTGGTTTCTTTATTTTATGGCTGTATAAAGTTTGGCCTATGTTTACTCAGGAATAACGTACTGCAGCTACCTTTAAATGTTTTTTTTTGACTGGAGCCAGTTCCCAATTCACAGTATTCTCATTCGATCATCAATATTATTACCAACCCGTATCAATCCACTGTTGGGTGGCCTCCTCCGATTTGTGCCACTTTTATCGGTCGTGAGCCAAGATTGATTAAGTACCTATTTGATCATACAGGGATTATGAAGCTTGACGAAATACTAACTTAACTCATTTAAAACGCTACCCCGACCAAAACCAGCGCCAGCACCTATTTCATCTTATTATTACGAGTGTGATAAACGAAGGAATTTTCAAAAATCGATCGGGCAGTTTATGATACTTGTCATAAGTTTTTTTATACATGTCTCTGTAAAAGTTTTATTTTGTATAGTGTAGGCAGAGATGCGAAATTGATGAAATAGGTGGTGGCGCTGATTTGGGTCGGGTTAGCGCTATAAGTAAAAATATCAAATTAATAATTAGGTACAGATACGTATAGGTATGTAAATAACAGGTTGTGACAAACTACTACCAAGAAACTAAACGGATAAATACACGGGTATCATTTCAAAAGCTTTCCTAAGCTACCTACATCATCTTCAAGACTCGCGCTATTCCTACCTATGTTATTATCCGGCTGTGTTAAACCACAACCACAGAGATCCGGCTCCGTAGGTTTTGAGGTAATCTAGAATTTTGTTGGGTAATTTTTCTTCCCAGTTTATCCGCTCTCGAGACAAAATCCCATAAGCTTACCCGAATAAAAGGTTATAAAATAAAACATTGCAACATTTATTTTACCGACTATTTTCACTTTTTCTGGTAAAGTGCTAGGATTTTGTTGAATAACAATAGAATGTTTTTGTAAGAAAATTATGTAAAATATGTTGATATGTATCAAGCGAAGATATAATAATGTAATGCTGGACAATACACACAGCATCATCTAACCATGAGCTAAGCAGAGCTTGTGTGATGGGTACTAGAGAACTGATACATAATACAAATAAATATAAATAATAAATAATACTGGACAATTCACACAGTATTATCTAGCCCCAAGCTAAGCAGAGCGTGTGTTATGGGTACTAGACAACTGATATACTTAATACAATACACTACATAGATAGATATTTTTTATTATACATAGAAAACATCCAGAACGCCCTGGATAAATGTCTACAGATCGTGCAAACATTTTTCCCGAGGCGGGAAGCGAACCCGCAACCTCCTGCGTCGCAGGCAGACCATCGCTCGCTGCGCCACAGAGGTCTTCAATACAATACACTACTTATAAGGATATTTTTATTAAACATAGAAAACATCCAGAAAATCCGGAACAAATATATGCAGATCGTAAAATCATTTGTCCCGAGGTGGGAATCGAACCCGTAACCGACCTTCGCCCGCCGCGGCCCAGAGGTCGTCAATATACTGCTTACAAGTTTGCTAAAAGTGCCTGTTTATTTTTGTTTGCTAAAAGTGCAAGTTCTTTATTCGGCATAACATTAATAGCAATTAAAAATCGAATGACTTCAGTCAAGTGACAGTCTCTAAAGTTTTGCAAGAAGTTCATAACAGGTAGGCATCTATTTAAATAATCTTAATATATTTTTTAAGCTTTTCTCTCAGAGACGTTGATTTTAACTTTTATCGTATGTCGTATCACATCAAGGCACCGATTTTTAAAGTAAAGTAACGATTTAAAAAGTATTTTTACAGCAAAAGACATAGGTTTACTAATAACATTAGTTGCACATTCTTAACTATGTATAAAACTAAATAGGTATCCTAGAGAGAGTCACAACTAATACACAATAGAAAATAATGAGAAGAGTGACTAATTAATGAATTATGTCATTTTCAGACAGTTATTAATACCTAGTATTGTATTTGTCTGTTGATTTTTACACTAGGTTATGCCTGTACCGAAATAATCTTGAGTGCGAAACTTAAGATTTGATTAGTTAGTTACGGAAAATTTACTGTGAAAATAACAAAAATAAACAAATGAGGAAAATTTCATTAAAGTGAAAGGAAAATAGTCTTTTGAGTGCAATGTAGAATTTATTCAGTTTTATGGTTTTAATCTGGTAAGCCAAGTAACGATTTTCTAACAAAACATTAGGCTGGCTGGCTGGTTGGGCAGTTAATGTATTAACGCATTCACCGCCCAGCCTCTGCGGTGCGCTGGGGTGTGCGGCGACACGGAGGCGTAGACTGGCATCTGCGTCTTGGGCCATGATGTGTTACAGAGGTTAGAATCGCTAAGCCGACCTCTGTGGCGCAGCGGGCGCAGGTCTGCCTGCGACGCAGGAGGTTGCGGGTTTGATTCCCGCCTCGGGACAAATGTTTGTACGATCTGCAGACATTAGTCCAGGGCGTTCTGGATGTTTTCTATGTATAATAAAAATATCTATATATGTAGCGTATTGTATTAAGTATATCAGTTATCTAGTACCCATAACACAAGCTCTGCTTAGCTTGGGGCTAGATAATGCTGTGTGAATTGTCCAGCATTATTTATTTATTTATTTATAAGCCGGTTTTATACCATGAAAGGATAATTAGCGGGAAATGGTAGGTGGGACGGACTCGTTTCAAATGAAATAGGTTTAAGTTTCTACCAACAAAGAGTTTTGTCTATTGATTTCCACCAAAAAAGGGAAATGAGAGAGACGAGTAAGCTGAGTTAATTTCAATACTTTCTGTTCGCTCAGATCTTTCCACTCGACTATTTTTAGTAGAAATACAAGACAGTATGTAGTATACAAATATGTAGTGGATGTACAAGCTATCACTGCAAGTACATGCAGTAGGTACATTTTAACCAACACATTTCATGTTAATTTAGCTTAGCTTGCATTGACCTCGATTATCAACTAATGTGGAAACAATAAACCAGTGTTCAATCATCACTCAACGGGTTCGGTTATTTTAATCTCTTCGGAGTTTTTACCACCCTCAGCTAGCTAGCATCCCTTAGCGTTTTACCCCAGCTTAGCTTATTGATAGCAACCCTATCAGTGGATACTAGTTGTAGTAGTGTATACAAGTATGTAGTGGAAATACAAGTATTTATTGGAAACACAAGTATGTAGTGGAAATACAAGTCATCATCATCATCATCATCATCATCATCAGCCTATGTTAGTCCACTGCTGGACATAGGCCTCCCCTAATGAGTGCCATAGCGCCCTGTCTTCAGCTTGCCGCATTCAGCATCTGCCTGCAGTCTTTCGCAGATCGTCATCCCACCTGGCTAGAGGGCGTCCTACACTGCGTTTGGCGAGTCGTGGTCTCCACTCAAGAACACGTTTACCCCAGCGGTTGTCGGTTCTTCGCGAGATATGGCGGACCACTGCCACTTCAGCTTGCTAATTCTTAGAGCTATGTCGATAACTTTGGTTCTCTGTCGGATGTATTCGTTACGAATCCTATTCTTCAGAAAAGCTCCGAGCATAGCTCTTTTCATAGGTCGCTGAGCGACTTTGAACTGGCGGACCAGCCCTACCGTGAGTGTCCACGTCTCAGCTCCGTAGGTCATGACGGGTACGACGCACTGATTGAAAACTTTCGTCATACTAGTATGTACGTACTATCTGTACTGTATGTCGAAATACATGTATGTAGTTGTATGTAAACTCTTGCGATTGGAATGGAGCCCATAGTGGTCCTCTCCGTTGGAACCAGACTTTAGACTAAAACAAAAGAGTTGAAAACCTCCTTCAGATTCAAAGTCGTCCAAAAAGGTCCACCTCAGCCTCTTTTCTAAATGGCCAATCGTTTTAAAACTTCAGATCACGTGCGTATAGGAAGCGTAGCCTCGTTCCGTCACGGGCACGCCACGCACACTACGTTGTGTGGTTACGCACCATTAACGAGGACTAGCTACTGCCCGTAGTTTCATATGTGCTTTGAGATGAAAAGTAGCCTTTGTCCTTTCTCAGGGTACCATATATCATCAACATCATCACGGCCTATCTTAATCCAACTAGTATAATTTTCTTCGTGAATAAAGCAGTAACTTATTGTATTTATAGTAATTTTGAACATTAACAAGGTACCTAGAATGTGTATGGTGTGTAAAGGTTGCCTGGAAGAGATCGCTTCTAAGCGATAAGGCCGCCCATTGTACTTGTATCTTATGTAAGGTCTCGCGTATTGTATTTTTGTTGGTGTTCAATAAAGTATTTGGTATTGTATTGTATTTTAACTAGTTTTACGAAAATCAGACATGTAAATTGATGTTACCAATAAATTTTATTCAAAAAGAAAATTACAATCAACTAATAGAAATAAATTACAAATAGTATTTACAATTGAAACAATTGAGCTAACTGCAGACTGCTGCAAATCTACAGGTAGCTCAACTGATCCAATAAATTGTATTTCTGTATTACAGTCAGACAGAGTTACCTTCACATTCATAGTATGAGTAAGAATTTTGCAGGCTCACTCTGTCTCAATCCCGCGGACTATTAAAAGGGGGATTTCATTATAAAGCACTTCCGGAATAAGTGATATATGCCAAGGTGAGCCGAGATGTGCGTCTTAACGACCCTCGTTGATTAAAGATTGCGTCGGCGGCGGGCGGAATAAAATTTAATTTGTCCTGCGAAAATAAAGGCACTGAAAATTCTGTACCTACGTAATAGTAATGTCCTCCTAGCCGAATTTCTACCACGGCGGCCAGTCAAACACTTCGTTTGCCAATTATAGCAGGTTCTGGCTTTGTTACTTCTACCAACCAGTACAGTTCCTGTCTTTTGCTGTTACGCCTAGCACCAATCTGTGTACAAAGGACATGTTAAGTTTATTTATTTTATCAAACACTGCAACGTAATCTTCATTTAAAATATTTAGACACATCATTACTTGTTGCTCGTTTTTCTGGTCACCTCAGAGGGTAAAACTGAAAATCAGTGTTTGCTCTTCGAGCAATACTATGCGCTGAGTTTTGCCTTTTTGCTGGGCTGCAGCACACACTTTTCCTACCTTTTTTAAGTTTGTGTTACTTATTTTCTTCAATCACTTTTTATTTTTTTATTTGTTTCCTTGTCAGCGCATTATACTTTCTGTCAAATGTTTATACCTAATCATACCTTTGTATTGTGTGTTGCAGAAGCAAACAAATGAATTATCTATCTTTCCAGTCTCAGCGGAGACTAGCCAGATGTGCAGGACATATTAAAGTGCACAAGTGTGTGCGAAACCACAGTTGCACTCTATTCCCTCACTCTTATAATCCGATGGGACGGCAGAGCGATACGACCGGGGAGAGGTCAAGCGCAGGACCGAAGGCATAACGTGCTTTCCGAGGCACGGAGGTGTAATACCGCCAACTTCCTGACTCCGGGCTGCTAAATGTGTATTTTTCTTTCTAGAAAAACCCCAATAACAACCTTGGGCAGACCCGGGATTTGAACCCAGGATCTCATAATCAGCGGTTGAACGAGCTGACCACTAGACCAACGAGGCAGGCATCTATCTATGTATAGAATGTATTTGGCATATCAGTTATCTTGTACCTAGTAGTATCTTTGCTGTACTTTTTTTGGGGGACTTCACGACAACGTCTCGTCACTAACGTCAAATAGACTCACCCCTCAGGCGTTCTCGGCGATAAAATTATCGCAATATCATCGACTTTAGATAAGATTCTCTATAGAAGAATAAGGCTCGCTAAAATCACTGAAATATAACACTGAATAACATCCCAATAAATAAATCGTACTTATTTATTATATAGCCAATAAAATGATTTATTTAATAAAACATAGCGCCAGTTAAATATTTCGGGCGTAAATCTTTTTCACGTATTTCGGGCTCGGACATTGATTTCAATTGGCAGTTCGAGCTGACGAAAACATTGTTCAGTCGTGAGGAAAACTGTCATAGTCTAGCACACAAAGCAGATTTAGGTATAACCTGCGTATTTAAAGAATGGGATTGAGGATAACTGACGGACATCTTTCAAGCTGTACCGAACTAAATGGGAATGAATAATTAAAATAGTAAAGTAAAGTGAAAATGTTATTTATTGACATAATAGCTAGTGTAACAGACAAGAGTCCATAGGCTCCTGAAGTAGTTTAAAAACTGTGTTTCAGAAGCAAGGTTTCTCTTACGAATATTATATTAACAGTTGTATACGTCGAAGCAACGTTAATAATAACTAATCTCATTGTAGGTACAGAAGTGAAAAAAATGCGAGACACGTAATGCATGAGACATAAGGTTTTGTTGTTATATTGAATAAGCCCTCACACTTGGTAACTCGTAACTTCTAAGGCGCTGGAGTCCATAGGAAGTCCTAAAGTTTTTCGACTTCTACGTCACTTGTAATGCGGGTTCAAATCCGAATCGTTTTTTTTTTGGGATATTATTTAATTTCTTAGCAAGCGACACGACGTCATTCTCAATCCCGTTATTTTAGTTCGCAGGATATACTCCAATTTTTAAGGGTCCGTACGCACTGGCAGTTATCGGTTAGCGGTTAAAAGTTTTAAAAAAATGATGACAACGACTGATAACTCATATGCTACCTTGTGGATTATACCTTCTTCTAGTTCTCTATCTAACCGTTCAACCTGGATCTTTTCAAGATAAAAGTAAATTAGGATTTTTCCTTCGTGATATAGTCAGTTACCATCAAGTGAGATTGTGGTCCAACAAAAGTCTAATCATGATTTAATTTTATAAAAAACTCTTTTCTATTTATTATTATTTGACTATTTTCCCAACTACCATTATTATAATTTTCGACTGCCTCGTTGGTCTAGTGGTCAGATTGTTCAACCGCTGATTATGAGGTCCTGGGTTCGAAACCGGGTCGGGCCAATAATTGTTATTGGGGTTTTTCTAGCATGAAAAATTCCCAGTAGCAGCCCGGAGTCAGGAAATCTGGGTCCTGCGACTGACCTCTCTCCAGTCGTGCCGGTCTGTTGTCCCGTCGGATTATGAGAGTGAGGGAATAGAGGTGGGGTTTGCGCACACACTTGTGGACTATAATATGTCCTGCGTATCTGGCTATTCTCCGATGACACTGGCCGCCGTGGTCGAAATTCGGCCAAGAGGACATTATTATTAATTATTCTTACAGAATACACATGTGACCTATTACACTAGGTAGAGCGGGTGAGCTTTTCAATTGAACAGGCCACTTGCTCCTTTGGTCAGCAAAAGACAATAGTATGTGACATTTTCAGTAAAAGCCAATTGCGTTACTCTGTCGCACCCCATTACGTCGATTGTCGGACTCAATAAGGCCCATCAATAAATCTGTTTTGCTCGAAGCTTGTTCACTATCAATATTTTTCATGCACTCTGTGCATACAAATGGAGATTATGAAAAAAATTGCGAAAGCCCGCATTGGCCTTTTGTTTCCGTAAACAAAGCATTTTGAGAGATGACAAAACATTTTTTATAAAAGCTTTGTTTTGGATATTTTAACACCAAAGTTTTGGAATACAAAAGGAAAATTTTATCAAACACGTGTATTATTATTGTTACCTACCGTGAGAGTTATGTAGCAATTAAATCTTCTACGGAAGGAAATATTAAACAATTTTAATTATGGAACTACTAGTAGGCTACTTCAAGACTGTATTATTGTATTTAAGGTCACACTTTCTCTTTTTTTTATCTTTTTCGGGAGCCATACAGTGCAACGGCTCGATATTGATTATATAACGTTAACCTGGTTTTTTTGCAACGCAATTCGCTTCGTTAAAGTCTTGGCCGGTAGTAGTCCGGCCTTTCTGACATACTGCAGCACAAACGGACAGTTTGCTTAGATTACCTAATTCTATTGTTTGTTTTATTTGTCAACTCTATTTTATTACTGTTTATTTGTATTAGTGTACTATACAATTGCTGTTGACTGTATGTGTGTGTCTGAAGATGCAAATAAAGATTTTATCTATCTATCTATCTAGTAATCAAACAGCATAATCATTGGTATTGTGACCTCTACGGCAGATTCTTTCTTAAGGGCTATATTCTATTGAGATGATGAGGTGTTTGGCAGGTGGATTGATGATCGCAGTGAAGGTGTAAAAACACAGAAAGAAACATGAATTAATTCATTGAATTAATTCACATGGTCGAATCATATTGAGCGTGTCTGCAATAAACTACGACACTTTCTAGCGAACATGGCAATACTCAAGGACCGTATACCCTATAAGGTTAAACTTATGCTTTATAACTCGCTAGCGGAATCCTACATTCAATATGGACTAACTAGCTATGGTCGTACTTACACTACTTACCTCAATCAAATATATAACCTTCAATTGAGAATTATAAAAAAAGTGTTCTCCAATAACGTCAAACAACAATTTACTGATAATGAATTAGGCCTCTTCGAGCATTGCAAAGTGTTGCCCGTCCATACTCAATTTAAATAATATGATACTTCGAATTTACTTCTTTGATGAAACCATTCGACGAGTTGTTAGTCACCCTATACATACACGAGCGGTTACTAGAAACCTGTTAGTCACCTCGCGCGCCAATAATGCGTACGGTGAGCGGACAGCCAGTTATCTGGTACCGCGGCTAATAAACGAACTTCCCATCGAGCTACTTGAAATTATAACACCTAAAAATATAAAATATAAACTCAGATCGTACTTCTTATCGAACCTACATCAGTACCAAAGAGCTTGATCTCAGTTACTTACCTAATTCCAATTTATGTACCTTAGTTTCAGGATATACTCGTATAAATATTGTATTTTAATAACTGCAGGTACTTAACTCACAGTGAGAATTTCACTTCTTTTATTACTCTTTTACCCTTTTACCTAGTACCTACTATATCACACTGACACTTAGAAATGAAGCTTTTATTTTTGTAAAACCTATCTCAATGGTAGTTATTCGGTTGACTCGCTAATAACACTCCCTTACAAACCTCTGTGGTTTACTCAGTGTTATAATAATAAACTTTTCATGTAATATTAGTTTAAGTTGGTAAATAAATAAATAAAAAAAAAACTGGATGAATTTTTCTCATAGTTTAGGATAAAAAGCAGAGTGCGCCACACGGTACCAAAATTATTTAACCTCGAGCGTCGTATTATGAATCCCTCGCTACGCTTAGGATTCAAAAATCGCTCTCGCCCTAAATACATTATTTTGGTCCCTTGTGACACAATCTACTTATTGATCATCATCATCATATTTCTTTAACATAATTTATCATTGAAATTCAATAAAATACAATAATGAAATTCGAATTAAAGGTATACTATTGTGCTATTCATTGACTCTACCGATATTGAATATTTACTGTTTTGGATTTGCTTAACTTTAGCTTATTTTTATTTTCCTGATAGTTTTTCATTTTGCATGCTGTAAACCTGACAGTAGTAGACTAGAGATACTATAGATTGACATAAGATCAATGTACACATTACCACCTAGTTACACAGCAATAAATTCATTTATCATTTATCATTAGTCAACATATCATATATTATGTAATTACTCACCCACCACTAACTAGTTTTAGCTACTACCCCGTAAGTTTGATTATGTACCAATCTTTGTGAGAGAAAATAAACATTTTAATATTATTATATTATTACTATATCAGCTCACAAACGCCCACGGCTAGATAACGAGACAATATCGTCAGACCGTCGAGTGGATGATCGCCCAACATTCCCTTTCACGTTACAATCTACCATTATTTAAGTTTCAATACACTTTCTTCAATGTTTCTCCAGTTTTTTGCTCCTTCCCTTTCCATATCCTATTCCCTTACATTATATGTAGAGGCTAACATATACATACGTATCTATACTAATGAAATGTCCCAGAGAATAGGCCTAGGTGACACACCCTCTGTTGATTTATGACCGCGTGCCAGATTGTCTCTGTGACCGGAGAACATCTACATTGTTTGCATAAGTTACTGTTTCCCCAACTATTTACATCCAATTAGGCAGATCGTGGTTAGCGTTTTGTTCAAATATATGGCGGTATTTCTCGTAAATAGCTACTGTCTCTTAATAAGTAAGGCTTGAGATTTTTTTTTTACATTATCCTTGAATATTTCAAGTCAAGGGTAATTTTTAAAACAGAATAGTATCTACCATAGTCCTTGAGAATATGCCGTAGGTTAATTTAAGTTCGCAGTCTACTAACTGTTTACCCTTTGTTTTTAAGTAGAGGAAAGATTTGATTGTTTGTTTGTATTGAATTGGCTCCGAAACAACTGGACCGATTTGAAAAATTCTTTCAACGTTAGGAAGCTTACTTTTCAGGGAGTGACATAGGCTATACATTATCCCGTAATTCCCACGGGATCGGCAACTACGCGGGTGAACCGCGAGGCGATCGTCTAGTTTTTAAATAAATTAGGCATCTGTTTGTATTCTACGTATTTGTGATAGAAAACTGACAAAACTCTGCAGTTTCAGATACTACTTCCATTGGTTTACAACAAGCAGCAGTCTACCTAGACTGCGGTACCTACTGAAACCGAACATTTTTCAAGTATTTTCTCCGTCGAGCTTTCATTACAAAATTATAATATTTTCTTACAAAGTCGCTCTTTTATAAGGAACCTTGAACTTAAGAAATTTTACGGTTGAGTGGCTTTTTCATTTTCTTGCTTCAGGCAAATGGAATGCGCAACATTACAAAATAGACGATGAAAGTGAAAAGCGAAAAGAGTAAACCGTTATTTGCGGTCTAAGGGCCCGGTTTAACTACGCGGGGCGGAAAATTTTAGTGCCGAGATTGATCATACATCATCATCAATGTAGATGTTTTAGCTACGGCCTTGGTCTGGTCGAGTAAATTCAGTCGATTTAATTCTGTTTTTGGCTTTATCCTTCTAGCGGTTCACTTCAATGCTATGGAATAGTATAGGATGCAAAAGCATGCATCTTGTACTATTCCAAAAATACAATCTTAGGAAAAGAAATTAAATGAAGAATGCACAGCAAAATAATTGATGTAAGCAGAGCAGACCATGCCTGAAAGATCATCCGTGGTGCTCATGCAACAATTTTGAATGAAATAAAATTGACGAAAACGTGCGGAACTCCTTAATCGTCCCATGAAGTCACAGCTTTTCTTCAAGAACTCCTCGGTAAATCACGTCACTTACAGTTTTAAAGCACGATTTGAGTAATGGCCCCTTTTACTAAAGGATCTGAAACGTAAAGGCTTTGATTTCAACTCTATGGTTCTTTGTGGTCAAAAGAGATCAAATTTGACGTGAGCGGTTAGCTGGACTAAAAAAATCGTTTGATTGCTAGATGTTTTCTACATCCATAGCCATTTTATTTTAATCCTGATCTTTTACCTATATTCCCATAGAAAAGTAATAAAAACAATGCCTAGATTTATTACCATCGATGATTATGACCTAAGTTTAGATTTATAAAAATTAATAAACCTAAACTTAAGTTACTCGTAATGGTCATTGTATAATGTATTTACAATAACACTGGATCTGACCGCACCTTAGTCTTGGTTACGGATGTAAGCGGGTCAACTACGAACCTTATTTGTGTTGGAAGAACACCAACGTTATATTCTTTAACGAGGGACAGCTTCAGGGTGAGTGCGGTTCTAAACCACCTTAGTGAGTGCAAATAATTTCAATAAAGTGTCAGTGAGCACCTAAAAGTAACAGATAATAACAATTGAGAGGCAAACAGCGAGCTATCAAGTATAGTTTCTTATTTGTTGATTTCAATGAATTTCTGGGATTTTCGGTCAGTAACCCAAAGAAACTTTGTATCTCATTTTTATATCTCAAGTTAATAACAGCTTACGTCGCATCTCTGGCCGTCAGAGAAAATCCCCGCTAAATCCCTCACCGTCTGTTGAAGTATTATTACGCAATCTGAGATATTATTTGCTTCCTCGAGGTTTCCTGAAGTGTGGACCAACAGATAAAAAACATAATTATGTAAATCATCTCTCAACTTTTTTCCTGTAAGGTGTAATGCCTGATCTGCCGGGCAAATAAATTACCTGGCTGTTTTTTAAAAAATAATTCATTTTCTTTTAAATTTACCTTTGAACGCTATTGTTTGAATGTTTTGTTCTACTGAGTACCTACGTGGTGACTATACATACATTATTATGTGCTATCTAGCCTCTATGGTCGTGGCTATTCCTAATAACACATAGAACTGAACCAATTGGAGGATAAAAAAGCTTGCGACGGGTTTTACTACAACTGGAAAAATAACAACTAACAGGCTAAAGGTTTATTTGTCGCTTCTTTGCTTGAGTCTACGTATCGACGCCACAGAAATAAAAAATATCACTTTATTTCCGTGTCAGTGTTTAATTTTATAATATGACTTTTTCTAAGTGTACATTTTATTCTATTTATGAAAATAAAAAGTTTTCGATTTGATTTGATTATTGCTGTTCACATAAGGAAGGAGGAAAGAGAGGCTTTTCCCCAGCAGTGGGACAGTATTGGCTAAAAAAAAAGTTCACATACATACTCTAGAGTCCGTAACTGACAAAAATGGGCATAAAGGTAATAAATACTAGACTAGATAATACAGACCGCGTTATTCAGTATCACGCTGACCAACGAAGAACTAGCTTGAATTTCCTGCTATGTCACAGGCGAAGTTTTAAAGCCTGGCAGTGAAACAAACTTAGTAAAAACAAGATCCGTCAAGTGCGAGTGTAACTCGTGCACCGAGGGTTTTGAACGTTTGTCAATTATACAAATATGTACTAATAGTACCGGTAAGAGATATCGCTATTTAATGAATACCTATTATGAAACCTATAGAAATTTCAAAAACTATTTTGAAATGTACAAACTGATACCTTTCATTTGATACCCCACTCGGTGTGGTCACGTGTGGTAGTCCGGCCATTTTAAAATTATACCCCCCTTTTTGATCAGTTTTCAATAAGTGTTCGTAATTTCAAGTTGATAGCTGCGGTAGTTGCTGAGTTTTTAAGGAGGGAAATAAGGACAGACAAAGCGAGACCATAAGGATTTCGAAACCGATCTTCGAGACCCTAGTAATGACAAAATCTTAGTAAAAGTAAAGAATTCTTCATAATATTAATAATATTCATGCGATAAATACCCATAAATATTAAGATCATGGGTATCAATTTACCTATTTTTCCCGACGCGATAAATACCCGTGAATATTTAAAATAATGTGTTCTGATATCGCGTAACTTTAAAAAAATAATTCTACAAAGTAGCTTATTATTATGACAGGTTAATCGACCCCTATTTACATTAAAACTGTACCTACCTGCCTAAGCTTTTAAAACATTAGTCCAATAAAACTAAGCTTTAGAACGCTAAGGGATTGCTACGCCGTTTACCGCAAAGACTTTGTTAAATAGCGCCGTAAATTAGCAAAAGGTTTTATTTATTTTACCTTTATTAATTTGTTTACTGAGCTTTACTAAGGCTGAGATCTGTAGAGCGTACTTAACTCAGGATTTACTTTCGGTTAAAAGGAAATAGCTGAATGTGTATTTTTTAAAATTTTCATACAACATATCGAAAGTACTGTTCTTCTAAACCAATGCTTTCTCTATGGCATTAAATAAAATAAATAAATAAAATAATAAGTTTGTCTATTCAGACATACAGACCAATAAATTACACAGTAAATAAAACATTACAAAAAATCGAAGACAAAAGATAAAAAAAATATACAGTTACAATTTAGAGTTCAGAGTTGGTATCCTTGCAAAATTTACACCACAGACACAAATACAAATCAAATCAAATAGTTAATGATGCGTTTTGGGTAGGTATCGTATTATTTGTGATAGTGAAGCGATTGATTTAGCTTTAGCTGATGGTATTTTTTTTTACCATAGGTACTAAATTTGATTATACCAACAATATACATCTTAATGAACCAGGTGAGAACTCTGTGTCTAGTTAATTCTAACATAGGCTTTATGGCACTTCCAATCGAAATGCAACGTTGTTTTTTACCTGAATAAATAATTCTATTATATTCTATACACCAAAGTCACATCAATATAGTATTCTGAAACTCAGGCAAACCTGCGTCTAATGCGCAACAGAACGGTTGCGAAATTAAAGTTATAAATAATAATAATAATAATAAATAATGCTGGACAATTCACACAGCATTATCTAGCCCCAAATAATGCTTAGCTTCTTCTATGGATTGAACTGAGTACGCATTTACGCTTTTATAAAATAAAGTGGGAAAAGAATGATACCTTCTATTAAACCCTAGACTTTAATAGAAGGAATTCTCTCTTTTCCTACTTTACGATATTAGACTGACCTTATTTTATTATCATATTCATAAGCATTTTATAAGAAAACGAAGTAAAACTTTTAAGCTGAAAAATAAAAGACTCAATAGCATTCAATGCGAATGCTAGTGGGTCGCTCGAGTTTCTATGCCCCAATAGTATATGAACATTGCTTTAGAGGTATTTTATTAAGTACAAGTACAAAATTCAAAGTATTAAAAACCCCTGACAGAATTTAATTAAATATGGCTAAGAACACTCGGGATAAAATTATCTATGACACAAAAAAACTAAACGAAAATCGGTTCATCCGCTTGGGAGCTACGATACCACAGACAGATACACAGATACACAGACAGACACGTTAAATTTATAGCACCCCTCTCTTTTTGCGTCGGGTATTAAAAACGTCCCCAATTACCTTTATGTTTGGGTGAACTACGGCATCCAAACGCACGTTATCTCGATGCAAGGAATTTCGACAAATAGCGACAGTGTTCTTCCAACACAAACAAGATTCGTAGTTAACCCACTTATATTCATAATACTGAGTCTACGTACAACTGAGTATTTAATGTTTCACCTTAAAAGTTTACCACGTTATTTATAAAATGCCTATAAGTCTGATACAATTAAAAGCTCAGTCTAAAGAACAAAATGGCACTTAAATAATATATTTTGTTTAGAAACTCTAAGTAGTTTCTAATTACTTTTTAAAAGTTAGAAATCCATCGAGACTGGCCGTAACTAAGGTCAGCTGTGCGATCACGGAAAAACCATCCATCCTATATTGACATTTGAAAGCCCTTCGAATGGCCTTGAAATCCATTTCAATGGCTTTCGCCATACAATTGTAAATAACGAAGGCTATTCAAAGGGCTTTCAAAGGTCATTATAGAATGGGTGGTTTTTGTTTTATTCTAGCTCAAATTAGTTTAATTGAAAATAGATTGTAGTGAATTCTGCTTAGTAATAAAAAAAACTACGAAACGTTTAAAGGTTATTACGTAATTAAATTAAGTTAGTTAAAGCAGTTGATTTTCCAATAATCGATCAATCTACATCTATGCAATTTCAGCCCGATCCGTACAGTAGTTTTGGCGTTCATAAGAAACATAAATCCATCTATCCAACCGAACTTTCGCATTTATCATATTAATGAGAGTGAGATATGATGTGAAAGCCGTAGCAGCCTTTGTCCACCATAGAGTTGAGTGGCGATTGTAAACCAATATCATGGTGTTAAAAAGCGTCACATCATGACTCGAAGCGATATTCTATTGGTTTAACTCCCGTTGTGACGGAAACCGACCTCACCGAGGTTCTTGCTTATGGGAGCCTATTCTGCTAAATTAATCGCTTGGCTATGACAATAGTCTCATCACAGAATGATGGTTTGGTCTTGTCTTCACACGAAAAGAACGTTTGCTGACGCAATAGAAGACGGACTTGTGGTGATATTGAAAAAAAAATCTGCGTCCGCATTGCGCTGGGTGCGCGACAGCTCCAACAGCTCATTGCTGAGAGGCTGGACACTGACTCTCTTTTTATGGAACACTCGACAAGAGCGTATATCGTTTATATCTTGACCCAGTGTCCAATAGTTATCTATTTTTAATAGAGGTGTTTTAAATTTATTTTAATTATGTGTGTGTACAACGTACAACAGACTCAAATAAAGAAACTTTAACGCATTCAGTGCCCAGCCTCAGCGGTGCGACCCACAGGGGCGCGCCGCCGCGATACGGTTACACTAGCATCTGCGGCTTGGGCCATGAATGTGATAACTTATTTTTTGTAACTATAAGTTTTTTAATTTATTGTTGTTTGAAATAAACGCATTGAACTGAATTGAATAAGTATTCAACGTGACGATTCTACGACGATACCATTACCGATACCATTGTAAAGAGATTCTTTAGCAGAATTGAACCTCGTACAGCCGTCGTATATAAAGTTAGTAGATATTGAATTAACCTATTCCTAGGACAATAAACCATATAATATCACAGTTTACTAATTAGTGTCGGTACCTATTCCCAATTAGGAGATAATTGAAGCACTCGTCAAATAAATCAACACACTAATTATCTAGCAACTGATACCTACATACCTAAACTATTATATTCCTTTGTGTAATTTAGTGAAGATATTTGATCACACTAATTATTATTAGGACAAACTAATACAGAGGCACAATTTGCAAGTTTGGTTGAAAACAATAAATCGCACGTTTTTCTAATAATAGTAATTAAAAAGTAAAACATTTCTAAATACTTTTTCTAAAGCTAATGTTTTTCTTTTTGATTATTGTGTTGTATTGTAATTCGATTATTGTTTTTGTAGATTATTGTGTTTATTAATTTTTGTGTCAATTTTATGTAACATAAACACCCTTGTGTAGTCACCCTGTGTTTCAAAGTAGGCGTTTTTTCATTCATCGCTTCATCCATGTGTCATCAAACTAAATAATACTCGAAATTTACTAGATGTTGCCACTAGAAAAAATTCAAGTCGGTTTATTGTTTTTTAAAACGCTCCAAATTATTATAATGGAATTTGCGTACTTTCATTTTCGCACGCCAGAAGCGCTTGAAAAATAATACTTTCTTCCCAGTCGAATTTCTTGCACGGCAGCCAGTCTCATCGGAGACTAGCCAGATGTGCAGGACATATTATGCATAGTGCACAAGTTTGTGCGCAAACTACTAACACTCTATTCCCTCAATCTCATAATCCGATGGGACTGCAGACCGACACGACCGGGAAGAGGTTAAGCGCAGAACCAACGGCTTAACGTGGCTGTGGAGGACTACCTAAAGACGAAGACTGGGCTATCGCTGCGCGTCGAGAAGCTGGACTCTAGCCATAATTTAAGCTTCTGTTCATTTATGGTGAGAGTTCCAACTCAACATCTCTCGACCTACTTGAGTGAAGAGTTTTGGCCGAAGGGTGTCAAGTTCCGACGGTTCACTGGCCGCCTGCAAGGGGACACCGCCGTGCACCGTCCTCAGCTGACACCCTGATTGCGTCATACACGACACCGCCGCAAATTTAGAACGTGTGCAATTTTATTTAAAATAAGTTTTTATATTTGTATGCATGTTAGATTTAAGGTATATATTCATATGGACCGTAGAATAAGTTAATAAGATCTATACTTGTTCTAATGTTGTCTGAAATAAATGTATTATTACTATTATTATTATTAACGTGCTTTCTGAGGCACGGAAAAAAGAACTTTAAAAAATAGACTCAATACTGTAACACATGCAATACCACGGGCAATAGCTAGCATGACACCTGTCCTTCTTGATCAGAAGACAATGAGCTTCTATGGGTTGATTATTGTCTTCATTTTCAATCAGAAGTAGGATTCACGTCTTTGTCTATCGTTATTGGCTGTCTATTACATAATTTTGTTAGTTAGTTGATATACGACGACCTCTGTGGCGCAGCGGGCGAAGGTCTGCCTGCGACGCAGGAGGTTGCGGGTTCGATTCCCGCTCGGGACAAATGTTTGTACGATCTGCAGACATTTGTCCAGAGCGTTCTGGATGTTTTCTATGTATAATAAAAAAAAAATCTATATTTGTAGTGTATTTTATTAAGTAAGTATATCCAGTTATCCATAACACAAGCTCTGCTTAGCTTGGGGCTAGATAATGCTGTGTGAATTGTCCAGCATTTTTTTTATTATTTATTTATACAATAATTTATTGGTGACATAACTAGTTTACCTTATAATCAAATACTAACCAATCAGAACTAGTATTTACAATTGAAACAATAAAGCTAACTGCAGACTGTTACAAGCAATCTTTAAGTAGCTCAACTGATCCATATCAATATCCGTTGGAAACATCCCCAAGACGCTGGCTGCATTGTCCCGCTGCTGTAAGGCAATGCTAATGCGCTGCGTCAGATATTTACCAAGCTCTCGTGTCACGCGTTGCTTCAACCAGACGCTCAGACAATTAAAAAAAAACCCGAAGAAGCTGGCTGCATTGCCATCGCCATTTTTCTAGGGTTAATAATAAGAGATCTAGAAAATTTACTAAACTTTCAGCATTTTTTTTCATTAGTATCTGAGACAGAGTTTATCTCAGAGTAATTATGGAAAGATACAGAACTTTTTCAGAAAGGCATGTAGTAGCACATAGGGTCAACATTTAGGCTTATTCCAGTTCTCCCCTTGAAATTCCCCCTGAGGGTGAAAACTGGGATTTAAAAAAAATAGAATTCTCCTTGAAGATTCCGCTCATGGGGCAAAATGGAATAAGCCAACGTTTACTACCTAACCTATTTCTACGACCTATGAGCACGGACAAGTCAATAACTTAGTGTCTACATTCTATGGCATGTTTTCTTCAAGAAGATAACTACACTATAATTTACGTTTTTGACAGAACCTCTCATACGTTTTACGTCAGAGTTAACCGACAAAGCTGCTAATTATTCCATTATCTTCTGGTGAACCTTAGTCTAATTCATTTTCATTCCAAACTAGCTGCGCCCCGCGGCTTCGCCCCCGTGGAAATTTATGTTTCCAACTTTCTTAATTTTTTATTTCATAAGAACCTTCTCCTGACAATAACGAACACAACAAAGAAAGAATTAGCGAAATCGGTCCAGGCGTTGTTGAGTTATGCGCTTACCAACACATTTTGCGATTCATTTTTATATTATAGACTAGCTGCGCCCCGCGGCTTCGCCCCCGTGGAAATTTATGTTTCCAACTTTCTTAATTTTTTCTTTCCTAAGAACCTTCTCCTGACAATAACAAACACAACAAAGAAAGAATTAGCGAAATCGGTCCAGGCGTTGTTGAGTTATGCGCTTACCAACACATTTTGCGATTCATTTTTATATTATAGATATCACGATATACCCTGAAATCGTAAATACAAAAGCAGAAGACAGTCTGCGAACAAAGGGCGGTCTACAAACAAAAGACAGTGACGGCTACATTCCCAATTAAACAATATCCAGACTAGACTGCAACCTTTAGGTTTCTAGAATTAGAACAACACGTACATATAAACAACTGTAGGTGGACATACCTCCATTCTAAGACCAACTTGAACTGCCAAAATTACCTACACAACGGTAACAGAGAGCCCGGTAAATTGCTACCCTGATGAGAGCTACGATGTCACAGACAGATACACAGACAGACACGTTAAACTTATAATACCCCTTGTATTTGCGTAGGAGTTTAAAAATAGAATGAAGCCCGGTACTAAGAAAAATAATTAGCAAGCTGAAGTGGCCATATCTCTCAAAGAACGAGTAAACGAGTTCTTGAGTAGAGACCGCTACTCGGCAAACGTAGTTTAAAACGCCGAGGTGAAATAACGATCTGGGATCAACTGCAGGCCGCAGCTGAAATGTGCCAAGATAAAAACAGGGCATTATGGCACTCAGCACTAAACACTTTAGTCCTGCGCCTGACCTCTCCCTGGTCGTGTTGGTTTACCGTCCTATCGGAAAAAGAGAGTGAGTTATCCTGCGACACGTGCGCAGAAACACACAAAATCGTTGAATGAAAGATAACCCAAGTAGTCCGAAATCATCCCCTTTCTGTCGTGTAAATATTTCCTGGCCTCTTCTGGTATACTTTCGTTGGAAATACACGAGATAAAGTTTCGATGGTTTCGAGATAAGGCGACAAGATGACAAACAAGGCGATTTTCCTGGATAGTATTACAAGGTTTCCATTCTGTTTATATCAGTAATCTGTAAGTACGTATAACTGCTTCTCAGCTGCTGCCCGCTTTTGCACGTTGGTACAGTGGCGGTCAGAAGTTGTGTCCTATATTATAAAGACATTGTCTTGCAGCCATTCGTGGTGCTTACGACCAAGGCGTTTGAGATGGCCTGCTATCTCCTTTATCATCATCATCCGGATTTTTCCCACCTTAGTAAAATGGAGTAGCCTTTCAGAAGCAGGTAAAAAATATGGACACAATCAACTCCAACTTCTAGAAGTTTATTCGATACAGATTGCAACCATCAAACACATGGTTGATCCTCTATGTTGGAAACACCTTGTATTAGTGGCATAGTTACAATGTTTCAGGCACTGGAGGCACTGTTTATTGGCATAGTTGAAACGACCAAATTCCTTGGCGGGACTGCTAACTTAGGTTTAAAGAACTTTATTTCTCGTGATACATAAGAACAAATTAATCAAGACACTGGTTTTTTGGACCTATTCGTGAGTATAAATTTGTGAGTACATAAACTATTTCTACCGCTCATTGGTTCTTTCTTTTTTTCACATGGTTCTTTATTTTGAATTATTGTTCCGAATACAGAAGAGGTCGATATCGTACCTATTAAGGAAATAACACGTTACACAAATGAAAAAAAAAAATATTACGTTAGAAATGGATTTCCATACACTTTTTTGTCCAGCTAAACACGTGAGAAATAAAATCATATAGTGTTTTCCCTCCCTCATTTCAGTACGCCTGCAATGACGTACCTATAGGTTACCTATAGGTCTACCTTATGTTTGGAAAAGGAATAAGCAACTTTCTGAGCAGGTGTAGTATAAAAAGTATTATCAGTTGTTCTACAGAAGCCAAACGATGTTCAATCTGTAACACCCCTTTCACGCGGCCTATACTAGTTCTGCAGGAACGGTTTTTTAATGCATCCCGCAAAAATCATAGGTGTTTTTGCGGTAAAGAAACGAGCGGTTATTAGATCTTCTAAGAAAATTCCACCGCTCATCGCAAAAAACCCGATCCTGCAAAAAACGGTATGCAGGCAGTAGGAACATTTCCATTAGCTTATACGTGTAATTAAACTGGATCCTGCTTCTTTCTGGACGACTCGATTCGACTCGGTCAATTTATTGGTAAAAACATTTACAAGTCAAATATAATTAAAATTGGTACTTACTATCAAAGTACACAAAAATTTTACATCTTAAAATAATGATGAATAGTCAGTGTACCTAATATTTTTTTTTTTTTTTTTGTTTTCCTTGTAATTATCTACTATCGGCTGTTTAGCCATGATTAGATGTGGTCTTGGGTGGAATGGAATATTGATTTGCCATTGCTAGTGTACCTAATATAAAAATAAATTAAGTTCATTACAGTGTAAAATAGTAATAATACATTAAGTAAAATAATTACGAACAAATTAAATAGAAATTTAATGCCACATTATAATTTTTTTTCAAGTCACATTTCATTCAACATTTCATTTATTGATGTACGCCTTCTCGATGAGCCATACCTTCAGTCTGTTTTTGAATGAATATAAGCTGGATGCAGTGATAACATGCTCCGGTAGTCGGTTTCTTGTAGGTAGTTTCTTGTACTGTAAACATGATACTCGTGTGAGTGCTAGTATTGAAACACGTATACTACTGCATGTACCGCCGTACCTGCAAAAAACGGGATGTTGCCGTGAGAAAGGACTGTAAAACCTCTAACAAAACGTTCAAAGAACAAATTAATTATGAGATTGCTTCAGAATGAACCGTGAAAAGTGAACCAGAGCTGAAGTAGCTCTTTGGCATTGCTGCTATTAGTGAATCAAAACTTTTGCTTCTGTACCGCTTCACAGCTGGTATCGTTTTATTCCGTTTTACTTGAGAGAGAATGAAAAATTATTTTACTTGAACTAAATGCAATCACACTAATATTATAATTGCGAAGGTTTAGATGGACGGATGTTTGTTATTCATCCTCTTGTATGTCTTTTCACGCAAAAACTACTGAACGGATCGGGCTGAAATTTTGCATACAGGTAATTCTAATCCTGAAATCAAACATTGGCTATTATTATCCCATAAATCAGTTCACATGGGATAGAAATCATCTTTAAAAGTTTCCAAAAAAACAACGCGTGCAAAGTCGCGGTCATTAACTAGCAATTTATATAATAAATTATTGAAAATATCTTTGTAATAGCAAAAAGTTTTATAGAGCCCTATGGACGTTTCCGAAGAATTCATACGAAGAATTATTTTTATTTGGGTTAGGGTACTTTCAGTAAATTTCCTAGGTATTTAAGTTAAATATTGTGTGTCCGTTATTAATTTACAAACCACCTAGTTTTTTTCAGAATCTTTTTGTGAACAGTTTTTACAATAAATTATGTACATATCGTTATCCAGAGGTTTCTTGCTAAGTTCACCACTCACCAGGTCATCTGTGAAGCTTTGAGCCTCAGATTATATACACAAATACACTGAAGGATTTACCCCGTGCCTTGGAAAGCACGTTAAGCTGTTGGTCCTGCGCTTGACCTCTCCACGGTTGTGTCAGTCTACCGACCCATCGGATTATGAGAGTGAGGGAATAGAGAGTGCACCTGTGTTTGCGCACACACTTGTGCAATATAATATGTCCTGCGCATCTGACTAGTGTCCGATGAGACTAGCCGCCGTGGTCGAAATTCAGCTAGGAGGACATTATTATGACACATAATGAAGCTGCTGCTCTAATTCTTATTCTTCAGCTCTTCTTCTATTAGAATTCCTAAGTCACCTTGTCACCCAAGAGCTGAGTTGGAGAGGACAATTCCCACGTCACGACTACCACGGTCAATGCCTGTTTAGTCCCTAAATAGGTACCTACATAGGATAAATTCATAATTCATAATTCTTTATTGCACAAAATTGGTACAGGTATAACATTTTCTAGGAAAAATAATGGCAAAGGCGAGCTTAACCCTATAAAGAGTTCTCTTCCAGCAAACCTTATTGGGAGAGAGAGACAAATTTGTAAAAGTGGGTACATGTGCTTAAACAAAGGATACAAGATTTAATATTAACCTACTTAATAAATAGACTACTACATAATATAATACAATACTTATAATACTATAACTTAACAAATACTATAGTTATATACATAAATAAATTAGATAAATACATAAAATACAACAGAATTATAAAGATAGGTAATGCTCTTTGACTTTACGCTTGAAAATGAAGAGTGAGGGGCTAGCACGAATATCGTGCGATAAAGGTAATTTTATGAAAATAAAATAACCCTTTAGCAAAAGCTTTTAAGCTAAAACACGTAGGTAGAAGTTCACGAAACATTTTAATGTCTATAAAATATTTGCAATGATAAATGCTTTAATTTGTTTGCTTGTCGAAAACAAATTAATACTTTGAGTTTGGAAAGTCATTAGACCGAAATTTTGTTTGGCTCGGTAAATAAATTATGCCGAAAATATAGCAATAATTAATTACTCAAAAAACTTGTATTTACTTTAAAATTGTACTGGAATGCTACTTCCTAAAATATGTTTGTATATTGATGATATTATGTTAGTGATATTATGTTAGTGATATTATTTGTTTTTAAGTGATCTGCCCTTATAAAAAATAAGGACGCAAGTAACAAACACAAAATCGGGAGAATCATAATAATATCGAAATTTGAAGCAAGACTTTTTTATTTTGACTTTGAATAATATTTACGTATCATAAAGAGCGTTCTAACGTACAAAGGATAAAACGATAATAATAACAAATATTGTATATACTAGCCCCGCGGCTTTGCCCGCGTAGAAATCATACTTTAGAAATTTATTGCAAAACGCCTTGAGACAGTTTTCTAAAAATTAAAAATTCGTGATTCATTATTTGCTTCATACATTATTTATACCGAGTTTTGAGTGAATCGTCCCAACGAATAAGAATTTTCCATAGACACTTTACCACACTTTTTAACCCCCTCAGATGTTAATTCTTACAATTTTGATTATGTGTTATTCAAGAACCTAAACTATCTACATACCAATTTTATCTTAATCGGTTATGTATTTACTGGTTATGAAAATTGGCTTGATTTGCAAGTTAGTATCAAGTTGTTTTTTTAGGACGGGATTTTTTCGTTTAGATGATGTACCAGATCATTAATCACTTTTCTTATTCTTTTCTAAAGTAATTATTTATTCCTAAATTATTATGAGAATTGGTAGGGAGTTTAATAACCCTAAAACTCTTTATCATTTTGTATAACAGCTTCGTCAGATCAATTCTTGAATATGTGTCAACGGTCTGGAACCCAAAATATAAAGTACATATTGAAAAAATACAACGAATTCAAAACAAATTTTTAAAACATTATTTATTCCGCTTTCCAACAGCTCCTACATACTCTATAGTAGATCTAGACATTCGTCGCACTATACGAGATCAAGTGTTTTACCTATATAAATTACTGAACAATCAAATTGACTCCGAGTTGCCACTTGAAAATATTTATTTACACCACGGGCTTCATCTAGGAAAAAGAAAACTTTTTGGACTCCAACCTCTAGAACAAATTATAGGCAGAACATGTTTCTGAATAGAGCTTGCAATAATTACAATAAATTTTTCAACGAAATAGATATTTTCGATTCAACATTCAACGTAAATTTGTTTATAGTGGAGACTTTACTGGTCTAAGAAAATTCTTTTTGTATCTCGTTATATATCTATGTACTGTCTGTCTTCCAAAGAAATAAAAAATATATATGTATATATTATATCCTATTGAATGAAGTATGTATTATATTTACTAAAAATGCTTTATGCACAAAGAAAATTACACTCAAATAATAGAAAGAAATTAGAACTAGTATTTACGATTCAAACGATTGAGCTAACTGCAGACTTTGCAAACAATCTACAGGTAGTTAGACTGATCAAATTAAATCAAATCAAAAACTCTTTATTTCCATAGATAGATAGATAGATAGGTTTAGGTGGAAGTACTCCTATTTCCGCATTTAGACTCGTATTTGGTCCATTGTGCGTCTCATTTGCTAGCATAGCCAGCCTAACTCCGTCCAGAAGCGCAGAATCTTCCTAGGATCTTCACAGGCTTCGCGGAGTGACCTCGGCAAGTTGAGGATTTCTGTTCGTTGTGCTGTTACTCCCTCGCATTCCAGGACTACGTGGGTAGCTGATTCGTCGTCGCTGAGACACCCCCTGCATAGAGGGCTATCCCTCGCTCCGATGGTAAATAGGTGTTTGTTTAGTGGGCAGTGTCCTGTTAGTGTTCCTACCAGGATACGCAGGTCCATTCTGTTTAGGTTTAGCAGGCGTTTTGTCAGCCTCGGTGATGTTGATGGAAGCGCCGCTCTGGCTTGTCTGCATTCTAGAAGGCGTGTCCATCGTTCGTTATGCATCTCTCTAGTTCTGAGCCTTGTCCATGTCTGGAGTAGCGAGAATGGTAGCGATAGGAAAGGTGTTGGACCTTCTGTGGTAGTATATAGTAGTACAAGTAGAGCAGCTTCTTCACAGCATCATATGACCCATAAATTGCCCCAGCTTTTTATCATTAGCTATGGCAAGGCCGTGTGATGCATTTCTTTCCTTTTCGAGATCACTAACGTACTCTTTCTCACAACGTAGGCCTGGAGAAAAATTCAACATAGAAAAAGGTGTTCGTCAAGGCGACACGATTTAACACATATCATCTAGTCTCAAACTAATAAGTAATTTAAATTTGACCTAAACTGCGAAAATACTTGGATAATAAGAATTTGTCCATTGACACTTTTCTCAATGTCTTTACTTAAGGCAAAGACTCTTTGTTCACGTGTTCATTATTAAATCACTCACTATTTGCCACTTACACATGACTAAACCAACTCAAAAGGATTCTTATGGCTTCTAACTAGTCTCAACAATACAATCTTTCATCACAATAAGCTATACCAATCATTGAGCAAGAAATTTTATCAAAAATAAACAAAACTTTTGGTCATAACTTAAAAATCACAACACTTTTCATAATGTGATGTCTATGAAACTGGACGTCACTGAAGATTTTGATACCTAGGATCCCGATACTCTTGGATAATTTGGTCAAGGGGGTGTTTTGAACCTGTAGGCTAATAGTAAATACGGTCTTGTTAGCCGTTAATGAAACTATGCATGTGAAAAGGCACTTAGAGTAGGTTAATAGCGAAAACGTATCGGAATCTCCGATTTTCGGTTTCCGAGTGGGCCTCCAGGATACACGTAAACAAACGTTAATAGTGAAAAACTAAAACTGCAGCGGAAAAGCTTCAGTTGTCAGGCACCAGCTAAAAAGAAAAATCAAATTAAAAGTTTCCTACTTGTCTGTGTCATTAGAACCTGCAGAAACTATTGGAACTTTATGAGTATTTCTGCAACATTGTGTAGAGTTGCCCGGAAATTTAGAAACCCATGTCATGATAATAAGTAGATACATCATAAGTAAAAACGAGAAAACCTTAAGTACAACTTAAGATTTTCTCATTCTTATTCAGATACTTAACTTTAGGCAGAGTGCATTGTGTCTTCTAATTTACTAAATTGATTTTAATATAATAATTATGCT